>CM033980.1:10809166-12243333 GCA_019706035.1 Raphanus raphanistrum subsp. raphanistrum | reverse complement strand
TTTAACTGGAGCACTTAATGCAGATTTGTTGATTGGGAAAAGGTATATTCTAATTAATAGGTAGGCTGGAGAATTAAGCTTACGCAACAAGTCGCTTAAGCAAATAATGAAAGCAATAAACAAGAGCTGTTCACTCCATGGCGTTGTTGACGTATACCATAAAAAAATCTCTTTTTCTGCAAAAGATATATAGTGGAAAAAATATAAATATATATTTCGATCGTGTTTACTGAGAACATCATGCACAGTCTTCTATTTTACAGAAATAATGGGGTCATGAGTATATTATGTGAATACAAGAAGGTTTCCATGTATCACATGAAATTTATCAGAAAATTCCTGACCTAAATATGATTATAAACAGTGGCGGTAGGGGTCAGAGAGGAAGGTCAAGTGACCCCTATGAATTTTTGAATTTTTTTTCACAATCATTTAATTAGTGAAAACAATTCCATCTGAATTTTCTTTTCTATTTAATTTTACTAGTTCAACATTTCTAAAATTAACTATATAATGTTTCTTCTTATTTAAGCTTGTAAATATTTAAAATATATTTTATTTTAATTTATTTAATAATTATCAAATTTAATTTATTATTATTTGGTTATAAATAATATTGAACCCTATAGATATTGTGGTTGGTTCCGTCACAGATTACAAGCATACAAATTCTATCTATCCATAACCACTTATTAATTAATGTACTATATATAGTCTAATGAAATATATATTTTTCTTCCATGGATCGTGGGAACGTCATGTGTCTTCCAGGGAGGACCTCGTGGGCTCGTGGCGATTTGTCTATTATTTACGTACCATTGTTTTTGGAATAAGTTCGGGATCTGGATTGTCGGTTTAGGATTAGAACTCAGACAACTTTTATCTATCGCTTCCATAACTTTTTGTTTTTTTTTTCAGCTCATAACTTTTTGTTTAAATAACTTTGGCTGATAGGATTGAAGATTCAAAATTATAATATGTCGCAATCTCAGCTGATTTAAGTCGCCCAAAAGATTGGAGTTTTAGCTTAAGATCAAATTCGAGACAGGCGTGCCAACATGTGAACTGCAGTAAGCAATTAAAATAAAATGCATCTGCTTAGTTATAAAATGTTATAGTACTAAACAAAATATAGCTTCGATTGTTGATGAATGAAAAAATAAATAAAACTTCATTTGAGCAATCGAATAAAAATAATTTTTGTTCATTTTTTTCATATCAGAATTGAAGAGAAATGTTGTTTAAAAAAAACGAATTGAAGAGAAATATTTCTTTTTCAATAAACTCATTCTTCCATGAAATTTTTTAGAGAAAAATTTGGAACCTGCCTATCATAATTTGACCACAAATTTAACTTAACTGATATGAAATCTGAGGTTAATTATTTCTTCAGCATGGTCACCCAATCAGAGCCAAGTTTTAACTTTTTTCAAGGAAATATTGAGTAAAATTTAACCAATTCTACTAAAATAAATGAAACCAATAAAACATTTGATAGTTTATTTGATATACTTAAAGAACTATAAAATAGCCAAATTAAACCAAATCTTATACTTTAACACAATCATTTCTATTTATTTTTGTATTTAACAATTAAAAATGATTTTATACTATATTGGTTGCTTAAGTATGAAAGCCATAGTTTTATAATATACTCTTGTTTTCTTTATTCTTACAATCATAAAGTTTTCAATCTTTAAGCATTTTTTAAAATATTTCTACCAGTTGAGCTTAGATAGATGAAACTACAATAGTATGTCCTTAATATTTTCTAGAAAATTGGATGTCATTATGTTTCAAATTTTAACATTGAGGCACGGCGAGACTAATCAAAATGAACAATTTTAAACTGATCGTGGGATAAGAAGACTTTAAATTAAGTAGTTTGATCTAGTGGATATGAACGAATAATTCTTATCTATCACGAGTTCGATGGCTTAACCCCATTATTATCGGTCATACATGCATAATGTAAGGAAACATATTTAATCTTTGTTTATTATTTAATCATTTAATTCAATATCGTCATCCCACGCCAATCGATGAACAATATTCATATATATAAAAAGAAAAGGGAAATTAGGATCCCTACCAAAGGATTATAGCGTATTTAGCAAAATACCAATCTCATGCATTCACACACTGTGTATTTTTTAATAATACGTAAAAACCCCTATCCTTACTTCTTTCCAACTGACAATCTTGATAGCTCAAATCTTAGACAAAGGTTTTACGTGGATTTGATTTTGCAAGCTGTCACAAAATCTTCTCAAGTATATTGTTGTCAGAAAGCAAACACAGTCTCTTTTACTTTATGTAGATAGAGTTTCAATTTCGAAACTTCATTTCTCATTTCAACATTTTTCTTTCATAACTTTCTCCCAAATTTCATATCTAATTTATAGATCAGTTGTTCAGTCACCACCGTTGGATTTACCGGAAACGATGAAATCAGAGGCTATTCAACCACCTCCATTGGATCTGGAGAGAATTCTCGCTGCCGATGAAGAAACTTATGGGTTCGCGTAACACCGTACCACAAAGCATGCGTTATCAGACAAATACTCAACTCTTGAGCTCTCTGCTGATGTGTCTCCAATGAAGCTCTCCGCCACTACGTCTTCGATGAAACTCTCCGTCTCTGTGTCACTGGTCACTTTCTTCTGCCCTTGCGTCTTCGGTAACTGTCTAATAACTTGACAATACAAACAAATCAATTTTTACTCCGAATAACTCAGCTTTTAACCGTGTATATATTATGTTAGATGTCCAAGTGATTTAGACGTCTAACCTTTCTTAGTGCGAAGTAAATTTATTTTTAGCTGAGCTATGTCTATTTTATCCGGTTATAACATATAAAATCTTCTTGCTCGTTAACCGTGTAAACATTATATTGACTATATAACAATTTGACATTATAAGAATCGGATTTTAATCTCACGTAACTGATTTTTTAAAAGTGTATATATAAAATTAGTTGTCTAACAATTTGTCGTGATCAACAAATTTATGTATCCGCAATATGGAGTCAAACTCTTTGACCGGTCAATATTTACTACCGACGGATAATACTAACAATATCCGGATAAGATGAAATTTAATACATTATCGTTTAGGGTGAAAGGACAAGTTATCCGGTTAATAAGATACAGAAATGTATAAGAAATCAGTTTTCTAGAATATTTGTTTACACTTTCATGGAGGTGTAGGGGTAGGGTTTGGAATAAGTGTGTTGGTATAAGTTATCCGCTTTACTTTTTTGGCTTAGACATTAGGGTTTGGGTTCAAAGATTAGACATTAGGGTTTAGGTTCAGGGGTTCCTATTGAGTTTAGAGTTTAGTATTTTGGATTTATGGTTTAAGGTTTAGCGACTAGGGTTTGAGTTCCGGGTTACTATTGGGTCTAGGTTTTAGTGACTAGGGTTTGGGTTCCGGGTTTCCTATTTGGTTTAGGGTTTAGTATTTTTGATTAGGGATTAGTATTCAGGGTACTGGATTTTTTTTGTTTATATTAAACGTTTATTAAACTATGTACCCGTAATATAGAAACAATCAAATTGGCCGATCAACAGTTATAACACTCGGTTCATTAAGAAAATATCTAGCTAAGTAGAAACTTTAAACGTTATTGTTTTAGGTGAACGAAGATGTTAGCCGATTAAATCGATGGTAAACTGAGTAAGAGATGTCAAAAAGTTTCACCGATTCTTTACATGGTTTCTCTCTCTCTTTCCGAAAAAGATCTAACCAAATCTTAACTAAATCTATAAAATATCTTCCAAATCTTATTACTGCACACCTAGAAACCTAAGATTAAAATAAAAATAGCTTAAAAAGGATAGGAAAGTCATTTAGCATCACTCAAAAACACTATACACCTTAAAGTTTTACTGTTTTGGTATATACCTAATTTCATAAGTTTCTTTGGTTTTTAAGCAAATTATCCCAAAAGAAAAAGACTCAATTTGACCAAAACAAAGTTGAAGAAGAAATATACAAATTATTTTTCTAAAATTCATTATACCTTTTGCCTTCGTAACTAAATGGATTACTAAAAAAACTAAATGGATTACCAATTGTTTTCCTCTTGATTTTTTATGACATTACCAAGTAAGACAAATGAATAATGCATTCTTTGTTATTCCTAATTATTTTTACAATTTATAAGGAATGGTTTTTCCTTTCTATTCCTTGTCATTCATTTTATTATAAAGAAATATAGAATAAATTTATTTCTCACCAAAATTAATAAAGAATAAGTTTTCTCTTCATTTTTTTAATTTTATTCTTCCGCAATTTTTATTACTTATTTGTAATGTTCCTTTAGTAATCACCAGTTAGACTATTTGTTTTCCTCTAATTAACTCGTGCTAGTATTATGGGTACTTAAATGGAACGCGTATTCTTCTTTTAAAAACAAAATATTTTCTCATAAAAAAGAAATACTCTTTTTTTGAAGATCTTAAATACGTTTTATAACCAACACGAAAATATCTAAAAACGTAAAAGTTTATTAGCAATATGATATGAGCATTGTTTAGTTTTCATTGTCTACAAATACCGATTGAATTGGTTTTTGGAATCAGTTTAAGTAATATACTCAACTTTCAACCATCACATGGTGGCCCAATGGTAAGCGTCAAAGAAGAAGCACCTTGGGTTCGACATGCGGTGACCACCGGGGCTAGCGTTAAATCGCAAGAATACGTGGATTGCTGTCGGCCTCGTGGGATTAGTCTGGGCGAAGCCTGAGACCCCACGGTTATCAAATCAAAAAAAAAATATATATACTCAACTTTCTTTTGGTGTAAGTTGTTTATTTTTAGTTTCAAAAAGTTGTTTATTTCATAAAATCCCGAAATGCAACGACGTGGATAGATGTTTCCTAGTATCGTACAAATGACTATTAGTGTATTGGTTATAATTTATACTAAATATTAGGGACATGTTCAAAGTCAAGCCAATAAAGTTTATATGTAACGTGTTCCTACGTGCTTCCTATCTAGGGATCGCGAAACGATCCGCACATCTAGCCTTAACTGTCCTTGATATCCAATTTAATACTATCCAAAACGCTAAGATTCCTAAATGGTTTGAAAGCTTCAAATAATTGAAGAGGAGGAATCTCAAAATAAAGCTCTGTAAAAACGTTTTTGACCTTTGAGATACTCATTTCTAAGTTTCACATCAAGAGTTTAAACTATATAGTGTAATTGATGTTTACTGATTGGAAGAAAATCAAATATATATGCAATCGATTTTGTCACCTGACTCAAAGGATAATACTCCCTTCGTTCTTTTAATACTTGACGTTTTAAAGGAAACTTTGTTTCACATTAGATAATATTTTTAACCTTTTAAGTAAAATTTATTTACAATTAATGTTATATAACCACTAAAAATAAAGTAATACTCTCAAAACTTTTACTCAGTTTTGAACAATGTTCTAAAAATCGCTAGGTGGTGATTAGGCGTTTTATAGAGGATTATTGTTTATGCGGGTGCCGAGGCCGATTTTTCGGACGCTTAGACCGATTTTTAAATAAATCGCTTTGAAAAAATCGTTTCGTTCGTATCCGATTTGCCGACTAGGCGGGCGCCTAGGCGCTGCCTAGACCAATTTTTAGAACACTGGTTTTTTGAGGACTCCGGTTCATTACTGCTCGTAACCGACCAACTCTTACGAAACAACATATAAAAATATGTAAAGATGTTTATATGCATATCTGGTCTCGACTTTTACTCACACCTGAGGACTGCAGCTTTCAACTGCCTTTTAGTGTTGTAAGTTCTTTACTGGTAAGGTTATAGAAACAAAACAGTCTCCTTAATTGCTCAGCTCAAGCTCTGTTCGTCCCAGATCACCGAGGCATAGAGCCGTGCTTCAAGTGTATCCAAAAAGGCTTTTGCCACAGGCCCCCAAAATATATAATTTTTTAGGGGCCCAGATTTCTAAAAAAAATTAGTAGTATAGTAGTTTTACTTATTGTTTTCTCTCATTTAACCCAAGTTCAATATCTTAAATTGCATGTAGATGTTTTCCAATTTTAAAAAAAATATTTCATTGTCACTCTTCCAAATTTGAAAAAGAAAATATCGTTCGTATATGTCAAATTCCTAATAAAAAGAGGAAAATGTGCAATTTTTTGTCAAAAAATGTGCAAATGTGCAATTACTTTGTAGATTCCTAAATATATATTATACTTTTGGCAAAAAAAAAATTATAAGAGGCCCCATTTTGTTATTCGCCTCAAGCCTCATCAAACCTTCGCACGGCACTGCAGGCGAGGCATCAATTCAAATGCATTGATCTTTGCTTTGCAGGTTTCTCCACTTGTCTCGCTCTCTCTTACGAAACAACATACACATACATGTAATGTAAAGATGTTCGTATGCATCTAACAAAACTAAGCGCATATTGGTTCTGATAGACATCATAGACTCCACGCAACAATTTCGGGTGTTGTTACCTAAACATTCACAGTCAATTTTGATTACAAATCGGTGTTAATTGGTAATAAGAAGACAAAACCACGCGAGATATTATAGTTTTATTATAATTCTCTGGAGAAGCAATCAACTCAAGACTTTCAGAAACTACGGGAGGACATGTACATCGAAGACGAAACCAAGCGACGCGAAACAATATATTAACTCGAGACTGTGGAGAAAGCGGTGCAGACGAAGAACACAACAATGGTTGTATCGCTGGGTTTCTTAGCCAATTAACCTCTTTCTTATTAAGAAAACCGGTTAAGAAAGATTTATGATGTCAGCAGATTGTTGTCTTACACGACCTGAATAATATCATATTCATTTTATGTTATCACTTGATCAAGAAAAATTATAATAGACACTAATGGCACTAGTTTGTAAATATCCTAGTAATTAAAAGTCTATTAACTTAGTTATGTGAAGAGAGCTGTGAGTTTGCCCCATCAGCCATAGTGGCAAAATTGTTATTAATTTACTAAAGTAAGATTTACTTTTAAAAATGACTCTTGATTATTAGTAAGAGATTCATATAGATAAATATATTGCTTATCCAATAATTTATTTTTTTCGTTCACCAAAGTTTTCATTACTAATTTCAAACGATTACAGAAATAAAAGCATCATCGTACAAACCACAAGGATGTGCAAATCGAGAGACTAAATCCGAAACATAAAATTTAACCCACAGAGATAGAGACACATACTTAACAAAGTTTCATAAGACATTATACAAGATATTGAAGTTGCCACCTACGATCCAATCCATGAAAGACACAAACCACACTTCAAACTCTTGAAATAACAAACGATTAATCACATTAACTAATATGGTTTAGAATTTCGGTTCAATGTATAAAAAGTAATTTTCAGAAGGGAACAAGCCAAGGAAGCACGATTCACGAAAGTTGTAAATATTTTATTTGATTTTGAAGCAAATGAAAGTTGTATTTGCCAATTAATACCATTCGGCTCACTTGAAGGATTACGATCAAGGGAATATCAAGTTGAATGCGCATATACAAAGCACAGTCGAATAACAAAGGGGTGAGAGTTAGTGAAAGAAGACTTTTAAAGAGCTCTACGAACAATCTAGACATTTTTGAGGGAAAATGACATATTTCAAACCTAATTTTCCAGGTTGTGTCTATTCCATCATAAACTTAAAGATAGTGTCTATTCCATTATGAACTCAACAAAAATTTAAAATATCTATACAAATTTTACAAACATGCATATATATACATTAACTATAACAGTTGTTACTCAATAGATAGCTCACATGGTATTTCGTTAAAACGATATTATTTTTTAATCATCACGAAATTAAAATTTCGAGTTTTACAGATTTTGAACTTACATCTTGGCGGATAGAAGGCTTCTAGTTTCGTTAAAACAATGTTTGCTTCTTGGAAGAGATTTGGTAAAGATATTTGCTATTTAGAGAATAGTGTCAATTTGGCAAAAGCAAGAAGCTTCTACCTTAACAATAGAGACTCAAGCTGAGTTTTTCAAAGCAAATAGTTATTATCATTGAGGTTCAAGATAACAGAGTTCGAAGACATGAACATTTCTCATAAACTGGTAATGATTTAATAAGTTCAAAGTCGATTAAAAACATTGTGTAGTTCTGTTTTCAAATTGATAACCCAAAACCAAAACTATTTTCATTCACAAACCTCTCTTTTCACAAGGAACCCCCATAATCATATATCTAAACAAACAAACATAATTTGAGAAAGTAGAAGAAGCATCAATCTCAGTAACAGGGTTTAAGGATAATGGTTGGAATTGGGTGGACTAAACCCGTAGTCCACTCAATAGATCTGAAACAGATCTGAAACAAGTAGTCTCAAATTCTCAGTAGTAAAAGCAATCAACTCTATATGGATGGTGGCAGTTAAACCTTAGATAGTCAAATGCCAAATCAACCCCGTTGGAGAACTTAAAATTTAACTACTAATTACTATGTTCGTAGTTAAAGAAACGTGATGAATGCTACAAAACACCATACACAGGTGGACCATACCTAGTTCTGTCGGAAAAATAACTAAGCAGATAATCAGACAAGCACCATTTCGATCAATCTTAATCAAAACAAAATTGTTTATTGAGAAGTCTCTAACACCACAAAAAGATTCAATTATTGAAAGCTACAAATAACACTCCAATCTGTGTGTAAAAATGCAGAAACAGATTCATTAAAATATCAAAAGCAAAAGGAAGCTATTAAGATTTGCGACCTTGCTTCTTCCTGAGCTTCCGGTACTTGTGCTTGTTCATCTTCTTCTTCCTCTTCTTCTTCACACTATCGGCGTGAATCACCACCTCCTCCTTTTCCTTCTCTTTCTCTTTCTCCTCCACCACCGTATCGATTAGACGCGAACCGTGAAGCCCGTACCCGATCGGGAAGCTAGGGTAAAACCGCAGAGCTTCTTCATGGGGTTTAATCAGGGACTCGGAAATGGTAATCACGGGATTAGTGAGATGAACCGGATCAGATAGAGAGTCGAGGTTGTTGTTGTTGATGAAAGGCTTCTGATGTGATATGAGATTGGGGGTAAGCCTCGGGATAGCTCTTAAACAGGATTGGTTCCTGATGAATCTATGAATGAGATTCGCCATTGGAGATTAGAAACCCTAGATATGATGAGGGAGGCGGCCGACGATTGTCGTTCCTGCTTGCCCTCGGACAGTGGCTCCTTCCCCTCTCTCTCTCTTAAAACCCTTTTCTGATTTTCTCTAAAATTAAATACTGTATTACTATTTTTTTTAATCATATATAAAATAATAGGAGAAAATCTTTAGAAAAGAGCTAAAATTTAGAAAGTTTTATTTATTGATCATATAATCACCACATAATTTTCCTTTGTAATTCAGATACATTTATACGATATTACAAATCACTTTCCGATAAATCACATATCTTTTCGTTATTTTAGTTCAACCACACTAACCACGCTGAATATGAATTTTTGTAGATGTTTACTCAAACAAATAAGTACTCCCTCCTTCTGTTTTTATTTACATGAAGTCTTAGAACAATTTGGTTGTTTCCATATATTTGATGCATTACAGAAATCAATGCAAATTATAGTGAAAAAACTCCATTTACCCTGTATTAAATGTGAGTAAGGACACAAGATAGTTAATCAACGAAGGCTAAAAATGACAATTTACTAGATGCCTTAATTTGTGTGAAATCTTTACAGCGACATATAAAAGAAAACAGAGGGAGTATAATTTAGTGAAAATTTGTCTAGAAAACAGCTCTTAGAATTGTAAATGACATAAAAGAATTAATATTCTAATATTATCATTCTGTTGTGCTTAATCAACTAGATAATGATTTGTGTCCGTCACAGAGTTCTCGTGAAATACTTTAAAAATGTTTATGTTACATTATTAATTTTGTTTTTAAATAATTAGTTTTCATTATTGATTTTTTAGTTAATAAAAGTTTAACTATAGAGATTTAAACCAGAAAATATATTAAAGGTCTTTTACATTAAGTATTTTAACTTTTTAAAAAACGTTAAGTATATGTATTATATAAACTTACAAATATCAAATGTATTGGACTTTACTTAACTTTTTTTTATATTAAATTTTATATTGATTAATCAAAAGAATAATGTCATTTACAAGAGGGATTGGGAACTAGAGCAGAAAAACTGAAAAGGAGAAGTTAAGAAACCACCCCCATGAAAAAAAAAAAGAATCAACGTGAATACACTTCAAACCACCGACGAAGTAAACCTTCCAGCTTATGGGTGGCCCTATACTTCAATGAGCAGATTCTGTTCCTGATTGCTTTATCAATGCGTCGAATCATAGTGTCTGTTATCAAATAGACCCCCTGATGCCTTCTAGAGTTCCTTTCCTGCCAGGTAGCATATATAGTAGTGTGAAAAGCCATCTTAAGCAGAATGGCATCTAGCAAGTTATGGCGCTGTTGCTGTAGAGAGACCACCGTGATGTACCAATCCGGGTTCGCTTCAGAGCCAAGTAAAATAGAAGTTAGCGTAGTCCAGATTGTGAACGTAACTGGACACGCAAAGAATAAGTGGTCCATGCTTTCTTCTCTTTCCCCACAGAACAAACGTCCTTGTGTGATTCCCCAACTTCTCATTCTGCTTCTCATTTACTTTACTTAACTTACATGTATTATGCTTCAAATGTTGTAATGCTTCCCTTTTATAAAACACACTAAAATAAAATGTTTACAACACAATCCGCAAGAACACACTAAAATAAAATTAGGAACAATTATTGTTACGACGTGGAACGCACTAAAATAAAATAATGGTATTTGTGAAGACTGCATGATAATCACATAAACCACAGCTATCACCAGGATACAAATTTTGGTGTAAAGTTTTGCTTATTACTATATAAGTTAATTACACTTATTGTCATGATGTGGCATGCACTAAAATAAAAATAATTGTATGTGTGATTCTGTTAAGTAACTATTGTTCCAAAATCAAATTAGGTTTATTTTCATGCACAAATATAAATATTTTTTAAAAAATCAAATAAAAATTAGTTAATATTTTATTAGTAATTTTTGATAAGTTTTACTTTTTTGTAAATTTGTGTAAAAATAATTGTTAAATATTATAACATTATCATCTTAATTAGACGTATGATTTTCGTTATAATATTTTGGATCAATTCATTTTTGTAATTTTGATATGTTGACTTGAATTTATTCTTCAAACTTGAACAATAAATTATGTTCTTTCTAATTAGGTTAAATTAAATTAATTTTCAATTGGATTTAGTTTGGTTTTTAATATTTGATTTGTAAATATATTTTCTAATTATTTTTGATATATGTTGTTCTGTAAAAGTAAGAAAGTTTTGATGGACTAGAGTTGCATTAGAGAACATAAATAAAAACATTTTAAAAATCTACACTTGGATATGAATTTTTACATCTATAATAGTTGATTTATATTTTGATTTCATATATTTAGAATTTAGAATTTATTTATATTATATGTATGGAAGATAAATAGAATGTTGTTTAAAATAATTTATGTTGTTATTTTTATCAAACATGTAATTTTTGTGTACAAATTTAATTAATTTTGATTATAAATTTACAAATATGTTGACTCGCATAATCTCCTTTTGATTGTATCATACTTTTTTAGGTTTTACATATATATATATATATATATATATATATATTAAAATTAGATTTGTTTTGTTAATTTTGATTATTTTGGTTCTTCTTCATATGTAAGTACATTTTAAATATTTCTAGAATTTGATACTTTGAGTGAAATTATGAATATGAAGTATTTACCGGATTGAATTTGTATAAGCAACCCAGACTTGTAATAATAGTTTCAAAGTTCATTGATCATTTATATATTTAAAATGTAACAATATCAACAATCATGAGTTTAGCCAAATGCGACTCAAATCAAATAATGACCATAACTAATTATTGATCATGTATTATTTTCATTTTATATAGTATTAAGTAATTCATAACATAAAAATATTTTTTTAAATGATATAATATTAGATGATTGTTTTATATTAATGTCAAATACTATTAAAATAGTTATAATAGTAACTTACTGTAATAAAAATTAATTCATTAAATACCTAACTAATTGGATTTTGTGAGAACTAACATAATTTATCCTAAATAGAACCTAACCAACTATTATGATTTAATACAAATTTAAAACTTAATATACTTATAAAACAAACATATCTAAATTCTAATACCTTAAATCACATGTCTAATTAAGATACCAGTAAAAAATTACTTAAAATAATATATATTTAGTTTTTCTACATAAAAAGTATAGCATGTTTTAAAACTTCTAACAAATAAAAGCAAAATATTAACCATGGACTATGATTTAATTACTTTTTGAAAATTCATATATGTGCATGTTTTTCGAAATATTACTTGTTGTGTTCTCTAATACAACTACATTAAAGTAAAAGTAGTTTGGAAAGAGGTCTGTAGACCGTTGAAGAAAAGAGGCCTAGGGGTTAGAAGTATCAGCGAAGGTAATAAGGTGTTCTCCCTTAAATTCATATGGCGTTTGTTTGATGGAAATAGATGCTCAACTGCAGTAGTTTCCGCCAAATGAATCAAAGAATCATCTCTTGTTGGTTTGTCCATATACTTATATTCTATGGATAGAGGTGGTTGGTACGCTGTTAGGTCGCCCTCCTGACTCGGTCTGGGAGAGAACGCTTGAGCATCTCACTATTCATTGGTTTGATCGGCTTGTTTATATACTTTTGAGACTTATCTTCCAAATGACAATCTAAATGATTTGGAGAGAGAAAGAAGAATGACAGGAAACATCTCAGAAGTCAAGACAAGTAACTCAGCTAGCGAAGTTGATTGGAAAAAGAGTGAGGAATAGGATCTTATCGGTAAAATATTCGGAGAAGCCATGTCTGCGGGGGCAGATGCAGCTCTGGTTTAGTACACAGACTTAGGCTATAGTTATTTGCTTCTCGTGTAGATTATAACTATTTTTTCCAATGATGATTAATAAATTTTAACATTTCATCAAAAAAAATGCAACTATATTACACAGCCATTGGAATTTTATTTATTTTATTTCCTAGTTCTTTTACAAAAGAATATATCAAATTAATAATTAATCCAGTTTAACCTAATTAGAAGCCAAATGAAATTTTGATTAAATTTAGAAAATAAATGAAATCCAATATAATAAAAAATGAACAGCTAAACCGATGTAAATTGTTGTATAAAAAATCAAAAATCAAAACAATATAATGATGTAACACAATTCTATTTATGTATTATACACATGAAAATGAAACAGCCGTAATGATCTGCTGATTATTTTATAAATAATTATATATGTATATAAGCACGGAAGAGTTTACATAATACCATGAAAAGAAGATATCTTATTGTAGATATAACATAACAGTATAAGCATATGTTTGATGTATTGAGTCAAGTAGTAGGTGATGCAATGGCGTAGAGAGGGAACTTGCGACGAATCACAGCCCCGATTGATTCCGCAACATCCGTCTCGGTCTGATCTTGTATAGATTTCCAATCAAACCCAAGCATTAAGTTAGCCAAAGCCAACTCATTCAACGCCAACGCAAATGGCATTCCCGGGCAAATCCTTCTCCCTGCTCCAAAGGGAATCAGCTCAAAATCCTGACCTCGGAAATCAACAGATGAGTTTAAATGCCTCTCCGGCCTAAAACTTTCCGCGTTAGGTCCCCACGTTGAAGCCTCTCTCCCGATCGCCCATGCATTGATCATAACCATAGTACCGGCCGGTATGTGGTGACCTCTCAAGTTGACATCTTGTATTGTTTCGTGAGGAATCATCAATGGAATGGAAGGATGTAGCCTGAGTGTCTCTTTGAGCACGGCATTTAAGTACTTCATGTCTTTAATATCGTCTTCTGATACACTTGATCTGTCCTTACAAACTGTGCGGACTTCTTCTTGAAGTCTTTTCAGACAGTTTGGGTGACGTAGAAGCTCTGTCATTTCCCATTCCAAAAGCGTGGAAGATGAGTCTGTACCACCCACAAAAGCATCCTGAAAAATATTTAAAAACTATAATTATTACAAAACATTATTGTATCTGAATTTTATTTGTTATTTTTTTTTCCTTTACCATGATTATTGCCTTTATATTTTTACGTTCGATTTCAACCCCGATGCTCTTGTCTCTCTGAACGGCGAGTAATACATCGACGAAATCAGTCCCGTGACCGTCTCCATCTTCATGATCCTGAATAATTTTCTCGAAGAGCTCATCAAATTCATTTTTAGTCTTTTCCCGTTGACCATCCAAACCCCGGATCCAATCAACCCACGCAAGCCATGGTACGAAAGTCCCGACAGTAAACGCACCCGCTAGCCTTAGGAGCCTTTCAGTTAACTCTTTAAAATCTGTTCCAGCACCACTGAATTTCCTTCCCAAAGCAACTCTACTTACCACATCATTAGTTAATCTTGAGAAGAGCTCGCTTAGATTCATCGGCAAAGAAGTATCCAATTTACGGATCTTTTCCATGAGTAGACTGACCTCTTCTTGTCTCACGTCTCGAAAGGACTGTACCAATTTGTTGCTGAGTAGATGAGTGACAAAGACACTCCTTGTTTTTCTCCAATAATCTCCATATGGAGCTGAACCAATGTGAAGGTCCCCATAAAGAACCTTTTCGTAGACTTTGGACCGTGGACGACTTGCAAAGACGCGGTCGTGCGTCTTCAAAACGTCTCGAGCAACTTCCGCAGAAGAGATAACAAGAACAGGGACAACGCCAAAGTGAACGAGCATGAGAGGTCCGTAGCGGTGGCTGAGGGAGCATAGTGATCGATGAGGATGGTGGCCGAGTTGATGAAGGTTCCCGATCAACGGGAGTCTCAGTGGTGATGGAATTGTGCTGCTTTTTCTGAAGAAGAGAATGGTAACGAAGAGTATTAAGCATAAAAGAAAAATCATTATCATTTTTAGATTCTTCACTTTTTCTTCACCTGATTTTTGTGTTCCTCTTCTGGACTTTGCCGTGTTTCCTATTTAATGCTAAAATCTAAACTATCAATTTGAGTAGTACTCCCTCCATTTCAATTTACTTGTCGATCTAGGTTTATACACACATATTAATAAAACATATGATTTTGTATATTCTCAAAATAAAAACACAATTACCTATAAACCTAAACATATTGCAACCAATAAAAAAATGAATTGAATAATCTTGTTAATAAATTTTGCATTGAAATCTTAAGACGACAATTATTTTGAAACAAAAAATTTGCTCCAAAACGACAATTAAATCAAAACGGAGGGAGTAACTTTTATTATTCAGGTTTTTACATTAAAATTAGACTAGATAATGTTGTCTTTATCCTTAATAAATTTTATATATAATTTACTATATAGTTAAATACGAATTTTATTTTTGTGTAGACTAAACAAAACTTCTTAGAACAAAAAAAATTATATATTCTTTTATAAAGTTATAACTACTCAATTTGTTAGATTTTTTAATAACCACGAGACCCACAGAAGAAAAAAAAACTATTTATCTCTTAAAAACATTATCCAGTGTTTCCATTATTTGTACATAAAGTTTAAAATATATAGAAGTATGTATGACAAAAAAAAATATTTCTTTATAGTAATCCAAATACCTAATTCATTAGGATTTTGTTAATAGTCCCAGGTCCACAAAAATTGTTTATCTCGTAAAATATTAGATGGTGCCTAAAGCAAAAACTGAAAACGACTGGAAGTAAGTTTGTATGGCAAAACTTAGTGGAAATTGATTTCAGAATCTGAATTTCCAAATCAAAATAAGTGAATTATGAAACAGTTAACTATAAGGGAAATTGCCCAAATGGCATAAATTTTGATTTTAAATGAAAAATATACATAAAATGTAATCAAATACGAAAGTAACTTAAAAATAAGTGAAAGTAAAACTAACCAATTAAGACCAAACAAAAATATGTATAACTTTTATGAATATAATTTAGTGAAGTTTTATATGGTTAGTGAAGTCTTTTGTGAAAAAACTTCTCATGTAATGGTCCCTAGATTTTAATAATAATTTACAAATTTATACAAAATATTTTGATCGGGAATGGGCTACCGAGTAAATTTAGAATAATTCAATAATGAATATAGAAAGAACTCAATATGTGATTTATCTTAGTTAGTTGGCCGCAAACGATGTCATCGGGGATCAATCACTGTGTGTTTTATTGGTTACGTGGGTCCCACCTTAATGAGAGAGGTGCTGACGTTAATAGGTTGGATGGAGAAAATGGATGTTTAATTTGGATATCGATTGTCTTTCGGTTCGATTTTTGGTATTTTGGTTTATAAAAAATAGGTATCATACTAAAATCATATTTATTTTGGTTTGGTTCGTTTATATATCGTCTTTTTCGGTTTATATCAAAAAATAAATTTATTTATATTATAAAATATTTTATATATTTTACTTTATATGATTAGATATCGGCTTTTATATAAGATAAAGATATTTTGGTTTTTAAATAGCCTATTTTTCTTTTTTCTTTTTTCCTTTTTTCTTTTACTATTGAAAATAATTAGTAAATTAATAATTATAATAGTGTTTAAAGAATAAAAATAATAACAATTAGTAATCCATAATATTATAAATAACTAAATATTAGCACATATATTTGTTAACAAAAGTAAAATTTATGTTTTACTTAATTCAATAAAAATGAATCATAACTTTTAACTTAAATAAAATATTAAATTACTAAAATCAATATTTCGAATATGAAAATCATATCAATAAAACAAATTATGTATTTGTAATTATCGTATATAATCTACATATAATTATACTACTATATTTTAATTGATCGGTTTATTCGGTTTAATCGGTTTATATACCAATCCATATCCATCTACTGCGGTTTTTTAAAAATGACATCCATTCGTCATATTGGATATTACAAAATCCAAACCATTTTATTTATTTCGGTTCAGTTTGGTTTTAATTTGTTCATTTTTATCGGACTGAACATCCCTAAGCATTATATATATATATATGATTATACATATATGATTTTATGATTTTAGAAACAAAATATATTTATTAAAATTATTTTCATCCAACAAAGCTTACCCTGACATTATTTACTTAATGATTTGTTTACATATCATAACCACAATCATTTTAACAAAAAATGATGGCATGGTTCATTTAAATGATGACATGGATCTTACCTAATTATGACATGGCTTAACACATTTATTACATAAATCTCAGTTAAAGAAATTCAAAATAAAATATTAAGTATACAATTATTACCATAATTAAAATATTGAAGATATAATTATTACCATAATAAAAAGATACATATAAAATAATTGAAAACCGAGATGAAATTAATATTAAACTTATACCTTGAACGAGTTGATAAAAACAACTAAATTTATTTACTGTTTTAGGATTTATAATTTTTGAATTTTGCACAAAAATCTTTTCTGCAAAATCATGTGTTTTCCATTTCCAAAGTTAATCTATCTTGACAATAATATATTTCAAAGAATTATTTTTTATAAGGTTCAATACCATATTCGTTTTTTACAACGAAAGACTATTCTATTATTCATGTTACCATGTTTTTTTATAAAACAAATATTGCAGATAATAATGATTACATGATATTAAGATTATAGTAACATGTATAATTCATTTTAGAAATTTTGACAAGTTTCTAAAATAATGTAATAATCTAAAATCATTATATTAAAGATAAATTACTGTCTTTATTTTATTTTATTTTTAATTAATTTTGAAACACAAAGCAAATACAATAATAATAATAATAATAATAATAATAATAATAATAATAATATTTAAATACATTAATCAATGTGAAGATAATGTTAATCAATCTTATAAATTACTAAACTATTAAAAGATATTTTAAATTTAAATTTAAATTTAAAATTTTATTTCTGCACATGGGTGTAAGAAAACATCTAGTGCCCACTAAAATATGAACGTGAGTGAATAGAAAAAGAATGAGTATAAACAAAATAAAATAAATATTTATTACTTTTGTTCCAAATCAATTTTGATAAAGAATGTTTTTGTTCTATAATTACTTAAAATTTACAGACTGACAATGAATCATATACAACAAATGTTCTTCATAAATGGTGTTAATTTGATGACAAAAAATGGTGTTAATTTTAAGGAAGTAATAGGAATTGATTATTCCACTTAATTCCTTATGTCACCATTTAGAACCCTAGTGATAGTTTAATGTTAAAAACTAACATTAGGGCATAATATAAATTTATCTATAATGAGTTAGATTCCTATTAGAAACAAATTACTGTTATTTAATTAATCTTAATTTAGGATTCGTCTCATGCCTTTTACGCAACTCTATTAGACAGTTTGACTACTCTTTACATTAGTGGGAAAGTGTTTTACACTTAAATTAGACAGGGGAAACCAATCCAATTTGTAGCATCAAGTATGTTCTCCCAAAACTGCATCTTATAAGGTATACTAAGAAAATCATCTTCATCTTGATACCGTGAAGAGGCTTTGGTCAGATTGCAACCTAGAGATTCCGAGAGCTTACTGTGTTATACTCGTTTGTTAACATTGCATGTTCGTTAAGATTTAATTGGTCTGTAATATTACTACAGAAATAAAATCATCCTAACTTTGATATATTAAAAGTATTAAAGAAACAAAAACTGTAAATATAAAAATTTAGCAGTTTGGAAAAATAATATATAGATATTAAATTTTTATACGTAAAATTTACTTAAAAATAGTTATATATTATTATTTTTTGAATGAATGTTAAATTTATTCAATCCAAAAATATTTTTTTACAAAGAATGCTAGCTGGAAAATGTAGCGGCACAGGAATAGTTGAATCTTATCTTGGCGTTTAAAATGTTCAAATAGTTATATATTATTTTAGTTATTTAAAATGTTCAAATATTATGAATATAGATTCTCTTATGTCTGGTACAAATTATGAAATTATTAGTTTAAAAAAATATTACTGTTATCATAGGAAATTATCTACTTAGTTTTTTATAGACCATGAAAATAAATTTCATTTATATAATTAGCTGTTCAATTTGTTTTGTCAAATAAATTTCATTTATATAATTAGCTGTTCAATTTGTTTTGTCAACCATAGAGATAAAATGATTTTAGTTTATATTAATTGAGTATTTTGAAAATTTATTCTATGATGAAAATTTTGAATTATTTCACAAAAATGTCTAGTTTAAATGTTCTTCCTGTGTAGAGTACAATCTAATCTACAAACTAATCAAGCGTTTGTTTTCTTGTTGGTGAGCGAGCCCTAGAAAAGACCCAAATATATGGAGAAATGGGCTAAAAGCCCAAACTTAAAATATTTTTAGATAAAACGCATCGTTTAGGAGGCTCTTAAACCCCATGAAATTGTATTTTTTTTACTTAAAACCCTTATTACACATTTTCCTCTACGTTCAGACACAGTAGCCATGTACAGATCAAAAGCAGTCATGTCTTCTCTTCGAAACGCTTACTCTAAGATTTCGAACCGTTGCTATCTAAACCGTGTTGTGGTGAGTTTTTCTTCAAACTCGTCTTCCTCTATCAATTCTCCGTGGCAATTCCGATCCTTTACTTCAAAACCAGAGTCTATGCTTCAGTTAGTTCTTGAAAACGATTGGTCTAAACAAGTAGTGGAAGGACTGAGGAAACCAGATACGCCTCTAACCCACGAGGCTGCAATCTACGTTCTCAGGAAACTAGCTAAGCACCCAGAGAAAGCGTACTCCTTTCTCAACTGGGTCATCAGAGAATCAGATCTCACTCCAACTTCTCCACTTTACAGCACGTTGCTGAGGATGATACTAGTTCAGCAGAGACCCATGAAACGGTTCTGGACGACTCTCGCAGATATGAAACAAGGAGGGTTTTGTCTCGACGAGGAAACGTACAAGACCATCTACACTCTGCTCAACAGAGAGAGCTACAAAGACGCTACGGCTCTGGCTCGTTTCCACGAGAGATTGCTTGAGGATAACGCAATGTACGTCGTCGCAGACAGTGTTTCTGCTTCCGTTTCGAAAAGAGATTGGAGTTGTGAGGTTGAGAGGGAGCTTCAACGTATGAAACTCCCTCTGTCTGATAATTTTGTTATCAGGGTGTTGAAGGGACTCAAAGAACATCCTCTGAAAGCTTTCTCGTTTCTCCGTTGGGTCGGTTATAAACACAGCACCGTTACTTATAACGCAGCGTTGAGGGTTTTGGCGAGACCTAGCTCGGTGGCAGAGTTTTGGAGCGTTGTGGGTGAGATGAAGGAGGCAGGGCACGAGGTTGATTTCGACACTTACATAAAAGTATCGAGACAGTTTCAGATGTCTAGAATGATGATCGAGGCGGTGAAGCTTTACGAGTTTATGACGGATGGTCCGTACAAGCCATCCGTCGAAGACTGTAGTCTTTTGCTGAGGTCTTTATCTGCTGGTTCCAATCCAGATTTGGATCTGGTGTATCGGGTTTCGAGGAAGTATGAATCGAGTGGGAAGCCTCTCTCGAAGGCTGTTTACGATGGCATCCACGGGTACTTAACCAGTGTGGCTAGGTTTGACGAAGCGGAAGAAGTCATGAAGGGTATGAGAGATGCTGGGAAGGAGCCGGATAACATCACATACAGCCAGCTCGTGTTTGGTCTTTGTAAAGCTAAGAGATTAGAGGAAGCGTGTGGTGTGGTCGTGGATCAGATGGAAGAAGATGGATGTCTCCCGGACGTAAAAACTTGGACTGTTCTGATCCGAGGGCACTTCGAGAACGGTGAAGTTGACAAGGCCTTTGCGTGTTTTGAGAGTATGGTGGAGAAAGGGATCGGTATCGACTCTGGACTGCTTCATGTCATGGTAGGTATGTATGTCAGCCAAAACAGGGTCGAGGAGGCGTGCGAGTTCTTAAAAGAGAAGGTGAAAAATGCTAATAATAATGTCAAGGCGTGGAGAAGTACTTACAAGGGTGTTATAGACAAGCTGAATGAAATCAAGAAGGGGGAAGAGGCGTTAGATCTTGTGGGGATGATGATGAAGCAAAATTACACTGCTTATGCAAAAGAGCGTTTTGATGATGGGAAAGATGCTAAGATGTTGGAAGTGCGAAGCTCAAAGTATTACCCTCCTTCCTTTGTTGATGTTTTCCTTGCTTTCTACGGAGTTCCTGGTCTTAAAGCTCTTAAAACAATCTTTTTGAGACGGACCCGAATGAACCCCTACAGACCCGAATGAACCCCTTGGGTGCCGTTTGAGGACCGAAAGATTCTTTAACAGTTTCTTCCTCGTTTTATCTCCTCGCTTCTTCCTGCTGCACTAGCCGCACAGTTATGGAGAATATAGTTTATATTAAGTTGGATTTTTCTAGGCTTTGTTGATGGGATTGAAAGATGTTTTGGGTTTTTTTCATAAAAACTATTGGAGACCTATCTTTGTTTTTACTTGTTTGTTTCAAACCATTCCTGAAAAAATTTATAAATTCCTTTTAGAGAATGAAACGGACTCGAACATCACTGGACTGCTCGGTGATGTTTTAGGTTAGATACTCAAACCTCTCAGGAGGGAAAGATTCTTGAATAGTTTCCTCTCTTTTTCCTGCTACACATTATAGCAAGTTGATTTTGTAGGCTTTGAATGATGTGGGATTTGTTCATTAACAGTCTGCATTTTTTCACTATTGGCATATCTTTGCGCTTTTATTCTTGTTTGCTTTCATTTCTGAAATAAATTTACAGATTTCACTTGGAGTATGCAGTTATGGGACTAATTTCTTCACCTTATATTTATTAATTTTCTTACAATACATTTTTTGCTCAAATCCTGGTAGGTTTTTTTTTTTTTGATGATCCTGGTATCCGGAGCCTCGAGAGAATCCGACTAACGTTAATGACCGTCCACCGCAGCATAGCCGGGGAGCCCGCCGAGGCAATTCTCTTAAATGGTTTTATTTAAATTTTTATTCACAAAAAGAGTTTTGATGTAAAAAATGACCAAAATATTTTATTAAAGAGGCAAAAAAATTTCTACCCTTTGATTTGTAGATAATATCAATAATAATGAAAATTAACTATAGTTTCGAAGTATATGCTTTTAAATTCGAACTTTCTTATAATTTTTTCTAGCTTTTTCAATGTTTTCAAATTTTCTTATTAAAATTTGAAAATACGTTTTGAAACTATTTAAAAAGATTTATTTAAAGTTTTATTATATTTTCTTTTTTAATAAATTTTAAACCACTCCCCAAAATTATATCCTTTTATTCTAAACCTAAAGTCCTTTAAACCCAAAATTAAAGGCTAGTTAATTCTAGAAATATAAATGTATTTACCTTTCAATAAAATATCATTTGACCAGTTTTTTTGTGGGTTATTTTGGTGAAAATAAATTAAAAGAACTATCTTAAATTTTTTAATTATGCGTAATAATTCATAAATCAGGACATCAGGTAAGTAACTAGGGAGCAAATGAAATTTTCTTCTTCTTTTTTTCTTTCATCTATTTTGAGGATCACACAAAGTTTTTTTTAGTAACTAAGCTGTATAGATCATAGAGAATAAAGGACCTCTGTGTATTTAGTCTCTAATATTTTGAAGCTGGAGATTCTGTTTCTTGATTTAGAATGGAAATGCATATATAGGTTATACAGAAAATTGTTTTCATATTAAGATAGTAAATTTCTAGAGGATAGGAAAAAAATGAAAAAAAAACTCTTATCTGAAAGATTAAACTTCTCCGTTAAAATATTGCACTCATCCAGTTTAGTTCATAGTACGAAGAGAGAGAAACCAGATCTCACCGTCTTTCATCGCTCCGGCCGACGGCGTGGGCTTCGTCAGCCACCGTCGGTCCGGTCTGCCTCTATTACTGGTGTTTTTTCTCGTGTTTGTGTGGTCTAGAGATGTATCCTTTTGCTTCCGACGCTGCATCTCCCTCTAGATGAGCGGTCAGCCTTGTTCGCCGCCGTGGTTCCTCTTCGACAGAGGTGAGCGGTCGGCCTTACTCGCCGCCGTGGCTCCTCTCCGTCAGAGGTGAACGGTCGGCTCTTGTTGGTGTTTTGACGGAGGCTCCGTTATGCTCGTTTTGTTTCGTTGGCTTCTAGGGTATGGTTGTGGTGTTGGATCGGCTTGAGATCTCGTTGAGGTTGAAGATGGCGATGGCGACGAATCGTGGTGAGATCTTGGTGTGTGCCGATGATGCTCTCCTAGGGTTTGAGCCAAAAGCGTTGATGATGGATGGAGTGTATCCTGTCTCCTTCATGGTTGGGAAGCGAGTTCCAGCGGTGTAGCAGTTGAGGCGCGGACCCTGCAACGGTGATTCTCTTCTGGCGGTGGTGTCGTAGCGGTCTTGGACGCGCCTATGCGTGGTTAGGGCGAGGGAGGCACTCGGTGGAGTGTGGTCTCCTTTGGGCCTGGATTCTTGGTTTTTGATGTTTAGTTGGGCTGCATTTAGTTGAGCCCTTTAAGCAATCTGTATGGTTTGGGCTTTTAGCCATTGTTTAATATATTTCAATTTGAGTAAAAAAAAAAAAAGATTAAACTTCTCCACCTATCTGTTTTGGCCATGACCATGTGAGGTTTGTTGCTGAAATATGAAAAGATTACGTGTTTCTTCCTCACACATGGGACTGTCTGTCTGATCAATTGCTGGCAGAAGAAAGTTCACAAAGAGACATCATATGTCACTTTATTTTTCAACCAAGAGTTCTAGTCTTTTTTATACTTGTTTGTTTTTGAATACATCAAGTTCTCGCAATATTTTTTCTGTGGTTGCATATGCACATTGGAAGCTAGAAAGACATGTTGTGACAAAATGTTTTCCATATACACAGTATGTGTGTGCTAACACATTATCAATAATATTTTACCTTGTACAAAACAGAGCTGGTTAAGCCCTTTCACATCTTTTTTACCGCAAAGTAACAAGAGAGAATGAAGATTCCGGAAGAAAAAGAGCAAATGAAGATTCAGAAAATGATGTAAAAGAAGCAACTTTTGACATGGAACCAATTTATTTATTGATTTTATCATTTTCGAGCACGTATCTAGTCTTGTATCTTGTTATAGCGACCGTGTGATGCTGACGTTTAACCGGTTTATTTGCACCGAAGTTAGATTTGTATCCACGGTCTACTTTGGCCTTACCATTTTCAATTCCCCTAAACACTTTTACCTGAAAAAGGTTAGATGATTAGCTTAGTGAAACATAGACATGATTATGACTTTTGTCTGTCAATTAGATCTAACGGTGTCGAGTAAAATGAACTCGTCAAGAAGTGGTCCAATCAAACTTTATACACGACGCTAAAAAGGAAATTGTTCCTTCAAAAAGAGAAAAAGAGATGCATTCCATGAAGAAGTATTGCATTCCTGTTTTGTTATGAAATGGTTCGAAGTCTAGAAATATCATTAATTATAAATCGAAATGTTTTTCTGTAGCCTCAGTTTACAATATTGTTTGTGGTTTTTATCTTGTTTGTTTCGCATTATTCTATTTTTGAGTAAAACTTTGCGTAACTACTTTCTCATATTGTATGCGTTATTCTTTTCACACATTGTGTACTGACTTTGTATTATGAACATGTGCAAGTTGGTCAACAGCTTTTCAGTTCTACGTTTTGGTCCGTCCAAAATTTGTTCCTTAAATAAAGAATAACATTTAGTTCTGTAGTCAAGTGAAGAGAGCTTGATTGAAAACACGGTAACTACTAAGTACTAACTAGTTTGTTAAAAGAAATTTTGCTAAGCCATATTTGTTATTAAATTCACTTATTTTTCTGGATCTCTTTGTCAAATAAAGGACTGTTACCATCTTAGTCAAGCCGTTCAACAGCAGTATTTAATATTTTTTTGACTTCGGTCTTATTAGTATTGCTATCCTTGGTCAAATCGTTTGGCAATCACATTTAATTTCAGCTCAGTTTAGTTTGCGTGCGTCTCAGGTCATTGGTCAAGTTGTTTGACAATAACATTGATTGGTTCTGGTCATCTGGAGTCGAAATAAACCGAAATTCATGTGTGGCCGAGTTAAAAAAAAGGTGTAAAAAGTATAATAACTAATTCAGTGGTACCTTTTTTCCTTAAACAACGTGTAGTTTGTTTATAAGATCAATGGAAATTTTTTAAAAATACACAGATTAACTTTTATTTACTAATAAAATATATAATTATTTTGGGACTTCGTTTAATACACAAACTAATTTTTATTGTCTATTAAATATATAAACTTTTAAAATTTGTAGATTTCACACATCTTTTTAAACGATATTAGTTATATTTAACGAAAATGATGACGGTGTTACTGTTTAATTAAACGAGATTTCAAAGTCATTTGTATATTTTATTAGCAAATAGAAATTAGTCTGTATTTTTAAAGAAATTTTCGATCTGCAGTTGATATTTGGAAGTATTCCCCTGTTTAATATTTTGCCTTTGGAAAAGTGCACCTGAATTAGCAAAATGAAAGTAATTAAGCCTACGCCATTCTGACTAGACATAGATGAAACATGACAAGCACCAAACTAATTTACAAAGAAAATTACGCAGAGGGAACAAAAAAGAAGACAACCCTCAGTGTCAATGACTCACAGTCTAACAGGCATACATACACGTGTGAGGAAACACATCCACTGATACACAAACACACACACATTTACTCACGTCTAGGATCGACACGTTTCACATCTGGAACGGTCGCAACGTACCACGTATTGAGAAAAAAAAAACTAACGTTGTACGTTACCCACATATATCTTAACAAGAAAGAAAACGGAAGATAAGAAAAAAACGACTCCGTCGTCTTCTCCGGTTCACCGGGATCATGTTACCGACTACAAACAAACTATGGTAATTTTCCTTAATTTCTCATCACATCAAACGATCATATAAACTTCAAAATTATTTATTAAAAGGCGTTTCGATTTGACGACCGTCATCAGTCAACGTCAATGCCAGATGAGCTTGGAGTCTCTGTTCTGCACACGGCATTTACAGCAACGCGAATATTCCTCCGCTCGCTTACGGAATATTCTGCTCTGGAGATTCTCCATCTGATACCGAGGTAGCGGAAACCTTCCATACGCCGGCAGAGGAGGAGGAGGAGGAGGAGGAGAAGGAGAAGCCACGACGGAGAAAGGAGATATCGGCGACGCATCGCCGCCGCTGGATCGTGGCGATACTTGCTTAGGAGTAGATAAAACCGCTCGAATCTTGCCTTCTCCGGAGGAGACGCGACTGTATTCCTCGACTATGTTGCTGAGATCCTCGTCTGACTTGACGGAGATTAGCGTCTCGAGATCTCCGTCTGGTAACTGGCACTTTAAATCAACGGAGTATCCACAGAACTCCTCCAGTTTCACCATTAGCTCTGAGCAAAAAAAAAGAAAACACAAAATCAGTTTCACATTCTTCTTCGAGAAATTGAGATAATTTGAACGGACCTGAGAAAGAGATGGAATCAACGACGGAGAGGACTCTGGTGTAACCGCCGACGTAACGGAGCTTCCCGTCGATAGAGCGAGGAAGTATTGTACCGCCGTAACTACAGAGAAACTTGAGACTGCTGCTTTCGCTCCTCTTCGTTGTCACCATTGTTAGTTTTTTTTTTTCTTGGAAGAAGCTTCTGAGAGTATTTGGGAGAAGAGGAGATTTGGGAGTGGTGTTGTGTTGTATCCTTAAACCGAGATTCGTGTGGGTCGAAGAGAGTCTATTTATAGGAAGAAATTGGCGTCATTGTGGGACCTTGATCGAATGTAGGCAAATGAAATATTCGTTCATCTCAGGGGGTGTTTTGGACAATACATTAATCGAATATTCTTGTTTTTTTTTTTTCCTTTCATTGCATTAAGCGAGTAAATCGATTTGGTGTGATTTAAAGTGGCTTTTATTACTGTATTAATTAGTATCGATACCTTTCCTTCAAACTCAAATCTTTCCATGTGAATGAATCATGTGTGTTTTAAGTTATGGAATAAAGATTTAATTTCAGTGTGTTTTTAGTTATTGAATAAATATTTAGTTATGGAATATTAAAGATGGCTCATTCAATTGTTTGTACTTTCTTCTTTTGCAATGCCCAACAATAGATAAGATAAACTTAACTTCAGACTGCTCCAATAATTTAGTTTCAGCAGATCAATTTAAAAAGTACGGTATGATTCGCTACCTGATTTTTCTGTATTAAAGTAATCGTCTACAGCCCCACATATAATTACTTGATATAAAAAAAAAAATTACTTGATATATAGCATAAATTTTTTCTGTTTCATATGATTAAATTTTTTTGAACGAAAGCCGAAATTAATCTCATGAACCTATGCAAAAGTTCCGGTTTTTTTCTTATATCTGAGTCTGAGACGACTATAGTGAAAATATCTGAACTTGAATCTCCAAATATTTTCAGTAGAAAGTCATTTGTTATAGAAGTTTGCTTTTGGTTCTGCATTATTACTTATGCGTTGCTAAAGAAAAACTTAGTTATTAGTTATGATAATTTATTGTTATCAGTACTATCGTATTTGTGTCTGTTTGCTACTGTATTAAATATTTAAATGGTAGATGGAATGGAAGAGTACCTTGTTCCAAACTTGAGCTATACTAACTTCACTTTCTATATTACTTGTATCTGACAGGGTCACGTTGCATGCAGTGCAAGAAGCGTTTTACGACAATAATAAGAGTTTCTTCCCCCCCTCCCCCCCTCCCCCTCACACACACACACAAAAGTTTATATGCTGTATATTTTAGTCGTCAAAGAAAAAAAAATCCTGTATTAATATTTTTATTATATATACAGAAATAGAGCAATATGAAATCAATCTTTCTCTTCTTGGCGGAAAAAAGAATAACTTAGAGAAGAAGAAAGAGAGAGAAGATGGAGAACGCGGCGAGCTTGGCTTCAGGTCCCGACGGAAGGAAACGACGCGTGAGCTTCTTTTACGAGCCAACCATCGGAGAAGGCAACCAACGGGTATCCCAACAGATCAGCGCGACTCACAACCTCATCCGCAGCTATGGCCTCCACAACGACATGGAAGTCATCCGCCCTAGGCTT
Source organism: Raphanus raphanistrum subsp. raphanistrum (assembly GCA_019706035.1). Classification (NCBI taxonomy): domain Eukaryota; kingdom Viridiplantae; phylum Streptophyta; class Magnoliopsida; order Brassicales; family Brassicaceae; genus Raphanus; species Raphanus raphanistrum. The sequence goes on along the minus strand of CM033980.1, from coordinate 12,215,209 downwards.
GCCGAAGATTCAGATTTCATTCAGTTCCACTCGCCGGAGTACATATCATTCCTCCGCTCAGTCACGCCAGAGTACATCGACATGGCTAATAAGTCAGAAAACGTAGCCGACGATACTAGTACCCTCCTCATCGATTATTGCCGTCTCTACGCTGGTGGTTCTATCTCCGCCGCAGCCAAACTGAACCGACACGAAGCTGATATCGCCATCAATTGGTCCGGCGGGATGCACCGTGCCAAGAGAGATGAGGCTTGTGACTTTGGCTACGTCAACGACGTTGTGCTTGGGATCCTCGAGTTGCTCAATGTCTTCAAGGTAACTGCTTCTTTCATTAAGGCGTTGGTTCTTGGATTTTGATGTTTCTTGATTCGCAAGTAAAGAGAAGCTTCTATTTTAATTTTACTTCTGAATGGTTTCTTGATTTTGATAAGCGTGGATTCTCATTCTTTGAGCTATAGAGAACCTTCTACTTGAGCTAGTAACTTTGCCTTGGTTCTTTGACAGCGAGTTCTCTACATAGATATTGGGTATTTCCATGGGGATGCAGTACAAGAAGCGTTCGACGAAACTGATAGAGTTATGACTATTTCTTTCCACAAGCATGGAGCCCAAAGTAGTGGATACATAACAGACTACGGGGTAGAAAAGGGAGAATACTATTCTTTAAATGCACCACTAAAGGATGGTTTGGACGATGCAACTTTCGTCAATTTATTGGTACCTGTTATCCACAAGGCTATGAAGGTTTATCAGCCGGAAGCAATTGTTCTTCTGTGTGGCCCTGATTCACTAGCTGGTGATGAGTTGGGTAAATTCAACTTGACTACCAAGGGTCACGCTGCTTGTCTCCAGTACATAAGATCATTTCATGATGTTCCTCTCATGCTCTTGGGTGGTCAAGGTCACACTCTTGGAAATGTTGCTCGTTGCTGGTGCTATGAGGTCTCTTTAGTAACTTCAACTATGTGTGTGTGTTCTTTTTTTTCAATTATATTTGTACAAGTCCTGTTCTTGAATGGTGTTTTTTTTTTCTGATTCCCTTGGTGCAGACAGCTGTTGCGGTTGGAAAAGAAATTGACGACGATCTCGCTATCAATGTGGCCGATGCTTGTTTTGCCCCAGATTATCAACTTCATATCAAGCGGAACCGCATGGAGAATTTAAACACAGACGGATATATTACATACATAAAGTAATCTTCTAATACCTTTTTACTTCATTGCCTAGTTAGTTCAAAAGATGTATCTAGTCATATAACTCTAGTTAAGACTTAAAAATTGTTTGTGCCTTTTAATTATAGGAGGACATTACTAAATCAACTTTCGCAAGTGATACACGCACCTAGTGTGCAGTTTCAAGACACTCCACCAACCAGTCAACTTACAGAAGAAGTAAGAATAAATTTATGCATTGTATTACAAATTTCTTCAGTTCCGGGTTAGTTCTTTTACCAATGAGGCCCTTAAGATTCTCATTTGATATCTCCGCAGGAGGAAGAGGACATGGAGACGAGATAAAATCAAACATATATTGACTGGTAGTGCAAGTTCTGAATCAGACTGTGATGAGGACAAGCTTTTTCTCGGTTAAGGCCAATGGTGTAGTGTCATATATAGTAAGAGGATTCTTTCATACTTCACCTCCCTTGTGAATAGTTTTACCAACATGTACATATATAGCAAAATAGGTGTATAAACATATTAAACATAGCAAAATAGGTCTACATAAAATCAACATTGTAAATAAGCGTGATTACAATAGTAGTCAGATACTATATGAAATTCAAACAACAGATTGCTGTCTGCTGTCTCTACAACACCAACACATCTCAGCTATAGTGTATTCATTGATCCCTGGTGAAAGCTGTACCTTCATTTCTTAGCCTATAACATGTTAGAATCAGTATATGAGGTATCTGTTGGAAACCATAGGCTTACACGTGATCAGTTAAAAAGATATGTCAGGTTCAAGAATCCTACTTGTGGAACGTATAGTCCCTCGGAAAGAATTGAGTTTGGTTTGGTGTAACATTTAAGAACACAATTGTGTGTGCGGTACCTTAAGGCGAGCAGAACGGCAAGTAGAACCTTGGATACCTTGTTCTCTGGAGTTGAGATATATTAGTGGTACTGCTAATTGACATAGCTGGAGCTGAAGCAGATACGATGGCAGTTTCTTGTGGCAGATTTTCTGAATGTGTTGGCAGTTCGGAGAAGTCAAATAAAAAAACATTCAAATCCAACTTATACATCGAAAACTAAGATGTCTAATTTTTGGCGATAACTTATACATCGAAAATGTTACCGGGGTAGAAGTTACTCTTTTTCAAAAAAGAAAATTATTTTGGAATTACTGTATACGTGTCAAAATATGATGGGCTAGAAGTTATAAATAGAACTTTGCCAAACTATAAAGTTCAAAATCTTCGATTTAAAAAGAGCGCTAGTAAAGAAAGTGTTTAACCTTGTTAATATAGATTGAAACAAGCCAAGAGAGAGAAAAGTCAAGAGAAAAGCTCCGGTGACCCTTAGATCCGGCCGACGGTGTGGACTTACACAGCCACCGTCTGTCCGGCCTTTATTTTAACTCGTCTTCTAGCTTCTGTAATGTTGCTCCTGTCTGTTTCCGTCGTCGCACTTTCCTCGCGGTGGACGTTCGGCTTTTGTTCCCGGCGCCGTACTTTTCTCACGGTGGACGTTTGGTTCGTGTTTCCGGCGTGGCTTCTTTCCGTTAAAGAGGAACGGCCGGCTCTAGCTTCCGCGTCGCTTGGATTTTCCGTAGTCGACGGCGGCGTTACTAGAGTTTGTTGTTTTTTTCTTTTTTTGTTCTCGATCTGGTGGATCTCTGTCTGGGTGGGGCCTCAAGTCCTCTCATGATGCGATCTTGAGCCTCTTGATGTTCTCTGAGGAAGAAAGGGTTTGTTATGAAGTTGGTGATTTGCGATGGCTTTGGAGTGGATGAGATCTCGAGTGTGTCTCGGCGAAGCTCTCCTTGGAAAAGTTAGGCGAGGCAAAGGTATTGTAGCTACGGCCTCCGGCGTCCTCTGGATTGAAGCTCAGTCGTGCGCCGTCGAATAGGAGGTTTCGGCGCGTCGTTGTTGACAGTGAGGCGTAGTGGTTTGGTCGGGATGGTGAGGGCGTGACGCGTGTATCCTCGTTGAGGAGGATTGAAACACGTGGACGACTCTTCCCGATGGTGTCGGTGGTGGTTTGGACCCATAATGGGTGGGCTGTAGGCCCAATATGTTGTGGTTTTTTTTAGCCTTTGTGTTTAATGGGCTTGCGGTTTGTAGATTTGTAATGGGTTTATTCCATGTTTCATAGTCTTTGGGCTCTTTTAATATATCATTGACGAAAAAAAAAAAAAATAGCGCTAGTAGAGAAGAGTAGTCTCTCAATCTTCTTCCTCTTCGTTCGTTCCTCGCTGCTCTCCTCTAGGGTTCTATTTCTTTTCTGCATGATCGCTTCTGTTTCTAGGTTGAGTTTCCATCTTTTTGTTTTCACTAGATAAACGGGTTCTTCGTCGCTGTCATGGGTTTTGTTTGAGATGCAACAAGAATGTAACTTTCTTTTTCCTTTCGGGTTCTTGGAAATTTGCAATCTTCTTGACCCTTTAGGAAAATATCACATCTTGAATTAGCTATGACCTTAGAATCTATCTTGAGATCTTTGAGCCTCTGTTGCCATTGCCACTCTCGTTGCTTCACGTTGATCATCACTCTCTTTGGCTTTACATATAGAATGTCACCTGGTGATCGCTGGTATTTTACAAGAGAAGAAGTAGAAAACAACTCACCATCAAGACAAGATGGAATCAATTTGGACCAAGAAACTCGCCTACGCAACTCATACTGTACATTCTTGAAAGATCTCGGTCTCAGACTCAAAGTGTAAGTTTCTTTGCTGCCTCTCAAGATAGTTTAGTTTCTGTATTGAGTAGGAACATGTATACCTTTTGACATATAGGCCTTGATCTGTTATTATATATACTAAGTAATGAATCCACGCGATATCGCGTGGAACTCATTTCTTATAAATAAATAATCATTATTTAATTTATATTTTATAGAAAAATTAATTTTATTTTTAAATAAATTTTTCATGTCAAAACGTATGAAAATATTTATTTATAGATAATATTATAAATGTATATTTTATAGTTTGAAATTACAACTAAAATAAAAATACATCAATACCAATAAAATTATACATTTTTATTAATTTAGGTAAGTTACTCTAAAATTTTAAATTATATCACTTTATAATAAATAAAAGATCTCTTTTTAAACATTAAAATAGTTTTAAATAAAAATATATTGTTTACTGGGATATGTGTAAGCTAATTTAATTTAGTTTGTATTACAAAATCATGAGTTATGTGTAATATGAAAAAATAAAGAGACATATTTGTATAAAATTTAAATATTAACTTATACACAACTCTTGAAACAAATAATAAAAAAACACATCTTAATATATAATGAAAAACATAATATTTAACAAGAAATAAAATTCCTAAAAAATACACAATTTTTTAACACTGTTTGGGATTTTTTCATGTAAAAAATTATGAGATGCAAATTTCATGTATAAAACTTAAGAATTTTAAATTTTCATATCAATACACTGATTTTTAGATATAAAACAATTACAAATATTTATGAAATATTAATAATAGATATTAGCATAATAAAATGAAAATACATAAATATTTGTATAAAAAATTAAGACATGCAACCTTCCATATATATGAATAGTCACATATTTTTTAATTTAAAGATGGTTATTTTGAAATGATAATTATATGAATATTCACAACTTTAAGTCAAATAGTCATATGTTTTCAATTTAAAGGTAGTTATTTTGAAATGGTACATATACGAATAGTCACAACTTTTCATTTAAATAAGTACATCTTTTTAATTTAAATATTAACTAATATACAAATCTAAAAATAAATAATAAAAGGACACATCTTAATATATAATGAAAAGACGCAATTCTTAACAAAAAATAAAATTGCTATCAAATTCTGAAGATTAGTTGTTAAGTTAATCAAAATCTCTACTGTTTCTGAAAAGATGAGCTCACTATCACCATAGTTAATTCTCTATCAATAGATAAAATTCTAAAGATCCTGTGCAATTATACAATTCAAAAAACTTAAAATCTCCTAAAGTTGCTTAAAACAACCAGTGGGCAGAATAATGACGAACACATAAAATTCATAAAATTCTGAAAATTCTGTGCAGTTATGTATTTTAAAAACTCTAAAATCTCCCAAAATTGCACGAAACAGACTAGTGGATAGGGTAATGACGTTTAAATACAATTTAGGAACGTCTCAAGACATTCCAAAGATGTCTGGTGACATTCCACAACCTTATGTGCAATGTCCGCATATGTCTTAGGATATTAAGTTTTTCTTCGAGCGTCAAACGACCACTCTTCAGTAAAACTACCATAACTTTTGACTAAGAACCTCAATTGACCTCAAACTGGTTGCATTGGAAAGCTTATCAAAATCTCTACCGTTTCTGAAAAGATGAGCTCAATTTCACCATAGCTAGTTCTCTATCAATAGATAAAATTCTGAAAATTATGTGCAATTATACATTTCAAAAAACTAAAAATCTCCTAAAGTTGCTTAAAATGTACCAGTGGGCAGGGGTAATGACGTTCACAGACAGTTCAGAAATGTCACAGGACATTATACAACTGTCTCTGGAAGTCCACAGATGTTTTAGAATAGTAATTTACCTCTTCAAGCGTCAAACGACCACACTTCATTAAAACTATCATAACTTTTTACCGAGGACATTCCAAGAGAGTCCTATGACATTCCAAGAAAGTCATATAACATTCCAAAAAAGTCTTATGACATTCCAAAGATGTCTGGTGACATTCCACAACTTTATGTGCAATGTCCACATATGTCTTAAGATATTAAGTTTATTCCTCGTGCGTCAAACAAACATTCTTCTGTAAAACTACCATAACTTTTAACTAAGAACCCCGATTGACCTCAATGGTGGCATTGAAAAGCTAACCAAAATCTGTAACGTTTCTGAAAAGATGAGCTCAATATCACCATAGCTAGTTCTTTATCAGTAGATAAAATTATAAAGATATGTGCAATTATACATTTAAATAAAAAATCGAAATCTCCCAAAGTTGTTTAAAACGTACCAGTGGGCAGGATAATGACGATCACAAAAAGTTCATAAAGCTCTGAAATTTCTGAAATATCTGAAAATTTTGTACAGTTATGATTTTAAATAACTCTAAAATCTCCCAAAATTGTTCGAAACAAACCAGTGGATACAATAATGACGTTCAAATACAGTTTAGGAACGTCTCAAGACATTTCAAGGAAGTCTTATGACATTCCAAATATGTCTGGTGAAATTCCACAAGCTTATGTGCTTTGTCCACATATGTCTTAGGATATTAAGTTTCTTCTTCGTGCAGCAAACGACCACTTTTCAGTAAAATTATCATAACTCTTGCTAAGGACCTGATTGACCCCAAACTGGTGGCATTGTTCTATAAGTTAATCAAAATCTCTACCGTTTTTGAAAAGATGAACTCAAAATCACCATAGATAGTTCTCTATCAATAAATAAAATTCTGAAGATTCTGTGCAGTTATGTTTTTAAATAACTCCAAAATCGCCCAAAAATACTCGAAACAAACCAGTGGATAGGGTAATGACGTTTAAATACAGTTTAAGAACGTCTCATAATATTCCAAAGAACTTATATGACATTCCAAAGAAGTCTTATGACATTCAAAAGATGTGTGGTGACATTCCACAACCTTATGTGCAATGTCCACATATGTCTTAGGATATTACGTTTTTCTTCGAGTGTCAAACGACCACTCTTCAGTAAAACTATCATAACTTTTGACTAAGAACCCCAATTGACCTCAAACTGGTGGCATCGGAAAGCTTATCAAAATCTCTACCGTTACTGAAAAGATGAGCTCAATTTCACCAGAGCTAGTTCTCTATCAATAGATAAAATTCTGAAAATTATGCGCAATTATACTTCTAAGAAAACTAAAAATCTCCTAAAGTTGCTTAAAATGTACAAGTAGGCAAGGTAATGACGTTTATAGACAGTTCAAAAATGTCAAAGGACATTATACAACTGTCTATGGAAGTCCACATATGTTTTAGAATAGTAAGTTACCTCTTCAAGCGTCAAACGACCATACTTCATTAAAATTATCATAACTTTTTATCGAGGATATTACAAGAAAGTCCTATGACATTCCAAAGAAGTCTTATGACAATCCAAAGATGTCTCGTGACATTCCACAACCTTATCTGCAATGTCCACATATGTCTTAGGATATTAAGTTTATTTTTTATGCGTCAAACAACCACTCTTCTGTAAAACTACCATAACTTTTAATTAAGAACCCCGATTGACCTCAATGGTGGCATTGGAAAGCTAATCAAAATCTGTAATATTTCTGAAAGATGAGCTCAATATCACCATAGCTAGTTCTCTATAAGTAGATAAAATTATGAAGATTCTGTGCAATTATACAATTAAAAAAAACTCAAAATCTCCCAAAGTTGTTTAAAACGTACCAGTGGGCACGATAATGACGATCACAAAAAGTTCATAAAACTCTGAAATTTCTGAAATTTCTGAAAATTTTGTGCAGTTATATATTTAAATAACTCCAAAATCTCCCAAAATTGTTCGAAACAAACCAGTGGATACAATAATGACGTTCAAATACAATTTAGGAACGTCTTAGAACATTCCAAGGAAGTCTTATGACATTCCAAGGAAGTCTTATGACATTCCAAAAAAGTCTTATGACATTCCAAGGATGTTTGGTGACATTTCACAACCTTTGTGCAATGTCCACATATGTCTTAAGATATTAAAATTTCTTCTTCGTGCGTTAAACGACCACTATTCAGTAAAACTATCATATTTTTTTGACTAAGGACCCCGATTGACCTCAAATTGGTAGCATTGTTAAGTTCATAAAACTCTGAAATTTTTGAAAGTTTTGTGCAGTTATGAATTTAAATAACTCCAAAATCTCCCAAAATTGCTCGAAAAAACCAAAATAGGGTAATGACCTTTAAATACAGTTTATGAACGTCTTAGGACATTCTAAAGAAGTCTTATGACATTTCAAGGAAGTCTTATGACATTCCAAGGATGTCTGCTTACATTCCACAAACTTATGTGCAATGTCCACAGATCGCTTAGGAGATTAAGTTTCTTCTTCGTGCCTCAAACTACCACTCTTCAGTAAAATTATCAAAACTTTTGACTAAGAACCTCGATTGACCTCAAACTAGTGGCATTGGAAAGTTATTCAAAACCTCTCCCGTTTCTGAAAAGATGAGCTCAATTTCACTATAGATAGTTCTCTATCAATAGATAAAATTTTGAAGATTATGTGTAATTATATATTACAAAAAAACTCAAAATCTCTCGAAGTTGCTTAAAATGTATCAGTAGGCAGGGTAATGACGATCACATAAAGTTCATAAAGCTCTGAAATTTCTGAAAATTTTAATTTTTTTTTGCAATTATGTATTTAAACAACTCCAAAATCTTCCAATTTTTTTTGAAATAAACGAGTGGATACAGTAATGACGTTCAAATACAGTTTAAGAACGTCTTAGGACATTCCATGGAAGTCTTATGACATTTCAAAGAAGTCTTATAATATTTCAAGGATGTCTGCTGACATTCCACAACCTTATGTGCAATGTCCATAAATGTCTTAGGATATTAAGTTTCTTCTTCTTGCGTCAAACGACTACTCTTCAGTAAACCTATCATAACTTTTGCTCAAAACATACCAAAATAGGGTAATGACGTTTAAATACAGTTTAAGAAAGTCTCAGAACAATCCAAGGAAGTCTTATGACATTCCAAGGAAGCCTTATGACATTCCAAAGAAGCCTTATGACATTCCAAGGATGTCTGCTTACATTCCACAACCTTATGTGCAATGTCCACATATGGCTTAGGATATTAAGTTTTCTCTTCGTGCGTCGAACGACCACTTTTCAGTAAAATTATCACAACTTTTGACTAAGAACCCCGACTGACCTCAAAACTGGTGGCATTGGAATGCTAATCAAAATCTCTACCGTTTCTGAAAAGATGAGCTCAATTTCACAATAGCTAGTTCTTTATCAATATATAAAATTTTGAAAATTATATGCAATTATACATTACAAAAAAACACTCAAACTCTCCCAAAGTTGCTTAAGACGTACCAGTGGGCAAGGTATTAATGATCACATAAAGTTCATAAAACTCTGAAATTTTTGAAATTTCCGTAACTTTTTAATCCCCCAAAATTGTTCGAAACAAACCAGTGGATACAATAATTACGTTCAAATACTTATGAACGTCCCAGGACATTCCAAGGAAGTCTTATGACATTCCAAGGAAGTCTTATGACATTCCAAGGAAGTCTTATGACATTCGAAAGATGTCACCAGACATTCCACAACCTTATGTGCAATGTCCACATATATTTTAGGATATTAAGTTTCTTTTTCGTGCGTGAAACGACCACTCTTCATTAAAAATATCATAACTTTTAACTAAGGACCCCGATTGACCTCAAACTGGTGGCATTGTTAAGTTCATAAAATTCTGAAATTCCTGAAAATTCTAAATTTTTTGTGCAGTTATGATTTTAAATAACTCTAAAATCTCCCAAAATTGTTCGAAACAAACCAGTGGATACAATAATGACGTTCAAATACAATTTAGGAACGTCTCAAGACATTTCAAGGAAGTCTTATAACATTCCAAATATGTCTGGTGAAATTCCACAAGCTTATGTGCTTTGTCCACATATGTCTTAGGATATTAAGTTTCTTCTTCGTGCGTCAAACACCATTTTTCAGTAAATTATCATAACTCTTGACTAAGGACCTGATTGACCCCAAACTGGTGGCATTGTTCTATAAGTTAATCAAAATCTCTACCGTTTTTGAAAAGATGAACTCAAAATCACCATAGATAGTTCTCTATCAATAAATAAAATTCTGAAGATTCTGTGCAGTTATGTTTTTAAATAACTCCAACATCTCCCAAAAATATTCGAACCAAACCAGTGGATAGGGTAATGACGTTTAAATACAGTTTAGGAACGTCTCAGAATATTCTAAAGAACTCATATAACAACCTAAAGAATTCTAATGACATTCAAAAGATGTATGGTGACATTCCACAACCTTATGTGCAATGTCCACATATGTCTTAGGATATTAAGTTTTTCTTCGAGTGTCAAACGACCACTCTTCAGTAAAACTAACATAACTTTTGAGTAAGAACCCCAATTGACCTAAAACTGGTGGCATTGGAAAGCTTATCAAAATCTCTACCGTTACTGAAAAGATGAGCTCAATTTCACCAGAGCTAGTTCTCTATCAATAGATAAAATTCTGAAAATTATGTGCAATTATACTTCTAAGAAAACTAAAAATCTCCTAAAGTTGCATAAAATGTACAAGTGGGCAAGGTAATGACGTTTACAGACAGTTCAAAAATGTCACAGGACATTATACAACTGTCTCTGGAAGTCCACAGATGTTTTAGAATAGTAAGTTACCTCTTCAAGCGTCAAACGACAACACTTCATTAAAATTATCATAACTTTTTATCGAGGACATTACAAAAAAGTCCTATGACATTCCAAAAAGTCTTATGACAATCCAAAGTTGTCTCGTGACATTCCACAACCTTATTTGCAATGTCCAAATATGTCTTAAAATATTAAGTTTATTTTTCGTGCCTCAAAGAACCACTCTTCTGTAAAACTACCATAACTTTTAATTAAGAACCCAGATTGACCTCAATGGTGGCATTGGAAAGCTAATCAAAATCTGTAATGTTTCTGAAAGATGAGCTCAATATCACCATAGCTAGTTCTCTATAAGTAGATAAAATTATGAAATTTCTGTGCAATTATACAATTAAAAAAAAACTCAAAATCTTCCAAAGTTGTTTAAAACGTACCAGTGGACAGGATAATGACGATAAAAAAAAAAGGTTCATAAAGCTCTGAAATTTATGAAATTTCTGAAAATTTTGTGCAATTATATATTTAAATAACTCCAAAATCTCCCAAAATTGTTTGAAACAAACCAGTGGATACAATAATGACGTTCAAATACAATTTAAGAACGTCTTAGAACATTCCAAGGAAGTCCTATGACATTCCAAAGAAGTCTTATGACATTGAAAGGATGTTTGTTGACATTCCACAACCTTATGTGCAATGTCCACATAGGTCTTAAGATATTAAATTTCTTCTTCGTGCGTTAAACGACCACCATTCAGTAAAACTATAATATTTTTTGACTAAGGACCCCGATTGACCTCAAATTGGTAGCTTTGTTAAGTTCATAAAACTCTGAAATTTTGAAAGTTTTGTGCAGTTATGAATTTAAATAACTCCAAAATCTCCCAAAACTGCTCGAAAAAACCAAAATAGGGTAATGACCTTTAAATACAGTTTATGAACGTCTTAAGACTATCTAAGGAAGTCTTATGACATTCCAAGGAAGTCTTATGACATTCCAAGGATGTCTGCATACATTCCATAAACTTATGTGCAATGTCCACATATCGCTTAGGATATTAAGTTTCTTCTTCGTGCGTCAAACTACCACTCTTTAGTAAAATTATCAAAACTTTTGACTAAGAACCTCGATTGACCTCAAACTGGTGGCATTGGAAAGCTATTCAAAACCTCTCCTGTTTCTGAAAAGATGAGCTCAATTTCACTATAGATAGTTCTCTATCAATAGTTAAAATTTTGAAGATTATGTGTAATTATACATTACAAAAAAAACTCAAAATCTCTCGAAGTTGCTTAAAATGTACCAGTAGGCAGGGTAATGACGATCACATAAAGTTCATAAAACTCTGAAAGTTCTGAAAATTCTGAAAATTTTGTGCAATTATGTATTTTAACAACTCCAAAATCTCCCAATTTTTTTTTGAAATAAACGAGTGGATATAGTAATGACGTTCAAATACAGTTTAAGAACGTCTTAGGAATTCCATGGAAGTCTTATGACATTCTAAGGAAGTCTTATGACATTCCAAGGAAGTCTTATGATATTCCAAAGAAGTCTTATGACATTCCAAGGATGTCTGGTGACATTACACAACCTTATGTGCAATGTCCATAGATGTCTTAGGATATTAAGTTTCTTCTTCGTGCGTAACGATCACTCTTCAGTAAAACTATCATACTTTTTTACTAAGAACCCTGATTGACCTGAAACTGGTGGCATTGTTATGTTCATAAAACTCTGAAAATTTTGTGCAGTTATGTATTTAAATAACTCCAAAATCTCCCAAAATTGCTCAAAACATACCAAAATAGGGTAATGACGTTTAAATACAGTTTAAGAAAGTCTCAGGACAATCCAAGGAAGTCTTATGACATTCCAAGGAAGCCTTATGACATTCCAAAGAAGCCTTATGACATTCCAAGGATGTCTGCTTACATTCCACAACCTTATGTGCAATGTCCACATATGGCTTATGATATTAAGTTTTCTCTTCGTGCGTCGAACGACGACTTTTCAGTAAAATTATCACAACATTTGACTAAGAACCCCGATTGACCTCAAAACTGGTAGCATTGGAATGCTAATCAAAATCTCTACCGTTTCTGAAAAGATGAGCTCAATTTCACCATAGCTAGTTCTTTATCAATATATAAAATTTTGAATATTACATGCAATTATACATTACAAAAAAACACTCAAAATCTCTCAAAGTTGCTTAAAACGTACCAGTGGGCAAGGTATTAACGATCACATAAAGTTCATAAAATTCTGAAATTTTTGAAATTTCCGAAACTTTTTTGCAATTATGCATTTAAATAACTCCAAAATCCCCCAAAATTGTTCGAAACAAACCAGTGGATACAATAATTACGTTCAAATACTTATGAACGTCCCAGGACATTCCAAGGAAGTCTTATGACATTCCAAGGAAGTCTTATGACATTCGAAAGATGTCACCAGACATTCCACAACCTTATGTGCAATGTCCACATATATTTTAGGATATTAAGTTTCTTTTTCGTGCGTCAAACGACCACTCTTCATTAAAACTATCATAACTTTTGACTTAGGACCCCAATTGACCTCAAACTGGTGGCATTGTTAAGTTCATAAAATTCTGAGATTCCTGAAAATTTCTAAATTTTTTGTGCAGTTATGATTTTAAATAACTCCAAAATCTTCCAAAATTGTTCGAAGCAAACCAGTGGATATAATAATGTCGCTCAAATACTGTTTTGGAACGTCTCAAGACATTTCAAGGAAGTCTTATGACATTTCAAATATGTCTGGTGATATTCCACAAGCTTATGTGCTTTGTCCACATATGTCTTAGGATATTAAGTTTCTTCTTCGTGCGTCAAACGACCACTTTTCAGTAAAATTATCATAACTCTTGACTAAGGACCTGATTGACCTCAAATTGGTGGCATTGTTCTATAAGTTAATCAAAATCTCTACCGTTTTTGAAAAGATAAACTCAAAATCACCATAGATAGTTCTCTATCAATAAATAAAATTCTGAAGATTCTGTGCAGTTATGTTTTTAAATAACTCCAAAATCTCCCAAATATACTCAAAACAAACCAGTGGATAGGGTAATGACGTTTAAATACAGTTTAGGAACGTCTCAGAATATTCCAAAGAACTCATATGACATTCCAAAGAAGTCTTATGACATTCAAAAGATGTGTGGTGACATTCCACAACCTTATGTGCAATGTCCACATATGACTTAGGATATTAAGTTTTTCTTCGAGTGTCAAACAACCACTCTTCAGTAAAACAATCATAACTTTTGACTAAGAACCCCAATTGACCTCAAACTGGTGGCATTGGAAAGCTTATCAAAATCTCTACTGTTACTGAAAAGATGAGCTAAATTTCACTAGAGCTAGTTCTCTATCAATAGATAAAATTCTGAAAATTATGTGCAATTATACTTCTAAAAAAACTAAAAATCTCCTAAAGTTGCTTAAAATGTACAAGTGGGCAAGGTAATTACGTTTACAGACAGTTCAAAATGTCATAGGACATTATACAACTGTCTCTGGAAGTTCACAGATGTTTTAGAATAGTAAGTTACCTCTTCAAGCGTCAAACGACCACACTTCATTAAAATTATCATAACTTTTTATCGAGGACATTACAAGAAAGTCCTATGACATTCCAAAGAAGTCTTATAACAATTCAAAGATGTCTCGTGACATTCCAAAACCTTGTTTGCAGTGTCCACATATGTCTTAGGATATTAAGTTTATTTTTCGTGCGCCAAACAACCACTTTTCTTCAAAACTACCATAACTTTTAATTAAGAACCCCGATTGACCTCAATTGTGGCATTGGAAAGCTAATCAAAATCTGTAATGTTTCTGAAAGATGAGCTCAATATCACCATAACTAGTTCTCTATAAGTAGATAAAATTATGAAGATTCTGTGCAATTATACAATTATAAAAAACTCAAAATCTCCCAAAGTTGTTTAAAACGAACTAGTGGGCAGGATAATGACGATCACAAAAGTTCATAAAGCTCTGAAATTTCTGAAAATTTTGTGCAGTTATATATTTAAATAACTCCAAAATCTCCCAAAATTGTTCGAAACAAACCAGTGGATACAATAATGACGTTCAAATACAATTTAGGAACGTCTTAGAACATTCCAAGGAAGTCTTATGACATTCCAAAGAAGTCTTATGACATTCCAAGGATGTTTGGTGACATTCCACAACCTTATGTGCAATGTCCACATATGTCTTAAGATATTAAATTTTTTCTTCGTGCGTTAAACGACCACCATTCAGTAAAACTATCATATTTTTTTACTAAAGACCCCGATTGACCTCAAATTGGTAGCATTGTTAAGTTCATAAAACTCTAAAATTTTTGAAAGTTTTGTGCAGTTATGAATTTAAATAACTCCAAAATCTCCCAAAATTGCTCGAAAAAAACAAAATAGGGTAATGACCTTTAAATACAGTTTATGAACGTCTTAAGACATTCTAAGGAAATCTTATGACATTCCAAGGAAGGCTTATGACATTCCAAAGATGTCTGCTTACATTCCACAAACTTATGTGCAATGTCCACAGATCGCTTAGGATATTAAGTTTCTTCTTCGTGCGTCAAACTACCACTCTTCAGTAAAATTATCAAAACTTTTGACTAAGAACCTCGATTGACCTCAAACTGGTGGCATTGGAAAGCTATTCAAAACCTCTCCCGTTTCTGAAAAGAATGAATTCAACTTCACTATAGATAGTTCTCTATCAATAGATAAAATTTTGAAGATTATGTGTAATTATACATTACAAAAAAAACTTAAAATCTCTCGAAGTTGCTTAAAATGTACCAGTAGGCAGGGTAATGACGATTACATAAAGTTCATAAAGCTCTGAAATTTCTGAAAATTCTGAAAATTTTGTGCAATTATGTATTTAAACAACTCTAAAATCTCCTAAATTTTTTCGAAATAAACGAGTGGATACAGTAATGACGTTCAAATACAGTTTAAGAACGTCTTAGGACATTCAATGGAAGTCTTATGACATTCCAAGGAAGTCTTATGATATTCCAAAGAAGTCTTGTGATATTCCAAAGATGTCTGGTGACATTACACAACCTTATTATGTGCAATGTCCATAGATGTCTTAGGATATTAAGTTTCTTCTTCGTGCGTAACGATCACTCTTCAGTAAAACTATCATACTTTTTTACTAAGGACCCTGATTGACTTCAAACTGGTGGCATTGTTAAGCTCATAAAACTCTGAAAATTTTGTGCAGTTATGTATTTAAATAACTCCAAAATCTCCCAAAATTGCTCAAAGCATACCAAAATAGGGTAATGACGTTTAAATACAGTTTAGGAACGTCTCAGGACAATCCAAGGAAGTCTTATGACATTCCAAAGAAGCCTTATGACATTCCAAGGATGTCTGCTTACATTGCACAACCTTATGTGCAATGTCCACATATGGCTTAGGATATTAAGTTTTCTCTTCGTGCGTCGAACGACCACTTTTCAGTAAAATTATCACAATTTTTGACTAAGAACCCCGACTGACCTCAAAACTGGTGGCATTGGAATGCTAATCAAAATCTCTACCGTTTCTGAAAAGATGAACTCAATTTCACCATAGCTAGTTCTTTATCAATATATAAAATTTTGATTACATGCAATTATACATTACAAAAAAACACTCAAAAACTCCCAAAGTTGCTTAAAACGTACCAGTGGGCAAGGTATTAACGATCACATAAAGTTCATAAAATTCTGAAATTTTTGAAATTTCCGAAACTTTTGTGCAATTATGCATTTAAATAACTCCAAAATTCCCCAAAATTGTTCGAAACAAACCAGTGGATACAATAATTACGTTCAAATACTTATGAACGTCCCAGGACATTCCAAGGAAGTCTTATGACATTCCAAGGAAGTCTTATGACATTCGAAAGATGTCACAAGACATTCCACAACCTTATGTGCAATGTCCATAGATATTTTAGGATATTAAGTTTTTTTTCGTGCGTCAAACGACCACTTTTCATTAAAACTATCATAACTTTTGACTAAGGACCCCGATTGACCTCAAACTGGTGGCATTGTTAAGTTCATAAAATTCTGAAATTCCTGAAAATTCTAAATTTTTTTGGGCAGTTATGCTTTTAAATAACTCTAAAATCTCCCAAAATTGTTCGAAACAAACCAATGGATACAATAATGACGTTCAAATACAGTTAAGGAATGTCTCAAGACATTTCAAGGAAGTCTTATGACATTCCAAATATGTCTGGTGAAATTCCACAAGCTTATGTGCTTTGTCCGCATATGTCTTAGGATATTAAGTTTCTTCTTCGTGCGTCAAACGACCACTTTTCAGTAAAATTATCATAACTCTTGACTAAAGACCTGATTGACTTCAAACTGGTGGCATTGTTCTATAAGTTAATCAAAATATCTACCGTTTTTGAAAAGATGAACTCAAAATCACCATAGATAGTTCTCAATCAATAAATAAAATTCTGAAGATTCTGTGCAGTTATGTTTTTAAATAACTCTAAAATTTCTCAAAAATACTCGAGACAAACCAGTGGATAGGATAATGACGTTTAAATACAGTTTAGAAACGTCTCTGAATATTCCAAAGAACTTATATGACATTCCAAAGAAGTCATATGACATTCAAAAGATGTGTGGTGACATTCCACAACCTTATGTGCAATGTCCACATATGTCTTAGGATATTAAGTTTTTCTTCGAGTGTCAAACGACCACTTTTCAGTAAAACTATCATAACTTTTGACTAAGAACCCCAATTGACCTCAAACTGGTGGCATTGGTAAACGTATCAAAATCTCTACCGTTACTGAAAAGATGAGCTCAATTTAACCAGAGCTAGTTCTCTATCAATAGATAAAATTCTGAAAATTATGTGCAATTATACTTCTAAGAAAACTAAAAATCTCTTAAAGTTGCTTAAAATGTACAAGTGGGCAAGGTAATGACGTTTACAGACAGTTCAAAAATGTCACAGGACATTATACAACTGTCTCTGGAAGTCCATATATATTTTAGAATAGTAAGTTACCTCTTCAAGAGTCAAACGACCACAATTCATTAAAACTATCATAACTTTTTATCGAGGACATTACAAGAAAGTCATATGACATTCCAAAGAAGTCTTATGACAATCCAAAGATGTCTCGTGACATTCCATAACCTTATTTGCAATGTCCACATATGTCTTAAGATATTAAGTTTATTTTTCGTGCGTCAAACAACCACTCTTCTGCAAAACTACCGTAACTTTCAATTAAGAACCCCGATTGACCTCAATGGTAGCATTAGAAAGCTAATCAAAATCTATAATTTTTCTGAAAGATGAGCTCAATATCACCATAGCTAGTTCTCTATAAGTAGATAAAATTATGAAGATTCTGTGCAATTATACAATTAAAAAAAACTCAAAGTCTCCCAAAGTTGTTTAAAACGTATCAGTGGGCAAGATAATGACGATCACAAAAAGTTCATAAAGCTCTGAAATTTCTGAAAATTTTGTGCAGTTATATATTTAAATAACTCCAAAATCTCCCAAAATTGTTCGAAACAAACCAGTGGATACAATAATGACGTTCAAATACAATTCTGGAACGTCTTAGAACATTCCAAGGAAGTCCTATGATATTCCAAAGAAGTCTTATGACATTGAAAGGATGTTTGGTGACATTCCACAACCTTATGTGCAATGTCCATATATGTTTTAAGATATTAAATTTCTTCTTCGTGCGTTAAACGACCACCATTCAGTAAAATTATCATTTTTTTGACTAAGGACCCTGATTGACCTCAAATTGGTAGCATTGTTAAGTTCGTAAAACTCTGAAATTTTTGAAAGTTTTGTGCAGCTACGAATTTAAATAACTCCAAAATCTCCCAAAATTGCTCGAAAAAAACCAAAATAGGGTAATGACCTTTAAATACAGTTTATGAACGTCTTAGGACATTCTAAGGAAGTCTTATGACATTCCAAGGAAGTCTTATGACATTCCAAGGAAGTCTTATGACATTCCAAGGATGTCTGCTTACATTCCACAAACTTATGTACAATGTCCACAGATCGCTTAGGATATTAAGTTTCTTCTTCGTGCGTCAAACTACCACTCTTCAGTAAAATTGTCGAAACTTTTGACTAAGAACCTCGATTGACCTCAAACTGGTGGCATTGGAAAGATATTCAAAACCTCTCCCGTTTCTGAAAAGAATGAATTCAATTTCACTATAGATAGTTCTCTATCAATAGATAAAATTTTGAAGATTATGTGTAATTATACATTACAAAAAAACTCAAAATCTCTCGAAGTTGCTTAAAATGTACCAGTAGGCAGGGTAATGACGATTATATAAAGTTCATAAAGCTCTGAAATTTCTGAAAATTCTGAATTTTTTTTGCAATTATGTATTTAAACAACTCCAAAATCTCCCAATTTTTTTCGAAATAAACGAGTGGATACAGTAATGACGTTCAAATACAGTTTAAGAACGTCTTAGGACATTCCATGGAAGTCTTATGACATTCCATGGAAGTCTTATGACATTCCAAGGAAGTCTTATGATATTCCAAAGAAGTCTTATGACATTCCAAGGATGTCTGGTGACATTACACAACCTTATGTGCAATGTCCATAGATGTCTTAGGATATTAAGTTTCTTCTTCGTGCGTAACGATCACTCTTCAGTAAAGCTATCATACTTTTTTACTAAGGACCCTGATTGACCTCAAATTGGTGGCATTGTTAAGTTCATAAAACTCTGAAAATTTTGTGCAGTTATGTATTTAAATAACTCCAAAATCTTCCAAAATTGCTCAAAACATACCAAATAGGGTAATGACGTTTAAATACAGTTTAGGAACGTCTCAGGACAATCCAAGGAAGTATTATGACATTCCAAGGAAGCCTTATGACATTCCAAAGAAGCGTTATGACATTCCAAGGATGTCTGCTTACATTCCACAACCTTATGTGCAATGTCCACATATGGCTTAGGATATTAAGTTTTATCTTCGTGCGTCGAACGACCACTTTTCAGTAAAATTATCACAACTTTTGACTAAGAACCCCGACTGACCTCAAAACTGGTGGCATTGGAATGCTAATCAAAATCTCTACCGTTTCTGAAAAGATGAGCTCAATTTCACCATAGCTAGTTATTTATCAATATATATAATTTTGAAGATTAGATGCAATTATACATTACAAAAAAACACTCAAAATCTCCTAAAGTTGCTTAAAACGTACCAGTGGGCAAGGTATTGACGATCACATAAAATTCATAAAACTCTGAAATTTTTGAAATTTCCGAAACTTTTGTGCAGTTATGCATTTAAATAACACCAAAATCCCCCAAAATTGTTCGAAACAAACCAGTGGATACAATAATTACGTTCAAATACTTATGAACCTCCCAGGACATTCTAAGGAAGTCTTATGACATTCCAAAGAAGTCTTGTGACATTCGAAAGATGTCACCAGACATTCCACAACCTTATGTGCAATGTCCACAGATAATTTAGGATATTAAGTTTCTTTTTCGTGCGTCAAACGACCATTCTTCATTAAAACTATCATAACTTTTGATTAAGGACCCCGATTGACCTTAAACTGGTGGCATTGTTAAGTTCATAAAATTCTGAAATTCCTGAAAAATTCTAATTTTTTTGTGCAGTTATGATTTTAAATAATTCCAAAATCTCCCAAAATTGTTCAAAAAAAACCAGTGGATACAATAATGACGTTCAAATACAGTTTAGGAACGTCTCAAGACATTTCAAGGAAGTCTTATGACATTCCAAATATGTCTGGTGAAATTCCACAAGCTTATGTGCTTTGTCCACATATGTCTTAGGATATTAAGTTTCTTCTTCGTGCGTCAAACGACCACTTTTCAGTAAAATTATCATAACTCTTGACTAAGTACCTGATTGACCCCAAACTGGTGGCATTGTTCTATAAGTTAATCAAAATCTCTCCCGTTTTTGAAAAGATGAACTCAAAATCACCATAGATAGTTCTCTATCAATAAATAAAATTCTGAAGATTCTGTGCAGTTATGTTTTTAAATAACTCCAAAATCTCCCAAAAATACTCGAAACAAACCAGTGGATAGGGTAATGACGTTTAAATACAGTTTAGGAACGTCTCAGAATATTCCAAAAAACTCATATGACATTCCAAAGAAGTCTTATGACATTCAAAAGATGTGTGGTGACATTCCACAACCTTATGTGCAATGTCCACATATGCTTAGGATATTACGTTTTTCTTCGAGTGTCAAACGACCACTCTTCTGTAAAACTATCATAACTTTTGACTAAGAACCCCAATTGACCTCAAACTGGTGGCATCGGAAAGCTTATCAAAATCTCTACCGTTACTGAAAAGATGAGCTAAATTTCACCAGAGCTAGTTCTCTATCAATAGATAAAATTCTGAAAATTATGTGCAATTATACTTCTAAGAAAACTAAAAGTCTCCTAAAGTTGCTTAAAATGTACAAGTGGGCAAGGTAATGACGTTTACAGACAGTTCAAAAATGTCACAGGACATTATACAATTGTCTCTGGAAGTCCACAGATGTTTTAGAATAGTAAGTTACCTCTTCAGCGTCAAACGACCACACTTCATTAAAATTATCATAACTTTTTATCGAGGACATTACAAGAAAGTCCTATGACATTCCAAAGAAGTCTTATGACAATCCAAAGATGTCTCGTGACATTCCACAACTTTATTTGCAATGTCCACATATGTCTTAGGATATTAAGTTTATTTTTTGTGCGTCAAACAACCACTCTTCTGTAAAACTACCATATATTTTAATTAAGAACCCCGAATGACCTCAATGGTGGCATTGGAAAGCTAATCAAAATCTGTAATTTTTCTAAAAGATGAGCTTAATATCACCATAGCTAGTTCTCTATAAGTAGATAAAATTATGAAGATTCTGTGCAATTATACAATTAAAAAAAAAACTCAAAATCTCTCAAAGTTGTTTAAAATGTACCAATGGGCAGGATAATGACGATCACAAAAAGTTCATAAAGCTCTGAAATTTCTGAAAATTTTGTGCAGTTATATATTTAAATAACTCCCAAATCTCCCAAAATTGTTCGAAACAAACCAGTGGATACAATAATGACGTTCAAATATAATTTAGGAACGTCTTAGAACATTCCAAGGAAGTCTTATGACATTCCAAAGAATTCTTATGACATTGAAAGGATGTTTGGTGACATTCCACAACCTTATGTGCAATGTCCATATATGTCTTAAGATATTAAATTTCTTCTTCGTGCGTTAAACGACCACCATTCAGTAAAACTATCATATTTTTTGACTAAGGACCCCGATTGACCTCAAATTGGTAGCATTGTTAAGTTCATAAAACTCTGAAATTTTTGAAAGTTTTGTGCAGTTATAAATTTAAATAACTCCAAAATCTCCCAAAATTGCTCGAAAAAACCAAAATAGGGTAATGACCTTTAAATACAGTTTATGAACGTCTTAGGACATTCTAAGAAAGTCTTATGACATTCCAAGGATGTCTGCTTACATTCCACAAACTTATGTGCAATTTCCACATATCGCTTAGGATATTAAGTTTCTTCTTCGTGCGTCAAACTACCACTCTTCAGTAAAATTATCGAAACTTTTGACTAAGAACCTCGATTGACCTCAAACTGGTGGCATTGGAAAGCTATTCAAAACCTCTCCCGTTTCTGAAAAGAATGAATTCAATTTCACTATAGATAGTTCTCTATCAATAGATAAAATTTTGAAGATTATGTGTAATTATACATTACAAAAAAACTCAAAATCTCTCGAAGTTGCTTAAAATGTACCAGTAGGCAGGGTAATGACGATTACATAAAGTTCATAAAGCTCTGAAATTTCTGAAAATTCTGAAAATTTTGTGCAATTATGTATTTAAACAACTACAAAATCTCCCAAAATTTTTCGAAATAAACGAGTGGATACAGTAATGACGTTCAAATACAATTTAAGAACGTCTTAGGACATTCCATGGAAGTCTTATGACATTCCAAGGAAGTCTTATGATATTTCAAAGAAGTCTTAAGACATTCCAAGGATGTCTGATGACATTACACAACCTTATGTGCAATGTCCATATATGTCGTAGGATATTAAGTTTCTTCTTCGTGCATAACGATCACTCTTCAGTAAAACTATCATAATTTTTTACCAAGAACCCCAATTGACCTCAAACTGGTGGCATTGTTAAGTTCATAAAAACTCTAAAATTTCTGAAAATTTTGTGCAGTTATGTATTTAAATAACTCCAAAATCTTCGAAACTACTCAAAACAAACCAAAATAGGGTACTGACGTTTAAATACAATTTAGGAAAGTCTTAGAACATTCCAAAGAGTCTTATGACATTCAAAGAAGTCTTATGACATTCCAAGAATGTCTGGTTACATTCCACAACCTTATGTGAATGTCCACATATGGTTTAGGATATTAAGTTTCCTTTTGACTAAGAACCCTGATTGACCTCAAAACTGGTGGCATTGGAAAGCTAATCAAAATCTCTACCATTTCTGAAAAGATGAGATCAATTTTACCATACCTAGTTCTCTATCAATAGATAAAATTTTGATGATTATGTGCAAGTATACATTACAAAAAACACTCAAAATCTCCCAAAGTTGCTTAGAACGCACCAGTGGGCAAGGTATTGACGATCACATAAAGTTCATAAAACTCTGAAATTTCTGAAAATTCTGAAAATTTTGTGCATATATATATTTAAATAATTCCAAAATCTCTCAAAATTGTTCGAAACAAACAAGTGGATACAATAATGACGTTCAAATACAGGTTATGAACGTCTCAGGACATTTCAAGGAAGTCTTATGACATTCTAAGGAAGTTTTATGACATTCCAAATATGTTGGATGACATTCCACAACCTTATGTGCAATGTCCACAGATATCTAAAGATATTAAGTTTCTTCTTCGTGCATTAAACAATCACTTTTCATTAAAACTATCATACTTTGACTAAAGACCCCGATTGACCTCAAACTGGTGGCATTGTTAAGTTCATAAAACTCAAAAATTTCTGAAAATTTTGTGAAATTATGTTTATAAATAACTCCAAAATCTCCCAAAATTGTTCGAAACAAACCAGTGGATACAGTAATGACGTTCAAATACAGTTTAGGAACGTCTCAGGACATTTTAAGGAAGTCTCAGGACATTCCAAGGAAGTCTTATGACATTCCAAGTAAGTCTTATAACATTCCAAAGATGTTTGTTGACATTCCACAACCTTATATGTCCATATATGTCTTAGGATATTAAGTTTTTTCTTCGTGCGTCAAACGACCACTTTTTAGTAAAATTATTATAACTCTTGACTAAGGACCCGATTGACCTTAAACTGGTGGCATTGTTAAGATAATCAAAATCTCTACCGTTTGTGAAAAGATGAGTGCAAAATCACCATAGCTAGTTCTCTATCAATAGATAAAATTCTGAAGATTCTGTGTAGTTATGCATTTAAATAACTCAAAAATCTCCCAAAATTGCTTGAAACAAACCAGTGGATAGGATAATGACGTTTAAATACAGTTTAGGAACGTCTCAGAACATTCCAAGGAACTCTTATGACATTCCAAAGAAGTCTTATTGCATTCCAAAGATGTCTGCTGATATTCCACAACCTTATGTGCAATGTCCACAGATGTTTTAGGATATTAAGTTTCCTCTTCGTGCGTCAAACGACCACTCTTCGGTAAAACTATCATAACTTTTGACTAAGGACCCCGATTGACCTCAAACTGGTGGCATTAGAAGATTATGTGCAATTATACATTACAAAAAAAAACTCAAATTACGTACCAGTGGGCAGGGTAATGACAATCAAATAAAGTTCATAAAACTCTTAAATTTCTGAAAACTCTGAAAATTTTATGCAATTATGTATTTAATTAACTCCAAAATCTCTCAAAATTGTTCGAAACAAACCAGTCGATACAGTAATGACGTTCAAATACATTTTAGCAACGTCTCAGGACATTCCAAGAAAGTCTTATGACATTTCAAGAAAGTCTTATGACATTTCAAAGAAGTCTTATTACATTCCAAAGAAGTCTTATGACATTCCATGGATGTTTGGTGATATTCCACAACCTTATGTGCAATGTCCACAAATGTCTTAGGATATTAAATTTCTTCTTCGTGCGTTAAACGATCATTGTTCAGTAAAACTATCATAAGTTTTGACTAAGGACCCCGATTGACCTCAAGCTGGTGGATTGTTAAGTTCATAAAACTTCGAAATTTCTGAAAATTCTGAAAGTATTTTGCAGTTATGAATTTAGATAACTCTAAAATCTCCCAAAATTGCTCGAAAATACCAAAATAGGGTAATGGCGTTTAATACAGTTTATGAACGTCTTAGGACATTCCAAGGAAGTTTTATGACATTCCATAGAAGTCTTATGACATTCCAAGGATGTCTGCTTATATTCCACAACCTCATGTGCAATGTCCACATATGGCTTGGGAAATTAAGTTTTCTCTTCGTGCATCAAACGACCACTATTCAGTAAAATCATCAAAAAATTTCACTAAGAACCCCGGGTGACCTCAAACTGGTGGCATTGGAAAGCTAATCAAAATCTCTACCGTTTCTTAAAAGATGAGCTTAATTTCACCATAGTTAGTTCTTTATCAATAGATAAATTTTTGAAGATTATGTGCAATTATACATTACAAAAAAAACTCAAAAATTCCCAAAGTTTCTTAAAACGTAACAGTGGACAGGGTAATGACGATCACATAAAGTTAATAAAACTCTAAAATTTTTGAAAATTCTGAAAATTTTGGACATTATGTATTTAAAAAACTCCAAAATTTTGAAATAAACGAGTGGATACAGTAATGACGTTCAAATACAGTTTAAGAACGTCTCAGGACATTCCAAGGAAGTCTTATGACATTTCAAAGAAGTCTTATAATATTTCAAGGATGTCTGCTGACATTCCACAACCTTATGTGCAATGTCCATAAATGTCTTAGGATATTAAGTTTCTTCTTCTTGCGTCAAACGACTACTCTTCAGTAAACCTATCATAACTTTTGACTAAGGACCCCGATTGACCTCAAACTGGTGGCATTGTTAAGTTAATAAAACTCTGAAATTTGTAAAAATTCTGAAAGTTTTGTGTAGCTATGAATTTAAATAACTCCAAAATCTCCCAAAATTGCTCGAAACAAACCAAAATAGGGTAATGACGTTTGAATACAGTTTAGGAATGTTTCATGACATTCCAAGGAAGTCTTATGACATTCCAAAGAAATCTTATGACATTCCAAGGATGTCTGCTTACATTCCACAACCTTATGTGCAATGTCCACAGATGGCTTAAGATATTAAGTTTCCTCTTCGTACGTCAAACGACCACTCTTCAGTAAAATTATCAAAACTTTTGACTAAGGACCACGGGTGACCTCAAACTGGTGGCATTGGAAAGCTAATCAAAATCTCTACCATTTCTTAAAAGATGAGCTCAATTTCACCATAGTTAGTTCTCTATCAATAGATAAAATTTTGAAGATTATGTGCAATTATACATTACAAAAAACTCAAAATCTCCCAAAGTTTCTTAAAACGTAACAGTGGACAGGGTAATGACGATCACATAAAGTTCATAAAGCCCTGAAATTTCTGAAAATTCTGAAATTTTTGTGCAGTTATGTAATTAAATAACTCCAAAATCTCCCAAAAATTTTCGAAACAAACCAGTGGATACAGTAATGACGTTCAAATATAATTTAAGAACGTCTCTGGACATTCCAAAGAAGTCTTTATGACATTCCAAAGAAGTCTTATGACATTCCAAAGATGTCTGGTGACATTCCACAACTTTCTGTGCAATGTCCACAAATATCTTAAGATATTAAATTTCTTCTTCGTACGTCAAACGACCACTCTTCAGTAAAACTATCATAACTTTTGACTAAGGACGCCGATTGACCTCAAACTGGTGGCATTGTTAAGTTCATAAAACTCTGAAATTTCTGAAAATTTTGAATGTTTTGTGCAGTTATGAATTTAAATAACTTTAAAATCTCCCAAAATTGCTCGAAACAAACCAAAATAGGGTAATTATGCTCAAATACAGTTTATGAACGTTTGAGGATATTCCAAGGAAGTCTTATGACATTCCAAGAATGTCTGCTTACATTCCAGAACCATATGTGCAATGTCCACGGATGACTTACGATCTTAAGTTTCTTCTTCGTGCATCAAACGACAACTTTTCAGTAAAATTATCAAAACTTTTGACTAAGAACCTCGATTGACCTCAAACTGGTGGCATTGGAAAGCTAATCAAAATCTCTATCTTTTCTGAAAAGATGAGCTCAATTTCACCATATCTAGTTCTCTATCAATAGATAAAATTTTGAAGATTATGTGCAATTATACATTACAAAAAAAAACTCAAAATCTTCCAAAGTTGCTTAAAACGTATCAGTGGGCAGGGTAATGACGATCACATAAAGTTCATAAAACCCTGAAATTTCTAAAAATTCTTAAAACTTTGTGTAGTTATGTATTTTAATAACTCTAAAATCTCCCTAAATTGTTAGAAATAAACCAGTGGATACAATAATGACGTTCAAATACAGTTTAGGAACGTCTCAGGATATTCCAAGGAAATCTTATGACATTCCAAAGAAGTCTTATGACATTCTAAGGATGTGTGATATTCCACAACCTTATATGCAATGTCCACAAATGTCTTACGATATTAAGTTTCTTTTTCGTGCGTTAAACGACCACTCTTCAGTAAAAATATCATAACTTGTTAAGTTCACAAAACTCTGAAATTTTTGAACTTTCTGAAAATTTTGTATAGTTATGTATTTAAATAACTCCAAAATCTCTCAAAATTGCTCGAAACAAACCAGTGGATAGGGTAATGACGTTTAATTACAGTTTAGGAACGTTTCAGGACATTCCAAAGAAGTCTTATGACATTCCAAAGAAGTCTTATGACTTTCCAAATAAGTCTTATGACAGATGGCTTAGGATATTAAGTTTTCTTTTCGTCAAACGACCACTCTTCAGTAAAACTATCAAAACTTTTGACTAAGGATCCGATTGTCTTCAAACTGGTGGCATTAGAAAGTTAATCAAAATGTTTATTGTTTCTGAAAAGATGAGCTCAATATCACAATAGCTAGTTCTCAATCAATAGATAAAATTTTGAAGGTTCTGTGCAAGTATACATTTCAAAAAATTCAAAATCTCCCAAAGTTGCTTAAAATGCACATGTGGGCAGGGTAATGACGATCACATC
The DNA here is from genome assembly GCA_019706035.1 of Raphanus raphanistrum subsp. raphanistrum. NCBI lineage: Eukaryota > Viridiplantae > Streptophyta > Magnoliopsida > Brassicales > Brassicaceae > Raphanus > Raphanus raphanistrum. Next base: position 12,187,225 of record CM033980.1, on the reverse strand, counting down.
AAGTTCATAAAACTCTGGAAATTTTGAAAATTATGTGCAGTTATGCATTTAAATAACTTTAAAATCTCTCAAAATTGCTTCGAAACAAACCAATGGATACGGTAGTGACGTTCAAATACAGTTTAAGAACTTTTTAGAAAACTCCAAAAAAATCTTATGACAATTCACAAAAAATTTGGATATAGAGTGAAAATACTGTATAAATAATTATACTCTAAAATTTAAATTATATAACTTTATAATAAATAAAAAATATCTTTTGAAAGATTAAAATCTTTTTAAATAAAAAAAATATCTTTTATTATGTCGCCAACGAAGAAGTACGAACGCCTCTTAAACTAATTTGATTTAGTTAGTATTACAAAATCATTAGATATGTGTAATATGCAAATTTGAAAACAAACATATTTGTAATATGCAAATTTGAAATCATTAGATATGTATAATATACAAAATCATTAGATATGTGTAATATGCAAATTTGAAAACAAACATATTTGTATAAAATTTAAATACTAACTTATACACAACTCTTGAAACAAACAATAAAAAGACACACCTTAATATATAATGAAAATATATAAATTTTAACAAGAAATAAAATTTATTCAAAAATACACAACTTTTCAACAATGTTAGGGCTTTTTCATTTAAACCATATAGGAGATGAAACTTTCATGTATAAAACTCAAGAGATTTAATTTTTCATTTTAATACACTGATTTTTAAATATAAAAAGTTACAAATATTTATCAAATATTAATAAATAGATAAAAACATAATAAAAACGAAAATACATAAATATTTGTACAAAAAATTAAGAGATGCAACTTTCTATATATATGAATAGTCACAAATTTTTAATTTAAATGTAGTTATTTTAAAATGATAATTATATGAATAGTTGTAATTTTTCAATTTAAATAGTCATATATTTTCAATTTAAAAGTAGTTATTTTGAAATGATACATATATGAATAGTCACAACTTTTCATTTAAATAATTACATGTTTTCAATTTAAATACTAACTAATACACAAATATTTAAACAAATAATGAAAAGATACAATTTAAAAAAAAAAAAAATTTCTATACAAATTCATAAATTTTCAACATTGTTTGGGATTCCTATTATTAGTAGATATTCCATAGTTTGATCTGGTGCAGTCAATTATTGATACTCTAGGTTAGTTTGATTCAGCATTGTTTTTTTTTTGCTTGGACGAATATTTATAATCTCGCAACGTACGCAGGCACCAGATTGTGCTCGCCACTGCAATGGTACTCTGTCACAGATTCTTCCTTCGTCAATCACACGCAAAGAATGACAGATGTGAGTTTAGTTGGCCCTGAGCTAAATGGTTGCTATATATGCTCAAACATCCCAGCTCCGCAAAGTTCCCCCAATATATATATTCATTACTTGATATATAAAATTGTGATTGTTAAATGTATTTCTTGGTTTGTTTATTTCGCTGATTAGTTCTCTTATGCATTTGCTGTTACGTTTCCTCTCCAGACAATTGCAACAATCTGCATGCTCATTGCTGGGAAGGTTGAGAGAGGAACTCGACTAGATTTAGAACAACTTATTATTGTCTCTAGTGAGATCATACACAAGAAGGCTATTGACCAGAGACAGGTTTCCGTTTCCTTTATTACCTTTATTAATAGGTTTGTGAATTAGATCTCTTTTTCCTTTCTTTTCCATATACATAAAATGTTATTTTACTTCTGCAGGAAGTATATGAACAGCAGAAAGAGCTTGTATTATGTGGAGAGAAGCTTGTTCTTTCTACATTGAACTTTGATATCAGTGTTAATCTTCCTTATTATCCTCTTACCGTAGCAATTGAAAAATATATCGTTGACGATGCTACAAAGGCCCAATTTCCTCCAGTTGCATGGAGATTTGTCAACGATAGGTAATTATTGACTTTCAAAATATCTGAGAATTTTGATGGTGGTGTATAGGCATTGCTTGTTTTTTCTTTTTTATTGTTCTTTATACAGTCACAAGTGATTTGCAGTTACTTGACGACACTCAGCCTGCAGTATAAGCCTCGTCACATAGCAGGAGCTGCTTTTTTCCTCGCTGCCAAGTACCTAAAAATGGACCTGGAATCAAATAGAGAGAGCTGGTGTCAGGAGTTTGATATCACGCCTATACAACTAGAGGGTATGTGTTAATCTTTCTTTTCTTATAAATAAGTGACTCTGATTGATGGCTCTCGAACTTGTTGCTCCGGTTTATTTATCTCTTTTTAAAAAAAAAAATCAGATATCCGTGTCCAAATGCGTTGGCTTTACAAGGAAAAGCCTGTCCCTGCATCTAGAGGAAGCATAGGCGAAACAAGTAACAGTGGATACGTAGTGCATCAACCTGTCTCTGGAGATACGGCTTCTACAGATAGGCCTGAAGAAATTGAAAAGGACAAGGCAGAAAATGAAGCTGGAGAAGACAGTTCTGTTGGTAATCCAGCTGCTGAGGCAAGTGATGATGTCGGGACCAGCTAACTGGTCGTTGAATATGGTGAAATACTGAAGAGTTTAGTACATGGAGATGAGTTTTTTTTTTAACAAGGTATATAGGATGGTGAGTCTGGTAAAACAACCATTCGTACGTTTTCTCCAACACAAGTTTAGTTTCTCAGATTTTTTGGTTGTTAGATCCTTTAAGCCTTAAAGAACACATGTACTGCTCGCTCTTACTTGTGAGCCACTACTATTTCCCTCCTCCTCCTTTCTTTAATCATAGATATATTGTTTCTATGGTTTTAAGGCTATCGAATCAGATATTTTTTACTTTATAATAAACACTATGATTTTTTTTCCAGAGGTTCTTCTCTTGTGGGTTCTTCTCTTAGCAGAAAAGCTGTCTCTGGTTTCTGTGATATTTCGTTGCTTTATATATAAATAACTTGAGAAAGTTAGGGCTAAAAGACTGCTTCTCTTGAAATCATGTGTCTTTGTGATTGTATGGTTTGAGAGAATTTTAAGAAAATACAAAGATCATGGGCATTAGTAATGTATAAATTAACAATGCTCCATAGGAGAAACATATGTTCGAACATTGAATCCACTTGTATGCAATAATAATGCAAGACGATGTCAAAGCGAGTGCTATACACTTCGCAAAGATGGAGAATTTTTCATGAAAGAACTAAGACATTGGTACAAAGTTATATTTTGTTAAAGGATGTTATTGAAGATGAGTATGTACTTGTACATAGATACATACTTCAATAAATCAAGCGGATTCACTAACAAAGGGACTATCAAAAAAGAAGATTTGAGTAGGGGCGAATAAGCTTCAAAGTTCTTGTCCAAACAAACCAAATAAAAACAAAAGAAACTAAGGAAAGGGCTAAACACTAGGAATGACTATCACTGAATGAAGAGAGACGGTGCTTAAGTTTAGGGAAGTTGAGTTGACGAAACAGATTTTTAAAAAGAATATAAAGATATATAACAAACAAACCAAATAAAAACAAAACGGCTTCTTGGCGGGAAGAGAGAAGAGAAAGAAGATGGAGAATGCGATGAACTCGGCTTGGGTTCCCGACGGAAGGAAACAGCGCGTGAGCTACTTCTACGAGCCAGCGATCGGAGATGGCAATCGACGGGAATCACAACAGATCAGCACGACTTACAACCTCATCCGCAGCTATCACCTCCATCACGACCTCGATATCATCCGTCCTACTCCCACCCTTGCCGAAGTTTCAGACTTCATTAAGTTCCACTCGCCGGAGTACATATCATTCCTCCGCTCAGTCACGCCGGAGTACGTCGACTCGGCCACCACCGTAACGGACACTTCTTCTTCTTCTTCTTCTTCTTCTTCTTCTTCCCTCAAGCGCTTCAACTTAGCCGTGTGGAACACCCCTGTCTTCCGTGGCCTCTTCGAATACTGCCGTCTCTACGCCGGTGCCTCTATCTCCGCCGCCGCCAAACTCAACCGACGCGAAGCTGATATCGCCATCAACTGGTCCGGCGGGATGCACCGTGCCAAGTGGGATAAGGCTTGTGGCTTTGGCTACGTCAACGACGTTGTGCTTGCGATCCTCGAGTTGCTCAATGTCTTCAAGGTTACTTCTTCTTTCATTAAGCTCTTTGTTCTTGGATCTTGAGAACCTTCTACTTGAGTTAGTAACTTTGCACTCTGAATTGTTTCTTGAATTATATGATTAAGGGTTGATTCTTGAATTTTGGTTAGTAACATCACTTTTCAACATGACTTTGATTATATGATTAAGCGTTGATTCTTGAATTCTGAGAATCTTTCTACATGAGTTAGTAACATCGCTTTTCAACATGACTTTGGTTATATGACAGCGAGTACTCTACATAGAAATTGGTTATTACCGTGGAGATGCAGTACAAGAAGCATTCAACAAAACTGATCGAGTTATGACTATTTCTTTCCACAACTCTGGGGACCAAAGAACAGGAGGCATAGTAGACTACGGAGTAGGAAAAGGAGAGTACTATTCTTTAAATGCACCACTAAAAGATGGCTTGGACGATGCAAATTTGGTCACTCTATTCGTACCTGTTATCCACAAGGCTATGGAGGTTTATCAGCCGGAAGCAATTGTTCTTCTCTGTGGCCCTGATTCATTAGCTGGTGATGAGTTGGGTAAATTCAACTTGACTACCAAGGGTCACGCTGCTTGTCTCTACTACATAAGATCATTTCATGTTCCTCTCATGCTCTTGGGTGGTCAAGGTCACACTCTTGGAAACGTTGCCCGTTGCTGGTGCTGTCAGGTCTCTTTATTAACTTCAACTATGTGTGTTTTTTATCAATTATATTCATACAAGTCCTGTTCTTGAATGGTGTTTTTTCTTTCTGGTTCCCTTGGTTTGCAGACAGCTGTTGCGGTTGGAAAAGAACTTAAGTACAATCGCCATATCATTGTGGACGACGAGTGTTTTGCCCCAGATTATCAACTTCATATCGAGCCACACCCCATGGAAAATTTAAACACAGACGAAGATATTGTATACATAAAGTAATCTTCTTTACTTCATTGCCTAGTTAGTTTATGAAAGTTCCTTGTCCCTCTGTTATCTAGCCATAGGCCTCTAAGACTTAAAATTTGCTTGTGCCTTCAATTACAGGAAGACATTACTAAATCAACTTTCGCAAGTGATACACGCACCCAGTGTGCAGTTTCAAGACACTCCACCACTCAGTCAAGTTACAGAAGCAGTAAGAATAATTCGTATATTGATGTTACATCTTTTCTCAGTTCCAGTTTAGTTTTTTTTCTCTCTTTTTACCTATGAGGCCCTTAAGATTCTCATTTCATATTTATGCAGGCTGAAGAGAACATGGAGACGTGACTGGTAGTGCAAGTTATGAATTAGACTCTGACGAGGACTGTTTTTTTTTCTCGGTTAAGGCCAATGGTGTAGTGTCATAGTACAAGGATTCTTTCATACTTCACCTCCTTGTGAATAGTTTTTACCAACATATGTGTATAAACATAGCACCATTACTAGTACATAAATCCAACATTAACAAGCGTGATTACTATATGAAATTCAAACAACAGATTGTTGTCTACTGTGCTGTGTCTAGATTAGAACACGATTACATCTCAGCTTTAGTGTATTCCTTGATCCTATTGAAACGCAAAACCGAGCTCTGCCTTCATTTCTTAGCCTGTAAAATGTTAGAATCAGTATACGAGTTATCTGTTGGATATGTCCACGAGTTATGATGATAGGTTCAAGAATCCTACTTGTTGAAAGTACTATAGCTCAGAAAGATTTGAGTTTGGTTTGGTGCAACATTAAGAACGCAAAATTGTGTATCGATCTGGTATCTTAAGGCGAGCTGAAGACGAGGGTGCAGGAGGCTGAAGTGGGGGAATGGTTATATCTTTTCTAGTGGCTGATTCACTTGAACCTTCGATACCTTGTTCTCTGGAGTTGATATGCTTGTATCAGTGGTAATCGACATAGCTGGAGCTGAAGCAGATATGATATGATGGAAGTTTCTTGTGGCAAATTTTCTCTATGTGTTGGCAGCTCTGAGAAGTCAAATAAAAAAAAACACATGTCTGATGTTTCTCATTCCTATACCCTCCTTTCCTGCAATGTCTCCATATAAAACATGTCAACTTTTCTATACACATCAACAAAATAAGAGAAAAACTTAACAACATTATGTGAATATTGTTGTTATATACAAAACTAGTAAGGTTTGTATTTTCACCTTCTTGTTAAAATATATAGCTACTCTATTCAAAATAAATAATACTATGAAAATAACATTAGTTTTTTGTTCCAGAAGGTAACACCCATAGTTCTAGATATGAATTTATAGCTTCTGTGAGGCTTTTTTCTGGAGTTCTTCAGATTTCTGGACAAAGCTCTTTATATTGTCCCGGTGGGAAACACTGAACCGTTAAAAATAAAAAAATTCAGACACACTAATTGAGAAGATGTCGAATAACACAGAGTAGGTAAAACAGTATTTAATCGTGTTCAAGATTATACCACGTGATCCTCATTGTTTTTAAGATGTATGAGCAAAGTCTATAACTCACTCCACCATGGATCAATTATTTGATCAACTTTGAAAAATGAACTACCATATTGTTTACCAACCACCCAAGCATGTGGACTCAAATGAAAGAACTAAAATTCAAAGTAGCATTGCTGCAAATATCTTCTCTTTAGTCCTCACCTACCACTGAAACTAATCATTTGATACAATCCCATTATAAAAAAAAGAGCATAGACCTCTAGTCTTTCCGTTAAAACATCAATCAACAAATCCACCACTACTACCAGCAATATGGTGGCTGAGAGAGACCAAGACATACCGTCTCCATGCGTACCCATAATTGACGTAAGCAATCCTGATCAAGAGCTAGTGGCGCGTGCGGTGGTGAAGGCGAGCGAAGAGTGGGGGGTTTTTCAGCTGGTAAATCATGGAATCCCCACGGAGCTGATTCAACGTTTACAGAATGTTGGAAGGCGATTCTTTGAGCTCTCTGAAGCAGAAAAGAAAGCCGTGGCCAAACCAGATGACTCCCGTGAAGGATACGCAAGGAGGTACACATTAGACCTAGAAAAGAAAATAGGTACGGTTGATCAACTCTACCACAATATCTGGCCACCTTCAGCCGTCAATTACTCATACTGGCCTAAGAATCCCCAAGATTACAGGTATGATTAAATTTTTTGATTTTGTTAACTGGTTTTGAGTTTGACATCTAAATATTCATCACATGTTATATTCAGGGAAGTGAACGAGGAGTACACAAGGCAGGTAAAGATACTATCAGAGAAGATTATGGAGTGGTTGTCAGAGGGGTTAGGTTTACGTCGTGAGGCTATTAACGAAGTTGTCGGTGGTGAGTATCTGCTGAACGTCAACTACTATCCACCGTGTCCACATCCGGATTTGATCGAGGGATTGGATGCACACACCGATGTTAGTGGACTCACACTCCTCCTAACCAATGAGATTCCGGGACTTCAAGTGTTCAAGGACGATCAATGGATCGAGGTGGAGTATATCCCATTTGCTGTTATAGTCAACATCAGCGATCAGATCCTTGTACGTTGTAGTCTGATGTGTTTAAAAAAATTCAGTAACTTTCTAATATGGTGTTTAGTGCTAACTTTATCCCTATTTTTAATATGGTAACGGATCTGCGCAGAGGGTTAGCAACGGAAAGTACAAGAGCGTGTTGCATAAAACCACCGTGGATAAGGAGAGAACAAGAATGTCGTGGGCGGTTCTGGTTAGGCCTACCAGTGATATGCTCGTGGGACCTTTTCCCGAGCTTATCGGCGACGATCCTCCCAAGTTTAAGTCCATGCTCTACAAGGACTACATATACCGCAAGGTCCGAAACTTACCGTTCGTTGACCTCGACTCATGATTAAAGTCAAAAATACTGTGAACTATACTTCTGTTCCTTTCTAATAACTTTGTGTTTTTTCTTATACGTGGTCGTTGTAGTTGGTGTGATATGGTGTTTTATGGTTTTTAGTGCTTATTGTTTCTCAATTTGTAATATTTAAAAAGTGTTGTTTAAATATCGCAGTCTTAAGAAAAAGTAAACAATTATAAATGATATATATATGTAACTTTTTTTTTTACATCCTTATTTTCTTTTCAAATAGTTGGTATATTTTAATAATTAATTAGATTTTGATCCGCACTTTGAAAGCGTGAGATTTTTTTTGTTTAATTTTTTACTAACCCGTCCATCTGTTCACTAATATGTATAACCATTAGCGTTCGTTTTTAGGTTAGGTTCCATTATTTTTTAATTTTTGATTTAGTTTCAGTTAGTGTTTAGTTATTTATAAATTTGAGTTTGTTTTCGGTTTGATTATTTTGGTTTTTGGTTTATTCGGATAACAATGTTACAAACCTAATAAAATTTGAGTTCATTTGGTTTTGGTCTGGTTCCCATTTTTAGATAGTTTTGCATAATTCGGACAAAAATCACACGTTTAGATTTTGTTAGAAACAATATCGGGTAAGTCGGATAAATTTAAATATTCCAAATAATTTTTTTTGGGTGCATGATGGACAATGATTTTGAGTATGACCTTTAATGGATCCGCGGTTTAAAGCTATTTATCTAATAAAGCTTGGGAATAGTTTTGGTTTAGGAAAAATATCTATTTAGCATGTTTTGTATAGATTTGGATTTATTTTGAATGATTAAAATATGAAGTAGAGGGCCAGCCTTGAGCTCAGCCTGATGAAACATTCGCCTTAAACTTCTAAAATTTTTGAAAAAAAATATATGAACATAAGTCCCTAAATTTGTAAAAGAAAACTTTGACCTCCAGATTATTAAATTTTCTCTTGACTCGTCCACAACCCCTAAAATCTCAGAACCGATCCTAAATGGGATGATCTATTTTAAAATCCTTTCCACTTTGATTAATTTAATAAAAAATATTTATTATGAAAATAAAGTAGTATATTCCTCAAACCCATCTCTTAGTTGATAGAAAATAAAACAAACATAAAGAGATTTTAAAGACAACAACCAAATCATAGGAGATCGAAGGTTTTGATGGACTCGCCAAATTTTGTGAAGGTTGAGTTCAATATTTTCAATCTGTGTTTCTATATATATTTTTTTTTTACTTTTTTGACATACATGATTTTGTATTGTTTATGAAACAGATATTTTTAATAGTAAACAAAAAATGATCAATTATAAAGGAAGATAGTTTGTACTAATATTAGTTTGTAGCATAAAAACTATTAAAAGTCAAAAATAATTTAATAGCTACCTTATTTTACAGATGTCCTTGTTATAATAGTTTTAGAAATGTTAAATCTAGAGAAATGATTAGAAAAATTTATATGATTATTTGAAAAATTGAATGGGTTTATATTTGTTACATCATCAATCTAGGCAAGACTGCACAATTCCTATTTTTTTTTTTTTTTGTAAAATTGATTTGCATTTAACTTTTTATTTTTAATGGAATAACCTATTAAATATTTTATTCGAGTAGAAATTAAATGATATATATCAAATCTTGCATGTGTCAAATTTTACGTTGAACTTTACTATTAGTGCATAGCCACATTTAATAATAAATATTTGTTTCAAAACTTTGTACATCCACGTTTTAGATAAGAAGTTAATGAGAAATCAGTTTTGAAAATATATTACAATATATAGAGTTTAAAATATAAGTTAAAAATAATTAAAATAACTAACCTTAAAAATAGGAATGGCATTTTTGTTAATTATTTAAAACATCAAGGGGATGTCAAAATAAAAGCTGCTGTTTTAATTGTATTGATCTCTAACAGGTATATTATTGAACTATTTATTTAATCAAAACATTTAGTATTTTAGCACATCTTAATAGGGAAAATCGCATAAAAAACCTTCAAAATGTCACTTACTAGCACTTTAAACCTTGAATTTTTTTCACTAACAGTTTTAACCTTCAAAGTGACTTTTGTATCATAAAAAACCTCCAAAGCAAAAAGTTGACCTGTTCAGCAGGTAATTTTTCAAAAATAATTATTTAACTAATAAAATAAACAAAATAAATAAATAAATAAATTCAAATAATAAATAAAAATCAAAACTTTTAATAAAATTCACAAAATGAAAACATAAAAAATATTAAAATTTTATAAAATTAAATAATTTTCTAAAATTTTAACAAAATAAAAATAAATAAAAATTTAATAATAAATAAGGTTAAATTTAAAAAGAGAAGAACTAAATAAAAAGTTCATAACCTTTTTTAAAAAATAGAAAATTCAAAATTCAAAATAGTTTTTTTTAGTTATAATATTTTTTCAAAAAATATATCATATCATCGTGGACAATAACAATTTCAACTATATCACTAATGACTATGATGGTTTCTGATTTTTATTTAATTTATGAGTTTTTATTAAATTTTACGATTTTTTTTTAAATTTTTGATTTTTTATTTATTTACTTATTAAATAATATTATTTAATTATTAAAATAATCAAAAAATTAAATAAAAATCATAAATGTAACAAAATCGTAAAATTTAATAAAAACTCATAAAATAAATAAAAATTAGAAAATTAGAAAAAACCAGAAAATTAATTAATATTTAGAAAATTAAAATTCAAAAATAAATGAGATCAAATTAAAAAACTGAAAAATAAAAAAAATCATAAATTTTGAAAAAAAAAGTTTCAAAAGTTTTAAAAAGTTTCTTTTGTCATTTTCAACAATGATGTTGGAAACTATCATTGGAGATATGGTAATTATCGTCATTATTAGTGGTTATTTGAGAAACCATCATCGTTACTAGTGAATTTTGAATTTTTTTTATTTTAAAAAAAAATTAAACTTTTTATTTAGTTCTTCTCTATTTAAATTTAATCTTATTTATTATTAATTTTCAGTTATTTTTATTCTAATAATATTCTATAAAAATATTTAATTTTAAAAATATTTATTTAATTTTCTAAATTTTTAATTTAATTTAATTTATTTATTTTTGTTTTCATATTTGTAAACTTTATCAAAATTTTCGAATTTTACCTATTTTTGAATTTTTTATTTTTTTTTATTTATTTTATTAATTAAATAATTATTTTTAAAAATTACTTGCTGAACCGGTCAATTTTTTTGTTTTGGAGGTTTTTAATGATACAAATGTTACTTTGAAGGTTAAAACTGTTAGTGAAAAAACTTCAAGGTTTAAAGTGCTAGTAATTGACACTTTGAAGGTTTTTATGCGATTTTCCCCATCTTAATGAAGGCTAATCCAATATCAAATTGAACAATACATATTCCTTGAATATATTAAAAACTGATTTGATGGTGATGTGGTAACCAAAATAAAAAAAATCTCTATAATATTATTTGATAAATCAGTTTTTTACGTGTCGCATTTATAGTAATTTTTATGATGATTAATTACAAAGATACTTTTAGTAAATTAAAAAATACTACATTTAAATACTTTTACTAAAAATATTTAGTTATTTTTTATTAGATTTTAAATTTAGTTTCCTTTTTATTTTTTCCAAATTATATATAATAAAAGGAAGCATTTCCAATTTTTTAATTGAAAACAAAAATATATGTGTGTATAATGTGACTTCAATCAAAAAGGAAAACTCGCAAAATTAATTTTAATATTAATAAAATAAATAATATTCCATTTAAAATATAATTTTAACCAACATATAATATATTTTCAAAGTAATAAAAATAATTTATTTATATTTACGTATTTTCTTAGAGGAAACACAAATATATTTATGTATAATGTGATTTCATAAGAAAAAGTTCACAAAAATAATCTTGATAATCTTTGAAAACATAGTTTTAAGCAACATAAAATATTTTCAAAATAACAGAAATATTTTTTTCTTTTTATTTATTTTATTAGATGATTATATAAAATAATTAAATAAAATAATCTGAGATGTTTTATACATTTTTATAATATTTAGCTGATTATAAATATCATAAATTACAAAAAATACAAATATATATACTATGATTTTACTTATATAATATTATTTCAAAACAATAAAGTTGGTATTTATATTTAAAAGATATTAAAAAGAAAACTTAAAAAAAATACTTATTTGCCATAAGCTTATTTCTCTGATCAACTAATTACAAAAGATTTGTATATATCATAACTCGAGATGATTTTAATGAATTAAAAATATTATACTTTATTATTATTAAAAATATTTTTTATATATTTTTTCTCTTAAAATTTATTATTTTTATTTATGTTTGTAAAACCTAACATATAATAATAAAAATACGCATGCAAATTTGAATTCTCATGGTTAAGATTAATTAAAATAGTTTTCAATTTAATTTCTAGTGAATCTAAGGAATAGACACAAAACTACTTAGAAGTTAAAAAATATTTTAAATATCAATATGTGTTGAAGAGATTTCAGAAAAATATTTTTCATGTTCATCTACGAAACTTTCTAGTGATCATCACTTTATTTTCTAACATTTTGTTTTAAAAGGGCATCACCTATAAAATTATTAAAAGTATTACGAAAATATAAATCCATGTCTAAGATGAAGAACTAAACTAATGTGATAAATAAAATTAATTCGATTTGGTTTGATCGTGAATAAATCCTCTTTGTTTAAATTCAATATTATCCACTTTTTCGGTAGCAGAATTATAACCAAAAATAATTATAGTTCAATTTGAATTTGAAAGATTATAAATAACTTAATATACTCACAAATTGAATAAATGGACTAATCCAAATTCTTATATCCAAAATATTTAATTAAAATAAGAATTGATTATTTATAATATATATAGGCCCCCTATATATATATATATTACGGTATGACTTAAAACATATTAATAAATAAAATATTAACCAATTTTTCAGTTTACTCCTTTAAAAAAAATTATATATGCATGAAACTTCAAATTATTATTGTTTTGAATCGAATACTTTAGTTCATTTTGTCTATTTCATTCTCAAAACAATATATATTAAATTATATATAATCTTACTAAAATTTATTTACGGATTTTTAATGTTAAAACCCCTCAATTAAGTTTGTTTTGGGTAAAAACCCCCAAACTAAGTATTTAATGAATAAACCCCCAAATTAACTTTATTTAATGAATCAAACCCTTTCCGGTCATAATTACCAATACTACCGGTAATTTTTTAGTTTAGGGATTTCTACATTAAACAAAACATAAGTGATGGGTTTTACCACTAGAAATAAAAAAATTCCAAATATAATAACATTATCTACAAATTAATAACTTTAATATTCCAAGATTAGCATTTTTAAAAACTTTCTGTAAAATATATGAGTAATGTTTTTTAAATTAACATTATATATGTATAAATTAAAAATGTAAAAACCCATAAAATATAACAAAAATTATCTAAAGATTTATCTATTTTCTTGTGTTTTACATTTTTAACCTTTAGATAATTTTTATTACTGGTAAATATTAAGATAATTTTTATTATATTTTCTGGTTTTTTACATTTTTAATTCATACATATATAATATTGATTTAAAAAAAACTAGACTCATATATTTTACAGAATTTTTTAAAAAACTAATTTTGGAATATTAAAGTTATTATTTTTTGGATAATATTATTATATTTTGATTTTTTTTTATTTCTAGTGGTTAAACCCTTCACTTATGTTTTTAATATAGAAATCCCTAAACTAAAAATTTATCGGTAGTAGTGGTAATTATGACTGGAAAGGGTTTAATTCATTAAATAAAGTTAATTTAGGATTTTATTCATTAAATACTTAGTTTGAGGGTTTTTACCCGAAACAAACTTAATTGAGGGGTTTCAATGTTAAAAATCCTTTATTTACATATCTAAGAAACATCTTTCCTCCATTAGGTATACTGTATATGGGTATGCAAATAGCTTTGAGTCCTCAATCGATCCTCTAAGAAACAACTTCTTCACCATACTATACTCATCCATGCCAAAAATCAGCTGAACTAGGACTTGATATATATACATCACTTCTAGATGTGTGATTTTGTCTGCCTTAGACTTGCCTGGCTCAAGTGATTTTTGTGCAAATCGGCTCCATAGTGCATAACTTTCTTCACCGTACTTAAAGGAAGTCTTGTCGTGGCATATAAATCCAAATGATTCACAGTCTTTCACCGGCGATAGAGTAGGGGATGTTCCTTAGAGAAGTCTTTTCTTTTTAGTAACACAGAAGAGAAGTTATTTTGCTTCTACATTCGTCTTGTTTGTTTAAGCAAGAGTCACAATCAGCTTCTCATAGCTTTGAGTGATTTCCTTCAGTTCTAATGATTCCTGATGTTATTTAACACCTCTTCTATGACACTCAACATCTCAAATCAAGGGAACTCCATGGTCAATTATGTCGCTAAAGCTAACATCCTCATTGATAAAAAAAAATCATACTGCATAACTCTCATCAAGCCGAAGTCAGATTTTTCTGAAACCCCTTCAGTTGAAAACGATGGTTTCTTAGCTTATCAAAAACCAATCAAGGGTTGTGAACCTATGTGACAACGTCTGTTGGCAAGGTTATTCAAGAATCTATTGATAGTGGTTCCCATAAGAAGCAAAGAGAAGTCAAACTACATTTAAAGATTTGTAAGTAACTCGAGGAGAAGATTGTCACTATTCTTTAGAATCAGATGGGCCTCTTTGTTTAATAGCTGTTGAAACCTCCCAGAATTTGTCCTTCGTTCATTTGAAAGTCCCATCATCATTGATCTGAAAAACAATGGTCCCATGTGTATTGAATGTTAAGTAGGAGTTAATGCTTCTTGTTTGGTTTCTTCTATACCATTTTTAGCAGCAGCTCCTTGTAGTTGCTTGTTTGTGTGTTGTACTTTTAGCTTAGCTGAAGAAACTTCTTATCCTTTTTCTGTGTACGTGACAAACAGATTAAGGGAAGATTAGATTACAAAGCTCCTTCTTCCAAAACTTTTGAAGTTTTTGTAAATATATGTAATAGACAAATAGTATATATGTAATAGGTTGTTCAAAAAAAAAGTATATATATATGTAATAGACAAGTCATGCAATAATATTAAATTCTTCAAAAGTTTGTCTGTTTCTGGGATTAGTCTTTCTCTCTCTTTCTATCTATCTTTCAATCACTGCATCTCCCATCGCTCTCATGCATACGCTATCCGTTATCTCTCTTGCACAGCCATCATCGACCACAGAAGCTAGTAACCATTTTGTTTTAATCCTCAGCCTCTCTCTCTCTTTTCTCTTCACCAACTCATTATCTCTATAGTGTCTTCTTCTACATTGTCCAGAATAATCGCACTGAAGCCTCTGATTTCCCTTATAATATCTTCTCTGTCTTAATGATTACTTCATAAGAAGTTTCAGGCTTGAAGATTTACAGCTGCAATTTTTTTTTTCTGTAGAAATGGGTCTGCTTAAAAGTGCATGGCTTCTTTTGCTTTTCTTGGTTGTCTTTTCCTCCTTCTGTTTCAGGTTTCATCACTGTTATGGTTCAGAGCTCTCTGTTAAGTTCTTGAAAGCACCTGCACCTATTTCTAGATTTCACTCGGCCAAGTTTTCCTTTCAAGCTTTTGAGGATGGAAACAGAACTTGTTCAACCTGCAAATTCCGATGCAAGGTTGAATTTACTTTTTTCTTTTCTTATAAAGGTTTCCCAGTTCTGAATTTGACTGTTAGCCTAGTTTCAATACTTGTAATAACTTTATTCTTTTACATATTTTCTGTGTAAAAGATTTGGAGTCCTCATGCCAAAACAAGTTTTGGTGTCTACTATGTGTTTTAGGATTTTCATTACTGAAAAAAAATTCTTGGAATTGTAATTGTTGATGAACAAGTCACACACCTGCTGAAGGAAAAAAGAAATGTGTTCTTTGCAGCTAGATGACCACTTTAGCGTGGATTGCCATCAAAGAAAAGTTTTCTACTCTAAGTTGCTGGATGGGAACCATACACTTGAGGTCTGCGCAAATAGGATGGCTGTATTTGGCTGCAATATCTACAACTGGACTGTTGGTAAGAAAACTCTTCTCACACTTGTATCAATCCAGTTAGTAGTCCTTGTATAGCTTGAAAGTGTTGGGACTATAGACATACCATTCCTTATTTATTAACCTGCAAAAATTGTGTATTCAGATACGGTTTCTCCTACAGCCTTGGTGACTGCATCAATGCCATTCACAAGTGCACAAAACGTGTCTGTTAACATTACGTTTACTGAGCCATGTGTTGGTAGAGGAGGTTTCAGTTGTTCATCTGTGAATTCCTGTGACGTGAGTACGTAACCTTGTTTACATTTAGCCACTAACATGTTGAGCTTCCATCTTCTTCTTCTATACTCCTCTCACGGTTTTAAAATGATGTACAACAGCTTCTTGTCTACGGTGCTGGCCAAGTTATACCATCTTCACTCACCGTTGTTGAAAAATATCTTAGATACTCACTTCTTGTGGGACTATCTCCTGATGCTCAATATGGAAGGCTTGTGTTGGTGATGGACAAAAGTGTCTGTTCGGACACAGCCGGTAACAGTTTTGAAAGAGCTTTGGGTTCTCGCTTCTTTGTCCATTTCGGTCAGTGTCTTTACCCTTTTAAATCCATCTGGTTTTGTGTTTTAAGGGATACTGATTCTTGAACTTTCTTGGCATCTAGACAGGAGAAACGTTTTTGTCAACCTAAGAACTCATGTTCCGGAGAAGTTACTGAAACTAAACAACCAAACTAGGACGGTGCAGGCAACCAATGATAACGACAAGTTGAATGTCTACTTGTATTTCTCGGAACCGGTACTGAACTCTTCATCTGAGATTCTTAAGCTACTAAGCACAAGCCATGGTGATTTGCTTCCTATTGATGGAAAAACAAACGGGAATCGCCGTTTTGCGTTTATGGTTTGTGCTTCTACTGTTTTCTTCTCTATCTGGTGTAGATCTATTAACGTTGACGCTCTTTTTTTTTTTGTCTTTCAAGGTCACAAATACATCACAGCGTGCTATAGTCACGGTGACTCTTGACTCAAATTCAATAAGAAGCAGACATGGGACACCTGCTTCTCCAACTGCACCACTCACTTTTCTTTACGGTAAGTGATAGTGATACATTTCTGTTTCTAGAATATTGTTTTTGCTTCTCTCCTTGAAAGAATCTACATATGCATGCTCATGATCTTAGATACGGAGAGACCTTATGTTGTATTGAACACAACATCTGGTATGAGGACAAGAAAGCACACCATCCCTGTCTGGATAAAGTTCATGAAGCCAGTTTTTGGGTTTAACTCCTCACTTGTATCCATCTCAGGTGGATATCTTGATAGGTTAGTGGTCTTGTGTTTTCTTGTTTCTTTTTTTCCTTCAGTGTTGATGCTAACTGATTTTTTTCTTGCCTTCAATGTCAGCTTTGAGGAACTGAGTGGAAGCATGTACATTGTATATGTAAAAGCCAATACCAGTACAATCTCTGTTAAAGTTCCTGAAAATGTTACTCAGGATGTAGCAGGCAACAAGAATCTTGAATCCAACATTCTAGAAGTGACACACTGTAAGCCTTTTAACCAATGTTGTATCTGTAATTTGTTTTCATACTTCTCTCTGCCAATGGTTTTTACAAATGTTTGTACTTAACTGCAGATTCTGTCTCTGTGCTATCGTCTGTGATTTCTTGGATATCAACTTACCTATTCTTGGTGACATCTTTTGTTGCGGGACTCCTCACTCTTTCAACCACAAGCCTTTATTCTCTAGGAGCATTTCCAAGACCATCTCCTTATCTGATATCAGATCCCACAAGGAATCTTTTTGTATGAGTTTTAAGTCTTTATGTATTGTCTTTGTGTGTCTCATGCAAATCAAATATCTAACCAATAGTATTTGTGTTCTTTGTGGTTTTCAATGCCAGAGAACTGCATGTTACATTCAGTTTTTCGCACTCACGAGATGGCTACCGGTGACATTGCCAGTTGATTACTATGAGTTTGTGAGAAGCATTCAGTGGATAATCCCTTACTTTCCTCTCCCATGGGAAACTAAACACAGTGAACAGATCATGGTGGCCTCAAGTCCTTTCACTGGTCCACATTCCTTCATTTCTAAAACTTATCACGACAACATGAACCTTGAGACATCAACCAAGGCTGAGCCAGTATTCGGATTGCCACTTACTGCAATGGAGTATAGATTATTCTTTGAGGTAAACAAAGGATCCACTCTTATCCATCCCCCCATAGCTTCTTGTTTTTCCAAAGCTCTTTTTGTTCATGTTTTGACACTGTATGAGTGTTTACAGACCCCAAATCTTAAGCCAGAAGCAGAACACGTCTTAGGTCTACCGCATCCAACAGTGTAAGTCATTACAGTCCACGTTTATACTTATTACTTCTTATGCACGTTTCCCTTCAGCATTGATTTATTTTGTTTTGTTCTTCTTTCTTATAGGTGGAGAGATTTTAATAGGATCATGTTTTGGATAGCTATAATCGGAGGAAGTTTAGTACTACTTCATATATTCCTCTCTCTGATACTGAAGTTCAAGAAAGCACAGACTGAGAAGAAGAAGAGCTTCGGTGCGTTTGTCTTCCCAAGATTCGAACTCTTTCTTCTCATTCTTGCTTTACCCTCAATCTGCAAAGCTGCAAGGAGCCTCATACAAGGTACTTGTTGGTACCAAATCTCTGTTCAGTTTGGAGAATCATTGTTAACACTTACATTTCAAATTATATTATTTCTCAGGGTATTTCAAACATCATGGAGCTGCAGAAGCCAATGTTATAGTTGGTATCCTTGTGCTATGCATAGTAGCTGTTCTGCTTCTGGCTTTGTTTCTCTTCCTCTCGGTGGGGATCACTTTTGGGAAGCTGTTACAGTACAAAGAGATTCATCAAGAAGGCCAAAATTTCCACTGGTACCAAGAACTCATCAGAGTGACACTTGGCCCTGGTAAAAGAGGCCAATGGACATGGAAAAAAGAAGACAACTCTGTCTATCTAACCAGGTTAGGTCCTGTTTTCGAAGATCTAAGGGGTCCACCAAAGTACATGCTCACACAGATTTCAGGAAGCAATCCACTCAAGCAGCGTGATGACCGGATCATCGCATCAGATGATGAAACAGAAGATGCTGAAGCTCCTTGCATACAGAAACTGTTTGGTATCCTTAGGATTTACTACACGTTTCTCGAGACCGTGAAGAGGGTGTGTTTAGGGATCATCGCTGGTGCTTTCTTGGACAACGAGATTTCGAAAACTCCCGTAGTTGTCTTGCTGAGCATCACTTCATTTCAGCTGTTCTTCCTTGTTCTGAAGAAGCCTTTCATCAAGAAGAAAGTACAGCTCGTTGAGATCATCTCAGTAGCATGTCAAGTCGGTGTATTCGCCTCGTGTCTAGTGCTCTTGGCTAAAGACTTCCCAGAGACGAGCGGACAGAAACTTGGGATATTCATGGTTATACTGTTCTTGATTGGGTTCATTACACAGATGTGCAACGAATGGTACTCACTGTACAAACAGACAAAGAGGTTGGACCAGATCAACAGGTCCATCTTGAGCGGTCTCAAGATGTTCATCATCGGACTTGCCGCGTTAATCTTGCCTCAGAAACTGATGAAGAGCAAGATCCCTGCGGCTCAACTAGAAGGGAGAAGCAGCAGCAGCAATGTAGGGATTGCATTCTCAACACCAGAGAACAGGTATATAAATTCTTCTGGGAGCCGAAGCTCGGGTAGTTTGGACAAGCCATGGTTGAGACAGATACGAGAGATGGCAAAGGCTAGCTTCACGAGAGACAGGAGCAGTAGTAAGGTTCCTAGTGATCCTTCAGGGAGCAAGAGTGGCTGGAGCAGTAGTATATGGGGAACAAAGACAAGTGGAAGCTCCTCTAAAGACTCATCCTCAGACTACAAATCAAGACCTAAAGGACTTTACAAAGATTTAGAAGCCATTTTTGCTTCCAAGTGAATAAAATATTAATGTAATATATTTATTCTCTGGTTTTTAAATAAATTCGAAGCTGTTGTATTGTGTAATATTAAGTACTACTAAGATACATTTTAAGTTTTCACTGTATTTTTTTGTGTGTTAGTAGGTGTTGATACCAAGAATGAGGCTGAGATCATAATTAAAAAGACAATTAACTGCAGAGCTTCAAGCTCTATGGGAAAAAGGTGAAGATTGTTTAATAACAGCACCAACATCTTCTAATACCTAATCTTATTCTACAGCTCCTGTCCGAAACTAAAGACAGGAAAACACAAGAACGGATAGTGTCCAAACAGTTACAACGCATTGGTACATTGAAAGGTCTGAGAAGCTCACATATATGTGGATGGGCTGCTCAGGAAGAAGAAGAAGAGCTAGGCATAGAACTAATCTTTTCCAGAAGAGCAGAGATGTCGCTTTTCAGTTTTGCCTTTGTCTCTATTGATAAATGATCACCGGATTTATCAAGCATTGCAGTCATCATCAACAGATTCTGCTTCATCGATTCCACGCTAATCGGTGCAGCATTCTTCGGTTTCTGTAATGGACTCACGTGCGAGATTACCGGCATCCTTGGGGCTATGTTCCTGAATACGTTTATCAGTTTCTGCTGCAACCTGAAACTCACCAAGTTCTCACCAAACGGGTTAGCTTTGTCTAAGCTTTTGACTGCTTCCACAGCGTCGCCGCTGCTCACAAAGGCGACCTCCGCACCGGTGAGTTCTTCGTAGACGTGTGTTTCCGAAGCATCCAAAGGGCCAAACGCAGAGAATGTAGAGGTAAGGTCTTCCTTTGAAGGCATTGACTCTTTTGAGGAAAACTTCAAGACGAGAATTGTGATTCCTCTGGTTGATGATGTTGATGTTGATCTGTTAGGCATCTCCTCTTTCTTCCTACGTCTCCTGCGCTGAGTAGGCGGCTCGGCTTGAGGCTGAACCGAAGCTGGCTCTTTACCTGTTCCGTTTAAGTCAGGTATACCGTTAGTGACTTTTGGAAGCGCTTCTGGATTCTTCCTCTTCCTTCCTCTCTTCTTCTTCTCTAGACCAGTGACTTTAGCGCAAAGGTCTGCGCTCGTGAACTTTCTTTCCAACTCTGTCAGGCTCGAAACAAAACCTGTTCTTGAGGTTCCGTAGTTTGAACACGGAGCTGCTGCTGCCGCTGCTGCCTGAAAGTTTAACATCACAGAAAATGGTCTCTCCTCCTTTTGTGGTGGAAGAGGAGCTAAGGTCTCCGGTTTTTGTAAATGGTCAAGTTCTGCAGAAGCTAATCCACTGTTTAAGTCAGGTACAAGTGTAGCAGCAGGTCTCCTGAGTGTATCTTCCATACAAGCTTTCCCGTGTACCGGCTCATTTACAACGGAACTAGAAAAATCTGAGTGGCTAATGGTATCTTTGATCGTTTCCAGTCTTGATATCTTCAGCTTTGAGGCCCTCTGATATGTTTGATATTTTTTAGTCACAAAGGCCTTCTGATCGGTATCAGCAACTGAAACACCACCAACAACCTCCATCTTTGACTTCTCTGAGTTCTTGTGCGGCTCAGAGGGCTTCTCCTCAGTATTAGCAGCTGAAACACCACCAATAACCTCCATCTTTGACTTCTCTGAGATCTTCTGCTCAATGTTAGCAACTGAAACACCACCAGTAACCTCAATATTTGACTTCACTGAGTTCTGTGACTCAAATGTCTTCTTCTCAGTATCAGCAACTGAAACACCAGAGAAAGGCTCAAGCATTGACTTGCCTACATTTTTCGACTTGTAGGTTCTCAGCTCAGTACCCCCCGGATTTGCAACTTTAGCAACCATCAAATCGTTCGAACCAGCCATGCTAGCCAACTGCATTCTGTAAGAATTCTCATCACGAAACACGGAGATTCTGAACTTGGAGAAGAACCACTCAAAGAGGCCGACATTTTCAGTCGCTTCCGAACACGTGGAGTCCACAGCAAGCAGCTTGAGTTTAGATACCAAATCACAAGGAGACGTGTCAACCAGATCCTCTCTCGCAGACACGTTGTCAACCTCACTAACAAATTTTCTAAACCACTCTTTCCGAAACTTCCTCCTCCTACTCCCTGCAACAACCGATGGAGAGCCAACGAACTCGCTCTCTTCCATCTTAGATCCATTGAAACTTCTCCTCACCTCGCTGCTCTGCTGCAGCTGATCCATCGGTATCTCCTTATGCCCGTAGTAACTATAAAACGCTGATAACCTACTCTGCATGACTCTCGCCTCGAGTATCCCATTCCCACCGCTCGAACCACATCTCGCCAGATCCCTCAGCTGAGTGACAAACTCTTTTGGCTCCAAACGGTCCACAGAGAACTCACGCAGAATCAAAGGCTTTGTCGTCCTCCTCCGAGCTGGCTGCTTTTTCTTCTGCCCGTTCCTTTCAGCCATGCAAGAACAAGTCATCTCTAGCTTCAACGACTTGCCCAGCAAGGTCATAGCTTCCTCCACCGCGACGAAAAACCCCACATCGTTTCTCTGACTCACCAACCTCTCGAAGCTTTCCTTGAAAGGCCTCAGCTTAGAAGGTGCGCACCACGACGACTCAAGCTGCTGGCTCTCGCCAAGATACCTAACCATGAAAAAAGAAGTCTCGTTTGCATCGGCTCTGTAACCAACAACTTCCCCTGGCCACCATTTCTTGGATTTAGTCATCGCCCATACCAGATTCCCGACCAGACACTCCTCCTGAGTTTGGTCTTCCTTCAGACAAGAACTCCCATTAGAAGATTCAAAAGCATTGTCGGTTAAAGAGCCGCTAAAGTCAACAACAAGTGATATATTTCCACCAGAGACTTCAATCTTCCTCACTTTATCACGACCACCACCCCCATCTTCTTCTTCCATTGATTCTATTAGAGTTTTGTTATCTGGGTTTTGTAATCTCGCTGCTTTCATCTGCAAAGAAACAACCTTTCCTGCATCAAATCATCTTATCATATTTTGCTCACATTTGATCCCAAAATAGAATTAAAATTAAAAAAGGAACAATCTTTTGAGAAATCGAATCTAGAAATATGAAACCGTTTGATCGAAATCCCAGAAAAAGAATCAAACTTTTTTCTATTGGAAGTTACCTGCCGAGGAGAAGAGAAACGGAAACAAAAAAAGATCCCGACTTTGGTTTGGTTATCTCAAGAGTAACGTCAAGCAATGTGATTCCGCAACAGAGAATGTGAGTGAGTGAAATTGAGCGTTGAGGAGAGAGAGAAGCGTAACAAAAGTAACTGTACTATCTTCGGCTTCGTCGTTGTCGTCTGTTAGATTCTTTTCTACGTATTGCTGCTGCTTACTAATCTCATTTCATTGGGAAGGGTCTGAGTCTGAGGGTTTATGAATCAAACCGGGAATTATTATTACCCAAACCGTGCTAACAGTAAACCGAAAAGGTTACCGATAAGCACGAGGCTTTCCTCTGGCTCGGGATTCGATTCTCCTCCATTTAAGACTAGATTCTGTTTTTATGTTTCCTTTCATCAGTTACTTCTTCTTTTCAACTTTTAAACAAAAGAAAGAGCAAAAAAAGAGTTTTAAAGATATCAAAGCATCGTTGACAAAAAAGAAAAGAGAGAAAGATATGAAAGCATCATATACAATATTTGAACCGAGACATAAATAAAATCACAAAGACGAACAATGATCAATTCTGAGTCTCTGGCCCTAGTGTTGATATGACTATTAATAGTGTCATTATACGACTGACTCTTGCAGATGACCACGGCCACCAGACAAATTTTCACACAACTTGCAGAAACGAAGGCAAATTCTAATCAGTTATGGCGATAATTTGATAATCAATACACGACGATAGTCCTGAGCATTTGGATCCCCAGATCGGTCGGGTTTCAAGTTATAGGACCGGTTAGGAACCGGTTAAATTTTGGATCGGATCAGGTTATGTCGATCCATGTATGTTTTCTATTTTCCCAAAAAAGTTCCTAATCAGAACCGCAAACTAATTCTGGTTCGGGTTTAAACCCGAAAACCCCAAAAGTTTATTTATATATTAGGTTTAAACCGAAAAACATACCAAATATATAAATTTAAAGTTTTTAAATATCCACTATAAAAAACGTATGTGGGTATAACGACAATATGGATGAAAGCCGAAATCATCAAAGAAGTTGTAACTTTACAACGAAACATTTTCATCTCAAAATAGTCGTAAGTTTACGACTAATTTAAGACGACATATAAATGACGTCTTAATATAGTTGTTAATTTACGACATTACGACTAAATTATATCAAAATATTTTGTAACTGAGGAACCCACTAAAATACGAGCAAATATAGAATGTTGGTAAAACGTGTAAAATGTTTGTATGTATATTTGGTTAGAAAATGAGAATTAGTCGTATGTAGTTATTAAGTCATAGTAAATTTTATATTGTACTAAATTCGTTGCAACATTGCCATCTATCAAATTCGAAATTTTCACTATAAATATGCATCTCTTTTCTTATTCTAAATGCAAAAAAAAAGATTTTAAAAATGGTTAATGATGGTAATATCTATGACCTCTGAAATTGGATTTAAGCACATGAAGATTCTGCGCGAATGGTGACAAATGAATTTTTCAACGGAATAGAGATATTCTTGTACCAGGTTGGAAATACACCTCTCACGTAGGAACGGATAAAATGTCATGTTCATGTCATAAGTGCAAGAATACCAAGTTTGCTCGTATTGGAACAGTTTGCAAACATTTAGTAAATCGTGGATTTACCCTATATTACTACATTTGATTTCATTATAGAGAGGATGATAGTACGAATGAAATTAGTAGTAGTAGTCACTTTGAAAATGTTGGTAATAGGAAAAAACTGAGTCATTTGCATTATGATAGCTACCCTCAAGAGGATCAGGAGATAGAGCATGATAGAATGCATGATATGGTTATATATGCATTTCACGAAACAACCTCAAAGATTGCTGCATAAGTAGAAAATATAGAAGAATCTAACTTAAATAGAAAAAGGTTTATGAAATGTTAATCGCTGTTAATCAGTTAACTTATGAAGATTGTAGAGAAGGTCATTCTTTAAGTTCTTAGTGTAAATCACTTTTCTAAAATTTCATTCTATAAAACATTAATTACAAACTGTTTAACCATAAGCAATGTCAATTTGTAGTGATCACTGATCGAACATATGTAATTTGTAAATTTGATTTACAAAATAGTTAAATGCACGGCTCTCACCCAAGTTCACCCATCTGACTGCAAATTAATGAATACAACAATGTCATTTTCATTTAGATTTTGAATATTATATTAAACTTTGGTATAACATATAAATTATTTTGGTTTTATTATATTTCCATTCATTTTGGGGAATACTAGTGTTCATTTTCATTGTCATATTCAGTATTTATTATTTTTATTCCATTGTATTTATCTTTACAAGTGGTCATTTTTTTTGAAGCACATCTTTACAAGTGATCTACTTTATTTATTATGGATCTAATCTAAGTTTATATAATTCATAAGTTATTTGTGCTTGTGCATTGATCATATATAATTATGCGGGTGTCAAGATAATTGATAAATATTAATATTGTTAACAATACTTTTATTAAGATAAATACATATTTTTATTAAAAATAATATACAAAAAATAATAATTAGAATTTTTTTTTTTACATTCGGTTTTGGATTTAATGATTAGTACGTGTTTAGTATTTACTGGGTGATGGTAAAGATTAGGGTTTAGAGTTTGAAGTAATCTAATTATATAGTAAATCTTATTTAAGAGATTTTTTATTATGTAATATTTTCATAATTTTTTTGATTTTTTTTGTTCCTGACAATAATAAACTAAACTAAGAAAATAATCCTCTCTATTCGGAAAGTTAAACCGAAGATGAAGAATCGACATAAAATATAGTTGAAAGAAAAAATTTCACAACTTGTGTCAGTTTGTCCGCCAATGTGTTTTATGTTCTTAAGATATGTTTGATCTTAAAAGTAGGGAAGAAAGTCTTACTGCGTCAAAATTCTTCCATATATGTAGAGAAAGGTAGTCATTCTTCAGGTGTCGACACCATCTTCACCAATTGAGAATAGTATGTTACAAAAATTACATCTGAGAACTTGAGGGTCTTCTTACATTCCATATCCCGAATTAGAATTTCATATTCAGTATGTAAGGTGATAGAATTCGTCGGAGATACATCCCTCCCATCATCGTGTCATCAGATCCTATGGTTCTGCAGAATCAGCCCTGACCTGTGAACATGTTTTTCTCCCGCCATGCACCATTTACATAGCAAATTCTGGTACCCAGAGATTGTCATTTGAACGCTGGCTAGATCTTCGGGAGATTATCCTTTACTGAAATTTGCGCTTCATCCCACAATGTCCCTTCTACCTCAGCTATACACATAATTTTCTAGGGATTTTCATTCTTATTTTTATAAATCTTATCATTATGATTCTTCCAAATGTATATACCGCAATATCCATGGAAATAGCTAAAGTCATATTCCTTTCGAGAGTCTCAAAAATAATAATCCTAACTAGTAAAGACCGAAGAAAATGGTAAAATTCTCGGGTGAGAAGGGATCCGTGAGAATTTCCAGGTTTGGAGTGCTAGTTGACATTCAAAAAGAACATGATGAATGTTCTCCTCCTCTGCCTCCAAAAATACTACACCTTAAATCACACTCGATCCCTCGTGTCCTGAGATTCTTCGAAAATGGTATAGTACCAGATACCACTTACCTTTCGGGGGACACTTCAGTTTCCATGAAAATACCAAAAGGGTTTGGTGTCTGGTCTATAATATATCATCCTAGGCCCCTTATCCCGCCATAAGTACTCCGTTTTATAACTTGATTTAACTGTATATTTACCAAAACTCTGTAAACATCCAATCATATGTATTTGGTCTATAATTCCTACTAATCGTCAAGTCTTTTATGATCTTCATATCTTCTAGATGTATATATGCATTGAGCAAATTCACATTTCAAGAACAATCAGCCGAGTTAATAAGGTATTTCACCGTTAGAGAATGATTAAGAAACTGATTGTAATTTTTTGGTAATGGTGACATCGGGCAAGGAGTGGAAATCCAAAGATTATTCCATAGTAAAATGAATTGCCATATTTCCATTCTTTTGATTAACTTTTTTTTAACAAAAATCTAACTGAACAGATATTTGTCACCTATAAAAAGATGAATAAGATCTCGGATGATCCAAAGGATCAGAATTGCAAAAAAATATATTTCTTTAAAAACTTTTGAGAACACACGTTCTGGCTTGTCTCAATCGCAAAAACTTCCTGGCCGATAAGGCTGTATTAAAGTTTTCAAAATCCTTAAAACTCAAACCATCCTCTTCTGTATGTGTACAAACTTTGTTTCATGTATACCAATGGATACATTTATTATTTCCACTACTCATCCACCAAAAATATGCAATAATATTTGTAATTTTTTTTTGTGTTACTTTTTTACGAAATCTAAAACATGACATAACATGAATTTACTGATTATATTAATACTTCTTCATTTCCTTTTGTAATTTTATCTAATAGATTTTCCCTTTCATTTATGGATTTATTTATTAGCTTTTTATGATAAGTCATTTTTAAATTTCAATTAATAATAAAAATTGATAAAGAAGATAATTGATAAATATTATGTAGATTATTCAATTATCCTAAACATGAAACGTATGGACCCATTAAGAGTCGCATTGCGTCTTTAAATCTTTATGTAATATATTTGGCGAAGTCCACTAGAGTGACCAGTAACCATCCTTTAGCCCATGACAATTGTCTCTATCCGGTAATGGGTGAGTGGGAAGCCTCGGACAAAAACAAAACAGTTTCGTTTAGTAACTGATTTTCATTTATTTATCTATATAAAATAAAAATTTAGATAGAAAATTAATATTGTTTAGTACCATGATCTATTGATATAAGTGTGGTTTAATTATTTTAATATAATTATTAAAATTTCTTATTAATCATTTAAAAAATATTATAAAAATAAAATTACAAATATAACTAAAACACACAGATTAAAAAAAAATTCCTAAAAAATATAAAACAAAGAAAAATATACCCACCCTTGAATAGGTCTAGATTATTTCTTATATTTCTCAAACCACTACACTATCACACGATTTTTGTAACAGTTACTCCTTTTGTAGAGGAGGTTCGACTCACAATGCTATTGTTATAAATTCATCTCTTACTGTATTAGAGGTACTTTCTATTTTTTTAGTAATGGCTCCATTTTGACTCTTCATGTGAAAGAGTGATGAAATTTCATTTTCTAACCAGGTAGAACGATGGCTTCTGATGACATTTTTGAAGAAATTTTCTTTTCAATGATTAATAAAAACACAAATTTTATGGGAAGAAGTTGGCAGATGAAGATTAAAATACAGGTTAGTGGCTAAATACACCCAAATTTTTCAACACTTCAATCTTAATTTGCATCATGTTGATTTTTCCATGAATCTTTATCTCCTCTAACTTACTTTTAATAATTATCCTTTAAGTTATATGTGTGATAAATATCATTTTAAAATTGATTAAATTAATTTTAATATGCTAGAAAATGTTAATTGGATGCCGTGATAATTCGATGAAGGAAATCAAGAAACTCACCTTAAAATAGATTTACAAGGTTCCTAACAAACTTGAGAAGCACTACAAACAACAACAAAAAATAAAAATAAAGTGTTGTGATAACTAGAAGACAAAAATGGAGCATAAGAAGCAGTAGTAGAAACGAGGATTCATATATATGCTCACCTCAGGTTAGCTTTTTTTTTGTTTTTAATCTTATAGAAATATTGGATTGTTTATTGTCCGATTGACATACAATTTTTAATATAACTTTACTAAATTTTGTGAATTTTCTCATAACAAATACTTCAAAATAAATCTACCGTTAGAAATGAAGGAAATAAAAGAAAGTAATACAAAAATATACATGAAAAGAACGAAAAGACTACAAGAAATACCGACTCCAATTATCTACAAAAGCATGTTAATGTTTTTTTTTTGAAAATAATGTTAATGTTTTAGTTGTATTTGTGCAAGAGAAATGCTTTCCCTTAATTTTTACAGTATTTAGTAAACTTTTTACTGTTTTGAAAATAAAAATCAATGTTTTATATTCATTTTTGATTATACTAATGAACTATGTAAACTATTTCAATAATTAACTTTTTTTAAGAATAACGCTGACAGTTTAACACTTTTGAGGGGAGGCGGGGTTCTGTATGTCGAAAAGTCTCATTCTTTATTAAGTTAATCTTTTTGGGTCAGAGTTAATCTAAAAATATTTTCTAAAGTAGTATAGTATTACTATATTTTTAAAGCATGGCAGATAGATAATTGTATTTGAGGTTGCCTTTACAGGTAAAAAAACCGCATTCCCTCCCTCTCTGGTTTCAAGGCACTGCCTTTCCTGAGTTTCATGATTTTGATTCCTCTGTCTTTGCCTTTTTTTATTGTCCTCTGACTGTCATCACTTTAATAATGTACTAAAGAATAAAAGTATAACTATAAGTTATGGTATATACAAGACATTGACTGCCAAAATTCTCCTTCTTTAAGCAAACCCAATAAAGCTCATGCTATTAGCAGTTTAGTAATTTACATACTCCCCCAAATGCAGTCACAAACAGCCTTTTCCTTTCGTCAGTAAATTCAGTTGACTAGAAAGACAATATTAATTATTTGCAGAAATTGATAAACATAGCAATTGTCTTTTTATCTTTTTTGAAAAAGATAGCAATTGTTCTTTAGGATAAATGTTTTTTTTATGACTACATGATTCCAAGCGGTAAATCCAGACTAATTCCCACGAAGCTTTTTATCCTGACACATATGTTTATAGACAGAAAGGTGGTTAAGATGACTCGAACTCAAGACGAGCGCTTTAGCTGAAATTCTATTACTATCAGACCAAAAGCTTTTGTGTCTTTAAGATAAATATTGATGTAAACTGATAAACCTTACGAAGATAGTTTAAAGCTTTTTTGTCAACAGACATTTACAGTTTACAAATAACAAATATTCTTTGAACAGAAAAAAGATAACAAATATGCAATGGGCTGCCTCCAAAAGAGAATAATAATAGGTCGAAAAACTAGTGATTAGTCAAATTCAACACACAGTTTTTGAAAGTCGTAGTAAGTATCTATTATGGAATTTTTTACTGCAAGCAGCGATCGATGATCTAGATCTTGAAGCAATTTAACAGAATAGTAATTTAGCCTTTATCTAATTACATGATATGTCAAGTCTGGTGGAAAGAAATCTTTAGCTTGGAATATTGTGGATATTAATCAATTTAACGTATGAAAAAAAAGCATTGAGATTGAACTGAAAAAGTTGGTTAAAGGAATCAACATAATGTTTTGGATGAGGAAAGAATATCCATGTGCTTTTAGAATAAGCCCGATCGATCAAAAAGTTCGATCCATCCTTTAACTTTTTTTGTTACTTTTTCTCAAAAAAAAAAAAAAACTTTTTTGTTACTTTTAAATTTATATTTAATATGGCATACACTGGTGACTGCCTATGTGAACGAGCATCATTTACGTTGTAAAAGGAGAACCAATTTGGAAGAAAATAAACAAAATGTGTCGAGTTTTGTGGAGATTTTGGGAAAGATTTAATAGTTTAAAATACCGAATACGTATTTAATTCATATCGAAGCCAAACAATAAGTATCTATGTCACACAAACCGAATATATTGGAGCCTGGAGGGTTTTTGTTACTCTACAGTCCACAATGTTCAGTAGAAAATTCAGAAAACCCTATCAAAAAAAAAATTCAAGTATATTTTAAAAGTATGTATTAACGCCAATGTGAGTATACTAGTTAGATACATAGTCTTTGTTAGTCAGTTTTTTATGTAATAAATATTTATTTTCTTTTTTTTTGTCAACCTATTTATTTTCTTATACATTAAATTTATTGAAAGCGTAACACTTTTTCAATTCATAAACTTTGTCATTTAATATATAGGAGCATGACATAGATGGGTGCTTGTGATCAGATCTCCACATCAAAATGAAGGAGTACATAAAATGAAGAAGATTTTTATCCAATAATATATTATTTTAAGCAAAAGGATGAGTATATGAGTAGTGTTATATTTGTTGAGAAAATAATATTTACAAATTTATTTTGATGTTAAATTTCTTTATTTGGATTATTCAAAAAAAAAATCTTTATTTGTATCACGGTAATCTCTTAATTTTTGACAATTTTTATTTTATCATAAACAAAACATTGATACCAAAAAATATTTTAATACTTTTTATTTAGTATGTATATACTGATTAACCTTTTTACAATATAATTATAAATAATTAGTTATTAAATATAAATAAGAATTTAATAATTATAATATAATTAAAAAATATAAAATAGTAAAAGTATCATTGAAATATATAAACAAAGTTAAAAATAAAACACAAAGTAACTTAACATAACATAACATACAACCATTGTTAACATAAAACAAAGTTAACATAATTTGGAGTAAATTAACTTAATAACCAGATAGGTCATTTCATGATTCAGCGAATCTTGTTAAAATATTGACCGAATAAAGTAGATGTACGAAGAGTTTCTTGATTTTTTTGTTGTGTAACTCTTTTCTGTAAAATATGTGTTTGTTCAGCTTGGACATATGTAGAATATTTGGATCTTAAATAAAAGCTAAATCCTGTTCTCCTCTTTTAGTTCTTTCAAGACACAATTCCAATATCACTTAAAATAATGGTTAATTATTTAAATAAAACATGATAAAATTATAAATAATATATTAACACTTACAATTCATCATATGAAATACATTTAAATACTTATTTTTACTTATCTGATGCATGCATAAAATTGTTTTCTCAAATAGTTTGAACTCGAACTTGATGAATCTTATTGAATTTCACTCTAATTTTCATTTATTTCATTCTTGTAGGTTTCTACCAAGCGTCAATATCAAATGTTTAATAAACATTTATGATTGGATCTTGACAAATTTGCATATAAAGTACACGTATTAGAATTTTTTTTATCATCGATTTATTTAGACTAATGTGGACTCTGTAAACCAAAGTGATAACTCTGCATCCATGTACACCGCAAAAGACGTTTGTTTTCTAGCACAGCTTGCTAAGCTATCGGCCTTCAAATTCTGTGTGTGAGGAACATGAATGATGTCTGAGCTGTGAAAGTTTTCTTGCAAAGTCTTTATATCTGCGAAATAAGTTGCAGACGCATGTCATTCTTTTGGTTCTTACACCATCTTTACCAATTGAGAACAATCTGTTGAAAACGTGACCCGAAACTAATGCAAATTCCGCATACATTCCATTGCCCAAAATAATGCTTCCACCTCTGAGTGAAAAAGAGATAGAGAAACCCTTATATTTCTTGCTTCCATTAAACCTGCAAAACCTTCAAGAGTACTATACCATCTCTGACCTGAAAAAACCTCGTTATCCTTCCAAGACCCATCCAGAAAACACCAGCATCCTGGAATGGACGGGAGACTCGGTTGTCGATATGTCACCAATGTATGTAATGTTTGTGCCTCAGCCCAAAGCTTTGATTATGT
Source organism: Raphanus raphanistrum subsp. raphanistrum (assembly GCA_019706035.1). Lineage (NCBI taxonomy): Eukaryota > Viridiplantae > Streptophyta > Magnoliopsida > Brassicales > Brassicaceae > Raphanus > Raphanus raphanistrum. Next base: position 12,154,626 of record CM033980.1, on the reverse strand, counting down.
TTCCGCAAGTTGAAAAGTATTCCTAGGATCCATATCCAAATTGCTGAAAACCTTACTGTTTTCTCTTTCCAAATGTACCATAAAATCCATGCGAAGTGATGATCTTTCAATTTTGAAAACTCTCTAGAATAAATAATCCATATTTGTGAAAAAGGATTCAGTGAAGAAAATTGTTGTGTTAGATGGAATTTGGGATAGTGCCCAAACTTGACACGCTGGAGGCCATTCAAAAAACACATGATAATCGATTCCTCCAGAGCGCCGCATCTATCTTAATTTATATCCCCTGACAGCCCTCTCGCGTTTAAATTCTTTCTCACGGATATTAAATTTTTCAACGATAAATTTTTAGACTCCAAAATACAGTGAAGATGTATTTCGTCGGAGATATCAGATGTCCTATTACCTATTTCTTCGTATTCTTAATGATGTTGAAAGTCATGAAAACTATTTTCAACAATGAAAGATACAACATGCCGACTTGGATTATCATTTCTTCAGAAAATAACAACCGTTTTTTGGATGCTAGTTTATGGTGCATATGCTCCAGACGAATACATTAAGATAGACGAGTAAACATCAATAGAGAGTATAAAAAAATTGTCGGCCAAAGTGGAGATATTTTCAGAATAATACTTACGATCTCTTACACCAAATCATGTTTACATGCTTTTCTACATTGGTGAGAAACTAGGTTTTCTAGAAATACTAAAAACTTAAATTGCATTCATTATAAATAGAAAAATTGTTCACATTTTTGGGCTAAACAATATGTAGACCATAGAGGATCATCAACTATTATTTTCGAAGCTGTAGAAGAGTATGATGTTGGATATGATAAACATATTTTGGTAAGCCGAACACCAATAATAACATTAATGTATTAGGAAGTTTGTTATCTTTTCTCCAGCTATGTTCAATGTATTGTTCATCTTACTCTGTATATCATTCGAAGAAAAAATATATTGTATGAGTTATTTGGCTGATGAAATATATACAAAATGATCTACCACTGTACAAACTATTCAAGAGTTCAAGAGTCAATAGATCTTAAAAATAAATATTTTTCTATATAACAAGAAGCATATAGAAAAGATGTGAAATATGCTTTTGATATTTTCGAATCATGTTTCCTATTATAAACAGACCCGTTCATTTAAAAAAAAAATATGTGAATCATGACATGATGTATATTTGCATAATTTTATACAATATAATAATAAAGAGAAACGATCTTACTGCCAATTATATAGTTATAATTGAAAAGGAAATGCCACCTTCAAAAACCGAAATAGCTGAAAGTAAATAAACTTTCTTTCTTGTGTTGATTAAAAAATATAATAATTATATTATTTAAATAAAATTTTACTATTACTTTATATGCTGTTATCTATTTTTTATTAATGTAATAAATTAATCTTGAAAGTTTAAATTTGGTTAAAATTATAAAATTAAGAAACAATTGAATATAATTAAAAAAAAAACTATCACATAAAATGTTATTAACAATAAATAGAAAACTGAACAAATAAATATATTTAAAATTGAAAGAGAAAATGCAGGAATTCATTTGAACAAATCTCAAATTTATTTTAAATTTATTTTATTTTAAGTGGAAAAATAACGAAAACCATTGAAGATAGTTTTAGTGGCTTCACCAGCTTGTGGCGTTCAAGCTAATATCTGTTTGTAGTCTTTGTTTTTATTTTTTTAGTTGAGCCTCTTTTTACAAAACTGTAATTTCTTCTATTATTTTTATCATTGACTAAAAACTTCTATCAATACTTTGAACTTGTGTGAATCGGAGGTTATCGGTTATCGGATGAATCCCTGTAAAATGAAATAGTAGTTGTTTTCCAAAATTTGGTTGTCAAGAAGACTTATGGCATTTCCAACGTCACTTCATAATTTACTCCAAATTAAGAAATGTAGTTGAAAATGAAATGTAGAGTAATGCTTTTATTTTTTGGTCATCACTCAATTTTCCACTCTATTTTCAACTTCATTTTTTAATTTGGAGTAAAATATGGAGTGAAGTTGGAGATGCTCTTACAACTTTTAAATGAAGAATTGTATTTTGGATATAGTCATCTAGAGTACTAGCTTCAAGATTTTTATTTTTTTAAGAATAATGATGAAGCAAGATTGCTCTTAGTTTGCTCTCCTATCCGTTTTGGTATACCTCGTTCACTTGGATTACAATATTTGTTTATATGATTTTTTAGAAAAATGTTCAATAAATTTGTAGATCCATCCTTACTTTTGTTTATATTTTTTGGATAGTAATATAGCGATGAAACTAGCATAAACCACTTAAAAGCATTTTCAACCACTTGAAAGCATATCATAGTATGTATTTGATATATTTACATTATATAAACAGTAAATAGTTCTTTTTTACTAAATAAACAGTAAATAGAATTTATGTACAGTATTTTTAATAATTGATTAAATAGTATATAATAGTGTGAACAATTAGCATAAAATCATCAAAATAACTGTTTCTAGTAGCAAAATCATGACACTGCAAAACAGTATTATATGCTTTTCATAAAATTTTGGAAGCCATAAAAAGTGACCCTGGGATGAAACTATATATAGAATTGTATTTCTTTTATTTTGTTTATTAAGTTATAAACCAAATAATATGTACGAAGAAAATACCAACTTAATTAGAGCATTTCTAAACTATCTTCTATATTTGCTTATATAATAGCATTTAAAATCAAAACTACTTCAATTTTATTCTATTTCTTCTTTTAAAATAGAGATTGCTATATTTTTCTCTATTTATAGAGAAAAATAATATTTTTATATTTTAATATATATTTGGAAATCTTTATTTTAGAGGAATACATTATAACAAATCACATCTCTGTTATAAGTTTTTCTATTATAGAAAAAAAATAGAAAATACATTATAAATGGTCTTAGAGAGTATAAAGTATAAAGTATAAAGTATAAAGTATTAAAACAACATATTATTATATATATAAAATATGTTGTTTTAACTTTTCTCCATAGAACATTAAATGTAGCTAATACCGCCTTTTTTGCAACAAAAATGTTATACCCCTAAGTGTTATGATAAAGGCATTTCTGTAATATGAAAGAGAAAGACTCAAGGGAATAGATAGGGCTAGGGTATTTCTTCAAAGCCCAAAAATATAAAGAAAAGAGTAGCTAGAAAGCATTTTGTTCAAAGTAGTAATGATAGTTGTCCTCCCCTGCCTCTGACTTCTATTCATCCCTCATCATCATTACAGCCTCACTTCTCTCTCTCTACCTCCACTTTAGTTCCCCACATCATGATGTTAATGATGATGATTCGTCATCTTCATCTTCGTCGTCTTCTTCTCCTTCTTCTTTCTCTTCACCTCCCAAGTCCCAATACCAAAGAAGAAGACATAATCACACAAACCCAAGATCAAGAATCCCAAGAAAAAGAAGTTGTTGATTATCATCATCATCAAGATTTTAAGATTAGGGTTTGCCTCATCTCTCTCTACTTTTTCATATAGATCGATTCTTGATCATCATCATATGTCACCATCTACGTGTGCGTACGAGATCCGAAAGGGGAATCAAGCGTCTCGGTCCGATCCTTCGCTGTTTTAAAGCGATCTTCATCTCGAATATCATCCCAGTGTGTCTTTGCTACCTCTCTCTTTTCTTTATGTGTGCCTTTTTATTTTGACTACCTTTTGTTTTTTGTGGGTTAAAGACTACCTTTTGTTCTTCTATTTGCTTCTTTTCCTTCGTTAGATTTCTCTCTTTTCCATGGTGTTTTCGTTTGCCTTATTTAGATTTATAAAGCTACATGTATCACTATGTCCTTTTTCAAATTCTGTTCAAAGAAATTAAACAACATATTATATAATGGTTATTTACACTGTGGGAAAGCTTCTCAGTTCACATATAATCAATGGCTCGAATCGATGAAATAGAGCACAAGGTAAAAAGTTATAGACTATATATGATATATACGGTCAACAACGATGTATGTATATATATAATATGTGTGTATGTGTGTGTATATGCTGAATTTGTTCATGAGGTGTGTTGTCAAGTGTCAACTAATGATGCGTGTAAACACAATAACCATGGTAGATGACGTTTCATCAATTCTAAAGCATGAAACTATTCATCAAAAATCTATTTTACAATTAATCAACAACGTTTGTTTGGAAAAGTAATTTGAACTCAAAATTACATATAGCTTTAAGAAATCATCGTGTTGCAAACCACTTCTTGATATATCTGCATAATATATATAGTAGATCGTTACTTATTAATTTATACAAATGATAGTGTCGCTTTGGTTGGTCAAAGAAAGTTATGATAGCTAGTGTGACGACAAATCTATACGTACATAAAAGCATTACATATATTTTATGATTTTATCGAACATATTTAGGGCCATATTTTTTCAAAAAAGAAAAACATATTTATGGAGAACATGGACATAAGCAATTTCATGATTTTTCTCGAGACAGCATTTATTGCTCAAATCTAATTTGTTTCTGTCGGTTTCTGTCGTTGCACCAAACCGAACGTACATTTTCTGTTTTTGTCTTCGATCCTTTCTCCAAGATATATCGATAGATAGTCACTTGTTACAGAGTTGTTCAAAAAAAAAGTCACTTGTTTTACAGCTTCTGCTTAAATCAATTTTAAACAAGTAGGATAATCACTTTGGGTTTCGGATTTAGAAGAATCAAATATGGAATCAAATATGGAAGAATCAAATATGGAAGAAAAAAAAACTGAAGTACGAATAGTATTTCACCCTAATTGTTCCTAGATAATTAAAGTTTGTGCCACTAGATTTAAAATAAATAATTAATTCAAATTACAATTACTAAAATCTATATATGATTTATTAGTTTCCAAAATAAAATAAATCACTCACATTCATCAAGTCGTACTAATAAATCCAATAATTCCTAAACTCACTCACATTCAATTCTTTCCCAATTACAAGGAACCAAGCATCACCAAAAATATATCCATTAACTAAAAAAATTAGAATAGTCTTCAAATCAATACTTGGAAATCACGTTTACCTAAAATTTATTGTAAGATGTCCTGATTTTTATGATGATTAAACAAACAAGGAATGTGTAGTTAAATAATTCAAAACTGTTTATGCCTATATCCATTGATTCTTCTGATCAGAACTAACAAAATATTTACTTAATATCTATAATTTAAAAATATTTTTTGTCTAAAATAATCATAAACAAAATTTAAATTTTATATATATATTTAAATTAAAAATAATAATTTAAAGTTGATTTATATCAAAAACTTATTCAAAATATATATATTTTCAAAAATTTATTTTTACTAAAAAAATTTCCAATAGCCATTATTAAAAAATATTTTAAATATATATATAGCAAAAATATAATACAAAGCCAAATTTCATATACCAACTTAAATTATGATTTTCATATTTCACATTAAATTTTAAAAATATAATATATGTGATTATTTATATGATAGTACATATAAAATACTACTAATTATATGTTTATTCTGTTTTTAAAGGAAAAAATAGATTGTGAATTAGAGGTAAGCTTTTGGGTACCTATTCGTATTTGGTTCGGGTCTATTTGGGTTTCGGGTTTTCGGAGTCAGAGATTTTAGTCTCATTCGGATATTTCTAAATTTTAGTTCGGATTCGATTCAGATCTTTTCGGGTTTAGATAACCCATTTAAATTATTTTACAAATTCATTATATACTTTAAATTACTCAAAATATATAAACAAAAAAATATATTACATATAAATTTGAATAACATATATCAGAATACCTAAACTTAATGTATAAATGGTTTGATTTAAATATTTGGGTAGAGAATAAATAATTATTTTAAGTATTTTTGGTGTAATGAGTATACTATAACTATTTTAGATATTTACATTTGACTATTTATATATATTTTTAATTATTTAAACCAACTTAAAAGTACCATATATATATTCTGGATTTTTTATATTCATTAAATCTGAAAATAAAAAAAATATATATAAGTATATAATTTTTTTTTCAAATACATTTGGGTATCCGAAATACTTCGATTCGGATCGGGTTCAGTTTCAGTTATCTAAATACCAAAATTTTGAATAATTTGAATATTTATCAATTTCGGTTTGGGTTGATACTTCTTTTTGGATCGGAATCGGTTCGATTTTTTGAATTTGGATTTTTTTCTAATTCTAATATTAACATGAAAAATAAATAGCAAAACATTTAATAAAAAAGATACACCCGCACGGACGTGCGGGTCAAAATCTAGAAGAATCAAATATGGAAGAAAATAAGTAATGTAGGCAAAAAAAAGGTAAGAAAGTAACTAATTGTGGCATTGAGATTGAGTTGAGAGTTTGGATGATTATACAGCTGGTTATCAATTGTGGATTATTGACGACACACGAAAAACGGTTGATTATGTATATATCGATAGTACCTTAAAAATAATTACCAAATTTTGTTAAATGAATAGCATTTTGACGTGTCTCGCCGGGTTATCAATAAACAAAGATCTCAAAGAACTTCAAAAGTGAATCTTTTCATTTTGCACAAATACCAATAGAATGAGATTTTTAACTTAAAGCGGTGGAAATGTCTCGCTCGTCTTTAAACAAAAACTAGATTTTGACATACACGTCCGTGCGGGTGTATCTTTTTTATTAAATGTTTTGCTATTTGTTTTTCATGTTAATATTAGAATTGGAAAAAAATCCCAATCCAAAAAATCGAACCGATTCCGATCCAAAAAGAATTATCAACTCGAACCGAAATTGATAAATATTCAAATTATTCAAAATTTTGGTATTTAGATAACTGAAACTGAATCCGATCCGAATCGAAATATTTCGGATACCCAAATGTATTTGAAAAAAAAATTATATACTTATATATATATATATTATTTTCAGATTTAATGAATATAAAAAATCCAGAATATATATATGGTACTTTTAAGTTGGTTTAAATAATTAAAAATATATATAAATAGTCAAATGTAAATATCTAAAATAGTTATAGTGTACTCATTACACCAAAAATACTTAAAATAATTATTTATTCTCTACCCAAATATTTAAATCAAACCATTTATACATTAAGTTTAGGTATTCTGATATATGTTATTCAAATTTATATGTAATATATTTTTTTGTTTATATATTTTGAGTAATTTAAAGTATATAATGAATTTGTAAAATAATTTAAATGGGTTATCAAAACCCGAAAAGATCTGAATCGAATCCGAACTAAAATTTAGAAATATCTGAATGAGACTAAAATCTTTGACTCCGAAAACCCGAAATCCAAATAGACCCGAACCAAATACGAATAGGTACCCGAAAGCTCACCTCTAATTCACAATCTATTTTTTTCCTTTAAAAACAGAATAAACATATAATTAGTAGTATTTTATATGTACTATCATATAAATAATCACATATATTATATTTTTAAAATTTAATGTGAAATATGAAAATCATAATTTAAGTTGGTATATGAAATTTGGCTTTGTATTATATTTTTGCTATATATATATTTAAAATATTTTTTAATAATGGCTATTGGAAATATTTTTAGTAAAAATAAATTTTTGAAAATATGTATATTTTGAATAAGTTTTTGATATAAATCAACTTTAAATTACTATTTTTAATTTAAATATATATATAAAATTTAAATTTTGTTTATGATCATTTTAGACAAAAAATATTTTTAAATTATAGATATTAAGTAAATATTTTGTTAGTTCTGATCAGAAGAATCAATGGATATAGGCATAAACAGTTTTGAATTATTTAACTACACATTCCTTGTTTGTTTAATCATCATAAAAATCAGGACATCTTACAATAAATTTTAGGTAAACGTGATTTCCAAGTATTGATTTGAAGACTATTCTAATTTTTTTAGTTAATGGATATATTTTTGGTGATGCTTGGTTCCTTGTAATTGGGAAAGAATTGAATGTGAGTGAGTTTAGGAATTATTGGATTTATTAGTACGACTTGATGAATGTGAGTGATTTATTTTATTTTGGAAACTAATAAATCATATATATAGATTTTAGTAATTGTAATTTGAATTAATTATTTATTTTAAATCTAGTGGCACAAACTGTAATTATTTAGGAACAATTAGGGTGAAATACTATTTGTACTTCAGTTTTAATAGATTAGATGGAGCCTTTTATGCAGATATATCTTATTTTCGACTTATAAACTAGGATGACTGCTTTCGTGAACATTTGTGATTCTTCTTCGGAACATATTAATGGTAATAACTCTTGAAGCTTGTCTATTGTACGGTTTCAAAAAAAAAAAAAGCTTGTCTATTGTAATATCTTCATAATTTCTTCATGTTTATATTGCATGAACTCTTTATTTTTTGGCCAAACCTTTCGTTACTTTAAAACTAGAAACAGAGTCATCACTCACTCCATGAAAAGGAGGATTGTGCTAGCATTAGAAGAGCCGCCTTAGCAAGGCCATCAGCAACGGAGTTTTCTAGATGAGGAATAAAACCAAAAGAGATGGGGTTGAAGAGGCTACTCAACATGCAGATGTCCTGAAAAATGCCTTTAATAGAGGTTTGAGAGGAAGATCCCATTAGGAATTGAACGAGGCCTTTTGAGTCTGAAAAACAGACCAAGTCTCTTTAACCGATATTCAGAGCATTTGATACTGCTCTTAGCGCCAAAGCTTATTTCGGTGGTGGTTTTCAAAGCCACGATTTTTTAAAAAGGTCAAAGCTACGATTTTGCTACGTTTAATTTTGTGGCTATATTGTGGATGATTGGTTGGATTTTATCTTCATGATTTAGCTTTATTTATTTTTAAATCATTAAAATTTACCAATCATGTTGTAGCTTTATTTTTAATAGTTAAAGCTTACATCAAGTTTCTATAATTTTTAACCAATTTTGCTTTAGTTTTATTTTTAAAGCTATAGCAAAAAAATTTAAATTTTTTTTCTTAAGTATTTTAGGTATAAAACCTAAAGCTTTCTTTTATAGGCTGTAGAATCTGTAAAATAAAAAAAAAATTCTATAGTATCAAATAAATTAGATAATCATATTTAAAACATCTTTAAATATGTAATTTAATTTGAGTGTTTTAAAATTATTGAAATATTTTAAATAACATTGTTATTATTTACATATCACATTTTAAATAACAGTAAACTTTGATAATTCATAAAAATATTAATATAAATATCTAAAGCCTATAACTTACAGCTATAACAAATTTAACTACAGCAAAAATTTCTGCAAAAAAATCTACAGTAACAACTTTATAATTACAACCAATTTACCTACAGCTAAATTTGTACAGCTAAATTTTTAAAACAACAGTCGAACAAATCATCACCATTATTTTTTTGTATAATCAAGACTTTAAAATTCAAATTTTAATTTACATACCCTGAATTACGAAATAAATCTCCAAACATAATTTTTTCGAACTTTAAAATCCAAATCTTAAAACTAGACTCTATATCTGTTTTTTTATTAAAAAAAAAAAACTCAATTCCAAACTTAAGTCTAAATCCTAAACCATATACCTCAAGCCCTATATTATAAATAAAAACACCAACTAAAATATTTTCTAACTTAAACACCAAATCTTAAACATAAACTCTTTAAATTTTTAAGAATCAATTTATTCATCAGCCAGAATAGTAAGATTAGCACAATTGTGAGTATTGAATTTAAATCAATATGTAGTAAACCTAAATTAAAGTACTGACTACATATCTTAAATCATTCAATTGATAAAATTGAATTGGTTACTAAAAATGTTAGATATGCAATATGAATCAGGTATGATATGTTCACTTAAGTTTTAACTCAATTATCATTGTCTTTAAGAAGCCAAGCTCAATCTACGTTAGTTCCAATTTCTCTATGTCAAGCAAGGATCAATTCTATTTCAGTATCTACTTATCTAATCTTGATGTTTTAATGAGCATGAATCTGGATGGATAAGACAAAGATATATCTATTCTATCATTTCTATTCATCAAAAGTTTTTTACTCACATATGATGTTAGAAGACATGATGCAAATATAAATAAAAATAAATAAATAACTCAAATAGTACTAAAATATTTTTTCTCAAATAGCACACAAAGGAAAAAATCCCAAAATTATATCCATCAAAGGATAAAATGGAAAATATTATCTATTTTACAACTACATGATTAATTAAATATATTAAAAATAAATTCATTTTTATTATGTTAATAGTAAATTACAATAAATATCTAATTTACATTTGAGTTTACAGTTCACTAATTATGGGATGGGGCTTAGGGCTAAGATTTTGGTGATCAAGATAATTATTATTTTTAATGTTCAATGAATACTAATTGGAGATTTTTGTCTTGTATGCTATTTGTGATAGAACCATAAAAACATATGAAACAAAATAATAATAATTTCAGTTCAATAACACATCCACCATTAAACTCATTATTTTCATAGGTTTTCATAGTTTCTATTAATTTCATTGTTTTGAAAGGGAGAACAAAAATCAAACCTCATTCTTTTAGATTCTATAAAACTTCTTATGAACGTTTTAATTTATATATCTATGATTTTTTGAACGATTCATTTATTCCGTTGAAGAAATCTCATAGGTAACACTATAAAATTTAATTAGGAAGAATTTCTTTTAAAAAAATATTTGAAGAACTAAAAAGCTACAAAAATAAATCATGAATCAATTAGTTTAGATGATCGATCGACCAGACACTTTTTGTCGTCGCTACATTGTCGATCCATTGATCAAATCAAAGTACATGCCTTAAATTTGCCAACTCCTTACAAAAATAGAAAGAAGATAACTGATCTTCTATCTATAACCCACAAATCCTAATTATTATTTTTTGTCGTTTTTAAAAAAGAGATGGAATACGAGGACTTCCCGAGAGGTCACATATCTTACTACTACTCTCACCCAAACACGTTTAACTGTGGAGTTCTAATGGGATCTGGTGCATTAGTGTTGGTATGATCACACCCTCCACAAAATCATAATTAAAATGCGTGACTTTGTTATAACCACAGTTTTCACTAATTACATAGTCTCTTCACACTAGCCTGATTGGTTTGAACAAGAGTTTACGGATGAAGATATTTATAGTTTCAACTGTTATGATTAAATCAATTAAAAATAGATATGTTTGAAGAATATTTATGACCGGTTGACTAATAGATACATCAACGTTAATAAATTAGCAATATTAACGTGCTATATACTTATAAAAATATTTAAATCATATTATTACAATAAAATATGAAATACTAATTAACATAGTTAACATTAATATTAAATTTATTTATTTTTAATTAGTGTAGATTAAATTTGTTATTTGAGGAAAATTCACTTCTTTGATGAATCTCTAAATATTTCCTAAGTTTTCACTTTGAGATGATTCCTCTCTGTGACAAAAAAAAAAAAGGTGATTCCTCAAAAATTAGTAAATTACAAATGAGATTATATAAGTTTTCACCTAAGTTTTCACTTTGAGATGATTCCTCAAAAATTAAAAATGGGATTATATAAGTTGTTACATACAACTGGCATCGGAAACAAGTAAAAGATGGTTTCTACACAGCCTACAGTGACTACAAAAGCACAGAGATCGTGCAGTCTGCATCTTAAAATGTCGGATTCCTGCAGTTAAAATTGTGTGGAGAAACTAAACCCACATTGGTCAAACGATGGTAAGAGAAGATTAAGAATATCTCTAACGGGGTTGCGATGTATCTGGTAAGGGATTCTTCTGTGTGACTTCGCCGTACCATGACTTCCAAGCGTCCATGTAATGCGCAAAGAGGTCTTTCAAAACTGAAATTTTATGCATCTAACAACTTTTTAATATGTTTGTTTTGATAGCAAAATCTTCTCAAACATCAAATTGATGCTGAGTGTTATATGTTACCTTGGTTTTGGTAAGAAGGACGGTAATCCGAAACCAGATTCTCAACATCAAAAGCTCTCTTGGAGTTGTCCTCCAAATGAGCGGTTGGATATGTACCACCAGTGGCTGGTGCAAAAGGACCAAACTCGTAACCTCTTGATTCATGAGCATCATCATAGCTTTGATTATAAGACCTATCTGCTATTGCGTGTTGTTTCATCTTCATCCTCCCCTCGGTAGCATTTTCATTGGTTCTGCTTCTCTTGACAGTGACGTTTGTGATATCAGTTCCAAAAACTCTCTTCTTTGATTCGGCGTGCATCAAATCGCTGCTCAGTGTGAAAGTAGGCTCACCGTTGTATCCTAACCATTTGAAAGCTGGTTTTCTAGAATCCAAGGTGTGAGTCTGTCACCACCAGAGAAAATAATAAGACTAATTTACATCTATAGATCATTGATGGTTCATGAATCACTGCACCTATAATATAAATTTTAGATTACCTTCTCAATAAGATTCATTGATGACAAGACATTAGCAATATCATAAAGCCGCCTCACTTTTGCTGCCACAAAGGATGATATTATTGTGTCAAAAAACTCCGTTGATCAGATTAAATCTCAAGTGAGTATGCAGAAGAAAGAAAAGAGTCTAAAAGTAAGAAGATGAAGATGATTACTTCTCATTATTGATGTATTGTGGGCATCTCCAAGCAGTGATTTCGCAGCCTCGTCAAGGGAGATGATCTTTGCCTAAAATATTCAACAGAATGTATAAGTAACTTGATGAAAAAAACTCAAACTGAATCTAAAACATGTAACTTACTTCAGAGCAAACAAAGAGCTTGATAAAGTTCTGAGTAAGTAGTCCTAAAGATTTCTCTCGTCGATTATCTGCCACACATAACCAACCAACGAAATGTCAGAGAATCCATAATATATCTATTGACCCTATATGTTATTTGGCCTAAAGGTCCAGTGCTACACTGCTACTTACATTGATTGACAAGACGGTAAAATCTAACCTAGAATTTGGTACTCCACTGGAACTAAACTTAGAGAGAGAGACACACACACACACACACAGAAAGTACCTATCTTTGAGGAATCAGAAGATTGGGGAAGAGAGCCAGGTTTTGAGGTGTCGGTCTGGCTACTAGAATGAGGCTGAGAACAAGACTCTTCCTCATCATCCTCATCATCAGATACCTGAAAGTTAGACAGCATAAGAAGTACGAAGACAGCAACTCCAAGACTTAAAAAACCAATCTGAATCACCTACTTTGACATTCTCGTTGGTATAAAAACGGTGAAAAGTGTCCTTAGCACCTCCTTCTTCCTGCATATCAGGAAACACATTACTAATAATGATCAAGTCCCGACATTGTGTAAAGAAACTCACCTGTAGCTCCTTCAAGGCTGCTGGAATCGCAGAAAATCCTCTCCACGTGTACTGATTCTTCCCGCTTTTTATTAAAACCTAAAAAAAAAGTTTTTCATCAAGACTCAAATCAGATTTGAGAAAAAGGAACAAAAATCACTCACCCCAACACTCTCCAGAACATTGACAATATCATAGATCCTCCGTCTCTCGACACCTGTACACACACACAATCAAAACTAAGAGATTTATACAAAAAAATCTGAAAACAGAGTAAAGTGGGGAGAAAAAACCTAATTTGGAGGCGGCGTCATCGAGCCCAATGGTTTCGATTCCATGACGATTGTACAGAGCTAAGAAACTGAAGAAGGAAAGACGATTAGGTAATTCAAAAACGCAAAGCTTTATAGAGAGAGGGAAAGAAAGGAACTGACTTGGTGCAAAGAAGGCCCAGAGATTTCTGCTTCCGGCTGTATGAATGGTGCAGAGAGGAAGAAGATTCCGGCATGGATGACGATGGAGAGAGCGGCGTTTTGGGGTTTTCCGGCGGCAGATCTGACATTGTTTTGACGGAGACGATGATGGGGGTTGACGATTATTGGGGAGGGGGATTTTAAGGAAATTAGATTTCGAAATAAAATAGGGAGGGAAGATACGTTGAAACTTGAAAACTTGAGCGCCAATTTGAATTTCGTTCCGTTTTTGTTTTGGGTCCTCCTTCCTCTCCCCTTCCCCTCCCCACCCTCAAATGTAGTAAAGCTGTTCCCTCCCTCCCCTTACGGTTCTGTGGTCGGTTCCGGTCTGATCTGAATTATCGGTTTTTGTTTTTTCCCGGTTTGGAAAATTTTGTTATTTTTCGGCGGTTTGAAAATTTTTGTTTAACGGTTCAGATTAACGCAAAAATATTTACGAACCTAAAAGTACATTTTGAAATTTACTAATTAAATCTATTTTAGATTTAACTTTTAGAAAGTTGTAAAGTTGCCTGATTTTGTTCAATGTGCTTGGTTTAAATTTGGATATATGTTTTTATATTTGATTTTGGAAAATTAAATATTTTTGGATTTATGAAGAATTATGCGAGTAGTTAATAGTATGAGATTCAGTCAGTTTAAATGCACATATTTTCTAAAATTAGATTGCAGTAGTTAAGGTAACTTTAATTAAATGCCCATAAAAGTATATGTCATGGTAATGCATTTAAATGATTGCACAGAACTCCCGGTCTATGGGTCCGATTGGTAATGGCTGTAGTTTCGAAATTATTGCTGTAGAAAAAAATCTGTAGATTTTTTGCTGTAGCTTTAAATTTTATTGATGTAGAATTTTATGGAAAGCACTAAAAAATTGCTTTGGATATTTGGCTCTACAGAGCACTTCTACAGCTGTAGATTATTTCAAAAGCTGTGGTTTTAAAAAATAAATTAAAACTTGATTGCTCTGATTTTAGTGCTTTAGAAATAAATCGTCACTTTTGGTAAGGGGATTGATCCAGTTATGAAAAGGTTGCTTGCGGAGTTTCTTGGTATCGATAATGAAGGCGGGGATGGTAAGTATCTTGGACTTCCTGAATGTTTTAGTGGTTCGAAGCAGAAACTACTTGCATTCATAGGTGAGAAATTGGGTAAGAGGCTCAAAGGTTGGTTTGCCAAAAAGCTTTCCCTTGCTGGAAAGGAGGTTCTCCTTAAGTCTATTGCTTTAGCTCTCCCGGTGTATGCGATGTCTTGTTTTCGGTTGACGAAGCACCACTGCAAAAAGATCATGAGTGCTATGGCAAGCTTCTGGTGGGATGAGTGTGATGAGAAGAGGAAGATTCATTGGTTATCTTGGGACAAGGTGTGTGTTTCAAAGGAGAATGGTGGCTTGGGGTTTAAAGATGTTGAAGATTTTAACCAAGCTCTTCTAGCTAAGCAAGCATGGAAACTGCTAAACGAGCCTAATAGTTTGCTTGCCCGGCTTTATAAGGGAAGATATTTTGCGTCCAAGGATTTTCTTGACTGTGGAAAAGGGTACAGACCATCATATGCTTGGCGTAGCTTACTATTTGGTAAAGAACTTCTCTGTAAAGGTTTGATCAGGTCCATTGGCAATGGAAACGATACGTTTGTATGGGCTCATAAGTGGATTTTGGATGAGTGTCCTCGCAGACCGGTTAATAAAGAAGTTATGATCGATGTTAACCTTAGGGTCTGTGACTTAATTCAAAATGGTGCTCAGTGGGATGTGGAGAAACTGCATCGTCTCTTTCCTATCAATGATGTAGAGAGAATTCTTCATCTCCCGATAGGAGCTGTGCAGAACAGAGATATTTGGGCATTTTCGTCTGCTGGTGCATATACGGTTAAGAGTGGTTATCAGCTTGCTGCACAAGAGAAGGAACGGCAGGCGAATCAAAGAGGCAGAGAAACACCAGGTTTGTTGGAATTGAAGAAGAAGATTTGGAAGCTCCCTACTGTACCCAAGATCCGAAGTTTCCTTTGGAGAGCGACATCAGGTGCGCTAGCTGTAGCTGAGAGGTTAAACACGCGTGGGATGCAACTAGATACATGTTGTAAGCTTTGCAAGAAGGGGAGTGAGTCTATAGAGCATGTGCTTTTCAAGTGTGATGTTGCTCAGGATGCTTGGGAGTTGGCAGGTTTTAACTCGTTGCCAAATATTACAAATGGTACTCTGGTTGAGCTTATGTCCTCGTCTCTACACTTGATGACGGATGTGGGGATGCCGCTAACGCAGAGAGGTATGATTCCATGGCTATTATGGGCTATATGGAAGAATAGGAACAGTATTTTATATGCCGATATGCAAGTTCCTCTAATCTCTCAAGTACAGCAAGCTAAAGAAGAGGCTTGCATCTGGTACGAACTTAATGTGAATCATAGAGAAGCTGAGGGATGCAGGGGGCTGAGCGAGGAGAGACAGAAGTGGGCACCACCTCTTCCTGGTGTGTTTAAATGTAATATACATGCGAATTGGAGGAATGCAAAGCTTCATAGTGGTGCAGCATTTGTTACTCGAGATTATTCTGGCAATGTTTGTCATCATGCACGTGAGGCTCTTACCTTTTCACCGAACAGATTCACTGCAGAGTTGAGATGTCTGGAATGGGCGTTGCAGAGCATGAGGGACTTGGCATACGAGGAGATTGTGGTGGGATCTGACTCTCAGGAATTGATCCAGGCGATAATGAATCCGGTTAAATGGCCACGCTTTAGAGCTTTACTGCAGAGGATCAATATACTCTGTGCTTCTTTTGCGTCTGTGGCCTTTGAAACTGAGTCAACTTCTTCCAACAAAGTGGCGACGGAGATTGCAAAAAGTGTGCTTCGTGATGGCAGGTTTCATTCTTATCTGGCATTGGGAGGACCGGCTTGGCTTCATCAGATTATTCATAGTGATTCATTGATGTGCTCGTAGATCTTATTTAGATTGAGCTCATTCATGTTTATGTTTTGTCTTTGACAATGTTTTTTGGATTGCACCCTATTTCTCAATGAAGTCGTTAAAAAAAGAAATAAATGGAGCTGTGGAGAGCACCCACAGTTATTACCAATCACACCCTATATCTGATTAACTGTATAACTATCATTCTAAAATGTGTAAAGATTGGCAAATAATTTTGTTGCTTTGTTTTGTTCTTCTTTAGCTAAATTAAGCTTTTTTTAACGCTAATTTATTATGATATTACAATTATTAAAAACATTACATAGACGATTCGACAACCGATAATACTACATATCTTATGAAAATCTATGCATAACTGCATCATCTGAGCTGTCATATGCATCATTTGAGCTGTTATATGAAGATCTACACCTCACCAAGACTTAAAACCTGGATTTAAGAAAATCTGTAATAAATTGGATAGTCTGAGAATCGAATTTCAGACCTAGGTGTAAAAGGTTTTAGACCTTAACCAGATTCCACAAATTAAGCTTTTTATATAACAGGTTTGTACATCTATTTTTACATTTCCATTAATTAATGCAGCCTTACCAAACTAAAAGATTATGCAGTACGACAGAATTGTGAATATATTATCAAATAAATAAATATACCCACTGAAAATAACATTTAATCATGTAAAGTTAATAAAATCTTATTTCTTTGTTTTTAAATGGGCCTAATTATAGCCCAAAGTAGATAATGCACAATCAACGAGCCCAAGAAACACATGTTTTTCTCCCTAATTTTCAAAATGATTGGAGGGAGAGAGAGAGATTGTTTCAGAAATCTCCGATCGATTCCTTTCTCTTGAACGCTTTTAAGTTAGAGCTGCTGCTATGGTCTCTAAAGAGAGTTGCCGCAACGAGATCCGTGCGGCTATTGAACAGCTCAGCGAACGTTGTCTACACTCCGCCGCAAAATGGTTCCTTTCTTAAAACCCTAATCTTCATTACTCCCATCGAAATTTGAAATCTCTTCACTTCCCCTTACAATTTGGCTTAATCCGACATGCGATTGTGTGTTCTGATATGGCAGCTTAAGTTTTGAGCTCGAATGTTTGATAAAAAGAAAAAAATTGTCGTCTTTTGATTTTTGTTCAATCTCTCCTATGCGAATTGAGTTAAAAAGTTTCAATTTTTACTACTCACTCACACACGTTAGTTCTTTTTTTTTCACGGTTTCAGGGCAGGAGAGCAGCTTGTGGGGATAGAGCAAGACCCGTCTAACTTCACACCTTCGAACACCAGGTTCCAGCGAGGAAGCTCTAGCATCCGTAGAAGGTTCAGCACCAACGAATCTATCTCAACACCACAGCCTTCCGTTGGCTTCTCCCATGCAGCCACTCCTCTCCCGGAGGAAGATGAAGTGACTGATTGTGATCTTTACTTTTTAGCAAAGTCTTACTTCAATTGTCGAGAGTACAGAAGGGCTTCCCATGTGCTTCGTGACCAAATGAGCAAGAAGTCTGTCTTCTTGCGCTGCTATGCTCTTTATCTGGTATGTTTCTCCTTTTCAGTCTCTTTCCTTCTGATTTACCTAGAGAGCTTCTATCGAGAATTAAACTGAAGTGATTGAATGAGTTTTTTTTGAGAAGGTGGCTCCAATGTCATGTGAGGTTTCTTTTGGTCTTGGCCTTGTGGGCTGCTTATAAACTAGTCACATATAATTTATATGAATATTAGTCTTAGGGTATGCAACTGATTCAGTAAAGAACTTAGTTGGAAGTTGTTCTTCATGTATAAAGTTAAAAATATGCTATTTTTTATGGATTTATTTACTCCACCTCTCTTCAATAAAACCAATAACATAGCATTCACTTTGCTATCGTTTCCATGAAGGCTGGAGAAAAACGGAAAGAGGAAGAAATGATAGAACTTGAAGGCTCCTTGGGTAAGAGTGATGCCATAAACCGTGAACTGGTGTCTTTGGAGAGGGAGCTATCAGCCCTGAAGAGGACCGGAGCAATTGACTCTTTTGGACTATACTTGTATGGTGTGGTTCTTAAAGAAAAAGGGAACGAAACTCTTGCCCGTGCCAGCCTCGTGGAGTCTGTGAACAGCTATCCATGGAACTGGAATGCCTGGTCAGAGCTTCAGTCTCTGTGCACTTCGATCGAAATCTTGAACAGCCTCAATCTAAGCAATCACTGGATGAAGGAGTTTTTCCTTGCCAGTGCTTATCAAGAGCTCAGAATGCACACTGAGTCCTTGGCCAAGTACGAATATCTGCAAGGTATCTTCAGTTTTAGCAATTACATCCAAGCTCAAACTGCAAAAGCTCAGTACAGTCTTAGGGAGTTTGACCAGGTTGAGATCATATTTGAAGGCCTTCTGAGAAACGATCCCTATCGTGTGGAAGATATGGACTTGTATTCCAACGTTCTGTACGCGAAAGAAGCATGTGCTGCGCTGAGTTACCTTGCTCACAAGGTGTTTTTAACCGATAAGTACAGACCTGAGTCTTGCTGCATCATTGGCAATTACTACAGTTTAAAGGGGCAGCATGAGAAAGCAGTAATGTACTTCCGGAGAGCTTTGAAACTGAACAAGAAGTTCTTGTCTGCGTGGACTCTCATGGGCCATGAATATGTTGAGATGAAGAACACTCCTGCAGCCATTGATGCATATCGACGAGCTGTTGATATAAACCCATGTGATTACCGAGCTTGGTATGGGTTAGGACAAGCGTACGAGATGTCGGGGATGCCTTTCTATGCGCTTCACTATTTCCGCAAATCCATATTCTTTCTTCCGAACGACTCTCGGTTGTGGATAGCCATGGCGAAATGCTACCAGACCGAACAGATTTACATGCTTGAAGAAGCCATCAAGTGCTACAAAAGAGCTGTGAACTGTACGGACACGGAAGGGATAGCTCTGAACCAGCTGGCGAAGCTCCATCAGAAGCTCGGACGTGAGGAAGAAGCTGCGGTTTACTTCGAGAAGGATTTAGAGAGAATGGATGGTGAAGGGTTAGAAGGACCAAACATGTTAGAGGCCTTGGTTTTCCTGGCTACGCATTTCAAAACACACAAGAAGTTTGAAGAAGCAGAAGTGTATTGCACCCGTATCCTCGATTACAGTGGCCCTGTAAGTTTGTTACTTTGCTCTAACTGTTAAGACTTAAGTTTATAAGAATGGTTAGTTTGACGAGATTGCATTAATGTTTTTTCAGGAGAAAGAAAAGGCCAAGGGTTTACTGAGAGGGATCAGAATGGAGAAAACAGGTTTTCCTTCAATGGATATGGAGCATTTTCCTCTTTAGTTGTATTGTAAACCAATACTCAAAAAAGCTCTATCAGAGAGAATGCCTTCCATCAGGATTTTGTAATGTTTTGTACATCATTGGCTATCTTTGCATCTGTCTTATCAACAGCAGATTCTGGTTGTTAGTGACCTCATTTTCAGATAATAATAGATTTCAGCAAGATGATGATTGTTCCGTGACCCTTTGTTTGGAGATTTGATACCAGCCTTTTTTTTTGTCAATAATCTGACCTCCCTCCTCACGTGCATTTGAACATTCAAATAGTGTTATGAGAAAAGAATGCCTGTTGGTCTCCTATAATGAACTAAAAAGATGGCCACGACTTGGTACTGAAACGCAGTGTGAAAATCATGGAACGTTTTTACAATATTGTGAAAAGTCGAGATTCTACCAGAAAATATTGCAGTTGTGTTTCCAAACAGGAAATTCATACATAGGTAGTTTCCTTATTATCTGCTTTAAAGTGACAAAGCACAAGACACCAGCAGCATAAGAAGTTATCTCAGCTGAGGATCACAATGAGAAATAGACAAATGAGGGTTTATATCATAGGGAAGACTGAAGAGATTCAATTCAAGAAACAATATAGCAACAACAAAGTTTTGATAATCAGTATTTAGGATCAGTGAAGAATTTGTTGATGCCAGGCATGATCTCAGGGTGCTTGTTGCGAACGTACTTCCTCAGGAAGTTTTCCTTGTACTTCTCTCCCTCTGCATGGTTATCCAAAATCCCAGCTGCCCTATTCTCCTTTGTACATCTGGTTGTGAAATTCACAAGAAAAGGACGAAAACTTTAGAACACTAATACGGCACATAAAGTAGAAAAAGGTCAACATCTCTGCTTCAATTTTTTCTAGTTTGTTCTCTTCTCTATCATATACGCAGCATAATGTATAACAACCGAATTAAATGGCTGGTTCCCAATCAAAAGTCTTAACTAACTCCCTCATGTATCAATTATCATAAACGAAGAAATGATTTCTCCTATTTTGTAAACTTGGTCTGAGTTTCTATTTGGTTTAAAGTGTCTAAAATAAACGACATCGTTTTCAGGTTGAACGATATCTTCATGCGAATACACACGCAACAGAGAGAGAGACAAATATGTTGGTCGGACCAAAGAAAGGAAAGGAGGGAGACAAGACAAACCTGACTTCAGGATTGCCGGTGATGTTTCTGATCAACGAAAACGCACAGATCCCAACCGCAACTCCAGTAGCCGCGAACAAAGGATACACCTGAAACAAAACACGTTCACAACTTGGTACACGAGCGAAGCCAGAGATCTTACAATAAAAACTAGAATCATTCAGATCTACACATATGCAACTGGGATTAATAAAGAAAAACGGCAGTCAATAGAGAATCAACGGATGATTCTAATCCTAGGATCCGTGAAAAAAAAATCAAAAAGATTAAGAAGGATCGATAAAGGGTACCTCGGGTCTCAACCAACGGCTCGACATTGGAATAGCGGATAAGATGATGTCCGATCGAGAGAGACTACAAGAGGAAGACGGCTTCTCTGAGAATGAATGTTGAGTTGAGACAAGACCCCACAAGGGCTTTTATTTGACTTTATTGGTTTTTTCTTTTACGTTTCTTTCGGGTGACTGTATGTAACAAATTAATTAAATATTTCTTTTATTTTCTGTAAATCCCACACTATTTTCTGATTGGCAGCGTGGCGTCCAGCTTGAATCCAATGACTTGTTGACGTCTGTCCTTGTTATGTTTCGAGGTATGGTTTATTACGCGCTCCTCTAATGATGGCAAATTGCAGCAAATGTTACCAAATGGACAAGTTGCAAGATTCTCTTATCTTCTGCGCTTTTTTATCAACTGGAAACAATAATTTTGCGATTTATTGTTGGCAATTAATTATGCCAGTACACTACGATCTTCTTAATCCTTGAAAATTCTGTTTATTTGATTGTATCAGATAATGAGAATCCTTTGACTTTACACTGAAATTTGAAGTTTCTTTCTACATGATATTTCCTTTTCTTTATTTTATGATTATTCTCTAATATCAGTTTATCATGTTTGTTTTTCATATATTTGGCATTGATGTATTTGTGCGTCCATTTTTATAGCTATTTCTTGATGATATAAAGAGAAATTTGTGCGGTCTATTATAAAAGTCAATAACTAATCAAATATGTGTTCAAAGCAGAGTGTAATGTGCCTCACAAATCATAATAATGCTAGAAAATTAGACGATTTACATTTTCATATTATACTATTCCACTTGATCAAGTAAATCACAAAATAAAACTAGGAAATAGTGTCGAAGTTTCAAATAAAATCCTCTTTAATCACATCAACAAAATTTCTGTTAAAGAAAAGAAATTCAGCAATACAGAGGATCAACATCTATAAACTACAATGTTTCTTGACTTTCACTGGGATTCATGACTTGCGAGCTCGGTCACGCCAGGATCCTTGCTGCTTTGCGAGCACCTATAACCCCAAAGTATCAGATTTTTACAAGTTTATGTATCTATCTACTGCTAATGGAGCTCCAAGGATCGACTATTCGTTAAGACTGCAAAAGAAATGAAACGAGAGGGTTTTTACCTTTTCGCTAACAAGACTTACGGCGGCGCCACTGTTATTTTCTCCTTCAATATCTTGCTTATTAGTTGTCTCTGTACCATCATCCTCGTTACCAATAAGAGTATGGCCTGTGGGTGCTCCAAACATGGCTTCATCGTGGGCGTCTTTAAGTTGCTCTTCTCTTTTCGACTGCGAGTTTATTATCAACCATATAAATAGTCTGAAGGTGTGATTGTTGTTGAAAATGATTATATAGTGGAGTGACAATGAAAGATAATGACTTATCAAACCTCGATGGCATTAAACCTAAAGCTCTGTCCCATGCGTTTGACTAAGGCAGCGTCATCATCGGTACCTGCATAATCATATAAAGTTTTTAGCTCTATTTGTGCAGCGAATTAAAGAGTATATATGCAGAAGTTCATAGGGTATTGACCTTCTTCTACTTCCTCATCATCAAGTGGAGCATCTTTGTCAAACTCAAATCGTTCCCATCCAGCACCCTTACTGGTATCTTTCTCAGCTGCAATTCAAGGGATATAGAGGAATTGAGTGGGCGTTATGACAAGGTAAGAGATGCGAGGGATCCCATTTTAAGGACAGACAGAGTGGATCTTTCTAGTTCTTTAATTGGTTCTCAGTTAACATAAAGTTTCTCTGCATATACCACTCACTATATATACAATTATATATTTACTATCTATCTCCACTCCAGGAAAGGGTTTGTCCTACTCCTTCTCTTATGCAGAGTTACTATAAGATCTATGAGGTGGTTTTGCTTTACTGATAAGGAGAAGTTTCAGAAAATCTTCTCCAAGGAGTAATGTACATTGATACTAAGAGACGCAGAGGTATAAGAACTGTAGACAAATCCAGAATACCCCAAAGCAGTGTCCAATCCATTAGAAACTAACCAACTAAAGGCTACCATTCACTATAGAACTTCAAGGCTAGTTACAATAGTCTTGCACTAGACTAATGACTAATGAGAAAATCCTTATTCAGCAGATGGAAGCTGCTAGAAGCATGGAGAGCAGAATCTATATCTAATGGGACCGAGAGTAACGTACCAGTTTCATCAAGTTGGAGCTTCATCTTGGCCTTCACTTTTTCAGCAGCTGACTATTCAAGAAAGAAACACAACAACAAGCCCTTAGAAAAATCATTGGGAAATACAGAACCCAAATCCATATACAAATAAAGAACTCCACAAGACTAATGTACCAAATAAGAGTGTTCATGGATGGTTTATCTTAACACATAAAAGCAATTCAATTAAAATGTCACAACTCCAACTCACATTATAAGGATGATGTAAAAGCTACATAGCATACCATATCATCGTAGCCTTTGATTAAGCGCGAGTAATCAATCTTCTTCTTCTCCTTGGCATCTTCTCTCATCCTTCCTCTTCTATCATCTTCTCTCCTCCTTCCTTCCCTCCTCGGTGACGAACTCCTACTCCGGCTCCTGCTCCTGCTCCTCCGCCTTCGTCTCTCTCTTTCCCCATACCTACTACTACGCCTATCTGCACTCCTGCTTCTCCTTCTATCCCTCTCTCTACTCCGATGACGACGCGAGTCTCTGTGGCTCCTCTCCGAAACCCTAGAATGATGATGCTCATCTTCAGGTTTATTCTTCTTCTTCAACTTATCTCTGATTGATCGGATCTCCGAATCGTTTTCGGTGGGTTTAGGGTTGGAGGAGGAAGCTTTGACGAAGTGGTTGAGAAACGAAGAGGAGGATGCGATCGCTGAGCCTCTCTCCGGCGGAACGGCGTCGGAGGAGAAGCCGAGGCCTTGCTTGAAACGAGCTGCTCCTTCGCCTTTGCGCGTCAGCTCCTCGTAGTATGCCGCTGCTTTCTCCTCTTCCATTACCTAATAAATGCTTCCCTTCTCCCTTTCGATTGTCTGTGTTTTTTTTCTCTCCCTTTCCCCTCTTTGTTTTGTTTTGTTACTTATTAATATATCAGAAGAAGAAGCCAATTATTATTAGTATATATATAACTAAATTAGTGTGAACAGATAAATAGAAATAATCACTGTTGTTTATTTATAATAATTCCATTGTAAATATATTTTTTAAAAATATTTTATCTATTTTATATGATTTACATTAAGTTTGAATGATATTAACATATATATAATATATTTTTAATATAGATATCTATTAAATGAAAATTTTTACTCATATAACTTTACGATGAATTGTATTTTTTTATAATTAAATTTATGAGTCACTAATAGCAAAATTTTGAAAATGATACTTTAATATTTTTGGTAATTTATTATCATTTTTAAAAATTTAATGAAAATTTTGAAACTAAAATATTAAAGTCTCGATATTTGTTCAATGCAAATTTTTAAATTTAAATATTTAATATGTTAGTAATTTAATTTAAACGATATAAAAATACATATATTTATTTATTTTATTCTAAATATCTGTTAAATGAGATTTCCTATTAATATGGTCTTATAGTCACTTATATTTTGTTATACAAATAATTGTTCACAAAATTTTCAATGTAAAATTTAAACTGTTTTATTAATTTATAATCGTTAAAATAATTCAAAATACTAGAATTGATTGGCAAGGGTTATAGATGCCGTAGAAATCCATTTTTTTTTCTAAATTCATTTTTCTAAAGCAATCGTACTTTAGATTTAGACATGAATTTACAGCAAAAATCTTTTTAAAAAATATATTATCTTTAAAAATCAATTTTCTACAACTTTTATTTAGTGTTTTCAATTGTTTTTGAAAATAAATCTACAGAAAAAATTAAAGTCATAGCAAAAAAATTTACAGCCTAATTTCTAAAGCAAAAAAAAACATAAAACTAGAGCCTTTATCAATCAACCCAACATCTACGAACAAATCTAAAAGAAAACTATATGTTTAGTTTATTTTAGTAAATAAAACTAAACATGATACGCAGATTGTTATCATGTCTTTGTCATTTAAAGATGTCATATATATTTTTACATCATATTAGATGATATGTAGATTTTATTTAAGAAAATAAATAGTTGTTATACATTAATAGTTAATTATATAATTAATTTAGTAAAAATATAATATATATTTAGATAAAATAACTTATTTTCATAAGAATTCTAAAGTTATTCTAATAATGACGCATCATTAAAAGTAGGCCTGAGCATGGATCGGATATCCGGATTTTTTAAGGTATTTGTGATTTGTTTCGAATGTTACGGATATCTAATTTTTTATTTGCTTTACTCGAAGAAAATAAGGATATTCGGAAAAACGAATATCCAGAAAATAAATAGATATTTACGGATATTTACGGATATCTACGGATATCTCTTTTGTTTTGATTTATACAAATAATTTTAAAAATTCTATACAAAATTTTTATGTAAAACTTTTTTTTGCATGATATAAAAGATAAAAATTAAAAGTAATAGTCTGAATCTATTGTAAAATTTTAAACTTAGTTAACAATTATAATAATACAAAACTTAAGAAAAAATCTATAATTGTCATAAATATTTTTTCTTCCTTTTATATAAGTAATAATGTGAATATAATCTCTCAAATCATATGTTAGAGTAATAAATGTGTAGTTTTATCATTTAAAATTTTAAATATAATTAAAACATATATTTATATATTAACGGATCAGATCGGATATTCGCTTCCTAAAATTTTAATATTTGTGATTTGCTTCAATTTTAACGGATATTGAATTTTAGTATTTACTTTGCTTCGAAAGCTTACGGATATCCTAAATTTTCGGATCGAATAGCAATGAATAACGAATCGAATCAAATTTAATGGATAAAATGTCCAATCCTAATTAAAAGATTGTATGTTTCTGAAATAGTATATTGGGTTTCATCAAGTCCAAAACCTTCCACCCTCAGGTCTTAGGCTTACCACTTCTTTTTTATAAAGCATTTTTTTATAAAGCATACATGCCTTTGGTGCGCCGAGCGGTCCTAGCCGTCTTATGTGGTTGCAAACTCGTTTCTCCATCACTCAAACCTCAAATTTCAACATTTACATAAATTTAATATAGATATTCAAATAATCATATGATACATGTATAGATATAGTTGTATCTTTTAAATGTTATTTTTAGATAGTGTATGTTTAATTCTATAAGCGTTACTTGATTGAATAAAGCCAAATTTGAATTCAAATTAGAAGACCATTAACTAAACAACAGACTATAATTTTGACTAAAACTTCTTAATCATTGATTCATTAAGCCAACGTTATTACGTTTAATTGTAAAATCCTTGAGAAATAGTTAATTAGCTCAAAAAGACATTCCTAAAAATCGGATTGATTTGCTTACAAATTTAATGGCAGATAAATATAATGAATGATTTCCTTTTTCTTGTCCTAGAAGTTTTCTTGATTACATATATTTTTTTAATGAAATACTATATTTTATTAAATTTGCTAAATGGATAGATTATTAAAATAAAAAATTATCGAAAATGTACAAATACAAAATCAAAGCTTGTTTAGCAAAAAAAAAACAAAAATCAAAGCTCCATGTTACTAACAATAATCGAGAGAGATCGTCGTGATACGATTTCCAATTCGATCTTCTGTTTTCTGCCCTTCCAGATTATCGAAAGATTATTTTCACCATAAAGCATAGTACTTGACTATTCTTAGAAAATAACATATATAAAAACTCGATCACTTTTGATTTTATTTCCCCCCGGAACACTTTATTACAACTGATTTTATTTTATTTTTATATGATTTTGCCAGATTTGAATGTGACTCTTTGGAAACAGAATAAACAAATAATTTTCTTACGTACATGCAAATCCCCACAGATATGCAAAGATCTCTCTCGATAACATAATTTTCCCTCTCTTTTTCATCTTTTTCCACTCTTCCTTATAAATCCCTAACCTCCACTCCAAATCCTTCATCACGGTTGCAAAATCATATCTACACTCATATTCTCTATTTCTTAAGATCCTTCGTTTCAAGATCTTGTTAATATGGCTGAGGTTATGCGTTCTGAGCCGTTAAACATATCCAACAACACTTCTTCCTTAGCGTCTCCCGAGCTTCTTCATGTTCTCGCGGTTGACGATAGCATCGTCGATAGGAAGTTCATCGAAAGGCTACTCAGAGTCTCTTCATGTAAAGGTAAACAACATGTTTCGGTTCAACGTTTTCGTTTTGTGGAATCTGTTTGATATTCCAAATCTGATAGTTTTTTTTTCTAAAAAAAATTCTCAGTGACTGTTGTCGATAGTGCGACAAGGGCTTTGCAATACCTTGGATTAGATGGAGACAATAACTCTGGTGGAGTTGAGGTAATAGATCTGATAATCGCAGTCTTTTTTTTCTTCTTGAGACTCCTTTCCGTATTGAAGATTTTCAAAATTACAGGATCTGAAGATTAATCTGATAATGACGGATTACTCTATGCCTGGGATGACTGGATATGAACTACTCAAGAAGATCAAAGTATGCTTCTCATTTGTTTTATTTAGTCGATCTCATCTCAGCAAATACAAATGGAAGTTCTAATCTAATTTTTTTATGAAATTTGAATTTTTTATATAGGAATCATCAGCTTTCAGAGAAATTCCAGTTGTGATTATGTCGTCAGAGAACATCTTGCCTCGTATTGATAGGTATGTTCTGTTTTACTATTATCTTAATCAGGATCAGGATCCTTAATACTTGTTTAACTTATAAAGTGTTAATCATGTAAAATTATGAATTACCAGTTATAGTAGTTCTCTAAGATTTTGTGCATTTATTACTTCAGGAGATTCGGATGATTAAAAGGGTTTTGTTTAGGGTAACTTTTAAGTAATCAAACTACTGTCTTTAGGAGTTTTTTTTTTTTAAATACAGTTAGCCGATATGTATTGACCAAAGTACATTGCTTATAATCGTATGAGATTTGCATGATAAAGTATTACTACTTTAACCATCATGGGCAACTGTGGTGGCGATCGAGCTAGGATTTGGTGTTACTTTCGTGGGTCCTTTAATATATTTTCTAGAGGATATTAGGAATATATAATAAGAAATTGTTTCTTGTATCCACAAAATAAGTGAAGAATAATCCACTATAAGTTGAGCAATATCTTCTCTTGAGATTTGATTCTGTTGCCGGGGATGTGTTAATAACCCCAAAAACTGTATTACTTCCTCCGTTTCTCAATAAGTGTCGTTGTAGTAAAAATTTTTCGTTACAAAATAAGTGTCGTTTTAGTATTTCAATGCATAATTTATTAACTTTATTCTGTATTTTATTTTTTTATTGGTTGAGATGTATGGGTAATGATGTTTTTGTATGGAAAAAATGCAAATTTAATGATTTCTTAATCCGTGTGCCCAACTCTAAAACGACACTTATTCAGAAACAGAGGGAGTATAAATTAAATGAATGCTTTTGATATGTTTTCATAACCTTTGGTAGGGTCATTTATAAATCTCATCCTCGTGATAGACAACCCCACATGCTTTTTGCTTATTATTAAGGAACCATCATTTACTAAGATTTAAGTCTGATAATGTGATATTGCTTATTATTATTATGAGCTGGCCATTTTGTGGATCCAAAACTATCATTTTTGTGGGATTAGATCACTAATATTTGATTCTCTATTTGTGGATTCAGGTGTCTTGAAGAAGGTGCTGAAGATTTCTTATTGAAGCCTGTGAAATTGGCTGATGTGAAAAGATTAAGAGATTCTTTACTGAAAGCTGAGGAAAGAGTTTTCAAGAACATTATGCACAAAAGAGAGCTAGAAACCAATGATATCTACTCACAGCTAAAACGCGCAAAGATTTGAGTTTCTGTTTTCATATTCCTTGATATGATCGGGGTTAAGGCTCATGTATAAAAGGCTCGATAGATTCACACACACACACTTAAGCATGTTCTGATTCTTTCAGCTTACGCTTTTGGAACTTTAACAGCCTTTTTGCTGATAGAACCAGTGAACATAGGAAGTTTTTTTTTTCATCAAATAGAAATGTAAATTTTGGACAGAAGGAAATTCAGTTTCATTAGAGAGGACTAATACAGTTTTTTCTGTTTCTTTGCATGAGATATGTACAATGTTAATTGTGGAAATTTGCTACTAGGAACTTTGTGCTTTTGGGCCTTCACTTAACGTGGAAAAAGCGTTCTTTACGTATGACATACACACCCAAATTTTTTTTTTGATAATTGTCGAGAAAACTTAAAGTAATGATTTAGAAATGGATTAGTACCACCTTGCATTACGCAAAGTCAAGCTAATCTTTTGTCTGATTAAATCAAGCTGTCAACATGGTACGAATCCAGCGAGATAAGTTAAATTACTTAAAATGTTGGACCACTAGTGGCTTTTCCTAGAAAATTCTCAAGTTGGGCTTTTTAACATGACCAAGACGATCCTAGCTTCCTACACTTTTCCATGGTAAGCAAGTACCTTTATAGCTGCTTTTCTTTCTTTTTTTTTTTTTGAAAAAGGGCTTTTGGCTGCTGCTGCTCTTTCTTGTCAACAAGTACTTGTACAATTGCTAAAAGAGAAAAAAAAAGAAGTAACGTGTATCAAAATTACAAAGTTTCTTTAGTAGAATTCTAAAGGTTCTGCAATTCGGTTAAATCAAACCGTAACCAAAATTCTAAATACCGTATGATAAATGATCTACAAAATAACTGGTTATCATATTGCTACTACCAGAGTTTATCAAAGAAACATTTAACTTGTTCAGTTCCCTGAACCCCCCCCCCCCCCCCCGCCATCCCCAAAAAGTCTATTCATTTAGCCAACTGAAAAGGAAAACAAAATTTCAGATAACAAAATTTCAGATTTTTTTAATAAAAATCTCACTGAAAATAGAACTGGACCAAATGAAAGTTGATTATAGTCCGGTTTGTTTATTTCATAACTCTAACAAGTTAAATGTGAGCGTCTTCATGTGTTATTTTATTTTCTTTCTGAAATTTTATTGCAATTCTAATCCAATTTTAATTAAAAAATGGAATGATGACAAACGAAAGGATGAATATCAAGGAGTAAATCCATTTCAAATTCAATTTTAAAATGGAAGAGAAATGTAATTTGAAAATATTTTATACTAATAAAGCAAAATTTGTAATGAAAAATAGAGTGGAATTAGATGGGGTGGGGACAAAACAAGCTTTGTGAAGTCTGGACCGCAAACTGGTTAGACAAGGAACAGGTTACAGAATAGAAGTTAGCTTCGGTTTATTATTAGCTAGGTGAGCTGAAAGAAATTGAACCGGTTCAATATGTGGAAAGCTATCCGGTTTACTTCCGGATAAGACTTGAGAAAAAAAACAGAGAGTAAAGCAGAGTTCTACTATATCAGACCAAGACTTTAAATCTGGAAACCATGTCAAGCGTGCGTCAATAATTATTATTTTCCAAAGGGGGATACAAACTTTCCTCAACCAAAAAGCATATAAAAAATAGAAATTTCCTACATAAAGCGAAGGAATATCTAAGAGTTACTGCAAAATCCCACCAATTTCCACTGCGCAGCTTCACAGCAAAATGCGAATAACATATGAAAGCAAAATAGGAATAGAGGATATCTATTGGAGACGAAGACCGCACAAGTCAAGCTATTAGCTATTTTTTTCTTGTAAAAGCAAGATTCATAAGAGAACAACACAGAGTAAAAGCTTTCGGACAAAAGCCGAATGATTTGTCTCGATGAAAATTTCTGCGAAACTCCAGTCATGTCGGACGTACAGACAGAACTATTATTTAACATTTATCGAAAACCATCCACGGCCAAGATTTGTGAACCTAAAGTGTCCAATCATAAAGTAAAGAGAAATCTTAAAATAATATATCTCCAAAAACCCATGTTGCAGTAAATCAGCTCACATCATCGATGGGGGTACTTTTGGTAATTACACCTCTGTATTTATATTTCAACCCCGCAGAGAAGAAGAAGAAAGACCAAGAAGTCAAAGAGAGAAAAAAAAAGTCTAATCAATGGCGCAAGAAGCTTTTCCCGGTATCAATAACGATCTAATCACCAGATCATGGATGGCATCGACCAGAGCTTACAACACCGACCACTTCCACATGGAAGAAGAAAGGGAAGTCGTCTATGTCGCTTTCGGACCATCTTTCTCGGGGAATGATTGGTTTGCTCCGGAGAACAAGTCTCCCTTTGGAGAGACCAAGATGAATCGTGCTCAGTTCCCTTGTATGAGGAGCATCGGCAACGACGTTGACGCCACTGTTAACGAATCTTTCCTTAAGAACTTTCTACTTCTCACTTCTCCAACAACCTCATTTTGTGATTATGTAAGTAAATCTTTTTAGACTTTTCCAAACTTCCGTCGAGAACATCTGACTGATTAATTGTCTTTTTTTAACAGGTCAAAACGGTTGTGGAGAGACGACAAAGTCAACGGATAGTGTTCACAGGACATTCTACAGGAGGTGCTACTGCAATCTTAGCAACGGTTTGGTATCTTGAGACATACTTCAAGAAGCAGAGGAGCAGTGGTTTCCCTTTCCCCGAGCCTCTTTGCGTGACCTTTGGAGCTCCTTTGGTCGGCGACTATGTCTTCAACCACGCGCTTGGGAGAGAGAACTGGAGCCGGTTCTTCGTCAACTTCGTCACTAGATTCGATATCGTCCCTCGGATAATGCTTGCTCGAAAAGCATCGACTAAGCAAGCACTTCCCCATGTTCTTTCCCGGTTGGATCCTAGATCTGTTGCCATCCAAGAAAACGACCAGATCATCCCAATGTTCTACACAACGGTGATGAAAGAGACAGCGACCGTCGCTCACCACGCTGTCTGTGAATTGATTGGTTACGGAGATGCGTTTCTGGAGACTTTTTCAAGCTTCCTTGACCTGAGTCCTTACAGACCAGCAGGCACTTTTGTCTTCTATACAGGGACAGGATTGTTCTCGGTGAGCAACTCGGACGCCATTCTTCAGATTCTGTTTTACGCTTCTCAGTCAGGCAACCAGCATGAGCTGTCTTTAGTTCCATATCAAAGCATAAAAGATCATCGCAGCTATGAAGAAATGGTACACACAATGGCAGCGAAACCGTTGAACCATCTGGATTTGCATCACTTGCCTTTAGATGGAGATCCTACCCTCCTTGACCTCGGACTGGTAAAATCTTTCTCTCCATAGCTTGATAAGTGGAATAGCTCATTTATTTTATATATATTATTAACGATCCTTTCTAATATCCGATGTGAGACATTTGTTCCTAATACGCCTTTCGAGATGATGGTTCTTCGAGCGTCAATCTCAGAATATTTAGACAAGGATCGATGGGTCGACTTTGGTCTAGATCGATGATGAAT
Organism: Raphanus raphanistrum subsp. raphanistrum; assembly: GCA_019706035.1. Lineage (NCBI taxonomy): Eukaryota > Viridiplantae > Streptophyta > Magnoliopsida > Brassicales > Brassicaceae > Raphanus > Raphanus raphanistrum. The sequence goes on along the minus strand of CM033980.1, from coordinate 12,121,687 downwards.
TGGGCTGCATTGTTTAAACTTGACTCTGATACATGTTAAGCTAGTTGGTTTTAGACTGGAAGTCCATCTAACTTAAAAGTAGCAATACTTAGGGCTAGGCAAAATATCCGAACCTGAACCAAAAAATGTACCGAACTTGAAGCTGATAAAATATTTGAATGTATCTAATGTTTTGGTATTTAAAGAACCGAATCCGATCTGAAATATTTTTGTCTAACATTGATGTTTGTTTCTTCTTTTGCAGAGCACAAGAGCCAGACAATGCGTGCTTGCTGCATTTGAGGCAGAGAAGCAACGAGTTGATAATCAGAGCAAGATATACAACAAACTTCCTCAAATAGTAGAGAGGCTGACGTGGATAGAGGACGAATACAAACCGAGGTGTAAAACTCATAAAAACGGGTACTATGACTCCTTCAAGTGTTCTAATGAAGAGAAAGACTTCAAAGCCAACGTCAAAAGAGCTGAGCTAGCTGGTCTATTCGACGAGGTGCTCGGTTTAGTGAAGAAAGGTCTGCTTCCAGATGGATTCGAGGGTCACCGAGAGTGGATCGAGCTATCAACTCGCTACCGCAGATTAATCGAACCGCTTGATATTTCAAACTACCACAGACATTTAAAGAACGAAGACACGGGGCCTTATATGCTAAAAGGAAGACCGAACCGATACAAACACGCTCAGAGAGGGTACGAGCACGAGCTGTTGAAGGCGGGAAAGAGTGCAGAGGAGATAAAGGAATCTCGTTGCGGATCTTGCTTTTGGGCTGACGTTGAAGAACTCAAGGGAAAAGCGTATGAAAGTGTTGAGGTTAAGAGATTTGAAAAGTTAGTTGAAGGATGGATCAGAGAGATGGAGATAGATGATGAGCAAATATTTCTGGAGGGTTCAACGTTTAGAAAGTGGTGGCATTCACTTCCTGAGGAGCACAAACGCTCTTCTCTGCTGCGAGAGCGTATGGGTGGTGAAACAATATCCACTTGAACCTGAAAAATCTCAACTGATTGTTTAAGCTATTGTAACTTTCCTTGTTTACATTGATGCAATTCTATGTTCTAATGTTTTAGAGTTTGGTTTCCACGTCAGGATGATCTTAAAAATAAGAAACATGTCCTAAGATCATCATGAACTAATGTAATATCTCTTTCTTCTAATGTTAAATTTGCTTTCCACTTTACCGTGATCACAGAATAGAAAACCATTACTCTTTAAGACTAAAGCCATATCATATACCATGAACCAGCAACACACAACCTTTCTTTAGTAGATCAACAAAACGAGACCATATCAATAGCAATATAATCTTCAGTCTGCTGTGTTTGATTGAGTAGCTCAACAGAGAGTCAAGTAAAAAAAATATAACATTCATAGAATATTACAGATAAACAAGGTTCTCAGAGGCAAGGGAAAATATACTTATTGTAACTTTATGCATTTCAATTTCGTGTACCACTTTATATACTCACTCACACACACCACTCTACATCACCACAACCACATGTTTCAGACGAAGAAGAGTGTCACTGACATAGAAGAACATACATTATAGTTCTTAGGTGCCAAAAGACAAATGCTATACCCATATCTAAAGAGTTTTTAAAGACATGTGAAAAAACATAGAACATGCGAAGGGAAAGGAGAAAAAAAAAGTGAGAGAAACCAAACAGACACAGTCCGAGAAAACCCACATCCTCTTTTACTTTTCAAGACCTGCAAAACATGCTAGAGGAACGAGCAAGCCTAATAGTCAGACCACCAGCGTGAACACTAGTCTCAACCTTGACTGTGTTCTTTTCATACGGCTTCCTGCAGCCTGGACAACGCCCATCTCCATCGCAGATCGTCTTGTGGCAGAAAAGGCAGAGGCGGAATCCACAAGGGCATGGCAGGAAACTAGAATCCGTCAAGTCCAGATCCTCGTAGCAAATGGGGCACGAAGACGGCACTGCCACGGAACTAAAATGCATGTTCATGACAGGAAAACTACGCTGCTTTCCCAGATTAGGCAGACCCTGAGGACGGAGCTTATCGTCTGCCCTCCACGCCTGGTTGCTCTTCTGCTTCCTTGACGGCTTCACATCAGATCCACCACTGACAGAGTCCCTAACCGAAGCTGATTGCTTGACATGCTCTTCAGGAGGAGGATTCACTTTCTCATGCTTTTTTTCTTCATCAGCTGCTAAAGCATCAGCAAAAGCCTCCCAGTCATCCAAGCAACCGTCGTCGTCGTTGTCATCATCAGCAGGAGCATCCTCCTCTTCTTCTTCCTCTGTGATATTACCAGAGCAAGAGCCACCACTCCCACTGCTACTCCCGCTGCTAAAATCAGGGATTGAATTGAGGATACTGTTGGGGCTATTCGAAAGCGATGATTCCATAAAGCTCTCGTGACGATGTGCTTCTTCTTCTCCACGCTGCCCTTCTAAATTCACAACCGGAAGATCTCTCTGAACGGTTTTTTCATTTCCAGTTTTTCGATTGGGACACGTCTCCTCCTTATCCCCTTTGTTAATCATCGCAACTGATAGTAATTTATAAAAAAAAATCAAAATCAAGAACCTAAGGAAAGAGAAATTAAAGATTGGATCTTTAAGGATCATACCTTGAGAAAGCCATTGCTCACGGCGGAGACCTAGCTTGCTCTGTTTCAATTTCGCCGCCCTGTTCGTCTGCTGCGAGACCCCAAATGCAATTAGAAACCCCACAAAAAGGAATCGAATTTGAGAGAAACGAATGAGAATTGATAATAAAAAAAAACATTATTAGTTACCCTTTTCTTCTTCCCCATATCCCTCGCGCTTGGGGCTGCAGAAGCAGATGCGTTGGTGATCGAATCAGAAATCATGTCTTTTTTGCAGCTGATTCCGATATCGCAAATTCAAACACGGAAGGTGTGTGAAGATTCTCAAAAACCCTAATCAGATTCGTCGCGCGGACAAGGAGCTGTGCGATTTTTTATTGTTATCTTTCTTTGTTTGTTGTGTCTGTGAAGAGAAAGAGAGAGAGAGATAAAGAGATAACGGAAACTCCTCGTCTCCGCTCATAACTTTCGCATGACGATAATGTCCCTGGATTTGACTTTTGTACACGCTCGACTGTAGGGGCTGTTTTGTAATCCTGTCAGGTTCACACGTGTGAGTTTCTTCTACCTGGTAAAACGGTGGCGTATGGTGGACTATTACACGTGAGGGAAGTTCTTATGATTCACATAAATAAAAGAGTGGAAAAAACAAACAAACGTTGTCCAAAAAAAGAAAAAACAAGCATAGATGTTTCTTCTAGTTACAAATTTGCAACAGATATTTTTTTTTTCTGTCGAAGCAACAGAGATTAGATGAACACGGAAAAGTCAAAAAAAGTATTTACAGAATCCGACCAAATACAACTTTTTCTAAATATTGGTGACATGAAGCAGATGCCCATTTCGGGGAAGATCTAACAAAAATTAAAATTTATTTTTTCTTTATAATGTCTATAGAATATCAAAATATATGTTTAACGTAAATTACTAGTTAGATGTTAACCTATCGATTATACCATAAATTACGAGGTGTTAAGCTATCGATTAAATTTGGTATAAAGAGAAGCGAGCCCAGTGGACTTTGTTATGTTTTTTTTTTCTTTTTCGGTTCAACAGTCTGTTGTAGAATATGATGACCCACACCGACCCTTTCCATAGTCCATCAACCCGACCCGTTTCACACTCGTCGTGTCTGGCGACGAAACAAGACACGCAGCGTGACTTCTTTCCATTATACTTTACGCTCTATTTTTGCTTTCTTTCTTCTCCTCCTCCTCCTCCTAACCAAACCTAACCGAGAAAGAAGATGAGTGGGATGGAACCAGACATGGAAGATCTGTTCCAGGAGAAGAAGCGTGTCAGAAACCCTCTCGTTCCTCTCGGTTTGTCTTCCCTTTCACATCTCTCTATTACGAAATCGAACATTTCTTTTCGAATGGGTTGCTGATTTCTACATATATCCGATCTCTGAACACAATCACTTGTTTTCTTTTGATTCGTTATCAAATGGAATCGAAATTGAGTTACGATTGTGGGGTTTTGTTTCACATTTGAGTTCGTATGTCTGATTTATATTGTCCCGTAGTTCATTTCTATTATGCTTTAGAGATTCTCAAGTTTCACATTGTATGAAACACTCTATTCATCATAATATATGTAAAGTGATTGTGGTTGGATCTTCAAGCAACTTCGTTTATGATATCAGTTTCTCCAATTGCTCTTTAACTTGGATCTCTTCTAGCAAATCTGTAGTTATGCAAGTATAAAGACTGATTCTTTCTATGTTTTAATCAGCGACAGGCTTCCACTATTGCCCTATAGGCCACTACATTTATGTGGAAAGTGTTTCGAGGAGATACTAGTTCGCTCTTCATAAGGCTTTTTTAATTTATTGAGGGTTACTAAAGTTTGAACATTTGTTTTATTATGTTCTCTGGATACACTCCACTTTTTGTTTCCTTGCTCAAACAAAAAAAAAACTGATCATTTCTTGCGGATGATACGGCATTGCAGGTGCGTTTGCGACGGCGGGAGTGCTAACGGCTGGGCTGATTAGTTTCAGAAGAGGGAACTCTCAGTTGGGTCAGGTTTTGATGAGAGCTAGAGTGGTCGTCCAAGGTGCCACTGTCGCTCTTATGGTTGGAACCGCTTACTACTACGGTGATAATCCCTGGAAGAAATGAGCTGCTTCGCTACTTGTGAGATGACACACTCGGGGGGTCAGAAGAAGAGGTATGTGCTGCTCTCTTTTTGAGCGTCAGAAAAGTCTTCCGTCTTGTTAGGATTTGCAACTTTGCAAGGGTACTACACATCAAATGAGTTTTGAATAATTAAGAACTAAAAAAAAAGTTGTTCTGTTTCTTGATCAATTTGATTATATTGATTCAAGGGAATTTTCAGAAACCCATGATTACTCTTTTATCTACCGAAATCTATATTATTATTATTTTGTCCAGCTGACAATTTATGTGTTATTTATTTGCTCACGCTTATGCTTGAGTTTTGAGTACTTGGAAGCTCCTTTGTGAAACATGGGACAATGACTCATCACAAACTTATCTACATAGACTCTACTTTCAATTTTTATGAAGAAAATGAGTAGGAATAAAAAGATTATGAATTACAAGGGAAGCTATATCTAATGATTTTAAGTATATTTGAATTGGATGAGAAGGGTGAACCTATAGTTTTGTTTTCCATAGGTCAAGTTTATTCGTAAATCCATGTTTTTTCAGCTTATTACGGTTCTTGATCCTCTAAATGCGAAACTCTAATCACAATTGTCTTTTCTTAGCCAAGAATAATGATTATGGTTTAGCTAATGATCAATTGATCATGTCACCAACAAGTAAAAAGGGACAATCGGCAGCTTTTGAAATGAAATATTTTTGAACCTGTTTCCCGATGTGTGAAATCTCTCATGTATTTTAGAGTCTGATCACTGAACTAAACTCAAAACTGCTTCGTCTTTTGTGTGAAATCTCTCATGTATTTTAGAGTCTGATCACTGAACTAAACTCAAAACTGCTTCGTCTTTTCAATTTTTGTCTGAAATCCATGAAACAGAAACTCTTTCACCTAAATCTTCATCCGCAGCAATAATGGCTCTTTTTAACCAGAAATATCCATCGTCGAGCTCTGTAATCTCGGTATTGTGTTTGGTTATCTCTGTTCTTGCTCTTGCCATCGTCTTCCTAGGTATATTCTACTTAGGTTTCAATCCAAAAGTCCTCAACTTTGCTCAGTATCAACAACACCAACACATGTGTCTCTTCCTCCTCTCCCACTGCTCCAGCACCTCTCCTACCTCCATGACTCTGGTCGCCATTGATGCACTTCCTGTGTTTTTTTTTACCGTGACGTAACCATGAGACTGAGAGAGAGCCACTCGATTGCGAACAATCTCAGGGTACCCCTGTCTGTAGCGATGCCTTTCGTATATAGTACACTTTTGAAGTTTATGCTTGAAAGAAAGTCCAGAAAGATCAACATATTTTATTTATCTTTTTCGATTTAATAAATTCAGTCATGAACAAATATAAAAATTAGAAAATGAAAGAATTTTTGATTAAAAATGTTGAATTTATTTATCTTTTTCGATTTTATACAGAAATACAGAAATTAGTACTGGTAACAAAAGGATTAAGAAAAAAAATATAAGCTACAAGCCTATTGACAACACCGGAAAACATAAGTTGGGTAACAAACATATACCATGTCAATAATATATATCACTTGTTCATATGTTCTTTCGTACTACAAACTGTGAAAAATATCTAACAATAAAAATAAAACCATCCATAGACAAAAATAAAACTTATACAATCGAAAATACTAGACCCTCTCGTTATACATTCACGTGATACATAGAAAAGAGGAATAACTTTCAACGATCAGATAAATCAACAAAGGAAACGCCAAACTCATGACGCAAGAAGACTTTTCAAACGCCGCCGCCATAAACCCAACGCGGAACGCCCTAAATAAGAGATTACATTCATATTACTTCACGGAGTCAACGCTGATAACGGCTGGAGCCTTACCAAAAACGACGGGAACAGAAGCGTATCGCATCGAGAAGCTCCGGAACCCACCGAATCCAGCTTCATCGTCGTCGTCTTCGTCTTCCCCTTCATCCCTAAAATTCAACTTGTAACTCAAAGTATCGTACTTGTGTCTGGCGCTGTCGTCCCAGGCGCGGCCACGACGTTGATCGCGGTTAAACCGACGGATGAAAGTCTTCCACCGTGGTCCAGCTACGATCTCCGACCACTCTCGGATCTTCAGAAACGCACGTATCCACCACCGTGGCTCGTGGCGGTGGTTGATGTGTAAATCAATCGTCTTCCGCTGCCACCAGGAGGACACAGCGAGGCAGGAACAGCAAGGAGAGTTACCAAGAAGCGGATTGGAGGTATTCTCCGGCTCGGGAGCTGCTCGCAGAACTTCCATACCAAAAGGGTCGAAACAGAGTTGAAAAGGTTTTGGTCGTATATATAAGCCAAGTACGTCATTGTCGTTAGCTGTAATACGAACCATTGTTTATATATTTTCTTAGATATTTAAGCTATTGATTATGTCACATACTTTTCTAGAAAGTCACATGTATAAATAAATATTTTGTCTAAACAGATAATAATTAATATTCTGGATTTTAGCAACTTACCCAATAAATCAAAGAAACTCTAAGGTGATATCAACGGAGTCAAATTGAACAAATCAGACCAATCAAGGAAACTATTAGATGATAGTCGTTTAAGAAAATGACAATTTTAGTTTTCATGTAAATTTCTAATGTGTTTGTGCACATAATTTTTCGCAATCACTGATTTGTTCAACAGTTAAAAAAATATATTCAAACCGTGTTTTTTGTTTCTCCTTTTAATTATTAAATTTAAAACTACATTTTACAAAGCATAGTCAAACCGATGTTCAATAGTTCTTTTTTTTTTTGAATAATAATGTTTGATAGTTCGTTAAGAACACAACTCTCTCCTCACCTTAATTGTCTCCAATATTTACCTCATTCTTCCACTCTCACAACCACAAAAACTCTCCTTTCCATAACTTCAAACACACGCTACGCAAAATGAGCAACCTCCACCTCTACACCTCCGCACGTTTCCGCAATTTCCCGACGGCTTTCTCCCGTCGCCACCATCAAAGCAACGACCTCCAAAACCAACGCGGCAGATCCATTTTCTCCGAGCTAGGTGACACAACCCTCGACCCAAGCGGTGACCTAATCACGAGATGGAACCACATCTTCCTTATCACCTGCCTCCTGGCTCTCTTCCTCGACCCTCTCTACTTTTATCTCCCTATTGTCCAAGCCGGAACAGCCTGTATGTCTATAGACATCGGTTTCGGCATCCTCGTCACCTTCTTCCGTACCCTAGCCGATCTCTCTTTCCTCATTCACATTCTCCTCAAATTTAAAACCGCATTTGTCTCCAAATCGTCTAGAGTCTTTGGTCGCGGCGAGCTTGTCATGGACCGCCGTGAAATCGCCATCCGTTACCTTAAATCCGAGTTCATTATTGACCTCGCTGCCACGCTTCCTCTTCCTCAGGTTCCATTCATCATTTTCTTTATTTCTTTAAGGATCCGATAGGTAACAATGGCTGAATCGTAAAATGTGTAAACATGAAGCACAAATGTGTGCGTTATACTTTTGGAATCATAGAAATGCATAATCAATTAGGAAAGAAACAAAAAAAAAAAATTAAATCGAAATGCTTTGATCATCATGATTGTGACCATCAAATTTAACATAATCAAAGCAGCTTGTCTAATCTCAAAAAAATAACTTAACAAATTTGTATTTTAAATAACCGTTTAAATCCTTTGATAATATCTTTTTTTTTCTCAGATAATGATTTGGTTTGTGATCCCAAATGCTGGAGAATTCAGATACGCAGCACATCAGAACCACACACTTTCCTTGATTGTCCTGATACAGTACGTGCCTCGCATCCTCGTCATGCTTCCCCTTAACCGTCGGATCATTAAAGCCACTGGAGTTGCAGCAAAAACAGCCTGGTCCGGTGCAGCCTACAATCTCGTACTCTACTTACTTGTTAGCCACGTAAGTTACCCTTTTGTCTTTCTCTCCACATGACTGACCTGAAAAAGAGTCTTTGTTTCACAATTTTGGTTTCCCTTATAGGTTCTTGGTTCCGTTTGGTACGTTTTATCGATCCAGAGACAGCACGAATGCTGGAGAAGAGAATGCCTTAAGGAGATGAACGCCACGCATTCACCGTCTTGTACTCTCGTGTTTCTAGACTGTGGATCGTTGCGGGATCCAGGCAGACAAGCTTGGATGCGCATCACTAGGGTTCTCTCTAACTGTGATGCACGTAACGACGATGACCAGCATTTCCAGTTTGGTATGTTTGGTGATGCTTTCACTAATGATGTCACCTCTTCTCCTTTCTTTGATAAATACTTCTACTGTCTTTGGTGGGGTCTACGCAATCTCAGGTTAACTTAATACCGTGTTTTTTTTTTTTTCCAATTTCGGTGACTGATGTTTCCTTGCTTTGGGTTATTTAGTTCTTATGGACAGAGTCTTGCAGCTAGTACATTGAGTAGTGAGACTTTATTCAGTTGTTTCATCTGTGTTGCGGGACTTGTTTTCTTCTCTCATCTTATTGGCAATGTTCAGGTAGTTTATTAAAGCCATGTACGTGGATTCAAAAATCCATAAGAACATGATTAATGGAGGTTCTTAGAAGTGGGGTTCTTAGGTAATTTAAGAACCCGTTCTTAACTTTAATAAAAAAAAAGTTTAAGAACTTAATAACTTTTTTTCTTTGTTAAAATTAAGAACGGGTTCTTAAATTACGGTAAGAATCTCACTTCTAAAAACTCCAGTTAATCATGGTCTAACATCTAGAAAATCTAGATATTTAGCTTTATCTATAGCTTAACAACATATACTTAAGTAATTTTTACTTTCTTGAAGAACTATCTGCAATCGACAACGGCTAGGTTAGATGAGTGGAGAGTGAGGAGAAGAGATACAGAGGAATGGATGCGACACAGACAATTGCCACAAGAGTTACAAGAGCGTGTGAGGCGGTTCGTCCAGTACAAATGGTTAACCACTCGTGGAGTCGACGAAGAAGCCATCCTCCGTGCTCTACCATTAGATCTTCGTAGACAGATCCAACGACATCTCTGTCTCGCTCTAGTTCGCCGTGTAAGTCACCACATTTTGATTTACTTCCCTCTCAAATAATAACCCCTAATTCTACCATTTTTTGTTTTGTTTTGTTATCAGGTGCCATTCTTTGCACAGATGGACGACCAGCTCATAGACGCAATATGCGAGCGTTTAGTTCCATCGTTGAACACTAAAGATACATACGTGACACGGGAAGGCGATCCTGTAAACGAGATGCTTTTCATCATTAGAGGTCAGATGGAAAGTTCGACTACAGATGGTGGACGGTCAGGATTCTTTAACTCAATCACGCTTAGACCAGGAGATTTCTGTGGTGAAGAGCTCTTAACTTGGGCTTTAATGCCGAACATTAACCCGAATCTCCCCTTGTCCACGAGAACCGTGAGAACTCTCTCTGAGGTAGAAGCTTTCGCTCTCAGAGCTGAGGACTTAAAGTTCGTAGCTAACCAATTCAGACGCCTCCACAGCAAGAAACTCCAACATGCTTTCAGGTGATAAGTAATTTTTTTCTTGCTTACTTACACACAATTGAAGTTCCTTGCTTCACACGCAATGTTTTATTGATATTTATGATGTTTTGACTGTTGATCAGATACTATTCGCACCAATGGAGGGCTTGGGGAACTGGTTTTATACAAGCTGCATGGAGGCGATACATGAAGAGAAAGTTAGCTATGGAGTTAGCTAGGCAAGAAGAAGGAGATGATTACTATTATGATGATGATGATGATGATGATGGTCAATACCGAGAGGACATGCCTGAAAGTAGTAACAACAGCAGCAATAATCAGAACTTGAATGCAACGATATTAGCGTCTAAGTTTGCAGCTAATACGAAGAGAGGTGTTTTAGGGAACCAAAGAGGGTCTTCGAGAATTGATCCTGATGATCCAACTTTGAAGATGCCTAAAATGTTTAAACCAGAGGATCCAGGATTTTTCTGATTTAAAAAAAAAAAACTTTGGTGAAAAATGCATGTAGGATATTTTCAGAGACGACTTGTTTGCTGTAAGCATCATCTTAATCAGAGACATATAAATAAACATCACTATAGGTTAAACATTTGATTTATATCCAGCGCATATTTGGCTCCTACAGCTTTTATCACCGCTTTTATTGGTATGGACTTATCTCGTGATACGTGATAGTTGTAGCTAGGGGTGTCAAAATGGATAGAAACCAGTGGGTTGACCCAAACCAAACCAATCCATAATCCAAATGGGTTAATAATTTGGATGTTAATGGATAAATGATTTTTATGGGTTAATGGGTTTAGTGAGTTGGATTAATATTGGTTTGGATCAAAATGAGTTTATGGATTACCCAATCCAACCCAATTTTTTCACGTAATCTCTTCTTCTCTTCATCTTTCTCTCTTTTCTTTTCTCTCACGAGACTTGGTTTTTTTCCCGATCTCACGAGACCTCGAGACCTTCATCATCAATCATCAATCACGACTTCGAGACCTTCATCATCAATCACGCCACCGTCGCAATCTCCGTAGCTCTAAAGGGTACGTTTGGTTTGGCTCTCTGATTAGCTCCCTGATTAGTTCTCTGATGTATTTGAACATGGCTCTCTAATTAGCTCTCTGATTAGTGTATTTTTTCTGGGTTTGGTGTATTTGAACATAGCTCTCTGATTAGCTCTCTGATTAGTTCTCAAAACTAGTAAAAGTGATTTGGGTTTTCGGTGTAACTAGCTTTGGTGAATGAAATTTTTTTTATTAGCATTTACAGTTTTAATAAGAGTTTCTTTTAGAGCTCGTCGCTTAGTTGAAGTGTTGAACAGAACAGTCAAGTGTTAGACAAGCTCAAATTTGTTTTCTTGCGTTCAGTCAAGTGCTAATGGATGTGAGTCATTGGGGGTGGTTTTGTTTTATTGAGCTCCTGAATATATTAGTTCTATGATGAGTTCACCCACACGTGGACTAAACACTTGAGACAAACTCGTTTAATAATTGCTCATCATTGCTAGTCAACATGTATAGTTTGATATTTTCTTATTGGAAAATGCTTTCTTACTGGTCTTGTGAAATATGTGTGTATAAAAGTGTAACACTTGTCTTGTAAAATTGTAGATGATGAAGGTGAGACTGTTGTTATTAGATCGAGTCCAACTGATCTGGAAGATGTGATCACACAGCCACCAGAGTAAGTTACCTTGTGGTTCCTTTAGCTTAGTCGATTTGTATTGGGTTTCTGTTGTGGTTTGAAGCAAAGTGAGTCTAATGTGTATATATTGTTTTAACAGATGAGTCGTAACGTCTCCGTAACGAAGTAAAGCAAAGTGAGTCGTAACGTCTCCATCTCTTTTGGTAATACTTGTTGTGTGGTCGTAGAGAATTGTGGGAGGTGATTCTTCCTCTTTGATTTGTATTGGGTTTCTGTTGTGTCTTTTTAAACCTCTGTCTGATTGACTGAACATCATAAGGCATTAAGTTGAGAATGTTGATTGTCTCTGTGATGATAGTTGGTCTTGCTTCTGGGTCATTGGTTGCTTCATAAACCTTAGTTTCAGTTTTTGATCAGGAATGTTGGCTAATCTTGTCTGCTCTTGAATATCAATGCAGAAAGCTGTTAGGTGAGGGTGCAATCTTACCACTGAAGCTAACTTACCGAGATGAAATAAGTAAATCATATGCAACAGGATACAATTTTATTGTGGTTTCAATTTTGTAAAATAATGTTAAAACTTATACATAAAAACATTGTTATGTTTCAATTTTATTTCAATTAATTTTACATTTATGTAATGTTATAGACAATGTTAAAGATGTTATCATTTCAAAATTTTACATAATTATTTACTTATTATAAATTATTATATAATGCTAAACTATATAATAATGAGTCAACTCATTAAAACCATTAACCCATTAATTTAAATGGGTTTTGGATTTACCCAAACCATTAAGATAATGGATTGGTTTTATCCATGATCCACAAAGAATTGGGTTCATATGGTTTGGTTTGGGTTGGGTTGGTTTACCCATTTTGACACCCCTAGTTGTAGCCTAGTAGGTTTCACATTTGAATTAGGTTTTCAAAGCCAGAAACAAATGCATATAAGTTATGTTTTTTTTTTGATAACAGTGGTGCGATCCAAAGATTTTTTAAGCCCAATGATTAATCACCACGAAATCCGCAAGATCCACGCTTTCTTACCATTTAAGGCGTTTCAGAAAATCAAAGATAATCAGATCCATGGCGGTACTCACAGATGTGAGTCCTTTACCACTAGACCAAGACCACTTGGTTTATAAGTTATGATTTTGAAAAAAAAAACTGTTATTAACCATGCATATATATTATTTTGCTGGGTTTAATTGATATATGAATTTACTATTTATTGTCAACTATGAATTTACTAATTTAAAAATGAAAATAATAACAATTCAGTAAACAATTCTGATCAGTGAGATTTTAAGCAAAAAAAAAAATCTGATCAGTGAGAAATTATCAATAAGATCATCAGATGTGAAAGAAAACTAGTATTTTATAAGAAAATAGTAATTTTTGTTCATCTACGGAAAACATTGAACGGACTACGATATCACAAAAGTAACCTACGTCATCTACAAGAAAATTTGAAAATAACATATAGAAGAGATGACCCAACTACCGCACATAGAAAACGACACCACACCATAACATGCAACTATTGCATTTGTATATTTATTTTGATTATGATTTGAATTTGATAATTTCCAAGCTATATCCTCAAATAATTAGTATTCTTTTTGCAGATGGAGTTAAAAATGGAAGAGATAAATATTGGTAGATAAGAGTTCATGACAACTCAGCTCTTTGTCTTATCTTTCAGAGTAGGAAACATATAATAATTTCTTGATTATTACAATATTTAATGCCTTTTTTTATCTTTCATTTTCTAATATATTGAAAAACGGACAATATGGCTCACTTGTCAATAGCCATTCAATGTACGGCAACGCACACCAAGAGAGTGCAACTTAGGGGTTGACTGGTTTTCCCGCTACTACCCGCAAACGCAGCTTTTGCGGTTGGTAGCGGTTGACAGCGTTTCAAAACAATCATACAAACCGCTACAAATCGCTTCAAACCGCTCCGAACCTCTTAAAATCAAAAGCTGGTTCCAGCTAGCGTTTGCGGTTGCGGGCGGTTGCGGTTGGATAAAAAAATATTAAACTTTTTTTTCTAAATATTTTAAACTTAAAATTTAAAATTTAAAATTTAAAATATTATAAATTAAATATATACACATTTTATATATTAATTTAAATTCACAAACAATATAGTATTTTTTATAAAAACTTTAAAGTAGCTATTCATCATAATTTTTAAAAGTTAATATACATACATATATAAAGATATACACATATATAAAAAAGAAACAAAATATTCTTTAAAAGTTTTAATATAAAACTTCATAAAATATATTAAAACTATAACTTTCAACTACTTAAAATTTTAAAAAATAAACTTAATATTATTATTAATCATATTATATTAACAGTTATTATATTTTATCACAATAGTATGTTTTTTATATTTTATAATATTATAATATGTTTATATTGATAATTTATTATTAAATCGCTGCAATGTTTCGTAATCAACCAGTCACAAACATCCCGCAAACGCAACAATTTTTAAACGTTACGCCAGTCATACAAAACGCCATGTAACACTTGAAACCGCAATCACCCGTACCCGCAAACTCCCGCACCCGCAACCGCAACCGCTGCGTTTGAACCAGTCAGGCCCTTAAGCGACATGTGTGAGAGATACTGCGTGAGATCTTAACCATTGAATTCCTCCCTTCTCCTTCAAAACATTAATATAAATAAATCTCATTAGACTGAAGAGGAAGAAAATTCCAAGAAAAAAGATAAGAAACTTCAAGTTTCAAAGCTTCAAGTTTCAAAGCAGTTTAGCATCGATGGCGGCTCGTAGAGTCTCTTCTCTGTTATCACGATCCTTTTCAACTTCCTCTCCCTTTCTCTCTCGTTCTCTAGGTAACTCACGCATACAAAACATAACATCTGTTCGATGTCTGTGATTTAATGAATCTCCTAGGAAGACTATCTTCATGCTTAAACTTTGTTCTTGTAATAAATAGACTCAACTATGGTCTGCAATCACAGCATAACACCTTCATTTGATGAAGTTGACAATTTTATATATCGCAATTAACCAAAATATAATAGACCTAAAATAGTTTTTTTTTCTTTTTAATGCCTGGATCTGTGGTGAATCTTTAGGTTATGAACTTAATATTTAACATAAGTATTTTCAGGGAGAAATTTGAATAATGGAAGTAGGATCGTGCGGAGATTTGGAACATCTTCTGCAGCTGAAGAAGTCATAAGCCCATCGGTTCAAGTTTCTTACACAAAGCTCCTCATCGATGGGAACTTCGTTGACGCTGCTTCTGGTCAGTAAAGTTTTCATTTTTTAATTATTCCTCCAGAAACAGAGTGCTAAAACAGATTCAGAAACAGAGTGCTCTGTTCAGAAACAGAGTAATAAAGAAGGCAAAGTTTGAGTATCTCTAATTTAATAGTTGGTTTTGTTGATTTGGGGATTTAGGTAAGACGTTCCCGACTCTTGATCCACGCACAGGGGAAGTCATTGCGCACGTAGCTGAAGGAGATGCTGAAGATATCAACCGGGCTGTGAAAGCTGCAAGGAAGGCCTTTGATGAAGGACCTTGGCCTAAGATGACTGCTTATGTATGTAGTAATGAATACTGTTTTTTTTTAAGTGTGTAATGGTGTCTCATCTTGGTTGTGATTCGGGTCTGGATTTCAGGAAAGGTCGAGGATAATGTTGAGATTCGCTGATTTGGTTGAGAAACACAGCGAAGAGCTCGCAGCTCTAGAGTCATGGGACAATGGGAAGACTTATGAACAAGCAATAACAGCAGAGATTCCAATGCTCGCCAGATTGTTCCGCTACTACGCTGGTATCAAAATTCGTTAGAAATTTATTTTTCTGCTAGTAGTTTCTGTTGACTGAACAGCATTCTCGGTTTTGCTTTGATGTTTGTAGGGTGGGCGGACAAGATTCATGGGCTTACAGTTCCAGCTGATGGAAACTATCATGTTCAGACACTGCATGAACCCATAGGAGTTGCTGGACAAATCATTCCCTGGAACTTTCCGCTTTTGATGTTTGCTTGGAAAGTTGGTCCTGCTCTTGCTTGTGGCAACACCATTGTCCTCAAAACCGCTGAACAAACTCCTCTCACTGCTTTCTACGTTGGCAAACTTTTCCTTGAAGTAAGTTACATGCCATTGTTTCTCTTCTTGTGTTCTTTTCCTTTGTTTTTTTTTTAAATATTTTTTAAATGTCTAGAGGTTATGGACTCGAAAGCACCTACATCTCCTAGGGCTAGGGGGGAAAACAAATACAAGTAACAATGTTTCTTGAAATGTATGACAGGCTGGTCTTCCTCCAGGTGTTCTGAATATAGTTTCTGGATTTGGCGCAACCGCTGGTACTTCTCTTGCAAGTCACATGGATGTAGACAAGGTAGAAATAAATGTTAACGTGCACATAACTTCTTGAAGAGGCTAAATTTTATGTTGCATTGTTTCATTTCCCTCCAGCTTGCTTTCACAGGATCGACTGATACGGGCAAAGTTATACTTGGACTGGCTGCTAACAGCAATCTAAAGCCGGTGACTCTGGAACTTGGAGGGAAATCACCCTTCATTGTATTCGAAGATGCTGATGTCGATAAAGCTGTGGAGCTTGCTCACTTTGCTCTCTTCTTTAATCAGGTTTTGTCAATAGTAGAATAATGTTTTTTGTTTGCTCAATTTGTTTGTTAGTTATTGAGATAATGTTTTTTTTTGTAGGGGCAATGTTGCTGCGCGGGGTCTCGGACATATGTTCATGAGAAAGTGTATGATGAGTTCGTTGAGAAAGCAAAAGCACGCGCACTAAAACGTGTCGTTGGTGATCCTTTCAAGAAAGGCATTGAACAGGGTCCTCAGGTTACACGCATATCCTTGCATTAAAAAGAGTTTATCTTTTGTTGATTACTTCTGTAATTTTGTGTATATTTTATCTTTTATCTTTTTTTTTTGTAGATCGATTCAAAGCAATTTGAGAAAGTTATGAAGTACATAAGGTCAGGAGTGGAAAGCAATGCTACTCTTGAATGTGGTGGTGGGCAGTTTGGCAACAAAGGTTACTTCATCCAACCTACAGTCTTTTCTAATGTTAAGGTAAAAAAAAACTCTTCCAAGTCAAAGACTTCTTTCAATTCACTGTAGTATTAACCGCGATATCCCTCTGGTTGAAAACAGGATGACATGCTTATTGCTCAAGACGAGATTTTCGGTCCAGTCCAATCCATCTTGAAGTTCAGGTACATAGAGTTACAAATAACCGTAATAAGTAGGGATGTCAGCACATTTGGTTAAAATGGTGATATTAATGAATTCGGTTAAAAGCTTAAACCATACATATGTGATGTGGGTTTGTTGATATTGGATTCAGTGATGTTGATGAGGTGATAAGGAGGGCTAACAACACTAGATACGGGCTAGCCGCAGGGGTTTTCACAAAGAGCCTAGACACTGCAAATAGGGTATCGAGGGCTTTGAAAGCTGGCACCGTTTGGGTCAACTGTTTCGATGTCTTTGACGCAGCCATTCCCTTTGGTGGTTACAAGATGAGCGGCAACGGAAGAGAGAAAGGTATTTACAGTCTCAACAACTACTTGCAGGTCAAGGCAGTCGTCACTCCGCTTAATAACCCTGCGTGGATCTGATCTTTGTGCTTTGTTTCGTCCTGAATGCTCAAAAGAACTCTTAAAAGTTAAAACAATAAAACAGCTCCAAGGTTTGTTTACTTTGACTATGTACAATGGTTTGTTTATTTTGACTATGTACAATGGTTTCAATATTCAACACTTTTTACTTCATATTTTAATATTCTACTTCATTTTTTTTGTTGTCTATCTCATCATTTAAACCGCATTCAATTTTCATCTATTACAATGATTTTGTGTTGATAAAATTCAACATCATATCTTAAAAAATAATGATTATTTTTGGATATCTAAATTAAATAAACTTAGTATCTATTGATAGGAAATTTAAAATTATAAATTTTCGTATTAAAAACAAAAATAAAATATTTAATTTATGATAAACTATTAGTTTTAAATAACAAAGAGAATATGAAAATGTCAAATTTTTATAGAAAAGTGATATATGCCATTAATGGTTACCATTTTCTTTTTATTCAAGATGTTAAATATTTTTAATGCAGTTTAATTCCCATCATCAATTTTTCTTTCAACATCTCCATCATAGTGATTTAACTGTTTTAACATTCCCGTTATAGATAGTTTTACTTGATTGTGGACATTTCAATAAATGTGTAAGCAAGTTCTAGCTGTTTTTTTTGCTTGTATCACTTAGCGATTACACTTAATTGGTGTGCCTTTTCTGGTTCATTTATTTATTTTTCTTGAATGGAATGTAAAACTTATTCAAAAGAAAAAAAAATCTTCTTTTGTTTTTGCAACTTGTTTCTCTTGTTCCGAGTCGCTAATCTATAAGAAATCAAAAACATAAACCACTGAGCTTTAACATGAGAAACGAGATTTAGTTGTTGCAGCAAACCAGACATACAACTTACAAGTCTTTCTGAAATTTATCATCCTTCAGTTTCTGAATAGAAAGAAGGCAATTCAAGATTTGTTTAACGAGATACCTGACGAGGTGTTTCAGTGGCGTGGTTTTAGCAATTAGCATCATGTCTCATAATGTTATGTTCCTGCCAAATGGCAATGAATCGAGAGTTGGAAGATATACCTTGTGATGAAATTTATGAGAATTGACTGATGGATCTCAAAAGCTATTCAGAAATTAAGTCTAGGGTTCCGATATTATGTGCTCCGTCCATTTTTAATTGTAAGTAGTTTTGCCTAAAAGCACAAATATTTAAAAAAATATTATTTAAATAAATATATTATTTAATCAATTAATTTAATCAATTATAAAAAACTAACATTATTTCATTGGTCACTCAATATCCAATAAATAAAAAAATGTGCATTGAATTCTTCACTCTTCTGCTGAGATAGCTTTGGATCTGTTTGTCGAAGTCCTCCTCCAGTAGTGTTTCGGGGTGGAGCTAGACGCCTCCGTCGAAGCTGCTAGGAGCCATCTTCGGGTGAGTGCTCATTGGCTATTCTCTTGTTTTCTTGGGTCCTTCCCAACTGATCAAGCGCAAAGGCTAAGGAATAATCTGTTGTCTCTTGATCTAAATTAACCTATTAGCTTCAAGCAAACCATTGTATGGTAAGCTTGAAATTAATCCTTGTGTATCTTAGGGATTTTTTATTTTTTTGCGGTCACTAAGATCAAATCAGCTTTTAAGTAGATTGTGGTTTCAAGTTTCATCAAATCTTGTAACCAAACTTTCATTATAAGTAATGATATTTACCTGTGTTAAAAAAAAGTAATGATATTTACCATTTAGCAAAAAAAAAGATAGGGAAGAGAGAGTGAAGAGTTTCCGAGACACTAAAAATGTGAAAAATTCATATGCATGTTTGTGAACATGAAATGATTTAGAGCATCATTAACCCAAGTGGTTTAGGAAAGTGTGCTCAATTTTTTTTTTTAAATTCTGATTTGAAAAATATAATAATAAATGAATCAATTGCGGACCGCCATATATCAGTGAGACCCGCAAACAAGATAAACAACAACGTTTAAATAAGCTGCAAAAGAGAGGGTGCTTTAAATTTTTATGGAACCCATCCACTATTATATTAATTTTTTTAAAGCACTTCCTTCTAAATACCTGGGTTAGTGATATTCTTAAGACTTCATAAAATACTATATTTAGTAAAGTAAATAAACGTACGAAAATAATTATATTTTTGAGTGTAGATATTGAAATAGACTATGACTTTGGTAATCTTGAAGAATAGTGGAATGGCGTTTTAATTATGATTCCGAAAATATTTTACCAACTAATAAAAATTACGGAATGAAAAAAGTACAAAAACTTAAATTTATGTTTTTGCTGACTCTTTTTGCTAACAAAAATATATATAAAAAAATTCATTATATTGAAAAATTAGTTTTAGTAGATTATTTACAAAAAATCAACACTTTCATACTAAAACTTTAAATAAATAGCAATAAATTTTTAATGATGAATAGTTAGGTTGTAAACAAAGTTACACTATGTGTTTCAAAAAAAAAAAAAAACAAAGTTACACTGTAGTTTGTTTTATAATATTATAAAATGTAAATTTATTATTAAAACGTATTAAAATAAATCAAATATTCAGAACCGGGCACAAGTATGCAGGTTAATTAATGATAGAGATGACATAAAGCAAAAATGTCAACTGAGTCAGATGACCAAATCTCGGGTCCTTCATGTTGAGTGAGCGAGGGAGGTTTTTCTCTTTGTTCTCTCTCTCTCTCCTTCTTCATTTACACTCCTGAATCCACCTAGATAGATAGACATTCTATGAAGAGAAGATTCTGAGTCCCAGTTTCGGATTCGATTCAACCATCTCTGATCTCCCAAAAAAAAAAACATCTTAGGGTTTCTTTCTCCTTTGGAACTCTCTCCTCGTCCCACATGGCGATGAGAGGTGTCGATTTCAAGTGGTGAGCTTCTCTCTTCTTTCATCTAAATGAGACGACTTTCGATTTCGATTCCCATTTCGTGATTTGTGTGTGTGTGTGTGGGTAACGAACGTTGCAGGTACGATGGGTTCTTCTTGTCGATGCTTGCCACTAGTGTGTATCCTTTTTTTTATATATTTGGATCGAGCTCAATGTTCTCAAAAAGAGACTCATTTTAGTCCTTTAAGATCCTTATTTTTTTATGGTCTAGGGGTTCTATTTCGTTTCTTCCTTGATCTCTCTTTGTAGAATCATTGTTGGTATCAACTGGAACCGGTATAGCAGGTGCCAGTACCCTTTGCATATATGGATTGTGGTTGGTCCCTTCTTCTTCTGTTGCTCTTTTTACTTATTTATCTATGAGCTTCACTTTTGTTTATTGTTCATCATTAAATTTGTGTGCTTCAGGTCGACTACACCACCGTCTTTATCTTCCGCGTCCTTATGTTTGTTGACAATGCTCTTGCTGCTCGACTCGGCTTGTAAGTTCCCATTCTAAGCGGAGTTTGATTTATCTTTTAGAATCTCAGAGTTCAATGTTTTCTCTATGTTGTTAGTTATATGAATGTCTGGTTAATTATGAACCATCTGTTAGGGATTTTGGAATTCAACAGCGGAACATTGGGTTTTGTGGGAGAGTGGTGGTGCTCTCTCTCCTATCTCTCCTTCTCTATCCCTTTCTGTGGGCTTGGACTGTTATCGGTACTATATGGTTTATTAGGGCAAAAAGCTGTGTAAGCCTGTTTTTTTTATGATCACTTCATAGGGTTATTCTTGCTGCACATCCTGTTTCTGAGCTATTATGTATCTTGATATATAGTTACCTGAAGATGGCCAAAAATGGGGTTTCCTCATTTGGCTCGTGTTCAGCTACTGTGGCCTCCTCTGCATTGATTGCATCTGTGTCGGAAAGGTAAGGCTTTTTTTTTTGTTGGTCTGATCTGAAGAGGACACGCCCACTTATATGAGTTTGCTTTGACAGTGGTTGGCCCGAAGACAGGTACACTCACTACGTGCTCAGCAGGGAATTCCGAGTTCAGAGTTTGGTGTAAGTTTCATTTTTGAGTGTTTTTTTATCTGGTGACCCTCCCTCCTCTGAGTTTTTTTTTCAATGTCTGTTTTTCTTGTGCCCAGATTTTGGTTGACATGATCAGGGTACCGGACTGGGCATTTGAAGCGGCAGGCCAAGAGATGAGAAGCATGAATCAAGATGCTGCTACTTACCATCCTGGACTTTACTTGACTCCAGCTCAGGCATGTCCCCTCCTTTGTTCTTCTAACTACTTTAAGCATTTAGTTACCTGTCCTTTGACATCCGTGGTTTCAATCTCAAGCACCTGATGGACATATTCTATAGAAAAGATCATTAGATTACTTTTACCATATCTGCTTCACGAGATTCCAAACATCTGATGCATGATGCTTTGATAAACAGACGGAAGCTGTTGAGGCACTCATTCAAGAACTTCCAAAGTTCAGGCTAAAAGCTGTCCCAGATGATTGCGGCGAATGCTTAATCTGCTTAGAGGAGTTCCAGATTGGACATGAGGTACTAAAAACATCTCTGTTCTTAACCAATTTCGTATGCATATTTTTTTCTGGTAAATATTAAACACTAGGCTTTGGTACAATACTGAGCTTGCGTGCTTTCCATAGATGAGCGGAGATTGTCTGAAATTTTACAGGTTAGAGGATTACCTTGCGCCCATAATTTCCATGTGGAGTGCATCGACCAGTGGCTGCGTTTGAATGTCAAATGTCCTCGGTGCCGGAGCTCGGTCTTTCCAGACCTTGATCTCAGAGCATTATCCAGCCTCCAGAGTTCAGAAACACAACAGCCCCCACAAGGGAACACAGAGACAACAGAAGCTCGGTACATAAGAAGCCAACCACAAAGCGAGAGCTATTTCCTGAGACTTCAACCCGTAATCCACTCTCCTGTCCACCCAGACACCGTTCTAGAGACTGCAGAGAATGTTAGAGTTGTTCCTCCTGTTTTGGCCGGTGGATCTCAATCTAGGAGATGAGAAAAAGAATCTGAAAATTCTACTCATTACTAACTCTTGGACTTATTGAAGGGAAGAGAAAAAAAAAGACATTTGGAGTCTACCCCCCATCCCCTTCAAAGTTTTCACCTTTGAGGCTTTGACAGTCTTGCAATGTAAATAAATTGTGGTTGAAAGAACAAAGAATCTTGGGGGCTTTACATTTTGTAAGAATGAAAAATTGTTTGTTCATACTCTATTTACGGTAGAGGATGTTTATATATACGCTCGCCCAGTGCCGGAAGGTAAAGGAGGTTGGTGACCTGATGATTGGGGAGCCTGCTAGTTCAGGGGGCGAGCACTTTTATTTAGTTATGGTTTCAGGTTGACAACAACTTTTCTATTTTGTTTACTCAAATCATGTGAATTGGTTTCATTAACATACATTAGTTTATGATTACATTCATTATATAAATATCGATTTTGTACTAATCCTTTTCACAAAGCCGCACTAAAAATTCAATGACGAGAGGTTTCTGAAAGGGTTTGTGAGGTGATTACGAATATGGTCTTGGAGTTTGTTTCCGGAGTCTATAGTGAGTTGAGTTACATATAGAGTTCGGATATCTGTTCTCAAAAATATCATTATTTGTGATTTGATTTGCTTTTCCGAATATTGTTAGTTTTTGTTTGTTTTGTCTGAGTTACATATCCTGATTTTTTTCTTTGAATTGAAATAAAATATGAATCGAAAAATAACTGATATTTTGTACAGTCCTATATATACACATTTTCATTTTACCACATAAAGTAAGATAACATAAATATAGATGTGGAAGATAGTCAATTATTATTATTTTGATCAATTTGAGGTATCAAGGATCTATAAAAAGACATAAACTAAATTTTAAGGAGTAATGCATTTATGGATATAACCTTTCTTTGGTTATGCAAATGAATTGAAAGTTAAGGTTTATAATCTTGTGAATTTCCGTTGATCAAAAAAAAAAATCTTGTGAATTTCCGAAGAAATATGACTTACTTAATTTCAAGCAACAGAGTAGATCAAAACGTGTTGGTATCCCGAAACCGTTCTTGACACAAAAAACTTTCATATCAACACTGTCTAGATATTGTTATAACCATAGTTAAAGGATTATCATAAAATTTTCTGTGAACAGTCGTATAATCCACTAGTGGGGTAGCTAGATATGTTGGAAATCCTAGAACCCCTTGAAAAACCTTACGTACGTGAGTTTCCACTTTGAAGATCTGGAGTTTATTTTTATTTTTTTTGCGCACCCTCTGGGGTTTATTCACCAATCACAAAACAAGATATTCCATTGAAAGGTCAAGAAACAAAACAAGATATTCCATTGAGCTCAACGTAAAAACCCAAAAGTGAAAGAAAAGTATAAGTGACAAGCTTTTAGACATGTATATGTATATGTGTATATATTATAAATATAGGACACGAATACGTCTACCATCTACCATAAACGTTTGTAATGAATAAAGAATCTGCACATGATCTCCCATTCTCCCCCACCAATATGTGTGTATACTTACGTATAAACACGTACATATTCCTTTTCCATTCGTCAAAATTTAAAGTTTTCCTTCAAGTGACACACGATCTCTTGCTGCAAAGTTTAAAACATCTAATCAAATAATCTCAGAGCATTAAAGCAATTTCTAAATAATATATATATATTGGAGAGTAAATTATATTGAGAAGGTAACGTAGGGAAAGGCTTACGAGGAAGCAGAGGAGGACACAAGCGGCTGCACCTGGAAACAGTACGTACCAAAAGCTCAACTTTTGTAACTTTGCTCCGTCAATGAACATTAGTGGCAAACTCGCAGCTGTTTTTTCAGAGAAATTTTTAATCGAAAAAGTGTTTTTTTCAGACATTGAATCATATGAAATGATTAATAAATGATTTTTTGTAAGAAAACGTACAAACACAATGATGGAAATTATATATATATATATATGAAAATGGAATTGATAGAACTTTTCTGTTTCACTCACGATCAGCCCATTGTCCACTTTAATATCTCCATTTATAGAAACCTAACGCAATCCAAACTAGTTTCCGGAATAAAATATATCCATAAATGATAAAACATATGTGTTATTCGTAATCTACTACGTACTTGCAAACTCTTTAACTACTTTTGTGTTCATATCTCCACAATTCTCACATTGCATATGAATATGATTTCAGTTGAGGTAATTTCATTTTCCGTTTGGAAATGGGAGGAATTTGATATTCCAGATTTAACCATTCATGTTAAGCGTGGGATTTGTATAATCCTGTTCTATATATATTTCTCACATGTCTAACTCTTATTACAGTAGAATATAAGAAAATCTAGTTTCGTTTTGCTAGGATGATTAAATAAGTACAAAATTCTAGTAATGAAAATTTTATAAACTTCCGTCAAAATTGACAACATCTATAAAAGTAGAAATCAGTTACCAGACGGATGATTAGCACGAGCAATGACCATAAACGCGATGGAAGCCGCGAGGGCGGTGCTGCGGGAGAGCCAACCGGGCCCGAGGATGGAGAACGCCAACACTCCAATGGCTGCACAACCTATTTGAGCCATGAATATATTGTATTTCTGAAATAAATACAGCACTCATCAGCGTTTTGATCAACATTATCGCATTTTAAGGTTGCATTTTATTTTCCAAAAAATAGCGTTTTAATCAAAATAAAGGAAAATCGTTTCAGAAATTACCCTAGCAGCAGGTGCAGAAGGTGTGGTGAAGAGAATGGCAGAGACGGCACCAACTGGTGCAACCGAAATTGAGATACCTTTAGGGTTTAATATATGATCTATCCTTCCCAGTATCGCCATTGCCGCAAACGCTCCTGTTCATACCAGAAAATATATTAACAAAACACTTAAAATATTAAACCCAAAATAAAAAACATTTAAAATATTTTTCATACATCCGTACATGTAATACTTGATTTCATGAACTCGGTCATATATTCAAGGTTAGAAACACATATAAAGACCTATAGTTACTTAGCCTCTTCAAAGAAAAAAAAAGATCTATAGTTTAATCAAGTAAGTTCATTTACTTTGCATGCATACATGATACTTGAAAATTAAAATGGCATGACATGAGCAAATAATACTATAGCTATTTCCTTTCATTTCTGATAACA
The DNA here is from genome assembly GCA_019706035.1 of Raphanus raphanistrum subsp. raphanistrum. NCBI lineage: Eukaryota > Viridiplantae > Streptophyta > Magnoliopsida > Brassicales > Brassicaceae > Raphanus > Raphanus raphanistrum. The sequence goes on along the minus strand of CM033980.1, from coordinate 12,096,143 downwards.
ATATACCAAACAAAAAGATAAAACCAATTAACCAATTTAGACCCATGTTCAAGGATTTGCATAGGCAATGACGATTTTCCAATTATATTTTTAATTTTGATAAATTGAAAACCATATTTGTTTCTACGAGTAAATGTTATGCGAGTTAATTAAGAAAATTAATAACACGATTTTTTTTTATTTCTTACTAAATTCAGGATATAGGATATGCCAATGCAGTTTTTATCAATACTCAATAGCCATTTGGTCGTTGGAAGACACACGATCTCTCTGTCTCTCTCTTCCCTTTGTCTTCGGACAAAACAAAATTGCTGTCTAATAATGTGTTTTCAGTTTATCAGTGAGCATATTTTTTAACTAAAGAAAGACTAACCTGCTGCAGGCCAAATGACGTCACTCATTGACGGAGCCACCGTTGTCTTCTCGGGCTTCCAAGAATCCCAAGAAACTGCGGGTAAATCTTCAGCAGAATCTACCGGCATAGAAAGGCCGGGGCTTTTACTTACTCGCCAGCGAGTGCTCCATGACCTAAGGTTTCTGATATGCCTCACAGATTCATAGATACATAGACCATAAGATGAGAGTCCTAAGAAATGATGCCGTTTGAAAGCGGCTGAAACCACTGACTGAGCTCTTGGAACCGTTGGAGTAATAATATTCCGGCGAAGAAGCTGTAAGCGTCCAAAAGGTAGAGGCCTCACTGGAACCGGAGCCATGGTTGCTGGGAGGGCTTCTTGATGTAAGTATCTCAACAAAGACTCACAGCATGATCCCCTCTTTCTAATTACATAAATACTCAGATTTACAGTAGTGGACAATTATATTTAGAAATCTTATATTTATTACAAACACTCAGATTTGTGTGCATAAAAAATATTATATATTTTGTTCACAAGTTAAAATGAGGTGCCTTGTTCAGAAAAAATAGAAGGTAAGTGTACAGTAAAGGTCTCACAGACAATAAAAGGTGGACTATTTTTACATTAGTAATTTTTTTTTTGTCAAACACATTAGTAATTAAGGGCTTGCAACCAAAAATTGAACGGAACTAGAATTGTTTATTGAAGTCAGAACTATCTTTCATGTTCATTCTAATGGGACATATTTCAAGTATATGAACCTGATTCCACATATATATATATATGAACCTATTTATCTCTATTTTAAAAGATCGAAACCTCAAAGTACACATACGAAGGTTTAGCTTGGTTTTACTGGTTTAGAATCTAAACTAATATCAAACCAGTTGAATCGATATAAAACCAGTTCGCATCAAACTAAAATTAAAATCCGACCCGATCTGATATCTAAATATATAGAACCTGACTCCAACATCTTACTAAAAAGTTGGGCTGAGTACTATTTGATGAATATCAGGTTGTGTCGAGTTTTAATTTCAGTTTGACACCAATTAGTTTGATCGATTTAACTGGTTTGATATCGATTTAAAAACAAGTTAAACCTTCATTTGTGTGGTTTGGGGTTTCGATCTTTTAAAATGAGAGTAAATAGGTTTATATACTTAAATTGTGTATAATTAGGAAGAGCATCAAAGATTGTGTGGAACTGGTACTATATGATATTTATGATGTGAAAATTGGTCTTTTACTCTAACTATAATGTTTTAGTACATACTAATATTAATATAGTGCAGTTACATTTTTTCAAACTTGTTAATTTCTTGGTTATATACACGACTTCTACGAAATGTTTATTGACTTCAGTATGTAAGTGCAAAGATGACACCACAATTAAGGTAATGCAGAAGATAAACTAAGAGACAAATACACAAGCAACCACAATGTTTTATTAGAATCTCTTTAAACAATCTATTACAAGATCTGCTTAATTCAGTTTCTACACGTCTAGTGTTATCACCCTAACACACGCTACTGAAAGATTCTTAAACTACTCACTTATGTCTGTACTCATCAAGTACTTTAACCACTGTTTCAGCACGACCTAAAAACATTTTCAAGAGTTTTTTTTCTTTCTCTATAAGATCAGTCTCTGTGTCTCTGTCTAAATACAAAAGACCCCATAGCTATCTTACATACTTCTCCACGTTTCCGAAATCCTAGTTTCAAAGACAACATAGATATGGACATCTTCCATAACAATAAACACAACTTTACTTTTTTAGAATACACTTATTCCTTTTCTTTTAAGTAATATACTTGCTCACCAAGTTTATTCATCTTTTCTTATCTCCAAGATAATTCTTTGCTCTCCAAATCTACACGACTCCATTTCAACATCTCGATTCTACATGATTTTCACTATTCAACACGACGTCTACTTCAACAACTACGTCAGCAATTACTTCAAGGCAGACATCTTGAATCTTCACAATATTCTATGAATCAAAACTGATGACCAATTTTAAGAAATACTAATTCAAAATTAGTTGATAACCGAGTTATAAGAAAATCATAAAGAAGATATTGGTATATTCCTTTTATTTAGTTTTTTTCCTTAAAATACCAACTTAGTATATTTTTAAAAAAAATTTATGGGGGTGTATTCAATTTAACATTTGATGTGATTTAATTTTTAATGGAGTTTTAGATTATTTTAATAAGTTGCAGAGATTTATGTGATTTTTGTTAAATTACTCTAGAATATCACCTAAAACTATGAGATTTGAGTTTTAATTTTTTAAACTAAGAAACTCCACCCAAACACCCTAAAATCACCTCAAAACTTTAAAACTCCACAACTTAAAATATTTTCAATAACAGTGGATTTTAGAGTACTTTACGAAATGTCAAGTTCAATAACAGTGGATTTTAAATGAGTTTTTAAAATTCATGTTTGAATAATAGTGGATTTGTCATTTTATTACAAATCACCTTAAACTCTGGGTTGAATACACCCCCTTAGTATATTATGTTCGTTAATTCTTTTCGACATGCAAATGACGCTGCCAATCTCTCCATTCACTTCGAAAACAACTAAAACGCCAACTTGCGTTTTTCGACCAAATTATTCATTCAGTAGACAGCAGATACTTGATACTGTTGATATTTATACTGCTTATTTAACTGAAGAAAAAGGACCTGCATGTATTATACTAATAGTTAATGGAGGAATGACTTTTGATTTTAAAATGATAGATGCAAATGGATATGCCAAAAAAGCAGTGGCCATATAATGATATAAGAGGTGGATGGGGTTCAAATGCGAGCCTCTTTGATCAGTCGAAAGGTCATTGGATGACAATAGTGCCTTCATCTAATACTTAAATTATTATTTACTCGTTATTTGAATATCGTTCAATATGTTATACAGAGATTTGTATTTTTTATTTCTGTTATATGTGGAACCTGTTGCCTTCACATGCATGCACATGTTCCATGTTTTTTGTTCGCCATCTATTTTATTAATGGGACAAAACTCTAAGGGACAAAGCCCAATTACAAAAACATATATAAATTAAGCCCAAAATCAGAAGGGCAACACAACCAACGAATTGGTTCTAAAGTAAAACCCAACTTGTAGAAGCACCGTAGCCTAGTGGTTAAGGTTTAAAGGCTTCTACACCTAAGTCTGGGGTTCGAATTCCAGACTATGCAAGTTCTTGCATATTTCAGGAAATCCAGGTTTCAAATCCCGGAAAGAGCGGTTTATTAATGCAGACAATAGAAGAAAGGCGTGCAAGAGATCTTCAACATGGTGCAAGTAAATCGGACCAGGAGTGAATCTTCATAGGACGGCTCAGGTGACACAGTTAGGTGTAGATTTCATAAGGCAGATAGTTTGTCGCTTGTCGAATCGTCTTTGTAATCTTTCTCATAATTGCAATGTTATAATAAATCAGCGTTAAAAAAAAAAAGTAAAACCCAACTCATAAGCCATAATTGGATCAACACCACAACCACGTGTCGACGAAGATGCATGTTCACGACACAGGTTAAGATCCTCGCCTATGAGGAGAACACGCGTCACATGCTGCCGCTTCAAGACCAACACGTCGGAAACCAAATCAGCGTTCCACCGGAACAGAGCCGGAACCGGATCCCATCGTAGATTTCTCCGTCTTCATCACTAGAGATAGCCATCACCAGAAAATACTAAGCGATGATTCCACCGAACCCCACTGGGACAGCAACCACAACACAACCCCCTCCATTTGATCTCCTTTCCTCGAAGAGCATCCATCGAAACAATGTCAAAATCTCATCCGAGAAGAAACCAAGCCACCAACCACTCCTACCTCATCCTTGCCTACCCCCATCAATCGGAGAGCATCCATTAGCCTAGCCAAGATCTCATCCAATAAACAGAGATTCCAGAACCCAAAGATCATAATACCTAATGAAACTCAACTTCGATCCCCTTCAAAGTAAAAACCCGACAAACATCTAACTCTAAAGTCGGCGACGCATGGCTTAGAAACCACTACCCCGGAGGTCAAAAGCCGGCGAAGATAGAGCTATAAAAACTCCACTTCCCATAATCACAATTCGATCAGAAAAACACAAAAAAAAAACCTAGAATGTGATTCATAGCCTGCCGGGAAGCAGCGTACCTGTGAAAAAGCCTAGAATTACCAAAACCAAAAGAGATATAATTTATATGCGATCGCTGAAAAAGAAAGCCCATCTAAGCGGTTGATAACTCTTCCATTAATCATGAACAGCTTGAAGCTCAGAGGAGGCATTAGCAGTAGACGGCGAAGATAGCATGATAGACTGAGCCTGCAACATCTTGTCATGAGCCAGAGCAGTCCTCTTCTCGATTCCAGAATAATTTTTTCTGCTGAGTTCTCTAAGTACATTCTTGAGCAGCTTAAGCTTTCTAGACAATCTGAACATAGGGGAGCCCATGATGTTGAATGAGAACCAGCTGATGCACACGGTGGCCAGAAAGTCCTAGTTCTGAGTAAGGAAGTTGTAGAATCTGAAAGGCTTTTTCAGCCTAAGCTTCGCAGGCTCTAACGTGATGGTAAAGACAGTATGATCAGAGAAGTCCGGACTACCAACAAAAGCAACTGAAGACAGAAACAGATAATACCAGTCATCACTTACGCTTGTTCCACCAAGTGAAAGTAGTGCCACAGAAGTTCAGATCATCTAAGTTTGCATCCAAAAGGCATTGATTAAAGTCCCTGATCTTCTTGTCCATATTCAGAGTAAGTAATTTAGAGTGCTCAGCAGGGTTCCCGATCTGGTTGAAATCACCTATAACCAGCCACGGTTTCGAGTCCAAATTGTGAGATGCAGCAAGCGAGTTAATCTCTGCCCAAAGGATGGATCTTCCCGCAGCGTCATTAGCCGCATAAATGACAGAGATGAAAATGTTAGTCTGAACAGAAGGCCAAGAAACCTCCACCGTAATCATCTGAAGAGATTTGGAGATAGTAGAGACAATCAGAGAAGGATGTCAGACCAACCAAATTTTACCAAGAGGAGAGAAACCATAATTGTCTTCAGAAAACCATCCGAGAAAAATATCTGAGACAAATTTATTTTTCTTGGAAGACTTCGCATGAGTCTCCAGAACACCGCCAAAAAGAGAAAAGTTTTTTCTATACCATTTATGCAAGCCGCTACGGTAATTATATTTATTTCGACCGCGCACGTTCCAACAAAAAAAATCAGTCAACATAATTTAATTAATTTTGGGGCCCTTGCCCCTGTTACCTTTCAATCCTGAGAATTTCTTCCTATTCTTCACAAGTTCAAAGTCTGGTTCCTTCCTTTTTAATTTCGTTTCCTTCCTTTAAGGGTGATTAACCATTTAGTTTAGTCGGTCTTTGGCTTAAATTATTAGACGTGTGTTTCCCTATGCACATGCAGTGTACTAAAAGTTAGTTTAGGTAGTGCCTAATGGTCTGCCTATTCGGCATAGGCCTGGGCATTTTACCCGGACCCGAAGATCCGATCTGGAACGGATCCAAAAATATCCGACCCGGAACCGACCCGAAAAATTATAAGTACTCATATTGGTCTTTTTATTTTGGATCCGCGGGTCTCGGGTAAGACCCGGACCCGAACCGAGACCTGATCAGGTATCCGAAATACCCGAGATTTATTTTATATATTAGGTATATTTAGGTGATTGGGTATATTTTTGGTATTTCTAATCTTTTTTTAAGTTTTAGGTTCGTAATTTCGGATATAATTTCAAATTTCTAGTGTAATTTTAGATTTTCAGAAAATATAATTTGGGTATTCAGATATTTTTTGAGTTTTCAGATCTGATTTTAGGTAAATATTCAGGTACTTTTACGGTTTTTCGGGTACTTTTCGAGTTTTTGGGTCCAGTTTGGGTATTTCGAGTTTTTGGGGTTCTATATACCCGAACCGATCCGGATCCGAACAATACCCGAATATTATAGGTGTTTTACGGGTACTGAAATTCTAGACCCGAACCGATCCGGACCTGACAAGACCCGATCCGGAACTGACCCGAAAATTATAAATACCCATATGGGTCTAAATTCCGAGAACCCAAAAGATCCGGACCCGACAAAACCCGAGCCGAATCCGACCTGAAGACCCGGATGCCCAGACCTAATTCGGCAAATCTGAACAAATTTTCTCGAACAACTTTTTAAAAAGTGGTATAGCGCTCAAATATTGTTTTAGACTCCTGCCTAATTAATAGTTCCATACTTATAAAACACCTAACTACCGCCTACCTATTTTTTGAACATTGTGCACATGTAGAATAAAATTACTCTTGCTGATTTATCTGGTGATCCAACTTCATTGTTGAAGTACAAAGAGACACAGGAAATGAGTGAAATTTTGAGCTTGGATTTGAACTGATTTTAGGATTGCTGGTGGGTCCAATCTCAGCGAATATAGGTTTCTTTCGTTTTAGGAGAGGAGGTAAGTTTCAAAAAAAAAAGAGAAGAGGTGAATACTGGATAAAAATGGGAATGCCTATTGTTTTTTTTTTGCTATACTTTAGCAATCCATTCAACGCAAGGACAAGCAGTTAGCTCGAAAATAACACAAATTGTAATGAGAGTCAAGTTCCAGTCCAACAAGGTGCGGCAGAGATTCTAGAGTTTTGATTGATAGAATGATAGAAGATGCATGATCCAAATTCGACATCAAATAAAAAAAGGAACTTTTAATATCGTGGGTGATTGGTTTAGCTTTAACTTCCTACTGTAGCTTTATTTATTTTTAAATCACTAAACTTTACCAATCATGTTGTAGTTTTATTTTTGTTAGTCAAAGCCTACAACATATTACTATTAACTTTTACAAATCATGCTTTAGATTTATTTTTTAAGATACAGCAAAAAATCTAAAGCAAATTTTTTTCTTATGTATTTTAGGCAAAAAATCTACATCCTTATTTTATAGGCTGTAGAAACTTTGAAATGAAAAAACTATTTACGATATCAAATAAATTAGATAATCATAATAAAAACATTTATAAATATTTTACTTTAATTCTGGGTGTTTTCAAAACTATTGAAATATTTTAAATAACATAAAATATTATTTATATATCACATTTTAAATAACAGTAAACTATGATAATTTATAAAAAATATTAACAAAAATTATTTTAGTTGATAAAAATAATTATTTGATATATACATCACATATTTTATTTTGAAATATCTACAACATATAACCTACAACAACATATAACCTACAACTACAACAAATTTAACTACAGCAAAAGTCTCTGCAAAAAAATTTACAGTAACGATTTTAAAGCTACAACCAATTTACCTACAACTAAACTTTTACAGCTAAATTTTTATAGCTACAGTCGAGCCAATCACCCTCAATCTTTTTCAACACTTTACAGTAGCAATTACATATGGTATTGTAGAGAGATAAGAATGATCTAGAATGACATTAAATGTCAAACTCCACCGGCCACACGGATATAGGATATTGTTTTCGGCTCATTTGAATATCCAGGAGAGGGTCTATCCGTGGACTATACCTCTATCTAGGGTTAGGACTGTGCATTTAATAAATCCGGGTTTAACCCTTTTTGTACAAAAAAAAATTTTATGCACGAGCGTTTTTGTTTCCAGCTTTTCCTTTGTCCTTGTAAATACAATGAAGTTGACCGTTAGTGGCGTGTTCTGCTTCTGGTTGTTTTGTTCACTGATGGGTTTTATATTTGGGCTTTAGCAAGCTTGAACATTTGGCTTATCTTTGTTGAGTTATTGCTTACAGTAATTACAGTAAGCCCGATTTCTTTTTTCTTTTTGAATATTAAAATATTGATATAGGTGTAGTTTAACTATTTTAATATAATTATTAAAACCTCTTATTAATCATTTAAGAAAATTATTATATTTGACAAAAAAATATATATTTTAAAAATAATAATTTTTATATTTGTGTTTTGAATTATATTTATATTTTTTATTTATATAATACTTTTCTTAAATTTTTAAAATATATATATATATATATATATACTCGTCTTTAAAAGATCTTTCTAAAAAGGCGGGTCAGAAGCTAGTCTTAGTTATAGTTTTTAATTTCAAAATTCTCTTCCGTTCACTAGTAAAAATAGCTATAACCATGTGACTAAGAGGGATTTATTGGTAAGTGAATTTTCATGAACTTTAAAAAAATTGAGATTTCATTGGTATTGGTTGTTGAATTTTAAAAATCTTAATAGAATCTATTTTTATTGATTTAAGAATTTTCAAAATTCACTCAAATTCCTTGTTATTCAAAAAGTTTTGTTTTTATTGAATCTCTAATTCTAACCAAATCTAGTGTTATTGAGAAATGAATTCATTTTTACTTATAAGGCTCAACTTTCAAAATACCATATGTAACTATGTGATTTTAAAAATCTATGGATAACTTTTATCATCGTAAATACTAAATACAAATTATATATTCAAAACTATAATTCATTATATTTTTGAATATATAATTATATTTCTATTGTTCTATCATTTTTGAATAAATAACTATATTTATAAATATTAGAAATTTGAAAAAAAAATCGAAAAAGCATTTTAATGAAATTTTTTAAAAATTGATTTTTTTTTGAAAATTCGTATTTTTATAAAAATTTGAATTTAAAAACATATAATTCGAAATTATAGAAAATATTTTTATATTATTTTATATTTTATTTTATTATTTCTTTATTACTCTTTATATATTTATAAAACAAGTTTGTTTCTTTAATGAAACTTCTTTTGGTAATCCAAATTCATGAAAATCTATATCTATTTATAAAAAGGTTATGAACAAATTTTATAAGTCAATATATATATACTTTCACAATCCACATAATTTTTAAAATCTATTAATTCTTTAAATTCACAAACTCTATACAAATTCATCTCTCCCTAATACTTAAATTTCGTGCCTATATGACGGAACAGTCGCCACAAAAATGTGACTATATATGTTCGTAATCATTCGATGGCTAAATAAGTTACAACAAATCATGAACATTTTTTGTGATTAAATTTAGTCACAAAATATCCCAAATAACTAAATAACTGATCAGTCACGTTTTTATTTGTAGCTAAAGGTGACTATTATAAAAAAAAACTAAAACAGATTTTATTAAGCAGATTACAAGAATATATAAAACAAATTATGTATATAAATAATACATATACACAAAACATATAAAAATTCAACTAGGTGTTTTCCTGCATCATGTGCATTAAGGAATTTTTTAAATCTAATTTATATTTAAAAATAATTTTTATTAAATATTATAGATTTTACTATTTTCTTACTAATATTTAATATAGATTTGATATTTATTAAATCAATTTGTATAAAACATAAAATGATATAAAATTATATAATTTCAAAAGATTAGCCTAAACAATATTTAAAAATTTGTAGATATATAAGAAACTAATGATCTTAGGGAAAAGTGCCTATTCCGACCCGAACAATTTCGATCGTGCCAAATACGACCTGAACAAGTGGTCAGTGCCAAATATGACCTGAACTTAATTAAAATTCAAAAAACCTACCCGAACTTTTTAAAATGTGCTTAAATCTACATTGACTCTAACAGAAGTTAGTCAACCGTCAAGATAAAACGACGTCGTTTTGATATACAGGAAAAAGTGTCTATTTTGACCCAAACAATTTCGGTGGTGCCAAATACGACCCGAACACATGGTCGGTGCCAAAAGCGACATGAACTCAATTATAATAAAAAAAATTACCTGGATTTTTTAAAATGTGCCTAAAACTACATTGATTCTAACAGAAATTAGTCAATTGTTAATAAAATAAAAAGACGTCGTTTTGATATATAAAAATAAACCACATTGACTTTATTTTTATTAACAATAAAGTAAATAATAAAAATCTACTTTATTGTTAATAAAATAAAGTAGATTTTTTAAAATGTGCCTGAAATTAAGTTTGAAAGAATATATATCAAAACGACGTCTTTTTATTTTATTAACAATTGACTAATTTCTGTTAGAGTCAATGTAGTTTTAGGCACATTTTAAAAAATCTAGGTAATTTTTTTATTATAATTGAGTTCATGTCGCTTTTGGCACCGACCATGTGTTCGGGTCGTATTTGGCACCACCGAAATTGTTTGGGTCAAAATAGACACTTTTTCCTGTATATCAAAACGACGTCGTTTTATCTTGTTAACGGTTGACTAACTTCTGTTAGAGTCAATGTAAATTTAGGCACGTTTTAAAAAGTTCGGGTAGTTTTTTTGAATTTTAATTAAGTTCAGGTTGTATTTGGCACTGACCACTTGTTCAGGTCGTATTTGGCACGATCGAAATTGTTCGGGTCAGAATAGGCACTTTTCCCATTGAATTCTAATATTTTCAAAACTTGCGAATGTACAGTACAACTAAAATTCAAGATAATGAGAGCAGTCTGAAACCAGACCAAGTGTGTATCTTTTCAAAATATTACAGGTATATCATCATTGTCCACGGGTATCAACAAATACCAAAGCCGTAACTAAAAAAATCAGCTTCAGTCGTAGATTCGTAGAGTAGATTACAGGTTGCTTGTATTAAAAAATATTAAAATTAAATACATACGTACATGACCAAAAATGTATTAAAATTCCTAAAATTAAATACGTACATGACCAACAGAACAAAAAACGAAAGTCAAAAGGGTTCAGCAATGTTCAAACCGTCCATTTGGTAGCGTCAGTAGCGTGTGAACAATAAAATATGTAGCTCAACCACCACGTCGGGCAAAATAATTCAGCCAACACAATTAAGTGCGTCGACGTTAAATTTTCTGAGAGATAATGTTTTTTTGATAAAACATTTTTAGACATGTTTCACGTGAAGCCGTAGAGATTATTTGAAGTTGTAGTGCGTGACTGTGTGGGTTTTGGAACACACTTGTAGTGCGTAAATTGCTTTTCTCTTCTGAAAATGCTTGCAAATTGCTTTTCATTTGCCCGAGTAGATTATAGTGCGTACTTTTTGATTTAAATTTATAAGAAATTGAAAAGCTAGGCTTTTAGCAAAAATTGCTGATTATAAGCATCGATGAAGTACATATTAAAAGGGAAATGTGATTCTCTGTTTGCACGGTTAAACCGATTGAAATATTTTGTCACTATTCACAAATTTCTTTCGTTAAACAGAACGAGACAAAGAATCATCAACATGAAAATAAAGAGGCGGCGTATCTCATGTGGCACTATCAGACTATAAAACCTAATAGTTATTTGAAATTTATTCTTTATCAATGACATGAAGGCTGAAGCAGTAAACTCTATGAGTCGGAACTGAGAATAGTGAAAGATGAAATCATCGAAAAAGAAAAGCTTCAGTGGTATAATCGTATAAGATAGCGATATAATATTAATTACTTTTATACAATATTAATTATAAAGTTCTTTCAAACCACTATACGTTTTAAATATGTTTTTCTGGTAATAGTTTTAAATATGTTACTGTACAAGAACAATAATTATATAGTTTTCTTCAACCACTACGTTTAAATATTCATTAATATCAAAAATTTATATTTTGCCGAGGTATAAGACTACTTTCATTGTAAAATATCTCTATGCTACATAGGAAAGCCGTAACGAAATTGAGTGGCGCTAAATGGGAACTCTTCTTATCTAGTGAATTGTTTTAAGCAATAGTCCAAGCCCTTGGACCAAATCACGTCTCGTAGTCCAACTAATTAAAAAGAACACGTGACAAGTAAATTTAATTCAAGAGATTAGACACAAAACATACAGTTCCGTTCCATTGAGATTTTCTTTATTCAGAAATTGTAATCCACGTTTATATATTTATTTTAAGAGAACGGTACATATAATAATAACTTCGCTCCGGTGTTTATGTACAGTTTGCCGGTACACTTCACTAAATATAAAGATTAGAAAGTAAACTGGGACTTACGCTTTTGTATGATTGAACATGGGATTGGTATTACTGTTTGTTGTGGGCTCGGTTCCATTTGGGTCGCATCGGTTTAGTACCCATTTTATCCAAGTTTCGCAAACAATTTTAAATAATTAATTGAGTAAACGCCTTTTTTTAATTCTGTTCTGTTTTATGTTTATTCCAAATTATTTTTCAATAATATGACGTTCGGTTGATAAGAAAATCAGAAAATTGTCAAGTAACCGGTTTTGATATCCCATTTGATTTAGTTGGCTTCCGACCTTTTCGTTGACTGGTGTGTACTGTGTATCCAATGATTGACGGCGTGAAATAGACTAAAAAGTTCAAAATCATGACGTGAATAATAGCGTGTAAATAAATGAAAGAATTACAGTATAAGCATGAGAAGGTTGACTTTCGTAGTGTTTAACTGTTTACCTTTTTGCAATTTGATCAAATCACTAGTTTTCCAAATAAACCGCGTCAACCCCAACACGCACTGAGAACGCGGACAACACAACATCAACTTCATCAACTCTTCTCTTTTTTTTTTTTGTCAAACCATCAACTCTTCTCTTATTTCATCTTTTTTTTTGTTGCTTTTGACAACCCATAGTGTTCCGGTTTAGTTTGTTTTTTTGAATATATTGCAATTGAAACTGAAAACTATATTTTAACAGAAACAAATATGCTCTTTAACAACAAAGATCAGAAGATGAAATCGAACAAAAATAACTAAGAAGTTTTTGTTGAAGCCATCGGGGACCGAACCAAACCAAATTATTTTTTTTGGTAAAACCAAACCAAATTATTAACGATTCATAATCAATTTAATTAAACGATTATATGCCCCATTGAAGTCTTTAATTAAACGAACCATACGGGATTCGGCCATCATCAAAACCATATATGAATATGACATTTTCGGTTCAAAAAATGACATTTTCGTTGGTAAATGTTAGGTGATAATATATATTTGTACTTGCATGCAATAAAAACATGCGTTAGACTATAGATTGTGTGGTACACCTATCTTACACGTATGCACATATTTTAATGAATAAACTAAGTGTTAAGTCTTCTCATTCACATTTTTCTTCATTGAGGAAAATGTGATTATTCAAAAACAAAAAACAAAAAAAGCTACAAAAGTAGAAACCTTTTGCATTTTCCCTTTTCTGAAATAAATGTCTTCTCAAGTCATTTTGTTCTAATTAAAAATGGAACTGGTAGTAGCATAATCATGTATATATTTATGTGTATATTAACAACGTGGGTGCAATTTTTGTAGTATCTATACTATCAAAACAGTCATTATATTGAAATTATTTACAATGGAATACCATTTCTATATTTATGTAACAACATTAATTATTGTAGACCAAAATAACTAATATTTGATTGCTGCTAAATCTATAAATACATGTAGTATAGATAAATAATTTCTCGATACTTACCAAAGAAATATTTTGTTACCGTAGTGAATGAAAAAGAATCTTATACTAGCAATATGTTGTATTTTTAAATAGGTTGAATATTTCTTTTTAAAATAGATTACAGATAATATTTATAATATATTTGATCATATTATTACAAATATTGCTTGATATTTTACGGTTTGAAGTTTTGTGGGTTATTCTATGATACATACAAAATAATTATTAAATACAAATAAATTGAACTAAAATATTTGATCATTTTTATTATAACATATTAAAATAAGCATTAATCAGTGTGAAACAAATTAAAAAGATTAATTATACCTCATTTCAGTTTTTAATATTTTAAAATAAACATAACTGGTTGGTTCAACTAATTAGCCTCAGATTTAAGAAATGTTTTTAAACACCCGGCCAGGACATTAAACTGGATGATTTTCCAAGTTACCGAGTCATCGAATCGACCGTAGATGAACTGCGGGTTAATAAATAAATTAATTTATCATATAATAATATATTCCCTCCGTTTCGAATTAAATATCTTTTTAGAGTAATTTTTTTTTCAAAATAAGTGTCATTTTATGATGTTAATGCAAAATTTATCGATTTTTTATTCTAAACTATTTTTCTATTGGTTGAAATCTGGTTAGGTGTATTGGTAATGATATTTTTATCTAGTAAATATACAAACTTAAATGTTTTATTAATATGTGTGTCGAAGTCTAGAATGACAAGTAAAATGAAACGGAGGAAATACTAGCTAAGAAAATAAACATATAAAAACTAAAGTTAAGTATTTTCTAATATTTTTATAAAACATAAAATAATATTTTGTATCTATACTAATAAAGTAGGCTTTTTATTTCCTTGGGGAAAAATGCCATGTGGAATTTTCTTTTTAATAATTAAAATATTTTCTCAACTTAAATTTAATGAATTTTGGTATTAATTGTGAAATAAATAGGGTGAGGGGAGGTTAAACTTTTATTTTTAATAATTAAATTATTTTCTCAACTTAAATTTAATGAATTTTGGTATTAATTGTGAAATAAATGGAGGGAGGAGAGGTTAAACTTTTCTTGATACATGTCCAAGCGTTTATAAGAGTGTTTTGAATCTGACTCAGATCCGTAATTGAACTGATAAATCTGTGACCCAATAGAAATCGAGTTTGGGTTTTATTGCGGCACTGGTTGAACCAATAGATAATTTTTATTTTTACTATTTTTAGTAAATAAAGTAGGCTTTTTTATCTCTTTGGGGGGAAAAATGCCATGTGGCATTTTCTTTTTAATAATTAAAATATTTTCTCAATTTAAATTTAATGAATTTTGGTATTAATTGTGAAATAAATGGGGGGGGGGGGGAAGGGGAGGTTAAACTTTTCTTTTTAATAATTAAAATATTTTTTCACTTAAATTTAATGAATTTTGGTATTAATTGTGAAATAAATGGAGGGAGGGGAGGTTAAACTTTTCTTGATACATGTTCAAGCGTTTATAAGAATGTTTTGAATATGACCCAGATCCGTAAATGAACTGATAAATCTGTGACCCAATAGAAATCGAGTTTGAATTTTATTGCTGCACTGGTTGAACCAATAGATAATTTTTAGTTGATGTGATCTTGTGTTAGTTTATTTTTGTTATTGACAATTTATTACAAAATGTTTTAATTCTGGTTTATTTTGGATTGGAAAATGTCTTGATTTTTTTAGATGTCATAATTCTTATGTTACAACTTTTTTAAATAGTCTAAACTATTTCTTAATATTTTGTATGTACATTTAAAATTCTTAACTTTAGTTTTTATATATATTTGTTTTCATAGCTAATATATTATTATATAATAAAAATAATTTATTTATTAACCCGCAATTCATCTACGGTTAGTCCAATGATCCAGTGATTAGGTAAATCATTTGATTCAGTGTCCGGGTCGGGTTTCAAAACATTGGTTTATAGGATTTTTTTGTATTTGATATTGACGATGGAGAATATAGTCTCTGCAATTCTCCTTCTTTAACGCAATCGACGTAATCATTCATATAATCAATCCAGAAATCACATTCATCCCACCATCTCCTATTGAATGCTTCTTTAGTTCCTGCTTTTTTAGTTTCATTGTATATGTATAGATGGTGTGAGAGTTCAGACGATACTCCCTTTACTTTTTCCAATTCAATCATTGTCGAATTTCCAGTTTCATTGCTCGGAGTTAAAGACAAATCAGTGTAGAGATGTTCAAACTAGGCTACAACAATTTGGCAAGCTTGAAATGTTAAGAAAGGAGAAAGATATTGGGGTTGATATGTTGTTGATTAATGGGAAGGTACACCGAATTCTTATTTCAGTTTACCAGTTAATGATTGCTTACTTTTAAGGGAGAATTGCCAAGTGTGACTCAAAACTTGGAGTCAAACCCAAAAGGATACCCCAACTTGGGTCAAAGGCAAAAGTAACCTAAAAGGCTATTGAAATTACAACTATCTCCTTGTGAACAAACAAAAAAACGGATTTTTGTTTACGTTTCTACCCCTCGCAAGTCGTCTGTTTAGACAGACGACTTGAAAATAAGTCGTCTAGACGACTTAACTTAAAGTCGAGTTAAGTCGTCTGGACAGTTTTTCTTAAACATAATTTAAAAATTTTGTAAAAAATATTTTGATAAGTGAAAAATTGGAATTATGTAATTAACATATGTCTTAAGAGATATAAATTAATATATAACAAATTCCAATTATTTTCAGCCAAGATGAGTGAAAGTAGTGAGTCATGATATTCTTTAGTTTATGTTCATCAACATATGTTGTAGTATTGTCTGTGTTCTTAGGGTTAGATTTTGGAAAGCATTAAAACCGTTTTTGAAATTTTTTAAAATTACCTAAGCGTGTTCATTTCTGTGTATAGTAAACACTATTGAAGTATAATTTGATTTTATAACGTGGTTAGTAAGTTAATTTAGTCATTTTAGTTTAGGGGTTCATTTTAGGGTATTGGACGACTTAATATTTAGTCTTCTGTGCACAGACGACTAAATATTAGGTCGTCTGATCTACATTATCAGCCAGAATAAGTCGTCTAAACCGGACCAAACCTTAAAGTTTACCAATGTACTTTTAAAGCTAACCGGATTATTTACCCAATATATAAGGTGAATTTTTTTTTTGTTTCATTTTCCTCGAAATTCAGAAACCCTAACAGTTCTCTCTCACCGGCGATATCAAAGGCGATTCGAATCCACTATTTCCGAACAAACCATCGTTCTCAACGTCGGTTATCTATCTCACTTCATTCTCACCGTTGTCGCCGCAGCTTCTTCTAACCCTAGCGCCGCCGATTCCTCTAAACCCTAGCGCCCCCGCTTCCACTATTTCCGAACAAACCGTCGCCCTCGCCACCGTGCTCACCAACGTTCTCACCGCCGCTTCCTCTAAACACTAGCTAGCACCGCCGCTTCTTCTAAACCCTAGCGCCGCCGCTTCTTCTCTGTAAACCGTAGCGCCGTTTCTCTGTAAACCCTAACGCCGGTAAGTCATCAATCTCGAGGAAAAGATGAACATAAAATGTTGTCTCTATCAATTTACTCATTCTCACCGTTTCACGTTTATTTTTTCAGATCTATAACCACAATGACGAGTACTCCAACTCCTTCTGCGACTAATCAGGTCCGCTTGAAATTTTTCTACTGGAAGACTTGTAAGTAAGTCGTCTGGAAAGTCTTCCAACTGGACGACTTAGACGACTTAAATATAAGTCGTCCATTTGGAAGACTTTTCAGACGACTTAAATATAAGTCGTCAACTAAGTCGTCCAGTTGTGTTCTGACTTCTATTGTTGTCTTTGATTATTTTGCAGACAAAAAGGATGGATATTCCAGAACTCCCCCGTAGGTTATACACATTAGGGGAAGAGCCAGAACCCCACAATAGCATTTCGTATCATTCGGATAACAGCAAGTTGCATGCTGCTCTTAAGAGAGCTCTCACTAAGCAAGAATTTGAAGAGCTCAAGGAGTCGAGATTGGGAGTTTTCATCAAGTTCAAGGAGCAGGGATTTGGTTGGGCTTCAAGGCTGGTTCACCACATGCTCTGTTTAAAGCTGGACATTAAGAAGAAGTACGAGATGTGGTGTCTCGTTGGTCCAGAACCTTTGAGGTTTTCACTGATAGAGTTTGAAATGATCACTGGTCTAAACTGCGAGTACATCAAGGACCTTGAGACACCAAAATGTGATGTTACCCCAGAGATGGTTTCTTTCTGGGGGAAGATGGGAGTTCATATGGTAGCTGGGCCAACTACTGATCAGATAATATATGCACTGAATAGATGCGGGGATTGGACCCCGGAAGATCGCAAGCGGCTCGCGTACCTTTCCATCTTCACTGGATTCATTGAAGGGAAAAAGTTTTCAAGCGCTACACGAGCTACTCTGGCAAGGCTAGTGATGGATTTAGAACGGTTTGAGAATTATCCATGGGGGAGAGTCTCGTTTAAGGTGCTGATGGACTCTTTGTGGAACAAAGAGATTAGTGGCTGTTACACCGTGGATGGGTTTATACAAGTTCTTCAGGTCTGGGCGTACACAGCTCTGCCGGGAATGGCTGCTAGTATTGGTAGTCCCAGAGAAAACAATCCAAACAGTCCGGTTCCACCGATTCTGGCTTACGATGGCAGCAGACGCCGCAGATTCCTGAAAGCTGCTATCTTGAGTAGTCAGGTACCTTTCCATCTTCACTTAATTAAGTTGTCTGGAAAGTCTTCCAGCTGGACGACTTAGTAGACGACTTATTATAAGTCGTCTGGAAGGTCTTCCAGCTGGACGACCTTCCAGACGACTTATTATTAAGTCGTCTGGAAGGTCGTCCAGCTGGACGACTTAGTAGATGACTTATAATAAGTCGTCTGGAAGGTCGTCCAGCTGGACGTCTTAGTAGACGACTTATAATTAAGTCGTCTATTTAGTATTTTGTTTCAAATATCTAACTCGATTCTTCTTCTATTTACTGCAGTCCAGCGTGATCAACTTTGTTGAGAAGAAGGACATTAGTGAAATGTGGCCAAAATGGGACGATGAGGTTGAGGACGTGCCCGCGGAGAACATCATTAAAGTCATGTATGATCGGAGACCGTGGAAGTGGACCATGGATTGCTGGGAAGTCACTGGTACAAAACGTAAGGTTGTGACTCCATCGAAAAGAGCCAAAGAGATGGTTGTGGTGGAGGTGGAGGAGGCGGAGGAGGAAGACAATCAGAGACCTCAGAAGAAAGCTCGTAAAGAGGCTCCTAAAGAGGCTAGAGAAGAGGCTAGAGAAGAGGCTAGAGAAGAGGCTAGAGAAGAGGCTAGTTGGGTGACCAGAGAGGAGTTGGAAAATATGTTCAACTCCTACACCTCTGACGTAGTTGAAATGATGAAAGATGGGTTTAAGAAGTGCATCAAGGAGATTAGGAAGATGTCCGATAGATTGGAAGCTGTGGAGAAGAAGGTTGGTGTCATCAATGAGGATCTTGCCAAAGAAACCGGGGAGGGTAACAAACAGCCTAACCCTCAAGCCAAAGAAACCGGGGTTAGTAACAAACAGCCTAACCCTCAAGCCAAAGAAACCGGGGTTAGTAACAAACAGCCTAACCCTCAAGCCACAGAAACCAGACAGCCTACTCCTCAAAAGGATCAGCCTACACTTCAAACCAATCATCCTGCTCCTCAAAAGGCAAAGCCTACTCCTCAAAAGGCAAAGCCTACGAAACAGCCTACTCCTCAAAAGAAACAGCCTCCTCCTCAAACGAAACAGCCTTCTCCTCAAACGAAACAGCCTACTCCTCAAAAGAAACAGCCTCCTCCTCAAACAAAACAGCCTCCTCCTCAAAAGAAACAGTCTTCTCCTCAAAAGAAACAGCCTCCTCCTCTGCCCAAAGAGGTTAGTATCAAATCCTCTGCCAACAAGAACTAGTCGTCCAGACAACTTTTATTTAAGTCGTCCAGGTCAAGTAGTCGTCCAGACAACTTTTATTTAAGTCGTCCAGGGTTAACTCGTGTGCAAGTTTTATTGCAGAGATTGTTGCCGGAGGATACAGCAGATGAGGCGATCTCGGTATATAAGATCTTGCCGGAGGATAAAGCAGATGGTGTCACCTCCAAAGAGATTGTTCCTCTCACTTCCACGGACCATCCGAGCTTCGCTTCCAACGATCAACAACCGAGCTTCGCTTCCACCGATCCAAGCGTTCCAGTTTCAGAACCGAGCCTGGTTGTATTGGATCCCACTGCTTCTGTGCGTGCAAGGAGTGAACGAACGAGGAAACCTGCTCCCACGCAGATATCTCCTTATACGGCAGAGAGAAAGAAACTCCTTAGTGTGGTAAAGTATAATCCATTTCCCTCACTAGACAGGGACAAGTTGAAGGAGCTCGCTAATTGGTTGAAAAATGATCCGTAAGTGATTGCTTTACCCATAATAGCTTGATTTAGTCTACCAAAACTGATTGCTTTGCTTTTTTGTTTGCAGTGATTATTACACTAAGCATGAGGACAAACCACGTACATCACGAACTTGGTGGTATCACATCCTCCGGACACCCAAAGCATGGCTGGAAGACGTAGTAAGTCTTCTGCTTATCTTTAAGTCGTCTGGTAACTTGTCTTTGTATATCAATAAGTCGTCTGGAAGGTTTTCCAGCTGGACGACTTACCAATAAGTCGTCTGGAAGGTTTTCCAGCTGGACGACTTACCAATAAGTCGTCTGGAAGGTTTTCCAGTTTGGACGACTTACAAATAACTTGTATTATTTTATATGCAGCATATGGATGCTTGGATTAATGTGCTGAGGCAGAGGTATCAGGAGAACCCACAAGCTTTCCGGAGCGAGCGAATGTGCTTCCTGGATCACAACTTTTCCCAGTCTTGGAGAGACCAGTATCGGTTCTTCAAAACATCGCAACCTGATCACAAAGGTTTAGGAAGAATGCTACCTGGTGGGGCGTCGAGTTTTTATGACGGATCAATGCCTTCATTTTGCCAATCAAACAAGAAGTGGGGGGAGGACATTGATGATATCTATGCGCCAGTGAACTTGGACAACAAACATTGGTTTGCTATTTGGATATCGATCCCTAACAGGCACATAGTCATCTTGGACAGCATACCTTCATGTACTAAGGCAGAAGCATGGGATGGTATAATGGAGCCTTTTCTCGAGATGGTCCCTTATGTGCTTGCTTTGTGCGCAGACAGCGACGAAGGAAGGGCCAAATACGGGTTGGAGCCATACACATATGGCTTTGAAGATGTACCCACGGCCAACAATGGTGATTGTGGCTTGTACGCTCTAAAGTACATTGAATGTCATGCTCTTGGGGTCCCCTTTAGACCTAAAGACTTTGCTAGGTCCAATGTGAAGAGTATGAGGGATAATATGGCGGTGGTTATATGGACGGAGCTTGTTGATCAGCATTTGAAAGAGAATCAGGATGGTGATATGTTCGTGGGCATGTATGATTAGATTTGTGTATGGCTTTGAACTTGTCTTTGTATAGATTTTCTAACTTGTGTATGATTTGTGTATTTGTATTTGAACTTGTAAACTTGTCGTTGTATAGATTTTCTAACTTGTGTATGATTTGTATATATTTAAGTCGTCTGGTAGGTTTGGACGACTTACCAATAAGTCGTCTGGAAGGTTTTCCAGCTGGACGACTTACAAATAAGTCGTCTGGTAGGTTTGGACGACTTACCAATAAGTCGTCTGGACGGTTTTCCAGCTGGACGACTTACAAATAAGTCGTTTGGTAGGTTTGGACGACTTACCAATAAGTCGTCTGGACGGTTTTCCAGCTGGACGACTTACAAATAAGTCGTCTGGTAGGTTTGGACGACTTACCAATAAGTCGTCTGGAAGGTTTTCTACTAAAAGTAAAATACACTGGACGACTTAGTAAAATACACTGGACGACTTAGTAAAATACACTGGACGACTTAGTAAAATACACTGGACGACTTAGTAAAAGGTCGTCTAAAAAAATACACTTGAAGGGATAGTAGAAGGTAGTCTAAAAGTAAAATACACTGGACGACTTAGTAAAATACACTGGACGACTTAATTGAAGGACGGGTAATCAAGACTGGACGACTTAAATTTAGTTAATCAAGACTGGACGACTTAACAATTAGTCGTCTGGACGGTAATCAAGAGTGGACGACTTAAATTTAGGTCGTCTGGACAACTAGTCAACTGGTTGTGTACATTGTGGTTTCGTATGGCCAGTTTCCTTGCAGTTTGAGCATCTCCGTGCCCTGTGTTTCTTCCTGGGTTTGTGTCCTCTCATCCTAGATAGCTCCAACCAAGATTGCCATCTTGATTTCTTCTGTCTCCCCGGACCACGCTTTACGTCTGGAGGAAAGCATTCTCGTTCCTCAATATGTTGTGACACGATAGGATATATATTCTCTGAGTATCCTGCATACAGATGATTCTTTGAGTAAAGTGGACATACAAGTGTGGAGATATGAATACCAGCATGTGTTCCAGCAGCTATAGCATGAGAGCAAGGTATTTTCTCCACTCCATAGACACCACAATCACACTTTACATGTTCCAAATCAACCACACAGTCCATTTTGCCACCTTTGACAAAGAAACGCCATCCATCAATTGGTTCGACCGTCATCGTATCCGCTATCTCTGATCGAACAGCAAGCAAGTATTCAACACCCCGGCTATGTTCAGTTGGGAGACTCAAAGCATCTTGTCTCCTTTTCCAATACCATTTTCCTAACTTCTGCCTTATGAACTCCAGCAGGAACGGAATCGGAAATCATCTTGCTCGCTTCAGTGCGGAATTAATAGATTCAGCGATGTTGCTTGTTTTTATGTTGAACCTGTTCCCCTTACAATAAACCCTTGACCATAGCCTGGCGTCGGCCTTCTCCAAATACGTTGCAAGTTCCGGGTTTGCACTCCGTATCTCAGCCATGTACCGGTCAAAATCGTAAACCGTGTGCGCATAAGCAGCCCCTTTCACCAAGTACATGAGATGTTTCCCTTTAAACTTTTTGACAATGTTATCTTGAAGGTGATAATAACATATTCCTCGGGTTGCCCAAGGAAACACCTTCTCACACGCACTTTTAATGGCCGCGTGCCGGTCGGAGACTATCACCAGAGGCTTGTCATGAGATATACAACTAGCCAATTTTGTGAAAAACCATTCCCAAGAAGGTTCATCTTCAACATCCACGATCCCAAAAGCCAATGGGAATATCTGAAAATTGCCATCTTGTGCGGCTGCAACTAACATAACACCTCCATACTTTCCACTTAGGTGAGTTCCATCCACCACAATGACCCTTCTCTGATACTTAAAGCCTTTGATAGAAGCTCCAAAAGAGAGAAATAGATACTTAAATCTATTCATAGAATCAAGTTCTATAGCCGTGATAGAATCAGGATTTGCAATGGAGATTTGCTCGAGATATGAAGGCAGACGCGAATACCCTTCTTCTGCTGATCCTCTCACCAATTTTTGTGCATATAACAGTGCTCTGTATGAAGTGGTGTAATCAAGCGTCATGCCAAACATGTTCCTCATTGCATCAGTGATATGCTGTGGAGTTATCCCATCAATGATTCCAACACGATCAATGAAAAGACTACCAACATACTTTGGAGTACAGTGTCTCCGCTGAGCGATTCGGTCTCCAATTGAGCATAAATGTTTTTCCACATACTTTGTTACCCAAAACGTGTTTGGCCCATGTTTCACACTCGCTCTGATCTTCCATCCACAACCGCTAACCCGACATGTTGCCACAAGGAGAGTTTTTGATGATTTGTATATTCTGAAAGAAAACCTACCCCTCACTGCTGTCAACCGTATCTCTGAAAGCAGTGCATCCTTGCTAACAAAACTCTGGTTGACATAGATGCTGGTACAATCCGATTTTCCTCCTTCAATAGCATTTGTCTTAGCATATGTCTTTTCAATTTCTTCAAAACAAATATTATCATCATCTTCCTCGTCCTCATCTTGAACCTTTCCATAAAGACTGTAATCCCCACCATTCTGATCCGTTTCACCAACAATAGTGTTATCAGCATCCTCCTCCCCATTTTCCTCCTCCCCATTTTCTTCCTCCCCATCTTGATTTTCATCTTCAACAGACTCATTATCACCAACATCTTCAAAACATTCATCACCTTCATCATTATCACCAACATCTTCTTCCCATTCACCAGCTTCATCATTATCACCAACATCTTCTTCCCATTCACCAGCTTCTTCTCTTTTCTCTGAAACCGTTTCCACCTTGCTGCGGCTTGATACACAAAGACATACTCTATGCGTTTTGAGTATCTCGAGCAAGTTTCGAACTTGTCTATCACTTGTAACATGAATGGGAGGACTGCCTGGAGTCATCATCATTTCTGCTGGTAATGAGTAGCTAATCTCCACAGTCACTGATCTCATGTCCAGGTTATAATCTTCTTGAGCCATTGCAACAAGTTCAGCATGTGTTGAATCTTCATTCAATAAAAACAATCTTGCTCCTTTGAGATCATCAACCACAAAATCCCAACGGAAATCTCTCAACAACCATTCTCCATACACTGCATGTAACTTAAAAATCATCTGCAAATATTCAAAATAAAACACATTAGTAAACATAGAGAAAATGAAGAAGTTCAATAAACATTATCGCAGACGACTTAGAATTAAGTCGTCCAGAAGACTTAAAGGTAAGTCGTCTAAAGAGGTCACTTTTGCAATTGAAAACTAAAAGGGACGACTTAATTCTAAGTCGTCCGGCTTTGTTTGTTAAAAAAAAAATTCAGACGACTTATATATAAGTCGTCTACGAGAAACGGGCTAGTTTTGCATTTGACCGAATCGTGTCAGATCTTTGACTATTTCTGGACGACTTATAATTTAGTCGTCTCTGGGAAGTAAGAATTTCAATATTTTATTCAAACTAGACGACTTACATGTAAGTCGTCCTCGGTTAGTTTTGTAATTGAAAAATAAAACTTGAAATTTAACTTTCTCCAGACGACTTAACTAAAAGTCGTCCAGCTAGACGACTTAACTTAAGGTCGTCCGGGATAAGCAAGGTTTGACCAGAAAATTGGGAAAAATTCTGGACGACTTTGCTTTCCCCGGACGACTTTAAATTAAGTCTTCTTACGGGACGACTTTAAATTAAGTCGTCTGGTAAAAGTTAAATTATGAAGTTTTATTTTTCAATTACAAAACTAACCTAAGACGACTTACACGTAAGTCGTCTAGTTTAATAAAATATTGAAATTTTAACTTTCCCAGAGACGACTGAATTATAAGTCGTCCAGAAATAGTCAAAGATCTGACACGATTCGGTCAAATGCAAAACTAGCCTGTTTCTCGTAGACGACTTATATAAGTCGTCTGGAGTGTTTTTTTTCAACAAACAAAGCTGGACGACTTAGTTTAAGTCGTCCGTTTGACCAGAAGACTCATCAGTAAGTCTTCTACATACAGATGACTTACTTGTAAGTCTTCTACATACAGATGACTTACTTGTAAGTCTTCTACGCGAACAGATTTTGAAAAAAATTCAAATTCGTACCTTAAACTAGGTGAGATGACTTCGTTTGCACACAGGGTCTTCTCCAATCACCCAGAACCTCAAACGAAAGCAACCGTGAGTCAAAACGAAAGAAATATGGCTCTGTCAACCATCACCCATATTTTGAATCAAAAGCTTGAGTTTTTTGGATGAATATGGAGAGAGAGTGAAAGAAATGTTGTTTTTAGTTCATAACAATTGAAACAGAGAGAGTGTAAAGAGATTTACGTGCATTAAAGGGCATTAAAAGCTCCAAACAGTTCGTACAAGGTTGTTCCCACTATTCATGGCAGTGGCAATATTGTAAATACTTGAAGAATATGAGGTTGAGACAGTAAAGAAGCCATTTTCGAAAAAAAAAAAAAAAAAAAAGTTAATGGCATTTTCGTAGATTAAATGGAGGTGTGGGGTTAAAAACTCAAAAAATAAATGAGTCAAAAGAAAAGGTTAGTTTTCTGTTTGACTTCAAGTTTTGAGTCACTTTTGCAAAAAGCCCTACTTTTAAACTAGCAGTTTTCTTATGCATCATTTCCTTTTTCAGTGGTCCTTCTATATGCGTTAATCAATTTTTTTAGGTTTAACACTTTTAAACATTTCTTGAAAGAAAGCTCAGTCTATGACACGAGTATTTAAGATTCCAACTAAAAAAAACTTTTTTACGACTATTAATTTTTATTCTATTTTTATTAAATCGATTATTAACAACTACTTATGCTATTTTACTTTGAACTAAATAACTTCAAACAAAATAATATATTACGGTCGCTAATCATTATAAAAAGATCAGAAAATATTATTTTTTACATATTTTTATTTTACATATTTTTTTTACTAAGATCATATAATAAAAAACATACAAATCCGGCGCGTAGCGCCGGAATATCACTAGTATATATATATTTTATGTTTAAAACTTTTTTAGAAAATATTTAACTTTAGTTTTTATTTTTTATTTTTATTTGACATACAAAATATCAAAATAATTTAGATTATTTTTTTTTTTGAAAAATGTAACAAGTTAAGAAGACGGAGATCTTGCTTACCGTTTGTGTTGCATGATGTCAAGGAGTTATTCATTCAAATCCTTCCGTGTTTTCTCTACATTCATAACTCCGACCAAAGCTTGTGTTTTTCCTTGACATATCCACAACATTTTTGTGTTGTGTGGCCGGATGAGAAGCTTGATTTTTCTACATGCGCTTGACCAGAGTTTGCTTTTCACTTTAAATGGTATTGCGTTGGGATTACACTTTCATCCTTCTATTGCGTTAGCTATATATCTATTTGCTCGACCTCCTCCTCCTGTGGTATTACGGAGCTGTAGTCAGCCGCCTATGTTGAAACCATTTGGTCCTACTTCCGGGTGACTGTTCGTCCAAACTACCCTTAGTAGCTATTCTTTTGATCTCTTTTATTTTTCCTGGTGATCAAGAAGTACTATGGTTAGAGAGCAAATATGATGTCTCTTGTTTTAGGCATACTTATTAACTTCAACCTCACCGTTATTGGTTGTTTTGGACTTTTTTGTCATCTACTCAACTAAAACTCGAAACCAAACTGATAAAACTGCATCCATATAAACAAAAAAAAATGAATGTCTTCTAACGTTGAGTATAAAACTGTCTTTCTTTGTGTTCTACATTTGGGGTAAGTTGTCTTGGACTTAATTCTTAGTTTCTTAAGACTTTTTTTTTTTTAAATACAGTACTTAAAAAGTGAAACATATGTTACACAGATTCTGATTTAATTAACCTCCACCGTAATATAATTTATTAAGTGAAAAATGAGTTTTAGTTGATTATTTACATAATCAATAATTTAATATTATTAAATTATATGATAATGTCATTTTCCTTTTTTTAAATAAATAGTAATACTTGATTTAGTAGTAAATAGTTATGTTGTAAATAAAATGATAATATAATTTATTTTATAATATTATAAGATGTCAATCTATTATTAAAAACGTACTGAAAGTAATTTAAGTATTTGTAATAATTAGTTTAATTATTGATACTTTGTAATAAATTAAATATCATATCAATTATTTTAAATAGTCTAATATGTATTTCACCATTCCATAAATTTTAAATTTTTTTGCAGTTTAACTAATATATTTTACAGCTTAACTATTTTCCATCATTCCGTGATTAAACAATGATTATCAATCGGAGCCATAATATTAATTAATATATGTAACGGTACTGAAATTGCAACAAACCAGTTATGTCCAAACACTGCAGATAATTTTAAAGACTATCGTTGTCATAATTTTATAAAATAATTGGACTCTTGGATCGTAGTCTATAATAATTTTTGTATGTCTGTGCAAGCTGGTTTTCTTGTCCACAATGCTTCTGAAGTCTTTTAGAATCTCTTTTTGTTCAAAATAATATTTTATTTGTGACTTTGTGTCACAACAAATTAACTGGGAGATCAGAATCTTTCTAGTCTTTTTTCTGGTCAGCCATAATATTCCTAGTCAAACTAACTTTTGTGTCTGATTAAAAGTATCTCCAACCTAATTTCATTTTTACTCTAAAACCAAACAAATGGATATGAAATAAAAATGTTCAAATCCAATTTCATATTTTTGCTCTGTAATAAAATTTATTTTATAAATAAAGTAATCTATTTTTTTTGTTTATTCATTGCTTTACTATGAAGTGAAAAATAAAATATGATTAAATCATTTTTACTATATATTTACTTTTTGTTCTATTTCAAAGAAAAAATGAAAATTTATATTAAAATTTTCTAACAGAATTCTATTATTTATAATTATATAAACGGTTCTCATCTGCCAGACTTGGTCGCATGAAAATCATTACTGTAATATACAGGTTGTTCAATCTAGATAATCTATCTATTCATTGAAAAATTATTTATTTATTTTTAAAAATATATTCTTCAAGTTAAAGAAATATTTAATTATGAATCCAGAACGAGTACTTGTGAATTATTTATGAGTACTTATGAACTACTCCTTCCGTTTCAGAATAGTTGTCGTTCTAGAGAAAAAATTTCGTTTAAAAGTAAGTGTTATTTTCGAATTTTAATGTAAAATTTATTAATAAGATTTTTCTGTTTATTTTTCTATTGGTTAAAATATGGTTAGGTGTATAGGTAATTGTGTTTTTTTCTTGGAAATATATAAAATTACATGTTTTATTAATATGTGTGAATAAGTTTAGAACGACAAATAAAATAAAACGGAGAGAGTATTTATGAATTTTTCGAAATAATTAAGAACTACCTACTAAATATTACTCTGTTAAGAAAATTTAAGGCGAGCAATGAGAGTAACGATACCCAGACCTAAATGAAATTGCTTCATGCAAAACTCTTTTGTTCAATCAAAATAAAAACTCTTTTGTTTGTCGGCTGCTACATAAAGAAAACTTAAGTATAACATGCCAAAATTGCAATCTCATCGGTACCGCAACTAGTGTGAAGTAAATAAAGTGGACCCTTTGTCTTCATTTAATTTTAACCACATACATATAGTATAGTTATCCGTTCAATGAACGGAATCTTATGTGATTCGAACCTAATGCAATTTTTTTTGACGGCAAACGATAATTTGTTATTCAAATTTGAGGTGATTTGAGTAATCAGACCAGAATAGAATAACCAATAAAATGTAATTTCATATAGAAAAATCTAGTTGTTTTAGACAAAAAGTCTGAAATCCGATTGCGCGCTCATGGAAATATAAGAAATATTGAAAACTGGAAAGCATATCAATAGCGTCTATATCCTTTCTAATTCTGTAGTAAAGCTTTGTCAAGTAAGAGGTTCTTTGATCATAGCAACCAGTTCCTTACGGTCTGTTCTGAAGCTCTGGCATTTTGAATGTAGAAACATATTCTCCATCGCTCATTGAAGTGCTTCCATTTCTGAGTGCAGAATCGATTCTCTTCTTGGGAGTTCCAATGAGTTGCGTATTCTCACCGCTATCTAACCAGACTCATCCAATCCACTAAATTGACCATGAGATGTCCATGATCCATCAAGTAAGCAAATATTGCTCAAGCTTATGATTTGGGGTTCCTCTATATTGTTCTTTTGTACCACTGGTGGTATCATTTCATTTGCATTAAATCAAGTCTGACATTTACTCTCAGCATATCACACTAGTTTCAGAAGATCTATGTCTATTTTTCTAAAAAAATTGTTATTTTGAACCTTTCAGATGAATCAAATTATCCGGGGAAGGATCCCTCTCATGTTCTAATTCAATTATATTGTTTTTTCGCGAGAACATGTAATCTATATTCGTGTAGATGTTTAATGCTTGAAGTTGATGAAAGTAACCAAATTTATAGAAAATGTGAACATTCAAATATAGCATCTGTTACCTAATGCAATTTAAAACACGAATTAATCTAGATTAGCATATCACTTCCAGATCAATGACGCAAATATCTTCAACGAATGTATTTGGCAGAGCCGGCTAATCATTTCAATGTATTGAAGATATATGCAATCCATTATTTCACCCAATTTTATGATATGCATCCATTTTGTTATTATCCAAATATTTAATTTTTAATATCCAAAAACTAATATTTTATCTATATATCCGATGTAATCTGTAAACAATAAATATATGAGTATATTCAAAACTTGAAATCTAATATTATATAATAACATTTTACCATATAAATAAAACATTTCTTACTTTTAACGTAACTTAATAACTAAATAATTAATCTAACAAATAAAATTTGTCAAAGCAACATATATTAGCTATTATATATATCAGAGTGTATATTTATCTTATAAAATTTTAGTATTTATAGTTAATTTTTTTGGATTTGATTCTTTGTTTTTCTCCTCAGTTATAAATAATTAGGTGTTTTCCTACATCATATGCAGTAAGGAATTTTAAAATCTACCTTATATTTTTTTAAAAAAATATTAAAAATTATATATTTTACTATTTTCTTACTAATATTTAATATAGATTTGATATATATTAAATCAATGTATAAAACTAATAAAAATGATATAAATTGTCTAATTATCAAAAATTTAGCCTAAACAATATTTATAAAATTTGTAGATATATGAGAAACTAATGATCTTACAATTAGATATTTAATTTTTTTAAAAAAAATTGTAGAAATTTTTGAAAGCTTTAGTAATACAAATTGTATAATTATAAAAAGATAATAATATTTCAAAATTTGAAATTTTATATATAAATATATTTATTTTATAGGTGACGTATGAGCTATTATCATATTTAAAAAAAAATACTAAAAAGAAATATCAATATTAAATGTAATATATGAATTATGATCATATTCTAATAAGTTTGCCAAAAATATAAATCAACATTAAATGAAATTATCAATGTCATATTTTTCCGGAAGCCATGCCATAATTTTAGTAGCTATCTCATATTTGTTTTGTCAAATTGATTATAGAATTGACATATGGTAAAATCACTTCGCAAATATAGTTTAGAGGATTTTATTATTTGTTTTGCTTTTTAGAATTACAAATATCTAGATTTCTTTCTAATTGAATAAAAGTAAATAGATAATGAGTCAATAATTACTATATATATTTTATTCACCTCTAATTTGGAGGTAGTGCTTTGTGTAGTTATAAGAAAAGGAATATAAGTTGACATTAAAAAAAAAACTTTCTCACTCTCCTCCGCAGCTCGCTCGCAACATCCAAAAACAAGTCAAAACCATATCGTCTTCAACCATCCACACCAAAAAGAGAGAGTGATATCTTAGGTCATTTTAGGTCGTCTTTGTCTAAAAACAAGTCAAAATATGTCATTTTAGATCATATTTGGGTATAAAAATGAGAGTATGAGTAGCTTCGGTAAAAAATGTGATACACCAAAGTGTATCAATTTGTATTTACTATTGATAAATAAAATTTATATTAAAAATGTGTTAATTAGGCAAAGCTTATAAATTTCAAAAAATAAAAATTAAGATTTAATTTAATTTTTATATATACAATTTAGTTATGAAAGATGCATTAAATAACCGAGATTTACAAATACTTAAGAAGCACTAAATATTAGTGTTAGGGTTTTGTCTCATCGTCTTGTCAACAAATTTATTTTCTTCCTTACGGCGGCACATGATTCAACGTTTATCCTAGCGCCAATGTTTCGGTCTTCTTGGTCCATAACTGGCTGGAGTCCTCTGTTTCTTTTAACTGTGGTTTTGGGTTTGCGGTCATCTCCAAAAACTTGACTTGTTGATTCTGGTACAAAGATGCTCATTTTTTTCATCTCTAGTGAAAGTCAGCTAAATCAATAACTAAAATCAGTCTAACACGTGATGGTAGGCTGTAGGCTTTGCTCCTATGATGGTTGACAGGTAGGAACATCTGCGTTGGAGTTTCTTCGTCGTCTTGTGATGTGGTAGTTTTTCAAGATTCTAGTTATCGGCTTGGTTCGATGGTTTCTTGTTCAACGTCTAAATTTAATAAATTACCTGCTTAGGATCGGTTCAGTCCGGCTAAGATATATGCTATGTATCTTTTATTTTGTTTTATTTTTAAAATAAAAACATGTAACTTTAAATTTTAATTAATGAAGGCTATAAAAAGATACAATCGTGTAATTTAGTGCAATTTTATTAAGAGTATTTAATAGAGTACTCCCTCCGTTTCGATTTAATTGTCGTTCTGGAGCAAAATTTTCGTTTTAAAATAAGTGTCGTTTTAAGATTTCAATGCAAAATTTATTAACAAAATTCTTAAATTCATTTTTCTATTGGTTGAAATATGGTTAGATGTATAGGTAATTGTGTTTTTATTTTGGGAATATACAAAATCATATGTTTTATTAATATGTGTGCATAAAACTAGAATGACAAATAAACTGAAACGGATGAAGTATCTTTTATTTTTAAAAAAAGTTATGAGAGAAAATGAAATAGAATGAACTAATATTTTTAAATAGCTAAAATTTAATTATCTGTGAAATTAAATTATTATTATTTTGAATATGAGAAATCTAAATTGAAAAACTCGAGGTTGCTCTTACGGTAAGTCGGGAAAAACATACTCCCTCCGTTTCGATTTATTTGTCGTTTCAAAATAAGTATCGTTTTAGAGTTTCAACGCAAAATTTATTAAAAAAATCTCTATTTTATTTTTTATTGGTTGAAATTTGGTTAGGGTTATAAGTAATTGTGTTTTTATTTTAGAAATATACAAAATTATATATTTTCTTAATATGTATGCATAAATCCAGAACAACAAATAAAACGAAACAGAGCGAGTATTGGATAATCTTTTTATTTGTTTTGACGGATATAAATTTGGGAAAACAATAAAGAAAGAATTTAACAATATTATTTGACTTAAAGCCCAGAAAATTATCTCAAAGTATTTTTACAAATTATTAAGTAAAGATTGGTTTTGTCAAAGCAAAAAGATTTTTTTTTCAAAAGAAACTTTTGGAAAAAAATAAAATAAAAATAAGTAGAAGTAGAAAAATGAGTCATTCATCACACACCACACATGTCTCTATCATCCCCAGCCAAAATCACCATAATGATCTTTCCCTTTATCTTTTATCTTTTCCAGATTCCGACAATTCCATACTCTGGATCCACCCCTATATAAGAAGACGACAGAGCGATGCTTGAGATGAAGAATAGAGTCATCTTCAGCCATAGACAGAGAGAAGTTAAAAGAATAACAATAGTTACACACAGTTTGAAGAAACCATGGAAAGAAAGCCTTTTGAGGTTGAGACAATGAAGACGGATGAGGATCAGAAACCCTACTCCGCCGTCGATGGCGGTGGTTCTGATTCGGTCGATTCATTTGATGAAGATCAGAAAAAGCTCGTGTACAGAGGATGGAAAGTCATGCCTTTTATCATTGGTAACGCTCTTTTTCTTTTTCTCTATTCAGACAATCTGTTTTTATATTATTGTGTGTCTGCTTTCTCAACACGGTCCAGAAACTAAATGAAAACGTGAAAATAAAACTAGAACATGTTGTCCGTGATTTCAAAAGTACTTTTCTTTTCACTTCGACTTCACTGTGTTGAAAATCTTGAATTTGGGATTACGAAATGAATGAAATTAATTTTTGAAAACGATTGAAACCCGGATCAACCAAAATCTACCAGATCTAGAGAAAGATTTTTTTTTTCAACGATCTGGAGAAAGAGTTATTACAATTTACAACTTTTTTCATTAATAATGCTTTTTATTTTTGAGTTTTATACGCTTAAGACAAAGTTATTTAGTTTCTGGGAGTTACAGCAGTTAAGAGTTAAAGACAAAAGAATAAAGAAGCAGAATATTCACAAAAGAAAAGCACTGAAAGTACAATCTTTGATTCGTGTGTGTTTCGGTTTAAAAAGTTGTGAATTAAATGTTACAAAAAAGTTTGTTACTTTATGGGAAACCAGTTTTTTTTGGGGTTGACCAGTGATTCATTTATGTTGAAAAAGAAATTAATGATGATTCTTGTAGGTAACGAAACATTTGAGAAGATTGGGATCATTGGGACGTTGTCAAACCTTCTTGTGTACCTAACTCAAGTATTCAACCTCAAGAAATACACAGCTGCAACCATCATCAATGCCTTTAGTGGCACAATCAACTTCGGCACTTTCCTCGCTGCTTTCCTCTGCGACACTTACTTTGGTCGCTACAAGACTCTCACTGTTGCTGTCATCGCTTGTTTTCTGGTACACTTAACCGTTTTATTTTCGTTAATTAAGACTCAATTCTTTTTTTTTTTTTTTACTAAACCGTGTTTATCTTTTTTGTAGGGATCGCTTGCGATACTACTCACGGCAGCAGTTCCGGGACTGCACCCGACTCCTTGTGGAACAAAAAGCTCATGCGAAGGGCCTGATGGAGGCCAGATTGCGTTTCTGATGTTGGGTTTAGCGCTTCTCGTGGTTGGTGCTGGTGGTATCAGGCCGTGTAACTTGGCGTTTGGTGCCGATCAGTTCAACCCCAAATCCGAATCAGGAAAGAAAGGAATCAACAGTTTCTTCAACTGGTATTTCTTCACTTTCACGTTCGCGCAGATCATCTCGCTCACGCTAGTTGTGTATATCCAGTCGAACGTGAGCTGGACCATCGGTTTGAGTATCCCTGTGGGTCTCATGTTCTTGGCTTGCGTGATTTTCTTCGCTGGTCATAAACTTTATGTAAAAGTGAAAGCCTCGGGTAGTCCCTTGGCTGGTATAGCTCGTGTTATAGCAGCCGCGATCTCGAAACGAGGATTGAAGCCGGTTAAGCAGCCTTGGGTCGATCTTTACAATCACATTCCTCGTAACTATGCAAACTTAACCCTAAAATACACCGACCAGTTCAGGTAAACACATAAGAGTTCTTTCTCTGTTGCTTTATATGTTTTTTTTGGTTTTTTTTTTTGAATGAATGTAAAATATATTCAACCCAAAAACCCCATATTTACAATGAATGTAAAATTTATTTAACCCAAAAAAACCATTTTTACAATGAATGTAAAATTTATTTAACCCAAAAAAAAACCACTTTTACAATGAATGCAATTTTTTTTTTAAACTAAATGTTGGTTTGTTGTTGTTATATTGTCAGGTTTCTAGACAAAGCAGCGATAATGACTCCTGAGGACAAGTTGAACTCTGATGGAACAGCTTCTGATGCATGGAAACTATGTACGATGCAGCAAGTGGAAGAAGTGAAATGCATTATAAGAGTGATTCCAATCTGGTTTGCTTGCGCTATCTACTACCTTGCAATAAGCATGCAAATGACTTATCCTGTCTTCCAAGCGCAACAGAGCGACAGGAGATTGGGTTCCGGTGGCTTCAAGATCCCCGCAGCCACCTATGTGGTGTTCTTGATGACCGGTATGACGGTTTTCATCATAATCTACGACCGTGTCCTCGTCCCTTCGCTCAAAAGAGTGACCGGTCTAGACACTGGTATAACGCTCTTGCAAAGAATAGGAGCGGGGATCTTCTTTGCGGTGTTGAGTTTATTGGTCTCCGGGTTCATAGAGGAACGTAGAAGAAGCATTGCGCTGACAAGACAGACCCTAGGGATGGAGCCTAGAGCGGGAGAGATCTCATCGATGTCAGCGATGTGGCTGATTCCGCAGCTGGTTTTTGCAGGGATAGCTGAAGCTTTTGCAGCCATTGGACAGATGGAGTTTTACTACAAGCAGTTTCCTGAGAACATGAGGAGTTTCGCTGGTTCGATCTTCTATGTCGGGGGAGGTGTTTCTAGCTACCTTGCTAGCTTCTTGATATCTACGGTTCATCGGACAACTGAACATTCACCTTCGGGGAACTGGTTAGCTGAGGATCTGAACAAGGCCAAATTGGATTACTTCTATTTCATGCTCACGGGGCTCATGGTCGTTAACATGGTGTACTTCTTGATAGTGGCTAAGTTTTATAGATACAAAGGCAGTGATGATAAAGGCATCCCTGCTATTGAGACCAATGGAGATGAGCAGAAGCAGCGAGAGAAGAACTCGGTCTAATCTGTAAACTTTTATTATTTTTATTCTGGTCATCTAATTCAGTCTCATCTTTGTTGTTGTTGTACTGTAATCTCCTTAGATTCAAATGAATGAATGTAAAACAAGATTTTGTTGCTCGGTTCCTCATACATGGCAGAACAAATCACTAAAAAGAAGAAGACTACTATTACAAGGATTCTAGATATATATATGCCACATGTACGTATCAAACTAGTAGAGACCTCCATGTGGGTCAAAAGAATCTCATCAATATTCCTTCTCACTGTATCCTCATCTAGTCCTTCTCCACGCACGACAAGTGCGCCATTGGCTAGTTCTACATCGCTGACTCCTAACAAAAGGAGAAATTTCATTATGATACGTTTTCTTTGGCTCAAACACAACCATTGTATTTTGTTAGTACCTTCACACTTATAGATATAATCCAAAGCTTTCTTCAAGGCTTTTTCCCCTTTAACTCCATTCCCGAATCTCTATTCTTGCTGCAAATAATGAAATTACATTAGTTATAAAGAAATACTATTACTATTGTATTACGTGCGTCGTCATAAATTAACTAACCATTTTTAAGAAAAAAACATTGAAAGTTGGGAATTTGAATAGAGGTTATCAAAGTGTTGGATAAGAGTTTATGTGTGTATAGTGAAAAGATTAGATGTTTATCTATATGAATATAAATTGATTGTCCACAGAAATAATCTTAATCAAAAAATGAACATTTACCTTTTATTCCACATATAAAAGAAAATAGAAATAATCTATAATTTATATGAGATATAATTAGATGTAATCTGTAAATTCACTAAAAAGAATAAAGAAACTATTCTAAATTTATCCAAAATTATTTCATTTTGTCTCAAAATAAAAGTTTATGTTTACATTCTATTACTTCTTCATTTTTGATGACAAAAATATTATATTTATCATATCTTAAAATTTTGATGTATTTAATTTAATTTGATTTCTTAACTTATCCAATAGATATCCTACTTATAGTGAAAAAATTGAACGGGGTGAAATAAAAAAAAATTGTTGGGTAACATATCTATGTATTTTCCAATAATAAAAATTAAAATAAGACAATATTTAACTAATTGTGCCATTTACCAATCTATAGAAATGCAATATATATAACCAAAAATAATAAATGGATTGTATATCAAAATATATTTTGAGAAAGATAATTTAAATGTTTCAATCTTGAATTACTATCATGAATGTTTTTAAAAGTTTATTTTGGTTTTTATAAACTGTTGACAAAGTCGAAAAATGATTTGTTTCTAAAAACGTTACCTCTCTTTCCTATAGTCTCCACGCATCTGCCCCTCTTGATCCTGTTCCTACTTTCCCCCTTCCTCTCCGTGAAATCATTTCAACAATGGGTGTGGATTACTACAACATACTGAAGGTGAATCACAACGCGACGGAAGATGACCTGAAGAAAGCTTACAAGCGTCTGGCCATGATCTGGCATCCCGACAAGAACCCTTCCGCTAGGCGAGACGAAGCCGAGGCTAAATTCAAGCGGATCTCCGAGGCCTACGACGTCCTCTCCGACCCTCAGAAACGCCAGATCTACGATCTCTACGGCGAGGAAGGCCTCAAATCTGGCAAATTCCCCAATCCTTCTTCTTCTTCTTCGTACGACCCTTCCTCTTCCTCTTCGTCGCGACCGCCGCAGCAGTTTTACCACCAGCACAGGCAGCATCCGCCTAACGCGGCGTCGTTCCGTTTCAACCCTAGAGACGCCGAGGATATCTACGCCGAGATCTTTGGATCTGAAGGCGGTGAAGGAGCAAGAGGAGGGCATAGAACGTTTAGGGATGCGAGTTTCAGGAACGGTCATTTCAATTCGAATGGTCATAACAGTGAGCTCAAGAAAGCTCCGGCGGTTGAGAATCCGTTGCCTTGTAGTTTGGAGGATCTTTGCAAAGGTGTGAAGAAGAAGATGAGGTTGTCTCGAAATGTTTACGATGCTTCTGGGTAATGTCTCTCTCTCTCTCTCTCTTATACAGAGATGTGTTTTTATTATATAGTTTTAAGTTGTCTTAATACTGTTACGATTCGTGTTTGTTTTGTTTGGTTGGCTTTTGCAGTAAAATGAGAGTCGTTGAGGAGATACTGCCCATAGAAATAAAACCCGGGTGGAAGAGAGGCACAAAGCTCACTTTCCCTAAGAAAGGCAACGAAGAGCCTGGAATCATACCAGCAGATATCATCTTCGTGGTTGAAGAGAAGCCGCATCCTGTTTACAAGAGAGACGGCAACGACCTTTTGGTCAACCAGGAGATCACTTTGCTCGAAGCACTAACAGGTAAGACCATCGACCTGACGACTCTTGATGGAAGGACTCTCATGATCCCGCTAACGGATATCGTCAACCCGGATCACGAGATTGTTGTTCCGAACGAAGGAATGCCTATCTCTAAAGAGCCTGGCAGGAAAGGTAACTTGAGATTGAAGCTTAACGTGAGGTATCCGTCGAAGCTTACAGCGGAACAGAAGTCCGAGCTGAAGAGAGTTCTTGGTGGGGTTTCATGAAAGAAGTCAGGTGATGAATGTAGATAGCGAAAGTAGAGGAGATGATGTTAGATTGTGAATTTGTAGGATGGATTCTTCTAAGTTGGGGCTTTGGATTTGAAAGCCGAAGAACAAACACACGCTTTGCTTCAATTTCTCTTGTTTGGGATTAGACTGTTTCTTTTTTGTTAAATTTATTTATTTGATTTGGTTTGGAGGCCTTTATGTGAGTATACATACACTCTAAACGTTGAGGTATGCTTTGTTACCTATTTATCTTACTAATAAGAATCATTTGTTGGTGTCTTCATGTAAGCTTGGAGTAGAGTTATGGATTATCTTTTTCTTGCCACTGGCATAACGATCATTAAGAACTTACCCTAGAATGTCAAAGCATCATGTGAAGTGTTTGGCGAAAATAGCTATAGTTCTCTCAAGGTCATCTCTCTCCTCCCAAGCGTCAGATTAGATCGAGTCTGAAGACAAAACCGACAAGAACCAAAGAACCATGCACTTCTAGTTCCAGCTTACTAAGACCATACTTACCTACCAATCAATGCACAAGCCAAGACAGCCACAAACCCTCATTCCAGGAAATGGAATAGAACAAGAATATTTATTCATGGAAACTGCGAAACAAGAGTGGTAAAACTCAATGTACACTTTATTCAGTTTTTTTTTGTGACCAATATATCGGCTTCACTCTTCTTACAAACACTTGTAGATGCAACGTATAGGATTCCAAAAGGAAGTACTTCAGAGGAGGAAATAAACTACTGATGAAAATGTTTTAAGCAGTGTTGGAGACTGGGAAGAGCTTTTCCACCATGTTGTTTGAGAGGATTCTGTTTGGGTCCAGCTCCCTTCGTGCTTTGTTGTATGCATCCACCGGGAAGCGTTTTCTGAGTCTTTCTTGTAGGGCTTCAAGTTCCTCTTTATCCTTTGGTATCTGATTACATAAACATTTTAAAACACTCAAAATTAGAACAACCGCGTTACACATTTCCTTTGCTTACTTTTCACCATGACAACACTTGCATTACAAGCAGAAAAGGTAGTAGGAGTTTTTGTCTGATCTAACTAAAAAATATGAAATTCTAAAAAGGTGAGTGAATCAGAAGGATTATCTAAAATTACCTCAATTTTAGCCCAATGTTCATACGCAGAATACTGATCCCACAACTTTGCCTGTGTCAAACGTCTATAGTGGAAAAATTCATCTGTGATGTCCTTCCTCTGGCGAGGGTCTGCTGTCGGGAGATACATGATTATACCAACCTGACACAAATTGTAACGTAGCATATTATAAGTGTATATGGCTAGCAATACAGAGAGAATGAAAAACGAAGTCAATGCTGGAACAAGATTGGCCAATAGCAAGAATCTACCAAGTGAAACAACAATCTATCTCTTTATGTAGCATCAATATTCCAAAATGTTTTCCTCACAACAGAGACATGGACCAAGCTTCCTAAAGACTGACACCACTATCTAGTTTATACTTATTTTCACGAAAGTCAAAGAGGGAAAACAAGAGTTACCCATGAGAAAATGTCATCCTCTGCAGTGCTGAATGCAGGACTCATAGGGCTCTTACTTCGACCTGTCCAACGCTGCTCTATTGGAGAAGGTGCTGGTATTGCTTCTTTCTCAATCAACTCTTTCAGCCGTTCTATGTACTCGAGGTCTTTCATGCTAGGTTTAGCGAGAGTTCCAGCAGGAAAACAAGTTTCCGATACCCACTGTTGACCACCACAGTCGAACCCCAGGATTTCATCGCTCCACCCTACTCTGTATCCTTCTGATTTTTTCCAAAACTCCGCCTCAGCTTGATTCACTTTTCCAACGTGAACGTCATTGAGAGGATCTAATGCAAGTAGCTTATCTCTCAGCTCTGTAAACGAAAGCTCGTTAACGTCTGGCTCCCTGCTGTCAGTAGACTTCTTACTAGTGTCCTGGACCCTAAATACATCATGGTGGAAAAAAAATGTATCATTTAGTCCTCCACACTAGAGGTAACAATTTGGTCATAACAGCTAAAGCACAACGATACCTATACTTAACAATGCTCTCTCTATAGAGGTCACGGACATGCTTTAAAGCCTCCTCTCTAGTGTACTTTGGTTTGTCCTTAGGTGCCCCACTCCATTTCGATACAGGGTTGCATGTTACAACCACCACTGTGTCAGTATAAGGAATATACAGGTACTTCACATGCTTGTTTGTAGATAGCAACTTCCTAAAACAGCCACAAACAAAAACAAAAACAAAGTTAGGAAACGATAGAAACTGCACTATGCTGGATAAGTGGGACCAAAACTTAACTTGTGATTTTTCTTGATATCTTCCAAGTTTGAGACATAAGTGTGCTCCACAAGCTCCTGTCTATCAACGCACTGGAGGGTGACCTCAGCGACAACTCCAAGCCCACCAAGCCCACACCGAGCTAGATAAAAGAGCTCCGGATCTTTATCCTTGGAAAGCTCAATAGTTCCCTTAGCAGGAGTGACAAGCTTCATACCGATCACTTGCTCATCGATAGGAGGCAGCCTAGCACCTGTCCCATGAGCCCCAACCTGAACGATCCCACCGATCTGCTGCTCTCTAATGGATGCAAAGTTCTGGAGAGTGAGACCATACTCTTTAACGGCGTCGACAAGCTGCTGAACCCTAATCCCCGCCTGGACACGGACTCTCTTCTTCTCCTTATCCACCTCGATGACTCTATCCATCAGCGCCAAATTCACCATCCCGGAGCGAGATAACCCGATCCCGTTGGGGGAGAGACCCGATCCGACGGGCCGGATCCTGCTCTTCTTCTCGTGAGCTTCCTTGACGAGAGCCTCGAGGTCGGCGAGAGTCTCCGGCTGGTTGAAGTTCCTGGTCTGGACCTCGTGAGTGCCGCTCCAGTTGGAGACGGTGTGGAGGTCTTCGGGTAAAGGAGCGTACCGGAAGATCTGAGCCTTCTTGTGCTTGGCGTTTTCGGGGAAGGGGAAGGAGAAGTAGGTGGCGGCGCCGGAGAAGAGTGCGAGGGCTGCGTATCCGGCGTATTTTCGGAACTCCTTTTCTGAGGCGGAGGATGGGATCGGAGGCGGAGGAGGAGGAGGAGGTGGAGGGGGTGGGGTTAAGGTCTGACCGGAAGTGCAGAGAGTGCGGAGAGGGGGAAATGGTGGATGGGCGGTGGTTAGGGTTCGAAGGGGACGGCCGTTGGAGCGGCGGAGGAGAAGTGACCGGAGCATTTTTGTTTTGGTTTCTTCAGGTGACGATCTAAAACCTGAGTTAGCGAAAGGTTTTCTGTACAAAGGATCGGGTTTAGAGATTTACGAAAATCTCTAAAATGCCCTAAAGTTATAACTATTTGCTTAATTTGCTCCACAAGTTTTGAATAGGTATCAAGTGGGAATTTTTTACTTTCTGGACCACTTT
The DNA here is from genome assembly GCA_019706035.1 of Raphanus raphanistrum subsp. raphanistrum. Taxonomy (NCBI): domain Eukaryota; kingdom Viridiplantae; phylum Streptophyta; class Magnoliopsida; order Brassicales; family Brassicaceae; genus Raphanus; species Raphanus raphanistrum. The sequence continues at coordinate 12,054,353 of CM033980.1, read as the reverse complement.
TCCACTTTTTATTTTCACATTAAGTCACTTCTAACTTGTCACATACTTTCTCTTGTTTAAAAGACCACAATGTCCTCTAGATAAACAAGAAGCTGAGTTATCCAATCGTATCTCTCCTCTAACTTTCCTCTTTACTAAACGCGAACCCTAATTCTACATAAAATCCTAATTTTCAGATTCCATCTCAGCGGCAGAAAGACCAAGAACCCTACGACAGAAGTTTCACGATTTCTTTTTCCATAATCAGCACCACAATTTTCAGAGTTGCTTTCTCATATGGTCCTTCTTCCGATCTGGATTTTTCTTCTCCAGCTCCATAGCCTTTTCCCGTTGTATCCCAGCCTCGCTCTCATCTCCATCTCCCTCCTCCTCCTCTCGATGTTGCATCCCTCTGAAATTGAATCTCAGATTGCTACGCTCCCTCAAGCTATCTCCTATTTTGTTGTGATTCTAGTTCCATCTCTCCCCCACTGGGATCACGGTCTCGAGTTTCACCAAGCTCTATACTCGTTGCAGGTCATCATCTCAGTTCAATATCTTAGCACTTTCTCTCTCTAGTTGTGGTTGTTGTTAGGATCTGGGTTTTGATTGAACGGGATCAGTGGATCTGGCATGGACATTAGAAGCAAAGCCAGAGTAAACTAATACTCTGTTCATCCAAACCCGAGTGAATTTGGAAGGTTCTGCTCCTTCGAACAGATTCTATTGGATTGTCGTGTGGTGGTCAGATTGGCTCTAGTATCGAGTGGTCTCTCCATCGTGTCTTGTCTATGGATGACTTCAAGAGATGTAGTAATAAAAGGACAGAGACGAGATTGTGTGATGAAACGAAACAGAGTTTCCCTTGTCACCGCCATGGTTGTGGAGCCTTTTGATGCTGCGATTCAGATTCATCAATCATGTAAGCCTATTCATAAAAAAAAATTGAGCTTTCTGATGTGCGTTTTAGCTTTTATTAAGAAACCTTGTCCACAATACCTTGAAGAGATGTTTCACTTGATTAACAGATTTTAATGTATTGGAGATTGAGTAAGCTCAGTTTTAATTGTTTCATTTGTTGTTTTGAAGAAGAGAGTAGAAAGCAGCGAGAAAACAATCTTGCTCCTTGACCGTATAGAAGAAGAGAAGATCCTAATCAAAGACTTACACAAATGGGTACACTTGCATCTGCTTTAATAGCATTGGGTATCAAATACAGCTACGACTTACTTAACTTATGTACGTACATGTCGTGTCCACAACTTCCTGTTTTATGTCTATGTATTCTCTATTTTTATGTTCATGATCACACAATTGTTTTACAAAATCGTGTCCACAACTTCCTGTTTTATGATGTGTTCTCTATTTTTATGTTCATTACCACACAATTTTTTTACAAAATCAAATTGTGTTCTCGTCTATAACTCATTCTTGTAACATTTGTCTGTTCACAACTTACATGTCCACTATTTTTGTATCCATAATGTTTTTCCGTCCACATAGTCGTCTATCCACGTAACGTTTATCCATTTTCCCCATCCACAATTCCGAAAAACCATAACATACTTATATAGACACGAAAGCATCCACAACCATTGCACATGTATTTGTGGACGCGATAGCACCCTATCCACATCCATCCATGAAATATATGAAATATGGATGCCTGTCACATGCTATACTGCTGATTTTAATATGAGCCGTCAGATTAACATTTTTTACGATCTTGTGGTCTTTATAAAAATCTAACTAGAAAAAAACCTCGTAAATGTTTAAAAGCTAACTGAACAAAAACAATGCTAACAAGTGGGAAGGACAAAAAAGTCTAAAAGCTCTCTCAATTTCTATGAAAGTATGCTACAAGTTGAAAGTGACTTAGGATGCAAACAAAACTCAAAAAGTGGCATATTAAGTAATCAACTCATCAAGTGGTCCTAACTACAAAACCATACATAACCAGAATTTCTGTATTTATTTTTGTCCCACGTGGTAGTTGAGTCGCACCCTTATGCTAGTCATCGACAATAAAGTAACTTTTTATAAACTCTATAGATTGCTGATTTTGTATGGTTCTCGATTTTCTATATAACTATATATGATTAAGAACTAGATGCTTGGGTTTAGATATATTATTTTCGTTATTTAATCGGCTACGATTTTAAACCTTTTGAATTCAAGCTCTATTTGTATAAGAAATTAGTGGTTTAATGATCTTGGTAAATGATATAAACACGAGGAAAAATTGTCTATTGCAAACTCAATTTTCTGGGTAGTGTCTATTCCATCATAAATTTTCACAAACGTGCATATATAGATTAATTATACTAGTAGTTAGTCAACTATCTATTCAAATGATTAGATTGCGGATAAATTTTTGTTAAAATGATATTATTCGTAAATATCACAAAATTAAAATTTTGAGTTTTATGATTTTCGAATCTACATCTTGGCAGATAATTACTAAATAAAAATACATAATAAGACGTACCAAATAAATGTGATGATTTTAAACAGTTGACTAATTATATCATATAAATTTAAAAAAATTATTGAATTTGAAATAATTATATAAACATTTAAGTATATGATTAACATTAAAGTATATATCACTAATGATCTAATACAAATATCTATGTATATAAAAATGAATACAAACATTCACGCGGTTGCGTGGAGTAAGTAACTAAGTGAAACAGATTTAGTGTTTATATCTTGCATCTATTTATATGTTTTATTTGTATAAATTTCATTTTATGTGTTCTATTTTTTTATTAAATATATAGGAATTTCTATTTAATATTTTTTATAAATTAAAATTATGGGCCCATCAAAGAGGAGGTCTCATTCCAATCTTAAAAATAAAAATAAAAAGTCTCATTCTAATGTTACATAGGCTTCCTCTCGGACCAGCATCATCTTCTACATACGGCTTGAAGCAGATGAGATCCCAAAAGCTGCAGTACATTCTCATAAAAGCTAGTTTCCAAAAATAGACAGTACCACAAAATATAAAAACAACTGATCTCCATATACAAAAATAGCTGCAAAACTCAACAGCAGCCAGCAGGAGATCTCATCCGTTGCTGTTGTTGGATGAAACGATCAAAGACATCGATCAGTTCAATTCCCCGAGAGTAAGACCGTCACTTCAACTCCTGAATAGGAGGATCCTTGACTTCCACTCTGGCTCCTTAAATCTGTTGGTTCGCAATAAGTTCCCAAAAAGACCAACTTCATGTGCATCTTGTCTAGCATCTAAACTGATTCACGTATAGAAAACTGTTTAATATGTTCATATTCAATGTGTTAAAAAGTTCAGATCATAAAAAAAAAAATCGACAGAAAAGGAAAACAAAAAGAAAAACATAGACAAAAGGTTCAAGACAAAACCCGACATTCCTTTGTTGTTCCTTGTGAAAGAAGGCAAGAAAGAGAGATGGCCTGCGGTTGCCTGCATTGCAAGTCTTTAGGTTGGTTAAGAACTCTGATTAACTCCAATAAAATTCACATTCTCGAAAATGAAGGTTAGACATGTACCTTCCAAAACTCATTCCCAATTTCTTTTTTTCTTCTTTTTTTTTTGAATTAGAAATATGGTTTTCTTTTACTATATATGATTTTATAATAATTAAATCAAATTGTTTAACTTCAATTTTTAGTAACAATGTATTATAACTTTTTTAAAAAAATAAGTAGATATAGCTTGAAAGAATATTCTAATAAGATCAATTTGAATTTTATATCTGGATTCTTTTTTCTTCAGATTACTATGATTAAATAAGACACAATCCATTTTAAAAATCTCCTATCCATTTTTTATGGAGGACAAACTATTAAATTGATAATACAAAACATCTAATAAAATTTTCAAAATGTAAAATCTGTCTCTGTCTCTCTCTCCAGTATCGAAACAAATAGATTTCATTGATATATAACTCTATTTTAAGTAGAAGATTAGAAAACAACTATTCTTCAAGTAACTCTATTCTTAGAAAAAAAAACTCAAAAATGGATAATAAATGAAAACTGTTTCTAAAATTCAGGGTATTTTACATTTTCTTGTAAAAAATTAAAAGCACTATCTTTCGTTTGCTCGGTCTTCTCCCCACTCAGCAAAATCGGGCTTATATACTTCCACTCCTTCTCCTTCTTCCTTTATCATTTACCAAAAACCATTAACACACACACGTTCATCTCATTCAAAATCTTCAATCATTGTTTTTTTTTCCAGTCTCCTTTTTTTGATTTCTTGCCCCCATCGAATGAGCCAAATAAAAACCATCCACAATCCCATTGGGTCAATAGAGAGATTTTTGGATCTTCTCTTGATCTCTCTCATCGTTTACATGACACTTAAAGGCGGCACGAGTGGTGCATGTGCTGCGTGCAAGTACCAACGCAGACGCTGCGCCGCGGACTGCCCACTCGCACCCTACTTCCCCGCCGAACAACCAAAGCTCTTCCAAAACGTTCATAGGCTTTTCGGCGTTAGAAGCATCGTCAAAATACTCGAGAACCTCGACGAAGTTCAGAGACCAGAAGCGATGAAATCGATTATATTTCAGTCTTACGTCCGAGATCGTAACCCTGTCCACGGTTGCCTTGGGATCACGCAACAGCTTCAATACATGATATGGGTCGCCGAGGAAGAGCTCAAAGCCGTGAATTCGCAGTTACAACTCTATCGTAACGGTCAGAATCACCCTAACCCTCATAATATGATGATTCACGAGATTGGTGAGAAGCAAGAAGATCTCACGTCGCAGCTTGATTTGGGAATGGGACTTCCGGTTAACACTAACCAAGGCAATAATACCATACCGTTTTTCAGTCCGGTTTCTGAAACACAGCAGCTACAACAACCTCAGCATATGTCTTATTGTAGTGAGGTTAATAACAACCATGACTACAATCCCACTCCAGACACGTGTAAGGAAGTTCTCAATAATCATAATAATAACACTTCTTTGGCTTGGGGTCAGAATCAATTTCCTTATAATCATCATCATAACTATGGATTCATCAATCAAAACGAGCATTGTAGCGAGACGAAGAACAATAACAGTGTGATGGCCATACAGTCTCAGCTTGTTAATCTTCAGATGGCATCGAATCAACAAGAGGAAGAAGTTGATGTTCACAACTATGATGAAATCCATCAGTTCCTCGAAATCATCGATGAGAGTCAATCTTTCACGGAAACGAAAGAAGTGTACGCTTCAAGGTATGTATTTTTCTTCTTCTTTGTATAGAGCTAAAAAAGACTTGAGAGAATATGAGAACATGTCTGACTTTTTGTTGTTGTTGCAGCTCTGGTGAATCTTCGAAGGAACCTATAGATGAAATAGGGGAGAAGGAGTTAAGGAGGGCGGCAACTTGCTTTAGTCTCACGAGTGTGAATTGATACTCAATGTTGATCATGGGGACTAATCTTTTTCTTCTTCAAATTTTGATTTGTCTTAATTGTGTTTTCAGTTATTATTGATCCCAACGCCTTGTTTAAGCGTTGAACCTTTATTTCTAATAATTTTTGAATGTTTATTTATCATTGCTTCTTATGTTTTTTTTTTCAATATTTATATTTGTCATTTAAATTTTGGGCTCTCTCTTTTTTTAACAGTTATACTGTCTTTTACTACCGCAGTTACTTTCAATTAGATTCATGTGTTTATCAACTTTCGTACAAAAAAAATAAAATATAGTTTTCAGTTATAAGCGATAATTTGTTTTCTAAACAAAGAATGATAAAGCGATAATGATAAGTAGAAGAGTCCGTCTGTATCTACATGAGTGGACTGGAATATGTGGTTTTAATGTCAAATATATACAATAATATCAATATCAAATATGTGGACTAGATAATTTTTCCAACGGTTAATATCGATATTATCTTTAATGAATAAACGTATAAATTATCTATAAAATAAAAACGAATTTTAATTTTTTTGATTAGATAATTGATTAATATTAATAATGATAAGAATTATCCAAATTTTTTTTTAAAAGTATTTGCGAAGTGATTTTCCGCAACAAAACTTCCACGTTAAAAGTTAAAGCGGTTAAATTATAAGATAAAAATGAATTTAATTTTTCTGATTAGATAATTGTTTAAAATTAATAATGATAAGAATTATCTAAAATTTAAAAAATATATATTTTTTAAAGTTACAATGATTAATATCGTTTATATGCTTAATGGATAAATATATAAATTACCCACAAAATAAAAAAGAATTTAAATTTTTTGATTACATAAATAATTAAAATTTATCCAAAATATAAAAGTATATTTTAAAATAAAAAATTTAGAGTGCTCAATATCATTTATACCTTAATGAATAAAACATAATTTAGCCACAAATAGAAAACGAATTTTAATTTTTTATTAGATAAATTATTAAAAATAATATTGATAGTAATTATCCAGAATATAAAAATATAAATTAAAATAAAAATAATTTTATAATCATATTATTTTTTAAAAAATTAAGATAATTATTATATATTGTTTTGTTACCTTAAAACAATTATTTCTATTATAAAAGTTAAAAAAGATGTAAAACAATTTATGTAGAGAAGTTCTCTTAGATAACCTTTTTAGTTTATTTTCACAAAAATAGTCTCTCGAATAAAAAAATGACCAAAATAAATTTTATTGAAGGTTAAATATGCATTTATAATCATTGAGTTAAATAATCTAAGCCTTTGAGTTTAGAGTTAATGGTGAGATTTTAGGAATGTGTTCAAATTTTTAAAAATCAAAAATAAATATTAAAATTTTCAAAATAAAAAAAATATTATTTTAATCATTTTATTTTTAAGGGTCATTTTGTGATAAAAACTTAAAAATTGTTGTTTTAGAGAATTGCCCATTTATGTATATCTATAATATTATTTGCAAATTTATTATATAATTAAAACGAATTTATATTAATAATAATATCTTTTAAAAAATAAGATTATACTTATATATTATGTTGTTATCCTAAAATATTTATTTCTATCATAAATTGTTTTTAAATCTTGTTTTTAATGATTTTATTATTTTGCAGTAGAATTTTGTACAACTGGGAGAATAGTTGTTATAAAAATCTATCTTATTAAAACAGAATTATCATATTAAATTAACCTTACATTTATGTAGCATATATTATAGAAAATTCCTTTTTTAAAAACTACTAGCTGGTTGTCCGCAAATTTGCGGGTATAAATTTTGACATAATATAATATTTTGTGTTTTTGACATGCGATAATATATTTTTAATTAATATTTTAAAACCGAAAGTGAATTTTTGGTGGCTAAGTATCGAGTCTGCTTCTTTTTTTCCCCAAAGCTTGTCTGGACTTTTTATCAAAATAATAAAACTATAAAGATTTCTAATGATTTTATTATTTTGCAGTAGAATTTTGTACAATTGGGAAAATAGTTGTTATAAAAATCTATCTTATTAAAACAGAATTATCATATTAAAATAACCTTACATTTATATAGCATATATTATAGAAAATTCCTTTTTTAAAACTACTAGCTGGTTGCCCACAAATTTACGGATATAAAATTTTATATAATATAATATTTTGTGTTTTCGACCTGCGGTAATATATTTTTAATATTTTAAAATCGAAAGTGAATTTTTGATAGCTAAGTATCGAATCTGCTTCTTTTTTTCCCCAAAGATTGTCTGGACTTGTAACTACAAGGAGGTATAGCTTCATAATCCGAAATAATGAAATATTTCTGAACATTGCGGCAAAAGATGAACTAGATAACCAGAAAGATCGCAGTTTCTACAGAAGAAGTAAAGATTGTTAGTTACAAAAAAGAAGAAGAAAAAAGTAAAGATTGTTTATCTTCAGCTGCTGTTTGGATAGCATTGTAATATTAGTTTCACCAACCCTCAATAGCTATACCATTGGCATACACGCATATTCAATTTTAATTTCGTTTTAAGAAGTGTAATCATCAAAAAGAATGAATGTGAATGAATGATTCAACAAGGATCCATTGATTTGTTCGAAGGTAAAGACTTACATATACATACATCAAAGGCTCATTTTGATGTTCTCAATGGAATATCAATGTTCCTTTTCTCACAGAAGAGAAACATACACCGTTGGGTCATCTCATGTTGCAGCAATGAGGTTTTCCCGTCAATAACAATTTGTCCCACAAGCAGATCATCTGTCTTGGCGATTGATAATGCGCCGTTAAGTAATTCTCTATGCAACCAAACTGGCAGAAGCTAATGCTGTGCTCATAATCCACAGGTTTCACGCTGTTGTTGAACTGTTCCACCCACATTCCCACGCTCACGTCTTCCATCTTGAATAACTATAACATAAACAAAATGATGTAAAATCACGCATCACATACATATAGCTATAGATTCTTCTTTTCACTAATACTCTTTTCCCAAAAAAAAAAAAATTACCCTTAGTTTGTGTTGCTCAAACTCTTTAACAATGAAGCTAGCGATATCAGTTGATAATATGTAGCCAGGACCATTGGCATAAGGTGGATAATCTTCCTCTGGCCATTCCTGGAGAAACCAGTTGAATAAATTGTGTAAGACTCCTTTTTTTTTCAATTAATACCAAACTCCTCTTGTTTTTTTGTGTTCTTTATTACCTCATAGGTAACAGCCCACTTCCCCTGGCGAAGAGGCTTGTGATAATAGTTGATGTTGCCGATGTACAAGCTTCGTTCTGTGGGTGTTTTCTTTGCTTCCCTAAGAACTGCATCTACTCGGACAAATGTGTCATCGTCACACTTCATTATGTATCTGGCAGCTAACTGATGAGCCTGCAAATCAAAAACAAAACAAGAGTTTTCATATACCATGATGAAATCATACAAGATATGGCAAAACATATTAGTTGGGTAGAACTAGAAACTCACCCCATACTCGCAAATTGCAACAGTTTTCAGGACAACTAGATCATAGCTGTCCAAGTAAGGCACTACAATTATGTCCCCAAAAAACTCAGCTTCCTTCTTTAGCTCCTCATTAATTGTCTTCCTCGAGTGCTATGTTATATACAAAAAGTTGAGCATCAAATCTGAATGAAGACATAAAACAACTAATCTCATAAAACTTTTCAACTTACCAATGCCACAAAGAACCGAGCCACCACTTTGGAAGATCTGATAAGTTTATGTTGCATCCAAGACTTCCTCACAGCCATCCGCTCAGCAAAATGATTACCCGCAGAGAGGACACCGATGAATAACTCAACTTCTTCATCAGGAACCGATGGCGCCTGCCAACTTCTCGAGAGATCAAGATGCCTCTGAGGAGCAAAACCAGGGTGCGAGGTTGGGAGAGAGCCAGCGAAAACAGCTTCAACATCTATATCTCCAGTAACAGTTAGACCAGTAGCATCCTCAAGCGTAAAACCCTTCACATTGCCCAAAACCGAACAACACACTTTGAAATTATCATCACTACTACTACTCCAAAGAGCATTTGCAAGAAAACATGACTTACAGTTCGGAAAGGGAAAGATGTGACATGTTTCCCATCGACACTAACATGATAACCTTCCAATCCAGCACTTAGCGTAAGCACAAAGAGCTTCTCCTCCGTGAATGGAAACGGCCATTCTACAGCTACTTTCTTGCTCCGGCGTATAAAACGACTAAGCCACCATGTTTCCTTCTTATTAGTCTCTTCTCTACCGTTTTCTTGAACCCACTTCTCACACTTAACCTGACCATCAACTGTGAAAAAAAACAGTCACTCTCTGGACTCATTTTTCTATAACCAATCAACACATGACTCACCTGTTTCTACATCATCACTAGATCTCCAGCCTTCACAACGTTGGGCTGAGCTCCATTGCATCCTGTAACAAGTGTTGAGCTCAATCACAGGCTTACCACTCCAATCACCAATAAGCCTTGGATTGAAATGAAGAATCCGAGGCGGATCTTCCCCTTCCACTGCCTTCAACCCTTGCAGCTCCACCATAAACTGCGAAACCTCCTCAGAGTGTGCAGCGCGTGGCCTCCCCACAAGCGTGATGTGTGATCCGAGTGTTAACCCGCAGGGAAGCTCAACGACTTTCCCACGTGTCGAAAGATCCGACCCGGATAACGAAACAGAGACAGGGCACGAAAGTTTCTTCTCCAAGGCTTTAAGGTTTTTTCCAGATTCTAGCTCCTCCCATAGCTTTCTACCAACTTCCCAAGCTACCTTTGCTGATTCACGGAGCTCCGAAGACTCGTCTCTGCTACTCGGATCCGGGTCGAATTTCAACCCGGATATGATCTCTTGTGACAATCTTCTCCGCTCAGCGCCCGGAGCCTGAGCAGGGGGAACCGTTTCTTGATAAATCAAGCTCTTAAAAGGACGTCCTGGAGCTCGCAGCCTCTCTTGCGGATCCAACTCGCTGCCGAGATGATCGGGTCGGGTTAACGGATCGTGTGATAGAGTGTTGAGTCCGGATCTGTAGACGAGGGGGATTTCGAGCGTGACGAGAAGCATGTACAGTGAACCGACGGCAGTGAGTATCTGAACCGATCTCTTCTTGCTGAGCATGGCGCAATTTATCTATTGCTCCCGCTTCTTCGTCTTCTTAAACTCGGAATCAAATTCGGAAGGAAGAGTTTTGTTTGGAAGGGAAACCCTGAATACGAGTAATTGGCGGGAAAGACGCAAAGTGGAAGGTGTTTTGATGATTGATTTATAAAGAAATTTAAAAACAGTTATGGAAATGCGAAGAAGATGAAGAAAGAGCGGGGCTGGCGTTTCTATAAAACTGCCGTTCATTTCATATATCTATCATTTATTTATTTGTTTTTTATTTTTGAATTTAAAGATTCGTTGGTATTATTTCCAACGGCAGTATTTTTTTGAAATTTTCAAATAAAAGCATAACGGCGACTGTGATTGGACCTATGACAATCTAGGGGTGACGTTTTTTTAACATAGCAACAGTCCCGCCAATTTAGAAAAAAAAATTAATATAACTTTTTAAAATATAGGAACTTAAAAAATAATAATTTAAAATTTTTAAAATATATAAAATTTTAATTATAAATATATTATTTTATACTAATTAAATTAAAAAAATTATTTTTTAAATAAAAAGTACAACTCACGAATTTCTGAGGTTACCCGCAAAATTAAATAGAACCGATACGGATGCAAATTTATTTTTTGACAAAAAAATTGAAACCCACGGGTTGGCGAGTCAAGCGGGACGGAATTGACCCACAGCCCAATCCTAGTTATGGTTTCCTGGTTTTATTGTTATGGAGAACTTGTTCTGTCTTTGTTGTTCTTTCATTTAACCTTCTAAATTTTTTTCTCTTGTTGTAAAGAAATAGTAAGTGTAGCTCAACTTCTTTATGTGGTAGTGCTTTTGGATCATTTTCATCCCAGTTCCGAAGGTTGTTATTTGACAGCCTTCGATAAAAGATTTCCTTTCTATTTGGTTGCAGGTTCCGCATGACCACTGCACAAGGCAGACTCTTCTCAATCCATATTTTGTTGCTGAGGAGCAGGCACTTCGACTTTGGATTGTGATTCAAGAATGGATTCTCTGTCTTCTTCTTTGTTCATGTCTAGAAGAATTGAATAAAACTGATGATGGAGGAGAAATGGGACCTAAGCTCCTTACCCGGATTACTTTGATTTATCTAAGAATATGTTGGGCATGGAGTTGTTGCAAAACAACCCGAATGTGTCGTCTCTCGGAAGCTTTGTTAATAGAGTATGAGTTGGACTGGATTTTGTTTCAAAGTCAATTGTTTTTTTATTCCAATGCCCATTTCAGGAAGATTAAATAAATATAAATATTTTTTTTTTTTTTTAAATTGCTAAAAAGAAGATTTAAACTATTTTGGCTTCTCGTTCAATATACAATCTTTTTATAACTAATTTTTATATATAAAAGAGAGTTTCAATTTCTCCTAGGGTGGGGTGTCCACATGGGATGCCAGACCACAAACTCAGTCATTCTGGAGCCGCCACGTGTTCCCATTAATAAAACACAACGTATCATTTATGAGAAATTGCCAAAAATACAATTTTCATAGTACCACTTTTCATGTTAACACTAACCACTGTTACCACTACTTTTAACGAAGGGTCTAGATTTAAAGGTTTAGGATTTAGGGTTTAGATTTGATGTTTTAGGGTTTAAGGTATATAGTTTAGGGTTTAGAGTTTAAGATTTAGGGTTTAGAGTTAAGGATTTAGGGTTTATAGTTTAGACTTTAGGGTTTAGGGTTTAGGATATTGATTTTAGGGTATATAGTTTAGGGTTTAGGGTTTAGAGTTAAAGATTTTGGGTTTAGGGTTTAGAATTGGAGGTTTAGGAATTAGAATTTGGGATTAGAATTTTGAAAAACATATAAAAATAAAGATATAAGAGTCTTTACCATTTTAATAAATAAGGTATTTTTGAAAATGTGTCTTTAGTGGTGGTAAAGATGAATAATGGTATTCAAGTGGTATTTTTGAAAATTCCCCATCATTTATTTTCTTTTCAGAAAACGTTGGGCCTATTTTGTGTCTGATGTGTGTGTTTTGCTTTAATAAACCCAGTCTGATAAATGGTAATATGATATGTTGTCGATTTGGATTCTATGGTTTCATCAGTCTCTCTTCTCAGCCGTAGTTTCTAGGGTTTGGATCAAAAAAAAATTTTCTTCGTGACAAAAAAAAAGATTAAATTTTTCATCTTCTTCCTACCAATCCAAAAATTCTAGGGTTGTGGAACGCCACATACAAGAAGGACTTCGAAACAGCTGTCAAGCGTTAATCCACAACCATAGAGATTGACGATGAAGAAATCTCTTATATCACTATCGGCATGTATTTTGAGAGATGGGCTGATTGCCAAGAAGGTAAGAACTTTGCTTTGAGAGACTCCGAGCATGCGCTTGAGATGCTTTTGGGTTTTTTTTAGCCATCTGAAATAATTTACTTGGCGTATTAGCAGTGAAGTTAGCGGTGACAGAAAAGTGCAGAGAACTATGTTGGAGTTGCTCAATAAGCTTGATGGATTCAGTAGCGATGAGCGTATTAAGGTAAATGTTTTTCTTGGTTGTAGGAACTCGATATATATATATATCGTTCCAAAAAGAAGAAGTAACAGTTGAACCTCTCAATTTTTTTCAGGTAATTGTAGCCACTAACCGTGCAGATATTCTGGACCCGACACTCATGCATTCTGATCGAAGCCAGAATCTTGCAGGTTTGTCTCTCAAAATTTTCGGAATATGATGTATGTGATAGGTTTAAAAAGCTCATGTAACTCAACTCAACTAACCCAAAGTGAACGAATACAGATTCACTCGAGGAAGATGTATGTACACCCAGACGTCAACTCTGAGGAGCTTGCAAGATCGACAGATGATTTCAGTGGCTCAACTGAAAGCAGTATGGGTAGATGGTTTTACGTTTCTTTATGATGCAAAGTTTTATTGGTTTATAAATAAATGAAGTTCTCTGTTGTTGTATGTTTTCTCAGGCGAATCATGAGGACATCAATGAAGGTATAATCCAAGAAGAAAGCAAGTTTGAACTACTACACCTAACCTCATTCATCAGTTATCTTTGTTTGCTCTCAATCTTTCAATTCCTGTTTGGCTCTTTTCATATATTCGAATCAAGATATCAATAAACATCATATTTGATTTTCTTTAAATATTCTCTTATCTTTGGATTCAGATTTGTAGAGTTCATATTGGCTTTTCGTTTCCTTATGCAACTGTAGATATCTTTTAGTTCAAAGAAGTTGATGATGGAACTTTTGGTAATTTTTGTGAGCTTTCAATAAACAGAGACGGATGAAGACGTAAGTTGTTTTTTCGGAAGAATGTATTAATCTCAGGGAAGCGAAGGTATGGTTTCTTCCTTACTGAAACGTTATCAGTATTTCGTCATGTATATGTGCTGAATCTTCTCTTTTTAAATTTAGTCTCTTGGAAGAATGAATCATCCAAACATTGTGAAGCTGAAAGAAGCCATATGGGAGAATTTTATCCTGGATTGATTATGTCTGAGTTGAAGGTTGGCCGGTGTACATGGGCCTGTTGTTACCGGTCTCCTCCATTTCCGGGAAGTAGAAATGTCAAAAGGTGGAAAGCTTACGGTGATCGATATGGTTCTGGTAGACGAGAAGGTAAATCGGCTCTTCTGAATCTGTTGTTTATTTAAATTATTATTGGAGTTTTGCTTCCTAACGTACGTTCTCTTATACAATCAGACGTTGCATTTTTTAGAGACTTTAGTTTTGCAATAATGGTGGATCTCAACTCAACTATGTTTAAACTGTTGTATAACTTATAAAGACGGAGCAGCATTTTTGCTTTATCATCCTGCTGATAGCTAGAAGTTTCTGTAGAGCTACTCCGTGTTTGCTTCAAGCTAATTCCACTGTCTATAAATCACTTTGTCATATGTCAAATTTTTCGCCTTTAGCCCCTTATATGTTCCTGCATTCCCTTTAAATTGTTTTTTATACTTTGACTGCAGTTAAGCAAGCTTTGTGCCAAAGACATGGTCTGTTTCTTATACGCCAAGTCTTCCCTGCTTCAAGAGGGCGACAAGCGGGTGTGAGTACCCTGAATACAACATCAGGGAGTACACAAAGCGAAAGACATCTGATGGTTTCCGCATGAACAAGAATCTCACTGACCCATCAAAGGTGGATGAGGCTTCTGCTGAAGTAAGGCACAGCTGGAGGTTGTAGAAAAGGTGCTCAAGAATTAAACAGACTCCAATCTTGACAACTTAAAAGAATAGTTTTAGCTAATTTATCAGCAACGGTATTTGCTTTCGTTCTGCAGGATGAAAATAGGTGTAGAACCGGCAGTATGTGAGTCATGATTTTCATAGCAACGTCTCCCTCTAGCCAAAGTCATCTTCTCTCTTGACAAGCAATGTCGAAATTGAGTAGCTAGGAGATAAAAGATGTTAAGGTGAACATCGAACCTGAGATAAGGTTCATAAATCAAATGAAAAATAACTTTCTTATCTTTTTTAACCTAGCTAACGGTTGATGAATATGAAGTCAGCTGGTAATTTTGATTTTACGCTTGCAACTTTTAAGATTTTCCCAAACTGTTTCCCGATGTTCTTGGGACTACTTGCAGTGATGGTATGAAGCACTACTTGACTCCGTTTTCAGGGGAAACTCACCGCCTATATTCAGGTCTCCAGTGAAGTGTGACCAACCACTCATGTGAGAACACTGACCTAGATCAGAGGTTACTTCTAACTCTTAACGCCTCAGCTTCCAAATCTTTTTCAGTCTCACTCGCTCTTCTTCTCCTACGATTAGCTGTGCTTCGGTTTCAACTTCCTCTCTTGATATTCTCTCCATATGTATGCTGATTGAGTTTTCCAATCTTCTCAGCATTTTTTTTAACTGCGTATGTGAAATTCTTGCGGTTTTTAAGTCAATGAAAAGATCATCTTGATGCTCTGTTGTATTTTAATGTTTATATTTAATTTTTGCTGGATCATATGAAACATATTGCACGACAAAAGACTCTATACAGCAGCACTAAAATAGTTTACTTAAATTAAACCAAACTTTGTATGTAAATCCTAATATTTTATTCATATACCAAATATCAAAACATATATTGGTATCTTATATCTAACATAATGTCAAGATATATTGGTATCTTATATGTAACATAATGTCAAGAAGGTGCCACGTCAATGATATGGACAATCTATAAGCAAGCTATTACTATAAACATATGAAGAAATTTATAAACTTCATCTGATAGGAGATATTGTCAAAATAACTCAGGCATTGCTTTGCTTAAGTTTTTTTTATAGAGTTTTTTGTCCAAAAAAACAATAACACAAAAAAACAGTAAGAACAAATCTAGATGGAAACAATAAAGAAATATAAAAGCTAGAAGACATGATTATACGGTCTAAGGCCACCAGCATCAAGGGATTTAAAGGTGGGGTTCACCAAAAAGAAATAATATAATAATCAAACTTTTATGAATCCGTGCCGCGCAGGTTCATCCCAGTGAACCCGTATCAACACTATTTGCGGGCCCCACTGACACGTGGCGGCCCGCGATTGGTGGTTGATTAAATTTTTTTATTTTTTTATTTTTTTTTTTAGAATTCAAACGAAAAAAAAAAATAAAAAAGTATTATTATTGGTTTTGGAAACCGTGAAAGAGAGTTTCACTACTGCGCATGCCCTAAGCCACCCGAGTGCGAGGATAAGTTACAAACGTACACATGAAACGTTTGCAGAATACAAATGAAATTTATCCTGTTATCTGTACCAATATTTTTTTGACAAAGCAACTATACCAAATATTCTAAACGTAACTTGCATGGGACTTTTAGAAACTTACAAATGACTACCATAAAACGTATATATAAATAATTTTGGGCGTCTCGGTATCCGGACTCTGTTTGGGTTTTGAGGTCGGCTCGATTACATTCATGTTTCGGAGTTAAAAAATTTCAACCTTATTCAAATATTTATAAATTTCGTTATTATTTTTAGTTTAGAATAAACTGTATATTTTTACACGTATATAGAAAATATAATATATCTTTTAATTGATTTTCACTTTCTTAACAACTTGCCTAACAAAGATTAATATAAAAAGGTAAGTAAATAACAACACCAATTACAATAATTGATATTAAAATAGATATTTTGTATCATTTAGTAGTGAGTGTCTCAGATTGATATTATTTGTTTTCTGATTCTATTTATGTGATGTAATAAGATCCTTCTATGTAGTGTTCACACACATTTCTTGCAATGCAAACCTAAAATTCAAACCATAAAATTATACAAAAAATCATAATCTAAAACACATGTATATCCCGTCCGTAGGGCGGACCGACCCTAGTTAATACATAAACTTTTAAAAATTGAAAATTTTAAACCGCTAGTTATAAAAAAAAATCCCATAAAATGTATGATCTAGTTTTAGTTTGCTATAAAATACATTAACTAGTTTGATTTTACGAATAATACCTATTCTTTTTATACTCAATTAATATATAAAAATTTGGAAATAAAAAATCTTTACACAACAAAATTAAATAAATTAATAGAAAGAGATGACAATAAAAGTGTACTACATTGTGTCAAGGGCATTGCATACATATCAAAAATAAAATGAGCTGAAAAATATTTCATAGAAACGGTTTCTTCTTGAGGCACTTATAAACCAAGATAGATATCAAACACAAACTGAAAATTTATATGTTTTTTATTCTGAATCAATATCACAAAAAAAAATCTTAAGAAATATCACTAAAATGATGAAGTATCAAGTGCATTATCTACTTATAAAGTTTCAGACATTTTTCACCTTGAATCTCCTGAAAATAATAAATGATAGGAAATTCATTTGTTTAAGAATTCTGGAAAATATAATGGTATCAGAGTCTACTCAACTTGCTTGCGTTACGGTTGATGGAATGTTTTAATTGGCTATCAAAAATGGTATCAGAGCTATTAATTGGCTATCAAAAATTATTTTGTATTAAAAATGGAGCTAAAATAGTTTAAGTATTTTTTCAGCAAATGAAATTAGTTCAGATAATTTTTGGGAATTTTCACCTTTTTTATAGAAATGACTTTTGAAAAAAAAAAAAAGAATTTGATAGTAAATAGGCTTCAAATATACATGTGTGGGCTTTCCCATCGGCCTAAATACAATCATAGAGATTTCGTGTAACTGAAACGGCGCACGTTTCTCATCTCCCACAGCAAAACATCACGCAACTCGAAATCCCATCACCATATACCCAATCACGGTAGCAGACAGAACGCAACGGCGAATTTGACGACGGGACTCCCCAAAAAAAAAAAAAGAAGATGGTGGCGATATCAATGTACAGAGGCAACCTTCACAAAGTTCCGGACGTGCCTCGCCGGTGGACTATGCCGGATCGCAACCTCTCTTTCAAGGAATTCAAATCTCTCCTTCACCGCCGCAAGCGAGCTCTCTCGCGTCTCTTCCCCGGTTCCAACCCTAACCCGACCCATAACGTCAAGCCTGAGTCGGTTACGGATCGGAGGGATGCGATTCCATCCGAACGGCCCGGTTCGGCCGGGAAGCAGAAGCTTGTTGAGGTGAAGAGAGAGGAGGTTAGGGAAGAGGAGAATGTCAGAGCTGAAGGAGCTCGAGCAGGAAGATCGGACGGTGGAGATCGAGTGATGGAATTGCTATCGAATAATGAAACCGTTCACGAGGAAGCGGCGAAGGATAAGGCGGAGGAGGTATGTTTCTTTTGAGACATTCCAATTGATTTTGTTAATTAATGATTTTGATTGGATGAAGTACATAGGAGATTAGGAAAGGTTACTAATTTAGGTGATAAAGTTGTAAAGTTGTTAGCTTTCTGTGAGATTGTTTGGTTTTTTCTTTACCTTAGATTGACATGACACCAAATCAGTTAAGTCCCCTATTGTTGTGTTTGTTTTCACAAGGCAAAGGAAACAGCGGAAGAAGAAGTAGTACCAAGCGAAATAGAGAAAGAAGAGAAACAAGTGGAGGAGAGATTACAAGTGTTGAATGCAAAGAAACACAATCTCGTCCAAGTCCTTAAGCTGGTCAGTGTTTGCTGTTTCAATTACACACTTTGTTTTATCGAAATTTTTATTCATGTCATAATTGATCGGATGGATGCTGCTGACAGATTTTGAATGCTGAGGAAGAATTGAAAAGGCGCAGCAGCAGCATCGCGCAGCAATCAGGAACAACAGCGTCTCGTCCTTCTCTTCTTCCTCCACTCCATGTAGATGTCTCTAATGATGCTCACATGGAAGGCGGGGAGACGGATGGTGCAGGGAATCATAATAATGCTCAAACTCCCAGTGTTGTTCGACTATGCGGTGCTTCTTCTTCGTCTGAATCTCCTCTCAGAAGAGCAGCTGCCGCCTTTTCACAACACAATATGGTACACATTCAAAACTCCTACCTTGGATTCAAAATATAATTTGGGCTCTCTTTTCTTATTTTGTTCCTAGAGCAGTTATGGGATTTGAGTGTTGTTGTTGCTTGTTTTCTCAGGCTCCGCATCCTTCTAGATGGAGCCCACGCGTGGGTCCAACACAACCTGGGAATACAAGTGCTGCAGGAGTCACTGTGTCTGCGTCTGGAACAAACTACATAGCTTCGTCACCTTCACCAGCTGGTTCTGGTGGCACTTCTGTTTTCAGAGAAACACGGCTACAGAGTCCAGGGAACTAGCGGCTTCTCCTCTTAGCGCTGCACTAACTTCTTCCTTTTTTGTAGCTGTTAAGATAAAAGTAATGTGATGTGAGATGATCAGAGACGTGTTCAAGCGATTGATCTATAAGTATGATGTTTTAGATTTGTGAGAAACGTGTTCCAAGCACGTAATTAATACGGCCAGGTTAATAATTTAGAACAAATAGTCTGACTGGATTGCCAAATTTTACCAGTCACACCCAAAATAAGTCAACTTTTACCAGTCACACCCAAAATAAGTCAAATCCAAACCAAACAAAATCCAAGTACTGAGTAAACCGGACATGGGTTGTTCAGAAAAGAAAGAGTAAACCGGACATGAAAACCGAAGGAAAGATACAGTATTCAATTTTGATCCGTCACACAGATATAAAATCTTCCGGTTCGATACGCGGTTCGTAGTTGTAAAAAGAAGAGAAGACTGGACTTTGTTTCGCCACGCCGCCGAGACTCTTGAGAAAGATGGGAATAGTAACGAAAGCAGGAGATTGGTCGTTCAAGGCCTTCACGGCGGGGCTAGGGCTCGCCACCATCTACCTTACCACCACTTTCTCCGTTAATGTCTACCGTGGCCTTTCTTGGCACAACGCTCAATCTGTAAGTTTCTACTTCTCTCTCTCTCTCTCTTAGGTACACTCCCATCGTATCCAATGAGCTGCGTTCGTTCCTGGCAGATTAACTCGGTCGTTTCGTACTGATCGTGATCCAGACTTATAAAGCTGTCTTTTTCTCTGATTTGATTGCTGCTGAGATTTAGGGCATCGGTTGTTACTTCTGATTTTGATGAATATTTGACCTAACCAGTAAGTTACACAGTTTTCAGATTTGTAAGAAACATTAGCAAGGTCGGTCAGATAGGAACAAAAGTAGTCCCCCTTGTAATGAGATGTTATTCTTACTCTTGTTCTTATTCTTCTTACTTCAATTCAACAAAACATAGTTAGACTTAACCAAACCCTATTTGTAATCCACAGACTAGACAATCTCTTCAGACACACTTTATAAGGTAGTCCTAGCTAACTGCTTTCTAACCGACCACAACGTCTGCACTCTGCTATATTCATTCACTCCAGCCAGTCACATTTCTTTGCCACGGTGTCTTGACTTATCATAACAATTGTGTGCATTAGGGTTGTTAAGATTGATGTTGTTGTCATTGGCTAACATTCCATACACCTTACGCATTTTCTTTGGTTATAAGCAATTTTGGTAAGCAACTGGTAGATGTGATCTGTTAACGTTTCATGGTTTTGCGTTCACCTTTTTTCACTAGATCTTTTGTCTACAAATTGTATAGTTTTTCTTACTTTTTATAACATTCTCGTTATTTTTAGGTTCATTTATGTATCTTACAACTCATATTTCTGTTTCATTGCAGAAATTGGAGATGGAGCAATCTGAAGAACAACCGGAATGATCTGAATTAAGTTGCTAATCTATCTCTCACGCAGCAGATGCTTCCTTCCATGAATCTCTGCGGAATGTTGTTTCGTTGCATGCACTTTTGAGTATATCATTGTTTCGATACTAGGAGCAATAAAATAAATGAAATTTTCGTGTTTGATAAATTCATCAAACTTGTGTGATGCCATTCTGAATGTTACAAAATATAACAAAGGAACAACTTTGTCCCTAGTTCCATCATTCTATATTTTCTATAATATTACAAGATTCTGGTAACACAGATATGTGAAACAAGCTCAAGTAACTTCTTTGTTTTTTTTTGGCAACAGAGCTCAAGAAAGTTGAACTTTGATTTTTGTGTGGTTTTAATTCCCATTGAGATACCCAACAAGAAAAGCGATAATAGAAATAACATTTGACGAATCATTCAAGTTTACGAGCTCAACAAACGAGTCTTTCTGGTTTATTCCATTTCTCGAAAACAACCAAATACTTTTCGATTATTCACTTATTCAGAGACCGCTGAGCAACAATTAGGCAACATGAATTCCCAGAGACATATGCTAGAAAAGGGAAGATTGATGATAAAAGCGAAAGGAGAGGACACATGAGCTTCCTCAAGCAGCAGCCTAAGCTTCCTTTTTAACCGTTGCTCTCGTATAGATCTCATAGCAGCACCCTGAATGAACACACATCCACACATGAAAAAGGGCTTATTCAAACTCCAACACAGAATACTAATATCATCAAACCTAAACAATATACAATATGAACCCTCCCCCCACCCCCCCACTACAAAAGTGCATAAAATTTTGGAAAGCTGTTAGCCTTTCCATCAAATATAAATGATAGGGTAATGACGCAATAACATAACACAAGCAAGTGACAAAAAACGTATATCTCTCTCCATCTGCAGTGAATGAAAGAATCACAGAAAAAATCAATGAGAGTGGATACCAGCAACAACGACAGCAGTGATGACATCTCCAATTCTTTTCAATTGACGCACTCCTTTCTTATGCGACTTGAATCTCCTCAATGCATCGTTCTCAGCCAAAAGCTGCAACAGGAAAACAACCATGGAATCTCCGAAGAATCTCATAAGAACTAACTAAAAAGAAGAAACAAAAAAAACAAAATCAATCGATCCCAGATTCAATGTAAGAATTAAACGTACATCTTTCTCGCGAGCTCCTAGCTCCACATGGAATCCCCGACGGGATTGACCTAGAGCTCCACCATCCTTCTTCTGCAAAAAACAGATCACACGATTCCTATCAGTAACAGATCAAACGAATCCCAAACATATCGGTTTGATGAGATTCGATCGAGAAACCTGGGGGTAAGATCGGAGGTGAGATGAAATCGAGTTGTTTTTAAGCAAAAACGCCATCTCCGCGATGAGTAAGCAAGCAAATGAGACTATAAACAAACGATTGCTGAAGACGAACGACGAAAAGCGCACAAGTTAAAGTTTCCAATGTGATGTGGGGGGTAAATTGTAAATCTGAGTGTTTCGGTTTCTGCCCCAGTGGTAACCGCATTATTCAATTTTGACCCTAAAGTTATCTACTTGTACACCTCGTCCTTCTGTAATTTTTTTTTTTTTCCCAAATTGAAATATATATAAAGATGGCCAAAGCCCAAATCCATACAAAAGACCATAAAGCCCAACCGAAAATAAACCGGGCAAACCAAAAACAAACCCAGCAGCCCAGGCCCAAAACCACTAATCTTATCCCCAACCAAAACGTCTCGACACGTGGCCCGAGACCGTTTCGTCGTCACCGCCGGGAGAATCTACGCCGTTACCGGACGGCGCCTCACCGACAACACCACGTGCATGCACCAGCGCCACCCTTCACTTCAGTACCATCGCTTATAGCAGAGGAGAGCATCCATCGATTTCAATCGAAAACTCTTCCTTCAACCCTCGAAGCCACCACTCTCAGATCCAACATCAAATCGGCGGAGAGCGTCATCAATACATCAAGACCTCATCCGGAGACCTTAAACACACGAAAAGGCAGAGAGAATACCGGAACCCTAACACCATCGCTTCCATCTCACGAGAAACCCGAGCCGCAAACACCGACTCCCGCAGATCCACAGACCACCCGACGCCTCATAGAGAGAGGCCACATATGCCGACGACGCAGAGCTTAAAGAGCCTCCACCCCTCGGAGACAAGAGCCGGCGACAGTGAAGCTGTATGAGCCTCCATCGCTCGGAGATCCAGCAACCCCGCGAACAGAATAAACACGCTTTGACTACCACTTTTAGACATGCACATAGATCGAGCACAAAAACCACATCGGATGACAAAAGCAAACGCCGTGCCGACGGTGGCTGTGGAAGCCCCGCCGTCGGCCGGAGAAATCAATCGCTCTCTTTTTCTCTCTCTTCTCTCTCTTCTCTCTTCAAAAATGTTTTTTTTTTACTTGAACGGTTAACTCTATTTCCGTCCTTCTGTAATTTATAACAATGTTTATAAATGTGCCATTTTTATGCAGAAGTAATTATAGATTGAATCGTTTACCTTACACGAACTGATTATTTAAAGAGTGAGTTACATAGTATTAGTTTATGGTTGGTTTGCACCCATAATTAGACAGTATACCGAATCGGTTTGGTTAACTGGTAGTTATTGATTAAACTCCATCAATAAACCAATGCCACTCTTCATGTATGTGTAACTGTGTTTCTTCATTAAAGATATGTGTTTCTTCGCATAGTGTCTCTTAACTGTTTATATAAGATATTGCAAAGAGAAGATAATCAATTGAGTTACCTGTTCGTAACATAAATAAATTCAGAGAGAAAATAAAAAACATCGTTTTAAAGAGAAAAAACTATAGGAAATTAACTAAAAGGGTACTTAAACTGTGACAAGCGATTGATTTCTATCTGTGATTTCATCCCCACTTATTGCCTGATTGTACTAAGTAGTGTTCATCCACAAACTAGGCTAAGGTATGTTTTCGGTTTAATCCGTTTCCGCATCGAGAATATCTAACACATAGTAAATCTACGATTCTCAAATTGTAGTGACAAGAAACTACAATTGAAAAACTGATACGTCTGATACAACCTCTATACAATAAGAAAATTTTCTAGGATTAAACCCTTTCACTATTCCTTGTCAAAAATATAACTTTCGCTATTCCTTGTCAAAAAAAAAGAAGAAGATAACTTTCACTGTTTCTTGAATATTGACGACACATTTTCCTATTTTTCCACAAAAAATCCAAATAATGAGATGGTCGAAGTCAATATGAACTAGAATCTTAAAGCCTCAAACTCAATCTCTGATTTATTTCTTCATAAAAGAGTAAACCCATGATTAACGTTTTTGACTAGAAAAGAAAACCCATGATAAACGCAGAAAGGACGTTAAGACTAGTGGAATGTTTTTGCCTTTCTACAAGTCTTGCAATTTTCTTTTTGCGGTTGTATCTTTTCTAGTAAGTTGCATTTTGGTTTTCTAATTTCGTTCCTGAAAAAAAAAAGAGAAAAATGAAGCTCTTTCTTTTACTTTCTTTTAGTACTCTTATGTTACTTGAAGGATACAGTTTTACCTATGAAACTGATAAGCAATCGTTGCTCGAGTTCAAGTCTCAAGTATCTGAAGGCAAAAGGGCTATCCTGTCCTCATGGAACAACTCATTCCCTCTCTGCAAATGGACATGTGTTACATGTGGCCACAAACACAAAAGGGTTACTGGCCTGAACCTGGGAGGATTGCAATTAGGTGGGGTAATATCCCCATCTATCGGTAATCTTTCGTTTCTCATATCACTTAATCTCACTAATAACTATTTTGGTGGTACCATCCCTCAAGAGTTGGGAAACTTGTTTAGGCTTAAACACCTGTTTATCTCATTTAATTTTCTCAAAGGAGAGATTCCAACTAGTCTGTTTAACTGCTCTAGATTGGTGGAACTTCATTTACACTCAAACTCTCTTTCACAAGTTGTTCCATGGGAACTAGGGACTCTGACGAAACTTGTTTTGTTAGATCTTGGTCGAAACAAACTTAAAGGAAAGTTTCCTGCATCTCTAGGAAACTTGACTTCCCTCGAAGAACTTAGCTTTGTAGCAAACATTATGGAAGGAGAAATTCCTAATGATATAGCTAGGTTGGCTAAAATGGTTGATCTTCAGTTAGCAACAAACAACTTCTCAGGTGTTTTTCCCCAAGCAATTTACAATATGTCATTGCTTGAGAATTTAAACATCATTGATAATGTTTTCTCTGGGAGCTTAAGGTCTGATATTGGTAACTTATTACCAAACCTTCGAGGGTTATTTATCGGAAATAATTCTTTCTCTGGCGTAATTCCAACAACACTTGCCAACATCTCAAATCTTCAAAACTTGGGAATGGAGATTAATAGTCTTACAGGAAGTATTCCTCCAAGCTTTGGAAAATTACGAGATTTGCAACTCCTGTCTCTTCATACTAATTCCTTTGGAAGTGATCACTCTCTCCAAGATCTTGAGTTTATGGGAGCTTTAAGTAACTGCACCCAACTGAGTGCATTACTTGTAGCTTACAATAGGCTTGCGGGTGACTTGTCTACCTCTATAGCTAACTTATCTACGAACATCAACATATTAGAACTTCAGTCGAATTTCATCTCTGGAAGCATTCCTCATGACAATGGAAATCTCATAAACCTAAAAATACTTTCCTTGGGAAACAATCTATTGACAGGAGACCTCCCAACCTCTCTTGGAAAGCTTTCGGGATTAGAACAATTCAGTGTCGGGTCAAATAAAATGTCAGGAGAGATACCATCTTCACTAGGCAACATCACGCGATTAGAAAGTCTCTGGTTGTTTAACAATAGCTTTGAAGGAATCATTCCTCCTAGCATTGGTAAATGTAGTCATCTGCTGTATTTATATCTCCAAGATAATAAGCTGAATGCGACCATACCTCGGGAGATCATGCAAATTGCACCGCTTGTTTTACTAAACATGTCAAATAATTTGTTGACCGGTTCTTTGCCAGAAACTGTTGGGAGACTTGAACATCTTGGCACACTTTCTGTTGCGCACAATAGACTATCAGGGAAACTCCCAGAGACTTTAGGAGAGTGTCTCTGATGGGCTTCATAATGATCAAAGGCCCAAAAGATTATGTAAGCCCAATCCACGTTATTAATCAGACTGCGTTGCTTGACGAATCAGACTGCGTTGCTTGACGAAGTCTTCTTCTCTATTTCTATTTTCCTGCAAATAAGCAAGTGGGTGTTTATCCACGTTTCCATTTTCTTTGTGATTCCAAGTTTGTAGGAGTTGTACTCCACGTTTCTTTTATCTTCCAGTTATAGGAGTTGAACTCCAGTATTTATATCAATGAAAAACCCAAAAAGAGGCAATGATTAATTGCCCAAAAAAGTATTTGTGTTTTTATTTTCAGTTCTAAAGCTTTGATCAAGTTCATTGCTATCAATTGGTATCAGAGCAAATCTCTTAGCTTTGAAGAGGGGCCTTCATTGGCATCAAAGCAAATTTTGGTTTTGATCCGGACCACACTCGTGGTATCAAAACCGCACTCTACCAACCATGAATCAAGAGTGTTATGCTCTTTCTTGTGATCCATCAATGGTGGTTTTGCTAGCAGCCCTGAAGAAGGAGTTTGTAGCTTTTCGTGATGAGCTGAAGAAGATGGCTCAAGAATGGGAGGATCAGGCAGCAATGTGGCGTAAGAAGATGACGACGTGGAAGACGGAGAGGATGACGGAGAAAAAACCAACTCGACTGGTTCAAAGCAAATCTCTGACATTGGTGACTTCATCACTCAAACGTTCATCACTCAAGCGTTCAGCAACTTCACCACCGAAACAAGGACAAGATCAAACTGTTCCCGTCAAGCATCACCATCACACTGTTCTGGCCAAAAATTCAGGAAAGTGTAGCTGGTCAAACTCTTCCAAGCATGTATCTGGATTTAGTTATTTGCAGCTCCTTCCACGTCATGTTTCATTTGGTAGTCATGGAAAACATCCGTTTGATCGTGGACGTAACGGTGACGGCGAGATATGTATCGTCAAAGAGGAACCAGCCCTTGGTAGACCACCACCACTACGTGATAAGAAGAGCGCACAGTCATATGTTGCTGTGGAGAAGAAACATAACATGTAAAGATTTGGATGTTGTGTTGAACCTTGAGGACAAGGTTCTTTAGAGGGTGGAGTATTGATGAGAGTCAACCGGTTAATAACCAAAGTAAACCAATATTATGGTTTAGTGCATTAGGGTTGCTCTCCACTAGGAACGTGTGTTAGTGGGGTAGTTACTTTGTTTTTCTCTGTATTTATATACATCGATGTATTTGGAATGAGATATGGAGAGAAAATTGCAGTAAGCTTTTGTGTTTTTGTTCTTTAAGTCTTTGAGACCTATCAATTGATGAGAGTCAACCGGTTAATAACCAAAGTAAACCAATATTATGGTTTAGTGCATTAGGGTTGCTCTCCACTAGGAACGTGTGTTAGTGGGGTAGTTACTTTGTCTTTCTCTGTATTTATATACATCGATGTATTTGGAATGAGATATGGAGAGAAAATTGCAGTAAGCTTTTGTGTTTTTGTTCTTTAAGTCTTTGAGACCTATCAATTGGTATCAGAGCTCGGCTCTTGGTCCAATTTTTTCTTTTTTCTGTGTTCTTTCACCAAAACGATCCATCAGCTATGACCACAAAGGAACGTATCGAAGCTTTGGAGTCAGGACTAGGACTTGTGCAAGATGAGCTGCAAAAGCTTTCAGTCGGCATGAATGACAAGTTTCTAGGCATGGAGACGAAGTACCAAACCATCGAAACGTCTATGGCACGCATACTCGAGCTTCTTGCTCAAAACGGCAGCGGCGGATCCAATACTCCGGCAGTCAACCAACTTCCCGTCCCTTTGCCTCCACTGAACCCACTACCAGAACACAACCCACGACCTCCACCTAATCCACAACCAGAAAACAACGCACCGTTGCATCCACCACTCAATCTGCAGCCATTACGACACATCAAACTGATCTTTCCACGCTTCAATGGAGGCGATCCGACTGAATGGCTCAGCAAAAGCAAACAATATTTTGCATATCAAGGTATACCAGAAGCTCAACAAGTCAGTTTTGCATCCTATCATCTTACCGAGGAGGCCAACGAGTGGTGGTTGGCTAGTTCTAAGTCTCTCGGCATCGACCCAAACCATTCACCATGGGAGACGTTTGAAGCAGAGCTCTGGAATCGCTTTGGACCAACTGAAGGTGAGAACTTTCACGAGGCTCTTTCCAAAATCCAACAAACCGGTACGTTACGTGAGTACCAACGTGACTTCGAGAGATTGATGAACAAGGTTGACAATTGGTCAGAAAAAGCGTTAGTTGGTTCCTACTTGGGTGGGTTAGACGCTTCAATAGCAGACCACATTCGTATGTTTGCTCCCGACACCTTGAAGTCTGTAATCAATTTAGCGCGTTTGCGTGATGATCAATTACAACGCCAAAAGAAATCCTCCTCCAACCACAACATCACCTCTGCTACGAACCAGAATGGACCCTCTACGGTGCGTCACCAACCCTCACAAGCACCCAAGAGGTTGAGCTGGGATGACATGAAGCGCAAACGAGCCTTAGGCTTATGTTTTAGCTGTGATGAGAGGTATACCCCTGGACACATGTGTAAAACATCTCAACTGTTACTTATGATAGGTGAAGATGAAGAGGAGGAAGATGACGTCTTTGAAAATAATGAGGAGACGACGAGGGAGCTTGCGGACAAGCTCAATTTAGGAGGGCGGGGTAATGATGGGCTTCATAATGATCAAAGGCCCAAAGGATTATGTAAGCCCAATCCACGTTATTAATCAGACTGCGTCGCTTGACGAAGTCTTCTTCTCTATTTCTATTTTCCTGCAAATAAGCAAGTGGGTGTTTATCCACGTTTCCATTTTCTTTGTGATTCCAAGTTTGTAGGAGTTGTACTCCAGTTTCTTTTATCTTCCAGTTATAGGAGTTGAACTCCAGTATTTATATCAATGAAAAACCCAAAAAGAGGCAATGATTAATTGCCCAAAAAAGTATTTGTGTTTTTATTTTCAGTTCTAAAGCTTTGATCAAGTTCATTGCTATCAGTCTCTTGATGGTACAACTTGATCTACATGGAAATTCTTTTGATGGAACCATTCCAGACCTAAGTCGGTTGGTGGGTGTTAAAGAGGTTGATCTCTCAAACAATAATCTCACCGGAAGCATACCTGAGTATTTTGCAAACTTCAGCTCGTTGGAACGTCTCAATCTATCCATTAACAACTTCGAGGGGAAACTTCCAACAGAAGGAAAGTTTAAGAATGCTACTATAGTTTCTGTATTTGGAAACATAAACCTATGTGGAGGTGTCTTGGAGTTGAAACTAAAGCCATGCAAGCATTCCTCTTTCTCAAAGAAAGTTTTGATTGGAGTAAGCATAGGCGTATCATTGCTTTTGTTGTTGTTCATAGCTTTTGTTTCTCTTTGCTGGTTCAGAAACAGAAAGAAGAACAAGACCAATGAACCAACTCCTTCCACCTTGGGCACTTTCCATGAACAAATAAGCTATGGAGATCTTCGAAATGCGACAAATGGTTTCTCTTCCAGTAACTTGGTTGGTTCAGGCTGTTTTGGTACTGTTTTTAAGGCATTGCTTCCGCCAGAGAACAAGGTTGTTGCAGTGAAAGTCTTAAACTTGCAGCAACGTGGAGCTATGAAGAGTTTTTTGGCAGAATGTGAATCTTTGAGAAACGTAAGGCATCGTAATCTTGTCAGACTGTTGATGGCTTGCTCAAGTATTGATTTCCTAGGAAATCAATTCAGAGCATTAATCTACGAGTTCATGCCAAATGGAAGCTTGGATATGTGGTTGCATCTGGATGAAGTGGAAGAGATTGCTAGACCCTCGAGAACTTTGACATTACTTGAAAGACTTAACATTGCAGTAGACGTGGCTTCTGTCTTTGATTATCTTCATGTTCATTGCCATGAAGCTATAGCTCATTGTGATCTTAAGCCAAGCAACGTCCTTCTAGATGAAGATCTAATTGCACATGTCAGCGACTTTGGTCTGGCTCGGATTCTCCTCAAATTCGACCAAGAATACTTTCTCAATCAATATAAAAATAATAAAAATTGTACATACTTTTTTATTGCTACAGTCTTGTTTCTATAAAATATGGTGCAGAATATGGAATGGGTGGGGAAGTATCAACACACGGTGATATGTATAGCTTTGGGATTGAAATGTTCAGTGGAAAGCGACCAACAAATGAGTTGTTTGGAGGAAACTTTACCCTCCACAGCTATATTGAATCTGCCTTGCCAGAGCGAGTATTAGAAGTTGCAGATGAAAAGATTCTTCACAACGGCCTCAGAATCGGATTCCCTGTTGCTGAGTGCTTGAAACTAGTTTTGGAGGTGGGACTTAGGTGCTGTGTAGAATCTCCAGTGAACCGGTTGGCAATGAGCGAAGCCGTGAAAGAATTAACCACAATCAGAGAGAGGTTCTTCAGATCCAGAAGAAGAGCTACGCATTGAAGTGTTTATGCGTTCCTCTACAAACTTGAAGACATATTTTTTTTTTATGTAAGACATTTTCTATTTATATATTATGCTTGAGTGTTTTAAACGTATACTATGTTATTTGCAGATAAGGGATGATTGTTGTGATACCAGCTTTTATTTGAAATTTCTTGGGCTTTCATAATTGCGTTATTTTGAAGCTAAAATATCGTGATGTTTGAGACTTAGATTATGTTTGTCTGCGGTGATCGAGTGGTTACATTGTGGTGCTATGTGAAAACAGCAAGAATTGGTGATAACTGATAAGTTGTTAATATTGTGGTGCTATGTTAAAAAGTTAAGGCCATGTTCCTTTCTGTAACCAGCTGCATCTGGATGTTAGGGAAACGTATTTCCACAAAAAAAAAAAAGAGTAGAAATAGTAGTGGACTTTACTGGATCTACACAGAACTTGGAATCAAAATGGCATAGGTAACAACATTTCCCTAGTTCCACCATTTCTTATAGTGTCCATCCTCTCCAGTTATACTAGCTACGTTGTTGTACTCTCATATATATGGTTTCTCATTTATATCTTTAAAAAATAAAAGCATCATTAACATATGGTTTGCATATTAAAAAACAACATTAAAACTTCTTATGTATTTTGTCTATTCTTTTAGATATTAAATTTAAAAATAATTAATATATTTAAGTATATAAATATGGTTTATATATATTCGGATATCCAAAATATTTCGGTTTGGATCGGGTTCGATTTTGGTTTTTTAGATACCAAAATTTTGAAATCTTTGGGATATCTAACCAATTTTGGTTAAAGTTCACTATTATTCTTTGGATCGGCTTTGGTTCAGGTTTTTGTTTTGCCCAACTATATATTTTTAGTTGTGATAATTTTAAATTAAAATGGCGATGGTTCATATTGATTTTGGGTATGCAACAATTTTAAAACTAAAGCACATTTTACTATGTAGCGACCAATTTAGTTAATCACTTAAAACTATTCTAGTCCCATTTAAGAAAAACAATTGGCTGAACTTTAAAAACTTTACCATTTCAGATTGTTAATCTACACTTCCAAATATTCTATGTCAATGTTGTGATGAATAAAAAGAGGGTTAGGGTTAGAAAATCAAATTTGTTGTGTAATCTATGTTTTCGCTAGTTGATTTCAATAACTTTTAAATAAATCTTAATTTATCGATCTCTTATAAAATTTTCGAACAATATTAATTAATAAAATCTTACACTTGTTAGAGTAATAAATTGTTTCCAATTAATATATAGGAGAATAGAGTAATTACATAAATCAAAATAATACATCTTGTTTATTTACAATATATTTATGGTAAATAAATTAAAATAATCATTTTATTTATTCTAGTATAAATATTTATTGACATAAGTATATAGTATATTTTAATATAAATATTTATTATTGATATTTTCTACTTATATAGTTTTATTCATATTTGTATATTTGATGTAACAAAAAATTTAAACCATTAATGTTAAAATTTTCGATGTTGTACTTTTTCGATGTGGTATTTTTCCGATACAAATTTTAAAATTAATATACTTACATTTTCCCATTCAGGTCTGAATATAATGGTTTTGAGTCGATTGATTCTCTCCTACCAACAAAACTTGGTGGAAGATGGGTCAGCTTACAATGAGTAGTGAATATTGTGTCTAATTTAGGTCCGGTTCTGTAGAATGTCCCACGGATAGTGGTATGCCTTTTGGGCTTGTATACAGTTGGCAATTGTTTTTTTCTTTAGTTATGATCAGAAAGAAGTCAGACAAAAAAAGGACACATTTCTACGATTATATGAACAATTAGAAAAGCATACCAAAAGAGTGAATGCATAATAACAATCAGATTAAGAAGTATATAAAGCACAAATGTAACTACATAAAAATGTAACCAGTTAAATAAAAAGTCAATGCGAGGATTGACATTTATCCAGCAATTTAGCTTGAGTTAATGATTCAAGATTGTTCAACAGAAATTAGTATATTGTTTCCAATGTTTATATTTTTGATAATCCGGGGATCCGTAGGCCGCGGCCCAACCAAATAATTTTCTGGGGTCTGTCCTATAGTGTTAGACAAATCCGATTGATCACAATTTGAATTAGATATCTATACCTCTGACTATATAAGCAGGTAAAATTAAATTTGGTTGATTTTGAATGCGTGGTGTTTAGCAGCTTTTCAAACCCAGCCATGCTTTGTGTGGTTGGTTTCAGTTGTTTGTAACAAGTATATGTTTTGACAAGGTCAGCCTTCAGCTGTTGTTGTAACATATGTGAAGAAAAAGAAAAGAAGAGAATGTATGTGCAGGCATGACGAATGCCCAAATTGGTGACTGGAGCCCATGACATCAGGCAAAGAATGTACGTAGTAGATTATTCCAACTTTAAACGTTGACTATACAACTATTTGACTAGCGACTAGTTCCTTGTTTTGAAACCGTGTATATAAGAATAAAACTACCAATAATTGAGTCGACTTTTGTTTTAGTCCTCCACGACTAGGCCTCACACAACGGGTAAACGAAATCACATTTACCTTTGTTGTCGTTTTTCATTGTAAAAAACAATCAAAATATTACAAATTCACTCCCAAAATAACTGTCACCCCTCTTTGTTCAAGAGTATACATAGTAAAACGAAAAAAAAATTGTAATGAGTGAAAAAAAAACTTGGAAAAAATATATTTGTACCAATAAAAAAAGAAAATAAAAATGGGTTTGAATTACGTTAAAATTGAGAAGAATAAGCGAAACCTTCTTTTTGTCCTCCTCCTTGAAACTGAGAACGACTTAGCCCACTCGCTTCCAACATCCGGTTCCACTCACGCGCCTCCGCACCTTCTCCAAACTCCCTCTCTCCGCCTCTCATTGCCTGCAGAACCTTCCCCGCCTTCTCCTTCAACCGCTCGCTTCCACTCTCACTCTCCACAATATCCGTCAGAACCTCCTCCGCTCCAGCCTCACTCGCCAGTCCCCTAAACCTCATATTCCCGGCACTTAATGTCAACAAAGCCCCCACGCAATTCTCACGCGCCGCCTCCTCCGAACCAGCTCCACCTTCTCGAAGCTTCCCAACAAGTATCGCCACTCCGTTTCCATCAAGCATAGCTCCTTTCCCTTCCGAACAAGCCGCGAGGTTACACAGCAACAAAAGGATCCTGCTCGCAGACTCGCCGGACCTCACCATCGCCAGCATCATCGGCACCGCACCAGCTCGGACCAGCCTGGTTCGGTTGTTCGGGATCAACGACAGGTGGTAAAGCGCGAGAGCCGCGTCCTGACGCGCTCTCTCGCTCTCCGACGATCTCAGCGCGTGGAGCAGCGGCTCCACCGCGCCGAGAACTCCGATCACCATCTTGTTCTCTTCCTCCACCGCTAAGCTGAACAACGCCCCGATGACATGCTCTTGCGCCTCCGTTGACCCCGACTTCAGAACATCGATCAGCAAAGGAACGAAACCGGACCGTACGATCTTCAACTTGTTCGGTTTCTCTAGCGAGAGGTTGACCACCGAAGCTGCAGCGTTTGTCTGAACAATATTGTAACGAGACACGATTAAAGACCGGAGCAAGGAGAGGATCCGGTCCGTACAGAGCGAAACCCTCGAGCTTTCGCTGGCTCTCGTCTTCTTCCTTAAAAGAATCAAACCTTGCTCGTGATCAACTGTGTTCCCGCTCCTCAGTTTGTTGTAAATCTCCTCTTCTTCTTCCGACATCGGAGGAAAAGACGAGTAATCGGAGGTGGAGAATGAGCTTTGGATCGGGTTTGGATTCTCAGCTTCCGATGAATAAGTCATCACTGGTCGGCGATGGTGAATAGGAAGAGAAGCAGACGACGATATCGAGTTTCTCGACCGAGATCGAATCGCTCCCATGACGGAGTCGTAATCCGAGGGAGAATTCTCAGCGACGGGAGGAAGAATCTCCGACCTCGCGACGACCCGGTTACCCGTACCGGGCGGCTCTTTATCCATACGGGCACGGACCACGCCTTCCACGTACGCGTAGTCAGGAGGTCGAGGATGCTCCACTTTCTTCCTGTTGCACCAGCTGAGGATCGTCGATTTCATGGCGAGGTTAGGGATCACCGTCGACAAATCGGGTTGGCTCCCGTCGTTGAGCTTCGGGGCGAACCCGAGGTTCCGGCAGACTTGGACGGAGATACGCTCGAATGTCTGACCCGATGCTACGACGACGGGATCCGACATTAGGAATCCGGTGATCGGACAGAGGAACTCGGTCGGAGTTTCGCCGGGGTTGTGTTGTGGCCTAGACGTGGCGGAGGCTGAGCGGTGGTGGTGGAAGGAGAACCATTTGTGTCTTCCGGTCTCCCCCATAGCAGATATTATACCGACAACGAGAAGAAACACAAAAGACGGATCTGAGAGATTGTTGTAAGAGTTCTTTTTTACTTCAACTTCTGGGTTTTATCGGAAGTGAGATGTAATCGAGTTTTTGTTGGGCAAAATCTCCATCTCCGATGAGTAAGCAAAGATTTTAATAAGTAAGACAAAACGATAACAACGAGAACTGATTAGAGACGACCAAAAAGCGCACAAGTAAATAGGGTTTCCCGAATAATGTGGGCTAAATTGTAATTTTGAGTTTTTTTCATTTTGCCCCAAACCTAATGGAATATTCAGTTAACCCCAAACTTATTCCGTAGATACTTGTTACGTATCTGCCATTTGATGCAGAAGTGAATTATAGATTGAATCATTATCTACACGAACTGACTATTAAATTTGCTATTATCAGATTATAGCGACAAGAAACTATAATTTAATATGCTCAGACTGATACAACCCATATATAACAGTGTCATACTAAAAGAAAAGCAAGTTGGCCGTAGAAGAACAGAAGAAGCATTTCAATTAGAGTTCGTTTTACCATGAGTAGTGAATATTGTGTTTAAATTAGGTCCGTTATCTAAATGTCATGGGTAGAGAGGTCCGTATTACAAAAGAATGCAATTGGTTTTGTAACTTCTTTAGTTTTGATTTAGACAGAAGTTAAGATAACATGTCTATTATTATATGGACAACATACGAAACATACCAAAAGATTATAAATACATTAAACTATCAGATTCAGAACACATGTAAATGCAAATAAGATGCACCCAATCGAAACTATAATCAACGACAAAAGTTAATATTTATCCAGCGGTAGTTAATGATTCAACATTCTTCAGCAGGAATTAAAATATGGTTTCCAGTTTTTATAACTAAGTCATTGTGTTGTTAATTTTCCAAAGAAGTAATGCCAGTATTTATCCCTGAGACAACTTCAGCTTTCAGCTGTTAGGTTATATATATAATAATGTATGTTTATGTAAGGCATGATGAATGGGCAAATTGGTGACTGGAGCACATGACATGGTGACATGGGAAGGATATTTGTAGATTATCCCAACTGGCAACTTGGTAACTGAAACGTTGACCATACAACTATTTGACCAACGACTTTTTTTTTTTTGAGCAAACGACTAAATCTTCGTTCCAAATACGTGTGATATATATTGTGAGGAAAAGTAACCAATAATTGAGATGACTTTCGTTTGTCCACGACCTCACCATATAATTTTAACTTTGAAGCACGGGCAGCCACGAGATGAAAGAGAATTTGGAGATTGCTGCTTTTTTTTTTTCGTCTAATGGGTTATATTAATGGGACAAAGCCCAGAATCCACGTACAACCAAAAGCCCAACTAAAAGGGCAAACCAAAACAACAACAAACAACATGGGCCTAGAAGCCCAAACTCCCCTAAACCCACGACGCCGCGCGTCCGCCCACGCGTCAGCCCATTCTCGTCACGACGCCCACGCGTCAAGCACTAGCACGCGCTAGACTTCACCTCGAGATCCGAAACATCAAATCACGAGTCCAAACGTCGATGATTGCCGGAAAGCCGAGACAACCGCCGTTTACGCCGGAACTCACCGGACCTGAAGCACATGCACCCCTCATCGTCGCCTATTCCTCCACGGAGAGCTTCACCGGCACCTTACCGCGCTCTCATCGAGGCTAGATATAGACTCCAATCGTAAACTTTAAACTCCACCGTCGCTTCTTTCCTCCGCGGGCACGACCGAAACCTCCCAGCCGTCGCAATCCTCGGATCCAAACACCAGCTTTCTAGCTACCACCCTCAAGTGAACAAGCTGAGCCCGCGACGCCATCAACTTCGAGGATAATAAGAGAATCGGAGAGCTTCATCGGGACGTACCCGAGATCTCACCCGAGGCGTCGCAGACCGCTGTTTCAACATCACCACTTTCCTCCTCGGGGGAACTCGATCGAAGATTCGAGATCTCCACCGGATCTGAAATAACAACCACAAAAAACGAACCACCGCCGGAGCATAGAAAGCCTCCGCACCAAAAGAAACCCTAAAACCATCCGTTCTCTTAAGAAGATAAAGAGCCACGGCGGCGCAGCTAAAACCGACCGCCCACCGAAGAGAAGGTGCGACGACGGGAACCTTAGAACTACACAAAACCCAAAGGAAAAGGAGCTTTTGAAAAACACAGAAAGGGAAATCCGGGCCGACGGTCGGTGACTGTGAAAGCTCACACCGTCGGCCGGAACAGAATAATCCCGGTGACGGTTTCTCTCTCTACTCTCTGTTTCTCTCTCTACTTTTTTCTCATTCAACCAGTGGAGATTGCTTCTTTAAACCAGATATTTGAAGCAGAAAATCCCAAATAGTTGTAAATATACAATTTTATCATAGACTGGTTTTTTTACCTTGGTGTTATTCCATCTAGTATAATATGGCTGCTTGAAGTGACAGTCACCAGTTAGCACGCAATCTGGTATACATATATAATTTGTCTCTATTGTTGTCATTATTTTTAACAGTGTTCTTTTCAATCTAAACCATCGAAGATGAATAAATCTTAAGCTCAGTGTGCTGTAAGAGTACTTCCACTGGATTTTTTTATTAACATTAAAGAAAAGGAAAATAACTGAAATTATAAAAAAAAATAATAAACTCATGAGATATGTCCTAGTCAAATATGTTTTCAAAATTATTATTTTTTTAAATAATATGTTTTAAACTATTAATATTTTTTTTGTTTAGAAACTTATTTGGTGTTTCACCATTCTGAATATTATAAGACGCTTTGACATGTCATTAGTTGATGATACTGTCCATGAATCGGTTTACTTTCTTTATATTGAATCTAAGCATATAGTTAATTAATTCTGTAAGGATATGATTTCCTTAGACCATTTCCATTGATTCATTCTATTTGTTTTCTAAAATATAATAATTATATAATAGAATTTGACTCTACTTCAATGATATTTTATTTTATAATAAATAAAAATAAATAAATAACTTTATTTATAGAGTAATTTTATTTTTACTGTATTATAGAGTAAAAATAGTGTACCATTTATAAACAAATATTTGTGAAGAAAAAAAAACCTAAGGACACTATCCAATTGCACCACAAAATAGTAAAAGGGACATGTTGCTTAGGAAATTCTAAACTCAAACTACTGTTGACGATAAATAGTGAGCAAGTAAAGTTGAAGCTTTCTTAATAAATTTGTATCGAACAAATATAATAAAACTGTTTTAATGCGAGCTAGTATTTGACACATAATCAGTAGCAAGTTTCAGCATTTTTGTTGTTTCATCTGTTTTATTTTTTGCAAATTTATTTACATAATGTAACATTTTCCTTTTAAATATACAATAATTTTCTTAACTTTATTTCCATTAAGTTGTGTTATGTACAAACACAAATCAAACTAAAAAATAAGATTTTATTTTTGAAAACACATGACCAAAGAAAATATCCATTCTAGGGTTTATATATTGATTATATAATAAATAATTTATGAATTTTAAATCAATATTTATATTTTCAATATTTCAATATTTTCCAGTTAATTTTATTTATTTATTTACAGAATTTAGTTTTTCTAACTTCTAAAAAATATACGTTAAATCGGCCACCTCATTCAAATGTTAGAATCAACAAGTTGGATTGTATCTTTTTGAGATTCTTTATTTTTAATTAAATCTGAGGACATCCCAGATGATCTGGGTTAGATCTATGAAAAAATTCAAACTAATTTTTAATGGGAGATGCAACCAATTGATAAATATTTAAATGAACTAAAACCATATGCCCATATTTATATGGATGTCCAAAATAATGTAATCTAGTTTTGCACACCAAATAAATCGAAACTAAAACGTATTAAAGTCCCAAAACCTGTTTTCTTACCGTCCAACCACGAGGTCATGGACATCTTTCTGAGATTCTTTAGATCTGTTATACTGATTATAGAAAAAAGGAGAGTTCAAATCAATACTTTAATTGCAGTGGACTTCCATTACATGAATCTATGTTTTCTAACCTGTCTGAGATTTTCTCATAAGAAATTACTATCACCCTTTTATGGTCAAAATTAGAAAAATCTACAATTGAAGTCCGCAAACGAGTCATATGGTAAAATTTAAGCCTTGATGGGTAGTATAATGGATTATACGAAATGATAAAAATCTGCAATTGAAGTCTGCAAAAGAGTCATATTGTTGGATGGAATGATGGATCATTAAACAAAGGCTTTAAATTTTGCATTTTTTTGTTTGAGAACTGCTTATTAGTTTAACTTAAAAACCGTCTACTGATAGAATTAGTTTTCAATATTTGCCGTTGATACTGATGAGTATAGCAGAGCATAATTCATGATTGCGTAGATACCGGGTTAATTAGTTGATTCGGTTATTCAGTTTCATGTACCGATTTAAGAAACCGGTTGATGTCAAAAGTATCGTAAGATCGTACGACGTCGTCTTGGGCATAGTTTCGCTCGCCGTTTGCTGAGAAGGAAGAAAGGTAAAGTCAAAGAAACAGAAGAGGAGCGAGCGATCATACAGAAGGAGAAAGGATCTTCCTTGTGCGATCTCTGAGATTCCCGCGAACCAAATCTCGTAATTTTCAATCGCCCCCTGCTCTAACAAGCTCGATCTTCTTCGATTCGCGCTAAGGGAATAATCTTCACCTCTGACCTCTCTCTCTCTCTCTCTCTCTCTCTCTCTCTCTCTCTCTCTCTCCAGATAGATTAATCGGGGATAGTTCGAAATGGTACTGGTTCTGGCATTAGGGGATCTGCATGTACCCCATAGAGCGGCTGATCTGCCTCCAAAGTTCAAATCGATGCTTGTTCCTGGCAAGATTCAACACATCATCTGCACTGGCAATCTCTGCATCAAAGTAGGGCCTTCTTTCTTATGTTCTTTTAGTTTTATTTAATGAGGGAATTCAATGATAATTCTTTTAGTTTTGTGAGTGCTAACTGCTAAGCTTATACTGTTTTTTTTCCTTTAGGAAATCCATGACTACTTGAAGACTATATGCCCTGATTTGCATATAGTTCGTGGGGAGTTTGATGAAGACGCACGATACCCTGAGACCAAAACCTTGACTATCGGCCAGTTCAAGCTTGGTCTCTGCCACGGCCACCAGGTTCTGTTTTTTTCTCTCTACTCTTTAGCATTTCACGATGATGCGCTTCACGAGATAGCATGAATAGTCCTTTGTATCATACAACTTCTGAGTTTGCTTGTCTTCGTATCTGACTCTGACTCACAGTTCTCATCACATCAAGATATAGTTAACAATTGTTACTTTGCTTTTTTTTTTCTTTAATCTACATTCCTTGATCTGCAGTTACATTTTCTAGTTATGATAAAGAACTGTGTTTGGAGAATAGTTAACGGAGAAAGTCTAGGATTCGAAACTGTTTATTTTCTGTTTCAAGGTTTTAGTTTTGTTCCTCTGTTTGCTGTGTACAGGTGATCCCATGGGGTGATCTAGAATCACTTGCCATGCTTCAGAGACAACTCGACGTCGACATACTTGTAACAGGCCACA
The DNA here is from genome assembly GCA_019706035.1 of Raphanus raphanistrum subsp. raphanistrum. Lineage (NCBI taxonomy): Eukaryota > Viridiplantae > Streptophyta > Magnoliopsida > Brassicales > Brassicaceae > Raphanus > Raphanus raphanistrum. The sequence continues at coordinate 12,014,239 of CM033980.1, read as the reverse complement.
CCCACCAGTTCACTGCCTACAAACACGAGGGAGGAGTCGTGATTAACCCTGGCTCTGCTACTGGAGCTTATAGTAGCATAAACCAAGATGTTAACCCCAGCTTTGTTCTTATGGATATCGATGGCCTTCGAGTTGTGGTCTATGTCTATGAGCTCATCGACGGAGAGGTTAAAGTCGACAAGATCGATTTCAAGAAGACCTCCACTTCCAACTCTGCTCCTTAGCGTTTTTAACAACCTGAACTCCTGTTTTGTATGTTTTTCGTTTGGAATCACTCGTGAAGTTTGGAACGTTCTTGTGAAAATAATTTTTAAAGATTTGGAAATTGGACTACTGATAACAATGTTTTGCAAATCTCTCGAAGTTGATCAACTTTTTTTTTAAGTGTGTACAGATAAGTTATATTTCTTCTTTAGGTGCCGGTTAAAAGATACGGTTGAGCCTGGCTTCATGTGCATTGATGGTATAAGAAGTATTATTTATTGAGTAGATGACTTCATTACGTTCCAGAAATGTTCTCTTTATGAAATTTGGTTGAACACTTCACATCTATCAGAGAGCAAAATTACACGACCACCGCTTAAGTCGATTGAAATATAGTGCAACACTTGGCGAAATAAAACATTTTTGTTTGTCTCACAGTTGGAAGAATCCAGATAAAGTACGAGGCTATGCTATGGATACAAGGTCATGACAAAGCTCAAGAACGTCTTCTCCGCAAGGAAAAGATTCGAGAAACTCACCTCATGTACCTTACAAAGTTTTCTTTGTAAAAGCAATTGGGCTTGTGAATTGGCTTGTCTCTGACGAAATGACCCATTGGGCCATATCTTCATTTAAATGTTCTGTTTTCTTTTTGCGACGAAGAGGCTCTTTTCAAAATCTTCCTGCACTGATTGCTCGGTGAGTGAGCATTTTCAGTGTTTCTGATAATAGCGACGGAGACGAACCTCGCTTCGCTTCTCGAGAAGCTCAAAGTGGAGGAGCTGTACCTTCCACCGCGAAATTGGGAATCCTTACTTTCCGAGAGTGGCCAATTTCCTCATCCACCTACCACTCCTGCTTCTCCTTCCATGATTTGGTAATAGTATCAATTTCAGTTAGTTAATTAGAGTTTTGTTAAGATTAATCCAGGATTCTGCGTTCCGAAATTCAGTAAGATGATAGTAGATCACTTGCTGAATGATTTGTGGACAAATCATTTTTACGATTTGGAGATAAACCTTGATGGTCTGAGATTATGTTAGTAATGGCGACTTGTTACTGAGAACAATGAAGTGTCTATAGTCCTCTTGCCATGAACTGGCGCGTTATCAAGAGCATATTAAATTTGTATATAATAATATTACACGGCTAGGTAACTGAGTTACTTCTTTCTGCCACATTTAGTTACATTTTTGTTTCTTGTAATTGTAATAGGAATCGAGCTTGGTTAGGTTGGCCTTGAATGCTCTGCAAGGTTTTGAGTCGTCTCTTATTACCATAGAGAAGATGTCTTCTGTGTTATGCTCCGAGCCAGCTGACAGAACCACCCACAAAGTTCATAGCTTGTGGAAACGGTTGTCAAGTACTGATGCGTTGGGACAGATTCTTAGAAACACAGGCCGCTTTGGTTCTTTGGTGTTTCTTCTCCATAAGTTCGTAGACCATTTCACAAGCTTGGAGTTGGAGGTGGAAACAGCTCTTGAGGGACAGGGGAAGATAAATTTAGCATCCTCACATTTCACAAGTATGTGAGGATGCTAAATTTGGAGGGCCTCTTTCTATTAAGTCATGGCCCCTTGGTGGATTACCTAGAAATCCATTTTTGTGTTGATAAGTACGCGGAAGATAACAGAGGATTCTAGAAACCCTTGGATTTCTGCTATTCTCTTATCTGCCTCCGTAAGGACAGGGGATAGCGAAGCAAGAACTCCGGTGCTTAAATATATTGATGAAACTAAGGTAAATTTATATATAAAAGCTTCATATTTAAATAACTTATTTATTGGTGACTCATTGAGCTAAGTATCTGTTACTCAATGGATTGCATTTGCTTGGGTATATGGTAATCATATTTATCTGGCGCATGACCATTTATAAGAGTAACAGAAAGCATTGATTTCAATCTATTCAATACTTTTGAAAATGCTAAATGTCTTTTGATAAACATCTGTATTGTTTCTTCATCGTTATGCTTGTATGATTTACGCAATATTTTCTGAGATGAATGAGTCTCTATGTTATCCCTTGGTATCTTTTGACGTCTTTCTTTACTGTGCCAGGCATCAGATCAACCATTTTGTATCCAACACTAGAGCAATATGTACATTCGGAATTTTCTCACGTATCATGGTCCAAGTTCCTTCATTCCCTGAAGCATAAGGTGGGCATTTTACACTACAGTTTATTTGGTCAAAATAGAAATATTTTTCTGGCCTGCTGAAATGTTAGGTTACCTAAAAGTATTCTGTCACTATAGCTTATTGGTAGTTTGGTACTGGTTTGACATCATCGCTGATCTACTCTAAAACCAAAGTGCATAGAGCAACCAGCGCGTACCTATTAGTTTGGTGGCCTAAAGCACACTAACGTAATATGGCCTTTAATATTTTAAAGAAGAGAAATACTAGAGTGAACCTTTAGGTTAACCCAACTAATAGGATTTCGTTATTTCATATTCAATATCTTTTAAAAAAGAAAACAAAATATTGTCAAGTTTTATTATGATTATACCGTAGAGTTTCCTTATAACTAAATTTTATTTTAATTATATAGTGTATTCTTTTGTCAACCAATAATGTATATATATTTAATATATAAAGAGAAAATCTACCATAATCGGAATCGAACTTTCATACTTTAAGTTTCTTCTGCCTTATGTAAGCAACCTTTAATTGCGACTTGAGTGGAGGTGTCTGATTTTATTGGTTTCTTGCATTAGATTTTTAAATTTATTTATTTTTTCAGGTCAAGGATATGATGGATCTTGAGTCTGTGCATATGGCTTATCTAAGGGAAGTTCTGCGCATGCAAGTCTTGATTTTGCTATCAGCTTCAAAAGTTTCGTGGCAGTGTAATTTATCTGACCTGATCTGATGCTCTTGGGAAATAAAGTCATATAATATAACTGAACGTAATCAAACACTTGCAGATGTTTTCTATCTGATGAAACCCGAGTCATATCAAACACCATAGATAATATCTAGCAATGCGCACTGGACTTCCGGTCTTGTCTTGCCAGAAGCATTCAAAGTATAGCTCAAGTTCCGAACGATTCATGGACGAAAACGCTAGGCATAAACACAACTCAGGTAAAAGAAGAAGTTATTAGCAGATACGCTTCCAGTTTTGTTGCTTGAGCTTGAGTTTATATTCATATCTTCACATTGAACAGGTGTATGGTGAAGCAGAAGTTTGAGAAAGAGTTGAAGGATCTGCATTCGTATCACCTAAAAATACCAAAACATGGGGGGTCTGGTCTCTTTCGCTTCTGGGACTGCCTCAATTTCAACCTCTTTTATTCAGATATCGTTCATGGTTCTAACATCTTCACTCTTATTCCTTTAGAAACCAATGCATGATACTAATCATTCAAATTATTACTCATCGTGAACAATAAACCTTGAAACCCAAACCGCCCGAAAGCAAGCAAATATACAAAACAAAAAGAAATCAATGAGCAGTGAACCTAAAGAGCATAACATGCAAGTAGCTCTCTCCAGGGTTCACAATCTGCGACGGAAAATTCTTGTGGTTCACGGAATCTGGAAACCCTTGCGTCTCCAGACACAACCCTGCGTACTTCTTATAAACCGCGTTCCCTTTCCCGACAACACTTTTCAGCAGATTACTCGTGTAGAACTGAACACCTGGCTGGTTCGACCACAGCTCCATCTTCCTCCCACTAACTCCTTCTGACACGACAGCGGTTTTCCTCAGATGCTTCCCGGCCTTTCCCTCGATGACGTAGTTGATGTCGTAGCCGCCGGGTAACTCGTGGATCCGGCCACCGATCTCCCGCGGCTCGAGGAAGTCGTAAGGAGTTCCTTCGATTGAGGTGATTTCGCCGGTGGGGATGAGTTCTTCGTCGACGGGAGTTATTTTCTTGGCGAGAAGCTGGATCTTGTGGGAGAGGATGTCGCCGGAGTTGTGGCCGTGGAGGTTCCAGTATGTGTGGAGGGCTAAGTTGATCGGTGTGGGTTTGTCGAGTGGCTTTGCCTCCATTTTCAAAGCGAGTTCGTTTTCTCCGATCAACATGTATGTCACCATCACCGTCACGTTCCCGGGGAATCCTGTTTTATTTCGTTATATTTATAATTTTCTTTGATTAATATGAATGTAATATATACTGATGAGTGATGAATGACAACTTGAAAATTTTGTGCCAACATCGTTGTCAAGATTCTCACACTGATAAACGTTCATTTAAAACCACCCATGGATTGTGAAATTTTGGATAAAGCTTACAAAACCTTATTTGTCAAATAGGTTATATATTTAGAACTAGGTGTTTTCCTGCACAGTAAGAAATTTTTTAAATCTAACTTATATTTAAAAATAAAATTTATTAAATACTATAGATTTTACTATTTTATTACTAATATTTAATATATATTTGATATATAGTAAATCAATTTGTATAAAACAAATAGTGATATAAAAATTATGTAATTACAAAAAAATTAGCCTAAACAATATTTATAAAATTTGTTGATATATAAGAAACTAATAATCTTACGATAAGATATTTAAATTTTTAAAAAATTGTACAGATTTTTAAAAGTTTTAGTAATACAAATTGTATAATTATACAAAATAATAATAATTTGAATTTGAAATGTTATATATTTTTTTAAATATAACTTATATTTAAAAATAAATTTTATTAAATATTATAGATTTTACTATTTTCTTACTAATATTTAATATATATTTGATATATATTAAATCAATTTGTATAAAACTAATAAAATGATATAAAATTGTATAATTATAAAACAATTTAGCCTAAACAATATTTATAAAATTGTTGATATAAGAAACTAATAATCTTACGATTAGATATTTAAATTTTTTTAAAATTGTAGATTTTTTTGAAAGTTTTAGTAATACAAATTATATAATTATACAAAATAATAATATTTCAAAATTTGAAATGTTATATATGAATATATTTATTTTATAGATGATGTATGAGCTATTACCATATTTTTAAAAAAGTTTACCAAAAATAAATGTAATTTATAAATTATTACCATATTTCAATAAGTTTGCCAAAATTATAAATCAATATTAAATGAAATTATCCATGTCATATTTTCTCCGAAGTCATATCATCAATTTTAGTAGCCATGTCATATTTGTTTTGTGAAACTGATTGTAGAGAGGACATGTGGCAAAATCACTTCGCAAATATAGTCTAGGGGATGATATAAAATTGTATAATTATAAAACAATTTAGCCTAAACAATATTTATAAAATTGTTGATATAAGAAACTAATAATCTTACGATTAGATATTTAATTTTTTAAAAAATTGTAGATCTTTTTGAAAGTTTTAGTAATACAAATTATATAATTATACAAAATAATAATATTTCAAAATTTGAAATGTTATATATGAATATATTTATTTTATAGATGATGTATGAGCTATTACCATATTTTTAAAAAAGTTTACCAAAAATAAATGTAATTTATAAATTATTACCATATTTCAATAAGTTTGCCAAAATTATAAATCAATATTAAATGAAATTATCCATGTTATATTTTCTCGGAAGCCATGTCATCAATTTTAGTACCCATGTCATATTTGTTTTGTGAAACTGATTGTAGAGAGGACATGTGGCAAAATCACTTCGCAAATATAGTCTAGGGAATTGTAAAAAAGTAGTATAATATAATCCCAAATTTCCAGTTATGATTTTCATAAATGATAAATACGATCTATGTATATTTAAATAATGATTAAATATGGTTATTACTGTACCTTCTTCACCGTCGAAGCTATGGTATTTGAAAGTGATGTGGCTAGTGGGAACATAGTTTTCGACTGACCAAATCACATCGCTGAATCCCTTTGAACCACCTGTATTAAACATTAAAAACGTATTTATGTCTGATTTAAAGTGAAGAAATTCAAAAGAAATATATATATATATATATATATATATATATATGAAATATATATATATGAAACCAATTGAAGAATTATGGAATAAAAGTGGTACCATGAAGTGTGTTATGGCCTTCGTTGGCATCGGTCTTGTACAATTGACCATTCAGCTTGAACTTAGCACCTCCAATTCTATTAGCCACTCTTCCCACAATTGCCCCAAAATAAGTTGTATCATTCTATATTATAAGAAAAAGCGAAAATATAAAGTTATGTTTCGCTGAAAAAATACATATAACATCTAACATTTATTGGGACTCACGACTCGTGTCGTGACTCTTGAGGTTATAATATAAAACCAATAAAATATTATATACCAATTTAATAATAATCTTTTAAAGTAAGTGGACACTTCGAATAACGTGACGATCTTAGAGCCGAACATCCAGTTCTATCCAAACCATAGATTTTTTAACCCAAAAAGTGATAACATGGAAAACACTATTACCTTGTAAGCATCAACAGTATCAAATCCAAGAACAACATCGCCTTGCTTTCCTGAATCACATTAAGAAAAACAAAATCAGATCTAAATCCGAAAATGAGAAAAGCGAAAGGAGAGGAGAGAGGGGGAGAGGGAGAGAGACGAGACCATGTCTGTCTGGGAGAAGAAGAGAGGTCATGACAGCACCATAGTTGGTGAATGTAACAGACAACTTTCCTCTGGTGAGCTTATAGGTTTTGATCTGTTTAGAGACACTATAATTTACAAAACATGACAAGAAGACCACCAAAACAGTCAGACCCACAACGTGCAAAGACAATTGCTTGTTCACCATTTTATTCAGATCGATCAGAATTAACGAGTGAGAGTAATGAGAGAGAAAGAGAGAGAGAGATAGAAACTTTGGATTTTTCTCCTTGTACAGTCTGTGTGTATGTATTTGTATCCTATTTATAATTTTATACTAGCCTGTAAATAAGAAAGATGAGATTATTATCCGAGACTTTTCAATCTTTTTGGTTGTACTTTCAGTTTCTTAGAAAATATTTTTGTTGACTTTTATATTTGGGATTTATTTCTCAAACCTTATTTCTCTTTGGAAGTTATTAATTCACAAAACACCCTATGTGAAATTAGTAAATATCTTATATTTGAAGAAACCTCTCAGTTTAAAGAACAATGAAAAATAAAAATGAATATGTATATATATTTATATATTTTTTTTTGTTGTATTATATTTTTGGCGACATTTTAAGGGTGTATATTTGACTGTGTTTGTTTTGGAGTATGTTTTTAACACTGTTTTGATGTATATATATTTTTTACTTTTCTTTTGAGTTGGATATCCCATGCGTAAATGCACTCACGGACCAGTTGCATTGGACACGCTTTTTCTTTCAATGGATAAATTTCTTGAAATTGATTTATTATTAAATACTCCATTTGTTTTGAAAGTACATCGTAAATAATATTTCTATTTTCTTTTAATGGAAACCAATTTGTAAATCAAATCTGTAGCATCTGCAAAATGCAAATCCTACTGTTTACTCTTCAAGCAGTTTACCCCTAAAATAAAAGTACTTGTTCATAGAAGATTTAACATGATAATTTTATATTGATCAATTGATGTAAAGACCGGAAGTACTTGAGGCAAGTAAAGACCGAAAATAGGGCACATCAGAGTTTTGAAAGCTAGACAAAAGGGATAAGATGCAAAGACTCTACCATAAATATAGCTACCCCAAGCATGACACATCTGAATTTGTGGATGAGAACGATAACCGCTAAAGACTTATCATATTAATATATTATTCATCGTTCCCCTTTCTAGAAAATAAGTTTGTGTTCACCAATCAAAATTTTAAATAACTAAACAATTTGTATGCTTCATTTCAATTTTACTATTCATCAAATGTATAAGTCGTACTTAATCTACTAAACTAACTTTTATTACATAATTATTTTTTCATATTATAGTAAACATTTTTCTTCTTATAGAAGTAGCTAAAAGGCAATCACATAAAAATAAAAGATTTTACTTTCTCCCAGACACGAACTTCGAGACACAACCGAGATCTACTTTCTCCGGCGCCGGTGAAGCGGTTTCTCGCCGGCGCGGGGCTCTATCTCCAACGACGTTAATCTATCTCATTCTTATGGCTGTATCTCGTTCCTTCCATCTTTTGTTACTGTATTGTATCCTTCATGCTATTGAAGGAGGGAGACCCCAACGGACCCGACGACGAAGCCGAGGACTCTTCGTCTCAGATCTACAGGCGGTTCTTTCTCCCCAGATGGCTTCTTCTCCAGCAACGAGTCGAGAGGATTCTCTCGCCACTGCTGTGTTTCGTTTCTCCGGAACAGCTCCCGACGAACCTCACCCTGGTAGCTGTCTGAGGAGTCTCGATGTCGACTTTGTCCCGAACTCTTATCCGCCCTTGGAGCAGAGGTTCTACATGACGAGCTCTCCCCTTCCATCCCTGGTAAGGTCTGAGCCTAATTTCAAACTATGTCTTGCTCCTCACCGAATCTCAGGCACCAGATCTAAAAGCTCCACGAGACTTGAACTTAATTTCCAAGGTGTTTCGTCACTCTATGCATCTCCTAAAGGCGGGTCCTCTTCCTTTGTGTGGATCTTCCTGAACGGCTGCACTGATTTTCTCCGGCGTAACTCCGGTGACCTCTCCTACGACACGTTCGAACAGACAAGCTTTGGGTGTAATGGGCTGTTCTTTAAGCATGAATGGGCTTGGCCCATTAGATCTACCAAACTTGCCAGCCCAAACAGAAGCTTCCTTAAGCCCAACTCCAAGATTGAAGTTACGATGCAGATTTGTATGGTCTGGAGCAATTGGGATTTTTTATCAGAGATTTCAAGTGGGTTCACATGGATCTCTCCACATGGTATCACACGATCATATCTATCCTTTGGGATGAATCTACCGGTACGTTCACCGGACTCGTTTCTTTGTCAGTCATCTTCTTCTTTCGAGGAGAAAGTGTTATCACCTTACCTTCTTCCTATGGAAAGAGGTGTTTTCTCGGTCTTGTTTCCGAGTGTTTGTTTCAGCTTTCTCATCGTTTTGTCATCTTGCGGAGCGGTCTCCACGGGACCTGAAGATGCAATCGAGACCACCATGGTGTTTCTTGTAGATGAAGCCTGGACCTCAACGTCATATTATTTGACTATTCTCCAGCTATACGACTTTGTCGTGAAAGCGTACCCGACGCATTCAAGCATCGTCTTGAATCCGCTGTCATCTTCGATTGAAGACCTATCTTGCTTAGCTTATTTATGTTTTGTATGTTATGTTTGGTGCCAAAGAGGATGGATAATTCCCTCTATCTACTGTACTGAAGAAGATTAAGTATGAATGAAAGTTTGTGTTCAAAAAAAAAGAAGTAGCTAAAAATAATGCTTTACTAAAATATTCTGCGTATGTCCTAAATCTAAAAGACATTCAAAAGCAATCTTTAAATAATATTCTAATGAACTTAACTTTATCCAAATTGATAAAATTCAAAAAGTTGCAATATATATATCGAGTAATATACATGAAATCTGATAAATCACTAACTGTGAATCATGTAGTAGCAATTAAATATCGACAAACAAATACTGACGTTGTATGAATCGGAACCTAATCCCCAATCTAAGAAGATCAAGAAAAGACATTAAAGGCTTGACCCGTTCTAGCAACCTTGACGAAGACATCTTCAAGAGTTGTGTCTGCAAGTCCCCAGGCAAAGACCGTAAAGTTGCTCTTTGCCTTCTCCACCGCTTGAAACACCTCAGAGATCCGAACCTCCTCTTTTGGGAGCTCAAACTTCTGAGTCCCTGCGATGTGATATATCTTCTTAGCGTTTGGAGACACATCTTGAATCAGCTTCTCCACGTTTCCCTCGTGTTCTGCTGATGTTGTCATCGTGAACACATAGGAACCACCGTACCTTCCCTTGAGCTCTTTCGGGTTGCCAATGCATTGCAAGCTTCCGTCCACAAAAATCCCCAACCGGTCACAAAGAAACTCTGCCTCTTCCATTGAGTGGGTTGTGAGGATGATGGCAGTGTTTTGCTTTGCACGCTTGATGACTGTCCATAGGTTCTTTCTCGAGGCTGGATCAAGTCCTGTACTTGGCTCATCCATATAAACCACCTTCAGAGGTAGACAAACAAAAGAAATGAGGACAAGTTTGTGTACTACTTCTAAAACTTAACTCAGACAATAGCGTACCTTAGGGTTTCCGATAAGTGAAATGGCAACACTGAGACGCCTTTTCATACCTCCACTGTATTTCCCAGCAGGTTTATCACCAACTCCTCCGTGGAAAAGGTTGACACTCCTAAGAGACTCTTCCACAGCCTAATGCAAGTTAAATAACGATATGATCAGCCCTTTGTAACTTTACTTATACAGAAGGGATGTAAGATTGATTACATACTTGGGTGAGATCAGAGCCTTTGAGATTCTTCAGTCTCCCGTAAAACAGCAGATGCTCCCTTCCAGTCAGCGTCTCCCAGAGCAAACTGATACACAGCAGACAATAAGAGAACTATAAACAACTATACTATTACTGTCTATAGTGAAACAATGAGAAACTGCTTATGTGTTCTTTTGCCAATTACTCATGCTGCGGGCATACGCCCATGCTGGTGTATACTCTGTCCATATCATTGCATATATCCAAACCTTGGACAAGCCCTGTTCCGGATGTTGGTTTCAGGAGTCCAGTCATCTGGTCATGAAAAGACAGTACATATTACAACAGTTACACGATTAGAATCTAAACTAAACTAAAACATAAAAAAAATTTCGCATGTGGGTACTGACCATATTGATGAAAGAGGTTTTGCCAGCACCATTAGGCCCTAACATGCCAAAACATTCTCCTGAAGGCACAGCAAGAGATAAACCACGAACTGCCATTTTTGGTGGGTTCCCATCCCTACCTGGATACACCTTCTTCAGGTCATCACAAACAATCGCATGGCTTGTCCTAGCCTCAAGCATCAACTTCTCAACCTTTTCTATCTGATTTGAACTTTTTTTTCTTCTTGTCAGAGCCTGAAATAATCAAAGAACATGCAATATATATGGTGAATTTCATACCTCCTGAGTGACATCTGGTTTCTCCATTTCAACAAAGACTTTGGAGCTTTGCCTCTGCAGACTAGGCTTCCGCATAGAAGGGGATTTCTTGAAAAGGTTTTTCAAGAAGAACAAGGGGTCTTTTCCGGATGAGACTATCTTATCGATATAATACGCTGCAACGAGTGCGAGTAACCACTCAACGATGATGATGTAGAAAACTTCATCCATGGCACTATCACTGAAGTCTTTCCACTTCATCCCATCTGCTCCTCTCAAGTTTCCTTGGAAAGCAAATTGTGAGAACTCATAGAGGCCACGGTATAAAGAGAAGCCAGGATACAACTCCATGAAAATAATCCAGCCTCCTGTGAAAAAATATGAAATGGATTTGCAATCGTAGTAAGTTGTGGAATAAACGAGTGTATTAATTAAACACCAAACTTACTTGGAAATGATGAATCTTGAATCAGAAACTGGAACAGAAACGTTCCCAAAAGTCCAGACCCAAACACGTATATGTAAGCAACAACTATAATTTAGACATAAGAGGAATCCCATTAAGTCCTTTAAAGTATAAACCCTCCAACATGTTCAAGAATTACTATTAGTGTACCTGTTGATGTCTTGACCTTGGAAAATATTGAAGAAACAAGAAAACAAAGAGCGATTTGCAGATTCACATAAAGAAAGTAGAAAACGAACTGGAGACTATAGTCATTAAGACGAAAGAACTTGAGTCCTGCAAGGAAGGAGTACATATAATAAGCTTAGAGAGTGGAACATTTTTTTATGTAAGAACTGTATTGACACAAGAGGCTTCAGTTACCTATTGCTGACCCAAATATCATCAGGCATATAAAATACAAAACGGATATGGTAAGAAAATAGGCGTAAGAAATCATCCAATATGGACCATCTCCTAGCCCATGCATCTTCATTATGATCCTTAGACGTTCCTGTTTCTCATATACCAATGAAGACAAGATCACCTGTGTACAGATAGCAGTAAGCATTTAAGTTCATATGTTACACAGATCGTTTATATATTAAGGTGAATATTCGTGGAAGATAACCTAATGTATGTATATTGTAATCAAACTTACAGGGAACAGAAGAAGAATAACCCATGTGAAGAAAAGGGGACCAATTAGAGACGCGATGTCTAGACGAAGGCTGGTTTCTTGTTTAGGCACTTCTTTGACGTATTCGAACAACATCTTTGTTCCTGGGCCTTGCAGAAACTGAAGGTAAGCATTTGATACCTGAAGTTTGGCATAGTGTAGGCATTAGCTCGATCATCAATCACATGGAAAACAATATATTATTTGTACTTACCAAATTGACTGAGCGGGCAACTCGGACCAACGTAGCAGGCCTGTTTCTTGAATTTTTCTTGTATGTTGAGTTATACCAGATGTGCACATTGAAGTTGTTCCTGTCCGTGTTCAAAAGGTCGTATGCTAATAAGACAACAAGAAAGCAGACCGGAAGAGTCAGAAATCTCATGTGCATATCAAAACATAAATTACAGAGAAGTTGAATAACACAACAACCTGCAGCGATCTCATTTGGTTTCCCCTCGGGATTTCCTTTTTTATAACCTTTGAAGATCACATCATTGACCTCTTTGGAGTTATTCCGCCAGAGATTCAATCCTTGAACACATCTCAAGTCTGTTTTTTTTTTTTTTGACACAACCATTATTAATTAAGCCAATCGACTGCAACAATGTCTCCTTAGAAAATAAACATATCTAATTAAATACCTTTCTGAAACTGGAGAGGTCCTACTCCAAATGAGAACGGAAACGCAGCGTTTGAAATGCACCGAGATTGGATATTGTAGATGGGAAGATCCGAGGCGATCCCTGGATCAAGATAATTGGTGAACTCTGGCTCTGTTTCTGTACCCTGATATAACAAGCTCATAAGAAAAAAAACATGTACACAAACACACTTCACAGTGGAAAACAAAGAGAGAACTTACCAAGGCATTATAGGCTAAACCCTGCAAGAGATCAGAGGAGTTCACCGTTACAGAACTAGGTAGCATACTCCCAGACAAGCCTAGACAACCACACGAAGATTATTAGTAACCATAGAAAAACAATTACACAGAAGAAGAAGAAGAAACATACTTGCTCCAAAGGAATGGTTACTCCCAGTGAAAAGAATAGTAACAGGACAAGATCCAGTTCTTCTGCAAGACTCACTAGGTAAGCCTATCTCCGGGAGGAAACTGGCGCGAACGGCGCGACTCTCGGGAGGAGGGACTTGTAACAAGGGAGGCCATTGGGGAGGATTAGGGATAGAACAGAAGAACGCTTGATCCGTGGAGGAATACTCTATACCGCAAGTCTTGTTGAGGCACTTGCCGTTTGCGTTGGTGAGAGTGCACTGACAGCCACATTGATTGTCAGGGGAGTTGGTGATCTGGGAATCGAAGAGAGCTTGGATGCCGACGAGAAGAACGCAGAGGTAGAAAGGGATCATGATGAGACGTATATTGCTCCATATGTTGCGTGTCTACACCACAACATACACACATAACAGTAGAATTACAGAGTAATAGAATAGTAACCGAAAAGAAAAAGAAACAAGTACGTTTAGGGTTCTCTTAAATTCATAAAAAATAACAATTAGATTCATGAAAGCAACATCAAAAAATCTGGGACACTTTCGTCTGATTTATATTTTAATTACAGTGAAAAAATCTGTAATGATGTCCGAGGTTGGTTCCCTAAATAGCACGACAAGATCTCTAAATCAAAAGAAACGTTTCTACGTACGTACGTACGTACTGTAATAAAAGTATGGAATAGGATTATTACGTTTATACCTGATAGGATAAGTTTTTACGAAGCAAGGCATTGGCTCTCGTGGAGAAACTTGCAGGACCTCCTGAATCCGCCATTTGATGAAGAAGAAGAAGATTTTATTTTAATCTCCTTCTTCTCCCTCGCTTGATTGCTAGGCTTGGTGGGTTAGTAAAATTGAATTTTGATTTATTTTGCCAACTGTTAAATTAGAATCACAAATCACCGACCTTTGCTTCATATAGCGGGCGGAGAACAGAATCAGATACACAGAAACACAGATACGAGAATGCAAAATTACGTCAATACCCTTAACGCACGCGGTTTATGTTCGTTAATTGGTACACCTCAAATTAGTTATTTTCTCAGAGCAATATAAAAATCATCATTAAAATTTAGATAACCAAATCCGTTATACATAAACATTCAACGATTTTATACTAGCACTAGCTTACTACTTTACCTGCTGTCTGTCTCTAAACCAAAATAAAAAATTGAAAAATTAGCCGTATTGTCTTTTATTTATTTATTTGGAACACAAGTTGTATTATCTTAGAGTGAAATTATTGGTGGTCCTTTCTCTTGGATCCTTAATACACATATATGTGTACTATGTGATCCATCCGTACTGATCCGCGGATATAGCTAAATTTTTTAGGTATTTATATTTTTTATGTAAAAATTCTTTAGTATTTTTTATGTAAATTTTTTAAATAAGGAATTTTCGGTTTAGATTTCCGTAAAATACTTAACCCACAATTATATACGTTTATATAATATATACATACTACGTATATGTGTATTAAGTACCCAAGAACAAGGATTCCAATAATCTTGCCCTTAGAAAACTTTCTGAAACTATCAATTGTTTAAAGAAAAACTATTCAAATATTATGTACACCAGTCATCTATTTATTTTATTTTATCTTTTTGGTCAAACAGTTGCACCAACAGAATGAATCTCTTGGGTCAAACAACATACGAAAAGGAGATCTCAACGGAAATCAAGAAAGTGACCTTGGAGACAATCTTCAATGTAAATTTTGCACGAAGCTGCCTAATAGTGATCCCACGACCATTAGTGGAAGAGGGAGAGTTTCGATTGTTTTTTTATTATTGAAAGAAGTTTTGATTGGTACGGAAGTATGATAAATGTCGTCACCTCAGATGTCATTACGTGTGGACGTAGTGATTAAACAACAGTTCAATTCAATTAGTCCTTTTTTATTGTCTCACGTATCAAGTGTCCAAAAGAAAAAACGTATCAAGTGTCGGGTAATATGGTTGACTGTGATATTATGACTTTTTATTTTAACAAATATTATGACTAATTAAAAAAATATTATAAACAGAATTTTCCGGTGTGGCAACTACTTGGACAAGAAGCAATGCACGATTCTGTCAAAATACAAACAAAAATGGAACTCTTTACTACGAAAAAGTCATTGATTATTCGGTATGTACCGGATAATAACAAATTTAGACAGAACACGTTAGTGGAGAGGAATCTCACGAGGAAAAAGATCGAAAACAGATTTGATTTCGGTTACTAACTCTCTCATTCGTGTGTTCAAAAAAAAAACTCTCATTCGTAATCGTGCAAGGTGTAGAAATTATATTCAGGTGATAATAAACCAGAGATTAGATATAGGAGAAATTTCACTTTTACTACATTGTATTTTTTATAAGAATGTGAATTTTCATTAGCAGAGTAATGACACAAAGTTTACAATCAGATTTGATCAAATCCAAGCCTATTGCATCTAATCTTGCTAAACAAAGCAAACTTAGTCTAAGAAAGTACATTAAAATCCTGAGCAGCTCTAGCAACCTTAATGAAAACATCTTCAAGTGTTGTGTCCGCAAGTCCCCAAGCAAACACTTTGAAACTGCTTTTTGCCTTCTCCACCGCCTGAAACACTTTTGAGATCCGAACTTCCCCCTTTGGGATCTCAAATTTCTGTGTCCCTGCGATGTGATATATCTTCTTGGCGTTTGGACATAAATCTTGAACCAACATCTCCACATCTTGCTCATGCTCTGAAGAGGTTGTCATGGTAAACACATAAGATCCACCATATCTTGCCTTTAGCTCTTTTGGGTTCCCTATGCACTGTAACCTTCCATCTACAAAAATCCCCAAGCGGTCACAGAGAAACTCTGCTTCTTCCATAGAATGAGTCGTGAGGATTATCGCCGTATGTCTTTTCGCACGTTTGATGACCGTCCATAGGTTCATTCTTGAAGCTGGATCAAGTCCGGTGCTTGGCTCATCCATATAAACCACCTTTTGAAACAATGACCATATGAAAATTTCTTAAAGCTTGAAGCACTTTAACTTTTATAGTTTCCTAACTATTTCTTAAGCGAGTAAGCCAAATAAATACATACCTTAGGACACCCAATAAGTGAAATGGCTACACTTAGTCGTCTTTTCATACCTCCACTGTATTTCCCAGCAGGTTTATCACCAACTCCTCCATTCAAAAGGTTGACATTCTTAAGAGAATCCTCTACAACCTGATAAAGCATAAATTGGACCATCCATGGATTGGTACTCGTAGAGTTATATAAAAGGGAAGTAAGACTGATATAACACATACTTGGTTGAGCTCAGAGCCTTTAAGATTTTTAAGTCTTCCATAAAAGAGCAGATGTTCTCTCCCAGTCAGTGTCTCCCATAGCAAGCTGATACACATCGTAACTGAGATTAGTACTAAAATAGTATATAAGGGATGCATACCAATATACTCACTATCAAACTTAACTATGTATAGTTCAATGAAATAAAATGTTCTCATGAATTTGAAAAATTACTCGTGCTGTGGGCATACACCCATGCTTGTGTACACTTTATCCATATCCTTGCATATGTCCAAACCCTGAACAAACGCTGCGCCTGATGTTGGTTTCACAAGTCCAGTCATCTGGAATAAAAACACAGTACAACTTCTATTAATGAGGTCTATGCTAGATAGGACCTCCAAAACTTTTGGGGGTCAAGGCCAATGTTTCACTGGCAAGTGCTCAGATCCGGCCAGCCAGATATAATCTTTCATTTATAAGGTAAGTTTATAGAATTTATCATCAGAATGGGCACTGACCGTGTTGATGAAAGACGTCTTTCCAGCACCATTGGGCCCTAACATGCCAAAGCATTCTTTTGAAGCCACTGCAAAAGACAACCCTCGTACAGCCATTTTTGGTGGGTTCCCATCCCTACGTGGATACACTTTTTTCAGGTTGTCACATACAATCGCATGGCTTGTGCTCGGCTCAAGCCTCAGTTTCTCAACTTTGTCTCTCTGATTAAAACAAAACTTTTACTGATAAAAACAGCTAGAAAATTCCAAATCAAGAACATGCAAAATATTGTGAATAATTGTTGTCATACCTCTTGAGTGACATCTAATTTCTCCATTTCGACAGTAACTGAAGAGCTTTGCATTGACTGTCTAGGCTTTTGTGGAGAAAGAGATTGCTTGAAAGGGTTTCTCAAGAATGAAAAACAGTCTTTCACGGATAAACCCTGATCAATGTAGTATGTTGCAATGAGCGCCACAAACCACTCAACGATAATGATGTAGAAGACTTCATCCATTGCACTACTAGTGAAATCTTTCCACTTCATTCCATCTCTTACATTCACGGTTTTCTGAAAAGCGTATATGGAGAGCTCGTACAATCCACGGTACAAAGAGAAGCCTGGATACAACTCCATGAAAAAAATCCAGCGTCCTGGCAAAAGAAAGTAATGATCATATTAGTATTGCGGTTAGTTTTGGGGGAATATATAATCTTTAATATCTTACTGGGAAATGATATATCTTCGAGCAGAAACTGGAAGAGAAATGCACCCAATAGTCCAGATCCAAAGATGTGTATGTAAGAAACAACTGCAATTTGGACATTACACAAAAAATGTGTTTCTTCAACATGTTCCTAAGAAAATTTGAAAGAAAAGAATTGACTGTAGTACCTGATGCTGTTTCAACTTTTGAAAATGCTGAGGAGACTAGAAAGGCAATGGATATTTGCAGATTTATATAGAGAAAATAGAAAATGAATTGGATGCTGTAGTTATTAAACATGAAGAACTTCAGTCCTGCAAGAAACTGTAGCTCTGAAAATTGTTCTATATATATAAATAACATATGATAAGACAGAGAATACATTACCTATTGCTGATCCAAATACCATCAAGCTTATTATGTATAATGTGGATATGATGAGAAAATATACATAGGATATCATCCAGTATGGACCATCTCCTAGGCCGTGCATTTTCATTATAATTCTTAAACGCTGCTGCTTCTCATACACCAATGAGGTCAAGATCACCTGCATAAAAATTCATGTAACTAGTGATATCTCATGACATGCTTGCTGATTTGTGCTTTCACAATCACTTTGTTTTATCTGAGTGTAGAATGTGGAATGAAGAGGAAGGCCAGTTATACAACCTCTAAGCTAGCACTAAATCCTAACAATGGTTTTTTTTTCTGAAAGAAAACTAACAATGGTTTTTTTGATCATGAAGGAAAAGTATATCCAATATTTACATGCAGATCAATTTTACCAAAAATATTTACAGATCACCATGTATTGAGATGAATAACTAGAAAACAAACTTACTGGGAACAGAAGAAGAATAGCCCATGTGAAGAAAATGGGACCAATGAGAGATGCCACGTCTAGTTGAAGCCTAGTTTCTTGTTTAGGCATTTCCTTCACAAAATCAAATAATATTTTTGTCCCTGGGCCTTGCAAAAACTCCAGATAAGCATTCGAAACCTGAAATTTTGTTGTAGATTCTAAGACTGGGTTTGATCAAGAGACATATCCTCTGCATAATAAAAATTATCAGTATCTTGAAGACAACACTTTACCAAGTTGACTGAGCGAGGAACTCGGACAAACTTTACACGCCTATCTTGTATATTAAATTTGTATGTAGAGTTGTACCAAATAGTCACATTGAAGTTGTTCCTATTAGTGTCCAAGAGATCGTATGCTGATTAAAGCATAGATAAAACAGTAAGAAAAGTGCAGGTAAAACACACACAAACACATGGTAGAGAAGTGGGGAATAACCTGCAACGATCTCATTGATGCTCTCCTCGTGATTTTCTTGCTGATATCCCTTGAAGATTTCATTGTTGACCTCCATGGAGTTGTTCCGCCATAGATTCAATCCTTGAACACATCTCTCCTCTGTTTTGACACATCAAACATTAAGTCAATCGGTTGCAAGAACGTTTTCTCAGAATCTAGCTTTGAGTGATGAGGGAAGAAACGTTTTCTTAAAACAAATTAAATTGAACATGGAATGCACTTAGACTAGATCTACTATATGTCTTTTTGTGAAGTGCCAAATAAATTATTGGTGTATGTAAAATAAATGTTGCAAACTTTTGTGAATATACCTTTATGAAACTTAAGAGGTGGTTGTCGGAATGAGAATGATGACAATGTCGTGTTTGGATTGCACTCAGCTTGGATGTTGAAGATGGGGAGATCTGAGTGAATCCCTGGATCAAGATAGTTGGTGTTGGCTGCCTCTGATGTTGAACCCTAAATGTATATATCCATTATAGTCAGAAAAGCTATAAGAGACTAGCTTACAATGGAAACAACTAGAATCTCAGAACTTGCCAAGAGATTATATGCTAGATTACGCAAGAAATCGTCAGAGGAATTGACCGCTAAATAAGTAGGCAGCAGATTCCGAGATATAGCTACAAAGTGAATATTAATTAGTTTTGAGATGAAAACAAACAAATACTACAGAATATAGACACGGAAAGAACTAAGTAACTAAAAGAAGGCTTGATATTAAGAGGAGGCATACTTGCTCCAAGGGTATGATTATTCCCAGTAACAAGTATTGTTACATGACAAGATCCGGTGCCTCGCTTGCACGAGTTACTATCAAGTACAGAGCTCGGAATATGTAACAACGGAGGTAATGGTGGAGGGTTTGGGAAGGCACAAAAGATGGCTTGGTTTGGAGATGAATATTCTGCACCGCAGCTCTTTCTTTCGCATTTACCATCTCCATTGTTTTCGTCAATGCATTTGCAACCGCATCGATTATCCACAGAGTTATTAACCTGTGTATTGAACAGAGCTTGAATGCCCACTAGAAGCACGCAGAGGTACAGAGGGATCACGATGAGCCGAGCATTGCTCCATATATTCCGTTTCTAGACCAAGGATGTATTAGTATCAGGATATGTATATATATATAAATGAAATAACACATGTGAAAGGTTATATATTGCTTGGTCAGACCTGAAAGGTTAAGTTCTTTCTGAACAAGGCATTAGCACGCGTCAAGAAACTGGCGGGTACAGGATTCGTCGCCATTGATGGATAGTGACTTTGTGAATTCACAATAAGATCCATACAACAAGCTTTTATTTCAACTTGTGAATATTTTAAGTGGTTCATTAAACTTTCTTTATAACTTGTTACTTTTTAATTTCAACCACGATAAAACTTCACGTATTTGCCAAGAAAGGAGTGATCCCATACCACGTACAATAAATTCTTCAACTGCATTTGTAGAAAATGAGTTATCATAACTAAGGTTATGGGGAAACATGATGACGATGATGATATAACAATCAATATATCACGAATCTCGAAGATATTGGCACATGATCATTCAGTTGACTATTGGAGGACATGTTCCTTAGAACAACGGTTATCATTAGCGCCAAGTGCCACAAGTCAAAAAAATGCTGTGGGAAACACTCTATTGTGTCTTGCTTAAAGATGCAGTCTTAACACTGTAACCTAAGTGTTGCTGTGTTCTTTGTGTAGTTGTGCATATGCTCTATTGTGTTCTTTATCTAATATATTCACATGTCAGGCAAAATTGTTTTACATAAATCATTCAGAAATAAACAAGTTATAGGAACCTCAAAGAACCCATATTTGCAGCCAATTTTCAATAATGTACATAAATTAAACATCTACCTACGTGACTAACTTTATCAAACAAGAACAAGCAAATATTGACTTTGAACAGACAAGTATGCTAATATTAAAAGGACTCAAGACAAGACATTAGAGGCCTGAGCAGTTCTAGCAACCTTAATGAAGACATCTTCAAGAGTTGTGTCCGCAAGTCCCCAAGCAAACACTTTGAAATTGCTCTTTGCCTTCTCTACCGCCTGAAACACTTCCGAGATCCGAACTTCCCCTTTTGGGATCTCAAATTTCTGGGTCCCTCCGATATGATATATCTTCTTGGCTTTTGGAGAAACATCTTTAACTAACATCTCCACATCTTTCTCATGTTCTGATGATGTTGTCATGGTAAACACATAAGATCCACCGTATCTTCCCTTTAGTTCTTTTGGGTTTCCTATGCATTGTAACCTTCCATCTACAAAAATCCCCAAGCGGTCACAAAGAAACTCTGCTTCTTCCATAGAGTGAGTAGTGAGGATTATCGCAGTATTTGTTTTTGCGCGTTTTATAACTGTCCATAGGTTCATTCTTGAAGCTGGATCAAGTCCTGTGCTTGGCTCATCCATATAAACCACCTTTTGAGAAAGAAAAAAAAACACTAAATGAAAAATGGATTTGTTCTCTCTTAATCACGTGCAAGGTCTTGTTATAAGTTTATCAGGAGATGTGTAAAAGAGACAATGCCGTGTACCTTAGGACTACCAATAAGTGAAATGGCTACACTTAGTCGTCTTTTCATACCTCCGCTGTATTTGCCAGCAGGTCTATCAGCAACTCCCCCGCGAGATAGGTTCACACTTTTAAGAGACTCTTCTACAGCCTAATATTCATATGGATTGATATTTTAATACATTGGTGTCCACACAAAAGCCAGAGACGTAAAAATACTGCTAACATACTTGGTTGAGGTCAGAGCCTTTGAGGTTCTTAAGTCTCCCATAAAAGAGCAGATGTTCCCTTCCTGTCAGAGTCTCCCAGAGCAAGCTGATCACAAACAGACAACAAGAGAATGAATGGTAAAAAAACAATATAATGTTTTCTAGATTTTTTTTTTAGATTCAGTTACTCGTGTTGTGGGCATACACCCATGCTGGTGTATGCTCTTTCCATATCTTTGCATATGTCCAAACCTCGAACAAAAGCTACCCCAGATGTTGGTTTCACAAGTCCGGTCATCTAAACAAGAGTTTTTTTTAAATTTCAATCATAATCTAAGTACAAAAGATTTTCTTGTCCATTTTGTGTACTGACCATATTGATGAAAGAGGTCTTGCCAGCACCATTGGGTCCTAACATACCGAAGCATTCTCCTGAAGGTACCGCGAGAGATAGCCCATGAACTGCCATTTTGGGCTGGTTCCCATCCCTACCTGGATACATCTTCTTTAGGTTGTCACATACAATCGCATATCTTGTGCTCGGCTCAAGCATCAATTGCTCAACCTTTTCTCTCTGATTTGAAAAAAAAAAATAATAATTCTCATCAAAACAGCTAGAAATATTTTTTTTTTAAATTGTCATATACTGTTTTATCCCCTTGTTGTCATACCTCCTGAGCTACATCTAGTTTCTCCATTTCTACAGAAACTTGGCAGCCTTGTTTTTGCAGGCTAGGCCTTGGTAGAAACTTGAAAGGCTTTTTCAAGAAGAACAAGGGTTTTTTTCCTGACGAAGATATCTTATCAATATAGTATGCTGCAATGAGTGAGACAAACCACTCAACGATAATGATGTAGAAAACTTCATCCATTCCACTATCACTGAAATCTTTCCATCTCATCCCCTCCCTCCTGTGAAGGGCATACTCGGAGAACTCATACAACCCACGGTATAAAGAGAAGCCCGGATACACCTCCATGACAATAATCCAGCGCCCTGGAAAAAAGATTAGACATTAGCATTGTGGTCAGCTTTGAGAGAATATGTGTTCTTCAAGTTTTTATTGATAGCTTACTGGGAAATGATGAATCTTCCATAACAAACTGGAAGAGAAACGCACCCAATAGCCCAGATCCAAAGACGTATATGTAAGCAGCAACTACAATTTGTGCATAAAGCAGAAAGTGCTTCTTGTTACTTAACAACACCAACATGTGTTTTATGAGCAAAGATTTTACAAAAAAGTGAAACTTCAGTTAGTACCTGATGATGTCTTAACTTTTGAAAATGCTGAGGATACTAGAAAAGCAATGGAGATTTGCAGATTTATGTAGATGAAATAGAAAATGAACTGGATGCTGTAGTCATTAAGCTTGAAGAACTTCAATCCTATAGGTAACCATATATAGTCCATAGCTGCTATATATAATAATCCCATAGAAGAAAATTTGTTGTATAATAGTGTAATGAATATAGTGCAGTACCTATTACTGACCCAAACATCATCAAGCATATAACGTATAACGTGGATATGGCAAGAAAATAGGCGTAGGAAATCATCCAATATGGACCATCTCCTAGCCCATGCATTTTCATTATGATTCTTAGACGCTGCTGCTTCTCATATACCAATGTGTTCAAGATCACCTGCAAGTTTAAATGCATGTATGTAACTGTTGAAACCCCATGACAGGCTTTTGTAAAGATCCTAAAGCTTTCCACTCAGAATGAACTTACAGGGAAAAGAAGAATAATAACCCATGTGAAGAAAATGGGACCAATGGAAGACGCAATGTCCACATGAAGCCAAGTTTCTACTTTAGGCATTTCTTTGACAAACTCGAATAGTAACTTTGTCCCTGACCCTTTCAAATACTGAAGATAAGCATTTGAAATCTGCAATAGTTGAGTTTGATCAAGAGACTTGTCATAAGTTTTAAGTATTAACAAAAGCTTGAGGATGTCTTTTTTTTTTTTTTAGCTTGAGGATGTCTTGCATAAAAGACTTTGGTTTCTTACTAAGTTGACTGAGCGAGGAACTCGGACAAGCTTTACACGCCTATCCAGTAACTTGGGCTTGGATGTAGAGTTATACCAGATGGTCACATTGAACTTGTTTGTATCCGTATCCAAGAGATCGTATGCTAATGGAAGAAACAAATAAAACCAAGTGTAGGTTAAGTGGTCTCATGGTTTAGTTCCCTCAATAGGATGTCTCGCTCTGCACCAAGTTCGAAATTTACTTGAGAGGGAGTGTGTAATTATCACTAGTTGTTTCCAGATAAGAGAGACTACTGCCCAAGAGTTCTAAAACTTATTTGAAAATTGAAAAACAAAAGAAGAAAACACAGAGAACAATGATAAAGAAATTACCTGCAGCAACCTCATGATTTCCTTTTTGATATCCCTTTAAGATCTCATGACTGACGTCTATGGAGTTATTCCGCCAGAGACTCAACCCTTTAACGCATCTCACCTCTATTTAAGACACAACACAACCTTGGCATTAAGTTAATGGACACAATTTTAATTTGGAACTTGGAATGTCACATAATCTTACATCGATATAAAATATAACTGCTGAACTTGAACATACATATCCACGCAAACGTGGTCATTGACATTTTAGTCTATATACCTTCCTGAAACTTTTGAGTAGATTGTCCGAAAGAGAATGAAAATTTATCTCTTGGAGTGCATTGAGGTTGGATGTTGAATATGGGAAGATTAGAGTGAATCCCTGGATCAAAATAGTTGGTGATGTCTGGTTCTGATATTGTACCCTGAATAAGTTAAGTCCAGTGAGAAAAAAGAAATTTGATGATAACGGAAACAAGACAAGAACGTACCAAGACATTAATGGCTGGATTACGCAACCAGACTACAGAAGAGTTCCCGATGAAAAAAGTAGTGAGCAGATTCCTAGTTAAAGCTGCTCCAAGGGAAAGGTTATTCCCAGTAACTAGTATAGTTACAGGACAAGATCCGTTAAGTCTGCTGCACGATTCTGAAGGAGTTTCGGGACGTGGAATCTGTAACAAAGGAGGCAGTGGTGGAGGGCTTGGGAAGGCGCAAAACAATGCTTGTTTCTGAGATGAATATTCTAATCCGCAACTCTTTTTGTCGCATTTGCCGTCTCTGTCTATGTCGTCGATGCATTGACAACCGCATCGATTATCAGGAGAGTTGTTAACTTGTGTATCGAACAGAGCTTGAATACTCACTAGAAGCACGCAGAGGTACAAGGGGATCACGATAAGCCGCACGTTGCTCCATAGGTTTCGTCTCTTACAACACACACATGCACATATGTTTTATTCAACTCATTTACCGCA
Organism: Raphanus raphanistrum subsp. raphanistrum; assembly: GCA_019706035.1. Lineage (NCBI taxonomy): Eukaryota > Viridiplantae > Streptophyta > Magnoliopsida > Brassicales > Brassicaceae > Raphanus > Raphanus raphanistrum. The sequence continues at coordinate 11,989,032 of CM033980.1, read as the reverse complement.
AAAAGGTTAGTATCTATGGACTCATGTTTTGATCATACCTGATAGGCTAAGTTTTTTCTAGACAGTGCGTTGGCTTGTGTCAAGAAACTGGCGGGAACAAGATCTGCCATTGAAGAAAGCTTTGGTTATAATCTTTTTGACTTCTTGTTCTTTTTTGTTTTTACATTTGGATGCTGGGCAGTTACTAGGACGGGAGGAGACTACTTAATTTGGTGAATTGACTATCATCATTATATCCATATGGGGCCATATGATATGTCAAGCTTTTGTCTTATAATAATAAGTATATTCAATGAACGAAGAACTTCATTTATTCACAAGAAGTTGCAAGGGTGTCATTCAATAAATTTTCCACCTTTCATGTGATAAGATCATGCATGGGGAGGCGTGGTATGTAGTTAATCACAACTATAAAAATTTATATGTATAAATTTGATCGTTGGAATTGTCTAGAAACGCAAGATGTGATAGGATTTTGGATAGATATACTAGAATTTCAGTGTAAAAACTAAAACTGAGAAAACTGGATGAATTAGAAAACAATTAGAAAATGAGAAGAAATGGCACTAGTAGTCATGAAAGAATAAATAGAGGGTCCGATTGCTAAGAAATTTAGTTTTAGACTATAGTCATGATTGGCAGAGCGAACGATAAAATAATAGTAATATGCTATAGTAATCATATGTTGCAGAAGATATATGTTCTTATTAAGCTATTTAATAAAATGATTGGCATAGTGTTATTTAAAATTATTATAAAAGTTAGTATTCTCTTTGTATCAAAATAAAGGATTTAAAGATTTTTGCATACCAATTAAAAAATTAAAAAATTTTATTTAATATTTTTTCGTCTAACTAAAAATAACAGTAATTACAATTAATCCAACCAATAGAAAACCATATTGTAGAATATATATGGTTAACACCATCAAAGTATATTTACTTTTTGCATTGAAACTTGAAAGTATCATTTAAAATGAAATAAACTTTTTTTTTAAATCACTTAAAGTGACATGGAAGAAGTATAATATATATATACTTATTTTAAAATAATCTATATATTTATTTTATTGAATATATTAATAATATATTAATATATAAAATTTTGAAAATATATAATTATTTATTTTATTTAATAATATCAAAATTATCTTTAAATCCAAAAATGAATTTTATGTTTTAAAATAAATTTTACAATTAAGACATTTTTAGGTTTCTCATTTTTAAAAAGCACATATAAATTTTATTTTATAAAATTAATTATATTTTAAAAGTGAGATATTATTATTTTAAAAAGATTTTAATTTTAAAATTATTTTACAAAACATAAATTTTATTTTTGGATGTAAACATAATTTCATGATATTATTGAATAAAGTTAATTAGTTTTACATTTTCTTAGTTATAAATACAAATACTCTAGTAAAAACTTTATATGAGAGCATTGAGTAAAGAGTATTTAGAGAGATCAATATTTGGTAAATGCTTTATTAATAAGGAGCATAATGCTAATGTTAATGCTTTGTCAATCAAAACCTATGACTAAGCTTTTGGCTATATAAATTTTGGTTTTACAAACTTTAACTGTTAGAGTATCTCCAATGGTAGTTTTAGGAGAAGTTCTTAACATTTAAAGAAAATAATTGAAATTATAAAAGATAATGAGTAAAAATTCTTAGTTACGAGGTTTTAAGAAACTATGGGATAAAATGATAGATATCATTTAAATAGATGGTTAATTAGTTAAAATAAAATAAAACAAAAATAAATAATTACAATACTAATTTTTTGTAGAAAATATGTGCTCTTATTTTAAGTATTTACTAGATTATAATCCGCCTTTTTAAAAAGTAGTCATATTTTTTTTTGAATTTTTTATTTTAATATTTAGATTTTTGTATAATCATATTTGAATTTAATATTAATTTAATTTTATATAATAGTTCCTTAAATAAGTGAAATACATTATTTGACCAAACATTGATCAATTGGCATGATCCTATTTTAATACAATAGATCAAAATTTGAATTCTATATATTTTTGTGTGATTATATTAGGGCAATTTCAACCATCACACTAAATTTGGTGTTGATATTACCTCAAATTTGGCGTTTTGGTGTCAAATGTTTTTTGTTATTTCCAACCATGGCACTAAATATTACATCAAAAGTAATATTATATATTATATAATGTTTTTAGTTTTAATAATTTTTATATTTTATTATTTGAAATTGATAAATAATTTTTATCACACTTAGATATTGTGTTTGTTAAATTTTTGTAATTTTATGTTTATAATATTTAATTATAGTTATATTTTCTGTTTCAAAATATTATACCTTTTATATATAATATTATATTAAAATTACAAACTATTAATTATGAAAAGCACATAAAAAATTATATATTGTTAATCAAATTTGTAAATTTAACTGCATTATCAAAAATGCTATTTTAATGTTTGGTGAATTTAATAGTGTGATATAAATTTTAAATTATTTACTATTAAATTAATATTACAATAATGTAATATTATTAATTTTTTAAGAGAGGATTGAACCCACATTTTAGAGGTGCCAACTTCAAAGTGTAGACAAGCTGAATTAGCTAAAACGATAGTAAATGTTTTACAGTTGAACATTTTATCAGTTTACCCGGTGTAAGTTGGCACTCCCATCTCCTACGTGGGTCCACCACTGGTTTATTGCTGAGTGTTATAGTGGAGAGAAAAGCGTAGAAGGAAACTTATATGCTTCTGATCTGGCAGGCCGGATGGGCCATCTTTCCTTCATATAGAATTCAGACAGTGTTGCATTGTCCGATATTTCCATTCTAGAAGAAGAGCAAAAGAGGAATAATTGGACGTCATCCAGTGGCGACCAGTTATGCAGTCAGAACAAATAGGTTTGTCCATTTCCAACTCTTAGCTTCAGCATAGAGAACACCTCTTACTAAACTTAGACCACAATTTTAGTGTTATGTGGTTGATTGTATTTTGTCTAAGAAATTGTAATTGATTTTTATTTGGTAAACTGCAGTAGATACTTCTTCTGTATTAAAAAAAAATATGATATATATTATATAATATGTATTTAAAAATTAATGATTTCCACTTTAATAAATATATTTTATCTAAAAATATGAATAGAATAATTTTTGGAAAATAAACAGTCAAAAATAAAAAAGTATACCAAAATGTAAAAGTAATAAATTAATTTAAACATTTATTATTTTTAGTATATATGAATTTTTTTAAAAGTCAATTATTGAAATACGAATAGAATACTGTTTTATTTGTTTTTACAATTAAAAAAAGAAATCAACATAGGAACTTTCGTATTCATTTACATGGAGTGATCCCCACGACTCTATCGACCTATAGGCAATAAAAAAGTTTTGTTTTCATTGGTTATTAAGAGCATCATTATCCCAAAGCTCTTATTAGGGTGGCTTAACTATTTTTAATAGTTTTTAAGTAGTAAAGTGATTTAAGAGACATAGCTAAGAGATTTTAAAATTTACCACCTCCAATGCAAGTCGCTTAGTTAAGATTTCTTAAAAAAGAATTAAACATTTTATGAAAAACATGTCTAAACAAGATGATCTCAGTTGGTTGAGAATGAGAGAATATGTGTGTGATCAAACGTGACTGGAAACTACAAGACTTCCTCCACGACAGAAAACTACAAGTTTACTCCCAATGCTATAAGACAACAAGACAGAAAACTATAAGACTTCCTCCACTCTGTGATACAAGAAAACTCCCAATGCTTCATTCTTTAACTCTGTCTTGCCCTGAAAGACGAAGATGAATCAGTTTTGAAAAAACTTGAGACGAAGAAAATGAGAACAGTCACATGTTATTACATATTTTAATTATCTTGTTTACAACAAGCTGATTATTTTGATTTCAACAAGGGCATTATACTAGAGACTAGGGTCGGATTAAGCTTGCCATGAATAAAACTTGTTAAAATTCACCTGCAATCTCAAAACCAAAGAAGTAAATAAAAGAATCAAAAAATGCGGCAAAAGCTCCCACAAACCAATTACAGCCAAATCCATTACAGCCAAATCCTCCATGGAACTTATAGTTTAGTTTAACATCTCACACGGAACTTATAAAGATGCGGCAAAAGCTCCCACAAACCCATTACAGCCAAATCCTCCATGAGAAACAAAAAAACAATTTTTCACATCACTGATCTTACAGTATAATTTTTTTTTTGTTAGAAGTAAATATACGAGATTTCAGTTTCCTTCAATCCCAGATGCTTACCCTCCAACTCTATGGAAACAGAGGAGTAAAGGAGAGAGCTTTTTGAGGGAGAACATAAGACGAGAGCCGATGTTATCGCCGGAGACGATGAATACTCTTAGCTCCCCATCGGCTGCCGCCTTATCGATCCCCCCCCTCTGTCCTCTCACACACCTACCCCCTTCGGAATCGATCTCCTTCGTCTTCTTTCTTTGGTGAGAGCGATAGAGATGAGAGAAAGAATACAAAAGAGAGAAAGAGATGAAAGAGAGAAAGACACCATCGTTATGACGCGTGTCTCTAAGCATCGTTGTTTCTGTGGCTTAATTAAGCGTCGATTTTCTATTTAAACTTCATTTTCTTTTTTTTTTAATCAAAATTAATCTAAACATTTTGGTTAAGCACCCCGGTTAATGATGCTCTAATTACAGTATTCTTTTAGATCTTTACTAGTTTCGCATTAGTTATTACGTTTGCGCACCATCGATGTGATTGATAGACGCGCTTTTCAAGAACTCTTTCAAATCCTTCCTACCAGCCAGTTGCTTGGGGGACAAGCGATACATGGTCCGACTAAACGTAATTCTAATATGTGATAGATTTGGAATTTCAGTTTCAGTTAACGACTTTACTAGCGCAGTAGCGAATATAGTCGACCCCAGTACGTCCCTGTTTCCAAAACATGAAAAACTTACACTGAAAGATATATTTTGCTTTTCAATTACACTATAAGGCACATGGCATAAGATACATTTTTTATAAGAATGTTAATATCATTAATATGTAATGAAATGTAGATACAAGTGGAGCTTGTAACACAATCTGCTTAAACAGAGCCAAATCATGAATTGAACCCCCCCCCCCCCCCAAAAAAAAGCTAAACAAAGGCTCCAAACACAAGATGAGATCTAGAAAAACAGAAGAAGCAATAATCCTAGCTAATACATAAGAACCAAACTAGCAGGAAATTATTTGAAATTACTTTAAATTTGAAATTATTTTTTTTAAGTAAAAAACTTCATATTTAAAGTTAAAACTGTATTTTAGCGATGCTATAATGAGATAACTAATTGGTAAAATCATTGCTGCATCAAATTACACACATTAGATCGACACGTGATGCAAACCCATACTATTTGGATTAACGTGACAAAATTTTAATTCACTGATTACGTCGATGTTACTCCATCTCATATGTTTTATAACAACTCACACGCTAACTGTTATAGAAAATACATAAATAACTTGTTTACCTGCATCAATTAAAATAATTTAACAAAACATATATTTTAATTTTAGCAAAAAGAAAACATATATTTTAATTTATAAACGAGGAAGTTTTGTTCAAGTAAAATAAGATGCTGACATAAATCGACACATTATCTGACCTTCAAAGTTTTATTTTGGAGAGAGAATTCTTTTGACTTTCAAACTAATGATTTCAGAGGTTTGGACATGGCCTTCTGGCCTTGTTGGCCAGAAGCAGAATTAACTAATTCCAATATTTTTATCTCGTTGTTGTTGCAATCTACCAAAGCAGAATTTTAAAATGCTGGTTGAATATCAATGATAACTGCGCCTATATTAAGATAATCTATTCACATTGAATAGACCAATATGCAACAAGCCAACAACATATAACTATAATAAAACAAAAAAAACACGTATATGTGTAAAAAGATATGAAATTGATTAGAATTATTTTTTATGTTCAACGCCGATATTAAAAGGAATTGCTTGCAGTCAAGAGCGTAAAAATCATACTTTTTCCTACTACAAGTCGTAATTATTAAATAAAAAATAATAAATGTACTTGTAATAGAAAAAACAGTACAGGCAGTTAATATTAGATTAGGGGCCGTTTTGTCTGAAGTTAATCTGTTGCGAGGAAGTTTCCTAGCCAAATCTCAGTAGCAAATTCGTAGTTTTCTATAACTTCAAGGCTACAAATAAAAAAATTAAAAAAAAAACACAATCGCCTCTCTCTCTCTCTCTCTCTAATCGTTTCATCATCAAACTAATAAAATCGGATCACACAGTTGAAGAGAAGAGAGAGAGAGAGAGAGAGAAACGGCGGTTATGACGTTGCAGAGAGGTTTGCCTCTTCTCTGGCAGCAGTACACGGCGCTGTTCCGCAAAAACCTTCTTCTCTCATGGCGGAGCAAGCGAGCCACGTTCCTTCAGCTCTTCGCTTCCTTCTTCTTCATCCTCCTCATCTTCTGCATCCAGGAGGCTATGGAGAAGAGCTTCGCTTCCTCCACCGCCCTCAAGACCGTCACCGATCCCTCCGCCCTCGTCTCTCCCCCGATCCCTCCCTGCGAGGATAAGTTCTTCGTCAATCTCCCCTGTTTCGACTTCGTCTGGAGCGGTAACGATACCGCCAGGGCGAGAGACATTGTCAACGCGATTAGGGCTAACAATCCGGGCAGACCGATCCCCGAAGACAAGGTATATGTGTTGTGTCTCTTTAATTAGTGTGTGGGTTTTGTCTTTTTAGTATAATCCCTGTGATTAAGACATGGCCGGTCTTGTTTGATTAAGAAAAAATATATATTGATTATTTAGTAATTGCTTCAAGCCCCTATGAATCTGATCTGTTGTGAGAAATCAAAACTAGATTTGGACAGAACCTTTTTACGTGTTGTGTAAGAAAGTGGAATCCGGGTTCGAATCCCGGTGGCCACTGGTGAGTTAACATTTTGGCATTACCAGAGATAGGGGACCGACATGTGGGCTGAAAATGTAGGCTCCAAACATGTGTAGTCTGGACCCACTTCCGTGGGGCAGGATACCTCCGTATAATAAAAAAAAAAGATAGTGGAATCCAAGTGTGCGTGTTGACCATTTGTGTGTCTGATTCAGGTTCTACCATTCAAGAGTCCTTTGGAGGTAGATGCGTGGCTGATGGCGAATCCATTGCAAACTCCAGGAGCTTTGCACTTTATGGAAAGGAACGCTACGGTGATGAGCTACGGTATTCAAACGAACTCAACTCCTGAGATGAACCGAGGAAGGTTCGAAGATCCCACCTTCAAGTTCCAGATTCCTCTCCAGGTTGCTGCTGAGCGTGAGATCGCTAGGTCCTTGATAGGAGGTGCGTTTCCATATATCTTTATCTTCTTTGTTTTCAATCTTTGTGCTTCTGGGTAGTACAAGTAATTGAATTTTGTTTTGCAGATCCAAAGTTTAACTGGGTTGTCGGATTCAAGGAGTTTCCACATCCAACTATCGAAGCTGTTGTTGCGTTGGATACAATAGGGCCGACTTTCTTCCTCGCCATCGCCATGTTTGGTTTTGTTCTTCAGATCAGTTCCTTAATCACTGAGAAAGAGCTCAAACTTCGCCAGGCGATGACGATGATGGGTGTTTTCGACACTGCTTACTGGCTGTCATGGCTTACGTGGGAAGGAATTCTCACGACAATCTCAGCGCTCTTGGTGGTTCTGTTTGGAATGATGTTTCAGTTCGACTTCTTCTTGAAGAACAGTTTCCCTGTTGTCTTCCTACTCTTCATGCTTTTCCAGTTAAATATGGTAAAAAAAACTGTAAGACTAATAAGCGTTTTATATATTTATTTTATTTATTCATATCTCTAATTATGTGTGTGCTTATAGATTGGAGTAGCGTTCATGCTATCAGCTTTTATCAGCAAATCATCTTCAGCGACAACTGTTGGCTTCTTTGTGTTCCTGGTTGGCTTTGTGACACAGGTGGGGTTCTCATGTCCAAACTAAATAGCTGATTTCGAGAATTGTTTCTAATCATAAATACATATGCAGCTAGGATCATCTACTGGGTTTCCCTATGCCAAGAAATATTCTCGTACGATTAGGACGCTTTGGTCACTGTTCCCACCCAATACCTTTTCTCAGGGTCTAAAGATGCTTTCTGATGCAACTTCAACTCCTCAAGATCCTGGCATTAGCTGGAGCAAGAGAGCAGTATGCGGACCCAATGACAACACTGATTGTGTGATTACAATTGTACGTCAAGTACAATAAATTCATTCCATTTAATAACTGTGTCCTATTGGTGGTTCTCTGAGCATTATTAACTTATTTGGGTTTTGTGGCAGAATGATATCTACTTGTGGCTACTTGGGACGTTTTGTTTGTGGTTTGTTCTGGCTCTCTACTTTGATAACATTGTTCCAAACGCCTCCGGTGTCAGAAAATCTGTCTTTTACTTTCTGAAACCTGGTTACTGGACCGGTAAAGGTGGCAGCCGAGTGGAAGGTACTTTGTTATTTGTGTTCGTTTATTGGTTTGGTGTTTATAAAAAAAAAAATCCTAATTAAACACTATTTCTACTGTGAGCAGAAGGTGGGATTTGTAGCTGTACTGGTTCAGTCCCACCTGTGGATCATGTTACTCCAGATGACGAAGATGTCCTTGAAGAGGAGACTTTAGTTAAGCAACACGCAATGGAGGGGTTAGTGGATCCGAACATTGCTGTTCAAATACGTGGTCTTGCGAAGACTTATCCTGGGACAACCAAGTTTGGATGCTGCAAATGCAAGAAAACACCTGCTTATCACGCTCTCAAGGTATTTCAGAAGTGAAAAAAAAAAAAAACTGTTCTTCCTACTGTGGTCAATTGCATTTTATGATGGGAGTGTCTCCCATCATATGAGTTTCAATTTTTGTTACTTCATGGAATATAATAAATATAATAAACAGGGGTTGTGGATGAATATTGCGAAAGATCAACTATTCTGTCTTCTTGGACCCAACGGAGCAGGGAAGACAACTACTATCAATTGTTTGACAGGCATCAATCCAGTTACTGGTGGTGATGGTAAGAAGCCTTGGCACTTTTTTCTTGTTTCTGTTTCCTAAAAGGTAGTCTCTTAAGCATCCTAAAAGGTAGTCTCTTAAGCATTCCACCATTACTAAAACCTCCTCTGTTATTGGCTCAAATAGCACTAATCTATGGGAATTCGATAAGAAGCTCTGTTGGTATGTCCAACATCCGTAAAATGATAGGAGTTTGTCCTCAGGTGGGTCATTTTTTGTTGCTAAATGATATACTTTGGAAGGATTTGATATGCCTAAAATGATTCATGGTATTTTATTATTTGCTTCCACAGTTTGATATACTTTGGGATGCTTTGTCTGGTGAAGAACACCTCCGGCTTTTTGCTAGCATCAAAGGGTTGCCACCTGCATCGATCAATCCGGTATGTCACCCAAATGGTAGAAATAGATGGGATCTAATTTCAACTTTAGATACAAATATATTGTGCCTCTTTTGTTTATTACTTAAAATGCTTCTTCACGGTCATGCAGATGGTTGAGAAGTCACTGGCAGAGGTAAAACTGACAGAAGCAGGGAAAATCAGGGCAGGAAGTTACAGTGGAGGAATGAAACGCCGACTCAGTGTTGCAGTTTCACTCATTGGTGATCCAAAGCTAGTCTTCCTTGACGAGCCGGTTTGTTTACTTCTCAACCCCTTCCTATCTAGAGGTTGATATGTTTTTTATCTAAGTTCAACTTCCTTTTTTTTTTATATCATACAGACAACAGGCATGGACCCGATCACAAGGAGACACGTGTGGGACATCATACAGGAAACCAAAAAGGGTCGCGCCATTATACTAACGACACATTCGATGGAGGAAGCTGATATTCTAAGTGATCGAATAGGGATAATGGCCAAGGGCAGGCTCCGCTGCGTTGGAACCTCTATCAGGTTAAAGTCCCGCTTCGGCACAGGTTTCATTGCTAACATTAGCTTCAACGAAACCAACAACAACGGAGATAACAACGGCAACGGTGAAGCTGATTCACGCGAGCCAGTGAAGAAATTCTTCAAAGATGTGAGTTTTGTTTTTACAATGCGGTTGAATTAGTCTAACGCGCTCTCTCTCGCTGAGCTGTTTGTGATATTTTTTTCTTGCAGCATCTCAATGTGAAACCGATAGAAGAAACCAAAGCCTTCATGACTTTTGTTATACCGCACGACAAAGAGAATCTTTTGACAGTAAGCATTTAACATAACTTTACCATATAGAGAGAGTATCTCACTAAGCATCATTTTACTTTCTTTAACAATGATGATGCAGAGGTTTTTCGCTGAGCTGCAAGACAGAGAAGTTGAGTTTGGAATCTCAGACATCCAACTTGGTCTAGCAACTCTTGAAGAAGTCTTCTTGAACATAGCAAGAAAAGCTGAACTCGAAAGCGCTGCCGTTGATGGTACAATGGTCACTCTCGAACTAACTTCTGGCTCATCCGTCGAGGTAAAAAAGTAACTTACACATCTCATAAACCCCATAACGCCAGAGCTGATATCGAATCCAATCTACAGATACCGGTGGGGGCAAGATTTGTTGGGATACCAGGAACTGAAACTGCAGAGAATCCGCGTGGAGTCATGGTGGAAGTGTATTGGCAACAAGACGAGTCGGGATCATTGTGCATCTCAGGGCATTCCACGGAGATGCCGGTTCCTGATATTGTTCCCGCGACAGATCCGGTGGGACCAGGACATGGGGGAGTAAGCTTGTTGGGACGGAGAGGACGGGGACAGCAAGTTCAGGGGATTGTGATTGATCCTGAGTTTGTCGGTTCCCGTCGTGTTAGTAGAAGCGGTTCCTTTGCTTCCCAACGTTCTTCACTTTGAAAATGAGAATCTAACACACACTACACACACACCTACAGTTTCTTAACTTACCGGACTCGGCTCTGTTATATTCTCAGAATCACGGGTTTTGTTTATTTGAATTGTGTGTACGTGGTTATGATGTAAATTAGACGGGTGTTTGTGATTTTAAAAACTAATGTTTATACTGTTATTATGTTCATTTCATAGTCTGTTTTTAAGATCATCAATAGGCTAAGAAGAGGTTGTGTTTAGGAATTAGACTTGACTCTTCATAATCGTATTGGTTAATTATACTTACATATATGAATCCATATATATACATTTCAAGACCCACCATATGACATTGCTCCAGCTTAGCTGCGAAGAATATTGGTTTGTTGATTGTCCAGTTCGCTTAACATCTTGCTGTTGTATCGTAAATTCTTTTCGTGTAACATTGGTTTGTACATTTTACGAGGATTTAATACTTTTAAATTTTTCTTTTCCAAAAACTTAAATTAAAGTGTGCTTGACGATTTGGTACAGATCTTGGAATACTAAAGAACGCATCAGCCGTGTAATATACAGAGTATTCTCGTTTAGTTTTGAAATCTAGCAGAATTTTTTTTTTGTGAATCTGTATTTTAAATACCATTTCAAGATAAAGAGTATCTTTGTAACTTAGAAATCTGAAGTCTTTTTAAAGTAATCAATATTATTAAAACTAAAACTGTATCATGATCCGTAGATAAAAGATTATGTCTAACTTATTTTATAAGGTTATCTAAATGATTATCTAAATATGTAATTTAACCATTTTTAATTTTATAAAAATATGATTACAAATAAAAAATAAATATAATTACGAAAAATACAAATATAAAAATTAAATTTCTAAAAAAATAAATAAATATATATATATCCGTCTTTTGAAATGGCGAATCAAGAATTTAGTTTAAATTAATTGATAAACATGTTTCTCTGTACTTATTTTATTATTTGAACGTGGAATGTAAATAAAGTGAACATAAATACTCTTATCTTGAGCAAGAATATTAGATACATTCTTTGAGCAAGAATATTAAATATATGAACAAGTTTTGAAATTATCAAATATTTGAAAATAAAGTATATATAATAATATTAGTTTAAATTGACGCATGGTCCTAAACCATCCTCAGATCAAATATATATATGAACTTTGTCACTGGTATAGTTCCTGACAAATTATACTTTTTATTTGGCTGTATTTATAAAAAAAATTCTTTGTTTCAAACTTTCTTGGCGTCTTTTTTTTTCTTTAGGCCATCTTTAATGCAATGTGTAAGTGGAGTTCTTAGTGCATGGAGTCCCACAAAAATGCTAAAAACTGGTAATAAAAGTGGCCAATTAACAACCGATCCAAGTGAATTTTTTGCACTGTTCGCGGCTCCACTGATAAGTGACGGTCTGCGATTGATTCACTTTTTAATTTTTTTAATCAGACAAAAAAAATTAAATAATTAAGAACTCCAAATAGGATTTTAGCGCTAATCATGCTCTTATATTGCCCGTATACGTACCTACATTTATATATAAATAGATTTTCTCTTGTTATATACAATATTCTTGATGTCTGATGACGAAAAGGACAATTCTGAAAAAAACTTAGTTGTTTTGCCTTAAATAATGTGAACATAAATCCAACTACTTGCTTCGTAGTTCGTTCAACAACTGACAAAACAAAACCCTAAACAGAAAAAAAAAATATAGCCGAGAGAACACGAAGGCCAGAATGATCATCACTTTAAAATACAATACACGGGAATTAATTAAAACTCAGAAAGACACAGTTTATAGAAAAGAAAAAAAAAAGAACTCTCTGATTCATTGCACTACATAAGCAAAGTTCGGATGAGCGCAGCTTGAGCTGAATCAGTTGATTCCAAAAGTTGAGATAATCTTTCACTAAGATCATCCACTTCTTTGTTCAAGTTTCTTATGTAAGTGCATGTCTCTTGTAATACCTTCGATGCTGAAACCTGCATTGTAACCAAAATATGTTAACTCATTGTAACCAAAATGAGTTTATAAACTCATTGTAACCAAAATGAGTTTATAAGAAAATCACGAATTATCCAAAATAACAAATCAGTTTTGAAAGGTAAATCTAATTTTCACTTAGTTTACCAAGTTTTGAAAAGGTTAGAAGTCCTTACGAGTACGGTATTTAAGGTTACAAGTTTGCGTATGTGTTTAAACCATTTTTATAGTTTAAAAGCTTTTTTTTTGAAACTAGTTTAAAAGTTATCGGATTTTCCTTTTTGATTATGCATTTAACTAAACTCCGATACTTTGGTATTTTATGACTGCAATTATAACTAAAGGCTCGAATTTGAATGCAATTAGTAGATATACAAGTAAAATTATAGTGTTCATTTTCGTTTGATGGAGGAAATTAGAGTAAATAAAGAAATATAGAAAAAAACAAAATAAATAATTTTAAATGAAGAATTGGTTAGAACATTGTACCTTTCCAGAGCGTCTGTTGTTGTTACCAAGTTCGGGGAGAAGACGATGAAGCTGGAGGACAAGATCGTCGATTTGGTCTTCGCTGATCGTGGAAGCTCCGGTTTGTCTTGATGACCGTGACCTTCGGCTAGACATAATTATGTATGTAATATGGTAGATATATATTTATAAATCTTAGGGTTTATTGATTTTGATCAATGTAGATATGTGAGGGGAACTGTGTAAGCCTTTTGGTGTATGCTATTTATATTATCAGAGTGGGAGAAAGAGAGAAAAAATGAAGAATATAGAAGTGGAAGGGATTGCAATTCATAGAATAAACATGAATGGTTCCAACTTGTGTTTAAATAGACGATTTTTCAAGTTGGCAAAAAAGAAGAAGATTTTCAACCATTTTGACTCCATGGAATAATTTAATATGAGAGAATATATATGTTTCTTATCTCATGTTTCCCTAAAAACAAGTGTTAGTTAAAACTCGGCGTTTGTGTTTATTTTAACAGTAAAGAAACATAAAGGGATTTACATAATTATTTTTGTTTAGTCTTCCATGATGGGAAATGTGTTTTGTGTTTCACAAAATCAGATTTTTAGCAACACATATCTTTATAGTTGTCGCTAAATTTTGCGATGGAAGTAGTGGTGGTTTACGGCCAAATCGAATTCCACTGCTAAATTCCACTGCTAAGAACTATGGCTCTGAATGGTAACAGCGGGTTGACCGGTGCGGGACAAACGGATTAGTTAGTGCGGTGCGGTTTTACTGCGGTTTATACATGAGAAACGCATACTGCGGAACAACTGCGGTTCGTATAAGCGATGCGGTTAATAACAAAATATGAATGGTGACATTTATAATGAATAGTGTAACTGCGGATACATATAATATATTTTATATTATATAAACTAAAATATTAGTGATAGTGATATAATTATATATATATATATATATATATATATTATTTCAAAAAAAGATATAGCTGAAATATGAATAATATTTTTGGATATTTCGACATACAAATAATATTTTTAAATTATTTGATTATTTTAAATTTTAATATAGTTAAATTTATAAATATATAAATAATAAGAACTATATATTTTGTTACGCTTGTTTTTTGTTTGGAACTATATATTTTAATAACTTTATATTCTCTAAAGTTATACTTGTTTTTTAGTTGGAACTATGTATATTTTTACATGAAAACAAAAAAAAAAATCATTGAACAGCTAAACAGTAAAGCTAACCATCAGCGTCCTATTTTTATGTGCGTTCCATCAATACGCTATATGCGTTTGTATTTTTATTTTTTATTTTAATTATAAACTGAATATTTTTTTTTCGATAAAAAAAGGGTTAAACCCGGGTCTATTAAAGACACAGACCTAACCCCCGGGTGGGAGGTGTAGCCCACGGATAGATCATTTCCCGGGTATTCAAATGGGCCGAAATGCATTAGCCCATATCCGTGTTAGGTAACCAGGAAAATGTGACTTAGTTTCGCATGGCAGGTGGATCGAACTTGAAATGTGGTGACATCCCAAACCCTTCCCCTTACCACTTGACCACAAGCTCCCGGTCAACTGAATGTTAAAAGTTACTTTGAATGGTGACAAAAGTGCGTTTCATTCTTCATCCCGCGTAGACCGCAGTTAACATTCATAACCTATATAATTAGTAAATTTTATAGTTTCTGTTCCGACGTGATTTTATTTTCCAATCGACAAATTTTGTAATGGAAAACTGTTATTTTTATTGGCAATTAGCAACACGATTTCTTTATTAGCAATTGAATTTTTTGTCTTGCTAGGTTCGTTTTTCTTTTATTTTTTGCTTATCTAATCTGTTACCGAATCAGTCACATTTAGGAAGTGTATTAAATTTAAAGTTTGAAAAAAATATTTTAATGAGGTTTTAAATGATTTTAATAAATTTAAGAGTTTAAAGTAATTTTTGTTAAATCACTTTTGAATATCACCTAAGACCATAAAATTTGAGTTTTACAAAAAAATAAAAAACTCCAGTCAAATACTCTAAAATCATTTGAAAACTTTAAAATTCCATAACTTAAAATATTTTTAGTAATAGTAAATTTTAGAGTATTTTATAAAATGCCAATTTCAATAATAGTAGATTTTAAATGAATTTTTAATTAAAATTTATGTTTTAATAAACAGTAAATTTGTCATTTTAATATAAATTACATAAAAATCTCGGTTGAATACATTCATCTTAGTAACAATTCGTTCCATGGGCTGGGATGACTCTACAGAACACATATCCTAACTTCTCTCCAGTAAATTCTAAGCTATCTCCACGTAGATTTTAATACGCTTAGCGTTCTTAGAATCTAAGACCTTACCCTTTAACGATATTTCAATTGAACAAGTTATCACCAACCAATTGAGAGTGGATTTAATATTCAATTATTAATCTGATTTAAAATGTATTTCAATTAATATCAAAGATAAATCATCTGTGTTTGATTAATATATAAATTGCATGCCAAAGTCCAAGTAGTCAATATCAGCAGCTTTATTCATAGGAAAAATCTAACTCAGTACAAAAGTATTTACGCCGTATCCCAAATTAATTCTTACCACTTATCTACCAGCACAAAATTTAATTATTAGGGAAAATGTTGCCACTTTATCTGAATAAAGAATAATATTAATATTCAGTTTTATTAAAGATGATTTCTTTTGCTATTCAAATATTCATGTTTACCACTAACATGCAGTCACCATTCAGAATAAGAAAACTAAATAATATTTGAAAAAAAATAACATTAGAAGGTGATGAACTGATGATGCTCGATGTTAGTAGGCGGATACCTTTTTGGTCACGAGTATAGGAGGATACGAATGTTATAACTGAACTCTTAACAGATAAAGGAAATATGCGATACTAAATTATTAACTTGGTTCATATATTGCCACACATATCTTGGCAGATTTGCTTAATTTCTGGAATCAATGATGATAAAAAATTTATAGGTATTGTTTTTAATAATTATGGTTAGGTGTCTGATTGAGAGTAACATCAATAAACACCACTTGCTACAGATCCATCTTCACAGAAAAACTAATAAACTAATAAATATTTTTTTAAATTAATAAATAAAATTTGAAATGTTTTTTTATAAATGAAATAGATCTTAGTTACGAGTATAATTAATTATTATATAATCAAACTCTAAAGGACTCTAGATTTACGAGTGAGTCCTGAAAAAAACTGTTAACATCTAACACCCCACGAAATATATAGAGATATAATTACCTGCTGATCATTTCTCTGTGGGGGTTGATTAAAGGTTAATCAATTAACTTGACTAGAAATATCACATATGCATGCATGGACAGACAAACATGCAAATGTATCTTTCTCAAAAAAAAAACATGCAAATATAATTCAATTGGTTGAAACGAAGCTAGATAATTATAATATCGGTATTTTTTTTTATTTTGAGTGTTCCTTGATTAGTTAGTTTGTTTCTGGTCTCTCTTTCACCGTATTTTTATATCATATCATCTTCATCAATCAGTTGGTAATTAGAAATTTGGAATAATCAATCGAACATTCTTTATTTTAATTTATGTAGATATGATAACTAAACTATATTTCAAGGATAAAATGATCAGTGGAAATGGTCTATAAATTAATTCAATAGTACTACAAACAAACACAAGTATTTTTCGGGTGTAAGTGATCAAATTCTTCCCAACATCTAATTTTTTTTTCGGCCAAAAATCTTCAATTTTGATGTACAAAAGTTTTACATAACACTGACATTATTTATCTTATAATAATATTGGAATGAATTAATCAAGTAAAAGAAAGTAAAAGGCAAAAAAAAAGAGTAAAGAAAAATATAATAGGAATGGCCTAAGTTTAAAGACGGCCAAATTAAAATCTAACTGAACTCAATGCGATAATATAAAGTCAAATCGAACTGAATTCTATATAAATACTCAATAGATTTTGTTTCATGGTATTCTGGATTATGAGTTTTAAATGAACCGAACACTATTAAAAATTCTAAGTGTATGTCATTAGTTTTTTCAAACTAGTCCATAATTTCCGCTTTGTAAACATTTTTTTGTTGATAAATAAATTTAGAATTTTAACATATTTCCGGTATTGGTCTAATATTAAATTTTTATGTTTTGACAATTAAATTTAAAGTTTGATTGTTACTATGTTTACTTTTGGAATTTAAGCATTGCTACTTTATTTTAAATTTTGAATAATATTTTATGATTATAAAGTTGTTATTTGATAATTTTTATGTCTTTTCTCTTTAAAGATCATTTCTGAATCAGTGCAAACTATTTAATTTGCCAAATTTGTAAACTAAAGTGTATATTTTCAAATTATAAATAAGTATTTGGATAATTGAAATCCAATGTAAAACTGAACTCATAGTCTTGACGGATTCCATTAATTTTGCGGTGTACTAATATATATGAATCGAACCCGAAAAACTTGAACCGAATTCAAATCAAACTTCAAAACTATTTAAAGAGATCAAATTTCGTGTCCTTTAAAAACTAAAATTTTGTTGAATCTAAAACGAACCCGGTTGGATTCTCCAACATCGAAATCTAATTTAAGTCTAAATATTAATAGTACTTTCGCCATCACAATAATTACTAACTAAAAATATTACCACTATGAAAATACGAATGACATAATGAGTTATATGTCAAACTCTGGATATCTGTGTGGCATTTAAAATTTTTAAGATAATAATAATAATTTCTTTAAGTATTTTCAGTCAAAATTTATTTATTATCAAATTAGTGTTTATCTTCTTGAACGATGAAATCATCAATTATATATGAACTTCATATGTTGTTGACTAAACAAAACTGGCTAGCCATTATCATTATCTTTTACTAATAGATTAGCAACCAAGATACAATGCTTATATATAAATATAATCAAAGGTAACTTTTTCAAAAGACTATAAGACATGATTTTCACTAAAATAGTTCACAGAAAAATGACCAAACTTTTTTTATTAAAGAGGTAAAAAGACTCGATTACCCTTATTTTATAGATATTAAAAATTAAATAATTATTTAAATAAATAAATAAAATAAAATAATTATTTTTAATTATTTCCGAATAATACGTTCCTGAATTCAAATCTTCTTTTCTATTTTCGACTTTTTGTCAAATTATTTTTTCTAAAAGTTTATTTTAAAATCTTAAAATCTTTTTTAAACTATTTTCAAAATTTATTTAAATTTTTAATATTTATTTATTTTTAAAAAATTCTAAACATTACCCCCTAGAGCCCACTACTCAAAACTAAAACTTAAATATAAATTAGTTAATCATATAAGTATAAAGGTCTATTTATAAAACATTTTGATCATTTTAATTTCTGTGAAGCTATAGAGTTTTATTAGAAAATTTCTCGATAATCTTTTATGTATATATTAAAATACGGTAATCTTTTGTATATTCGAAACAGGGTTTCAATGAAAAGGATTCTAAATGCCAGTTACCAAGACTTCAAATTTGGTTACAGGGACGATTACTTCAGAAGATAGATTGCATGTAAACAAAGTTGATCGCAAAGCCAGATACAGTATTCGCATGTAGTTTAAAAAAAAAGTTACATAGATATGTACTTTCAAATTTATATAAAAATTTTAATAAAAATTTTAATAATACTTTTATTAAATCATTTACGTCTTCTAAAATGTCCGGACCTGTTCTGGATGTCAAGGCCATTATTGTTTGGGTTTCAATTGACACAAATACTTTAGTAGCAAACAATTATAAAACGTATCCTTTTGCAAGAAGAAAAATTATAAAACGTACCATGACAGGTCAACAAAACAAACACATCTTGCATCTTGTAGTCTTAGTATCGAAGTCACCTTACAAATTTTTGTTTTTGTTTTATCTAATCATTAATCCGAGACGATTAAAAATGGGTACATAAATAATGTGTATTATGACAAAGTTCCAAAGTTAATATTTGTGATTAATTAATCAGTAATATGGTACTATTGCGTGGTCAGCTTGGATCTTGTGCACATGAAATTATTGGAATATACAGCGAAGAATCACGAGGTACCTGTTAATTTCGTTTTTATTTATTTTAAAGTTCGTTTATATTTCTTTGGTTTAAATTTTATAACTTTCTCACGATATTCAATTTAAGTTACCACAATCACATTATACTGCTGTATATATACACTCATGGTCTTAAGTGTACTTCCAATGTAGTAATTAAAGACAATACTCTAGTTTCGGTTACACCTCTTACCGGACATGAACATCCAACTAGTAAGTTTTAAAGTTATAAGCAGAAAGATTTAGTCTACAACTCATAATACTTCGAACTATACATTGATATTATTTTTATTTAATTAAATGGCGATGACGTTAATTTTCATTTTTTCTACTTGTAAAATTTTCGTTCTACTTGGTCAATCAAAATAGTTATATGTTTTGAGTTTATACGAAAACTCGTTGAGTACATTAGCTGATGATTACACTCACCTTTAAGCAAGTTAATCATACGTTACTCCGAAACATTTCAAGTAGGAAGTATGTTCATTTTCAACTATTGAGGGGTTTTGTAAGCCAATATATTAGAATTTGTTACCAAAAGAATATTAGAATTTTTGAACAATATATATAAATGTCTTAAAGCAGGAAAAAAATGAAAATGACATTCAAGGCGTCTGTCTATAATTATTTTTACCACCTTAACCTTTCATCTAAAATTAGTTGCACTTGGCAGGTGGATCAAGTTTTTTTGGGAAAACTCAGGTATGCAATCATACCTAACCGAACACAAAGGTAGCATAAAAAAAAGTATTTTAGAATAGTGTGGAGAAACCCAAGTTGAAGGAGTTATAAACTTTATTAGATTTTAGTACAATGGATTCCAAGAAAGATTACGGAGATCTCTTTGCCATATGGTTTCTGTCTGAATTATTCGCTTCTATGCTATTGTGTATAAGATTCAAGCGAAAAAATTATTTTATAAATAGTTGCCAACGAATATCATTTCGTAGTACCTATATATACAAAACAAAGAAAAAGTAGGAGGCACAAGATATTTTACTTAAAAACATGTAATATAATTTTTGACATAAACTGAGTCATTACTAGAATTTAATTTAAGCACACTCTTGCCTTTATGGGACGCATGTGCATGCATGCAAAGTTTGCCGGTGCGGTTACAGCGTTCCATTTACGTTCCAGATATCTTTTGACAAAGAACGTTCTAGATTTTATTGGAAACAAAATGGAGGATTTATTACAATAGAGATGGAGAGTAGTTTTATTTTTTTGTAAAGGGAGATGGAGAGTAGTTAACGTTACTACTTAAATTAAAGCTCGTAGTATCTGCGATTTTTTTTTTTTGAAAAAGAATATCTGAGATTTCTTGATTACCAAAAAGTGTAACATCTAAGAAAAAAGTGTAACATCAGTACTAAACACATTACGCCCGTTACGTACATATGTGTGTGTGTAATAATTAAATTAATTGAAAAGTAGTGGTTCGCATGATAATAACATGATAATTGTACGGGAGTCTTTGGCAACTCGCATGCTAAGCTGGAGAATCTTTATAAAGTTTCCCATATATGGGCTTACACAAAAATTTCCGTTTTAGTTTGCTAGTGGAGATTATTCACAAAGAAAATATATAAAGGAGACTAAAGAAATATATACTAAATGAAAAAGAATCTGGAAACAATTATATATTATTTTTAGCAAAAAAAAAAAAGAAAAAACGGACATGACTACGCTGGGGATATAACAGACTTGGTTTAGTTAACAAACCAAACGTCGATCGATTGTATATCGTTGATGGTTTCCCTGGACGGGAGAATCTTGTACATGACACGATTACAAAGCATATTACAACAGCTTTTAATTATTTTATTGGATAATTTAGTCATTTTATTTATATATACAAAAGGGTAGTTTTCAAAAAAATTAAATAATAGTGTACTTTTCAAATTTGAATCTCATGCAAATTTATTTTCACAAAATTTCCCTCAAATTTATTTTTAAATTAAACAACAAAACAAAATTTTATAGAATAAAAATTACTAGCTACAAGTATAACTACATTTAATTTTATATCGATAGGTAAATAGATAACTAAATTAAAATTTCAAAACAAGATAAATAAAACTAGTTATATTTTATAAAATATAATTTTGATTTTCCTTGGTCACCTGGAACACTTTAAGTGGTAAGAAAAAGTGGATCTTGAGGTCTCGTGGTGATTAGTCCTTGGATCTAGAAAGTTTTTGGGATCACACTACGGTTAAAAAAAATTATATATTATAAATTATGATAAGAATGAAATAAATTTATGAAATTCCAGTTTTACAAAATAAATATTAATTTCTGACTTTTAAAGTATATTTAATTTTAGACAATGAATAATTAGATTTTATATTAACAGAATTGAAATAATTTATATTTAAAAAAATGAAAAAGCATAAAATTTATATAATTATAAATAGAAAGTAACAGCTAGATTTAAAATTTAATTACAATGTAGTAAATGTATAATACATTGGAAATATATTTTTGGATAGTTTCTTGATGGAAATATTTTGGTATCTAAATATTAGTTTTTGATTTGTTGTTTATCTAATTATTGTTTTTGAATATGATTTATAAGTGATTTTTTTAATAAACGTGACATTACTATATCAATATATAAAAATTTAACTATGTATATTATCAATAAATTATGTAGATTGGTTTATTTTGAATTTAAAATAAATAATCATGTTAATTTTATTCATTATTATAGATCTTTTATATTTTTCAAATTAGATTTAGATGTAAAATATATTGTTTAGTTTTAGTGATTTTGAATACTTACTATTTGTGTTACAAAAAAAAAGAATACTTACTATTTTATCACTTTAATTTTTTCTTATTAGTTTTAATGTATTAGTACATTAATATACAAAAGAATAAAAGAAATATAAAACCTAGGTACAATGTTGAAAAAACCAAGAAAATATAGTTTTGGTTTTTCCTTGAAAATAGATAGTTAATCACAAATCTGGTTTTCCTCTATTTTAAGAAATCCATTTGTTTTAAAAATCTTAATTGGTTCATAAATTGGTTTAAAAAGAAAAACAAAAACCAAAAACTTTTTGAAAAACCCCAAATAATCAACCTTTAAACAAACGACTTCTCGTTTTTCAGCTCTTTTTTTTTTGGTTTACTTGGGCTTCAGTTTTAAATTGATGTGTACTATATTAACTATATGAGTTTAGAGAAAAAAAGGAAACTAAGCAAACAAAGGCTGGACATGTACGTTTGGGCTGAGCCAGAATGATAAAAACATTGGGCATATTTGGAGATATTGATAGGCCCAAAGTGGAAGTGGAGATTGTGAAAATATATTGACCACAATCAACATGTCTTAGTCCAAATCCTATGCAGCCCATAGAGGCATTCAACTATGTATCACGTGAAAAATGAAAGGGTAGATGAGCTATTTCCCACGAGAACTATCGTATAACATCAATTTGATCTCTTAAATTATTGCCTCATTTTATATATCCCTGAAAATATAGTTACAGACTTAATTCTCCATGGATATTGGTTTAGACAGCAATTGGTATAATCACATATACAAACCATCCTAAAACCAAACCAGAAAACCAGTTTTGTACTCAGCAACCAAGTTTACCCCCACTCATGGCCCCATCTTTTTTTTTTTTTTGATAATCCAGGTATCCGGATTTCTCTTAGTCCGATTATCCCACCGCGTCCAACCGAAACTGGCGAAGAAGGTCCTGAAAACCAAACGGAAACCATGTTAAATCTGCTGTGGCCGGGGCTCGAACTCGTGATGATGGACACCTCAGCCGAGGTTCCTTTACCTCATGGCCCCATCTTTAAAATCAAAATAGAACACGGGAAGAACCCTGTTGTACTTTGACAGTAAAAAAGCAGAGCTTTTGTTTACAAATGATTTCATTTATGTTGAAGACATTAACTGTTTATTGGCTTTAGAGTTGACTCAAAGCCATAGGACACATTTGCTTCATCGATTAAAGCTATATTCTCAAAGTTTATTTTCCTTATTATTCTAAGAGATCAAAGCTCTGGTTTTCCTAAAGCGCAATTTCTAACAGAAGAAAAACCTTTGTTGCTGATTGAATTATATCGATGACTATCGGGTCGACGAACTATTTTCCTACGAAAACTATCGTATAACATCACATTTCTCTTAAACTATTGCTTCATTTCAAGGATCAGACTAGAAGAAACTAAAGAGAGGATACACCGCTCGAGTCATGTTTTTACGTGAGAGAATATCTTTGATCTTTTTTATTCTTTGTTGTGTTTCAGTTGGTGTCATGTTTTGTACGAGAAGAACACTTAGAGAGTTTGTATAAATCCATTTGACTAGTAGTAAAAATTGTGGGAGACGATTCCTACTGACACTTGCCAGTTTGAGGCAGAAAATTTGGTGATCAAATTCTTCCTATAAAAAGTGATTTTTGGGAGAAACCATATTTTCCGATTATAATGGGGAAAAACATTTTTCCTGTTTTAGTTAAAAAACAAGATTTTCCATTTTTGGCAGAAAATGCAATTTTCGATTTTAGCGGAAAAAATGATTTTTCGTTTTCTTGGCGGGAAAAGATAATTTTTTTTTGGATTTGGTGGGGAAATGAGTTTTTTTTTTTGGTTTGGGGTGGGGGGACGTGATTTTCGGTTTTGACATAAAACTAGATTTTTTTTTGTTTTGACCGGAAAACAAAATTTCTAGTTTTGACGAGAAAACGATATTTTCTGTTTTGAAGAGGATAGCAATATTTTGGTTTTGGTGGGAAAACAAGATTTTCTTGGATTTGACATGAAAACAAGATTTTTTTTTTGTTTTGGCGACAAATGAGATTTTTTTTTTGGCGGAAAATGAGATTTCAGTTTTGGTGGGGAAATGTGATATTTTGGTTTTGACGGAAAAAATGATATTTTCCGATTTTTTTGGGAAAACAAGATTTTTGGTTTTTGGCAGTAAACAAAATTTCGATTTTGGTAGAAAACGCGATTTTTTTGTCTTGACGAAAAGATGCGATTTTATCGTTTTACGGAAAACATGATTTTTTGGCATTGGCGGAAAACAATGTTTGTTTTTGGCAGAAAACACACAATTTTGGTTTGGACATAAATACTAGATTATTGGTATTGGTGAGAAAACATGAGTTTAAACACATTTTTTAGTTTTAATAGCAAATTATATTTTTGGTTTTGGCGCTAAAACAATTTTTCAGTTTTTGCAGGAAAATGAATTTATTTTTTATTTTTATGGAAAATATGATTTTTGGTTTTTTGATCATCATGTAAATTGAAAATTTGTAAGAATATAATCGATATTTTACTGTTTTAACTTAGTTATTTTCATTCAGATGGTTCAATTTAGTGATACTAGCTAATTTTAAAATTAAGACTAAATGGATGAAAATTATTTTGGATAAACGATCCTGTGATTTACGTCCAAACGAACAACAATCCCATCTCCATCCGAATGGATAATCTTGATGGTGAAATGAATGGCTCCTAATTGCCTACTTTTAAGTATAAAGGCTAATTGGTTCAAACGTTGCGGTTACGGTTGCGGGAGTTTACGGATGCGCGGTTTCAAGCGTTGTTTAGCGTTTTGTATGAATGTCACAACGTTTAAAAATTGTTGCATTTGCAGAATATTTATGACTGATTGATTATGAGATATTACAACGGTTTAATAATAAATTACCAATATAAACATATTATAACATTATAAAAATATAAAAACATACTATTGTGATAAAATATAATAATTATTAATATAATATGATTAATAATAATATTTTGTTTACTTATTTATTTTTAATTAGTTGAAAGTTATAATTTTAATAATTTGTTTCTAAATATTTATATTAAATCACTTTTTAGAAAATGTTTTGTTTCGTTTTATATGTGTATATATTTATATTTATATGTATTTTAAATTTTTTTAAAATTCTAATGAAAGCTAATTAATATATAAAATATGTATGTATTTTTATTTATAATATTTCAACCGTTCGCACTGCAAATGTTACCTGGAATCAGCTTTTGATTTTAAGAGATTTGGAACAGTTTGTAGCGATTTATAACGGTTTGTATGATTGTTATGAAATTATGTTAACCGTTATCTACCGTAAAAACTGAGTAGGGGGAAACCAGCGAAGCAAATGGGAACGTTCACTTTAACTACTAAACTTCTGGACATCTATAGGAAAAAACAAGCAACCAATATGGGCCAGCTAAGGCCCATTAATCCGAGTAACCAGGCTCAACTCGTGACGACTCCGAGTCACTGACTCAGTATCCTCTTCTAACGAAACTCTCAATCTCTCATCGATCTCAAATGAAAAATTGAATCCCCTCGAGGAACCGCGAATGGACGCGATCAAGCCACTCCCTCAGGTCTCGACCTTCTCCGCTTCAGTCTCCAGCTTCCTCGACGACAGGTTCAGAGACGCCGCGGATCTCTCCCGATCGCCCGGTCTGGTCTCCGAACTGAAAACCGAGATTTCCGAATTGGATCAAAGATTAGCCGGTCTGAACCGCCGGCTCGAGTCCGGTTTAGCTTCCTACGCCTCGTTCTCAGATCGCATCGGCGGTCTGCTCATCGGAGTCAACGCCAAATTAGCCGATCTCTCTTCTTCTTCTTCTTCTACCTCCGCGTCAGGTTCGTACCATCTCAATTAGATCTCTGGTGATGATATTGCTGCCAAGTTTTGAGTCTTTTATACATTCAGATGGCGGAAAGGAGGAGGAGGAGACGATGGAGCTTCCATCACTGGCGAAGGAGGTAGCACAGGTTGAGTCTGTGCGGGCTTATGCTGGTAAAAGTTTGTTTCTTTCTTTCTTTCGTGTTCCTTCTTTGTATTACTTTCAGTCTTTTTATTAAAGATGTTTCTCTTACGTTTCAGAGACTGCACTAAAGCTTGACACTTTAGTTGGTGATATAGAGGATGCTGTCATGTCTTCTCTGAATAAAAACTTGAGAACATCTCGGTCAAGTGGTTTTGAAGTAAGCTTACTGTCTTCATCTAGAGATAAAAGTTTAGTCTTTTATGTAGTGTGTAATGTTTGTACATGGTTACTGACCGACCTTAGGAAGTGCGTCTACACGCTATCAAAACACTACAAAAGACGGAAGAGATACTGAGTTTAGTGGCAAAGAGGCATCCTCGTTGGGGGCGTCTTGTTTCTGCAGTTGATCATAGAGTGGATAGAGCTTTAGCTATGCTGAGACCTCAAGCGATTGCTGATTACAGAGCGTTGCTCACTTCTCTTGGGTGGCCACCTCAGCTTTCTAACTTAACTTCGTCGAGTCTTGATTCGAAGGCGGCGGAGGATGTCCAGAATCCGCTTTTCAACATGGAAGGGAACCTCAAAAGCCAGTACTGTGGAAACTTCCACGCCCTGTGTAGCCTGCAGGGTCTGCAGTTGCAAAGGAAGTCGCGGCAGCTTGGGAGCCGCAAGGATGAAAATGTTCTCTTCCACCAGCCACTCTGGGCTATTGAAGAGCTCGTTAACCCTCTGACTGTTGCATCTCAGCGACATTTTACAAAGTGGAGTGAAAAGCCTGAATTCATTTTTGCGCTTGTGTATAAAATCACAAGGGACTATGTGGACTCCATGGATGAGTTGTTACAACCGCTTGTTGATAAAGCAAAACTAGCTGGGTACAGTTGCAGAGAAGAGTGGGTTTCGGCTATGGTGAGCTCACTGTCTTTGTACTTGGTGAAAGAGATATTCCCTATATATGTTGGTCAGCTAAACGAACCTGATCGTAGCTCTGAGGCTAAGGTGTCGTGGCTCCATCTCATTGACCTGATGATCTCTTTTGATAAGCGAGTGCAGTCTCTTGTATCGCAGTCAGGGATACTTTCGCTTCAAGAAGATGGGAATCTTCTAAGAATCTCCTCTCTTTCAGTTTTCTGTGATAGACCTGATTGGCTAGATAAATGGGCAGAGATAGAGCTAGATGAGAGGCTTGTCAAGTTAAAGGCAGAGATGGATAACGACAGAAACTGGACGGTGAAGGTCCAAGACGAACTCATCTCTACTTCCAATGTTTACAGACCACCAATTGTTTCCAGCATCCTTCTGCAGCACTTGTCATCAATAATAGAACGATCCAAATCAGTGCCTGCCATTTATTTGAGGGCAAGGTTCTTGAGACTTGCAGCCTCGCCAACAATCCAGAAGTTCTTGGATAGCCTCCTTCTCAGGTGCCAAGAAGCTGAAGGACTAACTGCTTTAACCGAGAATAACGATCTAATCAAGGTCTCGAACTCAATCAATGCTGGTCATTACATTGAATCAGTCTTGGAAGAATGGTGCGAGGATGTCTTTTTCCTCGAAATGGGAACAGGACAGGACAATCCACAGGAAGGACCTGGACAGGAGAACTTTACAGAACCTTCTGAAGGTATTTTCGGAGAAGAGTTTGAGAAGCTGGAGAAGTTCAGGCTAGAGTGGATAAACAAGTTGTCTGTGGTGGTCTTGAGAGGCTTTGATGCCCGAACTCGAGAGTACATTAAAAACAGAAAGCAGTGGCAGGAGAAGAGAGACAAAGAGTGGACGGTGTCGAGGGCATTAGTTGGGGCTTTAGACTACTTACAAGGCAAAACGTCGATAATAGAGGAAAATCTAAACAAAGCAGACTTTACAGCTACGTGGAGGAGTCTAGCCTCAGAGATAGACAAGCTGTTATTCAGCAGCATCTTGATGGCGAATGTGAAGTTTTCTGATGATGGAGTCGAGAGGTTTGGAGAGGACATGGAGGTTCTGTATGGTGTTTTCAGGGCGTGGTGCGTTAGACCAGAAGGGTTCTTCCCTAAACTAAGCGAGGGGCTAACGCTGCTGAAGATGAAAGAGAAGCAAGTAAAGGAGGGTCTGAGCAGAGGGGAGAAGTGGTTACGTGAGAATGGAGTTCGGTATTTGAGTGAAGCCGAAGCGAAGAAGATAGCTAAGAGTAGAGTGTTCTCTTAAGTTTGATGCTTTCCTAATCTACATCTCATTTGAGTCATTGGTATTCTAGGAGAGTCGGACTATAAAGGTACATTTATATATGTGTTGGCTTAGATACGCACAGGACGAATAGGGGTGTGATCATTTCATTTATTTGTGGATTATAAAACTCAACGTCTGGATTTTTAAATGAAGTTTTTACTAACAGGTCCTGGTTTTGTTTTGTTGGTCTCGTTTTTTGACCTTTACCTTAAGATAAAGAAACTTGGCATTTTACTATTCTAACTCTGGCTCAGAGTAATCGTCTTTAAAACAAGAAATAGCATGTTGAAATAGTAATATTTTTTTTGTCCAAAAAAAAAGAGCATGTTGAAATAGTAATAAGCACCGGACCTGTTAATCTTTTATGTGTACTAGATCTATTTTCCGCGCTACGCGCGGATTATGATTTTAAATTTGTTACATTCACTAATTTATAATTTTATATATGAATTATTAACTTTGATATTATATTTCATTTAATTTAAATGCCAAATATTCATTTTATTTGATTAGTTGGAACTGAATATATTCACTATTTTGACTTTTTATTGGTATACATGAAGAATTTTAGTTTCTAATTTGGTCCCACCGTAGCACAAGATTTATTTTATTGTATAAGACATTGATATTTTTCGAAACCAACAATTAACACGGTTAACACAATAAATACGAAAAATTGGGTTGGTTATAGTTTTTCTTTTATGTTGCGTAATTTTTGCTTATTCTAATTTGATTTGATATGCAATCATTTTTTCTGTTTTTGCTCTTAAATTCTCATTTGATGCTTCTAAAAAGAGATGTAAATTTAATAATATTATTTTATATATGGGTTGAGTCATTTTAGTTGAAAAGAACTATCGTAAATAAGAAAAAATAGAAAAAATGATTGCATATATAACATGATTGTAAGATGTAATATTATTATTTATTATATAATAATATCCAATTTTATAAAATGAATTTACTATATTAAGCAATCTGAATATTATTATCAATTTTTATCATCATAAGTTATTAGATATTTAAATTAACAGTTTTAACAAAAATAAAATTGTTTTGAAAAGGAAATATTAATAACATCTACACAATATCTTAAATTTATATTTCTTTTTGGAAAAAAAGAGAGAAAACAAATGAGACATCATCTCATTGTTACTAAAGAGCACAAAATCTGTTATTTCGTAGTTACTAAAGAGCACATAATACCTCAATATAGTCGTACACTTCAACGCTCCAGTGAAGAATAGATATAGCCAAAGAAATCTATTGGACATTTTTAATATTTAACACCATGCACACGCACATCATCGATATCAATCCAAATCTCTTATGTATTCTCGCTCACATTTTTTTGTCAGTGTTCTCTTTCACATTTAGGTATAACTTACTTGTCAATGAAGGACTTGTAGCAAGAATAAAAATAATATATTTCTTTTGTAATTTCTTTGTTATTTAAAATTTTAAATAGTAATATTATATATTTATTTCAAAAATAATATCTTAAACATAAATTATTATATTAATATTATTATCAATTTCGAAATTATATTTTAATTAATTATATTTTAGTTACTTAAATATCTAATTTGGATAAAGGGTAGTTTTCAAAAAATAAAAAAGAAGATGTGTTTTTCAAATTTCAAACTGTTTATAGAGTATTTTTCAAATTATCCCATTTATTATTGTCATATATTTTATTTTTTATTACTAAAATTTTGTGGTGGGTAAAAAGGGATTTCAACAATTTAATTACGATTTTGAAATCGGTCTATCGTATTCTAAATACAAATAGAACTATGTGAAAAGCTATGTAGTATATAGAGTTTTAAATATCGGAAAAAGAAAACAGAGGAAAATAAGAAGCTTATTGTCAGTAAATCTTTCAAAACAATTACTATTTTCTATTTTCTCAGCTTTCTTTCTCTTCTCGCCAACCTTATGCTCTTCTTCTCAAGGCATGTGTTTTTCTTTGTTTCTTATTGGTTCTTTATCTCATCTTTCTTTCCTGATGCTATTAGATCTGGTTGCCTTATCCGAGAAGGTTTTTTAACAGGGAAGACACCAGAAGCGAACCTGTCACCTTTTATCACATTCACAGAGAAGAGAGTCTGAAGAAATTTGAAATGCAGTCATTTTGAGATTCTTTGGCTATCATTTCCTAGATGCTAACACTTCTTTTATTTGTGGACTTACTTCAAAATGATTTTACAACTTCACACGCCCATTCTAATCTAGTCTTTCTTCCGTATCTTAATTAGTGTCTAATCTTAATTCTGGAACAACCTATACACCTAGATTACATTTCAGAAAGTAAATATGAATCATAAAATCGAAAACAATAAAATTGTTATAGAAAATGAAGCAGAATAGGAAGTAAAAAGTCACTTGCAGACGTACTAAACAAAGTTAGGAAAAACAAAAAGCTTTTTGTCTGATTTTTGAACGCAAATACTTTACTTCTTGTGAGCTATGGACATAAAAATCTGAATCATCGAATCATAGACAGGTGAAAACCAAGCAAAGATTCCTTAAAAATTGACCACTTTCTGTTGAGTATATAATTAAGCACAAGAAATTAAGCTGTATTTTATATCAAAGTACAAACCAATACATATACGAATGGAAAGAAGGTGAAAATATAAATGAATTCAGTCATATGAATAAAGAGAAAATGAATTTACCAGAAGAAGTGGATGGAGAGCTCTTGATAACAACAAAGATATATCGAAGTCTACCAACCCAACAACAGAACAAACACTTATGAGAAAATAGTTATTCCGAACTACACAACTAAAAGTCTACAACTTTCAATAACAGTTGCAACCATTCTTTCAATCATGATCTAGCAACCAACTTTACATAATAAAGTAGCAAAGAACTCCACTTCTTCACGCAGGCGTATGGTTTGGCTTAACCGAGGGAGCATCACTGACCATGATGACCGGGTAATGCTTGACGACTGAGGAAGGAGGGACTGGGACAAAGCCATTTGTTAGGTGGAGCCAAGATTCAATCTGGAAATAGAGAGAAAAAAGGATAGAGAAAGCCTTATTACCAAAGTCTCCCTACAGTGACCAGCCTTGAGGTCAGAGAAAAGAAATTGCTTGAGTTGATGGTCTCGTGGATAAGTGTAGACTGCACGTCAAGAATGAACCAAATTTTAAATAAATTCAGGTTTGTGAAATACGTAATTAGCAGAAATAAGAAACAGAAAGTCGTCGATTTTACCAGCTCATCGAGAAGAAGCATATCAAGAGGTCTCCACCTTTACTGACATTTCGAGCTTCCCAGAACCTGAGAAGACCCACCTCCGCCGTGTTTCAGCAATGGCCTGTTTTCACGTTGGTGAGAAGAAGGTACGGAGCCGACGTATTCGAAGATGATGCGTAAGATGCTATAAGATTTCCGAACGGCGCAGGTCTTCATCGCTTCCACAACACTTATTTATGGGTCCAGCTTGTATCTGTTACAGACTTTAATCTAAATTAATGAGACGAAGTGGGAGGAGAGGTGGGGTGAGATTTAATGATTGAATTGAAGCAGGAGTTTAAGAATGGGAAAAACGTTACAGATGGAGAAGATGGGAACGATGATTTACGGCTTCAAAGAGGAGAAGAAGGTACAACTAAACCTACCAGGCGGGCTATAAAGAATAAAACATTGAGACCCAATGAATTAACAGAAGCCCAAACCCAAGTAATCATTTAATGACGTGGAGGAATGCTGTAATTCTACTGGACGAATTTCCAGTCTGACGTGGACCATCTCAGAGGGCTTCATATTCCCCTTTTAGTATAGTTTTGATTGTATCAAAGGTTAATACACACACTCTTCTGAGTTCTGATGAATAAGAAAGGATACCTGTATTGATTCGAGATATCACGTTTACAGAGAATTTAAGAGACTGTTATGGAGTCACTCTCCCCTTCCACATGTGATCAAACCAATTGATAACGGTATAGAATGGGCCGATGTGAAGCCTCATAAGTAACACAGTTCTAGAGTTTTGGTTTTGAATGGTAACAAAACTATTGTCTCAAAAATTCTAATAGAAGCTCATTCATCTTCAAGTTTCACCATTTTCCCTTGAACAAAGGAATATTTTGAAGAGAAGGCCCATGTCCAGCCATTGTTTCACACTCTAAAGGAAAAGAAAAGAAAAAAAAAACTGATTCGGAAATGTATTCTACATAGGATTATTAGTAATCTTCTTCTTCTTCTTGTTCTCCGTTTTCTTCATCTTCAGCTCCCACACCTAAGGACTGGTTCAAGTACTCTTGAGCCTCTTCTAGTGCAGATTCATTTGCATCTGTTGCATACAGTATCTTCTTCACTGCTACCACTACCTGCGTGGTGGTTCCATGGAGGCACACATCAGATTCAAAAACAAACACTCTTACACAAAAGCAATAATATATTTAAAACAGCAAGGTCAGCGGGAAAAAATGGTAAAACTTTGCTTGGAGCTGATAAGTGAGTTGGTGGCTAAAGAGAAACCAATCAAGACCAACTGAGCTAAAGGGTATTGAACAAAGAAAAACGAAGATCACAGGCGGCTCTAGAGAGAAACGCTTACCGGAAGACCCTCGAGTTCAGGAGTTTGGCAAAGTAATTCTACATCCCGGAGCTTGGAGAAGTAAAAGTCTCTTTCTTTTCCCAAGAGATCATACGAGAGCTTGAGATCTGTAAGCTGTAAAAAGCAGAAGAGAAAAAATGAAGTTTTCAGTTAACTTACTACTGAACATACAAGAGAAAAGGGCTATATACAACATATGTAACAGGCGCTTATATATCAAAGAGCTAATAGGATCTGTGGAAAGTGTACCTCCTTCGACAAAGCCTGCACCTGAGCTGTGTTTGCTGGCTTGGGCCCTGAGAGTGATGATGATTCCAACGATGTTTAGAAAGATAACTTTAAAGTATTGTTAGGAGAAAGAATCTGTTTTTTTCTGTGATGCGCACCTGAGGCTTTGCTTAGACCACCAACGGAAGTGGAGTTTGGTGGAGTATTGTTTGTTTGCAGTGACTTTGGCATCTTATTAGATCCCTTTACACTCCTCTCTCTGCCTCCTTTTGATCTTCGTTCCACGGGATTATAGTTCCTACAAAGGCTTTGAGTGTTTAGGAGAGAGAGAGACAATGGAAGGGTAACAGTTCCAAAAAAACAACATACTCGTTCATAATGCCACCGTTAATGGAATCGCAGAAACGTTTCAACCATTGCAGAAACTCCAAGTTGTCCAGTGGTCGGCCTTTCACAAGCCTGTTGATCTCCAATGGCTGGAGAGAGGTAAATTTCACAAGTGTGTTACCAGTAACCACCAAGAATGCAGGAAAGCTGAGAGAAATCGGAGATATGATATGATCATATTTACCTTTGTGATTTTGAGCTTGTTGAACACATCTTGCAGGACCTTGTAGTTTTGAATCATGTCGTATTCGTTCTTGGCATCAAAATTAACCTATGCAGTTGCCAGAGAATCATTTTTTTGAGATTATCATATTAAGTTTGCCAAGAACAAAAACTAAAATATATGAAAGTAGAATATTACCTTGTGCATTGGCACAACTCCAGGAAAGGTCATATCAAGCATCTGACATTGCACAGCACCAGATGCAGCCTAACAAAAATAAAATAAAAACAGAAAATTAATTACTTAAAAGAACAAAGACAAGAGTCAAATCTTCAATACAAGAACAGGTGGATACAAAACAAGTAAGGCTCTTTCTAATAGCAACAGTGGATCAACAGGCATTGCAACTTTGAACACTCAAAAAAACAATCAATACATTTATATCCCCAATCTCAATCGTAATACTGAAACTTAATAAGTCTGTTGTAATTAAATCAAACTCTAATCTGCAATTCAAAACTTCAATTATAAAGCAAATCAACACTTATCCATGAAAGCGTGAATCAATGGTCACACACACTATCCAGCAGAGATAACGAAAGAAATGTAAAAGAAAAGAAAACGCATTTGATACTAAGTTCGTTCGTCGATGATTAAGCAAAGAAGAAGAAGGTGACATGCAAAGAAGAGAACCTCTTCGACGCGAGAGAGATTGAGGTGAAGGCGATCGTTGATCCAAGTGAGAATCTCGTTTCTCCCCACGAAGTATGCACTGTCCATGATCCCGATGCTCGCCGCCATTTCAACCTTTGCTAAAACCTCCCAAGAGAAACTGAAGCAGAGAAAAGAGCGGAGAGAGAGAGACTGAAGAAAGGGAGAAAGAAACTCAAAAGGAGGAGAGAGAGAGGTAACACGCTGGCAGCGGCAACTTGTAAAGGTTTTGCAAATTTAATTCTTTTTTTTTATTAAATTATTCGCCTTTTCATTGGCGTAGGATGATTCGTGCGATTGTGATGTGTGAACCAGTTTTTATTTGATTTTAATATACACTTTTAGTTTCTGTATTATTATTTTCCATATAATATTTTTCTATAAATCAGTATTTCTTTCTTTCTATATAGATTTGTACTAATGACCAATAATTCCCTCATCCTTGTTCATAGAACCTCTACAAATTAGTATTTGATAAATTAATAATTTTTTTTGGTATTAATTTAGATCGGTTCAAAATTTGACACAAATCGATAAATTAATAAGATAATATCTTTTAGAAAATTTTATGTAAATATATAATCTCACTAAAATTGTAAATAATAATTTATATTTCATATAAATAAAATATATTATTATATTATTTGTTTTATATTCACAATGGAATTATCTTTATATTTTCTTAATACTTAATATATTTTTTATGAGATTTAATAATATTACATCTAAAATTATATCTAAGTTCTATGCAATTCCGGATATACACTTCGTGCCGGACTTACTCGACATGACTATGAATTTCTTATTGACAAAATTTCTAAACTGGTTTATTGCTTGTTCTAGTAAATTACTTTGTATGCAGGGAGATTCCATCTCAACCTTTATGAAATAGCAAGTACTGTTAAATTTTGGTGCTGCACTTCGATTGCCTGAGCGCTGCGTTGATCACACTGAAAGTATGTGTTCAGCTTTTTTCTAGTCAGGGTCACCTAGTCTCAATACTTAAGCGAATGTTTCTTGGAATGATAATTGTGTGCCTAAGCAGCAAGGAGCTATGGGGCTTTAAAAGCTAGCTCCATGATACATAAAATGTTTTCTTCCTCAAATTGATTTGGATAAAAAATTTTACATGTACTTCTCAAAGAAAAATCGGATGAATATTAGCTTACTGAGGGAGATAACATTTTATAAAATGTATCTAATCTATTAAAATTGGAGTACAAATAGGAAATAACCCTAAGAGTTGCACATTATTTACAACACAATGCCATTGAAATAACTAATAAATATATACTACTCATTTTTCACTCTTAATTTTAGTTAATGTTAATAATAAATATCAGTTTCCATAAAAAATATATTCGAAATTTCCTAAAATGTAGCTGTCAAATATATTAAAAAGATTGCAATCTTCTGTTTACTATAAAAATATAAAATATAAAATTCAACTTCACATGTAAAAGAAAAAATAGGAGATGGATTAAATTATCAGATTAATTTATTTGTTAATTGAGATTAAAATTATCATGTTAATAATTTCAAAAGAAATTTAATCATCAATCATGTGAAATCTCATATAAATAAATCGAAATATACGATAAATTATATACGATAAATTAGCCTCTTCTAATTTAATTAGTACAATACATATGTAATAATATTTCCAGACTTTTATATTGTAATCTTTTTAAACTAGCTTTATCTAAGTGTTTAAACAAATTTTAAACACTGATTTAATTAAACTATAGAAGATTAGTATCAATTTTCATATTTTGAGGTAGACTTTCAAATTAATAAAGTCTAATCTAACTTTTATTTTATTTATAATTAATATTTTAAGGTTTTTGTTATATAAATTAAATATAAATAATATTTGCGCAGAAACACATATGATGTTGTATTCTAGAGTTGTAAAATCATGTTTATAAGAAACGAGAAATAAAATTGACAATCTAAAATAAATAAATTAAATTTACAAATGCAAATCATTATTATGTTTGGAAATACATACATTTTTAATATTTTCTATAACTAATGTTAATTTATTTACTATTAATTATATAAAATAAATAATAGTATATAAAAATGAAAACAAATACCCGTGCGGACGCACGGGTCAAAAGATCTAGTTGAAATTATTGATCGAACTAACTGAAATTACCGTAACCATACTTTACCCAAAATTTTAATCAAAATAATAATCGAAACCAAAAATTTAATTTTGGTAAAAAAATTAAAAACTAAACTACCTTGATAACGTGAACAAACTATTCGAACCCGCAGTCTTATAACCTACTGTAAAATCATGTTTGCAAATTAAAAAAAATAGGTGCTATTTGTTTTTACTACTCTCTGTGTATTATTTTAAGTGGATTCTAGGATTCTTTCACAATGATTAGAAAGATATAAAATTTTATGTGATTTATTTTAGTTATGAAAGTAGTATTAAATCAAACTAGATTTTTGATCCGCGATTTTAAGCGCGGATATTATTTTTATTATTTTATTTACAAATGGATCGACAAGTCTTTTGTTTTGACTATATAAAATGTCACACGATCAAGTTTTAATTATGCGGGTCAGCTATTCGTTACTTAATTATATAAAAAGTGCGAGTATATGAATTGTTGATTATTTGTATAAGTTAAGCATAAGTCATATGATTAAATTATATAGAATAAGAAATTTTATAGTGTGTACATTACGACTTTTTTTATTTATTTTACAATGTCTCACACAATCATTTTTTTTTGTTTTAAAATAAGTTAAACAATGGTTGTACCTGAAAATTTTACTTGAAAAAAAATTATATTTAACAATTATATTTTCCATAAAATATTTCAAAACATATAAAGTGGCCCAATTCTTTTTTTAGTTTTGTGATAAAGTTGTAAAATAATTAGTTAGAAAATTTTAATATTTAATATTACTTTTTAAAATTATTGCAGATTTTAATTTATTGTTATTATCAAAAACGTTTATGGACTATGAAATGAATTATATATAAACATAACCCATTTATATGTATCATAGGCCCAAAAACCAAAAGATAATAACACCATTAATGAAAATTTTAATTTGTTCATAAATAAGTGACAATTTTAGAAAACTTAAGTATTTCTTTAAGGACATAAAATGAGAATGATCCTCTTTAATGGTATTTATTAATTCAACTAATAAAAAAATACAGTATTTTGTCATTAATTACAAATTTTAAGAAATATTAAATTTTGTCTAGAAAAATAAAAACATCACTTAGTTTGAAACAAATAAAAATCATTAAATAAATAAAGTGATACAGAACGAGTATTATTTTACCTATTATTCTAAAGGGATAACTTTCATAAACAAAGATCTTACAAATTTCAACACGGCGATGCTTGGAAAACAGCTATGGCGGTTGATAGAGAAACCTCACACTTTATTTTCACGGGTCTTCAAAGGACGGTATTTCAGGAACGCTTCACCCCTGGAACCGATCCGTTCATACTCCCCGTCGTATGGCTGGAGGAGTATTATTTCAGCTAGATCTCTGGTTAGCAAAGGACTAATCAAAAGGGTGGGTACAGGATCTTCTATCTCAGTATGGAATGATCCCTGGATCCCATCCACTCGCCCGAGACCAGCAAATAAAAATCTTCACATTACTCACCCTGATCTGACAGTTGATTCCCTTATTGATTCAAATTCAAGAACGTGGAATCTTCAGGCTCTTAGGACTTTGGTGGATCCTCAGAACGTCGAAATTATTGAAAGCATACCTCTGAGTAGGACTTGTCTGGGGGATAGGGATGGATGGCATTTTACAAATAATGGAAAATACACGGTGAAATCAGGATATCAAGTGGAAAGTGTTTATCCTGACACGGCGAAACCATTACCTTTGGTCGGGCCTACAGTTGATGTTCTAAAAGCATACTGCTGGAAGGTAAAATGCCCACCAAAGATGAAGCACTTCTTGTGGCAACTGGTATCAGGATGTATAGCAGTCAAAAAGAATTTACAGGCTAGAGGGCTCAAAGGAGATATATGTTGTGACAGATGTGGAGCTCCCGAGGAGTCCATAAATCATGTGTTTTTTGAGTGTCCACCAGCGCGTCAGGTATGGGCTCTTTCACGGATTCCATCAAATCCAGTGATATTTCCATATCAAGCTCTTTTTACCAATATGGATTATTTATTTTGGAGAATTGATCCAAAAATGGAAAATCATCAATTTGCATGGATTTTATGGTACATTTGGAAAGCAAGGAATCTAAAGGTCTTTAGTAATCTTGATATTGACCCGAGAGATACGGTGAAATTGGCGGAGACAGAATCAGCATTATGGATTGATGCACAGAACACGAATACACAGATTCAGGTACAACAGGCCGTTGGCAGTGATACAGTATCAAGACCGGGTAGATGGTGTTTCACGGATGGTTCATGGAAAGACAAAGACAAAGCCTCAGGACAAGGTTGGTATAGTACTTTAGAAGGCTTTGATAGCTTAATGGGAGCAAGGAATGTTAGAGCGAGTCTCTCTCCCCTTCATGCTGAAGTGGAAGCTTTGATATGGGCAATGGAATGTATGAAAAATTTACGTCAGTTCAGGGTTACGTTTGCAACGGATTGTTCCCAATTGGTGAAGATGGTTTCGGAACAGAGGAATGGCCAGCTTTTGCAAGTTATTTGGAAGATATAAAGACCCTTCAAGACGTTCTCGTCAACTCAGATATTATTCATGTACCACGAACGCAGAATATGCAGGCGGACAAACTAGCACGAAGTGTCAGGATACAGCCGTCTTTTGTTGTTCACATGGATGCAGAGTTACCGGCTTGGTTTTCCGAGTCTAGATGAGAATTTGGTTTTACGCTGATGACAAAAAAAAAAAAAAAACTTTCATATGTAGTTGATTATTTGAGATCAGGACTATACACAAGTGCAGAAATTACAACTTTCACAATTGGTTAATTAATTTACACAAATCTGAGCTGATGTTCTTACAAATTTCCATTAATACATTAATTTGTTTTTGCTCTTGCAATTACTTGAAAGCTTTGCTTTAAGCCGAGAGATTTTTTGTTGTTGTTGCTTTTTGTTTGGGGGATTGGATTGCTCATCACATATTTCATAAACATTTTTCTTTGACCAAAATTTTTATTAACCTCAATTTCTCCAAGTCATCTTAGAAATTACAAAACTATACATTATAAACTAAGTACTAATCAATTAGGACCCCAACAGCTCAAATACATAACCGTTCTAAGCGATTCTTCACACTTCTTTGCTTTTTCACTCTCAGCAGACGAGTTAGCTGCGGCAACAGAAGACGAGAACCTTTTCCCCTGAGAAACAGTTCTGACATTGTTCCGGAGATGCTGATTCACCGACCGGAACATGTAGTTCCACCGACAAAGACCCAACTGGTCTTTCAACGTCTCTACGACTCCAATGCTAACTGCCACCGTCCACGCTTTGCTTGTAGAACTCATCTTTTCTTCACTTTCAGTTTACGATCTTCTTTTGAATTTAGAATAAGTTGTTTTTGTGATTTTAGAGAAGTGAAACTGAATGATATATAAAGTGAAGAAGCCAACAATAATCGCCGTTAAGTTGGGGTGAAACCAGAAGATGTGGCTGCTGGTTTTCTTGCTTTACCACCGTCTGGATCTTAATATGACAGTTTTATCCTTATAAAGAATAATAGATAAGGGGTAATTTGATCTTTTGTTAGATCCTGGTTTGAATAGTGTGCCGCTAAGCGCACCTGGTTTCTGGATTGTTTGTGTTTCGTGTTCCTAAGTTGCATGTTGCATGTTTTAAAGAAAAATCCATTAATAAATGTGAATCAAGTGATATGTTTGAGATAAATTTTATTAAATTTTTATTTAATTGATATGTTTAGAAAAATTGATTGCTAATTTTATTTTTATTAAAAGATGCGCAGAAATAATAGTTTTAAATATAATTTTATCTTACTTTTTATTAATTTATACTTTAATATTATTATTTTTATATTTTAATTTATAGATTTGAAAATCTAATTATATCTATTCTTCTTTCATTTGATCTGGTTTAGTTATTTTATATTTATTTTATTTACATTTTAATAAAATTAAAATTATTTTTGCTCAGGATAGTATTTTATTTATACACTAATGAATATTTCTTTAAATATGCATATTATCGCTTACTTTTAAATTCAATAGTATATGCTATATAAATTTGAATAAATTTTGGATTTTTGGTTTATGTTAATTAAAATATGTTAAATTGGTAAACTTTGTTTAAATATTTTTATTGTTTTAAATACGTTTTTGTAAAATTTTCGAATTCAATACTTGAGAATAAAATTTATACTGATTTTAAATGTATCTTATAGATAAAAATAATGTGAATACATGTCATCTCTGTTAAGCAAAGACGGACGTAACAATGTTATTTATATCATATCAAAAAAATGAATTTATTATATTACTAAATAGTTAAACAAATATAAATTTAACTAAACTATTAAATAACAATATAGTATTTTAGTATCTAGTATTATGAAAGTATAGTAAAATATAAATAGATAAACTAATTAATGACATTATCTTAACTATTTTACTAAATTAAAATATGTTTTTTAAAGTGTGGTGTCATTTTAGCTCTATTGTAACTCTTATAGTAACATCATTTCTTTCAATTTGGTATTATGGAATTTCATTAGGATTTACTTATAAACTTAACATCACTTTTATGTAAGAACAACCCAATATATCACTATATTCTTTTTACTTTAAAATAGAATAATTTTATAATAGAGTCAACTCTCAGCATTCCAAAATAAAAAAATGATGTAATAAACAAAAATAAATTTTGTTACTTAATCAAGTAATTACATCTTTTATTTTAGTGAATAATTGAGTAAGTCTGGAATATTTTGAATTTCAAACTTTGTTTAGATATTTCATACTGCATCAAAGATCCTATTCCTCTTGCTACCACATCGTTCAGTGTCTTAGAAGACAATACCAAAAGTAAAATCTACAGAAAAAAATTTCCAGAAAATCAAACTGAATTCAATCTGAAAATAGTATCAAATCCGAATAAAAATTGGTTAAATATTTGAGGATTCAAAATTTTGGTACCAAAAAAATTAGAACCGAATCTGATTCAAACCAAAATATATTCGTATATCCAAATATATCTGAATCAGATTTATGTACTTGAATATGTTAATTATTTTTTTTAATTTAATATCCAAAATATATAAGATACTTTCAAGTTGTCTAATATTCGAAAATATATACCAAGTAGTCAAAATTAAATATCTAAAATAACTAAACAACATTCAAAATACCCAAATTTTATGTCAAATTTAGGTATTTTGACATTCACTTATTCAAATTAAATGTTATATATTATTTTAATTTTTAGATTTTTATAAATTTAAATTATATATAAATTTAAAATTTTAAAAATAATTTAAACATGGTATTCAAATCCGAACCAGTGGCAAAGCTTAGAGATTAACAATGGTGGTCACATGACCCATGTGAAAAAAAAAATACTTGTTTTTTCCTTATAAAATTTGATGAAATATGGTAAAGTTAAATAATTGACCCTTGTAAATTGTAATTGTTATAAAATTGACCCTAGTGAAAAGATATCCTGCATGTTAGTATCTCTTCAGTCCTACATGTTTTCCTCCCAGGAGTTTGATTATGTGTCGCGGTACCTTGAAGCGGAGCAAATTGGTGCTATTGTGCGGGAGCAAGAGAAGAAAGCAGCACGGAAGACCGAGCAATTGCAACAGATTCGTGAGGCTGAAGAAAAGAAACGGCAGCGGAATTTGCAGGTGGAAAAGATGAAGTCGGAAATGTTGAACCTGCGGGCTGCGGGTACAGCTTCACAGAATGAATTCTGATTCTAATTTTGGGTTTGCTTCTCCGCGCACTGAAGGTCTACGAAGGAGGAGGAGTCCGTATCTAATTCCAGATAGTGGTGCAGCCAGTCCGGAGATTGATGGAGTGGTCCACAGGAAAGAAGACCAGCCTATTGACGAGGATCCACAATATCCTTTTGAAGCTCATGAGCTTCCTATGAGTGCCACTCCAGAAGCACCAGATTCTCCAGAGTGTTCATTTGGAGTATCTCCCTGTGAAATCACTGAAATTAAACAGAATATTGATGTCATGTCTATGGAGCGTGAAATAAAAGAAAAGTCAGAAGGAAAAGATAATCCGTTGATCTCTGCTGTGCAACTCATCGGTGATGGTGTTTCCCAGGTGCAATTTATTGGAAATCAGGCAGTAAATAACCTTGCGAATTTCTTAAACATCTCACCGGAAAATTCAGATATAAATGAGCAGTCCTCTGTTGATGATGAGGTGTATGATGAGATGGAAAGCCAGAAGAGAATACACAAACCTTTTGAACGGTCAACATCTCTACAGTCTGACATGAGTAGTGATGGCACTAGCTTTCAGATAGGAAGGATCCTTCGTCATATATGGTCTAGGATGCAGTCCAACAATGATATTGTTTGCTATTGCTGCTTTATTATTGCGTTTCTGTGGAACTTCAGTCTTCTTTCCATGGTCTATCTAGCAGCGCTTTTCCTATATGCCCTCTGCGTTCACACTGGACCAACTAACATCTTCTGGGTCGTCATGCTAATGTACACAGAAATCTATATCCTCCTCCAGTATTTATACCAGATTATAATCCAGCACTGTGGGTTGAGTGTTGATGCACCTCTTCTTAATGAACTGGGATTTCCAACACAAAGATCAAATCATCGTTTGTAGTCAGCTCGTTGCCTCTATTCCTTGTTTATATATCCACTCTCATACAGAGTGTTATAACAGTGAAAGATGGCGACTGGGTTCCTTCTGCTGATTTTGCCTCTCGCCGGAATGCCCGTGGGAGCCAGAAGGACCTTACACGAATTAGCTGGAGCCTGAGAGTCTGGGATGTGTACAAGAAGCTGAGAGATGGTGTGAAATTGGTGAGCAGAAGCATCTATGGTACTGGATCTCTCTGACACGTAAAGATTTGAACCGAGCACGAACCAGAATTTCTAAATATTTGAATGAAACTAGAATCTTTAACCTCAAAACACCAAAACCCGAATAAACTCTAACCAAATTTGAATGAGTAGTCCGAACGTCCACTCCTAGTTTTACCGAGGTTTTATTTTAAAAAGCAAAACATTCGAAAGACACATCGAGGGAGAAAAGAAGAAGAAATCTCCATGGTCTCCGATACCCCTCCGTGGTTGGCCGTGCTCCTCACCGCCGCTATGTGAGGGAGGATCTCCTCCTTCTCTTTAGTTTAAACTAGGTTTTATATGGTTTATGTTT
Organism: Raphanus raphanistrum subsp. raphanistrum; assembly: GCA_019706035.1. NCBI lineage: Eukaryota > Viridiplantae > Streptophyta > Magnoliopsida > Brassicales > Brassicaceae > Raphanus > Raphanus raphanistrum. The sequence continues at coordinate 11,945,198 of CM033980.1, read as the reverse complement.
TTTTAGTGAGAATCTCTTTCTCGTCTTTGCCGTTCTCTTTAGTTTAAGCTAAGTGTCATTCCGGGTGGTTTTGTCAATGGTTTTAGTCGGTGGTTTTGTTAGGTCTCAGGAGGTTCATAGAGGGGTTTGATTTGTTGTTATGGAGTAGGAGATTTTGTGCGTGTCTAGCGCAGTTTAAGTCTTCGGGCTTCTGGTGATTATGGTTCTCTAGCTCGAGTTGAAAGGTGGTGGTGGTGGAGACTTGGGTTCAATGATGTCTCTGCTGCCAAATTGGAGATCGGGGATCTTTTGACGGAGAGTGTAGCCGCAGGACGCGGTGCAGGGCATTTGTTCACGACATTGTTGGTCTTTCGACACCTCTTGTTATGTTTTTTTCTTGTCGAGTGTTATTTGGGTTGTGTTCGGATTCTTCTTGTTGAGTCCAGTGGTGGCTCTTGGTCCTGTGTCCAGTTTGTCTCCGCTTCGCCTTTATCTTTGGGTTGACTCCTTTACAGTAGTCTCTCTTCTTATCGTTGATTAGTCGTTAGAGTTGATATCTAAACCCTTTCTGTAGCAACTGGTGGAAGTTTATCAAATAATTTTCAGCTGTTGGATGTTTTCTTCTTCTTTCTTGTTGTTGAGTTTGTTGTTGTCTCTCAAATGTCTTCAGTACGAAGGGTTTATCTACCTGGCATCCCTTCTTTTCAGATATTGATTCTGATCTGGTTCAGTTTTGGTGTCTTGTTTCATCTTCGGAGCTATTCAATTTAATCCTGACCTTGTGGTTAAAGTAGCATGATTGTACTTTAAGATGGGTGGTGTATTAGTTTCCCTTTGTTGGGTTGTAGTTTCCAGGGATCTATTGGTGTTCTGCCGGCTTTGATGTCCTTGTATAGTTTGTAGTTTCCGAGAATATATCTGTGTTCCGCCGGCTTTGGTGTCATGTATATATGAGCTATTGTAAAAATTTGATGTTCTAATATAATTTCTATTTGGAGAAAAAAACATTCGAAAGACACATGGTTACTCACGCGCGTGAGAGCAAAAGATTTGAAACTTCAAAAGTGAGAGAGAGAAAAGACGTGTTAATAACAGTAAGTTACGAATAAATGGTACCAAAGTCTCCATTCATCTTCGATCCAACTTAAGTCTCGTTGACTTTTTAATCTCCAAATCCCAAATCTCAAGAGAGTTTCACAGATCCAAACCCCTTCCCCAAATGGAGTCGATCAACACCTTGAAAGGCTACGGCAAAGTATCCGACCAAGAAAACCAGATTCCTCCATCATCCCGCAAAACCCTCGTCGCCACCGTCTCCATCGCATCCCTCCTCTTGATCCTCCTCGTCGTAGCCTTAACCGCCGGAGCCTTCACTCGTCCTCCTTCCCACAACCCTCCCTCCTCCAACTCTCTCAAGACAGTCTGCGCCGTGACTCCTTACCCACAGACCTGCCTCGACGCTCTATCCTCTTCTTCTCTCAAAGAATCAGACCCCGAGTCAATCCTCGAGCTATCTCTCCGGCTCGCTTCCGAAAAGCTCTCAGCCTTATCCATGTCGTTCCGGTCGATCGACGATATGCCCGGGGAGGAGCCGGCAGTCAAGGACTGCGCGAAGCTCTACGCAGACGCGGCGAGTCAACTCAACGAGACGTTGTCGGAGATCGTGGCGGAGAAGAAGGGAGGAGGGAATTGGATGACGGAGAAGGTCGTCGGAGACGTTAAGACTTGGATCAGCGCGGCTATGACTGACGGAGAGACTTGCTCCGATGGGCTTGAGGAGATGGGAACTGTTGTGGGTAACGAGATCAAGAGAGAGATGGTGAGGGTTAATCAGATGATGAGTGTTTGCTTGGCCATTGTCAGCCAAATGAAGAAGCTTCTCCTGGTTTTCCACTAAACCAAACACTAAAGGTTTCAACGTTTTTTCTTTCTTTCTATGTTCTTCTGTCCAATTATCGAATTCACAAGTATGTCCTGTTCTCTGTACTTCCTGCTTGTAATTAAATACTAAATTGGTTTGTTTGTTTGTGTATGTATGTAATTTGATAAGAGCTGTATCAAAACTTGTCGATAAATTGCATTCAGTCCCTAGAATCTACTCTCAATCTACTTTCTTAACGAGCTTCAGCGTTTCCTTGTCTACTTCTTTATTGGTTGCGTCCATCAATCGGAAAGAAGAACAAAAAGGAGATCACTATAACAAAACATTTAAACAAAACTAAATACAGAGTAAAGCTTGTTATAATAATACCCCAACGATGACATGGAAGTTATTAATGATGATCGACGGTCTTGCCGGGGTAGACTTTGGTTTGAACACTAAGTTACAATATCACAAATCTTCGAAGAATAAAAATGAGAGAAAGAGATAGAGAGGAAGATAATGAATTGTGACTTGTGAGAGATGCACTAAAAACAAGAATACAATAAAAGATGGTGTTCAGTAACAAATAGTAATATACATTTTGGTTTTAGAAGAGCATTGATAGAGAGAGAGACTTTTACATCTAAGGTTTATACAGAAATGGCAGGATCCAACTTTTGAAGAGGCTTTTTTATGTATTACTGATCCTGGGTGCTCAAGAAACCACCAAGGAAACCCGCTCCATTGCAGTCCCCACATAAAACAAACTTTTTCTCACTGCACACAAGAGGATATTCATTCATGAGTTTGTTCGTTGTGTAGTAGGAAGAAAGAAGAAGACGAAGACGAAAAGAGAAAGATGAATCTAACCCACAAAGCCAACAGGAGTCACCAGCTTTAAACTGCCCATTAAAATGGTCAATCAAATTCACACCTCCTCCTTTGCATTGAGAACATGCCACCGCACCTTATTTCACACAAAACTGTTTTTGTCAAAAAAAATTTAACCAATTCAGTAGTTCTGTTCGATTTAGTGGCAAGCTCTTACCCTTGCCTTCACAGTTTGGACAAAGTATGCTGTTCGATTTAGTGGTCTCAGTACCGTCTGTGGCCTGTTGTTGGTTTCAAGAGATAAGTTTTTTTTTGGCATGAAATGGAGTAAGCATATTTGGTAGAGAACATAGTTTTAGAAATAACCGAACCTGAATTTGGAAGCTTTTGGATTTACAAGTCTGAAACACTTGTCTCTTCTGAGTCAACGACGAGTTCTGATCACTTATTAGAAAGAAGAAGTGAGTTGGTATATGGCTTTTGATGGGAGACTGGATGCAACTGGTAGGAGGAGAAGCTAAGAAGCATAGTGAATTCGTCATTTCTGTTTCTGACCCACCGATAGGCAGATAAGATATGTTCTTCTCCCTCCCTCTCTTTTATTTGTGCGTTCTTTGTCTCTTTTACCAAAATCTTTATCCACTTAATTAAACCATATTCAGTCTTTATACCGGTTCTCTTTAGATCCACCCATATTCACAATTTCTTACTTTCCATCCATTTCTTCTTGCTACCTACTAATAATCTTTTTTCTTCTGGGAAAATTGGGAAAATGGACCATAATGAAAATTTCTTTGTCCCTTTATACCTTTGCAATAATTGGTCAATTTTAGACATAAATACCCTCATAATAATGAAAATAGTTATTAAAAATTATACAAACTTCAGAAAATATGAAAATATCAATACAATCATGAGAATATTATATATGTGATGATATAAAAAATTAAAATTCAAAAACAATTTGAATGTGTTGATCTAAATTTGTTAGAATGTATATTATAACTCTTTTTACAAGAATACAATACACATTCTACGTTATCTTCATCGTTTTATAAAATTTAGCATTCATATTGTAAGTTCTCATCTCTGATCTATCTGTATATAGAATATCTATGACTCAGTTCTAACAAACAAGCGTTGTTATTTCTAACATACAATACATATTCTAGGTTTTCTACTTCATTGTAGAAAATTTTAGAAAACGTTGATCTCTGTTCTATCCTTAACTCTATCATATATCGTGGATAGAACTTCCAATTCTTACCTTTATAATATGTTCTAAAACGGTTAGAACTTATATTATAAACTTCTCTCTTTGTTCTATCTTTCTAGAATAGAATATGTATTCTAAATTTTCGGTTATTTTGTGTTTTTAAATTGGAGAAAATCTAGGAAGTAATCTTAACTAATTTGATTTGATTTCATCTTGTTTTTTGACGTGAAGTTTCATCGAGTGTCGTTGAATTCATCTATTATTTGATTCAACAATCTTCTTCTTCTATTCTTCTCTTTCTTATCTCTTTTTCATCAAATCAAATGGTTCATATCTATGCAACATGTGGTATTTGGAAACATGATGTGAATAATGAGTGGAGGTTCATTGTTGATAAAGAGAAAAGAGGCAGATTACTCCCCTTGGAAGCAAGTACTACTTTTGAGCAATTGAATATGATGGTTTTGGAAGATTTTGGAATGGACCAGAAGATTGTTCGTGCTGAGTTGAGTTATTTTCCAAGTTCTCAAATCAGTAACTCAGGAGTTCCCCCAGTTGTCATTTCCAACGATCGACAAGTTAGCAGCTTCATTGGATATACGAAGAAGAATTCATCTATCTACTTGTGTGTGTCGTTTGTGAGTATGGTTGAGAAACGAAACAACAATTTCGATCGGAATAAGGAGCCTTCTAACTCAATTCATGTGGAAGATGATGGTAATTTTATGGATAATAATGACGGATTTTTCCATTCGCCAAAGATGAATGATGATATCAAAGGCAAAGGCAAAGGCAAAGCCAAAGCAAAAGACACTAATGTTCCCGGTGATTATGGTGTTGATGGTTTAGGTTCGAAATCCAAGGAATACCATGAAAAGAAAGGTGATTTATGGTTGGCTGATTGCGTAAAGAAGGGGCAAGTTTTCAAAAGTAAAGACATACTGAAATCAACTGTGGAAGTTTATGCTATGAAACATAACTTTGACTACAAGGTTGTAAAATCGACAAGAAGATGGTGGTCTGCTTTCTGTAAAGCTAAATATTGTCGATGGAGTCTTCGTGCAGAATGTTTAGCTGGATCTAGAAGCTACATAATCAATAAGTGTGTGTCTGAGCATACTTGTGCTCCTTCAAATAAAAGCTCTTTTGGCAAAACAGCTTCTGCGAAGACAATTGGAAACCTGATCATGCATAAATATGAAGGTGTCAAAGAAGGACCAAAACCAAATGATATTATTGATTATATGCGCAAGGAGCATGGATGTGAAATCTCTTATTCCCAAGCTTGGGAATCCCGTGAGTATGCAGTTGCAGCAGTAAGAGGAATGCCAGAGAAAAGTTTTGGTAAGATACCAAAATACTTACATATGCTGAAAGAAGCTAACCCGGGAACGCATACTCACTACACAACTGAAACTGATGGGAGATTCAAGTATTTATTTCTTTCATTTGGTCAATCAGTGAGAGGGTTCTACAAGGCAATTCGAAGAGTGGTTGTAGTAGATGGTACTTTTCTTAAAAATAAATACAAAGGAGTTCTACTTGTTGCTACAACTGTAGATGGTAACTCTAATCTTTATCCAATTGCATTTGGGGTTGTTGATTCAGAGAATGACAATTCGTGGGAGTGGTTTTTCATGCAGTTAAAGGTTGTTATTGGTGATGACCCTGGTTTAGCATTTGTGTCAGATAGAAACTCATCGATTATCAAATCACTTGGCAACGTTTATCCGCAATCTAGACATGGAATTTGCATTCATCATCTGTTAAGCAATGTGGTTAAGAACTATAGGGTAAAAGGAATATCAGGGATGGTTGAAAGAGCTTCAAAAGCATATAGGGCTGTCGACTTTGTGGAGATTTTTGATGAAATTTGCAGAATGAGCCAGGCTGTTGGAACATACCTTCAGACAGCAGATGTGAGAAAATGGGCTAGATGTTATTTTCCTGGATTCAGGTATGATATGAGGACGAATAATCCAGCAGAATCAATAAACTCTGTACTGAAAACCCCTAGGGAGTATCATGTGATTCCTCTATTGGATAGTATAAGGGAAATGCTTACAAGGTGGTTTTTTGAGCGTAGACTGTTGAGCTCAAAGCATAAGGATCCATTAACGATAAAGGTGGAGAACAAAATTGATAGAAGGATCCGAAAGGCAAAAGGATTTAAGGTTTTTCCAGTTAATGAGTACAGCTCTCTTGTTAAAGGTGACGAGTATGATTGTGTCGTTGATTTAGCTAGAAGAACTTGTACATGTGGAAAGTATAATTTAGGAAAAATCCCTTGCAGACATGCGATTCCAGCTATTTTTTCAAGAGGTATGGAGATACACCGATTCACAGATGAGTTATACACGACTACTGCTTGGAGAAGTGTGTACGAGGAAAGCATTAATCCTATACCTGTCCCAGAAGAAGAATGGCTTGTTCCTGAAAGTGTTGAAAATTCCAAGGTGCTACCACCTGAAACACGTAAAAGTGCTGGTAGAAGAAGAAAAAGAAGATGTGAATCATTTGAAGACAAGATAAGAACATCACAAGGATCACAAACAGTTAAAGAGTACAAGTGCAGCCGTTGTGACAAAGGAGGACACAACAGAAGGTCATGTGATGTTGCAATCTAGTTTTGATTTTTTTTTTATTAAAACATTGTATTGATTATCACTGAATTTTTCGGTTTCTTGCTGGTTATGTTTAGGATTTATTTTGGTTTTAACAGTTTTGGAATCAATTTACATGAATAAGTATTGGTGTTGAACGTAATGTTTAAGAATTGGTTTGGTAGTAGTCAAACAAACAAAGTTTAAGATATCTGTTACACCACGAGGTGGGAAGAGAGGAAACCCCAGGAAGAGTCTAAGAGAAGCAGAGCAGCAAAGAACAATAGAAGAGTCTAAAGAAAGAGAAGCGTATCTGGAGAACGAACTTGCTAATATGTGGGTTCTTCAATCTCAAATACACGGTCTGATCATAAAATAAAATGAAACTCAAACTGAAATGTTACTCTACTGCGAAGTCTAATAATAAAGTAAACTGAAACTCAAATGTTACTAGAATAGGCGTGAACCAAAAACTAAGAGATATTTATGTACAAAAAGTTAAACAACACAGTGTTTAAACTATGTCAATACGCTCAGAAGAATGGATCTGAGGTGGCTCGTACTTCGACATTCGATCCACCAACTCTGGATCATTTGCAGCTTGCCAAAGATCAACCGCTATCTTATATCGGCATCCCAAGATGTTTTCATCATCAACCAAAGAGATATCTAGTCCTAGTAGATGACACTCCATAAATTTAATGGCGTAAGCTCCACAATCACAACAAGTCTTGTTTAGTCTTCGTTTCATTGGCGCATGATTGATGGTATATGGGTTCACAGTAAGTTGCTTCATGGTGGTGGAAGACTGAACCGCCTTCACAATCTTTGGGATCATGATAGCAAATTTTCGAACTACGCTTCGATGATTATTACCTCCACAATCCCAAACCTCGATTTTTCTTTCATGGATGTCTACGCACAGGGAAATCCAGTGATTGCCATTGACATTCAATGGAAAATAGATTCGATCAATGTCCACTCCCCACACTTTTCTTGTTCGTCCATGCGCTGGAAGCTCACCGTTCCCATAAGCTAACAAATACTGATCCATCACGAATCTTTTTTTGTTATCCATAAATGCCAAGTATGATGTGTTGACTTGCATGCAGAACCAACATGTCATGAAAGCGACACGATCTGGCTTCCAACGGCCTAAAGTTGTTCGCTCTCGCCACAAATACATAACTGAATCCATTTCCTGAAATAAAACATCATTCATATAAATTTAACTCACAACTCAAATTTGAATAAAAAGAGTTGTTGTGGTATTACTAACATCATTGGTAAACCATTCTGACTGCTTCATTATCGTGTCAGCCATTTTCATGGTAAACACATTTGGACCAATATTCAGTTCGCTGAAAAAAGTCAACCAACAAGTTATCGAATTAGAATATACTTTTTTATGCTCAAATTAGAAATTTCATAATAAAAAAATACTTACATGGGTTTCATAGACCACTCTTAAAACTGGTTCCACAAATTATCAGACACATATGTCAATGGAGTATCAGTAAATTTATCTGGGTCTATTGGATCATCCGTCAATTTTAGTTCTCTCCAACATTTTGTTGCCCAGTTCTGTCCAAAAGGACTTGCATGTTTTGGAATTTCAAATCTGCTAACTCGAAATGAAGTTGAAGGAGTCCACCAAGGAATTGGTTTTTGGGCTTTTGAAGGAGATATTGGATCCGCTACGTTAGAGTGCTGCGCTGATCCTTCCATAGGAGTTTTTACCTCTAATCCTTTTGTTGTCTTATCTTAAGTGCCCATGTTCATATTAATATCGGAACTTTGACAGAAATTTAAGTCAAATAGATTCTCAGCCACATTTTGCTTGCCGTCATGAAATGTATGATCCTGATAAAAAAAAGTACATAAAACTTTTATTAATAGAACTATAAAATAACAAAGTCAAGTCAATCATATAAACATACATCCATTTAATATAATACATAACAAAAACTCTTAATACATGTGTGCACCTTACAAAATACATTAATAACATTCACCTATTACATTTAACCACACTGTTTTAACCAGATATTGCACATTAAGGTTCCTTATAAGCCGAATATTCAGATACAAAATATTTTATAACTTGAGAAGAAACTTCAACGTTTTTTGTTTCTTCCCTTTCTAACGGTTTGTTGTGGCCGAGAGGTTACCTTGGCCGGTTCTGAGGATGTCGCCGTGTCTCCATCCCGTGTTTTACCTCGGGCAGGTGTGATCTCATTCCTTAGTTGTGTTATTTGACACTCCAAAGCATCAACCCTTGTCTCAAATTTCTGCTCCAACTTCTCCACCAAAGCAGTGAAAGACGTTTCAAACATATGTTGAATGAATTTCTTCAACTCATCATCCACAGCAGGCTGTGGCGGGTTTGAGCGCTCAAATATCAGTTTCTGCTTGCGTTTCTCGAAGCCATGATCAGGACGCCTCTTTTTACGTCTAGTAGAACCTGAATGTGTGCTTTCACAAGCCATAGGAGTCCGGAAATCATCCTCGACATCTTCATTCTCCATCTCCACATCTGCCTCCTCGTGTTCCTCATGTGTGGAAGCTATCTCCACTTGTTCTGATACTTCCCATACATGTTCACTCCAATCGTAATCTTTCCTGATCAGTCCTTTCAAAAAATCAACTCTACAGTCTCTTACATCAGTTCTAGCAAAGTGAATGTCGTCTAATAGGTCCCCATTGCCAGTCCAAGAAATGTAAGGATAGATGTCATCCTGAAAAAAATATCATATATCATCAGAACTTCTTCAATAGATATGAAAATGCCTCACAACAATTCATCTAATGTTAAATAGACTCACCTCTTTTGTAATTGTCTTCTCTAGTAGCTTTATCTCATCATATGACACCTTCGCCGCTCCCTGCCAGTTAGAGCATCTTGGACCAGCTATGAACTCAGTAGTGAGTTTTGTCCCCAACAACTTTCCAACAGCCGGAATCGCTTCCATAGCCCAAATCTGCAATGCGTATGATAAGCCTTCTAATACATAGCTCTTTGGTGCCTTCAACATCTTCTTTCGGCTCTTGAAGACAGACTTGAGAAGAAGATCATAGCTGACACGACCCCATGCATACGCTCTAAGCTTTGCCATATCCATGACCACTTTGATGTACTCAAGTGGGATCACAGCTCTGTCACCCCTCGCCAAAACCACACCCACAATCACACACAAATAGATCAACCTGAACCTGTCCACTCGGCTCCAATCATCAGCATCATTTATATAATCAGCCCAAATCTTTTCAAGGGTAGTATTCTCTTGTCTCCTCAGCAACTTGCTCCAAAAGCCACCATCATCTACCCATTTATCAAAATCAATGTCTTTAGAAACCTCGCAGTTGAGGCCAGTGACTGCGTGATACTCTTGCATAGAGAATCGTAGTGGCCTCCTCGCAAACACAAACCACAACTCATGTCTTTTGTCGGTTTCCAGCTGCCTGACCAACATGCTGTGTATCATCCTTGCAGAATAATTTAACTTGTTGTGATGAAACTCTAAAATCTGAGAAAACACGGGATCTCTCTTCACTTCTCTATATTCATTTTCAAACCGGGACTCCAATTTCTCCAAAATGCCTAGTCTGCAGTAGTTATTGATGTGGTCCACTTCAGGCTCAGACCCTGGTATGAACAAACGTTTTGGGAGCTCAGAATCCATCACCTACAAGCAAGCAAAAAAAAAAATTAGATCAAGCTTTAACCAAAGCAGAAGATAGATGAAGTGTATAAGTATGACAGAACTTATAACCCAAAGATGGTGACCAGATGCATCACAGAACTGAAAAAGGTTGTACACGTGGATAGCATTTAAGTATGAAAAGGACACATGCATCAGAGAGGAGACTGATCAAGACTAGTAAAAAAAAAACATGATTCATTAGCCATTAAAAACCCAAATCCAATATAATTCTGAATCACATTCCCAAAACAGAAACAATTCTTCAATGGCTTCTTAATTTCCCAAAAGGAATCTAGGAGAATAAGAGAACATGAAGTAAACACTTGTCTTAATATAAATCCGACAGTAGACAGAGGAATCTCTAGGAGAGAACAAGTCGAGAGAGGAGACCCAGATAATATATGAAAGAGAAAGTGCTGCGAGACTAGATGGATAGAGAGAATACCGGAGAGGGTTCAATAGAGGCCAGAGATCGCCGGAGAGAGGCTAGAGCGCGCCGGAGAGAGGCCGGAGAGAGGTTGCAGAGCGCCGGAGAGAGACTTCGTTGGTCTTCCCTTTTTTCAAAAAGAACGGAGAGAACGATGAACACACACGATTACCATTAGGGTTATTTTTCTTTTTTTTACTTAAGGTTAATCAGAAAATATTGACAAAAAAAATCAGAAAATATAATTACTATTTATTAAGTAAATTATGTTAACTTGCTTTTTGTTTAATTAGGGGTTAATTTCGTAATTTAAAAAATCAAAGGTATATTTGGACAAACTTATATATTCAAGGGTCAATTTGCTCAATATTCATATGGAGGGGAAAAATTAAGAATATAGCCATGCTACAGTTTTTCTTGGGAAATAGGATAATTTGGCATGAAAAGAGACCACGTTCTCCTTATCGGCGCGTGAACGTTTGCAAAATGCTATGCATAAGTATACTATACTATATTTAAGTGATATGTAGTATAAAATAAATATTCATATTTTTGTGATGTAGATGTGCGCGTGAAGATAAAGAGAGTGACACTATACTATAATATATATGATGTAGTATAGACACCGCAAAAGCTAAAGAGATAATTACACGATAGCTAACACTATACCATAATTTGTTCTATACTATTTACAAATATCGTATAGTATAGGCAAAGAAAAACAAAACAAACACAAATACATATACCCTAAACCTAAATCTGAATTCTAAACCCTAAACCCAAATCCCAAACTCTAAACCCAAACCTTATACCCTAAACCCAAACTCTAAACCCAAATCTTAAACCCTAAATCCATACTATAATTTGTTTTATACTATTTACAAATGTCATATAATATAGGTAAAGACAAACAAACAAACAAAAAATCATATGCCCTAAACCCAAATACTAAACCCAACCCTAAACCCTAAATCCAAACCGTATATCTTAAACCTAAATCATAAACCGTAAACCCTAAATCCAAACATTACCGAAAATGAAAATGTATGGGACCCTAAACAAACACAAACCTATATACCTTAAACTCAAATCATAAACCCTAAATCCAAATTCTAAACCCTAAACCCAAATCCTAAACCCTAAACCCAAACCATATACCCTAAACCCAAACTCTAAACCCAAATCTTAAACCCTAAACCATACTATAATTTATTCTATACTATTTGCAAATGTCATATAGTATAGATAAAAACAAACAAACAAACACAAATCCATATACCCTAAACTCAAATCCTAAACCCAAACCATATACCCTAAACCCAACCTCTAAACCCAAATCCTAGACCGTAAACCCTAAATCCAAACATTACTGAAAAGAAAATGTATAGGACCCCATAAGCATTAATTATCCAAACTGAGATTCCGCCAACATCTCTTGTTGAGAATCTGAGAGTTCTACTTTTACAATCTCAATCACATGGAACATTAGAGTAAACAAAAATAAGTCGTTCATTTTGTACTGAACCATATATAACTTTAGAAATAATACACAAATCGATGAAACACAAGCATTGCCACGATTCAGGCTCTGTTTGCCTATAATATTATATTGTATAGGTAAAGACAAATAAACAAACACAATATATATACCCTAAACTCACATCTTAAATCATAAACTCAAATACTAAACCCTAAACCCAAACTTTAAACTCTAAACTCAAACTATATACCCTAAACTCAAACTCTAAATCCAATCCTTAATTTCTATACTATTTACAAATATCATATAGTATAGGCAGAGAAAACAAACAAACATAAAACCATATACCCTAAACCCAAAACCTAAACTCTAAATCCAAACCATATACCCTAAACCCAAAACCTAAACTCTAAATCCAAACCATAAACCCTAAACCCAAACCATATACCTTAAACCCAAAACCCTAAACCCTAAATCCTAAACCCAAATCCTAAACCCAAATCCTAAACCCAAATCTTAAAACCTAAACCTTAAACCCAAACCCAAATCTTAAACCCAAACTCTAAACCCAAATCCTCTAACAAGTAATCCTCAAGCAATGTATCACAGTTTATACAACATATTAAATGTAATAAGCAAGAATGAGGTTACATTAAACGAAACATACATGAAAGAATGGTGGTATATAACAAAACGCGAACAATAAACTATACTACATACCATATAGTATAGTCACACAAATAAATCAAATATAAAAAAAACACTTAGCTACCGAAAACATACGCGCACCTAGCGCAGGACAGTTTTGTCATTAATACATAATATACATACAATATCATAGCCATCAAGTTGTTATGTGCATAGATTTAATATTTTTTCTGATATGTACATGACTCCAAATTTCCCTATATTCAAAGGTATAAAGGGACAAGTCCATTCCCGATGTGGCCCAATTAGCCAATTTTCCCTTTTCTTTTTCAATTTATCTTTGGTAAATGTAAAAAAAAAAAAATGATATTCTTTTGTTATATACTTGTTAGTGTTACCTCTCTGTTTAAAAATGACAAACATTAAAAAATATGTTTCAAAAAATCTTTTTTTAAGATTTTCAATACAAATTTTATTAGATAATAATGATAAATTATAATATAAATTTCTACGTTTGTTAAATTTTGATTGGGTAAAAATTATAAAAATATTTAAATTCGTTTATAACTAAAACTTAAAATCTTTGTAAATATTTATCAGGGAGTTTTTAGTGATTTAAACATTCATCTATTTCAGATCCGATGGAAAACCTCCAACTAAAACTTTATGCTTTTGAACTCTCAACTATTAAACCGTTAATAATGTTAACCCTCTAACAAAGTCGTCTTTACTGAACAGAAATCCGTTAAATTAAAACGCAATGTTTCATATAATCACTGAAATAACATGAGATACTTACATTTAACGAATGTTTTAATTATTTAAACCTCCAGTTATTTTTAAATCGGATGAAAACCCCCAACTAAAACTTTATGTTTTTAAACTCCCAACTATTAAACTTATTAAACTTTTAGTGTCTTTAACCCTCCATAAAAAATCGTCTTTTCTGAATTGAGATCCGTTAAAATGAAACGCAGTATTTCATTTAGTCACAAAATACGTGATACTTAGAGCATCTCCAACCCTATGCTATATTTGTCTCTATACTTTATAATAGAGTAAAATCTACTCCAACCCATCTCTATTTCTTACCTTAAAATAGAGATTTGCTATTTTTACTTCTATATTTAGAGGAAAAAATAGCATTCCTCTATAATAGAGGCATACTTTTTTATTTGCAAAATAGTCCTTTAACTTTTTGTGATTATAATTAAAATACATGTTTATGGACAAATATAATACTTTTTACATATAATATCACAGTTTTTGTTTACATAATAGTTTTAAATTTCAAAATTATAAATAATCATAAATAAAAAAATACAATAAATTTATTCAAAATAAAAAAAAATAAAAAATTAACAAATGATATTTGATGTTTTATATTAAACTAAAACTAAAACTAAAATTTAACTATTAAAATTTTTACATAGCTTTAACATATTAATAAAAATATTTAAGCTCAGCCTAAATATTATTCAATACTTATTTCGCATTTCGAAATGCATTAACAAATCATTTATGTTAAAATATAGTAATATTGATGGTTAGATAATGTCTATTTTATTTTATTTTATTATATATGATAGCTTTTTGTAATAATTTTTTTATTTTAAATAATATTGTAATTTTATGAAAAATAAAAAATTACAATCATTGGGTGAATTTTTAACATGTATAAGTAGAAGGTATTAGTTGTAAAATAATTAAAGAATCTTTTAAGAATATTCCTTTTTAGAGGAAGAAATAGAGAAATACATTGGAGAAGAACCCATCTCTATTATAGAGTTCCTCTATTATAGAGGAAAAAATAGAGAAATACATTGGAGATGGTCTTAAAACTCTCTTTATCAATGGACATGGACAATCACAATAACATTTCAAACATGATCGTTTTCCACATAACCATTAATAATGACGGGTTTTAACATATTTGCAATTATAGTTTCCGAGATATGCATAGTGCATGTGTTACACTAATTTTTAACTATGAAATGTCACTTTGATAGTTGTCAAAAGCATTGTTATTTGCCAAAACATTGTTCTTGACGTACTTTCAGTTGTAAACAATTGTTGTCAAAAACATTGTTATTGACATACATTCTACCGTCGTTGATGATGTTGGAAACTATCACTAGAGATATGTCAAAAACCATCATTGTTAATAGTTATGTGAAAAATAATCATCGTCATGAATGATATGTCTGAAATGTTATTGTTAATGATGATATCCCAGTTTTCAAAAAATTATAATCTTGTCATTTTAAACAAAAACTATTTTAAATTTTTTAATTTTCTAACTTTTGTGTATTTTTTTAATTTTCTGAATTTTTATTTAATTTTATGAGTTTTTGTTCAAATTATGTATTTTAATTTAATTTAATTTATATTTTTTTGACTTTTATTATTTTCTAATTTGTATTTAGTTTTCTGATTTTAAAAAAACATTTTTAATTCTTTAGTTAAATAATTATTTTGAAAAAAAATTAGCACATCATCCTTTTTACCTACACAAACAGTCAGTTTTATAATTGATGAACAAGTATGTAAGAAATGTTTTTAATGATAGAAATATCATTTTAAAAGTTAAAATGACTAGTCAAAAACAATAAATACCACTTTCAAAATTTTATGCGATATCCATTAATGTTTATAAAAAACAGATTTTTATAAAAAAAAATTAGAAAATTAAATGAAAATTCAGAAAACTAAATAAAAATTTAAGCTGTCAAAAGAAATTATACACATTTTGTAAAAAAAAAAAAAAAACAACGATATTTTGGGCCCAACCTAAAGAAAAAAACTTCACTTCGGGCAAAGAAGAAAGCTTTATGTATTGGGGTTTAAGAAAGCTTCAAACTTTGAACGGCGTTAAGTTGTTCGTCTTCGATCTACACCGCCTTCAGTCGCAACGCAGGTATAGCTTCTTCATATCAACAGTCCCTTTGGCGTTCTTCCTCTTGTTTGATTTCTATCTCTTTTTCCCAAAGCGTTTTGATCTCTCAGAGCACTATTGATTGATAAACCTTAGTTTCGTGTGCCACAGAACCGGACTTGAAGTTTCATTGTTGTCTTTTAGTCGCCACCATTTGCTTAATTTTCTCAACTGAAATCGTGATCTTGAATGACTGGAATAACCCCACTTGTGAAAATAGCTTAATTTGCTTTCTCTTTTTTTTTTTGGGTTGTCTGAGCCAAATCTCTTCACTAGTAGTAAAAAAAATGTAGAAATGTTGTGCAAGTAATGACCGTTTATACTAGTGATGATGATTTAACAGTGTTTAGTTTACTGTTCTGATCTTCTGTTTACCATCTGTGGTGAAAATCAAACAGGAACTAGGGAAATGGAAACTAGTCAAAAAGATGAGCTTTCTAGCTTCTTAACTGTTCTCCCCCCTGTGGATTTCTGTTGTGTTTATGGTTCTACGCTGCACCCAAATAACCAAGATAAGGTTTTTATTTCATATATATTCTCTTGGAGTTGGAACTCTGTGTGATGAGAGTATTTTCCTGTTTCTGAATTGACCCATCAAAATGCAGTCTAAAATGGTGGACTACATCCTTGGCGTCTCTGATCCCTTGCAATGGCACTCTGAGGTCAGTCTCTAAAAAAAGCCACAAACTTTTTCAATAGATTAGAGAAGCTATTTAAGCTCAGCGGATTTTTAACTATTGTTTGTCATTGTGTGAATCAAGAATCTCAAAATGAATTCAGATCACTATGCTTCATGGATGGTTCACCTCGGTGGAGCCAGACTGGTATGTTTCTCTCCATTCTCACATACTCTACCATTGCTTAAGTAAACACTGGTCACACACTCTTTTCACAGATCACGGAAGTTGCAGATAAAGTAGGTGTTGGAGTTCACTTCAACCCATTTGTCAGTTGGAACGACAGGGTAAGAACTACCACAGAAACTGTGGGATTGTCTGAAAGCCTAATGAACAATCTTGTGTATTTCATATGTTTACGTTCTGCTCTATTTGATCATATTGTATGTAATTTGAATCCGTGTTTTGCTTGCATGATTTAATTTTTCTTGTGAAGCTGTTTGCAGAAGCTCAAGTATGGGGTTGTTCGGATGCATGACCTAGTACAGGACATACTGGACTGGAACAGATTCTACTTGAGTGGCCGTTTACAGAAACCGGTATGTCAGTTGTTTGCTTGGTCTTCTCACTGTTAACCGTGTATGGATCGTGAGATGTAATAGGGAAGTACCTCTTGGTTGCAGGTTCATTTACTTGTTGATAATCTGGACATAGAAGACGTGAACTCTGTTAATAAGAGAGCCGCAGTATCTGCAGCCCTTCTTCTCTTGCCATCAAAATTCACCGAGGTTAGAGGTTCTGTTCGGTGCTCAAATGAAGTTTTATGAGACTGAACACTATATAACTCACATAACTCTGTTATGCAGGAAGATCTATACGCCAAAATATGCAGCCTTTCTTACATGGGAGACTTGCGAATGCTTTTTGCAGAGGACACTAATAAGGTGAGAGAACCTTGTCCTGTTCGTGAGTACATCAAATTGTGAATATTGTTCTCACAAACATGTTAATGTAATTTTTTTCGGATGAAAGGTTTCTGATCCATTAGTTCAATCTCCTGTCTTTTAGGTGAACAAGATTGTGAAGGGGCAATTTGATCTTTTCCAGTCAATGTATAAGCCTTTTCTTGAAGACTGCGAGACCAAAAACTTGCTGAGATTCTCATCTGCTGAAACTAATTTGGTTCAGGTACACACAGCTCATAGCTATATATATACATATGTGGTTGGCTCAATCATGAGATTATTGGTGTCATTGTTCTGATATTGATCCTTACCAACTTGAGGACAGGACTCAAGCCTTTCAGCATCACGCTCTCTGGTCTCTTCTCTTCCTGCATCAGTAAGAAGCCAAATGGGGAAGTTACTTGGGGAAAAGAAAATCTTGAGTGAGACCGGTACCAACTCTGACCTCTCTCTCTCTCTAGTTATATGAAAGGAAATGGAGGAATAATATTTGATGGTTGAAATGGTAAATAGGTAGAGTTTCCGGGGAAGTTTGTATAGGTTCAAGAGAAGTAGCAGCGAGATGTATGGAGAAGGTAATGAAGCGAAGGGTAATGGTTTCAAGTGCAAGACAGGCTTTGTCTGGTTTCTTGGCTGCTGGAGCTATTAATGCAACAATGTATCTTTCCCAGAAAATGCGCAAAGCTTGGAATTCTCGGTCATGAAAGAGTTTTAAGAAAGTAGATCTTGCCACCGTTAGTTGATCATTCTTTCTTCTTCTTTCTTTTTTTTTGGTTTTTCAGTAACAACTTTTCTTTTTGTGTTGATGGTTGTCTTCTGATGTCATAGATGAGAGAAATATAGAAGCAAACACCTCAATCTCCCTATCATTTTATCATTTTTATGTTCTTACTTGAGACTCGCACACAAGAAGTGAAGCCCATCTATACAACTATACAAGTTAGTTCAATCTCTTTGTATTTTTTTTTTGGTGGTTCAGTATAGTCGCAACATGTTCTTAAACATAATGGGAGAGAATCTGTGCTTCTTAAGATATGTTTAAAGTTTTGGATAATTTTTTTTTTGTTGGTCACTAGATTTTATCCAGTGTCGAGATAGTGAATATAAGTTGATTTAGTAAGATTAGCTTTAAATTAAGGGTAGGAAATTAAGACCTCTTGAATCAACCATTCTACATTTCGTGTGTGTGTGTGTGTTCATGCAACTTTTGGTTCATGAGTTTTGCCCAAAATGCATTCAATCGTCAGAGACCTTAAAAGTTTGCAGCTGTTTTTCAGATCTTCACCTGCCAAATATAGGAAGTAGTTTTTCAACGGCTCCTCTGGAATCTTTAATTAAACTAGATCCGTGTCCACGCTACGCGCGGATTGTATATTTATGTTATTTTTTAAGATGAATATAAATATATGTTATTGATAGTTGGATCATTTGAAGTATGATAAGATTTTGTTATCCATTTGTTAATGTTTTGCTGATTATCTCATTTTGGTACAAATTGCATTTATAACACTAAGTTCATGTATATAAGTACTACTCTGCACATAATGCTATGGTAAATTTAGCGTTGATCATTTTGAATAGGATTAAATGAGAAATAAATTATATTCCATTCATTTCAAAATAATACTCTTTCTGTTTTGAAATAATGCATGTTTTAGATTTTTCACACTTTTTAATAAAACATAGTAAAACTTAGTTATAAATACATTTTTGTAATTTTATATTTCCTATATTTTAAAGACATTATGATTTTAAAAACAATGCAATTAATGTTTTTGAAGTTTACAATTTTCTATTATTAGTTGATAAAAATAACATTAAAAATGTATCATTGTGAAACAAAAAAAAATCTAGAACATGCATCTTTTTGAAATGAAGGGAGTACATATTTTACAATTTCCACACCTACTAATAAAACATATTTAAACTTAATTATTAATGCATAATTTTTTTGTAATTTTATATTTTCTGTATTTCTAAATCAATAAGACTTCAAAATGAAATTAATGTTTTTGAAATTCACAGTTTTTCTTATTAGTAGGCAAAAAATGCATTGAAAGTATAAAAGGTACATTTTATTGAAACAAATTATTTTTCTAGAACATGTAGGTTTTTTAAACAAAGAGAATATTATTAATCAGGGATTCAGAGGTTGTTACCAATTCTACTTAGTGTAGTATTGAGTAAGAACTATTATGGAATCTTGTTAACATCAATACCTGATGTTAAAGTATTCAGAGGTTGTTACCAATTCTACTTAGTGTAGTATTGAGTAAGAACTATTATGGAATCTTGTTAACATCAATACCTGATGTTAAAGTATAAAGAAAGTATAGCCCGTTGAAAGACACTATGTCGAAGGCATTGGCTTTGTTAAATCAAGCGGTGGATTTGTGTTGCTGCAGACTTTGATTCCATTCTTTTTATTTGTGGTTTTACTTCGTATGAACCTCTTGATACTCTCCATCGAAGTAAAATCGGCTTCTTGAGTAAAAGTGGGTACCAGTTTCCTTAAGTTTTTAATGAAAGTAGATAGATATTAAAGGTGAAAACTTATATGCTTTACTTTTGATAATTTATGGTTTAATGCTTGTGGCTAAGAAAACTTCATTTTTGCGAGTTTTTGTGCTTTGAAATTATCTAAAATACAACAAAATAATTTACATTATAATTTAATTCATTGGTTACTTTTAATTAGTTTTATTGAAAGCATAATAAATTTACAATTTTTATAAAATATAAATATAATATATTAACTCATTATCTTATATGTGTCTATTAAAATGTTTATTTTTTATTAAATATAAATAAGTTCTTTGATTTGTATCTAATTATATAATTAATTATTGAACATACTTACTTACTTTTCATATAAATTTTCAAAAAAGAAAAGTTGATGTACATTTTTCTTATAATTATATCAGAATATATGTAAACTTAAAAAACTTCACAAAAATTTATGAAAGTATAGTTACCTATCTTAGATAAAGAACCTAATCAAATGCAATGAATAAAAGTAGATCTGTTTTTAGCTAATTAAAATTAGAAATATTTTAATTCAGTTTACAGAAACTATATGTAAGTTAATATATCTTGAAACTTATAACCGAACAATTCTAAATTCTTATACTAAAATCAAAATTTAACTAAAACAAACAAAATATTGTTACTTGTAATAATTGTATTTGTTATTATACATATAAATTACAGAAACTCAAGATATATTAATAAATGAAACTATAATTTTAACTAACTGTTATGATTAAACTATTTTGAAAATTTAAATATGTGTGCATGAGCTTTTTAAACTTCAAATTGATCAATATTTTTTTTTTAAATCTAAATACAATATTTATCAAATCATATATTTATCTAGAATAAAATTTACGAATCTAAGACAACAAACTAAACACGTTAAAAACTAATAAAAAAATAAATAATAATGTTATGAGTGAATTCAAAAAAGTATATACAATCTGATATATATATTATATATATATATATATACTATCCAGATACTTTATATCGACATGACCAATTAAAATAATATAATATTGTTTGAAGTAAATCATATTTACACGCACGGTCAAATATTACAAAAGAATTTAAAACTAAGTAAAAATACTATTAATGAATTGTTGTAGTGTGCTTACTTTATAATTTACACCCACTGACAAAATTACCTAGTATGATATATGAAGCTAATATTATTTATAATTTTAAATATACGTGTCATAATGTTTAAAATAAAACAATGACTTATTCTGATATTCATAATAAATATAAAGTTTCTGTTCAGTTGGCTATCATCTTCGCTACTTCAGTTGTGTTGCAGAACCTTCGAAGCAAGGAGAAGATACTTTTTTTATAACACAATTGGAATTTTTGTATCTCTGAGAAACAAACTACCTAAATTATTTCCGCTAAATAGCCAAACGAAATCAACCTTGAATGTCAATCTACTAAACTTCCCTGGTTGTGTGGTGCTTTGTTATTTTTGTATTCTTTTTGTAATCGTCTCTTCACTGTTTAGACAAAAGTTTGTCTAATTGAAACTTTAACACATTTTAATTTTTGTGCTCAATATCGCTTCTAAGTATACACACATGTAAAATACATAGGTTCATTTCCAGAATAAAACATTTCCTTAATTGTACTCGAATTGAAAAAAAAAAAAAGTTGAATGGACTTAGTTTCATGGACACCAACAGCAGATACGGTTTGGTTCAAAATTTTGTGTCTTGAAACCAAATTTGGATGTCGCAAATGTGCCATTGCATTGCTTTGGTGATGTCATTGAGGAAGAGGTCCGGGTCTCTCTTGTAACTTTTGTTGTACTCTCAAACACCATTTGTAGGTACCGCCATGTTTTCAATCTGTAATTGCAAGGACCACTGTATCTGGGCATTAAAATCAAACAACAGCAGATATAATACGACTAATACTCTTTTTGGTTAGAAAGCAGACAAAAGTTAGTTTTAGCAGCTATGCAGGTGACATCATTACCTTGATCTTCTCACGGAAACTTTCCCAAGCTTACATATGTAACATTGAATCTTATGTGATCTAAATGCTCCTGGTAAAGAAAAAGGGACAAAATTAAACATGCAAGTAATACTATAACAATCAAATTTTGAACAAATATGAAAGAATGATTCCATGTTTGTTGTGTAGTCAGAAAATAAAAATTTCTCAAGTTCTAATGTCAAGAAATTTGATATCTTTGGTAGATGTCATCTTCTTCACGGAAGGAAATCATATGCAAGATCAGAAAATTCAAACCTGTTAGTCTGTGACAGCAGCCTACGCCCAAAAGATATTTCACTGAATACTCCGCAACTTTCTTCAGTTCTTGCTACCGGGAACTACTCGCGGTGTCTATTGCCGCAGCGGTCAACCGTAGCGTTCAAATGAGCAGCCACTATGATGAAACGACCTCCAAGGAGGCAAAAAGTAAAGATAGGTAAAGAGTCACAAATAAGGTGGAGAAGTTTGCTGAGTCATAAATGACAGAAGTGGTGGCCGTGGAAACTTTCTTCAGATCTTCTACGCTGGTGTTGCTCTTACGCCTCATGTCCATCTTCCAGTTAATCTTCTTATCTGAGTGATAACCAATAAAATTTTAAAACAACAGCAAATCAATCATCTTGTAAGAATCACAAGATAGGAAAAAAAAAGATTTTTGATCCACAAAGCACCCAGCTTTCTTATGTATAGAACCAAAAAGAGTACAGAGCTGAACAATATTACCAACCTGATCTTCCAGATTCTCTGTTCAAGAAATAATTTTAAAAAGTGATTATTTTGAAACGTGAATTACAAACTTGGCATTATAGAAATATTTATATGTATTCAGTAGAGACGGAAGTGATGGAAAGAATAAGCTAAAGGAGGAACCTTATCATGGGTTTGCCTATGATTTGCATGTGTGCTTGCTCATGAGTCGAGAGGGAGTGATGATTCCAATGACCCGACTCCGGAATATTGGATTGAACTACGCGCCAATCGACGCCGCATTCGCCGTTCCGGCGTAATCTCCGGTGATACTGTGGCTGAGAGAAAGAAAAAAAGAGTTTATGAGTGACATTGAGATCTTCCCAGAAACGAATAAGGATAAGGCGAGCAACAACTGACTGAGCAGTTCTTCCGAGGAGAAAATATAGGAGACATGACCTCTATATACATATAGGAGGATGGAGAACGCTTTAGGTGAAGATGAGTCGTTTCGTCCGTTTAGATCGGTAGAGGAATCGAAGAGATCGAGAATCAAAAACTGACTCGCCCGAAGATGAACCACACTCAAACGGATCTCAAAACGGGAGGAAGATACGGGCTGAAAATGGCAATGTTAAAACTTATCAGAAACTGAAGCCCACGCTAAACCCAAATAAAATCGATGATGACATGGAAGTAAACTGCAATATTACTGGCTAATTTTTCTATCCAACGTGGACACACTCAGAGGCTTTGTTATTCTCCTTTTAGTATAGAGTTAGATTTTCTATTTTTTTCATGTGTATCCCCAAAATACCTAATTTAAAATATGAATCTGAACTTGCCAGGTGAATTCACGGTTGTGTCAAATAAATAAAATGCAAAAATCTACAAATGTTGATTTTGAACTTTAATAAATGCCCTTTCATCATTTTGCGTCTTATGCTCTTCCAGTTTATAATGCTTAATTTAAAGATGTTTAATTAAACAAGTGGTCCTTTTGTTTTTTTGTTTTTCCATCATTATGTTCAATTTCCTCTGTAGTTTGTAAACATTTATGGGAGCAGAATTTTCTACCACTTGAAGGTCTCTTGTGAGCAATAGCAGGAGAAATCACAGGATTCCAATTTTAAATAGAGTAGAAGTGGAGATTGAGAAGTTTAAAGGTCTGAGGCAGCAAGGAGAAGAAGATAGATATAAAAAGATGTTCTCAACAAGTGAAACATGGCAGATCATGAGAGAGAGGCACCAGACTTTTGAGGGGCACAAGGCGATATGGTTCAAGCATTCAACTCCAAAATTCTCTTTTTGGTTTGAGTGGCTATGAGAAATAGACTTGCGAGAGGGGATCGTATGATGCAATGGAATGTGAGTGTGGATGCGTCATGTATATTCTGTCGAGAGCCTATGGAAACAGTTGTCCATTTCTTTTTCGAGTGTCCTTATTCAAAACAGGTATAGGGGAGTTTGGCGAGAGGAGTCCTCAAAGAACATTACACAGAGAGTTGGATGGGGATAAAGAGGTTTATCACTGACTCAAGTCGGAATAAGCTTCAGCTTTTTACAACCAGATATATGTTTGAAGCAGCTGTTCACAACATTTGGAGGGAGAGAAATAGGAGAAGGCATGGAGAAAAAGGAATTTCCATCAACCCTTTTAGCCAAGCCTGATTGATAAAACAGTGAGAAACAAGTTTTTCTATTATCCAGAAGAAGAAGGATAAGGATCTATAGGGAGGTCTGAGATATTGGTTTGGAACCAAGCAAAACTAAAAAAGAGAGGTAGAAGTTCAAAGACATAGAAGTGAAGAGTAGTTCTTTTTAATTCTTTGAGAAAAAATTGTATAGAAAGTAAGAAAAAGAAGCATCCAGATGTAAAAAAAATTTTGAGTTAATTTAGCAATTAATTCAAAGCAAAAAAACAATTTATAATTATATACATTGGATCTATATCATGATTTCATTTGATTACATACTGATTGTTGTGAATAAATGCGAATTAATTTTGGAGAAAGCAAAAGAGCGAAATATATTGAGATTTATAATTTGAATTGAAATTGTAAAATGTCATTTTTAACAAAAAAAATGTTAAAATAACAGAGAGTATATTTCTGTTTGCCTCTAGACATTTCGTATGGAATTTTCAGATTATAAGACGAATATTATGTTGCTTTATGTTTCTATCTATACCATCTTAAGCCGATGATATGGACTGTTGGTAATAGTTGTGATTTATGTTGATCTAATTTTCTTGTTCAGTCACGAAACTGGTTAGATATTGGGATTAGTCTTCTTTCCATAATTTTTCCCTTTTTTTTGCTGCAGTGAAAACAAGAAGGGGATTAATTGTAGGCTTGGTAGCCAAGTATTCAAGTATGTCCGCATTTGGGTTTTCTCTGGCTCAGAATTTGAGCCAGAATTTGAAGTCAAATATAAAAATAATACTTCATCTTTTCAAGAATAAATATTCATTACACAAGTACCGGCAGGATTTATATTGTATTAGATGTAAAAAAGTGCTCATTAGTCACTAGTAGGCATAAGGAAAATATTTTTTTGACTGAAAAATTTTAAATTAGATTGAATCTAAAGGAGTTGCAAGCTCGCGGATGAACTATTTTTCCAGAGCATTCAAATGAATCTTAAAGTATAGATCCATATCTGCAATAGATGTAAAGAATAATATGATTTAGTTTCGTATATCAGAAAAATCGAACCTAAAACATATTAGCGTCTCATGTCTATTTATTGCTACTTGATCACAAGTCCGTTCGCATAAGGCAAATATTTGTATGAAAAATATTGTAT
The DNA here is from genome assembly GCA_019706035.1 of Raphanus raphanistrum subsp. raphanistrum. Classification (NCBI taxonomy): domain Eukaryota; kingdom Viridiplantae; phylum Streptophyta; class Magnoliopsida; order Brassicales; family Brassicaceae; genus Raphanus; species Raphanus raphanistrum. The sequence goes on along the minus strand of CM033980.1, from coordinate 11,919,907 downwards.
GTATAGTTTATAATTATTAATTCGTTTCAAATATGCATATTTCAAAAACAAACAAACAAACACATGGATTTTTCATTTGACCCCGTGACTAGTTGAAGGTTGACACTTTTAATCGTACATTTGCTTCTTTATTGTAGTTTTTACTATGGGGACCAATTTTTACGTTTCCGTACGATGGCTTTTGAATCTAAACCCATGTGCTCTAAAACTTACCTCAACAACACTTCTTTAACTGTTTGAATCTCTGTCCTAAAAGTCAGTTGATTAGTTGAGTGGTATTTTATTGTAGATAAACCAATTTTATTACTAGATACTAGTTGTACATATTGTGTTATTTATTTATATGGCTCAAATTGTTCTTGACAAAATGGTTCAGAAATTAATCATTCATTCATTTGGTTTTACAATTATTTTAAATTCTGTGTTTTTTTGGTAGTAACAATAACTTTATATGATCATACATCTAAAACCAATAATTATTATAAAAATAATAAATATAATTTTTTTGGTCACAACAAAACAGAAATTTATATGTGAAAAAACTAAAATGTGATAAATAAAACACTACGGCTCTGAATTGTAACATCCGAAACAATTGTTGTTTGATCTAATAGCAATAAAAATGTATAAATATATAGGTTTATACAACAATTTTGTTATTATTAACTGCATTGCAATGTGTTACCATTTAAAGCCTAGACAGCAAGAGAACAAATATATTGACCACAACTAACTATCCATTCGTAGCTGGCTGATCTGTATTGATACATGGTATCAACTTCTTAGCATTTAAACATAAAATAGACTCGACAAATAAGTTTTATGTCATAAATCTGATTACAAATAAATGTCAAGTTAAAAAAAGAATTGACATCCGTTAATCAAATCACGAGTATTAACATTAGATGTGAATTTGCTATTTCATAATGACAATGTGAAAATTTATAAATTACACAGACAAAACAAATCTCCACTGCATAATTAGGAATGCTGTGACAAAATTTAATTACATAATGGTGTTTTTGCCTTTTGGGCCTGATGACTTGCAGGTTTTAGTTCAGAATTTTCTGGTAACAAAAGAATACTTTAAGCTTTACGTGGAGTGATGAATCTCATTTTATTTACCTTAGACCATGAGTAATGGGGTTGTTAAACTATTTTCAACGGTTTAAATAGTACAGCGAAACAAAGCTGTTAATTTTTGTGATAATACACATGTATTAAACGGTATTCAATCTTTTCAACAAATTGAAAGAAGATAGAATGCACTCAGTTTTTCCACATGTCAAACTTTGAGATTATATGATATTGATAGCTCATAGCATCTACATCATACGTTTTTATTACTTGTTAAAAATTGTATGATTTTTAGTCCAAATTGTTTTATAAGAACTATACAAAAATTCTGTATTTTATAATTTATATATAAACTCGTTCCATTTGAATATAAAAGAATTGCCATTTTCATTATGGTTTTTACTCTTTTTGTTAAAATGTATCTTAGTAATAAGTTTTTGACATCCAAAATTCTTCTAATTTTCATTTAACTACCTAAATCTTAATAGATTGTTAGTGTTCACAAAATACAAATGTAAAAGAATAAAAATATAATATAGATAAAATATAAAATATAAAAGAAAATTGGAGGGAGAAAATGTTAAATTTAATTAAACAAAAAATTATTGTAAGTGAAAAAAATGAATAGTTATTGCATTATTAGGTAGGAAAAAATAAAAAATGATGTGAAAATAGAATGTTGAAAAATTGTAATCTTTGTACATGGTCTTAGTTAATTAATATAAGATGAAACCAAAAAGGAAGAAAAATATTTTGTGTCAGGTAACTCCAACCCCAATACTAAATTTATTGTTGAAACAACAGCAAATTTTGTGTCTTTAGTGTTTTGAAATTTAAATAATAATATTTTGGTGTTTATTAATTTTAAATAATAATGAAATGTATAAAATTGTGTAGTATATTTATCTATAGCTTTAAATTTAAACTACTAATAATATTAATGCAACTATAATTTGAAAACAAAAAAAAATATTATTTGATATTAGGTGTAACACTTCATAAATATCAAATTTGATATAATTATGTAATTTTTGGAGTTTCTTTAGAGAGAAAAAATACCAAATTTGATATTTTATAGTTTAGTTGGTTTCGTTGAGAAGAAAAAATGAACGTTGGTTACGGAGAGATAAACAGATGGATTGGGGTCCACACGACAATCCCTGCACCTGATAACGTTTTGGCCCCACACTCCTTACACCACTACAGTCCTCATGTCACCACCACAATCAATCTTTTTCTCTCCCTCGCTCTCTACTTATTGAATTTGTATAAATGTTTTTATCATAGAAATTCATTAATATATTGTATAGTCTGCAATAATACAAATCATTTATCTATGGGGCTTATTTGCCTAGATTATTTCCTTGTCTCTATATTTTTGCAAACTTTTGGCCCTTGCGAATAGATTTTTAAATCAAAAAGAATAGATTTTACAGAGTAGATTATAATTAAGTATACTAACAATCCAATGTTATTTTTCTTGGTTGTGACTTCTTATAAGTAAAATTTTATCTAATGTTTTAAAGGTAAGCAAGCAAAAAAAAAGAATAATCTGAAACAGTGAATCTTTTCTTTATAAGTTGTAGCGTTTCCTAAAGAGTAAAGACAAAGACCACATTTAACGTCGAATAAGTCTTTCAATCTAGATCAGAGCTAAGTTCAGATACATAGTTTAAACTAGTCTTGATTTGAATATCCGAAGATCATATATAAAAAGCAGATCGATTTTTCAGTGGGGACAAACGACAAAGAAATAAAGATAAAATGAATCATATACTTAAAAACATTTAATATGTTTCCTAGCATATACGATCAAACGAGATATTTTTATGTTTTGTGTATCGTTTTTGTTCGACCATGTAAAACAAACGAGACACTTTGCTGTTTTCTATTCGCTTTAAAACAACAACCTCAAGGGCCAAGTGAGAGAGATTTGTGGGCCAAGACAAGAGAGAGGCCCATCTCGTTCCTCGATAAGTCGATACATAATTTCTCATAAATTGGCAATTTTGTTTTACATTAAAAACGTTAATTTACTGACAAATTTATGAAAAATTTATACTTTGATTTTTTTTTTGGTTCTAAAATATTGGCAATTTTGTTTTACATTAAAAACGTTAAACTGCTGACAAACTTATGAATAATTAATACTTGATTGTTATTTTGACCCAAAAAAATCAAAGTATAACATTTTTCATAAATTTGTTATACTTTAAACTATAAATGAATGATTCCTTGGAGACTGGAGAGACTAAGCAAAATTTTGGGCGTACAACTTAAACATATTTTATGCGTAATTAATTTTCTTGTGGATAATGATTGAGAATCGAGACAAGTGACAATAACAGTAAAAATAAGACCATTAAAAGCAATAATGATAAAAAGTGTCATATTCTCCTCAAAATCCAAAAAAACCTGACAGAGAAAATCTCGTGTACTATTTAATCACTCACTCACTCACAATAAAAACTCAAATTTAAACCAAAGTAAAAAAAAAAACTAAAAAAATCTCACGTTCTCGCGTATTTTTGTTTTTAACTTAGCAAAAAAAAAAATTAATACAGACAGTGAAAAATAAAAAATAACGGCAAAACAAAAGTATTACACAGCCGCCGAACACAGTCTCCACCACCGGCGCCGCCGGGTCATCCACGATTAGTTGTTTTGTTTTCTTTGTGTATTTTTAATCTTGTGGATCTTCCTCACCGCCTCCAAGTGAATCACTAGCCTGAGATTCGCCGGAAACTTGCCGTCCGTACTGATTTAAACCGGAGAGAATATTATGATGCTGTTGTTGATGATGATGATGATGATGTCTCTCATGTGTACTATGATGATCCCCACCGTCACTTCTTCTACCTCCTTCATTATTATTATTATCTTCATTGATCTCATGATTACTACTGGTTGCTAGCTGTTGTCCAGTAAGAAATGCCATTGGCGCTGCGAAATTCATAAAATGTAAACCGCTTGAAACCGCACCGCCTGAAACGCCCGAAACGCTACTTCTGTATAAGGCAGCAGCGGCAGTGTTAATCGAAGGAAACGTCCACACAGGCTCTCCACCACCACCACTGCCTACAGAACCTCCTCCTGTTTGGTTATTATTACCACCACCTGCGGCCGCCGCTGCAGCCGCAACCATCCAGAAGTTTCCTGGTATTTGCGCGGTTGTAGCCGTGGAACCACTGTTGCTAGACTGAAGAGTATAGCCACCGATTTGTTCATGTTGATGATGTATATCCGACGCCGTTTGGAGTCTCCGTTTCTTGTCTGAACTTAACTCTTCCGAATCTTGATCTCCTTCTTGCTTTGTCGGATTATGGAAGTTCAAAAACGATGTTGTCGGGTTGAAGTTATCAATACCAGGAAAGAGAGACGACGTCGTTGCACGTCCTTGTAGATGATGGTGAGGATGAAGAAACCCACCACCACCACCACCGCTTCTTTGTTGTTGTTGTTGAAGTAACGACGGAGAGAAGATGTTGTTAGGGCTGAAAGTGGAAGCAGCGTTACGGTAATGAGAAGGGAGAGACATGGAGGAGCCTGAAGAACGGAGCGAGATGTTGAGAGAAGTGAAGTTGGCCGGGATAGTTCCTGTTCCGGTGGCGGCGATGACCGACGGCTCAGCTTGTTGAAGAAGCCACTCGATGGTCTCTCCGTCGGATTTGTGGCCGAGCTCTCTTGTTAGCTGGAAAACCCTAGCTGCGCACAACGCCGGCATCCTTATCCTCCTCCCTCTTCCGTCTACTTTCGTGTGTCTGTCTTTCGTCGACGCTCGTTTTAACGGCGGCTTTTTAGCTACGACCACCGTTGTTTCCTCTTGCAAGTCTTTCTGCGGTTCTGGCTTTTGCTGCGGTTGCAGTTGCGGTTGCGTTTGGGATAATTGTTGGTGTTGGTGGAGGGAGAAGAGAGACGAGGAAGAGGAGGGGGAAGGTTGTTGTTGTTGTTGTTGTTGGTTGTTGTCGTCGGGGTCTCGTTTTCCGAGGAGTTGGAAAGGGAAAGTTGGCCGGTGATGGTGGTGGTGAAGGTGACGGTTGTGATCATCTCCTCCTCCAACGTTGTCTCCACCGTCCATTATGACATTTAAGAGAATAGATGATGTCTTTTGCATATATTTATAAGTAAGGAAAATAATAGTAGAAAAGACGTTCGAAGGAATTGAGTGAGAAGGATAAGAGAGAATGGGAAGAAAAGCTTAAAGAAACAAAGATCATGAGTGGAAATTATATGGGTGAGCTTTACAATTTTTTTAAAAAATATAATAAAGAAACTAAAAGAAAATACAAACTCTCATTGCATATTTATTTATTTTTTGCAACAAAAAATTGTTTGTCACTTCTTTATAAAAACATAAAAACGAAACACATCTATACTATTAAAGCTGAAGTACGAAAATCAAATGTTTGGCAACATGGATAAGAAAAAAAAATACAATTGATTGGATACATGGATAGCATCTCTAATTATTATTATTACTCATTTTAATGAATAAACATCACACATTTATTTCTAAATATATGCGATCGTTTGTGTTCCCTAAAAACAAAATCTTTGATTTCTACGTCTCCTATATCGTCGTCCCTAAAAAAAAAGAGGTTCATAACAGAGCTTCATATCAATTTGATCATAAAAGCTGACGTAGAAAACTGAGATTGCATGTCAACATATCAAGTAGAAAACGACATATCTTAAGAACTTCATATCAATTCAAGTTTACTTTTTATACATATCGTCTTAGATCAAATTATTTTATCATCATTGCAGTCCAACCGTAATTATATAGATGGCATGTCAACCTTTTTTTTTGAATAAATTCTTAATATACTTTTCTTAGTATATTATTGATGATCAAACCGTAAACAGAATACCAAGAATCCAAGATCTATTAAACCAGATTCATATTACGTTATGAACTTCTATATCACGTGAATTGATCCTCAAGTTTGAATTAATGATACCAAATATATTACTTAACTACTTTACAAAATCTACTCATGCATCTCCCACAAATATCTCCATCTTAATAAATCACTTAAATTTAGCGAATCTTACTTATTTTGTTCAATATTATATTTTTCATATTCCTTTTCCAATAAAGTATATTAATAGTTTTAAAAATTTGTTACTAAAAAAAAAGAAAAATCGAAGATGAGATCACTAATTTACCTTTTTCTCTTAAAATGTAAATCTTATGCATATTATATATAGAATATTCTCAAGTATCATAACTAATTTACCTAAATTCGCCTACATTGTAAATCTTACGAATATTCTTTACGTGATAGTTTCCACAAAATATTAAACAGTATACATCTATATAATTAAAATTCAAATCATTAAATTGCAAGTTTAGAAATGGTTATATATATTATAAAAATATAAACCCGCCCAGTCGGGCGGGTCATGATCTAGTAATAATTAAGAGAAACGTCAACAATGTGAGTATCATTTAATAGTTGAAGAAAACAAAAGTGTCATTTTATCAACGCAAATGGACTGATCGATGGATTCATGTAATTAGCAAAGATAGTTTGAATCTAACCCTAGCTTTGAAACTTTCAACGTCAGTTTCCAGCTTGTATGTCAAATCAATTCGTTAACAGTTAAGAAAGAAATGTCATTTTACATCACAAAAATAGACAATAATACGATTTAATATAATCATTTTCCATTTTATCTGTTAATTTTATGTATAATAATAATTAAAATGAATAGATAGAAAGAGCCACACCGTGAAAATGGACAACAATATTCACCGTACAAGGAAAATACTTTTTCACGACTAGTTAAAAGGGGAAAAATCAGAACGTTGCGTTAATAAATGCGATAAAATTATACTACATATATAAGAATCTTTACCACTACTATATATAAGTAAAAAAATAAAATACAGAAAATATTCTGATAATAATAGTATTTTACCAAAAAAATTAATAGTAATAGTATATGAAAGATATGGTTGGAGAGAGTCGTTGTGGCTGCAGAGTCCACGTGAGGTGTCCTCTTTTATCATTCATTCCATAAAGACAATGAAGAGGTCGACGCGAAGGTAACGGGGCCCACACTCCTCTTAAAAACTCCTCCTTTGGTCAAATATTTAGAAATATATTTCAAAACATTGGGACCCACATCATTCACGTAATCATTCTTCCCTTGCTACTTTTGCCGGAAATACATTTATCATAATTATTATTCATATGTTTAAATATTAATTAATGTTTAACCAAGTTTATTCTCATTGGTACTTTAATCAAAGATCAAATCTCCAATACAATGACCTAGACGTAACACCACTGGCAAAAGCTGAATCGTGTTTTCCGAATGCAGAGTTCAATATTTTTAAAATGAAAATACATAATAATATGCTTATTCAGGTCCTCGCTGGAATATACAAATAATATTTAATATGTCAAAAGTATATACAAATAATATTTAATACGTAGATCCTCCAAAATTATATTAGTAGTATATATACAAATAATATGTTTATTCAGGTCCTCGCTGGAATTGTCAATTATCTGGTATTATTCAAATAAATGGTACACAAGTTTTGTTTACATGAATATTACAAAACTCTTTTTGACGTTTTGTATTATTACTAAACAAAATATTGCACTATAAATTACAATTTAATTACATTAATTAACAATATAAAAAGGAGACCTAATACATCAAAAGTATCGTAGATCAATGTGGATGATGATAGCTTTGGGATTCCCTCTCTTGTAATTATTATATTTGTACAAAAAACTTCGATAAATATGAAAAAGAAACGTCGATAAATATGAATGATTATATATGATGATGGTACTTACTTTCGTCTAATGGGAACTTAATTAATTGTTATGTCAAAAAAAAAAAACTTAATTAATTGTTTTGGTTAGGGTTTAATAACAAAACAAAAACCTGGCACAGCTAGGGCGCCTCAACCTTGAATAATTACTTCCTTTAGTTTTTTACTTGACTTATTCACTAATCAATTGGTTTGTACTATTAGTTAACTATTGTAGATTGAAGTCTACGCCCACCTAAGACGGGATCAAATAGATTGATTATATGCATAACTGTAAAATGACAAAAACACAACTGGTCAGTCTAAATTAAATAATATTATTTACCATGCGTCGTGTAAATTATAATTATTTGTCTATAAAAGATATATTATTTTGATATCAATGAATACAATACATCCGGATACTATAGGCGGAGACGAATCCAAAAAACTCTTAGTGCTACGATAATCCGTCTTTGATAAATACTCTATGTACCTAAAATACGGGAAAGGGATCACTATAGCTATAGCCTATAGGTGGAATCAAATAGTTAGATCATCTCTTATTCTTAGCTAAGTTAAAGACTATCTTAATTTTGAAAATGTTAAACTAAAAATTTTAGTTACGTGTTATTGTTTTAATTGGATTGACAAGTAGAACGGCATAAAGACAAGAAAATCAATTCAGGATTTGGATTTGAAAGAAATGTGTTTCATTTTTGTGAAACAGTTTATATTAATACAAAGAAATTGATTGGTCCCTTTGATGTAACATATCTTAGCTTATTGTACAAAACAGGCTGGGCATGTTTCATTAACTAAACGTATGATACGAGAGGTGGGTCATCCTTTATGTTCCTAATATCAATCTCTCAATTTAGACGATGTTAGAGTAACTAGTAATAGCTAAAAGCAATATCAAACATTTAAAAAAAAATTTAAGCCCTCTCTCGAAACAAAAAAAATCATCAAAACTGGAAAAGAAGAAAGAAAAAGAAAGAGAAAGAAGTGAGAGTAGAAGATCTAGTTTAAAAACTTTAAAAAAAAATTTAGGAGATACTATCATAACCTATGACACTTCATAATTAGTTCTTTTTATAAATTAAATTTAAATTATTAATTTTATTAATATTCGATTTTATCTTATCCAATACTCATGTGAGTTTCTCAAACGATGTACGTACTCTTATAATTTATAATATCGTAAATCTTCCCAAGCAATTGTTGCATTTTATGAGTCGTTCACCAATTTTTCTTGAGTTTCTTTGTTTAGTTATCGCGATAGGTTTTGTTTTGCTATACTTTATTTAACTAATCATAAACTTAACGTCAAAATGAATCAATTAAGTTATAAAAAAATTAGTTATCATATGTTTAATGATAATTTCGTATTCTTGATATTGTATATATTAATTGTTGATACATGATATGAATGTTGAAGGAATTAATGACTACAACTGAACTAATAGCACATAATTTATACAAAATATGATACAACCGCAAAATTCAAAATCTTTTTTTCTGAATTGACTATTCATTCTTTTTTTTTTTGAGTTCCACACATACATATATAATTAAATTATGTTTCTTTTCATGAAAGATGGATATAGTTAAACTATGTTAGAGCACCTTCAACAACATGATTTTTATAGGATTTTTTTGTTAGAAAATAAATTAAGAAGCAAGAGAAAAGAGAAAAAAAATTGATTTGTGGACTTATAAAAACACCCCCATAGATGATATATACCTTGGGGATCTCAAAATACATATAAATGTATACATTAATATTAATATTTAGTTATGGAGTTTTCAATTTACGCAAAACGCAATCCAAAATATATGTTTTTAGATATTTTGGATTGAGTTTTCACATAAAATTAAAAACTCCATAATTAAATACTAAAATTAATATATAGGAGTATATGTATTTTGAGAACTTGAAGCCTAGATATTATTAATACTGGTGCTCTAAAAAATATTTTTGAAACTTCTTCCCCTATGGATCACTTTCTTGTCAATTTTATTTGTTATTTGAATATAAAAATTAAAACAAAATTAAATAAAATTAAAATATATAATTTATTGTGTAAATATCCACCGGAGAAACTTAATGGTTAGACATGCTCTTAGATCTCAGAGAGGACATACCTCTTTTTCAGAAACATACAAATACAGATATAAAACTGACAAGCATGTGGATGAGTAATCCCTTCCATGCAGGTTTCCTCGCACCAAGAATTAGGAGCGAGTAAAGGGTCTTCGGAAGCATGCATGAGTTTTCCTACTTGGGATTTCCAAATGTGAGTTCTATGGGATATATGGCTCAACAGTTTATCTCAGATACGGACTCTGGAGGGTTACCCGCATACGGATATGTAGAAACCTATACGTGCTACTGACCACTAAGCCGTATGAAGGCATGCTTTACATAAGCATAAGCATGTGGAAAACAATTCAGGAACTTGCCTAAACATAGTGTAGTTGATATACAGACATGGATATAAACATTAACGTCGTATCAACCACCTAACATCTACAGCCACTAACTTTGGTTCGGATGACCTGACATCCATATCCATACCTAATAAAATCTATAAATATTGTCCTTTCATAGGTGACAAAGGGACGACCCCCGTGAAAGGTAAGCCTCTGGGTTGCTATGCTTCAACAAGCCATAACTCTTCTTAGACATGCAAGGAGGTTCAAAAGAACCATATCTTACAAAACACATATAAATCACAAAAAAGCATCTCTAAAGATACCATAACTATCACTAAGATTTTCTTATAACCAGTGCCGGTCTTGAACAGTGGCGGATCTAGAAACTTTTTTAGTTGGGGGCACAATATTATAAATATACTCATAATTTAAATATAGTACTGTATATTAACTAAATAGTAACTACATATTTATTTTGAAATTATATATTATAATTTTATTTTAATTATCTCTTTTTGTTCACAAGATAATACTTAAATACTTAGTTGTTTCAGAATTTGTTTTCAACAGTCTCTAGTGTAAAAGAAATAAATGAAGGTATGAACTAGTTTCGAACAAAAAGAAGCAAAGAAAACAGAGATAGTGAAAAGAAAACAGAGAACGTGGAAATGAGGTTTCTTTTAATGGGATACGCAGAAAATAATTTGGCATGAAACAAAATGTCATTTGAAAAGCTTCTGTTACGGGAAATCGAACCCCTCACGCTAGCAAAATAAAGGAGCTTGTTGAGACCACTCAGATACAAGAGCAAATCGCAACATTAACAAACGCAAATTGTACATAATTAGTCCCGGGCACGTGACCCCGTACCCATCAACGTGGGTCCGCCCCTGGTCTTGAACCCATTCCTACGATTATCGGTTCCATAATTTTGTAACTCTTTGAAACCAATTTTCCGTTCTTGTTCTTTTTTGTATTTTTTTTTGTTTGATGTTGAAGTGTATAAACTCGTGGAATTGTTGAAGAAAAACTGATCTTAAATATCTATCTCATTATCTAATATGAAATAAATAAGAAGATAACAATAACTAATCAAACTTCAATGAACAAGACTTAAAGAAAAATAAAACTAAAAAGCATAGATATTTGTTATAAACTTTTTTTATTTAGTTTTCATATTTATTTGATTGATGTATAGGGAAAACATAAAAAAAAGTTAAATGGTTTGGCTATATTATCAATTAAAAACATGATTAAACCTATAACTATATAAATTTGTTAGGTGAATTTCTAGGAAAAACAAATAAAAAGGTTTGATAGATTCTTAGTATTTATAAACTAGGTAAAGAGCCCGTGCGATGTCGCACGGGAACTCATTTTATAAAAATAAATTTTCACATATTACAATATAAAACTTTACAAATTTATCAAAAATATTCAACCTATTTTTGGTCCTATAAATATATTCAATCATGTTTTGAGTCTTTAAAGTATTTAAATTATTTATTTATTCAAATTGTTTTGTATCAAATATTTCAGCAATTATATATATTAATTTTCATTTGTAACGTTTCCAAAAAGTGTGATAATCTATTTAATATTTTTCAAATATGTATTTATTGATGAGTCTAGAACATATTGAGTTATTAATTGTGATCCTACATAACACTATCAAATAATGTATAAGAAGAATTACTAGAGAACATAAAAAAATCAGAAGAAGAATGAGCGAATAAATAACAGAGGAATGGATGACAAGGGTTAACAGAGGAAGTTTACCAACATCAAAAGTACAATACCGCTATTATAATAGAGCGAAACAGTTGACTTGTATGAATTGTGGTTTCTATAGATATTTTGAATGAAAATAATTATAAATCAACAGAGAAGATAAATTTAGTAATTGTAGTGAAATAGATAAGAAAACTTAGCAGCAACATTAAACTCACCAGAAACAGCATTTGTAAGATATAAATAAAAAATATAGAAGCTAAACAGAACCAGCGTAGAAAAAATAAGATCGTCGATAAAAACTTACAACAACAGAAAAATTTAAAAATTTCAGAAATAGAGTTACGAAATAAAGAAAATAATGGGATAAATCTCAAATAAACTATCAACCTATGCAATTCTTTCAATATATAGTATTGAAAATATGTCTCTTACGGAGATATGGCATGTTTAAAAGATGCCTTTATTGTACATTGAAAAGATACGACTCTTACTGATTGTTTAAAGGTCTCTTTGTATAGTTGTGACTTGGTAGGGAAGGTGTTGATTGGTAAAATAAATCAATGACAGTCATAGTCTCATCTTAAGCAAAATATAATCCTTTAGATTATATTTTCAGGATAAACTTTGCCGTTGGATATTATTATTTTTTATTAGAGAAGTTATACTCTGAGAAGGCATGTACATAAGTTATTTATAGATTTTTAAAATTTTGTTTGAAAAGTCACATCTTTTCAATTTAAAAGTTGTTCTTTTTGAAAAAAAATACTTATATGAATAGTCACAACTTTTCAATATAAATAGTTACACTCTTTCAATATAAACAGTTATTTTTAAATAAAAAGACACAAATTTTAATTGTTGAAAAAACATATCTTTTCAACTTAAATAAAGTTCGCAACCTTTAGAATTAATCCGGATTCCTATTATTAATAGATATGCTATAATTTTTTTTCTTTCATAACTAATAAAATTTAATAGTTTTATATAATTTTATTTTTTGTGTTAGTTAAAACCTCAATAATTAGTTTCTTATAGGACTTAAAATATTTCAAGACCGACACTGCTAATATATTGGCAAACACTGTACTGATATTTCGTAATTGTTTCTACGCACATATCTATATAGTATCCTAAATATTATGAGTTTTACATGAAGTTTGAGAAAAAAAGAATCTGAATATCCTGTTCGAACAATCTATCTACAGTAATATTCCGTAGTGATTTAGCTCATATATTAAAAATATAAGTCGTCAAAATAGAAAATTTTAAAATACAAGTTGAAGAACTGTATTATATTTCTAAAAAAAAAGAATTATATTATTAGATATTATAAATGCTTCTCACGTTTTAAAAAATAATTACATCACATGACACATTCTAAACTAGACAACACAGACTGCTTAACTAGAAATTCGCAGTCAATTTGAAAATATCATCTCAGATATAGAATTACTTTAAATATATGTATATATGGATATATGTATATACGCTCCCACTAACCAATTACTAGCTCCTAAGAGTATCATTAACCCCCGTTTCTTAACTAGGGTTCTTAGCTTCAGATAAAAAACGGTTCTTAATTTTTTTAGATTTTAATTAAGAAAAGTTAAGAATTGTTTTTTAAATAAGAGATATAAGAACCGTTTTTTAGCTAAAAGATATAAAAAAAATATCAAATTATAAGTTAAGAAGACTAAAAGACCAGGACTTGTCATGCCTAACATGTTTACGAAAATATAAGGAATTTTATTTGTAAGCACCGGAAGATTTACAATGATCGAAAAGATCTATAGTATACGAATGAGGAGGAGTAATCAGTATAGATGGCACAGATATTAAAATTAAGTAGTGAAGGATTTTATATATTTATCATAAAAGTTTTGTTAAAAAGCTTAGTGTGCGAGGTTGTAAGTTGTAACCAGCAGAGCTTTTACAGATAAATTACAACTTTCTTCATTTTCTTGGACCACTTGTCTCTAGCCTTATAATATACTTCCCTATGCTCAAAATGCACGGAAAAGGAGTCATAGAGAGCTGACAAGTGAAATTAACGTATAATAGTGATTCGAATAAAATATAAAGGTACATGTCAGTGCCGTCTCAAACTATATATGGCCCTGTTTAAAACAATATTAACGGTACATTAACAATTTAATAAAATAGTTTTAAATGTTTAAAACAATATATATGAAGTCTTTTTTTAATTATAAGCTTTAAATTTGTAGCATACCTAGTGAAAATTTTAAACCATAATTTGTATATATAGTTTCAGAAGTTCTTTTTTTTTAATTATCGAATCATGTTCGACTGCCCATTTACTTATACTATTAGACATTCCTGATACATGTTGTGTATTCAAATTCAAAAATATATTGATTACACCATTATATTTTAGAAAACAATCTAGTATGAAACTGAGATTAAAACCGAGCTAATTGAACATATAGGCTAAAAGGTTTTATAAGCAATTAGAATTGAGATGGCTAACCAGTTCTGATACCATTTGAAACATCCAGATTGTCCACGGTTAATGGACTATCTACGTCCGTTCTCTCGTCATGTGGCCCTATCTCATTCCAACGGTCGGTCCGTTAATTTTTTCGAAGACTCTGTTTACTGACCTTGCGATCAACATATGACCTTTCCTCGTGCTTTGGCCTCATTTGCACGCTATCGCGAATCACTTCTCGATAAGTTACTCATCTTTCCACTACTCTAGATCAATCACGCTTAATTCTGGAATTCTAAACATCGGAAAAGGTGAACACACTTTGGTGACCTAAATAACCAAATCAATCATTTTAGGTTTTTCCATATACCATAAACCGGAATCTATACATATATAAAGTATACTTTTCTCTCTTCTTGTTACATGTGGAAAATGGATTTGTTGACATATGTCCTATTTTCTTCCTTTTACATATTAGGTCCTTTTTCTCTTAGATTATTACAATTTGGTTCACCATTTTCTAATTATGCACTATCTAATCCTTTTCACATTAATCTTTATCATTTGAATTTTATTGGTCACAAAAATGCAAGATGAATAATGAAATAAGTAAAATAATATAAATGTAGTTTGAATATTTAATTTATTTACAACTAAAACAACATAAATTTTCAATATTTTGTTATTTTTACTTTCTATTCATTTACAAATTATATATTTATTTTAGTATTAACTAAAATAAGAAGAATATAGTAAAGCACAACAGATAATCTAAACATAAATTCTCCATAATCATATAGAAAAACAAAATACCGAAAAAGCATTAACTCAATAAAGATCTAAAACTGAAAAGAGATCAAGAGCAAAGACTAATTTTCCCTCACTTTATCATAGAGTATCTTGGCCGTAACAAGCAGAAGTCAGAATATGGTAAAAATATAAACTCTGAGACAAAGAAATCCATCGAATACAAAGCAGCGTTGATAGAAGTCCATTGAATACAAAGGAACGCGATCAAAGATCAACGCAAAGAACCAATAGAACGGGTTATAGGAAGAATAATCAACGGAAGGTCAAAATCACTAAGGAGCAGGAAGACACATGTCTAACACATCATAAGCACAACCACCAGTTAAGAAGTAAGAAGCACCTCACAAACTAAACAAATACAAACAAGACGCACATGCCAGCAAAGAACCACAAAACTGTGGATAAAGGGACCAAAGCTCCACGAAACTAACTCCAAACACTTATACTAAAGGAAACAGGAAAAGAAGAGAAACAACTCGAGGGAGGAAAAATGGAAACCAACCACCGAGAAACCAGAGCCCAATCTTGAGATCAGAAATAACCTTCTAAATCTACATAGCATACACCAAGTAAGATACTATCCAAACCTGGAGTAGAAAACATAGCGAAAGGAAGAGTCACAAGAGACGCGAGCGACGATGAAAGCTGAAACAAGGTGAGAAAACAGAGAGGAAATGGTAAAACGAAATGAAATAAAAAAACCATGGAGCCGTCTTCGAGCTATGAAAGAGACCATATAAGGCAGATCACCAAAAACCAGATCTTGAAAACCAAGAAATGCAGGGATTGTCGATGGTAAGCGAACGACGAGGAAAACAACATCAAAGACGACTAAACTCTAAACCAAACCAAGGAGATGCAGTTCCTAACATCAGATAAAATCGAAGGAAGAAGAGAAGCAACCAATATTGACTGGAACCAGTGTTATTAAACCCGGACCGAACCGGCAGTCGGACCGGGTTCAACCACGAACCGGACACAAATGCGGGTTGGGTTAATGCCAAAACCCAACTATAATTGAACCGGTTAAAACCCCCTATCGAACCGTTAAAAACCCGTGAACCGGCGATCCAACGAACCGGCTAAACCCTGGTTCTTGTATAAACCAAAAATTTATTAATAAAACAATTAAAAATTCCTTTTTAAAATAAAAATAGGAGTCCGATTAATAAGGTAAAGTCATCTCATATTTTTCTCTTGAGTCTTTGACGTCTATTGAAGACTGCAACTCACAAGGTATCTACTTCTTAAGATATTATTTTTGTTTCGAAGATTTTAAGAATTGAAAACTTAGATTTGAAAAACTCAATCATGGTATAACTTTTAATTTATTTCATGGTATAAATTTTTAACTAATGTGTCTATAATTTTTATAAAGGTGATGGAGATTTGGAGTGACAAAAACCCGGAGAATAAAATTTAAATATGTTTTTTCTATTGATTTGAGATTTGGACTATTACATTGTTCTATTAGTTTTATTACATTTTTAGTTTGTTACTTTTTAAAAATTTCTAAACATTATGGTTATTGAAATATTTTATTTGATATGATCTTTATCTTTGTAAGAATATACATATTCAAAATATTATTAAATTTAGTTTATTCTAATCAAATCCGGATCGAACCGGATCAAACCTGGTCGAACCACATTGACCCATGACCCAGAAAAAATCTGGTTCGTTTGCCGGTCCGGTTTTAACAACACTGACTGGAACAGCTTACAACACCGTGAGAAACAACCGCAAAACTGGTTACTTATAAACATGATCTATAACAAATACCAGATAATCTCACAGGAGGAAAAATGAGGAACAAAAAAAGCACGAAAGTGAGTATTTTCAGGCGATGGTGAAAAACATACCGGAAAGATAAACGAAATACATAGATGGTGAAAGAGGACAAAAAACATCTTAAAAGAATATGTTCAAATAATTGAAAAAATAAAATACAACTTTTTAATGCAAAAACTATCAATCTTAGAATCAACAAATGTCTAAATGCAAAGTTACTAAAATTTAATATGCTTTAAATTAAAAGTTCACTTCACCATTAATAAGTACTTATATACACACAACAACACATTATTGAAATACATAATAAATTAACCTATCATCTATTACTACATAACACAATAAAAACACCAAACAATGCTTTTAATAAATAAAAATGATCACATAATTATACCATCCAATATCATTTAATAACAATAAAATAATATTTGGCGCGAACCGCGGACACGTCCTTAGTGTTACATAAACTTAGCTAACTCGATCGTTATTGTAATAACAAACTCGATTTTATAATCGAACTGTTTTTCTCGTTTGTAATTTCTCTTTGATGCCGTTTTACTTTTAATATAAATGAGATTTTCTACTTGCTTTGCCTTTAATCTATTTCTTGATCACTCACCCGAACTCCACGTACAATATAAACGCAGTAACATGCATACAGCGATTCGTACAGCTGGTGGTTTGGTTTGTATTGATATAAAGCGTTGCGTTTAAAGAGACCACATGGCGTTTGCGGTATCGTTTGCACATAAATGTGGCTATTGATATAGACATCTTACCATCTAACATTTTTGCCAGAGGCTCTGGTGGCATCTTTTGTCCAAACGTTACACCTTTAATTTCTCTTCTCTTTTTTTTTCAACTTCTTTTAATTTTCAGTAAAAGATCTTTATATAGTTCCAGACTGTATATGAGTAACTACATTGTAAATTGAAGTAATGCGTGTGTTTTTAAAGTTTCAAGAGCATATATATATTTAAGCTAGATTATATATAAATATATATCATCTCCGCTTATGTTTGTATGATGCTTTGGATGAAAATATGGAGGTTCGATATACTATAGAAAAAAAAGAAAAGAAAGAAATTTCAAAATTTTAATAATCTCTGCTTATTTTGATTTATTTAAATAAGTAAATTTTATTAAAGTATAATATCTTTTTATTGCAACTTCACTTTAGAGCATCACCAAAAGACACTATAACTTCAGATATGATTTTTTTTGCTATTCATAAAGAAATTTCAAAAAAAAAAAAATAAAAATAAAAAAAAAATAAAGAAATTTCAAAGTTTCAAATTTAAAGTTTCAGATTTTCACTACATTTTGGTTCTTACATTTACATATTATATTTATGATTCTTAATAATTTATCCTTTAATTTTTTAATCCTTCAGAAAACTTTATAACTCATAAATATGTCAAATTTTCTTTTATAATTTTAAAATTTACAAATAAAATTAAATAAAAACTTAAAAATAAGTTTTTCAAAATTAGATTTAGATAATAACAATATTAGAAAAAAACTTAACAAATGCACTAATTGATCATATGGAAGTATTACGCAAATAGTTTTATAGAATAATGTAATTTTTATTTGTAATTTAATATTTAATTATGTATTTTATGCAAAATTATATATTTTACTGTATCATTTTGTTAATTAATTTTTTATAATATTTTTATATGTGTGCTATTTATTTATAAATTTTATGAATTTAAATTAAGTATCATAGATATAAAAACTTTACTATAAGATGTAATTTTATTTTAAATTAAGTTTGAAGTTTAGTTTTTGGAGAAAACTAACTTAACACTTCAAATATGAAATCTGCAACCTTCAAAATAAAATATCTTTTTGAAGATGAACTTAGAGCTGCTCTCACAGTATAAAACTCTAGCTTGACACTTCCAGTGATATACTATCTGAATTTTATTCTCAATTACATTTACTATATTTTTGACAGCATACATAATAATAACATTGTCGAGTTTACAGCACTGCGGTTTTTACCAAATTTATAACAAAACAAAACTAAATTTGTTCTATGGTTTCACATATGAAAACAATATAACAATGTACTCCATATGTCTGCATGTGTGTGCGTAAAACAATATGAGCTAGTTTTCCGATTTTCTGGTAGGGGGCAGATGGAATCTTTTCCATTATAAGAAGTCATGGGTGGGTGACGTCATAAATATTTTTCTATACCATTATATTTAAATTAAAGGAGATTTTTTGGTGAAAAAGGTGTGGATAACAAAGGGACTTGTGTCGCATCATATCAATATTGCTTTTCTATCGACCTTGCCACACTATTCATTACTTATTAAGGGTGGAGGATTGTTTATTGTCTTAATCATAGTTATAATATTCATTTATAGTTTAATGCCGTATCGATATTGCTTTTGAATTTCACCGTGGGTAGGTGGATTCAATCAAACAGCGCTATAATTTGCAAGGTGCTACCTTTTCATAGTCCAAGAAAAAATCTATCTTATTAAAGTTGAAGTACCCATTAAAAGTGTTTGGAAACAAGGATATGAGAATTAATCAGATATGTGTTTGGAAACAAGGATAAGGGAATTAATGAAATATGTTTGGAAACATGGATAGTAGAGATATGTATTTTTTTATTTACACATTTAGTCATTGTATTTCCAATAAATTAATAACAAATAAGAATTATTTAGCAACATGAATAACATATTTAATACTTCTTTTTAGTTAAACATTTAGCTACTGTTTTACAATAAGTTAAACAACATTCTTACTATATTTTCTTTTATTTACAATTCTCTCACTATATTTACAATTCTTTTTATTTACAATTCTTTATGGTGAAAATAAAAACATAAACTGAAATATAAATAGTATATTATATAAAACAATTTTTAAAACACAATATTATTACTTTATTTAGCTTAGTCAAATATAAAAATTTCAAGAGTTCAATTTTCAAAAAAATATATCATAAAATTAATAATAATTCATAAAAAACTAATGCAAAAAATTAAAAATTTAAAACATGGATAAAAGTATGTCAAGAAGAAAAAAGTAATTGCTTATGTTATTAAAAAAATTGGAAATCCATTATATCAGTTTAAAAATATACAAAATGGACTAATCTAATTACCTAAAAACATTGTTTTTCTAAAATAATAATAAAATAAAATTTAATGGTATATATACATATTTAAAATCAAAATAATAACTTAAAATTGATTTATATCAAAAATTAATCTAAAATATGCATATATTCAAAAATTTATCTTTACTAAAATATTTTCCAATAACCATTATTAAAAAATATTTTCAATATATATAAGAAAAATACAACAAAAGATTAATTTCATATACCAACTTAAATTATGATTTTATATTTCACATTAAAATTTAAGAATATAATATATGTGATTATTTATAAGATGGTACATATAAAATACTATTAATTATATGACTATTTATATGATGGACCAATACAATTAGTTACATGATGACATATATATATATATATATATATATATATATATATATATATATATATATATATATATATATATATATATATATAATACATAATAGTGACTACGGCTGGGTGTTCAGGTATCCATTCCGGTTAGTTTCAGTTCTGTTTGGGTTTCGGGTTTTCGAGATCAAAGATTTCAGTCTCATTCATATATTTCTAAATTTCAAATCGAATTATGACTAGGCTGGGCGTTCAGGTATCCATTCGGGTTCGTTTCGGATCTGTTTGAGTTTTGGGTTTCAATGGTCAAAAATTTCAGCTCCATACAAATATTTCTAAATTCCAGTTCAAATTATATTCGGATCTTTGCGGGTTTAGTTCGGGTTCGGATAACCCATTTAAATTATTTTTTAAAATTCATTATATATTTAAAATTTCTTAAAATCTATAAATAAAATAATATATTGTATATAAATCTGAATAACATATGTGAGAATACCTAAACTTAACATATAAATTGGTTTGGTTTAAATTTTGGATCAAAAATCAATAATTATTTTAAATATTTTTGGTGTTTTGAGTGTACTTCCACTATGTTAGATATTTGTATTTGACTATTTATATATAATATTTATATATACATATATATATATATTTCAAGTATTTAAACCAACCTAAAAGTATCATATATATTATGAATTTTTTATATACATTAAAAATAAAAATAATTAATATATAAGTATATAAATCTTTTTCAGATACATTTTGATATCCAATTCGAATTGGTTATGGTTTTGGTTGTCTAAATATCAAAATTTGGAATAATTTAGATATTTAATCAACTTTGATTCGGGTTTGGTATTACTCTTTCGGATCGTGATCGGTTCGGTTCTTCAGATTTTAAATTTTTATCTAGCTTTGATATTGACATAAAAATAAATAGCAATATATTTTTAAAATATATACCCGCACGGGCGTGCGGGTCAAAATCTAGTATTTCTTATGATGTGAGACCCGTTAAATTTTGTTTTTGTCAGCACCGATTGAAATTATCTATACATCTCAAATATTAGTTCTATCTACACATAGCTCATGTACTTATTCATATACGCAAAATAATATTTAGAGATTATATTTACAAATGCGTTTTTATGATTAAAGTAATAAACTAGCTTTCATTTTTGTTCGAACATATTCTATTCCTCATGGCAACGAATTCAAATGAAGAAAATATAAAGTGGTCTTCAATCCAAAAGTTATATAAATACATAGTGCTGGTCTAACCAACATGAGCTGGACTAGTGGTAATTAATCTGAGTGAGTTTAAGATCCATTACAGTGAATTTTTTTTTCGATTTCCATTAGTCTAGTGGTAATTAATTTGAGTAAGTTTCGGATCCAATACAGTGAATACTCTTTATTTGATTTCCGATGGCTACACAACTGTAAAAAGATTTATCCTGGATTGCATTTTCCGCCCAAAAATTAGATCTATATTTTTAACTAGGTGTTTTCCTGCACCATGTGCAGTAAATAAAATTTAAAATATTTTCTAACAGATAAATATAAATTATTTTTTATGAATATTATAAATTTTCTTTTTTTATTAATATTTTAATATAAATTTGATTTAACTGAACATTAAAATTAAGATAAAACAATTTTGTTTATTTTGAAATATATTTAAGAATGTGCATGTAAATATTTAAAATTATAATCTTAGGTAGATTTTTCTATCTATTTATTTTAATTAAATATATTAAATAAATATGTAAAATTGCATAATTGTCAAAAATTAAAATTAAACAATATTTATAAAATCTGTAGATATATAAATAAGAAACTAATGATTTTACGATTTAATTTGATTTTATGATTTAATTTTTATAATTTTCTAAAAATATGTATATATTTTTGAAATATTTTTAATTTAAATGATATTTCAAAATTTGAAATCCATATTTGAATATATTTTAATGATGATTTATGAGTTATTACCATATTTTTAAAAAGTCCAAAAATATAAATCGACAATAAATGTAATACATGAGTTATTTCCATATTTAAAAAGTTTACCAAAAATATAAATTAACATTAAACATAATTGTCCATGTCATATTAATCTATAAGACATGTCATCAATTTTAGTAGCCATGTCATATTATTTTTGTGAAAATGATTGTAGAAGACATGTGGCAAAATCACTTCTCAAATATAGTCTAGGAGATGAAAATTTCATAATAGTCAAAAATTAAAATTAAAAAATATTTATAAAATCTGTAGATATATATAAGAAACTAATGATTTTACGATTTAATTTGATTTTATGATTTAATTTTGTAATTTTCTAAAAATATGTATATATTTTTGAAATATTTTTAGTTTAAATGATATTTCGAAATTTGAAATGCCATAATTGAATATATTTATTTTAATGATGATTTATGAGTTACCATATTTTTAAAAAGTCCAAAAATATAAATCGAAAATAAATGTAATATATGAATTATTACCATATTTTAAAAAGTTTACCAAAAATATAAATTAACATTAAGTATAATTGTCCATGTCATATTAATCTATTAAACATGTCATCAATTTTAGTAACCATGTCATATTATTTTTGTGAGAATGATTGTAGAGAAGACATGTGGCAAAAATTGTCTATGTCATATTAATCTATAAGACATGTCATCAATTTTAGTAGCCATGTCATATTATTTTTGTGAGAATGATGGTAGAAAAGACATGTGGCTAAATCACTTCTCAAATATAGTTTAGGGGATAGATCCGAATTTAATCGCTCTAAGAAAAAGATATTGATAGGTGGAAACTCATTACACGCTCAGACGAATAATCTTTTTTTTTTTTTTTTTTTTTTTTGAACACACGAATAATCTTATCTAAATATAAAACCGGGAGAATTTAACACTAGCCAATTAGATCCAGCCACGTGTGCAAACGAGTGATCAAAGCTACCCAAACACGTGATTCTTGACTGACGGCTTTATCAGCCATCTTACATCCGACGTGGAGTCAACATGATAAAATATTGTCGACTTTTAAAACTGAAGAAGAAAGTATCCGGTTCGGTAAACCGGAAACAATAAACCGGGACTTGTACAGTTTATAGAAAACTGAAAACAAAAGAATCAGTCGTAATCTAAGGAACATTCACCACCATCTTCTACATGAAGCCCATCTATAACTGATGATGGATCCGCTTGTAAGTACTTAAGTTCGCTCCTGTCATGTTGTACCCTTCCTGTGATCTCCAAACACAACCCGTTCCGGTTTTTCTTGTTGTCTCTCTTGGAGGAGCTACCCATGTTTGTTGTCTTCTTCTCCGTTGGTCCAGGATCTAAGAAGATTGGAACGAATTTCGCCGTTGGGTTCGGTTTTATTCTGTTCACGGGTCTAGTCTCGGGTGGTCCCAGAATCCTGTTCCCTGATTCTAGTTCTGATATATCATCTTCGTTTAACAGTACCTGTGGGTCAAACCATGAATCGAGACTAGTTGGAATGAATCATTTCTCAATGCAGAATAATCAGGACAAGCAGAATAAATGAAGAGTAACATTGCAGAGAGAGAGAGTTGAGTCAGTGAAAATGAACTTCAATTAACATTTCGAATTTTCGATGCTTTAGGGCCTTAGTATGATTTTATCATTATGTATAAATGTTACTTACTACATCCTAGTTTCAAACGAGTAGTAAGCATGGGACTTATAAGAATATTAACCTTACGGCCGACTAAATCAAATGTCATAACCACTTTGCTCTTTTTGGCTCGTTCAGCTTCTTCAATCTCCTCACGCTTCTTCCTCAAAAGCTCTTTCTCCTGGCAGTAAAAACAACCCACAAATATTAAGTCAATGGGAGAAACAAACACATGGTGTAGTTCACCAATGTATATATACCTCTTGAGAAACCCATTTACTACCCTCACTCTCGTAGTAATCACTCTGGTCATCAATAACCGTTGTACGTGCGGCAGAGTTTCTATCATACTCCACAAGCCTTTTGGCATAAGCTTCAGCTGCCACATCAGCATCAGAGACTGGAGTAAAACCTTCCTCTAGCCCAGCGTACGTACTTCCTTCTTTAAGCACAAGCGCTCCGCAGAAACTGCAAGGCCCTTCTCCTTCTTGTTCACACACAATCTTCCCGCAGGACAAGCAGTTGCTCACTAACCTGTGCCTGCGAGCTTGGCAAGCACACGGTTTGCCTTGCTGAAACACTATCGATCCTTTAGCTGCTTCTGCTAGTGATATCACTTTCCCCCCTTTTTTCTTCTTAGGGTTAGCTTTAGGGGCCGGGGCTGTTGCTGCTTTCGCAGTTCCAGGTTGCTGATTAGAAGAAGATGTTCCCTCTTTTGGTGTTGTTTTCAACGGCTTCTTGGTTCCACTAGAAGCGACATAATCAAATTTTGGTTTAACATACATCTGCAGTTCAGGACCTCCTGAAGTGTTTGCCACATGGCTAGATGGTGGTCCTTTGTATCCTCTTCGCTGTAGATATTCTGCAATGACGCTTTCGCCTTCTTTTCCGATAATATTCTGGATAAAAATCATCAATCAGTCCTACATACTCACTCTGGGACTAGATAACTTTTGTTCTAACTCAAAACTTAGTAAAAGTTTCTGGTCACAAGCTCATCTAGTCTTTAGTACATACAACTTTAAAAGATGAGTACTAACTTAGAAGATACCTGCACGCGTTTCTCATCCATACTAAATGATAAATTCGAATTAACAGACGAAATGTTCATTAAAATAATCGTTTGACCTCTTAACAAGAGATCATATTAGGTTCATTGATCAAACCCTGACGAAACTGAACACCCTATATCTACAAAATCACTAATCAAATCGGCGAATCTGAATAAGCCACAAGCATTAAAGGAGAGGGAGATTACGTCGAGATACTCCTTGGCATCGACAGGCTGAGCGAGATCGCAATAGGAGACTAGACCGGAGATTACATCACGATCGAAATTTAAACCGGTCTCCGGTTTCCCGCAGAGATCAAGGAGCGCTTCCTCTAGCCACTGCCCCACCGCCGTTCCCATCTTCTTCTCCAATTCGATCTCCGATAGATAGATTCAGAACACTCTTTTATGGTTTTATTAACTTTAGGCCCATTGTTTCAAGTTTACTCAAGCTCGGCCCAAATTTCAGGTGTGACGATAAAAAAATGAAAAAGTCACTCGCGTAGGTGTATCGGGGTGAGCAAAGAAAAAAACTGAACTGAATTAAATTAAACCAATCCAATCGAATCCAAACCGATCCAAACCAAACGAAACTAGAATATATGTTTAAACTATTTGATTCAAAATTTTATTAACTCACATGTTTCGGTTTGATTTGGTTTTAAACCGCACCAAACCAAAAAATCAGATTGTCTCTTTTCCAGCATTAACTCACCTATCTTCTTGTAATAATCAGTCATTGTTTATATATATTTGCTTCTTGTAATATATATATTTTTCCTTTGAATACAAGAAAATTCAGGGTCGAAGTTCATAATCACAACTCATCTCATACCCAAAATCATAGCATGTATTAGCGGTCATTCAAACTGGGTATCTTTGACATAATAGTAAAAGTTATTTCCAGCTGAGATAATGTCATCTGGTTTGTTTGCTGTATCTTTCTCTTGATGATATCATAACAAACAACAGAGAATGGCATTTTAAAGGATGAGTTAGTTATAAGAATGTTTGATAAAGTGACAATGTTCAGAAACACACAGCAAAATCACTTGATGAAAAGAACTCAGACGCGAACTTCTCCGTTTAGATATTTATCATCCAGACAACTTGTAACCTGCTTTGCCACTAATAGTATAACTGATTATGAAGTCACCACAAAAGGTAAGTTTTCAGGTCAGATGAATCTGCTTTGTCTACTTAGTTAGATGAGTCCCATCAGTAAAATAGAACCACTAGAAGTCCTATAAGAGAGAAAAAAAAAACACAGAACCTGCAACCTATGTTTCAAAGCTTTGCAGGATTCACTAAGATTATTAGGACTCTAGATTGTTCCCTATTTGCAGTCCCTTTAAAACTTAACTTGATCATCCAGATTTAAACACCCATATTAATCACTAAGAAAAAATCATTAACATAGAAAAATCAGTATTTCGAATTACCAAAAACTGAGATACAAATGAAAATAAAAGTCGACAATTAAAGGGGGGACACTGAAAATTAGCAATGGTAAAAAACTGCAAACAAAAGGTTGATCTATTGTCTGCAAAAAATATGGTAATCAAAGACAATATATTCTGCAAGCATAAGTATGTTTAATAGAGTAAAAAAAACAAAAACTATGAAAGAAGATATTACATAGACCTCAGATTAAGCCTTTGAAGTTAGTTGCAAATTTTGAAGAGGGAAACCATAATCATTTCAACTTCTGGCTCTGAAAAACTTGTCCTTGACCGAGATTAAATCTTTGACAACTTGACTTATTCCCAACCGGTTTGTAGGAGATTCTTCGCAGCACCTAAGTCCCACCTCCAAAACCAATGCCAAGCACTCAGCATGGGGGAAACCGACTCTAAGACCACTGTGAAGAATCAATTTGTCTGCAATGTCCAGTACTCTCTCAGGCAATGCAGACTTGGTGTAACTGCGTAGGGTAAAGTTTCCTCCAAACAACTCATTGGTTGGTCTTTTCCCAGTGAACATTTCTAATAGGAGAACTCCAAAACTATACACATCACCATGTACTGATGGCTGTCCGCCCAA
Organism: Raphanus raphanistrum subsp. raphanistrum; assembly: GCA_019706035.1. NCBI lineage: Eukaryota > Viridiplantae > Streptophyta > Magnoliopsida > Brassicales > Brassicaceae > Raphanus > Raphanus raphanistrum. The sequence continues at coordinate 11,892,612 of CM033980.1, read as the reverse complement.
TCCATATTCTGCAACATGGTTCACATAAACAACAAGAACAAGATTGTAATGAACAAAGAACATATCTATCTCATTCATAGAAACACCATAGATGTGTGATAGTTTTACCTGGTGCGGCATAGCCGACGGTTCCTCTCACACCAGCCGAGCTGAGATAGTTGAGAAATGACTCCTGGTCATACTTGAGGAGAATACGAGCTAGACCAAAGTCGCTAACATGGGCGGTTAGATCATTGTCTAGAAGGATGTTGCTTGGTTTGAGATCGCAATGAGCTATTGGTTCAGGACAATGAACGTGGAGATATTCTAGAACAGAAGCCACATCTATGGCGATGTCAAGTCTTTCAAGAAGTGTCAAGGCTCTTGAGGGCCTGTGAATCTCTTCCACTTCCTCCGGGTGCAGCCACATCTCTAGGCTTCCATTAGGCATGAATTCGTAGATGAGAGCTCTGAACTCGTTGCCTTGGTAATCAATACTCGAACAAGCTGTCAACAGTTTCACAAGATTACGGTGTCTTATGTCCTTCAAAGATTCACATTCTGCCATAAAGCTCTTCATTGCTCCACGTCGCTTCAGATTTAGAACTTTCACCGCAACGACATCTTTCTCTGCTGGGAGCAGTGCTTTAAACACAGTACCAAAACTGCCTGATCCAATACAATTGCTCGTAGAGAAGCCATTTGTCGCATTTCGAAGATCTCCATAACTTATCTTCTCATGGAATACCTCCAAAGTAGAAAAAGTTGTATTACTGGTCTGCTGCTGCTTCTTCTTTCTTTTTATGAACCAACACAATGAAAGTAAAAATATGAGCACTAAACTTATGCCTAGGCAAACCCCGATCACAACTTTTCTCGAAAGAGAGGAATGCTTCTTCATCATTGATGATGCTTGCGCAATGCATGGATCTAGTTTCAGCTCCTTGTTGTCTCCACATAGATTTTTGTTTCCATATACCAAAACTACCGTAGAGTTTTGAAAGTTTCCTTCTGTTGGCACCTTTCCTTCGAGGTTGTTAACGGATAGATTGAGATACTCCAACTTGGGGAACTTTGCAAGATACTCAGGAATACTTCCACTGAGATTATTTTTTGACAAATCAACTCTTCTAACACCAACTAATCCTCTGATATCTGGAATGGCTCCAACAAAAGAATTTTCTTGAAGATAAAGTTCTTCCATCGATAGGCATTTTCCCAAGGTTTGTGGGAGTTGTCCTGATAAGCTAGAATTTGCAAGTGATAGCACAACAAGACTTTGTAGTCTTCCAACACCGTTTGGTAAAGAACCGGTCAAAAAAGTATCTTCTATGAATATGTGAACAAGGGATGAGATTTTCGTAATTTCCCGTGGTATAGTTCCATTCAACCTATTACATCCAATATATAAATATAGTAGGTGCTTACAGTTTCCAAGACTCGGAGGAATTGGTCCTTCAAAACTATTGTTGTTCAGATAAAGTGTTTCCAACTGAGTCATGTTTCCTATAGCAGATGGTATGACTCCTGACAGCCTATTTGAATCTAGACTTAAATAGCCCAGTTCCAAAAGCATCCCAAGAGAGTTTGGGAGTGTTCCTCTCAACATATTACCATCAAACTCAAGTTTACTTAGGTTTATGAGATTCCCAATGTCATGAGGAATGCTACCAGAAATGTCATTCATCTGGAGCTTCAACTCAATGAGGCTTGTGGACAAATTTGCAATGGAGGTAGGCAAGTCACCCCCAAGCCTATTGAAACCCACACTAAAGATGAGTAACTGGGTGCAATTGGACAAGGCATCAATAAAGTCAAGATCTCCAAAGGAGTGATTTCCCAGAGAGTTTCCATGAAGTAATAAGATTTCCAAATTTTGTAATTTTCCAAAGCTCGAAGGAATACTTCCGGTTAGATTGTTATACTCCAGTGCCAATATTTCAAGAGTAGAGATATTGGAAAGTGTTGCTGGAATAACTCCTGTGAAAGGGTTATTTCCCATATATAGCTCTTGAAGATTTGGAAGCAGAGTGCCAAGATCAGGCCTTAGTCTACCCGAAAAACCAGTACTGAAGATGTTTAACATCTCAAGTGAGGACAAATTGTAAATGGAGGGAGGAAACATGCCTGAGAAGTTGTTCATCGATAACGAAAGAAAAACCATTTGATTCAGTCTAGCTAGCTCATTAGGAATTTCCCCTTCTAATTTGTTGTTATCGGTAAAGCTAAGTTGCATGAGTGATGTCAAGTTTCCTAGAGATGCAGGGAGCTTTCCCTTCAAGTTGTTTCGACCGAGATATAAATAAAGAAGGTTTGTTAATGACCCTAGTTCTGAAGGAACACCTCCTCCAAGCTGATTTGAATCTAACTCGAGGTCGAACAATCTAGAGCAATTGAACAGATCGACTGGAATGTCTCCTTTAAGAATATTAAAACTCATATTCAAGTACTCAAGTCTAAACAAGTTTCCCACTTCTCGAGGGATGGTTCCACCGAAAGAGTTACTAGAGAGATCAAGTGATATGAGGAACGAAAGATTACCAATAGAAGGTGATATCACTCCGCCTAGTTGCAATCCTCCAAGGTCCAACTGAGTAACTCTTTTGTGTTTGTGGCCACATGTAACCTTGTTCCAGTTGCAGAGAGGGTTTGAATGATTCCATGAGGACAAGAAAACTCTTTTGTCTTCAGAAACTTGAGACTTGAACTCCAACAGTGCTTGCCTATCAGTTTCATCAGTAAACCCATATGCTTCAAGTAATATGAAAGCATTGAAAGAAAGTAAAATAAACAATCTCATGATTCTCCAATTGTCTTTTTTTGTTTGTTGACGTATGTTGGTGTTTCTATTATTTTGAAGGAAAGTGAATTATAAAGGAAGAAGCAAATGCAAGATGCATGTACTTTGTGTGTTACACTGTTAGCTTAAAGAAAAATAAAGAGAACAAATTGGCTCACAACCACTCATAGTGGTAGCTCCAGAAATGGCGTGGACTCTGAGCGTGTGGACTCTTGCTATCTCACTCAATAAGTCTACCGTCTAAAAGGACAAATAATCATTTCTTTACGTGACTTTTTTATAGACAACATGTGGTGGCTTGCTTATTTGTCCCGTGATGGGACTCTGTAATATGGACAATTACTACAAACACACAAATGTTACCATCACAAAGCAGTCATCATCTTTTTCTGAAAACATAGCATCGATTTTTTTTTTTTTGGGATATTCAGGCACCATATATGTGACATGCTTTGGATTGCAAACTTTGTGGAGGAAACCGATAAGAAAAACACTTCAACCTCTGCTTGTATAAAAGACAATACTATGACCATAGTTTCATTATTCCTAGTAACTCAGGTCGTAACATCATTTTGTAGTCCAGTAGTTTACTCATATAACCCAACCATAGAAATATACACAAGAAAGGTTGAATCGATAGAGGCATGAATAACTGAAAGAAAAACACAAATTATAAAAAAGGGAAAAACTAGCTAAGATAACACCGAAAACATTATGATGAGCTAAAAATAAAATAACCGATGAAAACAGAAGTCTTTGAAAAACATAATAAAAACAGAACATGTTCTCACTACCAACTAGTCCGACCGTTCTGTGTCTTGAAACAATGAGCACTCTTTTGCGTAACTTCCATTTCGCACCTCACGATTCTCTAAATTACAAAATCTCCCCTTTTCCCAAAAGATTATCATCCTTCACCAACAACAACGCTCGCCTCCCCATCAAGAACACTACTCGAATCTCCTCCAACAGTTTGAGAATGGATTCCTCTGATAACAACATTTCAGGTACGTAATGCTTCTGCTCAAAAAATCGATTCCATTTTTGGTCACAAGATTTCTGACTTTGTTCTTTTTCTCTCTCTCTCTCTCTCTTTCGCAGCTTGTGCACAGCAACAGAAGAAGATGGAGATTCCGAACAGCCACAACGAGAAGCTCGTTGGTCTCCTTCACGAAACCGGTTCGAAAGAAGTTGTGGTCTTGTGCCATGGATTTCGATCCAGCAAGGTTAGCTTTGTGTTTTGTACTGAATGTTGAAACCAAGGACTCCTCAAAAGCTGTTTGCTTTTTTATTCTAATTAGATACTAAAGTTTGTTGCTTTCTCTAGAGAGAGTGCGTAGCGTTACATTTGAATTAACTTTGTATTTTAGCCTATGAACAATGTATATGTAGAATCACCAAATCATGAAGAACGTGGCTGCTGCTTTAGAGAAAGAAGGGATCAGTGCGTTCCGTTTTGATTTCTCTGGAAATGGGTAAATAATGTTTTCCATTTCTTTATTTATCATCCCTAAATAAAATGAATATGGATTTTTTGATTTTCATGTTTTGGGCTTGTGGCAGAGAGAGTGAAGGCAGTTTCTATTATGGTAACTATAACCATGAAGCTGATGATCTGCGTTCTGTCATCCAACACTTGTCTGACATGAACCGTGTGGTTCCTATCATTCTTGGGCACAGTAAAGGTAACTAAGAGACGGTTTTGTCTTCTGCCTCGATTACTTTCAACTTATTTTTTTTGATGGTTAAAATTTTTAAAATGAATAGGAGGCGATGTGGTTCTCCTCTATGCTTCCAAATATCATGATATCAGTAATGTGATCAATCTCTCGGGACGCTATGATCTGAAGAAAGGCATAAGAGAGCGACTCGGGGAAGACTTTTTGGAAAGAATTAAGGAACAAGGATTCATCGATGTTAACAGTGGTATTGTTTATAGCTCTCTTGATTTTCCTGCTTTGTCTCAGATCAGAACTCTAGTGTGCTTTTTGTGTGTTTTACAGGAAAATCCAGCTACCGTGTTACGGAGGAGAGTTTAATGGAGAGGTTAGGCACTGATATGCATGAAGCTTGCCTCAAGATTGACAAAGGTTGCAGGTGAGTTTCGTCCACTTGTCTAACTCATATATCGGGTGAAGTTTGGTATAAGACAAACTCTTGAGTGATTTGATTGTAATGGCATTTGGCAGGGTGTTGACGGTTCATGGATCAGATGACGAGGTAATAACCGTGGAAGATGCCAAGGAGTTTGCGAAGATCATACCGAACCACAAGCTGGAGATTGTGGAAGGAGCTGATCATCGTTATACTGACCATCAAAGTCAGTTGGTTTCAACTGTTATGGAGTTCATAAACACAGTCATTGTCAAGAACAACAACTAGTCTTCTTTTTTTTTTCTTTTGCCTTTGAGAAATGTTCATGATGCACATGCAATACTTTACATTGTCTCCAGTTAAAAGGGGAACCATTGATTGGGTTAGTAACAGTAAATCTCATAATACAAAAGTAGTTCTTTTATCCCATAAAGTATTAGTATTTATTAGAAGAAAAAAATTGTGCTTTAATTTTTTTTGGATGTACATAACTTCTAAAAGACTAGTCAATCATCACCTAATGCTCAGAGTTTCAGACCCACTAATAAGAGTAAGCTTGGTGTCAACGTTGAGATTCACTCACAGTTTACCACTTACCACTGACGAAAGCCAAACAATTTGAGAAATGAATTCCTCTCAGGGAACTTTAGGTATGTAACAAAAGTGCCGTCTCAGATCGATTTGCCATAAGATTCTGACTTATTATAAGTTCCTGTTTTTTTTTTCTTTTTTTTTTTAACAGCTTGTGCACAACAACAGAGGATCGAGATTCCGAACAGCCACAACGAGAAACTCGTTGGTCTGCTTCACGAAACTGGTTCGAGAGAAGTTGTGGTCTTATGCCACGGATTTCGATCAAACAAGGTTTTGTTTTACTAGCTTTGTGTGTTTGTGATTGATTTATGCTCTTTTTCTCTGCGTTTGCTGAGATCTGAGGGTTGATTCAGTTCCCAATTATTAGACTTTTTGTATGTGTTAAAAGTGAAGCCAAAGACTCTTCGAAGCTGTTTGCTTTATTACAGTTGGATAGTAAAACTTCAAAGGGTTTCATCTTTTAATAGCAAAGCTGAAAACCTTACCACAGTTTCCTCTTCTGTTTCTTTTTTCTCTTTTTTTTTTTGATAACTGGTTCTTAAAAGTAGTACATATATGATATATCTAGCAACTTGGACTTATGTATGATATATGTGATATGTAGGAGTTACTAATGTCAAATGGGCGGGCTATTGGAGTTAGTAATGTCAAATGGGTGGGTTATTAACGAACGGTCCATGTCCAAATTGATATGGACCGAAATAGACAGATCAATATTAGATCATAATTAAATTTTGTCCAAATGGGTGAACCCAATTACATCATGGACAACGTTGGAATTAACCACTTGGACAATGACGGCCCAATAAACTTAAATGTCTACGGTTTAGAAAATTAAGGGAAAACACAAATAATTTTTTTCGTCGTTTGCGTTTCTTCTGCGATTTTCTTCGATTCTTCTTTGCAAAACAATTTTTCGCCAATACCGAAAAACGCAATTTTCCGCAAAAAACGGAAAACATAAATTTTCGCCAAAACCGAAAAAACGCAGCTTTTCACCAAAATTGGAAAATACAGTTTTCCGCCAAAACAAAAAAAAAACATAATTTTTTGCCAAAATCGGAAAAACATAGTAGCCTGCCAAAACCAGAAAAACGTAATTTTCCGGCAAAACTGAAAAATATATAATTTTCAGCCAAAATCGAAAAATGCAATTTCTGTCAAAACCGAAAAACTCAATTTCCCGTCAAAACCGGAAAAACGCAATTTCCCGCCAAAACAAAAAAAAACATAATTTCTCGCTAAAACCAGAAAATGCAATTTCCCGCAAAAATCGAAAAACGCAATTTCCCATAAAAACCGGAAAACACACAATTTCCTGCCAAAACCAAAAACATAATTTTCCGCAAAAATTGAAAAACGCAACTTTCGCCAAAACCGGAAAATGCAATTTCTCGCGAAAACTAGAAAACACAATTTCCTACCAAAACCGAAAAACACAATTTCCCAAAAAATTAAAAGAACTGAAATTATGTTGTCTATATTAAATGAGCATGTGGGTCCCATGGACAGCCCAACAAATCATGGTTTTATTTGGTTATGGTCTCATTTGGACATGATTTTATTTGGGCTTCGACCAAAAATATCTAGCAAAAAAATGAAACCCATTCGGACACGCCCAAACCCGCCCGGCCCGCCCAATTGACATCTCTAGTTGGAGTGGACTTATGTATGATACAATAAACTTGTCTTTGGCCTTTTGAAACTATTCAGAATGACACAATCATGAAGAATGTGGCTGCTGCTATAGAGAAAGAAGGGATCAGCGCTTTCCGTTTTGATTTCTCTGGAAATGGGTAAAACATATGTTTCCCTTTCTTTTTGCCTCATCATTGATTTGTTGAATTTTAGATTTTGATTTGATCTTTTTGGAGATATGCTTCATCATTGTTGCAGAGAGAGTGAAGGCAGTTTCTATTTTGGTAACTACAACCATGAGGCTGATGATCTACATTCTGTCATCCAACACTTCTCTAACACGAACCGTGTGGTTCCTGTTATCCTCGGACACAGTAAAGGTAACCGTTCCATCTTCTGCCTCATACTCAACTTATATTGATGACAGCTCCACTTTTTAAATGAATAGGAGGTGATGAGGTCCTCCTCTATGCCTCCAAGTATCATGATATCAGTAATGTAATCAATCTCTCGGGACGTTATCATCTCAAAAAAGGGATAGGAGAACGTATTGGTGAAGACTTTTTGGAAAAGTTTAAGCAACAAGGCTTCTTCCATGTTAAAGATGGTATTGTGAAGATCATTATTTATTTTTGTTACATTTGTCTCTATCAATATGCTAGTGGTATTACAGGAAGATCCGTGTACCGTGTTACTGAGGAGAGCATAATGGAGAGGCTGAACACTGATATGCATGAAGCTTGCCTCAAGATTGACAAAGATTGCAGAGTCATGACGGTTCACGGATCAGAGGATGAGATTATACCTGTGGAAGATGCCAGGGAGTTTGCTAAGATCATACCCAACCACAAGCTGGAGATTGTGGAAGGAGCTGATCATTGGTATACAAAACATCAAAGTCAGTTGGTTTCAACAGTTGTGGAGTTCATAAAGACGGTCACTGTGAAGAACAACTAATTCACATGACCCTGTATGCGCTGAATTGTTGAGCCTTCCAAAGAGGGTCAAGGTAGGTACTTGAGGGACTATATGAATCTCATCTACTTCTTCTGGCTGCAGCAATATATAAATAATGTCCAAACTTCCGTTTGTCATGAACTCATAAATCAGAGCTTTGTGTTTATTACCATGCCCTTATGTCTTTTGAGGATTCACAAAGAGGAGTCAAAGTTCCTTTTGTCGTCAATGTTGACCTTTACTCACAGTTTGGTCCCTAGACCGGTAAGTTTCCCTGAGACGACATGGGTAAGTCCACCGCTCAATATTTCTGGAAGATGAAAGAAACAATCTCGGATCTGTCCAAAAAAATGGTGATTCTATTAATTAACATGAGAGTTATGAAAGCAAGTAAAGGAAACAGTCTCATAGTTTAGAATCATTAATTGAATAATATATGAGATTATGATTGAATTTAAACTCTTTTAAAATCATGACACCCCTTAAACCAATGTTAAGCACTCGGCAATCAGAAAACCGACTCTGAGACCATTGTGAAGAACCGCTTTATCAGCCCGTATGCATTACTCATTCAGGCAAGACAGATTAAGGTAGCTGTGGAGAGTAAAGCTCCCTTCAAATAACTCATTGGTTGGTGTCTTTTTCGTGTGAACATTTCCAAAAGGAGGATTCTAAAACTATACACAGCACCATCCCATTCCATATTCTGCACCATAATTCACATAAAGGGGATAAACCACAAGATTGTCATGCCGAATAATTATACTAATCTTCTTCATATAAAATTATGTATGTTGATATTTTTTCCTGACCCGGCGTAACCCATGGTTCCTCTGACTCCACCCGAGCTGAGTTGGTTTAGGAAAGACTCTTGGTCAAACTTGAGTAAAAGACGAGCCAGACCAAAATCATACAAGTCATACAGTATTTGACAATTAAGAGGCATTATCCTCTTTATTATCTTCATGATATATGTATGGAGCTGAACGTACCTGCTTAGATAGGCTAAATTCATACAAGTCAAAGTCTTCGTTGATATGTAATCATCCCTGCCAATAGTTTTTGATGTCATAAGCCAAATAAAAGTTATATATATTGTTTTACTAAATTATTTATCATTAATAATGTAAAATAGTTTTTAAAATTTTGATATGTTTTTACATCAGTTTTTCATTATTATTTATATTAAATGTGTAAATATAAAACTGTACAATAACTAGTTTTTTATACAAACTATTTTATCTATAGTTATTTTGTAAAAATAAACTAAAAAGACTATTCAAGAGAATTTCTCATTAATTTCTTAGAAATATTTTTTGACGTAAGCAATGTTTCAGATTTGACTTATTAGGCACGGCTCTATGCAGCCACAAAATATACTTTTGGTTTGCGTTTGTCTTCTACAGTGCCCAATTCACACGGTCAAGCTCAAGGTCTTCGTTGATGTAACTGCGACACCACGGTTGCTTTCAGTATTGATTACTTGAGCAGTTGAAGGAAAGCACAAGAGAAAGCACTAGCTTCTTTGTGTGTGTGTGTGTGAGAGAGGTGTACATGAACCTGACAAGAGCTTCTGATTCGTGAGAGAGAGAATGGATTGTGATCTGAAACGTTTCTTTTTTGCATTTTTCCTGTTTCAAATACATGGATACATAGATGCTTCTGCTTTCCATCATGAATTCCCTGTTGCATTACCTAATTGCATAGACAGGTGCGATCGTGCTGGTGTGCGTGTTCCTTACCCTTTTGGGATAGGCAAAGGTTGTTACAAGAGCAAATGGTACGAGGTAGTTTGCAACCACTCATTACACCTCTCTTTTCCTTTCCTGCCAAGCATCGGACTGGACGTCATCTCGTTTTCCCTTACAGATGACTTTATCTACGAGGACCGTTCTCACAAGAGCAACGGGTTTCAAATTCAGAGTCCAAGGAAGACTTCAGGCTGTTCATATGGAAAGAAAGATGTCCAGTCTTTGAATCTAACGGGGAGTCCGTTCTTCATATCAGACAATAACAAGTTCACAGCTGTTGGATGTAACATCAAAGCGATGATGGTAGGAACAGGGCCACAGATTGTTGGATGCGAAGCGAGATGTGGGAAAGAGAATCGGTATTACAAAGATGCTGACAAGAGCTGTGTCGGATATAAGTGCTGCCAGACCAAAATTCCGCCGGGTCTTCAAGTGTATGATTCAACAGTGGAGAAACTGGAACCTGGTAAAAACGTATGTCAGGAGGCCTACTTATCACGAGAGGACTTCTCTAACTACACGCTCACGTCACCTGATCTAACGGAGAATGTTATAGTTACCATGGATCTAGAATGGCGTCTCGAAGTTCCCCCCAACATCGTTCCACAGAGTTCAAAATGTGAGGTAAGCACAAGCGTGATTCGCACGGATGATCAGTATAAGTATCAATGCAGGTGTAGATCTGGTTATGAAGGAAATCCTTATTTACCTGGTGGATGTCAAGGTGTGTATAAGCTTCCTTGTCATTTTGGATATAGCTTCCCATCCAATACTTATGATAGTTAATTTAGTTTTGTATTGTTTTGTTTTCTGTAGACATTGATGAGTGCAGAACTATATATGGTGTGTGTGGAAAGAACAAGTGTGTGAATGTGCCTGGATCATTCAGATGTGAAAAAACATGGCCTGCCATTCTAGGCAAGTTACTATAACTACTACTGTTTCCTGCATGCATAGTCCCATATTTTTTTTTTGAATTATACAGAGGTAAGTGGTCCAGACTAGTCACGTGTTGCTACGTGTCGGTCATCTGTCCCTAGCGATGCTGAAATGTTAATTCTCCAGTGCCGGGACTCGAACCCTGGTGGCTTCACCGTAGTCCCATCATTTTCTAGATTGGAACTCTGAATAGATCAACTTACAATGCTCTAAAAAATCTTCTTTAGGTGGAACTCTAAGCTCTGGATCGTTTCTTTTAGCCGTTGGAACGTGGTGGCTATGCAAGGTTAATAAAAAGCAAAAAGCAGCCAAGCAGAAGAGGAAGTTCTTCAAACGAAATGGAGGCTTGTTACTAGAGCAACAAATGTTCTCACTTCAAGGCAGTGTCAACAAAACCAAACTGTTCAGCTCCAATGACCTGGAGAAGGCAACAGACAGATTCAACGCGAGCAGAGTACTAGGGCAAGGCGGGCAAGGCACAGTTTACAAAGGAATGTTGGAAGATGGGATGATCGTCGCTGTCAAAAAGTCCAAAGCATTGAAAGAAGAGAATCTCGAAGAGTTCATCAACGAGATCATTCTTTTATCGCAGATCAACCATAGAAATGTTGTTGGGATCTTAGGATGTTGTCTTGAGACAGAGGTGCCTATGTTGGTGTATGAGTTCATTCCCAACAGAAGCCTTTTCGATCATCTGCAAAACCCATCAAAATATTTCCCAATGACTTGGAAAGCACGCCTCTGCATCGCCTGCGAAGTAGCTGATGCACTATCCTACCTGCATTCAGCCGCCTCTGTTCCAATTTATCACAGAGATGTCAAGTCAACAAATATCTTGCTGGATGAGAAGCACCGCGCAAAAGTATCAGATTTCGGGATTTCGAGATCTGTTGGTATAGACGATACTCACCTGACGACGATAGTGCAAGGAACAGTTGGGTATGTAGACCCAGAGTACCTCCAGTCAAGCCACTTCACAGGGAAGAGTGACGTCTACAGCTTTGGGGTTGTGCTCATTGAGCTCTTAACCGGAGGAAAACCCGTCTCCGTTCTCAGGCCACAAGAGGTAAGGATGTTGGGAGCTTACTTCCTCGAAGCCATGAGGAATGACAGACTTCATGAGATTCTCGATGCTCGCATGGAGGAGGAATGTGACCAAGAGGAAGTCCTTGCAGTAGCCAAACTTGCAAGAAGTTGTTTGAGCTTGAACTCAGAACATCGCCCTACCATGAGAGACGTCTTCATCGAACTGGATAGGATGCAATTCAAGAAACAAGGCGCTCAAAACCTAGCTGAAAATTGCGAAGAGCACACATACATCCAGATCGCAACACCGGAGACTATGTCTCTTAGTTACTATTCTCCGTATACACTCGTTGGAAACAGCTCATTCTCACCGGACTCAAAACCACTCATGATTCACACGACACAGTGACTGGAAAAGCAAAAAACTCTTCACCTTCCAAGATATAATACTTCAGTAAACTAATGATATACAATCAAACCTTCAAGGTCTTAGTACTTGTGTGAACCATTTGCTTAACTCTTTTCATTTTATCTTTTACGTGTTTGGTATATACACATGGTAGACCTCTGTGTAAACAATATCGGATCTGTCCAAAAAAATGGTGATTCCATTAATTAACATGAGAGCAATGAAAGCAAGTAAAGGAAACAGCCTCATAGTTTAGAATCATTAATTGAATAATATATGAGATTATGATTGAATCTATTCTATTAATTCTGCAGTGTGTCCTATTGATAAAAGTTGAGTCCATTTTTTCTATTTTATAACTGAATTATAGTAATATATACATATCTTTTATAATGGTAACTGCAACAAAATTATCTACCGATTTAATACTATCACTACCGAAAAAATAGATTGCAACAAGAAAAACTGTCGAAAAAGTTGGTTTGCGTCGTGGGATCTTTTTTTTTACATTGGATTATGCGAAATATCCTTTTTGTTCATTGCTAATTGGCTATAGTGTTCTACATTTTTTTCTGAAATATTTACATTGCCTTTTTCTTCTAAAAGCCACAACTATTATAAAGGTATGAACTCATGTACGTAAGGCTTTTCTTACCTACGTAAGTTTTTATTAGTAATAAGCACAATGGATGAGTGGTTAATTTTGCTAAGCCTCTATCATTTTTTTGTTACACATAAATATATAACTCCTGGTTTCAAAAAAAAATAATATATATATATATATATATATATATATATATATAACTCTAAAATGTCATTTATTTATAACAGAATATTTTAACTCCAAAACTATATCGAACTCCTTATCATACCAATCTCAATTTCAAATTTTGTATATTTTTGCAACTATATTTATAGGTTCAGTGATGTGAGAGAGAAAAATAAATATATCCTAGAAAAAAATAGATATTTAGAGATATAATTGGTTACAACCTCGATTTTGTAAAAAAATATATTTTTAAAGAATATAAAACAAAAAATAGGCGGATCATAAATTTGGTTCAACTATTTGAAAAAAATCGATTTATGGATGTATATTATAAATATTTTATTTGGGGTGCGGATTGGTAGATTTTGGATGGCGGATACCCGTCGACCCGAAAAGTATTTAAAAAATAAAAATAAGAAGAAAAGTAAACATTTTTTTTAAAAATATTGTAATTTAAAAAACAATTTAAAATTTTGAAAATATATAATTTTTATTATAAATATATTTTTATAAATTAATTTTAAAAAACTTATAATCCGCGGAAAACCACAAAATTAAATGGAGCGTGTGTCGGTACAAATTATTTGTTTGCGGGTTGTGTATGTCATATTTCTTGACCAAAACAAAATTGAAACTCGCGGGTTGACGGGTTCGCGGATTCGAGTGGTAATATACCGGATTAATTTTTAAATTGCTATTATTTAATAAAATATATTTTGATTAAGATTTATATACAAATATGATTAAAATAAAAATACAAATATAATCACAAAAAAACACAAATATGAGAATTAAACTAAAACAAAAAATATACCCGCCCTTTAAAGGGCGGGTCAAAATCTAGTTTAAACTCTTTTAAAATCATAACACCCCTTAAAAATTAAAACGATAACTGGATATTAAAATTTACTTTTATTAGTGTTTTTAAAAGTGGTTTTTCCTTTTTCTCTTTCTTAAAATTACTCAAGGAAGCGATAAATATCCTTTTTCATTTAGGTTTAGTCTTCTTGGCGGTTACGACAGTATGTATAAAGGTGTGCTTTAGGCCCTCAAGGGTTTTTCACTTTATTGTACGACGATACCTTTGATCTAATAACAATCAAACAGATTGAGAATGGATTCATCTCCCGAGGGAAACTCAGCATGTGCGCAACAACAGAAGATCGAGATTCAGAACAGCCACAACGAGAAACTCGTCGGTCTGCTTCACGAAACTGGTTCAAGAGAAGTCGTGGTGTTATGCCACGGATTCAAATCGGACAAGAACAACACGATCCTCAAGAATGTGGCTGCTGCTCTAGAGAAAGAAGGGACCAGCGCTTTTCGTTTTGATTTCTCTGGTAACGGAGAGAGCCAAGGCGGTTTCAACTACGGTAACTACAGGTACGAAGCTGATGATCTACACTCCGTCATCCAGCACTTCTCTAACGCCAACCGTGTCGTCACTACCATTATCGGACATAGCAGAGGAGGCAACGTGGTGCTCCTCTACGCCTCCAAGTACGGTAACATCCGCAATGTAATCAGTATATCTGGACGTTATGATCTGAAAAAGGGCATACGTCTTGGAGATGGGTATCTCGAAAGAATCAAGGAACAAGGTTTCATCGATGCTAAAGAGGGCAAATTCGAGTTCCGTGTTACCCACGCGAGCTTGATGGAGAGGTTAGAGACGGATATGCATGAAGCTTGTCTCAAGATTGACAAACAAGTCAGAGTCTTGACGGTTCATGGTTCCGGTGATAAGGTAGTGCCAGCGGGAGATGCTGAGGAGTTTGCAAAGATCATACCTAACAACAAGCTGGAGATTGTGAAGAAAGCTGATCATGGTTATACCAAGCATCAAACTCAACTCGTTTCAACTGTTTTGGAGTTCATCAAGTGACAGTCATTGAGAAAGTAGTAGTCTTTTTTTTTTTTTGTTGATTTCAGTTGTTGTTGGATGTATTGTTTCACCTAACGAATACTGAATTTACATGAGAGTTTAATTAATTCATTCATTAGGTCTAGTGGTACAGCAAAGTGAAGTCCCCTGCGTAGAGGCACACCAGCGTGTATCATGAAAGTAACTTCAGCAGCAGCTAGAGCCGCTGCTACCTTGATGTCATAAGAAACAAAAGCATTCCATTGTCTTTAGTACGTATAAAGCTGATAAGACATCATTCATTCATTTCATACATTGTCTGCAAACATTAAATATGTCTTTCTTTAGAAACTAAAACCACAAATTATAAAGAGACCATATGACATGCTTCTTAGGATGAGCCGGTTATTTCATAGGTTTCAAAGATAAGAGTGGAAATCATAAAAGCTTTCAATGTCTGGCTCTTCTTCTTGATTTAAAGAACCTCTCTTTGATTGAGATTAACTCCTTTGTGGCTTCACTCATTGCCAATCGGTTTGATGGAGATTCTTCACAGCACCTAAGTCCCACCTCGAAAACCAACGTCAAGCACACGACGATCGGGAAACCGACTCTTAGACCGTTATGAAGAATCGATTCGTCAGCGGCATCCATTACTCTTTCAGGCAACATAGATTTGATGTAGCTGTGGAGGGTAAAGTTCCCCTCAAATATCTCACTGGTTGGTCTTTTCCCAGTGAACATTTCCAAAAGGAGAATACCAAAACTATACACATCACCATGTATTGATGGTTGTCCTCCCATTCCGTATTCTGCACCATTATTATTCACATAAACAACACCATGCAATATGCATATACAATTTTTCTTTATTAATATATTACATACGTATGATATTTTTACCTGGTGCAGTGTAACCAACGGTTCCTCTTACTCCAGCCGAGCTGAGTTGGTTTAGGAAAGACTCTTGGTCAAACTTGAGTAATAGACGAGCCAGACCAAAATCGCTAACATGGGCAGTTAGATCATTGTCTAGAAGTATGTTGCTTGGCTTAAGATCGCAGTGAGCTATAGGATCATGACATTGTACATGAAGATAATCCAAAACAGAAGCCACGTCTATTGCAATTATGAGCCTTTCAAGAAGTGTCAAGGTTCTTGAGGGTCTATGAGTCTCTCCCACTTCCTCAGGGTGCAACCACATATCTAGACTTCCATTCGGCATGAACTCGTATATTAAAGCTCTAAATGCGTTACCTTGAAAATCAATACTCGAACAAGCCGTCAACAGTTTTACAAGATTACGATGCCTAATGTCCTTCAGGGATTCACACTCTGCCATGAAGCTCTTCATTGCTCCATGTCTCTGCATATTAAGAACTTTCACTGCAACAACCTTGTTCTCTGCAGGGAGTAATGCCTTAAACACAGAACCAAAACTGCCCGACCCAATCAAGTTACTCGTAGAGAAGCCATTTGTTGCGTTTCGAAGAACTCCATAACTTATCCTCTCATGGAAAATCTCTAAAGAAGGAGTCAGATTATTCGTCTGTACGTTCCTCTTTCTTTTTATGAACCAAGTAAGAGAAACTATCAACAACAATAAAAGCAAAGCTATGCCCACACTGACCCCAATCACAACTTTCTTCAGCGTAGATGAATGCTTTGTCTTCATTAGTGTTGCTTCCCCAAAGCATGGCTTTAGCTGCATTTCTTTGATGCCTCCACATAGATCTTTGTTTCCAAATACTGATACTATTGTGGCATTTTGAAATATACCTTCAGTTGGCACTCTTCCCTGGAGATTGTTAATGGATAGGTTGAGATCCTCCAATTTGGAGAAGCTTGCAAAATATTCAGGTATACTGCCAGAGAGATTATTGCTGGACAAATCAACTCTTTTAACACCCACCAACCCACTTATATGAGGAATGTCTCCATCAAAGCTATTTCCTTGCATGTACAGTTCTTCCACTGAGAGACACCTTCCCAAACCCTGTGGGAGCGTTCCTGACAATTTATTATGCTCAACAGATAGCTTAATGAGATGTTCTAGCTGTCCAACATCTTCTGGTAGAGAGCCGGATAAGAAATTATGTGGGATGCTAAGAGTAAAAAGAGATGAAATGTTCATAATCTCCTGAGGTATAATCCCATTTAATTTATTATACCCAATGTTTAAATCTAGCAGGTAGCTACAGTTACCAAGACTCGGAGGAATGATTCCTTTGAAACTGTTTTTAGCCAGATGGAGTGATACTAAACGAGTGTTGTTGCCTATGGAAAATAGTATATGTCCTGACAATCTATTTGACTGGAGGCCTAATACACGCAATCCTAAAAGCTTTCCAAGTGAGTCTGGAAGGGGTCCAGTCAACATATTATTTGCCAACCAAAGTCTTTCTAGGCTTATGAGATTCCCAATGTCTTGAGGAATGCTTCCGTGGATGAGATTTGTATGAAAGCTTAAATACATGAGGGTTGTAGACAGATTGGCAATTGAAGTAGGCAAGTTATCCCCAAGCCTATTTTCACCAAGATCTAAATCTTTTAGTTTGGTGCAGTTAGTCAAAGCACCAATGAAGCCAAGATCTCCAACAGAGTGACTTCCCAAAGAGTTCTGGTTAAGTGCTAGTGTTTGCAGATTCTGTACTTTCCCAAAGCTTGGAGGAACACTTCCTGTGAAGCTATTAAACTCCATTCTCACGTTTTCGAGAGATGAGATGTTGGGGATAGTAGCTGGAATGGTTCCCGTGAAATAATTACTTCCCATAGCTAACTCTTCAAGGTTCGGTAACAAAAGATCAAAGTCATGCCTTAAGCTTCCCGAGAAACCATTAGTAAAGATGTTTAAATATGTTAGTAAGGATAAGTTGTAGATGGCGGAAGGAAAGCCACCAGAGAAATGGTTCGTTGATAATTCGAGATACACCAAGTGAGTCAATCTTGATATATCACTTGGAACTTTCCCTTCCAAGTTGTTCTCTCCAACGTCAACTTCTTTCATGGATGTCAAGTTTCCTAAAGTGGTAGGGAGCTTCCCTCTCAGCTTGTTCTGTCCAAGATATAGATTCACAAGCTTTGGTAATGAACCTAGTTCTGAAGGAACACCTCCTCTAAGATGATTTGAATATAAATCAATCATCAACAAGTTAGAGCAGTTAGGGAGACTGGTTGGAATCTTTCCTACGAGATGATTTGAGTACATACCCAAGTATTCAAGTCTAAACAAGTTTCCCACCTCTTGAGGGATGTTACCACCAAAAGAGTTATCGGATAGGTTAAGATATATAAGAAAGGAGAGGTTACCAATAGATGGTGATATAACTCCACCTAATTGCAATCCTCCAAGGTCCAAACGTGTGACTCTCTTGTGTTTCAGGCCACATGTAACCCCATACCAGTTGCATAGAGAGAATGAGTGATTCCATGAAGACAAAATAACTCTTTTGCCTTGAGAAACTTGAGACTTGAACTCCAACAACGCTTGTCTATCAGTTTCATCGGTAAAATCATATGCGTCAAGTAACGTAAGAGAAATGAAGGGAAGAAGTAAAACAAAGAGTCTCATTTTCTTTTTTCTTTGGAGGAGAATGAGTATTGCGGGACTAACGAAATGCAAGTGGTGGTAGTGCAACTTACTAGGTGGAAACGCATAGAGGAATTGTAAGAAGACCTTTGCATAATGGAAGTCAAGTCAAGCGACGTCAGATCACTCTCTGAAATGACAGAACCTTGGAGTATTCCGAGAATATAGAAATTGTATCTTAGTTGATAAACTTACTGTACCGTAAGTTTTGGTCTGTTACAAGTTGTTGAGATCTTATCTCTTCAATCGAATTGTATATAATGATTGCATTCTCATTGAACGGAATACACATCTATGGGTGATTTGAATGATCTCTAGATTTATGTTTTCAACTGTAGAATTTAATCTGTACATTTATTTGCTGTAGATTATTTTGATATAGTTTTGTAAAACACTAATTTTTTCTTTGGAAATAAAATTCTCTATAGTCATATTTTGAATTTGTAGAGATTTTTCTGTTCTGAGTTCTTTAAGCAAAGAAAAGCTTGATTGATTTGACAAAAAAAAAAAACTTGATTGATTAACATATATTGATCTAGACTAAATTTTGGATATCAAGATCTACCTCCATAATAAATGAGAATTGTTTAAAAACATAGATAACAGATTAAATATTTTTTAAATTAGTAGACTTAGTCATTGTATTTACAATAAATTAAATACTTTTTATATTTTTTTATTTACAAATTTTGCCACTGTATTTAAAATCAATTTAAATTAATTAATTATAATATTTGTTTCTTGAAAATAAAAACACAAACCAAAATAAATAATACATATTATATAAAACAACTTTTAATACAATATTATCTTATTTATTTTAGTCAAATATAAAACAAGCTAATCACGGTTATATCTAGGGCCAGGCATTCGGGTACCCATTCGGGTTTCGGTTCAGTCCATTCGGGTTTCGGGTTTTCGGGGTTAAAGATTTCAGCCCCATTCGGATATTTCTAAATTTCGGTTCGGGTTCGGTTCGGATCTTTGCGGGTTCGGTTCGGGTTCGGATAACCCATTTAAAATGTTTTTAAATTTTCAAAATTCATTATATACTTTCAATTTTCAAAATCTATAAGAAAAATAATATATTACATATAAATTTTCATAACATATATGTCAAAATACCTTAATTTAACATATAAATTGGTTTTCTTTGAATATTTGGATAAAAAATCAATAGATATTTAACTATTTTGGTGTTTTCAGTATACTTTAGCTATTTTAAACATTTACTTTTGACTATTTGCATATATTTTCCGAGTATTTTGGAAAACTTAAAGGTATCTTATATATTTTTAATATTTTTAATATACATTATATATAAAAATAATGTATATATTTAACTATATAAATTTATTTCGGATACATTCGGGTACCCAAAATATTTCGGTTCGGATCAGATTCGGTTTCGGTTTTTTAAATACCAAAATTTTGAACCCGTTCGGATATTTAATCAATTTCAATTCGGGTTCGGTGCTACTTTTTCGGATCGGATTTGGTTCGGTTTTTCGGGTTAGAATTTTTTGCCCAGCCCTAGTTATATCATTGCATCAAAATCAATTGGTTCTCCAGTTATGGAGTTCATAAAGACCGTTGTTCTGAAGAATGAGTCTTCTTTTCTTGTTCTTTCATTCATTATGTTAATATATGCTACATCTAAATCTTGCGTATGTTCATTTAATCAAAATTATTTACTTGTTCGTGTCTTCAATTTGAAGATATTAATAGCAGAAAGAAAACCATAATAATAACAATAAAACTGTACATAATGCCCCGAGAGCTTTGACAACATTTAAAAGTAGAGAAGTAACATTTAACAGATTCAGAGAACATAAACATACGAGCAAAATGATAAAACATGTGAAGAAGAAGAAGCATAAGTAGGTGGAAAGTTCTTACAACAAAGTTCAGGGTTTTGTCTTAACAGTCTTACCTGAGAATCATTGCTGGGAGAAGGATCAGACTGGTGTTGGGTTGGATACTGGCGGCTGCTCTGGCGACAAAGCAAAGTGAAGTCCCCTGCGCTGAGGCACACCACCGTGTATCATGAAGGCAACTTCGGCGGCAGCTAGAGCAGCAGCTTCCTGATATTATCATTATAAACAAAAGTGTCTCGGTCTGTTAGAATGAGCATTTTTTCTTTTACAATTTTTAACAGAGCAATTTTTAATTCATGTTCACACCTGTCTTTGCCTCCGGCGCTGGAGAATTCCAATGGCCCATGCCATGATGTAACATGGCAGGAGAAAACCAGCAGCACGAAGAAGAAAAAGCTGTTCAAAAACCAGAGAGAACATAAAGAATCAATCCAACGTTGACAAAGAAATGTATTCAGTATGAAGTAAAGAGAAGTTCATACAGAGAAGAAGGCAGTGGGATCATCCTCGTCATCTGGGTTAGTTGTGAGGTTTAGTGCATCTCGTAACAGTAAAAGTGCCATCAGCTGCCATAACAGATGGAGGCGCGTTAAATTTAAAGAAGAGATGATTGGAGAAACATTAACAAGAGAAGTTGAGAGCTTACGATGAGAGCAGCAGAGCGACAGAAGGCAGCACCGCTTGAATTAGACTCAGAGTACTCGTCATAGTCAGCTTCCAAGAAATGGCGTTCTGCTGCAGCCATTGCTAGAAGGCGCGGGTCGCTCAAGTCCAAGTGAACTCCAGTCTCCCAATCCTCACTACATGATGCGTTGAGAATGAAGGAGGTAATCAAAACGAGATAAATACTTAAATACCCAAAAAGATTAACGAAAAATATATAATAGATATGAAGACATCTCTCAAAAGTATATTATATTTCTAATTGTTTTACCAATAAACAAAACAAAATATTCAGAAAACTTACCCAATGTGAATTATAGTTTCATCAGGAGGAGGAGGTGGAGGTGCTGTATATCCAGATTGATAAGGCTGGTGGCATATTTCGCAGACAATGTCGCCTTTCTCATTACACCAACGCTGAACACACTTGCGGTGCGCATACTGGGAAAGTCGTTAAAGTCAGAAACAAAGAACAAATGAAACAAAATGGAATATAATAATTAAAAAAAAAAATCTTATCCGAGAAAGTCACATAGTTTTTTTTTTATATACCTTCAAACTGCCATTGCAAGCACAAGGAGCCTCCAAGTTGTTAGTGATATCTTCCTCCTGGCAAATACGGCACTCAACAGACTGGAGAAGCGGTTCCTCTTCTGCAGCGACAACAGCATAGTACTTCCTCGCATCTTCAGCTTCATCCACAGACACAGACGCAGACGAAGAAGAAGAAGAAGAAGCCACATCTCTGCCTTGAGGACAAGAACTTTCTCCACAATCCTTTTCTGACTCCAAGCTCTCACCCGTTATGAGACGATCCGTACATAAACTCAGATGATCCGACATCTTCTCACCAATGACAGAACCGCTATTGATCTGTGACAATTAACACGGGAACATCTAATTAAATCATCACTAGAGATCCCAATTAAAATCAAAACGATTTCGATCTCCAGAATGAAACCCTAATATTCTTACAAATGAAAATTCAATCGCACAAGGTAAAATTGAACAATAAACATATAGAAGGGGTCACAATAATAGAGAGGAATCAACATTACCTAGAAATGATTCTGGAGAAATAAAAAAAAGCTCTTTTGAAATCTGGAACCTTTGAGCTCTCAAACGAAAACTTCGTGTTTTGTTTTTCTTGTTTCTGTGTTCGGTCTGAGAAAAAAATCAGAATCAATCTAATTATTATATTATGGGAGCGCGTGTGTATAAAAAGATCTAAATACGTATACTGAAAGAGGTTCGGTATGTAACGAGACGGAGCTTTGGAGCTTCGTATGTATTAACGTCTGTTAAACGAGCTAGTTTTTTTTTTTTATCAACATTAAACGAGCTAGTTAATTTCTCTCATCTCTCGTCAATTTAACCAAACGGTGACGGAAGTCATTGGGTTGAAAATTGTTTTACATCCATGTCTGTAATCATTTATTTACGGATTCTAGCTCGATTTTTAATTTTTAATTTAAGATTCACTGAAATCAGATTTAAGTAAATAAAAAATAATTGGTCCATTCAACGGCTGAAAAGAAATAAATGTGACATTAGAATATTTATTTTGCTTCCTTTTTTCAATAGAGTGGGCAAATTGGATTCAAGTTGTATATAGTAGCTTTTAATAAGTTGAATATTCTAGAGTCTAGACGTTCCCTGATTTCTTACTACAAAACTGTTTTGACTCTTGACTTTTTCCTCTTTGGCTAATTTGGCGGATTAAATTTATTACGTAAGAAAGTGAGGGACCCACTGTTTTGTATCGTTTGAATGGAACAAACCGCTCCGGTTTAAAGAAAATCGGGATTAATGTAAAATTGGGATCGGTTACCGGTTTCTTGAAACGTCATTAAGCTTTACTTATCGTAGACAATGTTTTAGCATCAGCGTAAGAAATCAATAAATTGCTGGCGAAGATCAAGCAGCAGCTGAAGATTACAGGTTAAGTGGCGAAAAATCACATCGGAACTGCACAATCTTGATTCACGAGAAGATAAGGGACATATGCGTAGTGACTCCACCAGGAACAACCATTAGAATGACCAAGAATCTACGAGTACATGGCAAAGTTCGTGTATGATCGTTAGAGACCTTTCCTGCTTTCTTCATTATATATGTCTAGCTAATTCAATGAGGAGGACACTTGGTGATGAATCATAAATTCTGTTTCAATGTATGTATCCAACATCTTCAGAACTGAAGAAGCTAATACATTCTTTATTCTACAACCAGAAACGTCTCGCCGATGCAAACAAACAAAAAAAAAAAAAAGATAAAACAAAACAAAACAAAACTCAAAATGATCAGAAGGAAAATGTTATCCTCTGGAACATAAAAGGCATGATGCTTCTCTCGGGTGAGATCAAAGATCTAGTTAGCAGGTTTGTTAGCGAATGCAATACCCTTTTCGATGCTAGCTTTCAGTTCCACCTTAAGAGCTTCCAACGCCTTCTGCTCATACTCAGTAAGCCCTTGGAGGTCAGACTCAATCACAGCTTCAACTCCGCTCCTCCCGAGCTTAATCCTCGACGCAAAGAAAGGAAGATCAGTCAACGCCGAGTCCACGAACGAGCACTCGTAGACATCTCCATCTCCATCAAGAGCACGAAGAGACGACTCCACGAACCTCGCCGCAGCGTAGGCCATCGACAAAGTAGCCGAACCAGCACCGGCCTTAGCATCCACAACCTCAGTGCCAGCGTTCTGAATCCTAACCGTGAGTTTCTCGGTCTCTTCGTCGGTGAAGCTGACAGAAGGCTTGGTCTTGGAGAGAAGAGGCAGGATGGTGATGCCAGCGTGGCCGCCGACGACGGGGACGTCGACGTCGATGAGCTTCAGGTTCTTTTTCTGAGAGACGAAAGTGTTGGCCCTCACAACGTCAAGAGTGGTGACACCGAAGAGCTTCTTGGGATCGTAGACGCCTTTCTTCTTCAACACTTCTGCGGCGATGGGGACGGTGGAGTTAACCGGGTTGCTGATGACGTGGATGAATGCGTTAGGACAGTTATCAGCTACTGCCTCGACGAGGGACTTGACTATCCCGGCGTTGATGTTGAAGAGATCGTCTCGGGTCATACCGGGCTTCCTCGGCACGCCGGCGGGGATGACGACGACGTCGACGTCTCTCAGACAGTCGGCGAGCTCGGCAGGTCCGGTGAAATCACGGACCTGAGAGGGAGTGTTGCAGTGGCTGAGATCGGCGGCGACTCCCTTGACGTTGGCGATGTCGTAGAGGTGGAGGGTGGAGACGAGGGGAGACATTTTGATGAGGAGGGAGAGAGGCTGGCCAATCCCTCCGGCGGCACCGAGGACAGCTACTTTGTAAGAAGCGTTGATGTTCAGACCGTACGGCTTCGTGTCTGTTTTCTGGGATTTCGTTACGGAACCGCGGAGAGATTTGGTGAGAGAAGAGGAGTCTGGTCCGGAGAGGAGAGAGGATGATCTCAGAGGGGTGAAACGAGGGAGGGAGTAGTTGAAGTTGACAGCTTGTGCCCTTGACTGCGGTAAGGAGGAGGTGGTGGCTCTGGTTGATCCAATCGAAATCGAAGAAGCTGCTGCTGTTGCTGCCATCTGTTTTTTTTTTAACAAGGATACAGTCATACAGAGAACAATAATAAGCAAAGATGGTATATGTTCCAATAACAGAGATGGTGTACAGTTCTAACTTGTAAGAAAAGATTCAGATCTAAGAATGGGGGAATCCAGTAACAGAGATGGTATATGTTCTCCAATACAATCTAATCGTAATTTGAAATGGAAGAAAATGAAAAAGAGATATTGCGAATCTATTAACCTTTAGCTCAAGACGAGAGAGAGATAGAGACGGTTGGAGAGTTGTCTGCGCAGGCTTTCGAGGGTTTGAGTGAGTGAGAGCGAGGAGACAAATGAGATTAGGTAGGTAGGTGACGATGTAGAAATAAAGAATATAAACCTAATTTAAAAAGAAAATAAAGAAAAAGAGAGAAATGTTTTTTTAGGTATTTCTCTAATTGTTATATCAGATCTCTTTGGGTTTGGTTGGGGTGTCTGTCTCGTTGGATCCGCCAAGAGGTGATGCGAAATTTACAGGGCGTCTTTCAGTTGTGTCCGCACGACACCTCCAAAACGCAGCGTAAACACTTGACCCCCTCTTTTCTTTCTCTCAGACTTTTCCTTAAAAAAAAAAGAAAGATCGTGATCAAAATTTCTTCATTTAGTTTTTGTTTTTCTGACATCTCTACTTATTAATGAACTAACTAAATAATTGTATTTTTTATTAAATTAGATACACAATGATTTATTGCACTATTTGAACCAAACTGATTTCAATTCATCATGAAAAAGGATATCAAAAGAGAAGGAAAACCCCATAATTGTAAAAAAAAAATTTCCATTGAATTTGATGGACTCAGTATGCATAAAACACATGCTTTTGGTAAGTCGTAGCCTAATCAAATCTAAAGAATCCTCATAGTCAACAATTTGAAAGGAAAATGTGATATTATATTTTATAGATGTGAATGAAAATCTCAAACTCGAAGACCTTACTAAGGGTCTAACTGGTGATTATTAGAGGAGTTATTCTTGGGTTCACCCCCTAGGGTGAACCTTTAGGTTCACTAACCAATAGAATTTAAGTATTTCATATTTAATATATTTTGAAAAAAGAAACAAAATATTGTTAAATTATATTATGTTTTCAAATAAATAGCTAAAAATAAATAAAACAGTTGTAGTTGCAAAAAACAATTTTAATAAAAACTCTAAACCCAAAATACTAAACCCTAAACCCCAAATACTAAACCCTAAACCCCCAAATACTAAACCCTAAACCCTTGGGAAACCCGGAACCCTTGGGTAAATTCTAAACCGTTGGATGAATCATAGTTTTAAAAATTAAAAAATATATATATTTTTCAATTACTACTGTTTTTATTTATTTTTAGCTATTTATTTTAAAAACATAATATAATTTAACAAGATTTGTTTCCTTTTTAAAAGATATTAAATAAAAAATACTTGAATCCTATTGGATGGTGAACCTAAAGGTTCACCCTAGGGGGTGAACCCAAGAATAAGTCTTATTAGAGGAACATTAAAAATAAGTAGGAAAAATTGCAGAGGAATAAAATTAGAAGAATGAAATTCTTTATCAATTTTGGTAAGGAACAAATTTGTTCTATATTCCTTTAGAATAAAAGGAATGACAAGGAATGAAAAGGAAAAACTATTCCATACAAATGGTAAAAATAATTAGGAATAGTAAGGAATGCACTATTCCTTTGTATTCCTTAGTCACCAGTTAGACCCTAAAAAGTTCATTTGGTAAAATATTATAGATGGGAAAATTCCTACTTTTTTGTTTGATAGTTGGCTCCGTGCATAAGCAGTAGCTTGTTTGACAATGAGACTATAATCGCAGCCGCTGCCACAAAAACAGAGGGATGCATTCATGATACAGAGGTAGACATTTAGAGAGCTGATCACAAAGATTATCATTTTTCCTATATACCAAATGAGATAACTTTTTAAAGACCGTGTACAAGAGTTCTAAAATTTGTAGTCTTTAATCCTTATCACGAGTGTTTTACTCTTGGTTCACTTTAACTTCTTATTCACTTTCTTAACAAATTTATCTCTCTGCTTTCCTGGTGATTTTGTCTTCATCATCTGAACATTCACAAGCTTAATATGGTGTCAAAAACATCATGAGTATGAGTGCTTCACCTCTGAATCTTATTCTCATTCGCTTGCTTCTGATTGTTGATTTCGTGTCTCGAGTCATCATTTACATATCTGATTTCATTTTCTCGATTGTTCTTCTTATTTGTTCGCTCCTTAATTCAAAACGATCACTTGATTTCTTTTCAGTATTTTTTCACGATATACTTGATTTTTCATATCTGAGTTCTTCGTGTTTATAATGCCTTCTCATTATGTTTCAGCTCCACTAAGTCAACTAGCTAAGGAATTGATCACTACGACAATTTGTATTTTCTTCACAATACAGATCATGATGGTCTTCAACTTGTTACTTATCATCTCACTTCATGCGCTGATTTCGAATCTTGGAAGCGATCAATGCAAATGGCTTTGAATATTCGAAATAAGCTTGGTTTCATGGACGGTATGATTCTGAAAACCTCTTGATAACTCTAGAAACTCAGGATCTTGTTTAGATGTAGCGATATGGTAGCTACCTAGTTGATGGATTATGTTTCCAAGAAGATAGGACATAGTCTTTTATTAATAGTCGTGCTGATGAAATTGAAAAATGCTCCAGTACTATTAACCAATGATCAATGAATATTAGTCAATACTATACAAAGTAAATCATCTTATGGGGAAAATACAAGAATTGTATTAAGTTGTATGTTTCCACATGCGGCAAGTATGAGTGTAATGTCGCAGTTTTTGGGAAGGAATGCTACACAGAGGAAAAGTCACCAAATTTTTAATGGAGCTGAATGAATCTTATGAGCAAACAAGAAGGCATATTCTGATGTTTAGGTGTATCCCTAGTATTGAAGAAACGTTCAATATTGTAGAAGAAGACGAAATACAACATGTTGTCAAACCAGTTCTCAAGTCTGAGAATGTTGCTTTTCAAGCAACTAGATTCTTATCATTCTCAAGACTCTTTTCATGCTTCATATTCCATTGCTGATTAGATTGAGTATGTTGCTGCCTATAAAAAGAAATAAGCATGTATTCATTCATTGTGCTTAATTGGGTCGTTAAGTGAATAAGTGTTATTGTTTTCATGGTTTTCCTCCAGCTTACAAGTCTTCTAATTCTAGAAATGGAAATACCAAGACTTCTTTTGTGCCTCAGTGAGCTAATACATATACTCCACACCCTCATCTTCAGAATGTCAACTCTACACCTCGAACTGTGGCAAATGTATTTATTTGAATATCTTCTTAGCCTATTGCTCCTCCTCCGTAGGCACTATCTACAATTGATGTGGAATTTCATCAATTTACACTATCACTGACTCAATTTCTAATCAAACAACTGAACTATGTTGTCCGCCCTTCAGCATATGTGGTTTCTTGTTCCATCATTTCTGAAAAAGTTTCATGGCTTATTTATTCACTTATTGTACGATCTTTCTTCTTTCTACTAATCATGCATATGAAAATCATTCTTTTACGTTTCAACATCAATGTTTTTCTTTAAAAAAAAAAAAGCATCAATGCTTTTCTAATTTATATTCGGAGTGCTCATTTTTAATCAAATGTAAAAAAAGAAATTATCGATAAGAAAATGAGTATTGTTTATAATATTTAAATACATCATAATTAAAAAAAAATCATTCCGCGTAAACCGCTGATCATCATCGAGTATATATTATTGACATGTAGCCATCCGATCTAATAAACATTTTAATTTTAATGTATGCATATGCACGCGGACCGTCTACCCACTAAAGCATTAAACGAAAAACTCGACTTAGACATAAAAACATGGCATCTCTGGAATAAACATAGTAGTCTATGTTTTCTTCCACGAAAACTAAATGTAAAGTATAGTAGTCTATACCTCGACGTTAATAGTCAAGTAAACACTAAATTAGACATAATTAAGTTACATAAACTTATCGATTATAATAACTGAATCACGTTATTCTTCTTTTCTAATTTTATCAGCAATCGATGCATCCTCTTCCACGTGGCAAGTGCCGGTTGTTGGCACCCGAGCCTGGATAATCGTTTAACTCCATCGTCACCCTTTCCTCTACGTCCTTCTTCACGTCCTAACGACAACAAAAATCGAAGAAAATAGTTTTGAAGCTAACTATAAGCTTTCATGGAACGTCGTCTCTAACTTGAGAACAAACCTGTTCCAAAGAAAAAATAGAGAACACACCAGTATTGTATCTTGTTGAGGTAGGAAAAATTGATCGGGCCTCTCCATCAACCTCCCAAATCCTACAAAGTACACAAGAAAGAGATATATATTCAAGAATAATACATATATAACTCAGGAATCAACCAGTAGTATATTTTGTCAAAACATCATTTGATGAACATATATATAACATGAAAGAAAAGAATAAAGAGATGAAGATCTTACTCGAAGCATTGGTAGGGAAGAAGAAAAATAATTGAGATAGAGTGAAGCAGAAGATCATGAGATGGAAGGTAGCTTTGTTGGCCATTTGAGGATGATAATTTATGACAAAATCAATACCGTATTCTAAAACCTTTGTTGTGGGGGTATGTCTCTCTTTTCCCCCTCACAGTTTCTATGAGTTTTCTCTTTGTATGATTTCTGTTATAGCTCTCTTCTTTCAATCTGCGCAATATATATATACAATTTTCATATAGGATTCCCTTTTTCATTATTAAATTAAATTATTATTGAAAAACAAGTGTGGACACGTTTTCACTTTCCATGTTTTTTAGAACAATAATTTAAATACCTTTCAATATTCACTTTTCATGTTTACTGCAGTTCTTATGGTTTTATCATTTATGATAGTACTAACTCTGGTCACAGTATAATGGAAATCTGTCTGTACTAGTGTACTTATACTCGATCACATGTTTCTCGACAACAAGGTGTTTTTAACGGTTATGTTCCCAGGACCTACTTTCAAATTTAATCACCTTACTTTCAGATCAGCACAACCTTTATTTCAAACCAAATCGTTTTACAAATAAAAAAACTAATAATAAAGCAATATTTTTAGAAATAGTTGTGCACATGTAAGTTCACCAATCAATATGATTTAATTATTTTAGATTCAATATCTTTTTAAAAAGGAAACAAAATAATAAAAAATTATTAAATTATATTATGTCTTTAAAATAAATAAAAATAGTAGTAAATACCAATTTTTTCTAATATTGTTAATGTCGTTAGCAATACACTTAACCATAAATCCTAAATCTTTTGGTAAACCATAAATCTTTGGGTAAATCCTAAACCTAAATCATAAACGTTAAAAACTAAATCTAAATAACACTAAATCATAAATATTTAACCCTAAACTCTAAACTTTTGGATAAATCATAAACCCAAGAATTTATGATTTATCAAAGGGTTTAAGGTTTACCCAAATATTTATTATTTAGTGTTTATGATAGGGTTTATTATTTTACGGACGGTGTTAACAATATTAATTTTTTGAAACTATTATTATTTTTATGTATTTTTATCTTAATCAAAAATACTAAACCCTAAATCATAAACATTAAACTATTGGATAAATCTTGAATCCTCGAATGACTTTAAGGTTTAAAATTTATCCAATGATTGATGGTTAAGTATTTAAGGCTTACTGTAGATTTTGTTTTTAATGTTTATGATTCAGGGTTTACAATTTATCCAAAAGTTTAGGGTTTAGAGTTTATGGTTTAAGAATTCAAGGTTTATGGTTTATTGACGCCACTAAAAATATTTAAAAATATTTTTATTTAACTAATAATATTTTATTTATTTAAGAAAGATAATATAATTTAACAAATTCTCATTATTTTGTTTTATTTTTTAAAAATAATAAATATAAAATAATTAAATTTTATTGGTGGATGAACAAAAGATTTTTTTAAAAAAATACATCGTAAACAAAACTAGCTTGACTTCCTATTTCAGCGACCGAAACTATCAAGTTATCATTAATCGATTGAAGATCCTCTCTGTTCAAAAATATATATATACACATCATTAATCGATTGTGTGATTGTTGTCAATACAGCAGCTAAAGCATCGTCGAAATACTGAAATATTGATATGTTATATATTAAGTTTCTCCCCGTTAATTATGATCAATTAGAAATATCTCGAAACATGATTAAAGTGGTGGAGTTGTGGTGGCCAATTGGCATGACTACTCAATTACGCATGTCGTTTTACCATTTAACTAGTCATTGACTCACTGACAAATGGGATGAGACTGTGTGAAGCGAAACTTTGTGTCGAACTGTGTGCGGGTATAATTGTATGGTATTTATAGAGTAAACTTTTACTCTAGATATTTATTTACTCTCAGTTAAGCAAAAAAGTAACCAATCAAGTGAAATATTATCTTTTCATATTTACCTCTAGGTACTGTTGATTAAGAGGGAAATGCAGACTCATTTTTACTCTAAATTTTGGTAGAGTAATGTTCTTTACTCCAGATATTTTTCTCTTTCTCAATTTTTCACCATTTATTTTTCTCTCTTTTCCACTAACTTTATTTTACTCCATTTTACTCTGATGTTACCAATCACACTCGAAGTTCGCGTTTAATCTGCTTTGTTACTATTTTCGAACGTACAGCCGCCTACTCATCGCAGACATTTTAATTCGGTAATTAAAAGGGTCTGTGCTGAAAATTCTTAATTGTGTAAGATCTGATTGGTTTAACAGCATCGGTTGTGAATACGGTTGAGGGTGTTTACAAGAAACCAGTCATACTCTTAGAGCATTTCCAACTCCACTTTATTTTTCATTCTAAAATAGAGTTTAGTGTAAAAAATATTCCAATGGTACTCTATTTCTCATTCTATAATAGAGTGAAAAATAAGTCTACTCTAAATATAGAGTAAGTTGTTTTTTTGTTCATTACTCTATTTTCTACTCTAAAATAGAGTACCATTGGAGCAAACTTCATCTCTATTATAGAGTCACTTTATTTTAGAGTAAAAAATAGAATGAACCTTTGGAGATGCTCGACCATCTCTAATGTATTTCCTTATTTTTTCCTCTATAATAGAGGAACTCAATAATAGAGATGTGTTCTTCTCCAATGTATTTATCTATTTCTTCCTCTAAAAAAGAATATTCTTAAAATATTCTTTTATTATTTTACAACTAAGACCTTTTATTTATAAATGTTGAAAATTTACCCAATCATATAATCTTTTTAATTTTCATAAAATTACAATATTATTTAAACTAAATTTTTTATTACAAAAAGCTATCAAATATAATAAAATAAAATAAAGTAGACATTACCTAACAATAATACTATATTTTCACATAAATAATTTGTTAATGCATTTCGAAGTGAGAAATAAACATTGATTAATATTTAGGTTGAACTTAAATATTTTTATTAATATGTTAAAGATATGTAGAACTTTTAATAGTTAAATTTTAATTTTAGTTTCAGTTGAATAAAACGTTAAATCTCATCTGTTAATTTTTTTCAATTTTGAATAAATTAATGGTATTTTTTTGTTTATGATTATTTATAATTGTGAAAATTTAAAAATTATTATGTAAACTAAAATTGTGTTATTATATGTATAAATAATTATATTTATCTATAAACATGTATTTTAATTATAATTATAAAAAGTTAAAAGACCATTTTGCAAATAAAAAGTATGCCTCTAATATAGAGGAATACTATTTTTCCCTCTAAATATAGAGGTAAAAAATAGAAAATCTCTATATTAAGAGAAGAAATAAAGAAGGGTTGGAGTAGATTTTACTCTATTATAGAGTATATAGGCAAATATAGCATAGGGTTGGAGATGCTTTTAGAGCGTTGGACTGTATTATATCGATGATAGAATTATTCCTTTTTTTTTTGTAATTGGTGATATAACTGCAAGAAACATAATTTTATTTAATAGTATATAACTTCTTAATACATGTTTTCACCTGAACTTAACCCCTCGTTCAATCTTTATGTAATCTCGCCAACGAAAAACGAAAACACCGTTAATTAAACTTTTTAAACAGTAAATCCATAATATTATCCTCATATAATGAATAATAATTTTTTAATCTATGGAATTTTCTGGTCTCTGACTTTCTTTTATCTCCGCATTTTCATCCAACTTTAT
Organism: Raphanus raphanistrum subsp. raphanistrum; assembly: GCA_019706035.1. Taxonomy (NCBI): domain Eukaryota; kingdom Viridiplantae; phylum Streptophyta; class Magnoliopsida; order Brassicales; family Brassicaceae; genus Raphanus; species Raphanus raphanistrum. The sequence goes on along the minus strand of CM033980.1, from coordinate 11,859,895 downwards.
GATTATCAAATGTATACACATAATATAATTATAAATCAAACTCACAGTATGTCCAACAAAGTAAAAATATCTGAATACCAAATTTTGCTTATTTTTACTATTAAATATCTGATGGCAGTCACTATCATGGAAGATAGCTAAGCACAGACAGTAGTGAAAAAAACATTTTCGATTGTTTGATCATGATGACATCGTTTACATATCTATGCATACTTTAGTTTTCCATTTAAATTAAGTAAAGAATGTAATTAAGTGGCGATCTGATTCATGCTTGTCAAAGTCATGGCACTAACTCTAAATGATATTTTATGATCATTTCACGGATTTGGCTTCTATGGTGGCTAATACATCATACCGCTTAGTTATTTCATATATTATAACCTATAGTTTTATTTATCAGTTTCAGATGATTTGTATTAAAATGACAAATCCACTGTTATTTAAACATGGATTTTAAAAACTCATTTAAAATCTACTGTTATTAAACTTGACATTTCGTAAAGTACTCTGATATCCACTGTTATTGAAAATATTTTAAGTTGTGGAGTTTTAAAGTTTTGAGGTGATTTTAGGGTGTTTGGGTAGAGTTTTTTAGTTAAAAAAAAAATAAAACTCAAATCTCATTGTTTTAGGTGGTATTCTAGAGTAGTTTAACAAAAATCACCTAAATCTCTGCAACTTATTAAAATCATCTAAAACTCTATTAAAAATAAAATCACATCAAATATTAAATTGAATACATCCCTAATATAATTTTTTTTTACAAATTAATCCATGAATTCCAAGATTCACATGTCAAACTTTCAAATTCCAGTCCAACCGCAATATAAACTATATGTATATCGATAATGTGGCAACCATTTCCTTTTAACAAAAATCAAAACTACATCATTTTGATAGATTTTTTTACATCTAGAGACACATTTTCAGTTTCCGATTACATTCTAAGACACTTAGCACTTGTGACACACATTATTGTGTATGAAAGACATTAGTACCCCTAACATCTCCGTTGTTTCCGATCGGCGACCATTACAATCACTCTGGTTTTGTCTCTGTTACTCTCTCTCTTTAATGACAGAACAGCCATCTTGCTGCTCTCTAGTCCTAAGTCTAAGACTCTCCGCCGATTTGAAGAAACTCTAACCCAGACAACTACTCTCCTCCTCCTTCTTGTTGAGGTCACTGTTGAATCACCATTCTCCATGATTTGAAGATAAAGGTTTGTACTTTAACTTCGATGCCTCTGTTTTAGTCTTCCCTTTTGTTTGAATTTTGGTAAAGTTTCATGCTTTTTTGGGATGTCTCCATTTTTTTTCTTTTCTGGGATAGCACGAATACACAATCGTCTTCTCCTCAAAGTAATCAAACATGGTGGAGGCAGCAGGAGAAGGAGAGGTTTGCATGTTTCTTGCCGCAGCGACTCCGAGTTCGTGTAAAAGGCACGGTGGCTACTTTAATGTCTTCATCTAGGTAAATAAGGCTTCAAAGACACATCCCATGTACACAACTCGTCCATCTCCAGCTCCCCAGTCTACACCTCCCTTGTCCACATGTACACACATCTCATGTACACAACTTGTCCATCCCCAACTCCTCAGTCCACACCTCCCTTGTCTGTCCAACAGGACAACCCCGTTCTACACTCCACAAATCCCTGCTGAGCTAACTCAAAGCTCCCCTACACAGCTCCCCGTACACAACTACCTCCCCTACACACGTCCGTCGTACACACTTCCCCTGATCACGCTTTATCCGTCCACAACACTCCTGTCCACAAGTCTCCCCTACACAACACCACCGTCCACAACACTCCTGTCCACAACAATTCTGTCCACATCACTCGCAAACACAAAACACCAATCATCAACCCACCAAGCTTCTCCTAATCCTCCACTCTTCCCGTTGTTGGAGCTATGACATGGCTCTATTGGAAACTCCTCTAAGCAATACAACTAAGACACCCTCTTGGTTGTTTTTTATGTTACATATTTTTGCTTTTCCCTTCATCGGCTTTAGTCGGCTTTAGTGTATGTTTTGCATTTGTCATGTTCATGAACACCTTTTACAATGTAATGGTCATATAGAAACTCATCTTTAGCTTCTTTAATCTACATAATTTTCCACTGGCTTGTTTACTATTTTGTTAGTTTCGAAGAAACACTAAATGGTGCTCAACTAAACCACAATTGTTTTTTTTTAAATAACTTAGGATTATTCCCTTTCTTGCTCAATCTCCAGCGGCGAACAATAATATTAAACTCACGTCGTTGTCAACGTTCTCCACCTTTAAATTCACACCGCATGATCAGATCTCCTTTTCCTAATCCAATGGTTAGGAAACATTCTCACATATCCATAAACCTGACAAATTTAATGTTTTCAAACCAACGTCACTTCCACCGAACCGATTCCGTATATCGTCGCACAATTGGTTTTGGTTCATTAAGGGCATAAATGTCCACTTTTCTTCTTCATACAAGATATTGTGTCTAACAAGCAAGATGTGCCCTTTTGTGTAAAGTAAAGACATAATGTGTCTTATCTTGTAATCAACTCATTTTGATATCAAGCACTAAACTAAAAATATTGCATTCGACAAAATACGAATTTTGTAGCACGAAACAATCTAACCAGCGAGCAAACCAATTCGCCTACTAGACATAATCATTCATGAGATATATGAAAGCACATGTATGCTTTGTGTTTGGATGTTTAAAAAAAAAAACAGAGCTTTTTCTTCAGTTTAATTGCAAATTAGGGTTCTTAGAGCGGAGAATTGAAGTTTTCAACTGAACTTTCAAAATTTAACTTGATTCTACGATTCATGATGATTCAAGACGATTTTGTCAGTTCTGTACCCTAGTTTAAGAGAATTGAACATGAAAAAAGACTATGGCCTTGAGGTTAGTACAACGAAGAAGAAGTTCTGTTTTTTTCTGAAACGTTGAAACAAAAAGAGTATCTATCCCTTAGTATATCCAAGAACGGATAAGTCTATTAGGCGAGATGGTTCAGTCGCTGGTTAAATTGTGTCGTGGTGCAGGATTCAAGTTCTGTCTGATGCATTTTTTAGTTTAATACTTAATATCAAAATGACTTAATTTTGATTTCTGCTAAAAATAAACAGTTGACCCATCATCAATATGCAGGTGGTTTATATTTTGGTTTGACTAAAACTTCGACGTTTGATCTGGGGATTTTGGAATTCGTGGGTTAATTTACAAAAAAGAAAAATACATTGATATTTTTTTTGGAAAAAAACCCTTTTATTTATATACAACTTCTGTTGTTATGAAAATTAGGTCCGAACAAAATTAACCGGAACAAAAAAACTGAACCGTACAGAACCAAAATTATCCGATCCATAACTGAACTAGAAAACATAATAATCCGAAGGGTTCCTATCTTAACATATCGCGGGTATCCAGACTGAACCGAATTGATAACCGAATGGGTACTATTGGAAACCCAAAATATAATACATATTTAAAAATATTACTTATATTTATATTTTAAATAACTTAAATATTTCAATAATGATATAAATCCAAAAATAATTTTAGTTACATTTGAATTAAATATTGAAATATTCATATTTCCATAGTTATAATTTTAAAAGAAAATATTTTATAAACTATAATGTTTTTAAAAAAATAAGTATTTCAAGTATTTTTGCGGTAATTTGGATACTTTTTATTTGGGTAATTCATGTAGATTGGTTATTTTGAGTACTTTTGAGTAGATTGATTACTTTTAAGTATTTTGGGTAGATTGAGTACAAAAATAATCAAAACCGAACCGGACCCAATAATTTTTAGATAGTTACCGTCTCGTGATGTAATTATTCGATATGAACTGAAACCTAACTGATCCGAACTGATTTTTGGATGGTTCATGTTTGGTTATCTGAATTCCAAAACCGAAAGTCTGAAACCCTAACTAACTGAACTGAAACCGAACCGAAAATCAAATGCACATGCCTAATGAAATTATGGACTAATAAAACAGAATGGGCAAAAGAGAGAAGGTTATAAATGTATTTCATCAAAGTGGATTTAACTTTTCTAATTGCAATCCACTTAATGATGAAGCTAGCTTTATGGGCATATGCATGCACTGTTTTTTCTGCAAATGTCAAGATATATAACAATTATGTCGACGAAGTTCACAAGCACAACTGCAAAAAGGAAAATTGTTCTTGGAAGTTTCCCTTTTTGTATAATGTCAACAAGAAAACATAAATTAAATGTCAATGGTGGGCTTTGCCTCACACATCACACATTTCCCCCAAATTTCTCAATATTATAAACTGAGAACATCATTGTCGGTTACAAAATATTAAAGTCTTTCAACAAAAATAGTATTAAAATAAAATAAAAGTGATTCTAGAGGCTGTAGAAAATGAGAGAACCGTTCTCCTATAAAATTCCTCTAAGACCATTTTTTAATTGTGCATCATTTTAATGGAAAATATAAAAAAAATAAGATTTTTTTTTAAATGATGCATCATTTTGATTGAAAAAAAATGAAAATATAAATAATATCCCTTCATTGAAGAAATAAAGACAACTATTGGAGCAAATCTAAATTCATTTCGAATTGACATCATTTGAAGGAAAAATTAACCATGGGAAATATTGTAAACTCAGTTGTTAGCTGCCACTAAAATAGTCTCGGCGACTGGTTTGAATTGTAAGCTGGATCTATACTACTTTTATGACTGAATATATGTAAGGTTCAGTGTTTGCCCCTAACGAATGAATACACTGTCTCTGCGAAAAATAATAATGAATATATACCGTATACTATTTGAATCCTATTCAGCCTATAATGCTTGAGTTTTTTTCAGTGCTTTTATTTATCATATTTTAACAGTTAAGTCTTTTGATGTTTGCAGATGAAGACATGGAATAAATTTTCTTTGACTCCAGAAAGCAAGCTAACCACTGAGAAGTGGGGAAGGAACGTGTAAGTCGACTTATCACTTTTATATATGTATCTATTACAAGTTCATTGTATGGTCGATAATTGATGTTTTTATTGGCAATTCTATTTTGCATGTCTCTTAACTTCTGCAATCACTTTTGTCTTTTTATGTGCCTTAACTAACTTCGCTTTTCCAAACATTTCTCCTTCTGAATATATCCAGAGCGTGGTTGTTCTTTTATCCGGTTTGATACTTTGTTTCTGTTTCTCGCAGATTTGATTATCCGCAACCTACATTCCAGAAGCTACTGAAAGAAAACTGCACGGAACCATTTTTTGTATCTTACAGTTCTTTTTTCTCTTCCATGGCTCTGTTTCTCTAAGTACTACGTTTCTTCCTCCTTTTTCAGGATTTTTGTGTGGGTCTTTGGTGCTTGGATGAATTCTGGTATTACAGTGTGCTCACACTATTCATGCTTCTCATGTTCGAGTCAACAATGGCAAAAAGCCGTTTGAAGACGTTAACCGACCTAGGACAAATTAGGGTGGACAGTCATGGTGTATCGATGTGGAGGTTTGTGATTAAGTAGCACGCAAGTTTTCCTTAAAGATAGCTTCGGTAATACTGCTGTGTCTGAAAAAGTCAAATTTTAGGTGGGCAAAGCTCTTAGGCACTGATCTGCTGCCAGGAGATGTTGTGTCTATTGGGAGGCAGTCTACTGGTTTATTCTGGAGGAGAGGATAACACGGTACCAGCGGACATGGTTTTACTTTTCTCATCACATGAGCTGGCTTGAAACGTTGCTGTGAGTTGTTGTGGGCCTTACTCTACTCCAGCCCAGATTGGAATACATCTTGGGCCAAGCTATTGACAAGTCCATCACTTTTCCTTGTGCTACAAAATATCGGTGAGAAGCATGTGAAGGAAGCGAGAGTCTGTTACGAACAGTGACTCCACGCAAGAGAGTCATCTTCTTTGTGTGACTTTGAGAGAGAGAGAGAGAGAGAGAGAGAGAGAGAGAGAGAGAGAGAGAGAGAGAGAGAGAGAGAGAGAGAGAGAAAGATCAAGAGAGAGAGATCTTGGTGAGAGTGAGAGCTTCTCGGTTATCTCTTTGTATTCTGATATTCTCTTCTCTGTTTCTTCACCTCCTTACATCTTGAGAGATCGATTGTAAACACCTTCGATCGGTTTGATTGGTAATAATGGAAAGGCCGAGAGACCTTCTTCTCTCCCGGTGAGTAGCTCTCTTCCACATCGGAAGAGGAGGTGAACACCGGTCACCAAAAATCTGTGTGTCTCTTTATGTTATGCTTATTGCTTGAGAAGAATAGATCTGCGAATTGATTGTTGATACAGGTTGAATCGGATATCAATTCTCAACAGTTGCGTCATGACATTCTAGGAGAAATCGTCGCCAGAGAAGCTGCCGTCTCACCAATGGATTAGTACAACAGCATCATTTCATGCAAGGGGCTACACATTCCTCTTAGGACTATATCGTGTCTCCCAAGCAACTAAACCATCACCAGGGTTTCGGCCGCTTTATGGTCCAAACTGTTTCTTTTCAAGTTTTCATTTCTCATACCAAAACTAACTAGGCCTCCTAAACCTCGGTCCATAAACAATCAATTTTAATCTCCCTGAAAGGCCTACTTACAACACGACCAAAATCAGTAATCAAAAATACAAATCTAACAAAGACTAATAAGTATTGACCAATGTATCATTTAACTATAATAAATAATTGACATCCACTATATATGAAATAATATTATGCCCTACCACACTATCATCTATTTCCTTACACCAAATTCAAGTTTAATACCAAACATCCAGCTAGATCTGGGTATTCAGGTCTTCTGATTGGATTCGGACCGATTCCTTTCAGGTCCGGATCTTTTGAGTCTTAGACATTTAGATCCAATAGGTACTTCTAATTTTTTGGTTGGGTTCTGATCGCTTGGGATCTATAATTAAATAGTTGTAACATACCCATTATTTTTGGGTATACATCGGGTCTGGATCGGGTTCGGATATTTAGGATCTAAAAAACAAGAAATATGCTAGTTTCATCAAATTTAGTCAAAATATGTCATACATATCTAAATTTTTATAAAATAAATTTAAAAACTATTAAAACTAAAATAAAACATTTTTTTAATTCTAAATTTTACATTTAAAGTTTCATATTACTTGAAAATTACAAAATAATAATAAAGATTTTTAGCAAAAAAATATTTCAACTAAATCATAAAATATATAAACTAGAACACAACAAAACATAGTTTTGAATATTCATGTTTTTAAGTGGGGTATTAAACGGTTCTTATCGGTTCGGTTCTTTTGAGGTCTAAATCTATTTGGGTCGATTCTTTTTGGTTCTGTTTTTTTCGGGTAAAAATATTTTGGACTCAATAGATACTTAGAGCATCCTCATTAGAGGATTTAAGCAAAGGGTCACACGTTTTTCGAAAAAGAAAAATAGTATAATAATCAAAAAGCAGTGAACCTGAGTGAGAGAAGTTCGTGGTAGTGAACCCGAGTCTTCACTGTTCTGCGGGCTCCACGCCACGTGGCGGCCCGCGATAGGTTCGTCTATATATATATATATATATATATTTTTTTTTTATAAAAGAAAAAGTCAAACAAAAAAAAATTAAAATAATAAAAAAACGTTGGAAATCGGGAATGGAGGTATTGCTGATGGGCATGCTCTTATAAATTTTCGGTTCGGTTTCGATTCGGATATTTTCGGATCGGTTCTAGTTTGAGTTTTCGGGTCTAGACTAAAAAAGAAAATTTATCTAGAAATATGAAAACTATTTAAAATAAACAAATTTATTTTAAACGACTAATAATATAAAACAGAGAGAATAATTCATTTGTATGTTACGATTTTTTTTCTTCTTTTTTCTGTCAGCTGGCGTTTTTTTTCTCAGAGTTTAGAAGTTCAAAATATATTTATTTGTTGGCCAACAAATAAGATAATACTTTTATCTACATGAAAACTAAGATAATACTGTAGTATTTTGGTTTCTTTTTTTTTTGGTAGATGACAGGAGACAATTGTCTCCCACTTTTATTCAAAACTCAAAACCAACTACAAGCAAACACGACGAGGTCTAGAAACGCCGCCTAAGTCCTCCAACACAATCGGAGCAACAAACTCCGGAACAGTCTCAAAATAATGTAAACCAAACGGTAAAGAAAACGCATAGGTTGCTAACCCATCGGCAAGACGATTAGCTTCCCTATACACATGAGAAAATTTGACTATCCAGTCCCTTGATATGAAGCCATAGCACAAACGTACTAGGAAAGACAGAGGATGAGAATCCTGTATCCCTGTCTTGAGAAAATCCACCACAGTCGCAGAGTCCACCTCCACCTCCAGTCTTCTGATACCACACTCCCACGCAATACATAGGCCATAATACACTCCCCACAGTTCCGCCAAAGTTGCCGAGCAAATACCAATGTTCCCCGCGAAACCCCCTCTCCACTCGCCATATTCATCTCTTAGAACTCCTCCTGCAGTTGCCAAACCAGGATTACCTCTGGAAGCTCCATCAGTATTCAACTTGCACCAGCTGGTTGCAGGACGAAGCCATGATATTTGCTTCTCCACTCGAATCCCTACAGCCGAATTCTCACTCAAGTTTTTGTTCGCCAATATCACTTCGCGAGCCTTGTCTTTAACAAATTGTACTCTATCTCGACATTTCCCTATTTCCCCAAACACATAACCACATCTCCACTTCCAACACCACCACACAGTCAGTGCAAAGAGGATTGCCCAACGATCTTCATTACTGGATGATCTATTAGAGAGGTTCTCATATAACCATTCTAGAAGCGGAAGGCTAAAGAATCTTTGCCTTTTGTTTGGGGGTACCATCTTCACCCATAGTCCCGCCGCCGCCGAGCAATCTCTAAGGACATGAAGGATCGATTCATCATCATTCCGGCACAGTTGACACATCCCATTCTCACTCAAGTGTCTCCGTTTGCGTTCCAAATTCGTCATAATTACTTGCCGAGACACCAGCCATAAGAACACTCGAACTCTTTCCGGCGCCTTGAGACTCCATATCTTCTTGTAAAGAGCCTCCATATTTGGACGTGGGATATCATCCTTAGTCAAAAAATGATATGCAGACTTCACAGAGAAGGTACCGTCTTCGCTCTCACTCCATGAAATTCTATCTCGAGCCCCAGTAGTATCATCTACCACCATTGTAGCCAAACGCAGTCGCATCTCTAATGACAGATAAGGCTCCAGAGTTTGAGTTAACCAACCGGTTCCATTTTGCCATAAGTCTCTAACTTTTGCTTCCAACATCTCCATCGGAATCTCTACTATACGCGATTCGAATATAGGCTCATTTGATAACCATTTATCTTTCCAGAAGCTGATCTTACGTCCATCCCCTAGAACCCAACCTGCCCCTGGTAAAAGCACCTCTCGAATTCCCAAAATCAGGCTTCTCCAAGTTGGTGACCATGTTCCTTTGACTACCAACCATGTCTGATCTTGTAGCTCCCCCACTTTAAACTTTTTGCGCAAGATCTGCACCCATAAGCCATCTTGAGAGTTTAATAGTCTCCACCCAAGTTTCGCTAGAAGCGCAACATTCATCTCCTTCGCTGATCTGACACCAAGCCCACCTTCTCTCTTTGGTTTACAGACATTCTCCCATGACACCAAGTGTTGCTTTCGATTTCCCTCGCTGCTTCCCCATATGAAAGATCTAGCAATCTTATCGATTTGATCTAAGGTCGATGCTGGGAGGGCTATAGTGCTCATCGTATGAACCGGAATAGAGGACAAAACAGACTTTGTTAAAGTTATCCTCCCCGCCAGACTTAGGAACTTCCTCTTCCAACCAGCGAGCTTAGAGGAAACTTTTACAATTACTTCCCCGAACGTTTCCTTGTTTATCCTTTTCTGCAGTACCGGCATACCCAAATACTTCCCCAAATCCTTCGTGCCTCTGATACCACTCTCAGCACTGATTAAGTGAGCTAAATCTCGGTGTATATTCTGCGAAAAGTATATTAGCGATTTCTCCAGGCTCACTTTCTGCCCTGACGACTCGCAGAATCTCTCCAGAACTCTGCGTATGATCCGAATCTGCGATACCGAAGCTTCTGCAAACAAGATCAGGTCATCTGCAAAACATATATGAGATAGCTCTGGACCACCTCTTGAGAGTCGAATCGGTTTCCATTCCTTCTTTGCCACAGATAGGCCAATTTGATGGCACAGTCTCTCCATGCATAACACAAAGAGGTATGGAGATAAAGGGTCACCTTGTCGGAGCCCACGCTGAGGCGTAAACGCTTCTGTTCTTTCTCCATTCCACAGTAAACTCATCCCAGGGTTCTTGACGCATTCCATAATCCATGTGACCCATATCTGTGGAAGCTTTGCCGCAACCAGAGTTTCCTCAAGAAAGTCCCATCTGATCCGATCATATGCCTTCTCAAGGTCCAATTTGAGAAGCATCCAACCTTTACGCCCTTTCTTCCTCCTCATTGAGTGCACTGCTTCTTGTACAACGACTATATTATCAGTGCTCAGTCTACCCGGTATGAAGCTAGCTTGCGATGGACCTATCAACTTCGGCATGAGCTTCTTTAATCTTAAGACCATCGCTTTTGTTACTATCTTAAATAGCACGTTACATAAGCTAATGGGTCGGAACTGCATAATTCTCTCCGGTTTAAGGACCTTTGGTATAAGTACCACCAATGCATCATTCATACCTGTCGGAAGGATTCCTGATCGAAAGAACTGTAATCCAAACCTGGTAACTGACTCTCCCACTACATCCCATGACTCTTGGTAAAACACCGGTTGGAAACCATCAGGCCCCGGGGCTTTAAACTTACCCATAGAGCGAGCGGAAGCCTCCACATCCAATGCCGAGAACGGTTTGTTCAGTAGTTCCATTTCATCTCGAGTGAACTCAGTAAAGCCTTGCTGCGGTAGCTTCTCCGAATCGAGATTAATATCTTCCGTAGAATACAGTCTTTTATAATAAGTGATGGCTAGCTTCTCCAATTCTTCTGGCTGATCTATCCAATGTCCATTCTCATCCTTTAGCATCTCAATTCTGTTTCTCTTCCGCCGCACTATCGTAGTCGTGTGATAATACTTTGTGTTTCTGTCACCGAAGACTATCCATTTGTCACGCGACTTCTGGTACCAGAGGACCTCTTCCTGTTCCAGAACCACGTCCAAGTCTTTTAATAAAGCCGCCTCCCTCACTAGTAAATCATCATTCGGGTTCCTATCCAGCTCCTCCTGAACCTTTGTGATGTCTCCAAGTATTTTCTCTTTTCTCCTATTCACGTCCCCAAAGACTTCTTTGTTCCATTTCTTAAGCTTTACCTGTAAGATAGCCAGTGCCTCCGGAGTACTCATGTCTTTATCCCAGGATGCAAGTAGCAACTCTTTGAAACCTTCATGTTTAAGCCATGCCGCTTCAAATCTAAATGGCCTTCTCCTTGGATCACCTTTCTGCTCCGGCGCAAGTTGCACATAGATTGGTGCATGGTCAGATGCTAAGAACGGAAGATGAGAGACCACCGCTTCTTGCCACTTCATCCTCGCTTGCGCATTACACAATATTCGGTCCAAACGCTTAGCAACAAAATTTCTTGTATCCTTCCCTCTTCTCCAAGTAAATGTGTTTCCTCTAAACCCCATATCCACCATAGCGAGATCATTGATCCACTCTCCAAAGGCTATCGAGTCTGGTGAGAGTCTACCGTTCCCTCCAGTTCTTTCATCCAGTCTTAAGATAGTATTGAAGTCGCCCCCCACCACCACCGGCTCATCTATACTATCCAACACTCTCTTTAACTGTCCCCAAAGTCCACTTCGCCGACTAACAGTTGGCGCTGCATACACTGCAATAATATGAATAACCTCAGTTCCTATCACTGCCTTAGCATGGATGAATTGTTCCGACGATTCCAAAATCGTGAACACTCCCACTTGATCTCTCCACAACAGCCAAATTCCTCCACTCTGACCCGTAGCATCCACACGGAATGAGTTATCGAACCCCAAGTTCTGACAGATCCTCATTGCCTTGTCTCCACCCGCATGGGTTTCAAATAACGCAAGGCAATCAGTATTATACTTCTTCAAAATGTATCTAATAGAACGTCTGAAATTGGGTTTATTTGCCCCCCGGCAATTCCAGAATAAGCAATTTATCATCTTCGATATGATTAGGTTCAAAAGAATTCCCGGGGCACCCTGTTATGCAAGGGACAGTACCCTCTCATCTTCCTGCGGAAGGTTCAGTATACCAGTCTCGCTCTGCTCCATCTCACTGGTAGTACTCTCCATTGGGTTCTCCAATTCCTCATCTCGCAACTGCAATGGAGCTAAGGCTCGAGCTTCCTCCACTCTCTCCCTGAAAGTTCCATTCGATCTCCCCACATCAGATCTCTCCACTCTGAGTCTCTTTCCAGATTCTGAGAGACTAACTTCACCCTTAGTTGGCCCAAACACTAAGCCCCGGACAGGTCTGTTATTAGGCTTTTTCTCCCTGCCTCTTCTTTCACCCGTTACTTTCTTATTCCCCGCTCCTTTCACTTTAGGACCCACCTTTGAACTCGTTCCTTCACTCGTATTTCCACCGAAAGTTAGAGTATCCTTCACCTGCAAGATTCCCTTATCCTTCTTGTTCTGGATATTGGTATCTTGGTTTTCTTTGTTCTCTCCACCATTAACTACATCCACGCTTGCTTCCCCCATATTTGTAGCCATCTCCAAGCTGCCAAATTTATTTGAGAGCGCAACAGCCTCTCTATTAGTGCGACTTGCTTCCACTGCCACTTCTCGAGACACCGCATTAACCCCACGAGCTTGCGCTTGCGTTCCTCGTCTCGGCCCCTTAGCTGGAATAAAACCATCACTTTGCACTAAAACATTCTGACGCGGCGTAGGATGAGTCAATGTCAACATCTCCGTATGGGCTGCCTGACTTGCCGCTCTTTCCGCCATGATCTTTGGGCATCCATGGACAAGGTGTCCGTAGATTCCACACTTTGAGCAGATTTCAGATAGACCTTCATATGCAACAAAGTACCTCTCACCGTTTATTAATACTGTCCCTTTCAAAGGCTTTGCAAGATTGACTTCAACACACACTCTCGCAAATCTAGCTCTTTCAAAGTTCAAAGTAGTCAGATCCACCCGTACTGGTTTACCCAAGCCTTTAGCAATTCCCATAAGGATCGATCTGTGATAGAAGTTCACTGGAATGTTAGTTAGTCTAATCCAGACTGGAGTTGTGACAATGTCATCTCTTAGCGGGTCAAACTCCGGCGACCAGGCTCTGACCATAAGATAACTCCCAAACATTCTCCATGGACCTCCTGTTAACGCTGCCAAGTACTCACTCTCCTTCTCGAACCGGATCATGAAGAACTGCCGAGGCAAGTCCATGACATACATCGCACCTGTCGGGTTCCATAACTCCTTTAACTTCTTCCTCAAGGCAGTGATCACCACGTTCCTACCCAAAACCCTAACCACCATACACTGTTTCCACATCCCATTCATTGCTTCCAGTACCTCCGTCTCAATCGTAATAGAAGGTTCGCCATCTTCCCCATTCGGAAATTCCACCCGCAGTCTCTCTGTGACAAACTCATCATCAATCAAATTCTCCGGCACCGGCATACCCCCTTCGCTCGTTCCTATTACCTTCGAGACGTACGAAACCCCCTTATCTGGCGGGTCTCCTGGTGGTCTCGCTCTCTCCCCCGCGTCTAACATGGTCGCATCTCGATCGTCCGCCTCCAAGCCCCTCGCGTCGCTTATCGCCAAAACCCTAGAGCCGCTCATGTATCAGTTATTTTCTTTATGTAGTATTTTGGTTTCTAGTTCTAGCCAATTGTTACCCTTAAAAACCAGCGAGTGACACAAGAAGAAAAAATCTTGTTAGGATGTGATCACAGCGGAACACGTGGAGGATGGTGATTAGATCGACCAAGTGAAAGACATGCAACTTTTGTAGAAATATATGAGCAGATTGACGTGGGCCAACACAAATCTGACGTGGCAAAAGGTAGACTTTGATATAGATTCTCCAAAAACGCTGCAAGTTGATAAACTTTAGAATGTGGCAGCGACCTACGGAACCTTTTTGTTGAAATTCAATGGTTTACTGACACGTCGTTGAATCCAACCTTCCTTCGCTTTTCCTTATCCACACGTACAAACTGACTGGTCCGATTCCTGATCATGCAGAGTATACTGAGCACATACAATTAAATCTCTTTGTTGATAAATTGTATTGTCTTTTTATTTATATATATCCCTTAGATTCTGGGAAAGAAACAAATATCAAAAACCAAGCAATCTAAATGACAGCTTTCTCCATATCTAGGATAAATACTGGTTTGTAAATAGAAAGAGACGATTTCTTTATTCATCTTGACTTACACAAAGAACACAGAACATAGCTGTTCTTTGTTGATCTAAAATGTATAACTCGTGTAAAAAGATAGCTGTCATCTTAACATTTGCACACAAAAATAGCTGTCAAATACATGAAGTTCAAAAATATTTTTTGTCAAAAAAAAGTTCTAAATATTTAATTTAGGTTTTGACTCGTTATCATTGTAAGAACTAAGAGTAAACGAACAAGATAAAAAAAATTATTATTTTGTCAAAATAACAATTTAGGTTTTTCGTTTATTCTTAGTTTTTTTTTCTTTTCACAAAAAAACTAAGAGTAAACGAAAAAGATGAAAATTATTACTTTGTCAATCAAATAGAATTATATTTCATCTTAGTTATACTAGTTATTATGTAAACAGAAAAACATTCATTATTATTTTAAGTTTGATGAGAGTAACATTATATTTTTAATAAAATTATTTTCTCCTCTGTTTTTCACTTTATATTTTCACATCTTTAAATATCTATTCGGTCAGTATATAACAAACACAATTATTACTCTAAAATAAGCGAATTATCCCTTAAAATAAATTGGAAATCATTTTAATTTTATTTTAACATTTAGTAATCCTTTCTTTTATGATATAAATTACAGGTCACTTTCAACTACGTAAATTTTGCTTGGTTATATGTAACTTAAGATAGATTGTGAACATGAGCTTCCACAAAGAAAATGACGCTCTGTAAACAAATGAAGGTTGTCGATACTTTTATTTTAGTCTCTTAATTCAGAGTAAATTAAATATGTCATTTAAAATAACAAATTTTACACCCAGACCAATTATAAATTTAATATAATATATATTTAAACCAATTCTATGTATTATTTAAATTCAGTAAAATACAAAAAAACTATGGACTTCAATTAAGGTTTTTATATAATAATTAGGTGATTCTTCGTGCTCATGCATGGATATATAATTTAAAAAAAATAAATTAAATTATAATTAGTGAGTATGTCATTTTTATTTTTTTTATCATTAATTTAAACAGACTCGTATAGATTCTGCAAACTAAATTGGTAGCTCCAGATTTATATGGATAACAAACAACAGTTGCTTTCTTGCACTGCGTGTGAGACTATCTGCTATGTTTTATATTTTTCATTTAGATTAATGTGTATTTTAAAATTAAATTTTAATTAAATACACTTCGTTTCCTTCTCCGTTAAATCAATGTCAAAAGTATTTATTTTATCAAATTCAAAAAATAGATTTTTGTTGGATAAACAATTTATGAAAATTATATATCAACTATTCATTTAACAATTCTGAACGAAAAAGTATTACCAAATTTGAATTGAAACTGGATAAATATCCAAACGGATTTACCATTTCGGTATCTAGAAAATTAGAACCAAATATGATCCTAACGAAATATTTAGGGTATTCGAATGTATTTGAATCATATTTATATACTTGAATATGTTAGCTATTTTTAGAGCTAATATCCAAGATATAAGCTATTTTAAATTTGTCTAAAATATTTGAAATATAAAAAATTGTCAAAAGTAAACATCTAAAGTAGATAAATAATAATCAAAACACCAAAAATACTTAAAATATATATTTATTCTCCATTCAAATATTCAAGTTAAACATGTTTTTAATTTTTAATTTAGGTACTTTGGTTTACATTAGTCAAATATATATGTTATATTATTTTTATTTTTTAGATTTACGAAAATTTAAAGTATATATAAATTTTAAAATAATTTAAACGGATTATCCGAACCCGCAAAGATCTGGATCGAACCGAAACCAAAATTTATAAATATCTGAATAGAGCTGGAATCTTTGAACTCAAAAATCTCAAATCCGAATAGATTTCAATTGAATTTGAGTAGGTATCCAAATATCCACTCATAGCTTAGTCAATGTAAAACGATCAAATATTATAAATACATTATTAATATAAATAAATAAAAACTAAAACAGAATATTAATACCCGGTTACACTAATCAAGATCTAGTTTTTATTAAACTGGAAAGAAGAAGAAGCGAAGTTTAAATTCAACCGTACAACATTTTCTTATTTCAAGTGTGAAGATGAATATGTTTTATCTCAAAAAAAAAAAATTTATTTCGGATATCTTTTTTATTTTCTTTTCATCAAAGAGCATTTAAGAAGAAATAATCAAAATTAGTTTCATTAAAATACATTTATATTTGTAGGATTAAGTAGTCTAGATTTAATGTTTACAATTAAAGGGGTGGAGTTTTGAAGATATGATTTTAAATTTTTGAAGATAAATAAGTATTAAAAATTTTAATAGTTTCAAAAAGTATTTTCGAATCTCAAAAATAAAATTTGAAAAAAAGTATCGAAAAGATTATAAAAGTTTAAATTTGAAAACACATAATTTGAAAGTATAAAAATAATAAAATATTTTTATTTATTTTAGTTTTAGTTTTTTTTTTATCTCTTTAAAGAAACTTATTTTGGCTATTTTGAAAACAATTAAAATAAGAACGATCTGAGAGAATTGTCATTAATTAAAAGAAAAAAAGAATAGATGCGAATAATACAGACACGAATTATTAATATTTATGATTATTAAAATCGGGAAACCCGACCCGGTAATAATAAAGGGGGCGAAAAGGAAAATATCGGAGGCCACATAAACTTGTGGCTGAGAAATGAATGGTGATGCTGACGTGGTACCCCCCTCCTCTTTTATACGGATCTAAATCCCTTCTTTCAACACTTCACCTCCATATCTCCCCTCCTCCCCCAAATCTCCCAAAAACACACACACACACAAATATTTTATAAAAAAGAAAACAAATATTTCCACAGAGTAAGAAGAATCAGAGACTGCCCACCAGCTTTTTTTCGTTCTTTCACACCTCTGTTTTGATTAAAGAAGAAATGATGATGGAAAGTAGAGATCCAGCTATTAAGCTCTTCGGTATGAAAATACCTTTTCCGGCTGCTTTCGAACCGATGACGGTGGCGGTGGTTGAGGAAGAGCATACCGGCGGAGATGGAGGAGATGATAAACCACCAGAGAAGGTACTGATTTATTGATTGATTATATGCTCTGTTTTCTTTAAAAGGGATCAATAAAAGCAATTTCGTAAAATAAAAATATTGAAACTTGTTAGTAAAATTAGACAGAAGTAAATGGAAGTCTTCAAGTAGTTTTCATACAGACAAATCTATTTTGTCTGAATCTCATAAACTTTGACAGAATCCTCTGTTTCGAGCTCACCATCATGTCCAATACTTTTTTTTGAATCAGATTGAAACTCTCTGTGTAGTTTTATACTCTTTGGATCTCCAATTTGTGTTATGGTTTTTCCATCTTTATGTTTTTGTTTTCTTAATAGTGTTATGTTAATCTTAGAGATTCTAGGAGTTGATGAAAATTATATATTTTCTCAATTACTTTAAGAATAATTGTTTGATTATTCGTCTAGAACTTTCTTTTGAGACTTTGTTTATTAATTGGTCCATTGCAAGTGTTCTTATTTTAACTGTTTTTTTTTTTAATTTCCTCTCTCAGGTAACTACTGAGCAAGTAACTCCAGAGTTATCAGAGAAGAAGAATAACTGTAACAACAACAACAACAATCTGAATGATTCAAAACCCGAGACAGGGGACAAAGAGGAAGAAGCAACATCAACTGATCAGACAGAGAGCGATCAGCAGACAACAGAAGACGGTAAAACCCTGAAGAAACCAACCAAGATTCTGCCCTGTCCCAGGTGCAAGAGCATGGACACCAAGTTCTGTTATTACAACAACTACAACATCAACCAGCCTCGCCATTTTTGCAAGGCCTGTCAGAGATACTGGACCGCCGGAGGCACCATGAGGAATGTTCCCGTCGGTGCTGGACGCCGCAAGCACAAAAGCTCCTCCTCTCATTACCGTCACATCACCATCTCCGAGGCTCTCCAGGCTGCAAGGCTCGATCCTGGCTTGCAATCCAACACACGTGTCCTTAGCTTTGGTTTACAAGCTCATCAGCAGCACGCTGCTCCCGTGACCCCCGTGATGAAGCTACAAGGAGACCAGAAAGTCCAAAACGGAGCTAGAAACGGGTTAGCGGATCAGCGGGTCGAGAATGGAGATGACTGCTCAAGTGGATCCTCTGTGACTACTACCTCAGTGGATGAAACAAGAGCACAGAACTGCAGAGTTGTTGAACCACAAATGAACAGCAACAACAACATGAATGGTTATGCTTGCATCCCTGGTGTACCATGGCCCTACACATGGAATCCAGCGATGCCTCCACCAGGTTTTTACCCTCCTCCAGGGTATCCAATGCCGTTTTACCCTTACTGGACCATCCCAATGCTACCACCGAATCAATCCTCATCACCAATAAGTCAAAAGGGTTCGAGTCCAAACTCTCCTACTCTAGGGAAGCACTCGAGAGACGAGGAACCTTCAAGAAAGGGCGATGAAACAGAGAGGAAACAGAGGAACGGGCGGGTTATAGTCCCGAAAACGTTGAGAATAGACGATCCTGACGAAGCAGCAAAGAGCTCTATATGGACAACATTGGGAATCAAGAACGAAGGTTCGAGATTGGGAAGCAAAGGCGGTGGTATGTTCAAAGGGTTTGATCAGAAGACGAAGAAGAGTAACAACGAGAACCCTCCTCTTCTTTCTGCTAACCCTGCTGCTCTATCGAGATCACTCAATTTCCAAGAACGGGTCTAGAGTTGATATACGTATGTGTATATATATATATATATGTATGATTGTTTGTATATACATTTTATTGGAGAATGAAGGTTTTGAGACTCTTTATCTCTTTTCTTCTTTCCTCGTGACATAACTCCTCTTGGTAGTCTCTCACTAATACATCCTGATGTTTTGTGCGGTTTGATCTAGGTCCGGTTTGGCAATTAGTAATTTCGTTTTTGTTTAATTCTCACTAAATGAGAAACTGATTGAAATACCATAAGATAACTACCATTTCTCAATAAATATGTTCAATCAAAATTTTAACATTTAAGTTTTGGGTTTAATGATATTATTTAGGATTTAGTATTTAAAAGGTGGAGTTAGGTCTATAAACTTCTATAAATGTTTACAAATTATTTTATATATTTATAGATGATTTAGAAAGGTTAATGAAAAATTGTTTGAAATATACTAAGTTGGATATCAATTTCCGAAAATATACATAGTTAGAAATACTATATATTTGGGTTTATGGTTTACTAATTATTGTTTAGGATTTAGTATGTAGAAGGTGAGGTTAGATTGGATTTATAAACTTTCACAAATAATTTCTAAACATTTATAAATGATTTAAAAGGGTTAACTTCTCATTTCTATAATAAACTTAAAATAATATAAAATTGTTATTATTTAAAGATAAATTTTAAAATAATATAAAATTTAGTAAATATAGAATTTTTCCAAAACTAAGTTTTCTCCCAAACCATATCAGTTTTATCTCTTGTTCTAAAAATCAGTCGCCTAGCCGACTAGGCGGCTGCCTAGGTGCTATTCATCCGCGTCAATTTATTCCAAATCGGATGTCTGATTTTAATCTGTCTAGCCGTCTAAATGACCGCCTAATTTATTTTTTTATTTTTTATTTATTTTTATTTTTAAAAAATAATTATTTTATTTATTTGATCTAAAATATTATAAGTAAAACTTATTTGCATACTTTTGGTGAAAATTATGTCGTATTAAGTTTATATTTTTATATTTGTGTGTTTTATACAGTTTTAAACATGAAAATGAATTAATTTTATATAACATTAAAAATTAATGTATTTTATAACATACTAAACAATCTAAAATTATGCTCAACGTAATTCCTGCCTAATCTCCAATTTTCTCGCTAGACACTAGGTCTGATCCAACCGCCCGACTAGCACCTAGCGTTTTTTTTAGGGGTTTTACTCATATTTTAAACAAAACTAACTGAATTAGCATAACTAAAAAACAAAAACTTTGATTTAGTTTGATTAAAAACATTGAATAATCAACTTAACTAAAATCAAATTGTAAATTTTTGGTTTAGTTTAGTAGATTTTTATCTTTTTCGAATTAATCTAAAACTAAACTACTTGAACCGAAAAAAAAAAACGAACTAACTAAACTCAAATCCTTTTTGTACATTACACTTTCCGATTTGCTCTTTCTTTTTTTTTCCTTGTTTTCTTTCTCACTTCATTTGTTAAATGTTGAACATTAATGGTAGAAAGTTGACACTGACAGTTGTTGCGTTGGCCATTACAATTTACAACCGACAGTCTTTTGAGGCTTATCACTTGTTCTTATCTTGTGAACAGTTCTGCTAACAGGAAGATACAAAAAAACAGTGAGGATGCAAGATTTCCTTTTTGGAAAATCTTGATGCAAGTTAACTTTAATCTTTGACGAAAAAATTGAACTGTGATCTAATGGCTGACTCCGCGGTGTTTTGAAATCTTTTAGCTTTACCAAAGGTTATTAGCTTAGCTGAAAAGAACTCATAGTCATTGTGTAAAACATCTCTAGAGTGACTACTAAAACGATATTAATATTACTAATATAGTTTCGGGTTGGAAAAATTATGGACTCCAAACTATTTTTTTTGTGCAACACGGACTCCAAACTTTCTAATAATAATAATTTTAGCTTCGAGTTAACCTTATTTTCAAAGGATTTAAAATCTAATACAATAAAGTTGGGAAATCTGCCTCATTAAGCTATCCACGACATTTTGGTGAGAGGGGCAAACGACAACACCTGTCGAAACCACACTGGATTGTGAAGGTCACGCGTTTTATTATCGTCCCGTACGTCGCTTATAGTTTTCAGTTTACAAAGATGTTCTTCTGCGTTCTTCTTCTTACGGCTGCTTCCTCACCTTCGACTTTCCCTTGATTAATCCACACCTCCTTCAAATCAAATTAACGGAATATATCACTCTGATTTCTGAAGCGAGAGCGAATCAAAGAATACGCAGAATTTTAGGGTTCGAGATGCCCATTCTTTGTCTCGATTTCTAATCATTTTCCCGATCCGACGAGAGGATGAAGAAGACGCAGTATCAAAAACATGGGCGCTAATTCGGTTCTATCGGATGCAACACTCGATCTAGATGAGCAGATCTCGCAGCACGTGCAGTGCAAGCCTCTCTCCGAGAAACAGGTGCCTCCATTTCTCTTCCCAAACTGGTTCCGTATCCCCTTTTTGTTTCTCGATGTTTAAATGTTGTTGAGTGGATCTCAGATTTTGTTTCAAATGAAATTTTTTTTTTCTTTCTTCTGTGAGTATGTGATTACTCGGTTTGATGTCTGAGTTGTGGAGAATGGCTTCTGGGATAGGTAGAGGTAGACGCATGTGTATATTGGCATTCAAGTCAGTTTTGCGGGTTGAAAAGATTACTTTGTTATATAATTTCAAGGTAGAGATATATTGGGTTCGGAATAGGTGGTTCACTTGCACTTTGATAACCATTTTAGTCTGGGTTTGCCTGACTCACATAAAAGTTATCATTTTAATACGTGATTAACAAAACAAGATCTCATGTATGGATTAGTGGTTAGAGATGAAAATGTGAATAGAGTTTTGCAGATAGATGTTTGATAAGTATCACTCTGGAGCTCAACAGGCTGTAAATGATATTTCTGTTTGCTGCTTCTGTCAAAATGGTCTCTCAAACATTTCAGTTTTATGTTTTTGATACATGATATTGCTGTTAGTCCTGTATCTCTTTAGGAATTTTAAAGGAGGTGAAAGATGAACTCATCATGTGCAGTGTTGTTTTGTTTTGAATGTGCGAGCACTACGCATCTAAATGGACATTTCATCATGTCTCACTATTTCAGGATAGCTTGATTTGCTCTCACGCAAGATGGGGATTTTTTGGCCACGGCCAGATCAACGGATACTCTGATTCCGCTCTTTAATACTATCGATGTCACCTTGCGGCAAGAGGTACCACTAAGCCATTTACGGTTTTAACTTAATAGAAAGCTTTGATCTTTGTGGAATAATTATATCGCAGATCTGGTCTTTAGTATATTATTTTCTGTGGATTCCTTTCTTTTATGCACCTCAAATCCGAAAATTTTAGATGGTAGTCATGAGGGTGTAACATGTTGATTAAAAAGGATGCATATTTTGCTTAGTGAGATCAATATGGTAATAGTCTGATAGGACCACATTAGACGGTTAGGTTCATTTATAAATCCATGGCCAGATCAACTGTTGATACGGAACCTGTGATGATACATCTTGCAGTTATTTACTTCCCAAAGACTCTCATGGTATATAAATATACTGGTGAGAATCCCACCCTTTAATTCCTAATTTTGATATTCAAGTTAGACCGACGTGCTCTTCCTCTTAACATGTCAAACAAATCTTTACACTAACTCATTCACAAGGAGTAATGAAAATCCAGACAATGATATGCCAGCTGCTGGAGCTGTTAAACTTACACCATCAATGGACCAAACCGTTGTGTTACTCTGAACAGCACATGATTCAGTACTAATCTGCTGGTTGAAGGCCACCCAAGAGAGGGTTCTAAACCACATGAGCTCCCTGTTATACCTGAGATGTCCTCAAAAGGAATCTCAAATTCCCAGAAGTGGAGTTAGGACACTCTTTCAAAAAACTATGCAATTATTAGTATTCAAAGTATGTGAGTTCATAATATTGTTGTGGACTATAACTGCTGCTCTACTTTAAGTTGTAAAAAGAATTCCTCTAAACAAATAAATAGTGTACATTAGCTCTTTCAATCACGCTTATAAGTGATGTTTCTTAAAAAAAAAATTTGGTCACAGCAAGGCAACTACGTTTGCTCTTCTTAATCATGTTTATCACAATCTTTAAACCTCTTACTAAAACTTAACTATTTAGTTAAATAACCACTTTATAAAAGCAAGTATTGTAAATTCTAAACTTAAACACAGACTCATCTCTACTCTCCAATCTATTGAACGCAACGGTAACAGACGATACCACAGTGTTTCTAATTTTTTCAACTCTGTTGGATAGCAACTTCTTAAACACCTTTGGAAAAAAAAACTTCTTTTTAAACACCAGCATTTTTTAACGCCAAGTGCATGTTTATGGTATTTAAAGACACCTTGGACGAAAAAAGACACCTTGGACGATGTAAAGACCAACCCAAATGTTTATACAATCAGAAACTACTAACGTTTAGCAAAACAAAAAAAACTACTAACTATAAAGATAAGTACAATAAATTACATTTATATTAACACTACCACCATAGAATTTATCCACACGATAACAACTTTTTAAATATAGCATCGTCTCATACACATACAAACCGAAGACGAAAGCCCAACGAACATTCACATACATATCATAAAACAAGGATGACCAACTAAACCGACCACACACATCAGCCTTTCAAAACAACCCACCCCATTCTCCCTCCATACAACATTTACGGTACAACAAATTCACAGTATTAATCAGCAAACAGAATATGGCAGAAAAGCAAGAAAACATCAGCAACTCAACTTCTATAAACGGCTGCACGTCCAAGTCAGTACACATAAAAAAACACACAACTTCTCTACTTAGAACCATATACACACATACATAAAATTAACACAAACACTGCAAACCCAAGATTTAGAAATTTAGAACTCCAAGTATATGAAACCCCGCGCGAAGCGCGGGAAAACCACTAGTATTAATTGAAATAACACTCACCCAGTATCCTAAAAATCACTTTATGAATCTTTCAAAGATTATTTTACTAGCCGAAAAAATGATTTGACAAACATTTAATACAATACTTTTTTTTGATAAAAACAATACAATACTTGGATTATCAACTATAGTATATGGTGCTGAAACTGTATATTATTTATATATACGACGTTGAATTTGTATATGATTTCTTTTTGAATTTGTATATAATTAACTTTGTGGGAATTTATTAACTATGTATATAATTAACTTCTTGGGAATTTATTAAATAGCTTAAAACACATTATTCATCCCTTCAGATTATAATCTTGGATAATTAGGGGCCATGCGAAAATTATTTGTCTTGTTTTTTTCTTAAGATTTTTTCTTTTTGCACAATAATATGAGTCCCATAGATTTTAGATGAACATGTGCCATTCAACGTAAAGACAATTAGAATTTAATGTGCTGGAAAGTGGAAAAGTTATTTTTATTTGCATTCTCCCTTTTAAATACTTTTATATTTTGGATATTGATACTGAAAAGGATGGGTCACTATAATGTTTTTGCGATTTATTTATTATTTGGTCTGTGCCTATGAAAGCAACTTAGATATTTCAGATTGCTAAAATAATTTTTAGCCACATATTTTTCTGTTTAGTACTAAAATACTGTGGCGCACAATATTATTATCAGTCTTTTTCTTATAACGGCAATATAATTATCATTCTTACAAGTAAAAAGTATGTCAAGTTGCTTTTTTCCTTTTTGAATAATACTTTTCTTTTCTACCTTTTTGCATTTTGTGGCAAAGCAATTGTGTTCCCTTTTCATGTTTTCCCTACCTTGCATTAAGAATAAATTTTACTAGATTTTGATCCGCACACCCGTGCGGATATATATTTCAAAAATATATTGCTATTTATTCTTTATGTCAATATCAATACTGGATAAAAAGTTCAAATCTGAAAAACCGAACCGATCACGATCCGAAAGAGTAATACCAAACCCGAACCAAAGTTGATTAAATATCCAACTTATTCAAAATTTTGATATTTAGACAATTGAAACTATAACCAATTCGAACCAAAATATTTTGGATATCAAAATGTATCTGAAAAAAATTTATATACTTATATATATTATTTATTTTTAGTTTTAATGTATATAAAAACATCCAGAATATATATGATACTTTTAGGTTGGTTTAAATACTTGAAAATATATAAAATAGTCAAATATAAATATCTATCATAGTGGAAGTACATTCAAAACATCAAAAATATTTAACATAATTATTGATTTTTGATACAAAATTTAAACCAAACCAATTTATATGTTAAGTTTAGGTATTCTCACATATGTTATTCAGATTTATATACAATATATTATTTTATTCATAGATTTTAAGAAATTTAAAATATATAATGAATTTAAAAAAAAATAATTTAAATGGGTTATCCGAACCCGAACTAAACCCACAAAGATCCGAATATAATTTGAACTGAAATTTAGAAATATCTGAATGGAGCTGAAATCTTAGACCCCTCAAACCCAAAACCCAAACATATATGAAACGAACTTGAATGGATACCTGAACGCCTAGCCCTAGTCATAATTCGAACTGAAATTTAGAAATATATGAATGAGGGTGAAATCTTTTTCCCCGGAAACCCGAAACCCAAACAGATCTAAAACGAACTGGAATGGATACCTGAACACCCAGCCCTAGTCACTATTATGTATCATATATATGTCATCATATAATTAATTTTATTGATCCATCATATAAATAATCATATAATTAAAAATATTTTATATGTATCATCTTATAAATAATCACATACAATATATTCTTAAAGTTTAATGTGAAATATAAAAACCATAATTTAAGTTGGTATACGAAATTATTTTTTTTGTATTTTTCTTATATATTGAAAAAAATTAATAATGGTTACTGGAAAATATTTTAGTAAAAATAAAATTTTGAATATATGCATATTTTAAATTAATTTTTTGATATAAATAAACTTTAAATTATTATTTTGATTTTAAATATGTATATAAATTATATTATATTTTATGATTATTTTAGACAAAACAATGTTTTTAGGTAATTAGATTAGTCTATTTTGTATATTTTAAAAGTGATATAATGGAATATCCATGTTTCAAAATTTTAAGTATTTGCATTAGTTTTCTATGAATTATTATTAATTTTTTTTTTTTTTGAAAATTGAACTCTTGAAATTTTTATATTTGACTAAACTAAATAAGGTAATAATATTGTTTTTAAAATTTGTTTTATATAATATACTATTTATATTTCAGTTTGTGTTTTTATTTTTACCATAAAGAATTGTAAATATAGTGACAGAATTGTAAATAAAAAGAAATATAGAAAGAAGGTTGTTTAATTTATTGTAAAACCAATGGCTAAAATAGTTAAATAAAAAGAAATATTAAATATGTTATTTATCTTTTTAAACAATTCTAATTTGTTATTAATTTGTTGGAAATACAATGGCTAAATATGTAAATAAAAGAAATTACACATCTCTACTATCTATATTTCCAAACATATTTCATTTATTCTATTATATTTGTTTCCAAACGATCTAATTGTATACTTCAACTTTAATAATATAGATGAATTCGGATTTTCCTTCCTACTTGTTTTACTTCACCGAACGCATGTTCAAAATCTTGGAAAACATAAAATTTGGCACCTAACAAAACATTGACTAATGCCAAACGCGTTTCAAGCGCAAACGCACGACTATAGTCAGTTGATACACATTACACACACATATTGGACATGCCCCTTTTATCAAATGGTTTCAAATATGAGACAACAGTGTCGTTAAGATGTTAAGACCCATATATGAATTAGATTCTGACCCGCCCTTAAAAGGGCGGATATATTTTTTGTTTTAATTTTAATTTTCATATTTGTATGTGTGTTTTATGGTTATATTTGTGAATAAGTCTTAATCAAAATACATTTTATTTAATAATTGCAATTTAAAATTGATCTGGTATACGTTCGGTTAGGACTGGGTTGCGGGTTAAACCTGGTTCGCTGACCCGTCAACCTGCGGATTTCAATTTCTTTTGGTCAAAAAGTCTGACCCGCATAATCCGCAAAAAATAATTTTGTATTTTCTCCGCTTAATTTTGTGGTTATCGGGAGATTATATTTTTTGACCCGCCTTAAAAGAGTGGATATATTTTTTGTTTTATATCTTCTTAGAATTTTAATTTTTATATTTTTGTTCTTAAGTCATATTTGTGATTTTAGTTATATTTGTGATTTTATTGGTATAATATTTCTCCTAAATGGTTAATAAGAGGTTTTAATCTATTTTATTAAAATAATTGAACCACATCTATATCTATAAAAAATTATAATTATAAAATGATTATAAAAAATTGAAACATAAAATTAAAATTTTCAGAAAAATTTTAAGCAAAAAACATATCCATGTCATAATCTAGTAATAATATTAAATAGGAATACTAATTTACTTTTTTATTAATAACTTATAATATTTTTATATTTTTTAAGATTTAAAACTTAATTTTATAATAATTTTAAAATATTTTTGAACACGCAAAATTCTTACATTTGCACTGAACAGGCAATCTATTATATGTTGATAAAATAAAATAATCATTTAAAATAACCGAATTTATATGTACATATTAGTCGACCATGTAGATATTTATTATCAGATGCTGAATACATTTTATAACTGTCGAGTACTATATGTGTATAATACGAAAGTGGTTGCGAGAATATTGGCACTAAAGGGGAAGTTACAAAATTCAATATTATTAATCTATTCAATATTATTTCTGTAACTAAAATAAATAATTGGATATAACTTTGCATCAATTGGTCATGCTGAAGAATTAATAGAATAGATAAAAGCAAAGAGAAGAATTCTCCTTTTCCATGTGTTTCTATTATTTTTAAAGTGGACGTGTTTTAAATAAAAGAAAATTATTAATTAGTTTAGTAAAAATGTAAATCAAAAGCTTAACGAATCTTTTTAAAAAGGTTAGCTAATTCTGAGCTTTTTTGTCTTTTTGCCGATTGAATTTTGTAGCAGACTTTTTTTTGTCAAAAAATCCTTTTTTTTTGCCATTCAATATTTTTGGAAAATAGTTTTTCTATACCACTGTTTTTTTAAACACTTTTTAATATTTTAAAAATAACTCAAGAACCAGTTTTTCGGAGTTTCAGAAATACTACATTAGTTTTTATAAAGTTCTAAAAATCCATCTAGATGGCGCCTAAGCGTTAACTCGATCCTATCTAAAACGATTTTCTTAAAATCTGATTTATAACAATTTATACGATTTAAACTGTTCCAAATCGGTTTAAATCGGTTTTATCAATCTAAATTAGTCTAAATATATTAAACTAAGAGAAAATATTATTACAAATCTATAAATTTTTCTAATTTCTTTTGTTTTACATATCTAATTTTGATAATTCATCACAATAATTTTATAATTAAACTTAAAAACTAAAATATATCATATAACTGTATTATTTTCTAGTGATAAAGTATAATATTTTATAAATTTACAGATTCTTATTTTATAATATTGAAATACATTATATATTTATCTCAAATAAATATTTATTAGGTCAACAAATAATAATGCTAATAATAATAGATTAAATTTAAATTTAGCCACGAAAGGATATAATTTGTTATTAGAATCACTATACAACTATTTTACTACATATAATAAAGGGTAGTTTAAAATACGTATTTTTAAAATCTAAAATTACAAACAGGATATTTTCTTAATTATCCCTATAACTCAGAAGAAACTCAGTAAAATGGTATAAATTTAATTAAGTAATTTCAAATGTCTAAATGCAAACAAATTAAAAATAAAAGCACAAAACGTTTATAAAATAATAATGATAATAACATATAAAGCCAGAAGCCAGAAACTAAAAAATACCATTCAAATTTATATTAAAAAAAATCTGCATAAAAATCTAAAACTCAGAAACCAAAGAACAAAACCAAAATTCAAATATTAAAACTTAAAAACCAAACAAAATCAAGTCTTTAATCTATGTTAAAGGTTCTATTTTATTGATCTCCTTAAATAACTACTTTGATTGACTAACTAACTTTAATATAGTATGATAAATTTGGGGAAACAAAATAAAATGAAGATATGATGCCTCAAGATATCACTAAGCTAAGTTCAAAAAAAAAGAATAACTCAAGATATCACTGCAGTTAAAACTAAACATGGATATGGATCCATTGTTTACAAATTACGTCTCATTTGAATATTCGGAAAAAATCTATTTGTAGGTTGTACCTCCTACACGAAAATTAGATCTGTATTTTTAATAGATCCAAGTTTTACCATTTTTAGCAAAAAAAAAGAAAAAAAATAAAACTAAACGCATTATATTGATACAGAGGCGAATAGCATGCTTTGATTTCATACCAAAAATATTTTTTTTTGCTAAAAGACCGAAAATAGTATTTGATTACTATGATATAGATACAGTAGATTAGCATCACAAACTTATATATTCTTTGATCAAAGAAATTCATTGGAAGATTAAAACCTATTTTGTTGTATAACTTCGTGATTTTAGTTGTACCATTATATATTATAGCCATGATATATATCTTACTTACATAGTAGTGTCGTCCCTATTACCACACGAATTGTTTCATAATGTTCTGTTTCTCAGTGTAATGCATGGTTCTGAGATAAATTGAAAAAACACTGAGAAAAGAATTTCAAGAAAAATATTGAGATAAACCATTAGTGTATATAGTTTCATTGGGAAACCTATGATTTAGTGTTGACTTTTGATAAGCAAAGTAAAACCACACCATGAATTGGAAGTGGGAGTCAACCCTCCACTAAAAAGATAATCACTTAATGTATCCATTTGAAAAAAAAATCTATTACTTTTTAGTTAAATTGTTTTTTATACTACTATTTACTTAGGATCTGTTTTTTTTGTCAACCGAAAATGCGGCTTTTACAATTGTTAGTGATTGACAGCGTTTCGAAACAATTATATAAATTGATACAAATCTTTTAAACTGTTTCGAACTTTTTAAAAACAAAAGCTGATTCTGGCTGCGCTTGCGAACAGATGGATAAATAAATATAAAATTATTTTTAAAATTTAAAATATAAAACAGAAATATTATAAAAATATATACACATTTTATGTATTAATTTAAATTCACAAATAGTACCATAAATAAACATAATATTATTATAAATCATTATATTTTATCACAACAATATGTTTTTATATTTTTATAATCTTATAATATGTTAATATTGGTAATTTATTATTAAACAACTGAATATCTCATAATCAATCAGTCATAAATATCCCGCAAACGCAACAATTTTAAAAAAATTGTGCAAATCGTACAAATTTTTTATTAACAGTTAGAACCGAAACTTCTTGCATCCACAAATTCTTGTATCCGCAACCGTAACTGATGCGTTCAAACCAGTTGGCCCTTAATCTTTACCCTTATTATAGTCTTAGTGAAAGCGTTACCATTATCTCTTATCATTTTTCGGAATAACAGAATTAAGTATTTTACCTACGACTCCGAGTCATTTAGTTAGTAATCAAGCGAGAGATGAATGTAGGAATGAGTGCCAAGAAAAACTTTTGCGATGTGTGTAGATTTCCACAAGGAAACATAAAAATAAAAAGAAAAGACTTTCCACAAAGGAAGGCATCTTCTAAGATGCTGACACGTGTAAACTACTTTAGATTTTTATGAGGAAGTCCTGACACGCCTCAAAAAGATAAGCAAAAGAAAGTGATAAAAAGAATAGTCTTTTCTTAGACTTTTGTATTCTTTCTATATCTTATGTTTCAGGTAAAAGTGACATGTTGTAATTGAATAACTTAACTTATCGTTTTCGATGAAAGTTTATTATAAAATTAATACTTGCTTGTCTATTCTACTAAATCGTAAGAAATATATACTCTTGCAAAGTCGAATTTACTTTGTACTTAAATGAAAAGGAGGAAAGAAAAAGTAACGTCACTAGAAAGAATAAGAAAAACCAAATAAAAGCCTCCCTCAAAAGAATCCATGGAGAAACAAAAGCTACTTTTTCTTTGAGCTACCTTTCACATTTCTATTTGAATATTGTTAGATCATGGATGTAGCAACAATATAAGTCTATAAATAATATAAGAGAGTAGAAACACAATAGAGAACATATGGACTAGACAGCTAACTCATTTTCTACTCTCTATGGGTCTTGCCGAGTATTTTGTCAAATAAAAAATACTGATAAATCTTTTCATTTTCTTTCGATCAATACATCTTTACAATAAAAAGAAGTACGCAAATATAAGCGAATACATATCACTGCATCCTGCATCCACTGGACTCAGGGGCACGTTGTACATTCCCATAAGCTGTTAGCTCAATGAGATCCATATCCCGTCCTAAATAAAATTTCCGCAAAGAACAGTTTCGGATTAAAACTTATCTAATAAATATAGTTTGTTTCTATGTAGAAGAGAGTGAGAAGGAGGATACAGCAGAAATTACCAGCAACTCGGCAGTAGGAACTCCTCTGGATAAGCTCGGCTCTAGAAATGTCGGTTTTATTTCCCTTCGATCGGTTTACCTTTGCCTGTAAACATAAAAATGTGAAACATCTTCAATTTTCCTACTGGTTTCAACTCCAAAACCTATATTTGGTTTTTAGGTTTATAAGTAAGGCGAATAAGAGAGAATAGTAACTATAAACAGGTAAGCTACGTACCTGCAGAACCTGACAGTTGTCCAGAGTGCTCTTGCCACCCTATAAACATTAGAAATAAAAATTCTTCAGATACTTTAGAAGAAGCACAATCTACTCCTGCATATCATACTATATAATCTCCTATGAATCCATTATATGCATTTCAGCAAAAGAGGGATAGACCCACCAACAAAATTCAGGAAAAAAAAATCTCAATTTGGAGAATTAGGGCGTCACAATCAAAGTGAATGCAAGAAACATGACAGTAATAGTTCAAGAGCTTTCTGGATAGTTTAGAAACTAGTTATCACTTCCGAGAAATTTCATAATATTTTCTATTGTAGCGTTACCTTACCTCTAATAGGTCTAACAGAGCCAGTAAGATCCTAAAATTCATGGGGCAAAACAGTCTCATGAAGTGAGAGTGTATGGACCAAGAAGAGAAAGACAAAAACCTTGGAGTAAGGAACAATGTGGTCGTAATCATGACACAAGCATCCAGGACAGCCTACGAGCTTCCTAAACACAATGTTCCCTAAAGGATCTCTCCTCCAACGCTCAGGGTCTCTGCCTTTAATCTTCTCCGCTTTCTCCCAGCATTGCTGCTTCACGCTGTAAGGGAAGCTCCTCGGCTCTGGATTCGGGTCATCGTAACCCGGCCCGGGAAAGAGACCCGTCTCCTCGCGGTCGAGTATAGTGGCCGAAGTCGCAACCTTTCCGCCGCGTGATTCGCCGGAAGTCCGGCTGGGTGACCCTGAAGGTCGGGTCTTTGGTGGGGAAGAAGAAGAGGAAAAGGCTCCTCCTCGGTTTCGGCGTCGGTGGTGGTCTTTGCCGCCGTGTTTCATCGCCGAGAGTTGATTATCCGAATCCGAGGAGGAGTTTTTGTGGACGAAGAAAATCAAAAGATTACAGAGTCTTCGTGAGATGAGTGTCGTAGGCCAATCCATTTTGAACTAAAACCCTCCTAGGCCCATAAGTCCATATATACATTTCATAAATGGGCTCATTCATATATTGAAAAAAAAAAATTCAATTTAGATATTCTTTTTTTTGTTTAACCTGGGGGAATCCCAGGCCCAGAAGGCCCAGACTAATCCCCAAGGGGAAGGAATGCCCACGGATAGACGCCCCTCCCAGTTTTTCAAATGGGCCGAAAGCATGGCCCATATCCGTGTGGGTGACAAGAGCGTTGCAAGGTAGTTCCCTCCGGCGTGGATCGAACCCGCTACCTGGGTGCAGGCGGGGACCCGTCCTAACCATTGGGCTACAACGTCTTGTCTTCAATTTAGATATTCATAATTTGCTATTTACAAAGAAAACAAAAGATGAAATAAAAGAAACAAATTGTCATTGTTTCAGGGGTTGATGGTTTATATTTTTTTTTTCAAAATTTTTAATACCATTTGTATTACAAGATTTATGACTTTATATTAGTTTTCATAGTTTAGAAGTTTAAAACCAAGATAGCACGTTTTTTTTTTGTTTACATACAAAATCTTATATTTTGAGGATGAGTTTGTTAATAGACGTGAGTGTGATAATATGATGTATTTTAGTTTTAGTTAAGGGTCTATATATATAATTTTCATTTTAGGTTTTATGTAGGGGTGTCAAAATGAACTAACTCGCTCAACTCAGTTTTGTTTATGGTAAACTCGGATCTTTCATGAGTTAGTTCATTTAACTCATTTATTATATGAATTTCGATATGCAAATTCGAATTCAAATAATTTAGATCATTAATTAAATGAGCTAATTCTCGATCAAACATAAATAATAAAAATTAATAAAATAATTAAAAGATAAAAAATAAAATATTTTTTATTATATAACTTAAATTTTAAAAATCCAGAACGTTAATATTAAATATTGAATAAAACCAAAACATAATAATATATTAAATCAAAACTAAACCAGTGATTCAAAAATATATTCTACATAAGAGTCTTGTGGTGATTCATATTCAAACTCTTTATCTATTCAAATCGTAAAGATATATATATATATTTCGTATAAAAGTCTTAGGAATATTTAGTTTTATATTTTAGTTCTAAAGAAATATGATATGAGGATTTATATCAATATTCTTTTACATTTTAATGCAAAGCAAGATTGCTACTAAGCCAAGCTCGTAATACAAAATCCATCAAGAGAATAGTTAGCTTGTGTGTTTATCTTTCTAAATTTTCTCTTTAAATGCCTCTAGGGAGGAAAAACGGTTCCCTTGCGCTGTTGAATGAGGCTCACTTTTATAGATGAAATGGTACTCTGATAAAAAGACAGCTCATTGTTCTTGTTGATTAATTGTTAAGCTAGATGGGCTTCACACTTAAAACTAATTGGTGATAAGTGGATTGAATATTAGTTCCAACTTCGAGCTCACTCGAGATGATAGCTCTTTGAGCGTCAATCTCGAAATTTATGGGCAAGGATCGATGGGCCAGCTTTGGGTACGGATCGATGTGGATCGGGTTGGACTTTGTGGATCGTGGGTTCTGATACCATGTTAAGCTAGATGGACTTTACACTTAAAACCAATTGGTGATAACTGGATTGACCCATTTATCTTATATACTAGTGAATATTAGTTCCAACTTCCGATGTGGGACACTTTGTGTCTAATATTAATTATGTCATATATTCGATCTTCGCTGATTCACATATTTGTTTTGAAGCTGATGAAACTCACTTTGTCCCGATGACATTTAATTCATGCAGAATGTATTAACTGCATTCTACAGAATGTTCGACAAGTGATTATGCGGGTATGTGTTATGTGATGAATCAAAATGCGGTTCCTGGTTTCGATTTGGCCTCGTCTCTTTCTAATATCTTCTGTTGTTCACTCACCTCATTCGATATCTCGTGTGTTTATGAACTTGTAAAGAAAACAAGACGCAAAAAATTGTTTACCCAGTTCGGAATTCAATGTGAATATTGTAAGTCTGGAGCTTCACGGAATCACGGTACAAGCAAC
The DNA here is from genome assembly GCA_019706035.1 of Raphanus raphanistrum subsp. raphanistrum. Taxonomy (NCBI): domain Eukaryota; kingdom Viridiplantae; phylum Streptophyta; class Magnoliopsida; order Brassicales; family Brassicaceae; genus Raphanus; species Raphanus raphanistrum. The sequence continues at coordinate 11,825,058 of CM033980.1, read as the reverse complement.
CATTCACTAGAATCAGTTTAGGATTGTACAAAGATCACTACAAAAAACTATGAATCACGATACAGTTCAAGTGCTCGATGATCTTCTCTCCTTCTTCTTCTCTCTGAGTTAATCTGTTTTGGGATGATGAACTTTTCTTTTCAGCCACGTATAGCTGAGACTGGTACACTCTGAACCAACTGTATCAATAACACACTCCTGTTATCTTCAATTGCTTCTCGTACCAACATATCACTTAATCAACTCCGGTTAAAATCAAAGTAACATTGTTGTATGTCACACTTCATAACATGTTCGCTCCCGAAACATCGCTTACGCTTGTGAGACTTTGTCTTCTACCAAAACGAACTCTCATCTTCATCTCGAATCTTGAGACGAAATGAGTATATTTTTTCTTCAATTTAGGCTGAGTATTCAAGAGGTGCAAACACAAAGTTATCTATGGCTTTTTCCTTTCCATTCTACATATTTTACTTTTTTTTTTTTGAGAAAGACCATTCTACATATTTTCTTTTAGTTTTTAACGATTTTGCCATCTAATAATGGTACTAGTCATTAATAATTATAGTATTGGTTGTGTACACACGATTGACAATCTATAATATAATGAGCGAGTTTCTCTCCTGCCTATGTGACACGTGGCATATTTAAGTTAATGGGCTGTGTTTTTGTCTGGGTTTAAACATGTGTTTTAGTTTGTGTTCTGACTCTATAGATTTTGGCCCATTGCATATCTGTTCTTCTCGACGGCTAATAAATTAGGTTTGACGATTTTTTTTTTCCAGATCACTCGCGATCCCTCTTCATCTTCCTCTTCCTCTTCTCCATTCTTTTTCTTTTGGTTTCAAATCTGTTTTTTTTTTATAACGTAGGCGGCGGTGGCAGCACCGGCGGGTCTTCGTCAGCGAGCGAGATTCCGGTTGACAATCAAGGACTGGTTTCGGATCCTGGAGTGGAGAGCCGGAGCTTGGATCCTCTGATCCGCAAGCCATGGATGCGGAGAAACATGTTTTAATTGATGTGCCTGTGAAGGAGATCTCTCTTGAAGCCGACGCAAACCCTGAAGCCGATGTCTTGGAGATATCTACAATAGCAGGTTTGGTGGTCTGTCTCTTGATTTTGTCTGATTAATTATCATTTCTAATGTCTTTGTGGGTTTAGGCGAAGTGGTGACGGATGGTGAGAAGTCGAAGGCAGGGAAGAAGCAAGCTAAGGCTCCATCGGCAAAGCTACTTTCTCAGTATTCTCAGCCCATTATAGATTCCGGCTCCCAAACGGAACGGTGTACGTAACCGACCCAATCTTCAAGCGATGAATCATTACGACCCTCCAATTTCTGCAGGCCGTTGCTCTAATACGGCTGAGGTCCGTCTACTGAGGTCTTGGGAGGGAAGCTCGGAATATCAGGAAAGGTGGAGAGCTGATGAGTATTGACATGCTTCTCTCGATGAACAGGTAAAGTCGACGACTTTCTGTTCTTATTATTGGCCATTTTATATATCATAAACCAGAAATTCTTACTATTTTTCCATTCTTGTCGCTCAGTCTATGCTTGTCCAGGGACCATCAGTTCAACCCGCGTTGATACTTTCCGGAATCGTCTGAGGGAAGGCTCCGTGTACTCGCTGAGTGGTTTTGAAGTAACCCTAAATTCCGACTCTCTGACTGCATACCAACAAAGAACTACCAGGTTTTGCTCTTCTTTTTTCATTAAAATTATCCCAATAGTATTATTCAGCTATTTAAGGTCAAATATTTTTATAGATTTGATTCATCCAAAGAGTTTGAAGCGAGTTGTGTTCTTAAAGGCGATCTCTATGGCAATCCACGGATTATCAAGCCCTATATTATGTTGCGATTTTATTTAATTATTTAAACAGCGTTACAAAGGTATGTTTCAGAATCTTGAATGGATCGTTTCTCAAGTTATGTTGTTGTTGCAGTCACTGAATTTATTTGCTTACCAGAGAAAGCGCTACTGAAGATGTGAAGGAGTTTGGTAGATCTTCAAGACTCTGCTTTTCAGTTATGCTGATGCAAGTGGGAGCTGTAATAAAAGTATGTTCTTTGGCTGAATCACATTATTTTCATTTATTGTGGTATTATAGCTCAGGTGAGAATCTAAATAAGATCTCTAAAGATGAAAATGTCTTCTCCAGACTCCTTTATATAGAGGTCGTTGAAGGTCAGGTCTCATTTGCCTAATTTTCTCCTCCATTTTTTTTCTTCTAGAGAAGATATGATCTCTAAAGATGAACTGAAACCAGGAGATCACATCTATTCCTGACGCAAGGCTTATATTTGTTCCCATCACGGTACCAATATCCTTCTCTTCTCTATCTAGATTTCTTCTAGGTTTATCCAAGATCCGAGCTTTATGTTTGCAATCTCTTAGGGATCTACATAGCAGTTGGAAAGGTCATTCATTTCACTCGTGGAGGTGGGTTAGAGATCGAAACAGGGACTTTTCTAGACAAGCACATCGTTAGCGCTGTGACCAATCACGGAAGAGACAACCCTTGTCCTAACAACTGTGGAAAGCAATCCAACACGCATAGAGTTATCTCCTGGTCTTGAATGCTTTCTCTCCGGATGTGATCTCCTTCTCTTCGAGTACGGCGTCTCTCCGGCTCTGTTCATGGTCGAGCTCTACTTATGGATTTGTCATTGTGTTATGCACCTAGCTAGAAACTATACCTGATTACATTCATTTTTGCAGGTGAGGAGGCTGTAACGGCTTTAGGAAGCAGAGTTGATCGGTTAGAGAAATAGATCAAAGAGCTTGTCCCTGGAATCCGACACGTTGACATCGAAGCACACAATCCCATTGACCAATCTCTATGATCTGAGACTTTCCTCCAAAGGTCTGAGTTATCGATGCATTCTCTTGGCCTCAAGAAATGGAACCCACAAGCCTGGCACTTTTGGAGAAATAGAAAAGAGAACTGTGTCAGGTTTCTGATTGGGAAATATATGCTTATGAATTCTTCTCTGTCGTGTTTTTAATGTCAGAAACTCTCATGTGTTTGCTAAAGAGAAAGGTTGTGTGAATGATTGAGCTTTGTTTAGTGAAACCAAACCAAAGTGTCTGTATATCTACTTAACAACCGTTTACCTGTTCATTAAAGTAGATACAAGTTGTTTAAAGATTCAAGTTGATTTATACTTTGTAAGCGCAACAAAAGGACACCACAAGAGGAGGTTGCCATTGTCTAAAGAATATATATACAGAGCTGTTATAGTGATTTACAAGATCCTATAGATGAAAATTATAGTTTCTGCAATTGTCATATCTAACGTGGGGATGGGTAAGTTGATATTCATAAGAGAAGATGACTTTTCTTTAAAGTTGTCATTGGAAAGTTCCTCTGCTCTTTTGTATTGACTTGAGTGACTCACAAAATTTATTAATATATCGTTTTTATTAATTTATAGAATGTTAATTTATAGAGTTTCTACAGTATTCTGATAATATTTAGTAAAATTATATTTAAAACAACATTTAAATTCTACACCAAATAATATAATAAAATTGATTTTCTAAAATTTAATTAATATATATACAGTAAATCTTAAAAGGTTTTCTAAATTAATATTCTATAAATTAGTAAAACAGTATATTTCGAACATTATTAATTTATAAGAGTATTTTCTGTATCATATGCTTATGACTTCGACATACATCTTATGAATAGTTTTTTAGAAATTGCTCTTTGTAAATATATAGTCCCAGTTAAAGTTATAAATTAGTAATTTATAAATATTAGGTTCATATAAGTGCTAACAAAACATTGAATTATTTTCTTTATATTCACAATGAGGATTCTATTTTTCTTTAACACTTTAATATATTTTTGATAATTTTTAGTAAAATCATATCTAGAACTACATTTAAATTATATGAAACATATTTTATATTCATCAAATAATCTAAAAAATAACATACTATTTGTATAATGTATCATTTAAATAATATATATATGACAAAATCAATTATTTTAAATTTTATAACAAAGAGGCTGGTTGAGGCTAAGAGAGGTTAGAAAGTTATTTTGGTTTTGTAATTAAATCTTGGTGAATCAAGTTATACGAACATCATGTTGTGTTTATACATGTAATGAGTTCTTCAAGGAGCAGGAGTATTATGATGTTGTGATATATCACACTGAAGTGATCGAAAGGAATCCAAAAGATTTGAGAGTAAGTCCAGTCCTAATAATCTTATGTGCTTCACTACTGTGTACAAAGGCTTCTATATTTGATTGTTTGAATTAACAAGATATTATCAGCATTGTCTTCTGGTATTTTGATGAGTATCCCTTAGTAGAATATTTTTGTTCAGTATTTATCTCAAATAGCTTTTTTTATTTAATTTAGTTTTCTGTAATAATACATTTGCTTGACTGTTTACCAATAAAAAGATTGGGTTACATTATTAGTTTATCAACAACAATGACTACAAAATAAAATTCATTAAGAACTTATTTTTGGTTATGGATTTTGAACCATGAATATTAATATATTTCATTACACATTTTTATTTTTACAAAGAGTGTCTCTCTAGCCAATGCTTCTTGGATGCGTTATCTTTTTAACAACTCACGTTAACGTATTTTAATTTCCATTTAAGTTGAAAAATTAACCAACTCTCACTAACACAGCTAAGCCCTAACTTAATATATCTATTCGTCGACCAAACTAACACAACCAAATATGCACAACAAGAAATTTCAGAATTCTCTTTTCAGGTAGACTAAAGGCCACAAGATCACCGCCAACTTTTCGGTTACATCGTCTTCTAAATTGGACTTATAGGTCTATTCATACCATTCAGTTTTTTCTTCTTCCAAAAGAATATATTGCACTGCATTTTTGTCCGGTAAAGCCCCAACAAACACTTACAACCTACTGTCTTCATTTATCAATATTTCCAACAAAATAAAATTTAATTTCCAGCATTAGGACTATACTTATTATTTGCAAATATAACCATAACAAATACAAAACATCGTCAGAAAAAAAAATAGCATGTTTATCAATACCATGGCTAAACAAAAACTTCACAAACACCGCAACACATAAACATTAAGATAAAGTAACAGCTACGTCTACGAACTCCGCGCTTGCGCGGGGGCTCCGCCCCTAGTACTTTTAGGAATCACTATAAAATTTCGTTTGAAACCCCGTAATAAAAGAACAATACAACGTGTTGACAAGAAACAAAATACAACGTGAACCTCGTTACAGTAAGCAATAAGATTAGAAGATTATGAACCCGAAGAATCTCAGTATTCCACATAGCGAAACATTCCAAAGGAGTCTATTATTATATAGGGTCGGTGAACGCAACATGCGATACTTAAGTAATGAAAACGTTACCGGGAAACTGCATGGAAATTTCCATCAACTGGAATCCAAGATTATAAAAGACACTTTCACTCACTTTTCAACAATATTTAATTTCTAACTTTTTTTGCCTTGGACATGCTGAGAAGTTAAGAATACCTAGAGCACCTTTATTGATTAGTATCTACTAATAAGTTTCTAAACTAAAAATTAATAATATTCTAAACAAACAAAATTGTATAATTAAAAGTTGATGTTTTTAAAAAAGTCTAGACCACTTACATATGACCATCCTCAAATGTGTTTGCAGAGAATTTCTTGATTTTTTCTTTCCTAATTTATTTCTTTTATGTTTTTCTTAAATGTTAGGATATTGTAAAAATCGTCCCGATGGAAATATTCTTTTTAAAAAAGTACAAAATATGACTAAACCAATCATTAGATATCCTAGAGTAAATTTAATTTGGACCATATCAAGCTTTTAGAATGACTAATTTAAGAAAACAGGAATACGAAATTGGTGATTAGTAGTATCTTATAGCCATATGGTATTTAACATAATTTGTAATTAAAATATGCTTTTATATGAGTGTCCCTTAGTCTTTCTCTTTTTGCGGTGCATATTAAATAGCATTATTGTTCATTTTTAAAAATATCCTCTCTTTCTCAAGAATTGTGGTAGTTTCTCCACAATTTACATGGAGACTTCTTCCGCAGACTTATAAGATTTGTTTTGGTCTTCCTATAAGATTACTTAACAGGAATGTAAACACCTCCTATAAAATTGGAACATGCTCAGCACACATATTATCCATTCTTTGAAACCAAAGAGACAGAGAGAAAAACGTTTTCATAATAATTTGTTTATGGTATTTGACACACATAAATTCAGCTTAATATGGAGGATTCATCTGTTCTTAGCCCAATCTCTCTTCTCACCATTGCTACCTTCTTGTTCATTCTCAACCTCATGATGATAATCCAAGATTTCTCATCTTCTTTTCCCTATCCTCTCCATCTCTTCTTCTCAAACGCCTACATTCTCTTCGCATCATCAAGAAACAAGAAGCTAAATATTGAGCTTCCAATCGCAAGAAAAATTTTCGTCCCAACTCAGGTAGAAAACAAGATGTCGGTGAAAGAAGTCAAAACGATGATTGATGACTCGGAAGCTTTATACGAACGTTTGATTGGAGAAGGCGAAGAATACTTGTTAGATAAGAGTGAGATGATGGGTAAGGAGATAGTGAAGAAGGCTTTTATATTGTTTGACCAGAATAAAGATGGATTTATAGATGAAAATGAGTTGAAACATGTGTTGTCTTTGTTAGGATACGATGAATGTACAAAGATGGATTGTAGGAAGATGATTAGAGTTTTTGATGAGAATAGAGATGGGAATATTGATTTTTATGAGTTTGTGAAGCTCATAGATAAAAGTTTCTCGTAAGATATATCGGGAGCTATTTGATGCTCTTGTTTAATATATATACTCTTTTTGTCATCGCCTAATAAACTAATTTAATTATGTTTACGTATATAATATTAAATATGAATATTGATAATACAAATCGACAACATGATGAGTTAGAGTTCGAGCTTTTACAGTAACGAATATTAACAACATTTGCCCACAAAAACGAATGTTAATAACATAAATTAAAATTTGTGATGATTTTTGTGGTGGTTCCATTTGGTTTGCATGCAGTCTACTTTATATGTTTTAAGATAAGTATCGTAATCTAATATGCTATTAAAATCAAACATAATATAAATATTCTCATAAATATCATGAAAGTGATTCTGATTCTGAAAATACAAATCAAGCCCTGCATTTCCAAAGCATTTTGGGGGTTATATACGTGCTTCTTAGTAATGTCTTAGAGCATAAACGCACCTATCACGACAGAAATTACAGTTCTGCTGGTTCCCCCTATTGATTCAATGTTTGCTAATCACATCTTCGTCTCTGTTGAAGTTTCTAGTTCTAAACCAACTTATGATCTAGCGAGAGTTGAATATTCAACTTTTAGGTATGAAAATTTGATTTTGCCAAAAAAAAAGTATGAAAATTTGATATCCACTACTAATGCCTTGACACTCAGTAAACGCTATTACTATAACACAAATACACAATCTGCAACTATTCTTGTTGGCCTTGCTGATTCAGAAAATATTTTTCTCAACTCCGACCCGACAATCAGCCTTATAAACTAGTAACAGTGTAACACTTTGCCCAAAAAAAAGAAAAGAAACTAGTGACACAACTGATGAGGCTGTTCTCGGCTTCTCGCTAACAACTCTTTTGGAGTTTTGCAAAATGGGAATAAGGCTGCAGGTTTTGGGATGTTTGATTTATGATGATAGAACCGTATTTTATAAACTACGGATTACTGAATATTGTAAAGAATAAAAATGATAAAATTATACCAAAGAGTAAGAAAAAGATGATACAACTGCAGAGGCGAGATATTATCTCTTTCTTTAACTCAAAATACGTCCCGTAGTGCGACGGTTCGATAACGTAATGAGTCCCAAGATACAACTGCAAGCAATCTTCTGAATTTACGTCACTCTATCAGAAGCCTGGCGAAACTAGTTTTGTGTTGTACTCTCAGACACAAAATAAAAAAATACTAACATAACTTTTTAATATGGGAGAATGTGATTTTTTTTTCTTTTGGTATTTGATGTGTATATACTTTCTATCATGCTAACAAGCCATTTATATAGAAAAATAATGAGAAGTACAAGTTTCATTTTCAACATAAAAATGAAACCTCCATGGTGCACTAATGGAGACTTTAATTTTTGTCAATTAATATGTGAATTCATTTCACATTTTGACCAAAAAATTAAAGAGTATAATTATTATTATTTGACTCATTCAAACAAAATAATATACTTTAAATTGATTTCTTTTTTTATATTTTATGAATATAAAAGATCACATATATTTGGTTTATAAGATTAAGTTAATGAACATGAAGTCCAACTAACAAATCAAAACCCAAATCCAAATATCCAATGTGTATATTTGTAACTTTATACAAGTTTCTCAAATCACACACATTAGACCTCCATTTCTCATTCACACTAACTCTATTTTTAGCATATGAATACATTGCTAAAAAAATAGTTCCAACATATGATTTATCCGGGGTTATGTAACCATTGACCTTGTTAAACATAGGTTTCGAGGAGGTAAGCCATCCGGACAAACTCAATAATGCAAGAAAGTTAATAACAACTAGATTTTGACCCGCACGCCCGTGCGGGTGTATATTTCAAAAATATATTACTATTTATTTTTCATATCAATATCAAAACTCGATAAAAAATTCAAATCTGAAAAACCGAACCGATCAAGATCCAAAAGAGTAATACCAAACCCAAACCAAAATTGATTAAATATCCAAATTATTCAAAATTTTGATGTTTAGACCATTGAAACTGTAACCAATTCGAACCGAAGTATTTTGGATATCAAAATGTATCCGAAAAATATTTATATACTTATATACATATTAATTATTTTTAGTTTTATTGTATATAAAAACATCCAGAATATATATGATACTTTTAGGTTTTTTTAAATACTTTAAAATATACAAAAATAATCAAATATAAAAATATAACATAGTGGAAGTACACTCAAAACACCAAAAATATTTAAAATAATTATTGATTTTTGATCCAAAATTTATTCGAAACCAGTTTATGTATTATATTTAGGTATTCTGACATATGTTATTCAGATTTATATAAAATATATTATTTTTTATAGATTTCAAGAAATTCAAAATATACAATGAATTTTAAAAGATAATTTAAATGGGTTATCCGAACCTGAACTGAACCCGCAAAGATCCGAATATATTTGAACTGAAATTTAGAAATATCTGAATGGGGCTGAAATCTTTGACTTCGGAAACCCAAAACCCAAACAGATCCAAAACGAATCCGAATGGATACCTGAACGCCTAGCTCTAGTCATAATTCGAATTGAAACTTAGAAATATATGAATAGGGCCGAAATTTTTGACCCCGGAAACCCGAAACTCAAACAGATCCGACACGAACCGGAATTGATACATGAACGCTCAGCCCTAGTCACTATTATGTATCATATATATGTCATCATATAATTAATTGTATTGGTCCATCATATAAATAATCATATAATTAATAGTATTTTATATGTACCATCTTATAAATAATCACATATATTAAATTCTTAAAGTTTAATGTGAAATATAAAAAAACCATAATTTAAGTTGGTATATGAAATTAATTTTTTTGTTGTAATTTTCTTATATATATTGAAATCATTTTTTAAAAATGGTTATTGGAAAATATTTTAGTAAAAATAAAATTTTGAATATATACATATTTTAAATCAATTTTTGATATAAATCAACTTTAAGTTATTATTTTGATTTGGAATATGTATATAAAATTTAAATTTTATTTTATGATTATTTTAGACAAAACAATGTTTTTAGGTAATTAGATTAGTCCAATTTGTATTTTAAAACTGATATACTTTTATCCATGTTTCAAATTTTTAATTTTTTGCATTAGTTTTTTATGAATTATTATTAATTTTATGATATTATTTTTTGAAAATTGAACTCTTAAAATTTTTATATTTGACTAAACTAAATAAGGTAAAAATATTGTTTTAAAATATTGTTTTATATTATATACTATTTATATTTCAGTTTGTATTTTTATTTTTACCATAAAAAATTGTAAATAAAAAGAATTGTAAATATAGTGATAGAATTGTAAACAAAAAAAGATATAGAAAGAAGGTTGTTTAATTTATTGTAAAAACAATGGCTAAATATTTAAATAAAAAGAAGTATTAAATATGTTATTCATGTTTCTAAACAATTCTCATTTGTTATTAATTTATTGAAAATACAATGGCTAAATATGTAAATAAAAGAAAATATACATATCTTATTTATTCTAATATCCATGTTTCTAAACATATCTCATTTATTCTAGTATATTTTTTTTCAAATAAACTCATTGTGTACTTGAACTTTAATAATATGATTATTTGAAAGATTGATTCGCAAGTTGTAAAATAGGATTATACTAAATGTTACGAATATTTAGTAAAGATTTTTTTTTTTGTTCAATTAAAGACCTTTACATTATGATTTTTGTATCACGTAATGGTAAGTATTTAAAGTTAGGAATCTGCTAAAGATGTTGCATTGTGTCTATCATAGTAAACTGTGATTAGCAAGTCTATATATTTTGTAACTAATGTGATAGCTTGAGTTTAGGTGTTTGTTATGTTAATGTTAGTAAGATAGTCAATGATTTTAGGAATATTTCCGATTCAATTGATACTCTGTTTTAATGCTATGTCCAACTAAATCGCAAGAAAGATTTTCTGTTTGAAAATACTGAATTAATAAAAATTTCGAATCTTTTTTTTGACTAAATCGAATCTTATTTATTCACAACTAATATATGCTAAACCGAATGGTTTTAAAATTGTATGTAATTCATGTAATATATATAATCCGGTTTAGTGATGTTAACAATTTACATTTCTAAATTTATGTATTAGTTCTGGTTTATAATGTTAACTGAATTATATTTTGGCACTTAAATTAACCTTTCGTTTTACTAATTATTTCAACTATTTCTTGCAGATATTAGGATAGTGGTGATATGAAAAAGGAAATATATTTTATGGTTAAAGAGATATAAATTCACGCCATCTGGGTCAAATAAATATTAGTGGGCTTGCCCAATCTTTTTGTCATATGCCGTGAAAGCTTCATCTGAATTTTGGTGCATCTGTATGACTCTTGTTAAGGATCTACAAAATATCAATAAAATTTGACTTGATCCATCATGGTTTTGATTCAATCAGAAAAATTCAAATATATTTAAATATATGTAGCAAAACACATATCAATATACAATATCCACAAAAACGAATCAAATCGTAAATTCTAATATGTAAAAATGGATATTCTCTCTGTTATTCTTTATATGCATGTATACATGTATGTAAATATATATATATATATATATATATATATATATATATATATATATATATATATAATAATTATTGTGTTTTATATAATTTTATTAATTAAATTGATTATATAATTATTAGAATTTTGAAAAGTAAATAACGTTTTATTTTTAATAGATAACTAGAGCTTGACCCGCTCGCCCGAGCGGGTATAACTTTAATAAAATTATATTGCTTTTAATTAGTGGTATATATTTTTAGATGTTGTCCGAAAAATTTAGGATAGCTGAATCGGATCCATATCCATCTGATCCGTAATTCTAGTATTCAGATTCGGATCATGCTTTCGGATATCCTGGTTTCAAATATCATTCTAGACATTATGGTAGCAGCGAGTGTCCAATTTTAAATCCGTAAAAATAATTATTTAAAAAAATAGAAAATTCTAAAAAATATTACATAAATTAAATATTTTTACAAAATTTATGAAGATAATATAATTAAAATACAATTTAATATTATAAGACTAATTATATATAATAATATATTAAATATAATTATTAATAAAATTAAAAATTTAATATATTTTAAAAATGCAGATTTGAATCCGGATATCTGATCTAAAGGTAAAGATATCAGGATCCAGATTTTAGTTTTGATGGATGCAAGATTTTACTATCCGGATTCAGTTTTGGATATCTCGGATATCCAATTTCGAGAACGAATCTGGATCTGAATCCCGTATAATAAATCTCAGACTTATATATTTTAACATAAATATAGCACACATCACAAAGACTAAAATAATCAGAATATTTTAATTAAAAAGGTAAAATGACATTTCTTCCTCTAGGGTTAAATAATATATACTTATGATTTAAATTTTAGGTGTAGCTTAAAGGTGAGGTTTAATATTTTTTAAATTAATATTTAAATTTTAAAACTTTAGTAATAAAAATAGATTCGAAATGTTTTTAGATTAAAAATCTGAATTGTAAATGTAATTTTTGAAAAAAATATTATTACTTTTAATTATTTGATTTAAATATTATTTATATTTATATATCTATAAAGTAAGTATAGAAGGATCTTTTACTTCTTTAGTCGGTTATGTATAAAATTTATTTTATTTAATACTTAATATTACACTAATAAATCAGGTTTTAATAACTTATTTTGGTTTATAATTTGAAAATGATAAAGTAACAAAAAAAACTTATTTTGCGACTTGATATAACAGTCTCGGTGTTCCAATTTATTTAAATCATTTTATGCAAATATTGGAATTGTGATGATACGTAAGATGAATCTCAATTTTCATGGTTGAAGAGGCACAAATGTAATTATTGGGTCAACTAAATGTTATGGGCTAGTCCTATCGTTATGTATCATTAGTATCGTGTGAAAGCCTTTTCGGAAGATTAAGAAATACGTAGAGTTAATTAATATCAGTGGCAATCAACTGTAATATTTGTGCAATTTTCAGGGTTAAATACTATTTGTACTTTCCCTTTAATAGATTAGATATTATTTATGCTAATTTTGGGTTTTTTTTTAAATTAACTTTTAATTTTAGTTGTACGAATCAATCAGATATACAGTTTAAAATATAAATCTTTCGGATATCCAAACATCGAATATTCAGACTATTGCAGATAAGAAAGTTGTTGATCCGAAAGAAATGGATCAGATCACGATACCGCATTTTTTTGGATATTTGATTGTACTCATCCAATAACTCTCTTAGCCATTTCTTTGTAGAAGTTACCATGTATTTTAGTACAAACTTAATTTTCAAACAAATATATCATTTAATAAAGTGATCCAAAACCAAACCGAATCAAAATGAAACTTTATAATTTATCATGGATTTTTTATTCTGCACGAATTCAAATTTAAAACAAAACAAAAAAATATTGACCTATACCAGACATTGTTTTTTAAAAAAACTAAGTACTAAATATTCAAGAGTAGCTTATGTTGAAATATAATCATTTATAGATCATGAATTCAAACTCTTTAGCTGAAATCCAAATTAACAAACACTAACTTTATGCTAAGCTGAATTCTTCTAATTTATAGTAATTTAGTTTCATTAGTTTAGTTAGCTAAACCGCTTTTGATAATTCTATTAAATATTTGTTGCCCAAAAAACAAAGGTTGATCGGTATCTTCTTAAATGTTTTTGCATAAAGTCATAAACCATAATATTAAACCTAGTAAATATTTTAAACAAATATATTCTAGTTATCCATGTATCGCATGGGATATAATCTAATAAATCTAGAGAAACAAATTTCACCATGAACTTGATCTCTCCATTATTTTCAACACGAAATATTGGAACAAGTGAAAAGCAACACGAACTAATCATTATTTTGAATTTCACACATGAACCTTTTCAATATGGTTAATTACTACATAACCAAATCTGAATTCGGTTTACTTACTTTTGGGTGCTGAGGTGGCACACACGAGGCTAAAGCAGTATTAGTCAGTTTAAAACCAAACCAAATTGACTTCTCACCTCGTAAAAACAACGTCGTTTGTCATCTGAAGTTATCAAATATTTGGGGCTAAACTAAAATTGGTTTCATCGTGATTTCAGAAAAAAAAACAAAACAGAGAAGAAGAAGGAATAAAAAGAGACGACATGGAATATACATGAAGAAGCTTTCCGACCCACTATAGATGTGGCACACAAGTCATACGACTCACATCAAAAACCATAACTAACCAGGGGCGTCTCTTTCACAAATATCTTTACCGCAACTATCCTTGTGGTCATGAAAACTTTGAAATGAAGGAGAAAAACTCAGCATACAAAGTAAAGATGTTGGTTTAGTTACGGTTTTTGAAAGAGGTGCTCCAGGTTAGCTACGGTTTTTGATGTGAGCCGTATGACTCGTGTGCCACATCTACAGTGAGTCAGAAAGCATCTTTCTGTATCTTCCATGTCGCCTCTTTTTTCCTCCTTATTTTTTTTTTCTGAAATCACAATGAATCCTAATTTTAATTTAGCCCCATAATTTCAGATGAAAAACGAAATCGTTTCTGACGAAACAAATTGAAAAAAGACAATTTGGTTTGATTTTAAACGACTCATACTGTTTTAGATTCGTGTGTGCCACCTCAGCATCCAACGTTAAGTAAACTGAAATCAGATTCGTTTATATAGCATTTAACCAGATGTGTGAAATTCAAAATATGTTTTTGGCTTAGATCCAATATTTCATATATAAAAACAATGGAGAGATCAAGTTCACGGTGGAATTGACCGTTTTTTCAATAAATCTACGGTTAGATAATGAACTAATACAATAATTTTATCTCAACTTAATCGGTTATCGGACTCATTGTCACTGGGTTATTCAAAATATTTAAATTTATCGATTATCCGAAAACCCGAAAAAACTGTTTTTATCCTAAATTATATGAAAGTAATCGAAAATCTGAAACCAAACCAGAACCGAATTAGAACCAAAATTTTATCGGATATTATATATTTTGTTCTTATAGTTGTTACCCGAACTGAACCAAAAACCGAAATATCCGAACCAAATCTGAATAGAATTTCATAAATAACAGAATGGTTCATATATCTTTAGAACAGAACCGAAACCGAACAGAAAATCGAACGCATGAGTCTATCTATATGAAAAGGAAAACTATTTGCTTATCCAAGGAGTAAAATACTTCCTCATAGTTCCATTTGATTGGTCGAGGAGATTTCTCACTCGAGTATAGTATTCCAACGACACGTGGGATATAGTAGACCCCACACCATCTTGTTCTGACCAATCTCAAAGAAAATAAAAATCCTGTTAGATACGCTACGAAGATAAACAGATAAGCCTTTATCTCCCATCAAACCCATCTCATCCGTATAATCAACCACGTCATCTGATCCAACGGCGAAAACTCAGCAATTAAACCACAGCCACTAGAACCCACATCACAATTGTCTATTTCTTCACAATCATCGCCACACACATCTTTCAATCTCTTCTTGATTCCAATACATTCTCTACCTTCCTGTAATCCAAGCTCTGTAGGGGAAATGGCCACTGTCACTACTCAAGCCTCGGCCTCGATCTTCAGACCATGCACTTCAAAGCCAAGATTCCTCACCGGTTCTTCCGGTAGGTTGAACCGAGAATTGTCGTTTAAGTCAATCGGCTCAAAGACGTCCTCGTTCAAGGTTGAAGCTAAGAAAGGAGAATGGTTGCCCGGTTTGGCATCTCCTGGTTATCTCAACGGCAGGTAATTTTACAAAAAGTGCATCCAGTTTTTGTTTAGTTTTAACTTTTAACGCTGTCCGAAACCGGTTTAGATAAACGTTTTGGTTTGGTTAGATTAGATCGGATCTGCCCGGTACCGGTTTAGGTAGTGTGTACGTTATGGTCCGGTCCACTCACTTGCTCCTTTATACATGTATTTTTTTCAGTCTTGCCGGTGATAATGGGTTTGACCCATTGGGACTGGCAGAGGATCCAGAGAACTTGAAGTGGTTCATCCAGGCTGAGCTTGTCAACGGACGGTGGGCCATGCTCGGCGTCGCAGGGATGCTTTTGCCTGAAGTTTTCACCAAGATCGGTGAGACACCATTATTATATATAACATGACCCTTGTAACATTTTTTTCAAGAACTTAAAAACATGGTTTTGTCAATTTGTAGGAATCATCAACGTTCCTGAGTGGTACGATGCCGGGAAAGAGCAGTATTTTGCATCATCATCGACATTGTTCGTGATCGAGTTCATATTGTTTCATTACGTTGAGATCAGACGGTGGCAGGACATTAAGAACCCAGGGAGTGTGAACCAAGACCCTATCTTCAAGCAATACAGCTTGCCTCCAAATGAAGTTGGTTACCCCGGAGGAATCTTTAACCCTCTTAACTTCGCTCCTACGCTCGAGGCTAAGGAGAAAGAGCTTGCAAATGGTAAGCTTAGGGAAGTTGATTTTCTGTTATCTTGTCACATAATTAACACAGTTTAAAGACTAAAAGACTCTTTTATTGTTGTTGTGGTGGTTGCAGGGAGGTTGGCGATGTTGGCATTCTTAGGGTTCGTGATTCAACACAATGTGACTGGAAAGGGACCATTTGAGAACCTGTTGCAGCACTTGTCCGACCCATGGCACAACACTATTGTCCAAACCTTCAGCGGATGATTTAAGACGGACCTATGAATTTAATACATCTCTATCTTATGCTACCTTAATATCTCTGTGTGTTTTGCATCTTAGAGTTCTTGGTTTGTGAGCATGAAACAATATGGTATTGCTGTAGCTCCATGAACTAATTTAAAAATCTTCAGTGTACAAAAGAACCAAGTTCATCAAGATTGTGCTACTCTTTTATATCTCTCTCTTTTCATGTGGTACAATGATTTAAGCACATCGTAACTTAGAATCCCAATCTCCTCAAACATTTGCAACCCTAATGATTTTTAATGTAAGACAACAAATTATTTGCTACATTATCTTGAAAGACACCTAGAAGCATTGTTAAGGATAATACATCATTAGCGTTGTTAAGGATAGAAGCAGAGGCTACTTGCTCTATTTTGTTACTGTCCTCTGGACCGTTGAAACACCGTCCACGAATTTTGTCCGGAAGAGAACATTGGCGTTGTTGAACATTCCTTCTTTCAGAGAAACCACGATGAACTGTTTAAGAGAGATCAAATGAATGGATAAATAAACTTGAGTTAACACATAAGCTTTATGATTTTCAGGAAGCTAGTGACAACAAGATCAGAGAAACACAGATAGTAATAGTATGTAACCTGTGAATGCGGGAAATGAGCTTTGATCATTCTCCCTATGTTCTGCGTGTGGCTAAGATCGAGAGCTGCATCAACCTAATAAAATCAATGCAACGAATTATCTTTATGTTCTTTATAAATGTCATCAAACCTATAAACTGTCCTGTGATCGTGAACAATTCAAGATCACTGAAAGTGAGAACAATCCATAGTCAATTGATTCATAAAAACTGGAAAATCTAGGTGTACCTCGTCTAAGATATAAAGAGGAGCTGGCTTGAAGAGAAGCAACGAAAGGATTAAAGAAAGTGCAAGCAGAGATCTTTGCCCTCCACTTAGTTCAGATAGAGACTGTTTCCAGACACTTCCAAAAGCAACACGGACCTCAAGACCATCGAGGAAACTACCTCCTTCTGGAGGTTCTAGTTTTGCCATGGTACCAGGTAGTAGTGTTGAAAAGATGGAACCAAAATCCCTGTAGATGTAGTAAAATCAAGTGAATCCCGTGGTTACAACACGAAACAAAAAAGAAAATAAGCGACTCACTGATTAACTTTAACCCATGTAACTTTCAGTGTTTCCTTTTTCTTCTCATCAAGCTCCTCGATCACTTTCTTGATTTTGGATTTGTCAGTCTTAAGGAAAAAATGAAAGAGAACACAGGTTTAAACGCAAGTACAGCTGTTAAAATATGTTTGCACAGACCCTCGAGAACAAACCTCGATTATATTTTTCTTGGACATAAGAGCATTGTATTCATCTTCTGCTTTCTCAAACATAGCCATGACCTTCTTGTTCACTCTTTTCTCCAGACTTTATAAGAGAAATAAATAGCCAGGAAAACAGAGAAGCGATGATTTATCAGATACTTGACGAGAAGAAACAAGAAAGGAGAAGAAAGACATACCTTGATTGATCTGTCTGGAGCCTTTCAAGTTCTTCTCTTGCTTTATAAGGATCACGGGATTCAAAATCATAGTCCGTCCCTCCTTTTCCGAAAAGCGTTTTCTCGGTTACTATCCATGCATGCTTCTCAATAAGTTTGTCTACCTTCACAGAACAATCTTTCTGTTCCATCTCCATCCTCGTTACCTAATCAGAGTAAAAAACCATTAAATAAACCCAAGAAATCTATCATTAGATTAGGAGACCGCCGCAAGAGTAATGCATCTCCGGCGAAAAAAAACATTGAAGAAAGAATACCTCATTTTGCAACTTCTTCTTCTCAAGCTTCATGTCGCTAAGCTTCTGCAGACATTTTTCCTGGTCTGCAACAAACCCACTTATCTGTGTATCACATTCCTTCATCTTTTCGTGTATTAACTTGAGCTCAGCGAGAGACTGATCATGATCCTTCTGTATGGCTTCCACCTGCAGGTTAGTCACATCCAGAAGTTATGTTTATATTATATAATCTTAAAAGACACAGAGAAATAAGTCAATAACTGCAGTACCTTGGCTCGTTGCTTGTCCACATCGGAAGCCAGACTGCTAATTTGCGTCCTCAATGAAGCTAGCTGGCTCTCTAAAGATGACTGTTCCTGCACCACTGCTTCTTGCTCCATCACAAGCCTCTCTCTCTCGTTTTCATGACCCTATTGAGCAAGAAGTAACATAGAGCACAATCATTTAGAAACGTCAAAAGGCTAAAAACTGGACAAACCAGAATAAGGAAAAGGCAAAAAGTTCGATACGTTTTTGACCGAAAGATCTGGAGTACCTTTAGATCTTTTGAAGATGCCTGAATACGAGCTTTGATAGTTTTAATATTCTTTTCCAAGTCCTTGAGTCTTCCCTCTCTGTTCTTATCATGATCTTTGATGGATTTCTCTAGCGTGGAGACAGTATCAGCACAACTCTTGTAATGACCTTCCTTCTCTTTGATCTGGGATCTCATTTCTTCAAACTCTTCTTCAAGTTTCTTCACCGCTTCACCAAGCTACATATATAGACAATTGGTAGAAGGGAGCGAGAGTATTAAATGCGCTTTCAGCACACCACAAGACATCAAAATTTTGAATTGGAAAAAGTAAACAAGAAAGATGTGGATAAAAGAAGATGCAAAATGGAGATACAGACCTTGTGGTGCTCGTTCTGTTCAGCCCTTTTTAGAAATAAGGATAGGTCATACATTTTCAGCTCCAACTGTGCTTTCATGTCTGTGAACTTCTTTTGAAGAGGCTTAAGCTCATTGATCTGCATTGTTAAAAAGAACCAGCAGGGTTTTACACAACCATAAAAGTTAATTTTACCAGAGAGCCCAAAGAGAGAGCCCACAATAACATTCTGTGCGTGCCTTCACAAACATATGTGAGGTACGGAAAAGTCCTACAAAACCAGACATGAGATATAAAATATGCTCCAATCACATTAGCTAAACATTTGTTTCCTTTTAGCCGGAAACAACTATGGTTCTAAGTGTCAGTTTCAGCAGCTCAGATTATATTTCTTTTAAACAATCAATGAATAAACATGAGAGCTGAGTTCCCACTGATCCAGATCTAATTTTAAACTGTCGAAGATGTATAAGCTTTATGTTTTAAGCGGTTTAATCGAAATTATATGATGTCTAACTCAGCTGTCAAACCCCAATTTGTCTTTTTCTAAAAGGAAAGTATTATTTATGAAAACAAAACTGAAGGAAATTTACCTTTGCTTCAATTTCATATAACCTTTTCTGGTGTACTTGAAGTTTTGTTTCAGCCTCTGCCAGATCATGAAGTTGCCTTAGCAGCTCACCTCCACCCCTAAGACAGAAAAATACGAAATACACAATGTTTTTGTTCATTTTTAGGACTGCTGAACCATATCTGTATGAAATCAAGTACATGAACGCCAGAAAGATCTAGAGGTATAACCGAAAAGAATGACATACTTGCGACTTCCACCAGTAAGAAGACCACTTGGCTGAAATATATCACCTTCAAGTGTCACAGTTGGAGTCCGAATGTCCCTATTAAAAGCAACCTGCCAAACAATAATTGAGCAGCAAATCAAAGAATGAAACATCTAAATAGAAAAAGAGAGGTCTGCCATCCAATTTAGAATGAACATATAACCCAACAAAGGGATCAAGTTTTGAGAGAAAAAAAACAATCATATGAGAAGTCTCCCTCTGCTGGACACCATGGTCAGAGAGGCCAGACAGTTACATATTATTGAATCATTGATAGGGACTAAACTCTTCTAAGGCCATTCCTTAGTCTAAAAAAGGAAATCATCGTTTGGAATTTTGACATATATTGTATTTTTCATTCTGATAATTAAAGAATAGGTTGATTTAAGAGAATATATCAACGACGCAGCTGAAATTACATTTTAAGTAAGAACAAACATGGGAAACATACTCTAATGTCTCTACAACATCATCCACGGACACAGAGTTAGAACACACATACTCTGTTTGTCTAGGAAATACTTACTTCCTTTGCCACATCAGTCGTTTTGCAAACAAAAGTGGATCCAAATACAAATTCCATGGCATTCTGCAAAGAATTAGAGGATGTCGAAAATTAATGGTCATGGTAGTCGTTTCTGTCTGTCCGTAACAAAATGTTCTGAAACTAAAAATCAGTAGATAAAACAGCTCATGAATGTGACTGCTATTTTCTGCATTGCATAATATATTAGTTATCAGAAATTTAATAAGCTAATGGATGATGCAAATGTAACAGATTCTTGGTATTCTGAGAAGGAAACCAACGCACCTTTATTTCTTCGCTATAGCCAACTAAAGAAAGTGCCAGTTCCGCGTTACCCTTCCCCACCTGAAAATTAAAAGAAAATCAGCAAAGACAAAGAGTTGAATTTGACAGTAAAATAAGAAGATCCAAATACCAATTTGACAGCGGCTTGCTGCACTCTATGTGGAACTAAGTGCGACTGAATTTTGTTAAGAGGTATAATTGTAACCCTTCTCCGTAGATCACCCTTTTGTAGGAGCTGTTTTCCAGTATCTTCTGTGTCTACAACAACATTAAATAACTTTCCACCAGCAGTAACCTGAAAAATAGTCACCTTTAGAGACCTCAAACGAGTTAACAACGTACAATAATAAGATAATGCCCACTTACCTCCAGAGCTGTCATTGAGGACCTATCATTTACTTTTATCAGTTTGGCAACCACACCTTTCACCTTTGATCGATCAAAGTTCTTCACAGGATCACGATATGTAAACTGAACATTTGCTAATTGAGCTGAAAGATTTCGCACAGTGTCTTTCAGCCTTTGCCCAATTTCAAGTTCCGATCCTCGATCCTAAGAGAAAATTTGAGACAGGTCTTTATGAACAGAAGGAAAAAAAAAAAATCAAATAACAAGTGCGCTAACCTTCTCCAATGCTTCCATCTGACCCTCTTTATATGGAACAGACTCAAGTGCCTTTTTCACACTTTCAACATCATTTTTCCTAGCATCAAGTTCATTTTCCACTGCAACAGCTTCTTCTCGTTTTGACATTAATTGGGACTTTTTCTCTTTTAGCTCCTTTTCACAGTGACTAATTTTGGTATTCAGCTGCTTCAACTCCGTTTCAGCTGTTCCAACAGAAATCTTTGCATCACGTAGTTGATCTTCAAGACATTTTTCTTCATCTCCACTACTCTTACCAGCTAGAACACCCTGATTATCAACAGACCTAAATTCAATTAACATACAAGATAGACTAAAAGCAATTTGGCAGTAAATAAAGATTCTTTCTTTAGGTGGTACTACCTGGTGTTCTCTTTCGCACTCTTCTAGTGTGGTGGAAAGTTCCTGAAATTTCCGTTTTAGGTCTGCTGCTCCTTCGTCGGACTTCTTCAGAGAAGAAGCTCTCTCTTCTACAGATTTCTTCAAATCTTCTATATTATGAACAATCTGGCAACACCAAAAGTGGTCAGAAATCGCAACAGAATCTGTCACCGTTCCAACACAAGGTAAGACCTGTCAGCTAACCTTTTCAGCATTCTTTTCTTCGCCCTGAAGGGTGTCCTCCATATTATTAAGCTTTGATCTTTCACGTGTGACTTCATTAGACAATGAATCCACTTTGTCAGACAAAGTTTTTACTTCTCCACCCATGCTGACTTCCCTTTCCTGAGTCAAAGCTTTTACTTGTTTCTCCAGTTCCAATATTTCTCCCTGTGTCTTCTCCGTCTCTTGGTCAATACTCGTCATTTTTGTCTTCATCTGCTCAACCCCATGAAGAGAGTTGTCTCTAACTTTCTCTGCTTGAACATATTCAAAAGCGACACAGAACCTCTTGAGCCGGTCCAGCTCAGCGTTACCATTAGCCCACTGCATATACTGCGACTTTTCTCTCCTCAGCTTCTCCAAAGCCGGCGATATCTCCTGATCAAGGAGCTTATTTATCTCATCGACCTTGGTTTGCTTTTTCTCCAGCGTCTTCAGTGCAGCCTCTTTCTTGTTCTCGTACATCCTCGTACCAGCGGCTTCTTCAAGCATGGACAAGATCTCCGGAGGTTTCATATTCAAAACCTTAGTTATACGCCCTTGCATAATCAGAAAATGGGGATTGTTGACGTTAAGTTGCACCGAGTGGAAAAGGTTCTGCACTTGACTCGGTTGAGCAAGCTTCCCATTGATCAAATACTTGTTCCTTCCACCAACAACAATCTTCAAAACCAAAAAAAAAAGAAGAAAAACTAATCAAGCTAAGACCTTTTCACCATAAAGCTTCCAAATACTTGTTCCTTCCACCAAAAAAACAATCTTTAAAGCCAAAAGACACAAACAAAGAAGAAAAACCAATCAAGGTTAGACCTTTTTCACCATAGCCTTATAGTCATAGTATAATCAAACTAAACAAGCTAATAAAGAAGAAAAAACCAATTAAAGCTAAGACCTTTTTTCATTACAATATCCATTAACAAACTAAGTAAAGAGCAAAAAGAGACGCACTTGTCGAGTGACGGTTATCTCAGAGTGTTGTTCGTAGCCGAGAGGACTCCTATTCACCTCGGAGTTATCAAAAGTAACAGAGACAGTGGCCTTGGTAATCCCGGCTTGTCCTTGCTTGTAGACGAGCTCCTGGAGATTAGCGGCTCGGACTTGCTGGAGGTTAGTGATGCCGAGGACGAAGCAGACGGAGTCGAGGATGTTTGATTTGCCGGACCCGTTCAGACCAGTGATGGCGTTGAAATGCGGGTCGAAGCCCGGGACTACAGTCCTCGTGGCGTATGATTTGAAACCTTCCAGGCATATCTCCTTTATGTGCATCTTCCTTCGGAAAAATTGACCCTAGAAAAAAGCTATTCACATAAACAACCCTAGAAGAGGAAGCATAATTTCGAAACTATTGAAATCGCAATCTAACCGTTGCGGGAGAAGCAGAGAGACGAATCTTCTTCACTCCTGTGAGAATTATTCCGAGTGAAATTGAATTCTGTTTTTTGTTTTTTTTTTTTCCAAATTTGGGAGTTTCGATTTAGGTTAAGCAAAAGCGCGGGAGAATGGACTTTCCTTTAGTATCCCTACTCTAACCTTCTATTCCATCTGAAGGGACCTACTTTTTTTTTTTGGAAAATTGCCAAAAGAGAACAAAAAAACAAAGGTGTTGTCCCTTTGGTATAATATCATCACATAGTTGTCCTTATGGTATATTTTTTTTCATAATCCCAAAACTAACCTTTCATTAGTAAATTAATAACAAATTAAAACGAAATTAATTAATCTCTTAATTAATTATAATGAAAAAGGTTTAGAAAAAGGTTTTCACAAGACAAAAAATGTTAAAAAATAAGATGAATAAATATCACCCTAATAAACAATTTCATTTTTCTCTCTTTGTCCTCCGTCTCTCTGTCTCTGTCGAAAGGAAACCAAACCCTAAAACATTTTGTCTCCGTCTCCGGTGACATCTCCGCCTCCATGGCTCTCTCTATCTCCGGTGTAACCCCTTCATATGTCCCCTTCTCTGAGCCTCTCCGTCTCTCCACCTCTCCGTCTCTCCACCTCTCCGTCTCTCCGCCTCTCTTTCTCCGTCTCTCTGCCTCTCTCCGGTAACATCTCCGCCTCTCTGGCTCTCTCTATCTCCGGTGTAACCCCTTCATCCGTCCCCTTGTCAGTTGTATTTTCATGGAATTAATGGGCCGTAAACCCCTCTTCCCTGGTCGAGATCATGTTCATCAGCTTCGCTTGCTCATGAAGGTAAAGTAGACAACACAACAAAGACCCTTAGTAAATAAGACACGATGACATAATTTTTCTTTTTCTTCTTGCAGCTAGCTCATAGGAACTCCATCAGAAGCAGAGGTTGAGTTCTCGAACGAAAATGCAAAGCGGTACATAAGACAACTTACACCGTATCCTCGCCAGTCCATCACTGATAAGTTCCCCTTAGTGCATCCTTTAGCTATAGATCTTATACGGGAAGATGCTGACGTTTGATCCTAGACGAAGAATCACAGGTCAGTCCCCAAACTATAACGTTTGATTCTGGAATAAGTTAAGTCCTCATATCTTCATAAATCTTGATTTCAGTTCTAAACGCGCTGGAACATCCATACTTGAACTCGCTGCACAACATTAATGATGAGCCAGAGTGCACAACACCTTTCAACTTCGATTTTGAGCAGCATGCACTCTCAGGGGAGCATATGAAGGAGCTTATATACCGTGAGGCGCTTGCTTTCAATCCAGAGTATCAGCAAATAGTTTGAAGAACAGCAATTGGGAGATGACAGTGGGATCGGGCTTGGTTTGGTTGGACTAAAACATTGTTTGTCTGTCTATTGTGTATACCTGTGATAGATGCTGGAAATGGATGTGATCAGTGGCTTTCAAACTTTTAATTTTTTAGTATTTTAGGTTTTCTTTTCCCTCTACATTTTGTACTTTGCTCATCTTTTTTGCTTTGTAAGACATAATGATAATTGCAATTTTGATTTCCAGTGTATTGTTGTTGCCCAAGAAAGATAAAAAAGAACTATTGATATTGCAGAGAAAATGAGGATGGTGAAACAAAAAGGACTTCATGTTCTGTCTTTTGCTCTATACACATAGAAAGTGGGTTCGCTTATGTACGAATGAGATACATAGCCAGTGAGCAAAATATAGCTACAAAGTACACACAAAAAGTTGGTTCCCTGTTTCCATTTACTTCCTGCGGAAAAACCTCATTAATAGTCACAATATTTCATCTTTGTTTTCACTTTAAGATCATAGAGAACAAGAGTTTGTGATAAAAAAAATCAAAAGAAAAGCTATGAAAAAATCATATATTGATGAAGAAGACAAGGGAGAATCGTTTTTTTTTAATTTCTGACAAGCAAAATCGAAAATAACACGTTTTAGGAAGTTAGAATATTTTTAGGAGATTTTTAGAATATTTCCTTAACTGAAATTTTCATTAATTTTCGCAAAAATCAGGTAATCTTATCCGTAGAAGGTGCCTTCTAAAAGTTTAGAAGATTGACAAAATTCCAGAACACGCTTTCTACTTTTAGTAGAAGGAAGAGTAAACTTTTGAAAACACGTTCCGCAAAATTTAGAATACTTAATAAAAGTAGAAGATGCTTCCGGACGAAAAGTAGAAGCTTTAGGATTAGTAGAATGCGCATTCCACATTTTTAGAAAATTAGTAAATAGTAGAATGTACGTTCTAAAAATAGTAGATGAACGTATTTATTTTAGAAACCGCTTTCTACTATATCATTTTCCGTAGAAGGCACTTTCTACCTTTAGTAGAACGTATTTTCAAATTTTTATTTATGAACTTTTTGAAAAAAGAAAAATACCAGCATGTGTATATAGGTGTTTTATTAATTGTTTATATTTTAATATTTTTTTTATTCACAAAACTATTTATTTTATTAGTTTTTAGAAATACAAAGGGTAAAAAGGAGAAAAATTGGACAAAAAAGGATTTATACCAAGGGGACAACACCCTTGTTTTTTTGTTCTCTTTTTGCAATTTCCCCTTTTTTTTGTAGATGTAGAACCTGTTTGTTTCTCCATCTGAATGAATCATTTGGATGAAGATGAAAGTTTTGTTTGTTTAGGTACTAAAAGTACAATTCATTCAAATGGATCATCCGGATGACTTTTGAAAATCTAGGCTTAATTTTAAAATCCATTCAAATGAATCAATTTGGATCATTTGAATGGAAATGGTTCATTTAAAATGGTATAATATCTATTATGTTCTAATGTAATTGACAAATTACAAACATAAATATAATATCATTTTGTCAACACATGAAAACTGATAAAATCACGAATTTTTTTTTTTCCGCGAAAACCTAAAAACTAAATTTTCACACCAAAATCTCAAAACGCATTTTCCCGCCAAAACCAAAAAATCTTGTTTTCCCGTGAAACCGCAAATTTTCCCGCAAAAACCACAAAAACACGTTTTCCCGCAAAACCACAAAATCTCGTTTTCCCACCAAACCCGCAAAATCTTGTTTTCCCGCCAAAACCGAAAAATCTCGTTTACCCTCCAAAACTGAAAAATCTCATTTTCTCGCAAAAACGTGTTTTCCGCCAAAACCACAAAATTGTGTTTTCCCACCAAAATCTCAAAAACGGGCTTTCTCACCAAAATCGAAAAAATCTCGTTTTCCCGTGAAAACGCGTTTTCCCGTCAAAACCGAAAAATCTCCTTTTCCCGCCAAAACCGCAAAAACACATTTTCCACCAAAACACAAAATCTCGTTTTTCCGCCAAAACCACAAAAACGCGTTTTCCCGCCAAACTGCAAAAACATATTTTTCCGCCAAAACCGCAAAAGCGCGTTTTCCCGCCAAAACTGAAAAAATCTTGTTTTCCCGCAAAAACCACAAAACGTGTTTTCCCGCCAAAATAAAAAAAAATCTTGTTTTCCCGTGAAAACAGCAAAAATGCATTTTCCCGCCAAAACCATCAAAATGTGTTTTCCCGCCAAAATCACACAAACGTGTTTTCCTGCCAAAACCGCAAAATTTTGTTTTCCCGCCAAAACCGAAAAATCTCGTTTTCCCACCAAAATAAAAAAATCTCGTTTATTTGCCAAACTGAAAAATCTCGTTACCGCAAAAACGTGTTTCCCGCCAAAACCGCAAAAACGTTTTTTTCGCCAAAATCAAAAATTTGTATTTTCACACCAAAACAAAAAAAAAAAGTTTTTTTGGCCGCTAAAACCGAAAAATCTTGTTTTTCCGCTCCAACAACAAAAAAACGTGTTAATTTTGAAATAATTCTAATGTAAATATATTAAACTAAATAATTAAATGTAATATATTTAAAAATAATATCAACCGTATGATTAAATTAATACAAGAATATTTTGGTAATTTGTTTATTAAACTCATTTGGATGGAAATGAAAATAAAGAAACAAACATATGATTCATTCAGATGATTCATCTAGATGAGATATCTGGATGGACAAACAAACATGTACAAAAATCTGAATGGATCATTTGAATAGATCATACAAATGAATCATTTAAATGGAAATGACAAATGGTGAAACAAACAGCCCCGTAAACTTTTTTTAGATGTAAACTAGGAGGTGTTTGTCCTTCGACTCAAATAATCCTCTTAGATCCGGAACTAACCGACGCTAATACCGATAATATGGCGTAAAACATCTCTCCCAAAGGAAATCGAACTATGGATGCAATAGAACCTACTCCAAACATTAAATCACTAGTCCAACGCACCGTTTGTAATTGTAGATTTAAACTTAAACCGAATATCCGACAAATAATTCAAAAAATAAATATATATATTAAATATTTTCTAAAGCTTTAGATTCAGATCTTTTTAATATAGTTTTGAGATTGGTTGACAAAAATATACAGTTTTGAGATTATATACATCTTGTAGTTTTTTTTTCCGTCTTAAAATTATATTAAAGGAAGGTCCAAAGACCGATAATGGGTGGACCACAATCCTAATACCCTTACATCCAACTAAAAGCCACACAAACAAACTGCGCCACAAAACAAAATAAATTGGGCCTAGAACCCATTTTCACAGACGAAACCCATCTGCTCAGACCTGCTGACAATTTGGGAAACGAGACCACGTGTTGCCATCCTCACCAAGGCATGGACACGCACCCGATCCCTCCACTCAATGTCGCTGCTGCAGATTTTCTCCAGAGGACACGGCCGAATCCCACCAGCCGTTGCAAACCTCGGTGCCACCCACCAGCTTTCTTGCTTCCAACCTCGACAGATAAAGAAGCCGCATCACCATCGTCTTTGAATAGATTTAGAACACCGGAGAGCTTCATCGGGACTTACCCGAGATCTCGACCCGAGGCGTCGCGGTCCACAGCTTCAACATCACCGCTTCATCTACCGGAGAGCATCTATCGATAACTCGAGATCTCTTCCAATCCGAAGCCAAACCCACCCACAAAACACCAAACGAAACCTCACCGGAGTATAGAAAGCCTCTGTTTAAAGAAAATTCTAAAGCCGACCGTCCACCGAGAAAAAGGTGCGACGACGGAAACCACAGATCTACACAAAATCCTAAAAGAAAAGACGCTTTACACAACTCAGAAGGGAAGCCGGACCGACGGACGGTGACTGTGAAAGCTTACTCCGTCGGCCAGAAAGCTTTGATCTCTCTCGGTGTTTTCTCTCTCTACTCTCTCTCTCCTCTGTATCTTTGTTTATACATCTTGTAGTTTAGGTTCTAAGGACATTGGAATATGTTTTTCAGATACTTTGGTTATTTTTGCTAAATATTTAAATCAAACAATTTAGTGTTTAATCTCGTGTTTTTATTTCCCCAAACCTTCTAAGCAGTCTAGAGTGTCTCTAGATATCGATTATATCTCTCTCGACTCTCTTTGGGTATTATCTTTTGAGATAGAAGTAGGAAGCTGGCTCAACAATGGCGCTACGAGCACTCTCCACGTTCCCTTCTCTTCCTCGTCGCTTCACCAGACGCGACCCCGCTCTCACCTCCATCCACCGAAACCCCGCGACGTCCATCGTATGCAAGTCCATCTCCTCCGATTCAGAACCGACGGTCTCACTCTCGGAGCGGGACGGCTTCGCGGCTGCTGCTCCGACCCCCGGAGAGAGGTTCTTGGAGAGCCAACGAGCTCACCAAGCTCAGAAAGTGCTCAAAAGAGAGACGAAGAAGAAGAAAAAGAAAGAAGAGAGCGTGCGCAAAGTCGTCGTCGTCGACACCTCCCTCTCGTGTTGCTACGGCTGCGGAGCTCCGTTACAGACTTCCGACGTCGATTCTCCCGGATTCGTCGATCTAGTCACTTACGATTTGGTAATGGATTTGGCCATTTGGGTTTGTTTACTTAGTTGTTCTGAAGTGGAAAGTGTAATCAAGTTTGAATCTTTGTTGTTACAGAAGAAGAAACATCACCAGCTGAGAACGGTGATATGTGGAAGATGTCAGCTTTTGTCACACGGACATATGATTACAGCTGTCGGTGGTAACGGAGGGTATGCCGGTGGGAAGCAGTTCGTCTCGGCTGATGAACTCAGGGAGAAGCTCTCTCACTTGCGCCATGAGAAGGCTTTGATTGTTAAGTTGGTTGACGTTGTGGATTTCAACGGTAGCTTTTTAGCTCGTGTTCGTGATCTAGTTGGTGCTAATCCCATCATACTAGTTATAACTAAGGTAACAAACCTGGCTGCTTTCTCTTCAAATCCTGTTCCAGCTTCTCTCTGGTGAATTAATTACTGTGTTTTTTGTATTTTTTAGGTTGATCTCCTTCCTAAAGGAACTGATATGAATTGTATTGGTGATTGGGTTGTGGAAGTGACCACGAAGAAAAAGCTAAAGTAGGTAGCCGAGTACTTACTTGACTTGATGTTTGTGGAGCTAGTGTCTGATTTGGATGTATATGATCTTACCAGTGTCTTGAGTGTCCATCTCACAAGTTCCAAGTCTCTGGATGGAGTTAGCGGAGTTGCGTCTGAAATCCAGAAGGAGAAAAAGGTAGTACATGTCCTTCAAGCTGTCTTCGCACTAGTGTGCTAATAGATTTCTTTTGCTTTTTGGCTGAATATTGAACAATTCATTTTTATCTTCTGTAACCTAACCTCTCTATCCATGTTTTTGTGTTTCAGGGACGAGATGTCTACATTCTGGTATGTGCATTCTATGTTTTTTTTCTTTTTTATTAAACTAAATAATGAGTTTTAGTTTGCAAAACCTAGAGCTGGCTGCCCAAGTTCTTGCTTTAACATAATAGCTTAATGTATCTTAAATGAGAGAGAGACCGTGCTTACCTCCTGTTTGACTACACTGTTCTATATGATCCTCCAATTCATAAAAGTTGTTTAATGGAGATAAGTGGTCTGGCAAATATTCATTCATCATTTCTTCATGCTTTCACAGGGTGCAGCCAACGTAGGGAAGTCAGCATTCATCAATGCTTTGCTGAGTAAGTCCTTTAACCTCTATTGTGTGTATGTCACTTTTTGTAACTGCTTCAGTACTACTTACCTCTGTTTTTTTTTGTGTCTGGGTTCCTGCTGCTTTAGTCTGATTTCTCTATAATATAGGTTGTTTCTATATAGAGTTAAATGATTGTATATACGTCACTATACAGAAACAATGGCCGAAAGGGACCCTGTTGCAGCAGCGGCACAAAAGTACAAACCGATTCAGTCAGCTGTCCCTGGAACAACCTTGGGTCCAATTCAGATCAACGCTTTCCTCGGAGGAGAGGTAACAACCTTCAGATTCTATAGCTTTTCCATTTATTTACCACCAGTGGACATGCTGCTAAAAAGAATCTACCTTATTACCACAGAAGCTGTATGACACACCGGGAGTTCACTTACACCACAGGCAAGCAGCTGTGGTTCATTCAGATGATTTACCCGCCCTTGCTCCTCAAAATCGGCTCAGAGGCCAGTCTTTCGATGTAAGTCTACACATTTTAACATCCTGCTATATAGACTATATATATAATCGTAGCATCAGTATACGATGATTTTTATTTGTGTTTTGTTCCTTGCAGATTTCAACATTGCCAAATCAATCGTCAAGTAGTAGTCCCGAGGGTGAGACCTTAAACGGTTATACATTCTTTTGGGGAGGTCTCGTCAGGATTGACATCTTGAAGGTAAACAATATTTACCGGAATTTCTAAAATTATGTTTTGTGAGTGTGGGGTATTAATATGTGAAACCGTGACAT
Source organism: Raphanus raphanistrum subsp. raphanistrum (assembly GCA_019706035.1). Lineage (NCBI taxonomy): Eukaryota > Viridiplantae > Streptophyta > Magnoliopsida > Brassicales > Brassicaceae > Raphanus > Raphanus raphanistrum. The sequence continues at coordinate 11,793,812 of CM033980.1, read as the reverse complement.
TCTATTGCAGGCTCTACCAGAAACACGTTTCACATTCTATGGACCAAAGGCTCTTGAGATCCATGTAGTACCAACTAAAACAGCAACCGAGTTTTACCAGGTAAAAGTTTCTTTACACCATCGGTTTATCTACTTCATTTACAAGTTTAACAAACCATTTACTCAATGTTTTCTGCAGAAAGAAGTGGGCGTGCTTCTCACACCTCCATCAGGGAAAGATCAGATACAGGAGTGGAAAGGGTTGCAATCTCACCGTTTACTCCGTATCGAATTTAACGATCCAAAAAGGTGAAATATAATCCCTATCTATTTGTATTATATATATTGCTTATCTCTAGCTCTTCTAACGTTAACACACTTTGTTTATCAGACCGGCTAGTGATGTGGCTATTTCTGGGTTAGGATGGATTTCAATCGAACCAATCCGCAGATCAAAAGACTCTGAGCCGCCGAGAGATCTGGAAGAAGCAGAGCATGAGATACGTGTTTGTGTGAGTGTGCCAAAACCAGTTGAAGTGTTTATCAGACCAACACTACCCATTGGCACTTCTGGCGCTGAATGGTATCAGTACCGTGACTTATCCGACAAGGAAGAAGAGCTCAGACCCAAATGGTACTTCTGAAAATTTTGTTTAGTGTTATGAACTATTAGCTCAAGATATATAAATCTGTATTTATATATTATATTTGTGTTTATAAAATAAAAGAGGAGATGATGGACGAGAGTGAGAGGAGAAGATGTTGATTATTATTCTGATTTCTCTATTGTTCACAAATGAAGTAAATGGGGGTATTTATAGTGATGATCAAAGTCGGTCAAGTGAACCGACTTATACAAAAAGACAAACAAGATATTTTCCTTAATGGATAATCACTATCTTCTTTTGCTATTATCTTTAACACTTCCCCTTGATTATCCATTTTGTATTACGTAGTGCCTCGTTAAAAACCTAGTCACGGAAAAACCCAATGGGATAAAAACCATGACAAGGAAAAAAGAGTACACTGACGTAATTTCTGCCTGAGAATAATAGACATAGCTTTTTCTTCATAAGTCACGCAAACGCCGCATCCCGATACCGTCGACGTGTTTCCGGAATGTTGTAGTCGGAAGAGCTTTGGTAAATAAGTCGGCCGGATTGTCGCATGACCGTACATATTCGATGTCCACTTCTTTATTTTTCTCGAGCTCCCAAATGTACGAGAAAAATCTTGGAGAGATGTGCTTCGTTCTGTCGCTCTTAATATAGCATTCTTTGAGTTGAGCGACGCAAACCGAGTAGTCTTCAAAAACTTTCGTCAGCTCTTTCTTGTTAACTATTCCGCTTGAATCTTGTATGTGGTGACTCATTGACCTTAACCACACACATTCTCGACATGCTTCGTGAAGCGCAATAGTCTCTGCATGATTCGAAGATGTTGCAACTAGAGTTTGTTTTTGGGACCGCCAAAAGATCGCAGTTCCACCAATTGTAAAAACATAGCCGGTTTGCGATCGGGCCTTATGAGGATCTGATAAGTATCCTGCATCTGCAAAACCAACCATACCAAACTCGGGTTTTCTAAATACATTAACCCTAAATCAACTGTACCTTGTAAATAACGGAATAAATGTTTTATTCCGTTCCAATGCCTGTGAGTAGGAGCAGAGCTATATCTTGCTAAGAGGTTAGTTGCAAAAGCAATATCAGGCCTGGTACAGTTTGCTAGGTATAATAGCCCACCGATAGCACTCATATAAGGTACTTCAGGACCTAATATCTTCTCGCTATCTTCACAGGGCCTAAAAGGATCACTCTCAACATTGAGAGATCTACCAACCAATGGAGTACTCAAAGGATTCGCTTGGTCCATACGAAAGCATTTCAATAACCTTTTCGTATAGTTTGATTGATGCACAAATATTCCTTCTCGGAGATGCTCTATCTGGAGCCCAAGACAAAACTTTGTCTTGCCGAGATCTTTCATTTCGAACTCCTCTTTCATATGAGTTCGAGCATCATCAACCTCCTTTTGAGTTCTAATCATGTTCAGGTCATCTACATATACAGCGATGATCACAAAGCCAGATGACTTTCTTAACAAAAACGCAGGGACATATCGCATTGTTTACATATCCTTTACTCAAGAGATAGTCACTTAAGCGATTGTACCACATGCGTCCTGATTGCTTTAATCCGTATAGTGATCGCTGTAACTTGACCGAACATACCTCCCTGGATTTTTCTTTCAATGCCCCTGGCATTTTCATTCCTTCAGGGAGTCTCATCATTATCCAACGATCCATACAAATAAGTTGTCACAACGTCCATGAGATGCATTTCAAGATTTTTTTGACGCCGTAAGGCTCATCAAAAATCTAAACGTAATTGCATCCATTACCGGGGAATACATTTCCTCAAAATCAACTCCCGGTCTCTGAGAAAAACCTTGGGCTACTAATCGGGCTTTATATCGTGTTACTTCATTCTTTTCATTTCTTTTTCTCACGAATACCCACTTATACCCAACAGGATTTATATTCTCAGGCGTTGTGACTATAGGTCCAAAGATATCTCTTTTTCAGGAAGAGTAACTCAATTTGAATGACCTTCTTCCACTCCTCCCAATCATGTCTTTTCTGACATTCTAAAATGGACCTTGGATCGGGATCATCACTTTCGTGATCGATTTCTTTGGACACAGAAAAGGAGAACATTCCATCATCTTATATTTTATTTCTGATCAATAACTTTTGATCACGGACGTAGTTGATGGAAATCTCATACTTTTCTGTTCCCTCCTCGTCATCTGGATCCTTATCTTTATTTGGTTCTTCTTGAACCTTTTCACTTATGCCTTCTTTCAGACATTTTTCAATATCAGGTTCTTCTGGAACCTTTCCACTTTCCTCAACCAATTTCTTTTTCTTTCGGGGATTTTTATCTTTCGAAACCAGCTGATCTCCCCCTCTTTAACTGAACCCTAGGTTCATTCATTTTGTTTCCATCAGTTTGTTCCCCAAGAACAACCACTCTTGATGGAATATTTTCAGCGGGTATATATATGATTTTGTCACCCTTTTCGTATCTGTGAACGCATCTGGTAACTGGTTTGCCAAATTATGCAAATGCACAATTTTCTAAACTTCCAGCTCTCTTTTTTTTGTAGGGGGATTAAGGTGTAACAACAACTGTGTACACCATGTAATCTCTTTTAGGAATTCCTCTAATTCCTCCCCCTAACGCTGGAATTCATTCTTATTAAAATGGCAATCGGCAAACCGTGCCGTAAACATATCACTAGTTACTGGTTCCAGATATCTCATTTACGGCTTGTTCTAACTCTTTCAGAGTTTTATCATTCCCGAGAATATTATTAATTCTCCAGGGACTACTAAGATGCAACTCAATTCATTTGTGTCCTGCCAGACATATTAATATTGCATCTACTATAATTTTTCTCCAGTAACCTCGGAACAAGCCGTTTTTCATACCTCAAGGTTATCTTTTATTTCATTTTCTGGAGAAATATATACCTTGGACTTTTTGTCCAAGAATCTCTCGTTTTTCTAACGAGCTTTATATCAAATTGATTGCCTCATTCACTCTTTGGCTAATCAATTCACTCTAACCTCATACATAGAGGTATATTCATGATCATGATCATCATTTATATAGCGCTTTTTCATTTGTTTATTGTCGACAATTTATTTTCTCTTTGGTTCCATCTTTTTACCCGTACTGATATGGTTAATCGAGATCTCTTTATCATCATCGATGATTTACCCAGGTACCTGACTACACATTAACCCATATCAACAGTCTCTTTAAGAGATTCGTCCTCTATTCATATTTTTGCTCCATTTTGAGGACACTTTGGAACCAAAGTGGTCTATCACGTCTCTAGCGTGCCATAGACTCATATATCGTCCTTTTAGGACACATTTTCTTATTGGAGCCTTTTCAGCTGGATTATGAGATCATTATTTTATCAAAATGTCTGGCAGGCATTTTATAAATGGATTGTCTTATATAACTTTCATGATAATCCATTTCTCATATCTCATTCCATCAGCTGCTTATATGCTTCCAGCAACCTTGCGAGCATATTTCTGATTAGTCCATATACTTCATCCCTTTTGGATTGTATATGACTCTATTACATGCATAACTGCATGTTTACACCTAATCATGGAAATCATCTTATTTGAATCTACTTTATCAAGTTCTTTTTCGAGTGAACAGAATATTTTCATTGTTCCACTCAATAGGATTCTTTAATTCTCCCCCTCGAGATGATGACACTCCATGTCTAAAATCTCGTACTGAATCCCACTCTAGAACCAATAACATATTCAGATTTCCCATTTGGGATGAGTTATGTTTCAAATCCTTTAGAGTGAGATCCTGATTTGGGACTATTTAAAGAAATCACATCTATTGAACTTGTTTGATGATTCAATACCCATGATGGTTTCTTTGTTTTCTTAAGACATGCTATATGTGAAAAATCTTTAGTTTTTCAACATTTCACAATAATGTCGATAACATTATTGGGGATGGCTATATATCAGTAAACTTCAGGTTTACTACTCATTTATAATTTTTTGTCATCCTTCTCTTATGCATGTCTTTTCATCATAAGCTCTTATAGAACCAATAGTAATTTTTATATATATTACTAGATATTATACTTATTTATTTTGAAAGAGGATAGATATTTGTTACCTTTAATAGCCATGTATGATGACCCAATATCTGTCAAGTATATCTATCTCCATCCTGAATCTCAAAATATTGTTTAGAAAAATAATTTTCATGTCACATCGATATTTCCATTTATTTTCTGAATTACCCAGAAAATCTTAAAATATCAAGATGAGTCTTAAGTTCATGAAAGATGGTCCGGGTTCATAAGAGATGAAGTCTATTTCACTTCCTTTCTCTTTTCTTATCAATACATATAGGCTAATATTTTGGCATACGACAAATATGTACCAAACGTTTCTTTTCTTGCCATATCTATAGCAAACCTTTTCTGTTTGCCTTTTATCACCCGACCATTTTCATTTACGTGGAAGTTCTTATTATTTCATTGGGACGGTATATTCTTCCTCGTCCTTTTTCCACGACCACGATAGCGGTTTCAACCGCATTTACACCTTGGTCCTTTTCTAGTATGACCGACTTGATGGTTTAGTATCATGATTTCTAACTTTTTAGTTTTCATGGAGGATTTACATTAACTCCAATGAATCCTTTCTTCCAAGGATTTAGTTACTCAAAGATCTTCTAGATATTTTCTCATGATACACCTCATCTTATAAACCATCATCAAATTGGTGTAAGATATCATGGCTTTTCTTTTCTCATCTGATTAACTTATCGATGATTTCTCAAAGCTCATTTTCTCTCAGGTGCATCTATACACCGAGTGCCCAGATCATATAATTATTTTTCGTAATATCTAGGGCTTTAATTTTGAGCTTTGTCAAATTCGACATGATTACTGAATTCATAATAATATAAATATAGACGAGAATTAAATGCATAATTTAAATGCAGAAATTAAAAGCATAAAATAAATGCAAAAATTAAATTGCGTAAACTTAAATTGCAGAAATTTAAATCGCATAAATAAAATTGGGGGTCCAGCCCACCATATGATCCAGGAGTCTTAGACTTCCATATTTGATCATTTTTAAAGGTTCGAGGCGACATAGTCGGCCATATTAACATTTTCTTTTAATCAAGGTCCGAGGAGGCTTAGCCTTCCATTTTTGACCTTTTATTCACGGAGGTAAAACCTACCACGTGTTTCTCTGATCGTGAAGGCCTAGCCTATCTTAACGATCAGTCGGGGAAGGCAACGCCTCTCTTCCCGAAAAATAAACGGAGAAGGCCTAGCATCTCACTCCGGAATAATAAAAATAATTAAAATAATTAAAATTATTGAAAGACATAAATTTAAAAACTTATCTCGCTTGCTTGGTTTAAAAATGGTCGGTATAAGAGAGCTCGTCATGCTGATAACGTGTTATGAACTATTAGCTCAAGATATATAAATCTGTATTTATATATTATATTTGTGTTTATAAAATAAAAGAGGAAATGATGGACGAGAGTGAGAGGAGAAGATATTGATTATTATTCTGATTTCTCTATTGTTCACAAATGAAGTAAATGGGGGTATTTATAGTGATGATCAAAGTCGGTCAAGTGAACCGACTTATACAAAAAGACAAACAAGATATTTTCCTTAATGGATAATCACTATCTTCTTTTGCTATTATCTTTAACATTTAGCTTATAATCAATCAATACAATACTAAAAGGCAAATATAAGCTCCATTGAGCTATGCCACATCGACAAATTAATTCAGACCAATTAGAGAACTTTAATTCGCCATGTCATCATCGAAACTGATCTTTTATTTTGGGCTATCTTTACATTATCAACCGGCCCAATTAAACCCACGTTGTTTCTGAGGTATAGAGTTTTATTCTTGCTCGACAATCTCACTTCGTCGTAGCCGATCGATCTCTGCACTTAGCTGTTACCTTAAGAGCATGGTTATCGGCGGGTCTTAGACCCATTTCTTAGGTTTATTGGGTCGAAAGAAAAATGAAAAAGACCAAAAACCTTTGCAAACGGGCCTTAGCTAAGAAGTGTCCGGGTTGGTCCTAAAGGGGGCACGTGTCGGGCCCAAAAAAATCTTTGTTTTTTTCACCCCGACAGACGAGTCTCTCTCTCCTGTTCTTCTCTTTTTCTTCTTGTCTCGAACTCTCTCGACGGCGATTGCATGGCGAAATCGATCTTCTCTCCGTTGTGAATCGATCTCTTCCGTCCTCCGTTCTGAATCGTTCTCTTCCGTCTTCTCTCCGTCCTGAATCGATCTCTTCCGTCTCTCTCTACGGGTCCTCTCGTTGTCCTCATCGAAATCCTCTCGTCCGCCGATTGTAATCTAAACAAGGTACATGTTTCTCCTCCGTTTAGAGATTTAGGTGATTTTGTTGCGATGATATGATTGTTTTTTGTGATTATTTTGTTCGTGCATTGTTCTTCTTTCTCCTCTGTCAAAACTCTTGAAAAAAAAATTCAGATAATCGAATTGATTTCTTTGAGAATTAGTGTTTGCTTTAGGTGAGATTATTCATGGGTGATTTGTTTCTGAATTAGGGTTTGCTTTAGAGATTTACATGATTGATTCATTGCGGTCTTAAATATTGCTTTAGAGATTATTCATGGGGATTTCTTTATGAATTAGATTCTTTTGTTCGTGCATGATTTACTCTGATTCATTCATTAATATTGAAAATATTGAAAACATTATTCATTCAAACCTATCCACCTCTCTGCAATCGTTATTAATGTTAGCTCTGCTTTTGTACCACCAAATTACAATCGTTTATTAATGTTTGCTCTGTGTTATAGTTATTGGTGTGCATTGAAGTGTTGTGCTACCATTGCGAGTACTGGCAACTGTAGTGGTTACTGTTCTTAGTTAGCGAAACTGATTCATTTGTAGTTGACTTGGTAGCTTTGTAGTTTAGTTGATTAAATTGTAGCACTGTAGTTGTAGTTTTAGTTGATAGCTTTGTAGTTTTAGTTGATAGCTTGTAGTTGTAGTTGATAACCAAATCCCATTTTAATTTAATGAAGTTAAGAGAACTTGATAGCTATGTAGTTGTAGTTTAATAAAGTGTTATTACTTCTGATTAGACCTTGGTGGGTTAGCGTTAGACTTTATTACTGGAACTTATTATTATGCTTGAGATGAGCTTATTTAACGCCAACCATCCTCCCCTATTCTATCCAAACCAGTTACCACAACGGTTTCTCTTCTTCACTCTCTTCTCTGTTCTTATGGATTCAAGGCATCCACATAGTCAGTCCTCTAGCTATGTAGGCTTGCTAACCAGTCAAGATGAAAGCGTTGCACATGGTAACTTTCCTTATGAAAGTTACCATTCTAGTGTAAATTTTGGCGCTTCAGAAATCCCCCCTTTCAGTTCACAGCAAGCTCCACCTCCAACTCAAGACACACCAGTGAAGCGTGGGAAGAGAAACAAGTGGTCCCCAGCCGATGACGAGGTCTTGATCAGTGCGTGGCTAAACACATCGAAAGACACCATAGTCGGAAATGATCAAAAGTACGGAACCTTCTGGAGACGCGTAGGAGCCTACTATGATGCAAGTCCTCATGCTACAGCGAGGGGTGATAAGAGGTCTCATCAAAACTGCAAGCAGAGGTGGCAGAAGATCAATGAGATCACTAACAAGTTCTGCGCCGCCTTTGCAGCTGCAGAGAGACAGCAAAGCAGTGGTCAGAATGAGACTGATCTTCTGAAAATGGCTCATGATATCTTCTTTAGGGATCATGGCGTCAAGTTCAACCTTGAGCATGCATGGTGTGTGTTGAGGCATGAGCAGAAATGGCTTTCACTCAACACTATTAAAGCCACTATCACCATTGCCACTGCCAAGAGGAAAAATGCTGAGCAAGACACCCAAGCTTCAAGCTCCGAAGTTGGTATGGATCAGATAAGGCCTGAAGGTATCAAGGCTGCGAAAGCCAGAAGGAATAATCGTCAAGGGAAGGCTCATGCTGATTACAAGGACATTTGGGAGATCAAGAAGGAGGATTTGGAGAAGAAGGAGAAGCTCTCCAAACTGGCTATACTAGACACTCTCCTAAATAAAAAAGAACCTCTATCTGAAGCTGAAGAAGTTGTCAAGAATAAGCTACTAGCCCTGTATTTCTGATGTAGTTCCTGGTTGCTTTGGTTGAATGTCTTAAATTACTCTATCGTTGCTTGAATGTCTTAAATTATTCTATCGTTTGAATGTAGTTCATGGTTGCTTTGCTTCAATGTAGTTCATGGTTGCTTCACTTTATCGTTTAATAAAAATCTGTTTCATTGTTTAGTTCATGTTGCTTCACTACATCTTTGCTTCAATGTAGTTCTGTCTGGTTATTTATATTATCTACTATATGAATGCTGTCTGGTTATTTATATTATGTCCTTACTATTTGCAGGTTAAATAAGACATGGGACTACATAGCTACACCCAGCCATCTCTTGACAGTGGCTATAGCGAAACCGTGGATGGTCCCTATAGCGAAACGGATGATCTTATTCGTATGGATCAAGAAGAGCTCAGCCGCAATCTTATGGAGCAAGAAGAGCTCAGCCGCAATCGTATGGAGCAAGAAGAGCACTTGCTGAATCGTATGGAGCAAGAAGAGCTCAGCTACATAAGACAGTATCCGCCACAACCTGAGGTCGAGTTCGGATTCCCGCAGAGCTGTTACTGTGGAGGTCAACCTCATATAGCAACCTCTTACACAAAGATTGATCCAGGTAGAAGGTTCTACACCTGTGCGAATCGAAACGATGGAGATTGCCATGTATGGAAATGGTGGGATGACGCAGTCATGGAGGAGATGAGAGCAACAGATAGACACATACTTCAGCTCGCCGAGAAGGTTGATGCTCTTACCTTAATGAATGACAATGCTACTGATCAGAAGTTGGGTAATCTTGAGATGATAGTAGCTGAGCTAGGTAACAAGAATGCAGGTTTAACCAATCAGTTTGAGAAGGTTACTTGTGTATTGGTCATTGTTTTAGTTGTATTAGGTTTGGTGGTAATGTTTAAGTGAACTAGTCAGTCACGGGTCAGTCACGGGTATTGCTTTCTTTGTATTGTAATGTTTAAGTGAACTCTAAAACTGTATTGTAATGTAATGGTCAGTCACGGGTATTGGTCATTGCTTTCTTTGTATTGTAATGGTCAGTCACGGGTATTGTATTGTCAACTCTAAAACTTTCTTGTAATGAACTCGTGATGCTTTCTTTGTACTATGTTTAAGTGATGCTTTCTTTAAATGAACCCGTGATGCATATGTACTATGAAAACATCATAAGATGTATAAGAAAAATATCAGTCTCTATAAATATGAGTATGGTTCGATCATTACACATATACAAAGCAACCTCTTCTACTACCTCTTTAAATATTTCCTTCCATTTTCAAACCAAAATGTCTTCTTCATCTCATTATCATTATCATTACCAACCAAATAATGATGATGATGCTGAATTTGAATCCCTCTTTGATGAATTATTAGAAATCCCTGATATTATTGTTGAACCGAAAGAGCGAAGAAAACGTATTTTTATTGAGAGAAACCGAGAAGAAGGCAACATCAAACTCTGGAATGATTATTTTTCTGAAACTCCTACATACCCTTCCAATTTATTCCGTCGCCGGTTTCGTATGAGTAAGTCATTGTTCTTGCTTATTGTGCATCGTCTCTCTACGGAAGTAGAATATTTTGCTGAAACACAAGATGCGGTCGGAAGGTCAAGTCTATCAGCGCTCCAAAAATGCACGGCAGCCATTCGTCAATTAGCATATGGTGGTGGGGCGGATACGGTAGACGAATATGTGCGACTTGGTGAAACAACAGCTCGAAAATGTTTGCACAAGTTTACCGCCGCAATTATCCAATTGTTTGGGGAAGAGTACTTAAGACGTCCAACATCAGAAGATCTTGAAAGACTACTACATATCGGAGAAGAGCGTGGATTCCCCGGGATGATTGGAAGCATCGACTGTATGCATTGGGAGTGGAAGAATTGCCCCTCCAACTGGAAAGGTATGTATTCACGAGGAACCGATAAACCAACCATTGTGTTGGAGGCCGTAGCTTCTTACGACCTCTGGATATGGCACGCCTTTTTTGGAGCTCCAGGTACTATGAACGATCTCAATGTTCTTGATCGATCTCCTGTTTTTGATGATATTATTTATGGAAGAGCTCCGGGAGTCGACTTCACTGTCAACGGAAGGGAGTACAATTACGCCTACTATCTCACCGATGGTATTTATCCGGAGTGGGTCACATTTATTAAATCTATCCGACTACCACAAGGAGATAAAAACAAATTATTTGCTAAAAAACAAGAATCTGTCCGGAAAGATGTTGAGCGTGCTTTTGGAGTCTTGCAAGCTCGATTCGCCGTCATTAAGAATCCATCTAATTTATGGGATAAATCGAAGATAGCAAATATTATGAGAGCATGTATAATACTCCATAATATGATAGTGGAAGATGAACGACGAACACAGAGTCCAGATGAAACGTTTCAAGATGCCGATATTTCTTTTTGCGTCAAGATGCCTACTCAGCAATTCGATAACGTTGATTATGTCGCTCAACAAATTCGGGATACACCCATCCATACTCAATTAAAACTTGATTTGATCGAAAATATATGGGACAAATTTGGGTTTGAAAATTAACATTTCATGTTTAAGTTTCCATGAATTCAATAAATGTTTTTTTTTAAAAAACTTTGTAATTTTTTTTTCAACTTTGTAATTTTTTTTTCAACTATGTAATTTTTTTTTCAACTTTGTAATTTTTTTTTCAACTTTGTACTTTTTTTTCAATGTTATTTTAATTAAATGAGTTTTATTTTAAACACAATTCAGTTACTAAAACAATAATTAAATTTCTAACTAAGAACCAACTTATGTATCTACCAATAATCTACCATTTTACTAAAGTTTCTTAACTTCATTCCTTAATCTACATATATTAATAAACTAATCTTAAGAAACAATTAGTTGGTCCTAGCAATGAGCATGCTCTAATAACCCAAGCTGACGCTTCATCAATCTATTAAGCTTTAAAGTCTTCTTAAATGGTTTTGGTCCACCTTCCCTCTTTCTTCTTCTATATTAAGCGCTCCGTCTGATCGTCAATCAACCATAATCGAAAACCTCCCACTGAAGAACAGAAGAAGCTACAGATACGGTACTGTCCCGCCTAACATGTTTACACTCTTGGCCTTTATATTTTCTCTGTTTGAATCCTGTTTTTTTTTCTCTGCCGTTGCGATATCATACCCCACTCTAGGGTTTCGATCGAGATGCTTCATCTTCTTCCTACGGATCCAGCAATCTACCAGTTACAGATTCATCATCTTATTAGATCCATCTCAAGTTATAAAAAGATATGCTTTACTCATCTCAAAACCATCTTCCCAACAAGACTCCGATAAGAAACGAACCGGAAAGAACTTGAGCAGCGGCGCTTCTGTGGTTTCCTCAGGTGTGAAGCTAGCTCAGGATCATCACGGGGCATCACTGTTCTTCTGCGGTTTCCTCAGGTTTGAAGCTAGCTCAGGGTCATCATGGGGCAAGAAGAACCATATTCAGGTAACGTTATCAAGGACAAAGGCAATATAAAGTCGATTTCTTGATTAAAAACATTGATTTTTGTTTCAAGGATAAGATGAGTTAGTGGAATCAAAGCCTTGCCTGATATTAACATAAATCCTTTGTTGCTTTATGTTTAACCCCGTGTGATCATTCGGTGAACCAGATGCTGTTTAAGAAGGCTAATCTAGCAATATAAAGAGAACAAATCGCAATTATAGTTCCCAACGGCTGCGGAAAGATTATATTACTGGAGCTAATTATTGATTTAGAGAAGCCAATGAAAGGTGAAGTTATTTGGAGAGCACAATGTAGTGCCAAACTACTTCGAACAGTTTCAGGTACGTGTCCCTGCTATAGCTAAACAGTTGAGATAGGTTAGTTAGTATCTTGACATGATTTTGGGTTTGCTATCAACATTACATTGAGTAAGTGTCTCTTAATACAATTTTCCAAAAAAATAACTCCTTAAATGATTGCTAATTAAATCAATACATCAAACACCGTAGCTTAGGTGGAGTTAACCAAAATCATCCCTGGAAGTTGTTCCAAGTATGGTGGTGTTCAGTAACTTGAGAGCGTAGCAATTACTGATCTAAACGCATACATTCTCAACAATCCTCTGCAGGTGAAACTAAAATCTATACACTTTTCATAGACTCTCATGCGGCACAGCAAGTTGGAAATATACATTAACTCATTCTCATATACTCAGGCAGAGTTTCTTTGCTCTAGGGTTCTTATTCTAACATGAACGCATTGGCTCAGCTCATGACATGGAAAACAGCTGTGGCTAAGATTCCGTACGGAGGAGCCAAAGGAGGGATTGGTTGTGATCCGAGCAAGCTCAGCGTCTCCGAGCTTGAGAGACTGACTAGAGTCTTCACTCAGAAGATTCATGATCTCATTGGGATTCACATTGATGTTCCAGATGGGCACTGGTCCTCAGGTTCTTTAAACGTTCTCATCAATTTTTTTATTTTATTTTCTTTTAGTCATCTTTAAATTTTTTTTTAGACAATGGCTTGGATTCTTGATGAGTACTCTAAGTTCCATGGTTACTCTCTCCTGCAGTTGTCACTGGAAAACCCATTGTAAGTAGCTGTAATCATGGTTTTGTTTTGTTAATTCACTGAATGGTAATGATCTTTTGGGCAGGATCTTGGTGGATCACTCGGGAGAGACGCAGCTACTGGAAGAGGAGTGATGTTTGGAACTGAAGCTTTGCTTAATGAGCACGGCAAAAGCATCTCAGGGCAATGTTTTCTCATCTAGGTGAAGTTTCTTTTTTTTGTTTTTTATTACAGCTCCTTGCGAGTTAGAGAAGGTTCTTGATCGAGTGTACGTATTGGTTCTATAGGGGTTTGGGAATGTAGGGTCATGGGCGGCGAAGCTGATAAGTGAGCAAGGTGGGAAGATAGTTGCGGTGAGTGTCATTACCGGAGCTATCAAGAACAAGGACGGTATTGATATCGAGAGCTTGCTTAACTATACCAAAGAACACAGAGGTGTTAAAGGGTTTGATGGTGCGCATCCCATTGATGCAAACTCGATACTGGTCAAGGATTGTGATATCCTCATCCCTGCAAGATGACAAAAATAGATATTTAAAATAATGTTTGGAAACTAAATATGAAAACAATCTAAATAAAAACTATTAAATTGCGAAATATTCAAAAATATATTTGTCACAATAAAGTTAATTCAATATTACATCACTAGAAAAATTATTCAGAAGAAAATTAATTTGGTATCAAATTAATCCGTTTAAAAAAAAAATATATATATATATATATATATATATATATATATATTCAAAATTAAGTATTTAAAAATAAAATTGCATATAATAAAACTGAAATTTATATTTTTGCGAAAATCATGTAAATATCTTATATAGCCAAAAATATGTCATATAAATATAAAATCAAAATTAAAATCAATACAAACTTACTAAAATCAATATCAAAATATGTAGAAAGAGATGAATAATTTTGAAAAAAAATCTATTAAAAATTATATCACAATTATGAGAGGTACCAAATTATACAATCAAAGGGCTAAACTGTAAACAACAACAGCTAACTCCAAGTATATAAGTAAACATATAGTAAAGACAAGAGAAATACAATAAAAATGAAGACAATATCAGCTAAAAACTAAATATAATTAAACATACAGAAGATGACTAAAAGCGTATAAAAGGTAAAATATAAATTATACAAGAAATAAACTTTCGAAATCGAGGGATTAATATGAGGGTGGACGTAAACTTATACCGAAGCAGATATACAATAGAAAATATATGATATAAGAATAAAATTTAATAAATAAATTCTCTAATAGATCCACATTTGTAAGCTTAATTATATAGGATAAAATGACACTTTCATAAAGTATCGGACATTAAAGAGTAGAAATAAAAATTTATATTGATAACGAACATTAATCTTAAAATATATAAAGATTCAAAATTCACATTAATTAATCATATTTGTTATATTTTGAAATTAATTAAAAATATATAGAACTCGCCATAGCACTATTACAATATTTTATTTTAACTATTCCACAAATATTACTCAAACTTTTAAATAGAATTTAGCTTACCAAATACATTATTAATATTTTTGTAAAAGATAAATCATTCTTTACACTATCATTCTCACGTTCGGACTTCAAAATAAAATCAAATTAAAAAGATCCACAATGAGCTGATATTGTCGGGCAGATACACATGATCCAAGATTTAAATCCCCAAAATCCACAATCCAAATCAAAACTCATAATTGGTATACAGCTGAACAAGTAATTTTAACCAAAAAAAATATCTTTCACCTTATCAACATCTAATCATAATTACAATTCTGTTTTAGGTCCACAATGGTTAAGCTCATACTATGGGACAAACAAGCATCAGATTTTAGGTCCCTACAAAGCAAGAAAAAATAGAAAATTTCAGTCACAAACATCATCCCAAGACAATCTAACGGTAAGTGATCTATATTTAATTAATTGTTCATACAGCTAATTTAAATATTCACTATTGCAAACTTGAACTTGCTTCTTCACTAGCAACAAGATTTTACTTTGACAGTTTAATCAGATACATCAAGCACTTCAAAAGACGAATACAGTATCAATCAAACAATTATCTCAACCGCAACTTCACCTACTCAACGAAACAAAAACATGAAAACAAATGAAAGCAATAGAGAAAAAAAAATTTTTTACCTCTTTCTTTTCTTTTTTTTCATGTCCCATGAAATAATGTATTATGCTTGGGCTTTAATAAGTTCACCCAATTCTATTTTCACCTATTTCTTCTAAACTATATATTTTCAACTATGAAAAAACATTTAAAAATGTCTACATCCAATCAAAAATTATTTAAACTTACCAACTAAATTCTTAATATTATTATAATATCTCAATCGTAAACATAAATTATTTAAATATATTTTCCGCGCGTAGCGCGGACAAAGACTCTAGTATATGTAACAGAAGTGGTCAAATAGCAAATTGTTTGTAATGAAAATTTACTAAATTAATATTCAAGAAATTAAACATCAAAGTCGACAACATTTCATAAACTGAAAAAGAAAAAAAAAACTAAATAACGCTCTACTTCAACGTAGAAATATATAAAACATTAGACGCACAAGTAATCACACTACAGTGGCATCTCCAGTAGATGAACCACGGTCATCTTCAGCTGCAGGAACCACAACCATGTTTTCATACACTAGCGCAGCGGTGGCTCCTCCGAGCAAAGGCCCGACCCAGTAGACGGCTTGGTTCTTGAAGCTTCCGTAAATCATAGCCGACCCAAAGGCACATGCAGGATTCATGGCTCCACCAGAGAACGGACCAGCGGCTAAAACATTGGCGCCCGCAACAAACCCTATGAATATAGGTCCCACGGCTAAAGGTAAGCCACGTCTAGGGTCGTTAGCCGTGAACACGGTGTAGACAAGGACGAACGATAGAACACCCTCGAGAACCGATGCTCCAAATCCCGTCATTTCTCCAGCAATCTTATAGATCGGTACGTGCTGAACAACTCGAACAGAGATCATTATTATAAGCACAAATTAAAAGACAAAACTAGTTATGTTGTGTGCAAGGAAAATGTTGATTTACCTGTTCAACAACGGTTACTTTAAGGACAAGGCAAGCCATAACAGAGGCAATCATCTGTGATGTCCAGTAGAACATAGCGGTTGGAACGCTAATCCGACCAGCAACCGCCATTCCAAACGTAACCGCTGGATTCACATGGCCACCAGAGACGTTCCAAGAGATGTAAACTGAAGATGATAATGCAAACGCATTTGCAATCGCCGGTATTAATACACTAAACGGACCCGTAACATCACCCGCAGTCAGTTTCCCTTAGTAAACACACAAATAAAGAAACATCTTCTTAACAAACAAAAAAGAAGATCAAAACGTTCAGATAATTAGTTTAGAAAAGAGAGAATTTACTTGAAGCCATGACGGATCCAACGGCTGCAAGGACGAAGAAGAAGGTTGAGATAAACTCAGAAACGTAACATCTCAACGCATTCATACTCACTGCTCCTTGAAACTTACTTGAAAACGTTGTTGGAATCATTCTTCTCATTAATTTCTTTCAATAGTTTTCTTACTTTCTACTTTCTGTTTCTGTGTTAAGTGGATGTTGTAAAACAAACCTATAAATATTAAGAGAACGGTAATTTTTTGTTACAATACATATTTAACCGTTCCAATACAAACGTGTCTAAACTACTGGCGAATGTGAGAGTGGGGGAAGTTATTTACAGTTATCAGGTTTTTTGAATTTTAAAAATGCCCCACGTAGGTTAATTATGCTTTTTAATACCCTTAGTTTTGTTTCGTTTCAGTTTGACCCTAAACAATATAAAATAGAAGTGTGCATATATATATATTCAAGTAAGTTACGCATTGGTCACACTTACAAGTTACAACATACATACATATAGATACGTTCATTTGATCTTAGTATATCTCTCACGATGGCCAATTCCTATACCAACCAGCCCAAGCCGAAACTAAACCGCTTATACCGAGTGTAACCGTGTGGTTACAAAACGGGTTCGGTTGAATTTCCGCCAATGCGATAATCAAATCCGCAACGTTAGCTGAAATTCCCATCAATCTCATCACTATATCTCCTTGAATCTCACTAACTTTCCCGCTGGTTTCTTCTTTCGGTTCATCATTTGTCTTGAGTCTTTTCAAGGATCTGAGTCTCTGCCTTATGAAAATGCAATCGATGATGATAAAGAAAACGTAGCCAAAAGATTCACCAAAAGCCGAGATGAAACTCATTTTCTTAGCGATCTTAGGATCTAGTGTACCGATTCTTGATAACCAAAGGAAATGATCGAAGAAAAAGTAAACCATCTCTCCTGAATTGGCTAGGACCGCCAAGAAACGTATCACAGGTGTTGCACCAGGGTTTCGTCTCAAGGCATTGAAACCCGTGAGAGACCTCCCGGTCCTGTTCACGTGATTCAACCACAAGTCAACAAAAATCACTATTGTTATAAATATATATCTATTAAATTATAATTAAGCTTCATGTAATAAAAAGTGTATGACTAGAATATATAATATGAATCCTACTATTAAAATTTGCATGATGATGAGATACAATGTTCATTAAGAAGCTATCTAAAGCAAACATTACTATATTTACGATTATACCATTATGTAGATAAGGTAACTAGAGTTGGGTGTGGGGACCTGAATGCTTTGCGGCTGAGACCAGACGCGACCTCCCATTTCTTGAATTTTTCGGCCGCCTCGGGTCGTGTGGCTTCAACGTGCCAGCAGGCGAGCTTGGAGACGTATTGGAATGTTTTCACAAGCTTGTCTATTCCATCTCTCTTAGCCAAGAACACCACCAGCTTGTCCAACGTGTCCGAAGACATTTCTTACGGCGCTGGAAGGAGAGGGAGAGAGAGGGAGAAAATAAAAGATGAAGTTATAGAGATGATGAAGAATAAGTTTTGAGCCACAAGCGACGTTTGTTGCTCGAGTTACTCGGGTTTTTTTTTCTTGTCTTTTGTTTGTTTTTAGGTTTGAGTTTAAGATGATTGCTTTGTGGTGGTTACTCAACTTGCTCTTTCAGTCTCATGTTTGATAATTGATACAGAGCTGGGGATAAAGAAAACATTGTCTTAAATATGTGGAAGAAACTTTCACAATTTTCTCTGATTTATTTATTTTTTTAACGATCTTATCTTTCAATTTATTTTCGGTTTGAAGATAATTGTCCCTCTTTTACAAATTGGATTGAGCCTTGGAGAATGTGTAGGCACATGAGCACGTCAGTAGAGGATAGACAAGTGCGACTGTTATAAATGGGCTTGATTTCTGGCTGGAGCTTGGGCTTTAGCCCAAACTGAAAACAAATGGCCAGATCATACTTGGACCTCGAAACGCTCTTTAAGTGTGTGAATAGAAATGCTTATGTTAGTTGACAAACCAAAAATGCTTATGCATAAAACATAGATATATAACGCTTAATTGTTTGCACGAACTTCAAAATTCGCATGGCATATGATCCCATCTGTAGTTTGACGTCAACGTAGCCATTTTTATAATAGAAGAACCTATATTTCGATAACTACATGGATCATATGAAGACTGTAAAATAAAGAACGATATGATTTCTAGTCACAACGCCTATATAGTTAACGTTTTGCATAAGAATCACCGAATGGGACTATAGTAACCCACTAACATAAGAGAACAAATCGATCTAGTAATCAACTGGCTAAAAATTGAACGAGATTTCAACACTGACACCACAAACATAGCATGCAATAATAACAGAGACGTTAAAAGGGACTTGTATAATTTCCACAATCATAGTCTGCCTTAAATATAAATGGGACTTATCTAATTTCCCATTTCCACAATCATAGTCTGCATTAGGTATAAATGGGACTTATCTAATTCCAGCACATGCGCCGAGAAACGTCTGTCAAGATCCACTTCTGTGGAGATTAAGATATACATATATAATTAAAAAAAAAATTGTAGAATAAATTTTTACCTAAAATTTTAACATTTCGCATTTGTGTTTCTTTGTAAAAAATATTATGTTTATTTAAAAACACTATTTCGGTACGTATCTTTATCAACAAATAAATAATTAAAACTATATATGCAAGTATTATAGTTGAGAAATAATTTTTAATATCACTAAATGAAGTTTTTATTTAAAAATAAAAAATTCTCAAAATAACATTTATTACAAGGTAAACAATAAATATATATTTATACATTTGAGTTTAAGGTTTAGTAATTAGAAATTTTGATTTAGTATTTAAGAGGTGGGATTAGTGCTTAGAGTTCAGGCTGTATGGCAATTTAGTATTATTATTGAAAATGTTCTTTTAAGGATCTTTCCTTTTAATGCTATTTTCCTGGAAAAAAAAACTTAAAAGTGATATATATATGAGATGTGTCCTACAGAGTTAAAAAACTATGTGTTTGTAAAAGGATTTGCTAAACATGTAAACATAATCTTTTAAATAATTATATCTCAGTTTGTGTTCACAACACACTAGATATATGTTTGTTTTGCACTCAGACCCTTTATCCTTTTAACCGGCCAGTTAATCTAGAAATCTACTAGTTTTGCGTGAGAAATTTTCTTTCTCTCTCATCCTCTCCTAGAGAGAGAATTCTCTCTCGATTCCTCTTCCTCCCTTGTGAGGCTTGAGATAGTTTTGAGGGTGTGGGAGATTGATGTTCCTTTTTGATTCCGGGAGTGAGAGGCTATCATAGCTCTCGTCGCCGGCTATGACTCCGGGGGGTGGAGACTCCAAGTTTCACGCCGCCGGCTTAGACAAAACAGAGCCGTCGTCTTATCTTTGAAGGCGGTAGCGGATGGCTTTTTGGAAGGTGGTTCCGGTTGGAATCGGTGTTGGTGTATCGGTGAGATCTCGTAGTAGTACGGGTGAAGCTCTCCGATGGATGGTGATGATGACGCGGCTGAAGCTTCTTCTCTCTATGTGTTTGTGATTTAGAGCGTGGGATGAGATCTCGAACAGTCGATGGAAGCTCTCCTATGCTCGGAACAAAGCAGGCGAAAGCGTGCGTCTTGATGTGGTTGGTGACTGCGAGCCGGTTTCCCGTCGGTGTCTCTTCGGCGGTTATCTTCGGCGCTCTCACCGGGGAAGAATGGGGAAGTTTGGTGGGACACGTGTCCTCTCGTTTCGCTGAGGGACCTACACGTGTTCCGGTTTCGTGTCGAAAACCGACGGTCTTGGTCGGTTTTAATCTTTGACGCGTGGCTTGGTTTTGCCGCGTGGGTTTCGGGTTGGGCTTCAGGCCCATTTGTTGTGCCCTTTATGTCGGGCTTTGTTGTAATCAGGCCTTCAGGGCCTTGTGTTTTTCGGGTTGGGCTTGGTCTGATTGGGCCAAGTTCTTTTAATAATAATAATATTTCCAGGGAAAAAAAAAAAATCTAGAAATCTACTGCGGTGAAAGGCATCACATCATACGTGTCCCGTGTTCGAAAGTCCTGGATGCCTAGACTTTGGCATTTTGAAACAAACAAAACGAGTTGATAGAGAAGACGGCCAGTTAATCTAGATATTTACTGCGGTGAAAGGCATCACATCATACGTGTCCCGTGTTCGAAAGTCCTGGATGCCTAGACTTTGGCATTTTGAAACAAACAAAACGAGTTTGATTGAGAGGAAACTCAAAACCATTCGTTCTTCATAGAACAACAAGAGGCCATTTAGTTTGTACCTTATCCATGTGTCACCTTAGGACACGAGATTTTTTCTTAAAGCCTAAAGGACACATCAAAGTTATAATCGAAGATGGATAGAATAAATATTTCTTATGGTTTCTTCGTTTTCAATGATCAATATATATTTTACATATGAAGCCAACAAAAAATTGAATACGCGTTATCCTTCCATCTTCGGTTGTTTCTGTATTTTGGAAATGATTCTTCCAACAGTAAGCAGTTCACATCTCGGCCCATATAATAAAACAAAACAAAAAAACATTCAGTTCATTATTGATGCTGCTTCGAATTCTTCTTGTATATTCGATATCCTACCATGTCGGCCAACAATATTTACGCACAAAGTTACAAATACAGTTCCAAAATACTAACAGTTTAGGATCTTATTATTACTAGTAAGAAAATATGTGTAACAGACTACAACTTATTTGTATATTTTCTTCTTTTTTTAATTAAAAGTTTCTAAGTATAACTGATTTACTTCTACGCATATTTTTCATTGTGCTAATTTTAAACACTTAGTTTTCTTATCAGCTTGAAATTTAGCTTTCATGAGAAAGCTTTCATAGTACTAGGGATGGGGGTACCTTGATGATAACGAATACAATAAACAGAACAAATTTAAATTTTAAGAACAACAAAATCAAATTAATAATAGAGAAAATTGGCTTCTAAGACCATAATTGACTCTATAATTAGGTATATTAAAATTATGTTGGACCGGAAGATGTGTATTTTATGGATGTATCTTATGGACTAAGATTGTGAAACTCGTAAAATCTATAAAACCATCAAAACTAAAATAAAAAACTTGAAGAACAAATTAATCTTATGTATTCTTATATCAAACACAACACAATAATATATCATATTCTATTGTACTTTACTTGGTAACAGAGCAGTCGATTTTTAGTCGATTGATAACAGAGCAGTCGATTTTTAGAGATCAAATCTAAAACTTCCGCAAATTTTAAGATTTGATGATTATGATCATCGGTAATGTTGTCGATGATCAATAAAACTTCCACATATGTTAACCCTTTCTCCGCCTAATGGTTAAAACAACAATATACCTTGATATAATTGTTGGCCATTTTCTTAATCTTCTTTATTTAATAGTAAAACCTTATATTAACTAATGAAACAAGTATCACATAGCAAATGATGTATCTGTTAAAAATCACATAATATATTAGCTAACAAACTATATATCAAAATATTTATCAGCTAACAAGAATTTGTTTTGAAAATGACAAATATTAAAAATTTACAAAACTATGTTTATCACCTCTATCTATCTTACATACATTGTATATGTATTATATAATAATTTTGAGAAATGGGCTTCTATGGCTCAATAGGAAAATTCTCCCTAATTTCCATCGACAAACTTACTCAAAGAGAAAAAATATGTGTGGTGAAGAATTACCTAATAGCAGACATATGGATCAATAAGAACCTAAGTGATCTCCAAAAAATTTTGAAGCCGTCCAAGTCATTGTACTTTCTCTGCCTAAACTTTCAACTCCCCTGGGAAAAAAGGTCAAATCGAAATCAAAATGGTCTTACCATTTGCCTATTAAATTATGGGTATTACCTTAATTTGAACTTCATTTTGGGGTATTCCCCTGAGTCTACCTTAGATACAATTATTGTACTTTAATTATCAACTAGATCGTGACCCGCTCGACCGAGCAGAAATCAATTTTTATTTTTTTATCTCTGTTTGTACTAAATGTTATACATGATTGCAATATGTATTAATATAAAATTTTGATAAATAACAATGTGTACTAATGTGTTTAAATAAGCAATGTGTTTAATTACTAAATTTGATTTTTAAAATTTGTGATAACATAAAATAGATTTTTTATATTATTTAAATATATATAGTGCTATATATTTTGTATTTTTAACATTTATCATACAAAACTTTCATTGGGATATTATTTATATGAAAATATGTGTATAATATATTTATATATTATATAAACATATCTACGATTTTCGCAAAGGCCATGCGCACCGCACTGGTTTTATTTTTAAAATGTATTCTATATTGTTTAGTTTTATGTAGTATCGAGTTTGTATAATTCAATTTTGTGTTTAAAGAACAATATCAAAACTGTCTTTCGTATGTAAAAATAACATTTTACAAGCGCGAGTTGTGTTTTTTTATTGTAACACAAAATTTGATATAAAACTTATGTTTTTTGTACATTAGGAAGTTTAATTTTTTAAAATAATTATTACATAATTTCAAAGTGAATTTTATCTCCGAAGTCTAATATATTTTGTGTGTAATTGTTCAAAGCATTTGATATATATTATATTTCAGTTTGGTTTGTTTTTAGTATTATTGTATAAGTATAATACTATACAATATTACTATATTCTATACAATATATAAAGTTATGTGTTATTTGTTTTAGAAAGTAGATTAGACCCAACGCAGTTAAAGAATAGTCATATCTTTATGTATGTGTCTATGACTTATCTACAACTGAATGTTATTCGTACTAATAAAATCAATATGGCCAATGACAGTATACTGATCAATTTAAAATAAATTGTATAGGATAATTCTACTACGATTAATATTTTTAGCATTCTTAATATCTATCTATTTAAATCGACATGTAATAAATGTGAAAACCATATATGGAATATGGACAAACAGAGGAATTTATTTAAGGAAATACATCAATGCAAAGTTAGACTATGGTACATATTATATATAAAGAATGAGACATTTAATTTAAATATATGAGGTCTACTTTTAAAATTCACCTATAAGAAGTTGTAATGTTTCTGATTTAATAAGATAGATTTAGACATCATTTTAATAGTACAGAAATTCGGTAATTTTGAATTCACTAAAGAATTTAAATATAAATTAAATATTGGTCCAAAATTTGGCATTGTTGGAAATACTTAAAGATTAGTCCAAATTTAATGTTTTATAGGGAATATATACATAAAACACACACAAATTCACTATCTAATCAAAAACGTTCTTATTTCCTTGTTTTCTTCTTATTTCTATAACCTTTCAGTAAAAAAATAATTACGTTTTTTTATTATTTGGCAAAGAATCCTATTTTGCCAAATTCTTCGGACCAACGTCTATATTTCTTTCTCAAAAACAAATTAATTTTTGAATGTTTTCTTTTGAAAGATATGTAAAGTAATATAGTCATATCAAATATCAGCCGTGGAATTATAAAGGGACCCCAAATATAAAAGTGTTATTACATACGAGCCATGGACTCATTTATACGGTCATTTGTCTTGGTCACAATCCACGAAGAAGTTGGTGATGTGCATCGTTTATTCTATTTTGTTTCTAATGAACATCTTTAAAAGAATATTTCATGTGGTCATGAAATATTCAAAGGAGTAACGTATAAATAATGAAGTCACAGCCATATATATGTGGATCATTCAGATTTTATAGCAAGATTCTGAATAAAATAGAATGAGACGTAAACTAAGTCTTAGCTTTTTCTTTCCATGCAGAAAGAAATACGTAAAACGTCAGGTTGTTAATTACGATGGTTATAGTTAGATAAAGCTTGATTATTTCAAATCTCATCAATGATCTGTTGAAAGTTCAGTAAGAAATTGTTCGATAACGAACGTTTGTATTTGCATGGCATTTACAAGCTCCCGGTTATCTTAGTAGCCAAAATTTTCGTTTTTTGTTTTCTTTTCGACATGCATATCCACTGTACCAAAAATCATTAAGTTATATATATACTGATTCTTACTAATTAATAGTTAGATTATACATATGTAATTTATGATTTTTTTTAACATTAGACTTAAGTTAAGTGACTGTTAACGAATTGTTTTTTCTAATTACATATAAAAATTATATAACTCACACTCACGCATTTCCTACTTAAGTTCAGGAATATGAACGGACCTTATGGTCAAGTGGCAGTGAATACACCTGAGACAGTAACACGTTTCAGGTTTGATCTTTTTACTATATGAAACTAAGTTATATTATTCTATTCACCTAACGTGGATATGAGTTCATGCTTTAAAACTCATTTGAATGTCTTAGAGATGAAGTCCATCCGCGGACTTGCGATTCCCCTAGATTCAACTAAGTTAAAAAAAATCAAAAAAAAAAGTTCAGATAATATAACACGAAAAGCATAAGCAAACTATCAATAGAAAATAGTTCAAAATTACAGTTCTATGAAATACTATAAGTATTAAATTATAATCAAAAGATATTTCTCAAGATATGTTATTTTAAATAATATGGTATCATTACTTATATTTCAAATAAGAATTTATATAAAATATGGTTGATTAACAACCAAAATTTCATATTCCCTCCTATTTTTCTTCTTTTATTTTTGGAACACAACTTTCATTACTTCTCAAACATTCGGACTATATTTAAGAAAGAATTTTAACCAAACTCTACAAAAAATACAATAAAACAAATAGATATACCGAGACTTCTACAATAAAAAACAGTGAATTTGGATTAAAACTCGAATAAATTGAAACGAAGTTCACAACAGCGCCAAAAGCTTGAGATTTAGTCATTTTGAAGTGTGATGCTAATAGCATCTAATCCACATTTTGAAAAAAAAAACATCAAAACAAAATATGTTGCATTTTTAAATCCTGAACTGACCGCTGCACAAGAAGTTAGCATAATTCCTTTATTCTATGATATAAGATATTTTGCTTACAACGCACAACAACTAAAATTTTACTATTTAGAAAATATTATTAATAATATAAATTTAAAATTAATTAACCAGTCGTAAGTGAAATAGGAAAATATTATTGATCAATTAATTTCCATTAATATTAAAATATAGGTCTCAAACAATTTTTTTTTTTTTTTGTAAAAGTCTCAAACAATTTTTTTCTAAAACAATTACATTATAAAACAGAGGGATTATACTCTAGTTTTTCTAACTTTTTGGCAATTCAATTGCTTGGCATTGTTGTATTGCTAGGTAGACGGCATATATGACCTAACAAAGATTTGTTATTTTTTTTTCCATCAAACAAAATTTATTAATCAAACTTGATGTTGTTCGGGAACGAGATCCGAATAGAACAATCAGATATAATACAGCTAACTAAGATTTGTTATTAGTTTAAGCGGAAGCTCGTGTCTAATCACTAATGTAAATCACTGAACCAATTATATTTATACTAATCGATTAAACACCACGTCGCTTCGAACCCAAGGCTAGCATTCGTTTCAGACACAAGTTGCTCACCACGTCATCAGAGGTTCTTATGAAACAACATCCACCCTTCTTACCACGTCAGAAGATTCCGTACTGTATATGTGGCATCTATGTGGGTCCCGACAAGTTGAGAGGATATCCACTGCACGTTAAGTATCATTCCTTCGGTATATGCGAATATGCTATTTTCCTCTCAATAACGCTAGACCTCCTAAATTACGTAAGGACCCTTATCATATTTTCGAAATCGCTGAGGTACTGTGACTGGGCCCGCTGAAATTTTGTCGCAGTTTAACGAAAATGCCCTTTTTGCGTCAGTTTGTGTGACTCGACTCTCGATTGAGAGCTGAGAGTCGTCACAGTTGGAGAACGGCGTGGCATGTGGCCTTTTGCACCTCTTATCACATAACATCACTATATCATCAAACATTCAAACATCAGATCCCAGTATCATACCATATCCAAATTCTAAAGAGATTATAAAATTATGGCATTAGAATTGATAAATAAAGGAAATTTGATAAATCTATAAGGGGGTATTATTAATCTTAGAACGTCTCCGACCGCAATCCAAAATCACTTCAAACTCCATTTTGCATCTCTGTCTCTACTTCTTTTTTTTTTTTAAATGGAATGAAATGGAGTATATAATAAAAAACAATTTAACTCAATTTCATATTTCACTCCGTAATAGAATAATTTATTTTTTATTTATTCATTACTCCATTATAGAGTGAGATATGGAATTGGATATAAGCAATTTTACTCAATTTTAAAAGAAAAAATAAAGTTTTACATTGGAGATGTTCTAATTACTTTACAATTATTCCAAATATAAAGTAAGCCAACTCATTACTCCAAAATAAAGTTAAATTTTTTTATTTATAAAATTGTCATCCACATTTAAATATTTTTGTTTTTAATAAAATATTATTATAAATAATTATATTAATATTATTTTACTATATATATTATAAAATTTACAGTTAATATTTCTTAATTATATAAATAGCCATCTAATGAACTATTTTATGCAACAAAATATCTATTCTATTAATTCTGCAGTTTGCCCTATTAACAAAGGTTGTGTCCACCTTTTAAATTTCATTCATTTAAAGTATCACTTATTATTATCTTTATATAATTGTATCTGATTTATTTTAAAACTACCACGTTCTGTTTTTTTTAACACTACCGTATTTTATTTTCATCCCATGTTTAGAAAACTGCCTAAAAGTATTGCTCGGAAGGTGACCGTGGCGAACAGGGCTTGATCGGTGGTATTCTACGGTCAACCGATTTTTGTCCTCTAAGACTGTTTTTTTTTTTGATCAAAGTCCTCTAAGACTGTTATTTTGAAACAAATCGTCTAAGTAACTGAGTTAGTCAGCCACCTAATTTGGTAAAAATTGGGATCTCGATTGTTAATATTTCTGTAAAGATGGCAGATTTACAAGTTTTTACAATTAAAAACCTATATTTAAGAAGTTTCATAATGTTAACAAAAACCAAAACGACGACTGTAAAAAATACGAGACAAAATTAGGTTTAACATAAAGAAGATGATGTCACGTGGTCTCTTTCACGTGCCTTTTACTATAATAAAATGGGAATGAGCCCATTAGACATCTAAGGAGTACATGATCCAGTAGCACACAAGCTTTGTTTTTTTTTTCTAAAAACACACAAGGTTTTCATAATAACGTTTTAAAAATTTTAATATCAGAATGTATTTTGTTATAATTGTTTATCTCCCCAATATTAACGGTATCAATATTAACTGATATGATATTGCACTTACAACATATTCCAAATTTCAAGATATAATACTACTGAATTCAATAAATATATTTGGCTCAAATTCTCAAAACAAACTCTAAACCTATATATTCATATAAGTATAGTTTAATAAATAAAATTTTAATTTAGAAAATAAAACTTTAATTTATAAAATAAAAACTTTTCTAAATTTAAATAATAAAATTGAATAAATATATTTACTTGGTGAAAATAACATATTACAAATTAATCAACATCCATATTATTTTATAATATAGTAAAATGGGTTACAAGTGATATTTTTACGGGTTATTTCATCAATCATACAATATATTAATCAAATACAAAACAGTTTTAATAACCAAATAAATCGGTAACTGCATTCCAAATACTTTAAATAAATCTAATCTGGTTTAAATTGATCAATATAATTATCACAGATTTAAATTAATCTATTCTATTAATTCTCCTGTATGACCAATTAATATTAGTTGAGTCCAACAATTATTTTTAACCATAACTACCTTTTGATATGATAACTGCATCAATATAACGAAAAATACATACCATTCAATTATAACTACCTTTTGTAAGCGAACTCCCTATAAATTATAACCATCAAATTCGCATAATAACCACCACGTGATCTGTGTTCAAAAAACAAAAAACAAAAACCACAACGTGATCACCCCATAACTGCATCAATATATTTTGTCTTTAATCAAGTTAGCAGTATACACAAATTAAACATAGATGTGAATGTTTAGAATACAGCTACAAAATAAGTTGCTTTTTCATTAAATAACATATAAGATATATTTTCTGGATCTAACAACCATTTAAATTGCCTACTAATTGCAAGAAACTTTTTCTAAGTTAAATAAATATGCGAGTAATAAGAAGATTTAAATTTCCTAATAATATATAACGTTAGTTTAGAAGATCTATTTTATGAAAAAACTTATATTGTTTTATCTATTTAATATATTTATTTAATTACTATTTTGTTACCAATCAAAATTGTAACAATACTTTGTTAATTTTTTCTAAAAAAATTACTATTTGAAAATAAAGTAACATATCTATACTATTAAAACATGAACATGTCCGGTTGATATTAGTTAAGTCCAATTAAAAAAAAAGTTGAATTTAACTGCATTTATAATTATATCAAAACGCTGACCACGTTATAATTTTTTCTACCAAAATCAGTTATCACGTTTTTTTAAAGCGGTATTTATGATCAATACTATTAAAATAGGAACATGCCCTGTTGATAATAGTTGAGTCCAATTTAAAAAAAAACTATATATAACTGCTTATATGCATATTAATATAACTAACAAAAGAGCTTGAGTAATATTATAACGTAAATGGTTAAGAATGATAACTGCTAAACCTAGATTCGTGGGAAGCTATAACTACACTCGCCCTTATTTAAATCATGTATAATTTATTATTATAAATATACTTTTTATAAAAATTAAATTAAATAATGATTTAAAAATATATATAACCCGCGGATAACCTTAAAATTAAACGGAACGGATGCGGGTACAAAATTATTTGTTTGTGGGTTGTGCGGGTCATATTTTATAACCAAAACAAAATTGAAAACCCGCGAGTTGGCAGGTCAGCGGGCGAGTTCAACCCGTAATCAGCCTTAATCGTGCGATACCGAATCAATTTTTAAATTGCTATTGTTTAATAAAATATATTTTGATTAAAATTTATACAAAAAATATGATATTACCAAAAAAAATATAGTCAGAAAGAAAAAAAATATCAAAAATTAAATTTAAAACAAAAAATATACCCGCCCTTTTAAGGGCGGATCAAAAGCTAGTATATAATATAAAACACAAAAGATCATACATATAAAAATAAAAGATTAGAACCATACAAAAGAAATAACATAAAATAAAATTTACAACAAAGATAATTACTTAATAATCCGGTAAATCTCTTTCGGATCCATTAAAATTATTAAAAATATTATATAATAAAATTTAATTGTGTTTAGTTTTGTATTTAATAGAAATGTTACAAACTGGAAATTGACTGTTTTGCAAATAATATAAATCAAAGGTAATATTACTAATTTTTAAATAAATATAAAACATAATATATTATAAATATTCTATTTTGGAGTAAAAAATAGAGTAATACATTGGAGTAAAACTCAACTCCATTTTGAAATTGCTTCGTTTTGGAGTAAAATAATGTAGTAACACATTGGAGATATTCTTATGCTGCATTACACAATACATGTTACTATCGTACTATTTCTAATTAACAATTCACTTAATAAATTGATACTCTCTCTGTTTCATAAAATGCAAGTTTTTTTTGAAAATAAACTGTTTCAAAAATATATAGTTTTGTATTTTCAATATATTTTTATCAAATAATAGTGACCAATTGTAAACTTCAAAAACAAAAACAGTAATCGTATTTATTTTAATCTTATTGGATTAGAACTATAAAAACTAAATAACCACAAAAACTATGCATCTATAACTAAAATTTATATTTATTAATATTTGTGAAATTTTAAAACATTCATTATTTTGTATACATATGTCAACTTAGATAGTGCATGCTCGCCTCAAAGTCAACCTACATACATGATTTTAGAATATAAAATATTTTTGTGGTGATTATATGGTCGTTGTGAGCAGTGAACATGAATCGAAATCCGGATTTTTAAAGGTATTCATGATTTGATATATTTCATTTGAATAATCATTTATTCGATCTCATCCGTTCTATAGTTATTTGGATATTCAAAATTTTAACATTATTAACTGAATATCTTATTCTATCTATATATTAGAAAAATCCAAAGATAAAAATAAAATAATTATATCAAAAAAATAAAAGGTTATTTATTTTAAAAATTCTAATAAGTAAACTAATCAGTTTAATAAATTAGTTGAGCTCGTCCTCTTCTTACCTAAAACACAATAACTATATATATTTTATTTAATATATGCATATATATATATATATAAAACAAATTGGATCAATATTCAATTTCAAAAATATTAATATGTATGATTGTTTCTTACGATTAATATATATTATTATTTGTTTTGTTTGTTAAAATTATGAATATAAAGATTTTTCAGTTCAAATTCAAAATGAGTAAAACAAATCGAATCAAAATTTACAAATATTTTTCCTAATGCTAGTCGTTATCACCTATAGTTAATATCTTGATACGTATCAATCTTTTCCACTGTCTATTTATTTGTTTGAAATTTTAATTCTTAACTGTGATCTTTTGGAGAAAAAAGAATAGCAACACTAACACTTGCCTTTCTAAGACTATTTTTAATAATATTTTTTTGAAT
This sequence comes from Raphanus raphanistrum subsp. raphanistrum, assembly GCA_019706035.1. Classification (NCBI taxonomy): domain Eukaryota; kingdom Viridiplantae; phylum Streptophyta; class Magnoliopsida; order Brassicales; family Brassicaceae; genus Raphanus; species Raphanus raphanistrum. Next base: position 11,762,445 of record CM033980.1, on the reverse strand, counting down.
ACCTATATGAACTATATGACCCAGTTTAGTAGTTATATATATATGAAGGAAATCTTCGTGTAGTTTGCCACAAAATTTTCTTCAATCAATCTCTAATTTTGAAAGCATAGTAACCTATCCAGAAAAACCTTATAATTGTAAGTTTGTAACAGTCTTTTTATTTGAATATATTTTATGTTCAGTTAAATAAATAAAATAATCTTTGAATGAAGTGCTATGTATAAAGTTCTAAAGCTGCAACTAGTTAACATAGCTTTATTTTTCCTGACGTCCTGAGGCCTTTTATATATATATATATATACAGTATAACCTTTATAAATTAATAATCTATAAATTAATATCTCTATAAATTAATATAATTTCATGTTCCAAATTGAATTTTTTGTTCAATTAACATCTCGATAAATTAATAATCTCTATAAATTAATAAAAAAATTATAAATTTGGTGTAGTCCCAACATTATTAATTTATAGAAGTTTCACTGTATACGAAGGAAATCTTCGTGTAGTTTACCACAATTTTTTCTTCGATCAATCTCTAATTTTGAAAGCATAGTAACCTATCCAGAAAGAAACCTTATAATTGTAAGTTTGTAACAGTCTTTTTATTTGAATATATTTTATATTCAGTTAAATAAATAAAATAATCTTTGAATGAAATGCAGTATGTATAAAGTTCTAAAGCTACAACTAGTTAAATATGTACATGCGCGTTGTTACTTGTGTCATAAAGGAAACGTAATTAGTTTATGGTCATAATTTCAGTACTGGTTTGATTTTGAATATAGTTATAGAACTTGCGTATCCGTGTAACCAAGGAGGAAAATGCTGTTCGCTGACGACGAATAATGTATTCGGATTCGTCATACTTCCCTAGACGCTTCCTCATTAGACTTTGATCCGCACTGACCACACGAGTATTAGTTTTGTTTTTTAAGAATCTAACTAGATTTTGATCCGCGCTTTGGAAGCGCGAAATATTTTACGATGAAAAATTTCATTAATAATTTAACAAATATTTTGGTAATTTTTAAAGAGTGTGTATTTAAAATATTTTTGCATTTAAATCAGTGTTTTTAAATTCAACCCGATTGTGATTATACCGGTTAATTCGGAGATCTGACAATTCAATTTAAGCTTTTAAAATATACATATTAAAAAAATCACTAAAATCCGAGACTAACCGATTGAATTGATAGATGACTGATATGTAATCTAATTGGATTTAAATTGTAATAGTTTCATAATTTGTAATCTTATAATCCAAATTTTAAAGTTCATTATTTTACAATTTATGAAATTATAACGTTTCTACAAAATTTTAAAGAAAAAATGATATATATAAAATAACTAAGATTAATTATTGTATTGTTTGGAAACATTGATAGTAGTATAAAAATATATTGTTTGGAAACATTGATAGTAGTATAAAGAAATAAGTATATTGTTTGAAAACATGGATAGTAGTATAAATAAAAGAAATTAGTGATTTAATGTAGGTTTAACTATAAAGTATAAAGGTGTATTTAATTTAAAAACTTACAAAATAAATGTTAGGTCCAACAGAATGTTTCTGTTTTAATAAGATAGATTAAAATAATGGTTTCAGTTGTGTTTATGTTGTGTTAGTATATTATTTTTAATATCTAAACAAAGAAATTGATATTGATTGTTTTAAAAACTGGTCAAGTTCAATTGATATGTATTTTAACATTATTTATTTTTATAAAAATTATTTAATTTAAGCAACTGTGAATTATCTTTACTATTTCAGATGATTGTCCATATTGGTTTCTCGGTTTAGTCTTTTGTGTAATCTGAAATATTTTTTTATGTTTTGGACATACGATAACAGAGAACAATATCAACATGTATATATTTTTTATGTAGTTGGAGTTACAATATTAGAGAATGGTAACTATATGGATTGTAATTTAGCTCAAATTAATTAAAGGAAACACATTAAATTAAATGGAAAAGACAAAACATTAAAATATAAAGTGTAATTAAATTATCAGTGGCATGTCAATGTAAATAATTTGAAAAACTAAGAGAAATTTTTAAATGGTATTTCTTTTTTAATAATATAGATTACTCCCTCTGATTTATTATAATGATGTTAAAAATTACATGTCTTATATATTAAAACAGAAATCATGACTTATTTCATGTGTGATTTTTTTATTTGGACCACCCTTTAAAAAATTACTTAAATGATTTTTTTTGTATACATATTTATATTATTCTAAACAAAAAAATCAAATAGTTATTCCCTGATTTTCTCTTAGTTACATTCCAATAAAATCTTTTCAAATCTTTTTATTTACAATATAAATATACATTCGTATTTATTTAAAATATAAATGTATATTTCGTTTTCACTTAAACAAACCTTTTAAATATTTAATTAATTTCGTAATTATTTATAATATACATATATATTTATTTTTACTAGAATAAATCTTTTAAGTATCTAATTAATTTTATAATTATACTAAACTCATGTACAAATTTGTATATAAAATCCTGTCTCTTTGAGTGGTACTGGTATCATATCAGTGAACATGTGATTAGATTCTTGGAAAAACAAGCGGTTTAACATTAAGCAACGGCCAGGACAAAACTATGAAACTTTTTTTTTTTTTTTGACAAAAAAAACTATGAAACTTGACACGAATAATCATTTAACATCGATATACATGATGATTGTCTAGACATGTGTTACATTTTGGTTGACGTATCGCATTCTCATCCTATGTAAGTGTAAATCAATTCAATCAGTTGGTTTCATATTTGAGTCGATTCTATGCGGATATTAACAGTCTCTCGGTTAAAAAAGAGAAGCAGAGAATTTGTTAGTCGGTGAGAGAGTCTTTTTTATCATCGAGTGTGCTCATCTTCAGGGTTAGTGGAGTTTGCTGGATCAAAATCTAATCATATAAATCAGTGTATCATATTGAATGTGATATTCTGCTTTATGCAACCAGGAACTGCTTAAAATGTTATACTCATTAATTTCTTTTGGATTTAACATCCTCATTTCTTAGTTTAAAAAAAAGCATCCTCATTCCTCAGTTGGAAGTTGAAACTACTTATAGTGTCTTATTCTAAAAAAAAAACTACTTAGTGTCTACTCACAAATCAATTAAAAATAGAATTTGGAAACTCGGTGAAAATATGTGTGTATATCAGCAATATATGTTAATATTACATATTTATAAAATTTTATAAATTGTTTAAACGTGTTTTACGTATGAATTTATATTTTTAATTTTTTTGTCGATAAAAAAATATAATTAGGACAGAATTCCCGGTTCCTCAAAAAGGAAACAAGTCTACAAGAAAAAAACGTCAACAAAATTAAACAAATCAATGTTTCCAATTGGGTTAATCCATGGATTTTAACCCGGTTTAACAATTTTACTTTTAACCAGTATCACTGGTTATAAAAAAGGGAGTGTATTCCAAACCACTAGTATTGGCGTTGGCATTTACGTTCCCAAAACAATTTTAACCACTAATATCTTAAGATAATAAAATTTAATTAGAGGAATAAAAAATACAATAGTAGTGGATGTCGCCGAGGTAGAGGAGAGGACCACGCATCTTTCTTTCTTTAAATTGTATATAGACATTTAAAATTCTAAAAATAGTACACTGGTACCTTATTATTTGCGTTAAACACGCCCAATGATATGCTTTTTCGTATAAAAAACTTTCCTGACGACGTCATGTAAGAGGCCGGCAAAACTGTTACCTCTTTGTTTTATCATTTTATGTCGTCCAATTAAAATGACGGAGACCATAATTTTGATCCTGAAACGTTACTCTGCCAATCAATTTTCCTGATCAAAGAACCAAGTAGCCTCGGTTCTCAACAATTTTTATCTTAGAAATACAGTTTTAACTCGTCTCAAATTTTCTCAACAGGTATTACAAAACTTTTTTTTACTACTTAACATTGAGTTTTATCTAATTTTTAAACTAGGAGAATTAAAATTTAGTTTTTTCTATTCTACGATTTTAACATCAAAATCCAATCTCTATGTTGTGCGGAGCAGAGTATCTAATATTCGCTGGGAAAAAGCTTTTCCTCTTTTAATTTAAAAATGAATAATGTTTGTTTTTTTATCATATTTACATCATATTAAATCTTTTCGATCAGGTTTAAACTTCAGGATACAACTGATACAACGGAATGTGAATAAATCAGTACGACCGAACGATATTACACTTCTACCCAGATATTTGTTTTTCTTTCTGTAAAAGTTTTCACAAAATAGTGATAGGAACCTTTTTTTTTTTTGTCAACATATTTCATTAACTAACCCAATGGGCTGTTTTACATGGTTTGAGGCAATTACATTTAGGATCCAATAACCGTAAAACTCTAGAGAAGCATTACAAAATAAAATAAGCCCAATTAAAAGCCCAATCGAAGATCAGTTTTTGATATCTTCCTTTCCGCGTGCTGCTTCTTGAAGAATCCGAAGACACGTGATGATGAAATGTGTCTGATTTGCAAAACGAGATTCTTCACCGCCTCTGTTCTTCGCCGCCGGGACTCTTCTGTACCGATCCTCCTTTTTTGCTTCTCGACACTGAAACTCCATGGATACCTCCCTGTAAACGCCTAGACCATCTTGAGATCTCTTCCGTCTTTCGCTGATGTCAGAATCTGAATCTCTTTCTCCTTCGGTTGTTAAGCTCTAGGACTTCTCAATCAATCAAAAGAAAATCCTTTGTTGGACCATTCATAAAGAACGCCAATCTCTACTGAATCTCTTCTGCATCAACTGAGATTTATCCTTTCTTATCATCATCTCTTCCACAAGAAAGCTCCACCTAAAGCCGTTTACCGGCAAGAACTACTGTCTGGTGAAGACTGATTTCCCATAAAGAAAAGATTTTGATCATAACCTTTGAAGAAGATAAATCAAACCCTAACAAACAGGTTGAAATTTTAAGTTCACGGAAGAGAGGACCGGATAAACCCGGAAACAAAATCCTCAAAGGAAAAGAAAATCCGATTCTAGATCGGAAATTTATTATCCGCACCGGAAGAAGAGAATCCGCTAAACGGAAAGTGAACCCAAATTTAGACTTATAACACAATTGGATTCATCAAGCAAAAAACAAAAAACAAAAGAGAAAAGGTGACCGGCGGTGATGAAACCACCGGCCACCGAACACAGTTTCACTTTTCAGAAAGCTTCTAGAGAGAAGATAGAGAAAATTAGAGAGAGAAACTTTTTTAGTGATAGGAACCTAACAAATATGTTTTAATAGCTGATACAAAAAAAATCTTGTAATAAAATTAAAATCACATAATTTGTATATAATTTCCTTCATAATGGTATATATTAAGATAAGGTTATGGATCGTTACATAATACAAATATATAAAAAAATCTAGCATTTTTATTTGTACAAAAACGATAGATCTAGTGAATTTAATTTTATATAAAGCATATATAGATGTGACCCAAAAAAGCATATAATAATAACTGCGTAGAGAGACATTAGGTGTATCACGCAGGAAATAATAACCTCAGCTCATTGGCCTAGTTAGGCAACTAGAGACGCAACTATGAAGGGTAAACTAGTAAATCTTGATCCGAGGAACATTATTTGTCGTGGAAGGGCAGGATCGTCATTTCTAATATCTTCAGGAATAAAATTCAATTGTTTAATTCAATCGTGTATGTGCTCGAATGCTATAAACCCGTCGCCGTTGCTTGCAACTCCAAAACGTCTTGAAGTCGCTTTGCATCTTCAAAGCAATCCTTAAATTTTCGTTATCTATAAACTCAAGAGCTCGAGAAATTCTTGTCGGAGGGAACTTTGCTGGATTTAAAGGTAATTCAGATTATGTTTTTTTTCACTGTTATTTTGTTTTGGAACTTTGTAGTTTAGTTTCAATGCTTCTGTAGCAGAGTCAAATCTTGGTTTTGAAGTTCTCTTAAATATTATTCTGAAGATTGTTACAGATTACGAAGATGAACGTTTCAAAAAACTGTGAGACGTGCGTCTTCATCATTAGATCTCTTTCTTGGTCGTCTCCAAGAGTTTTTTCCTTGTTTAGCATTTTCAAGATTCGAATCTTAATCTATATAACAATCATAGTTTGATTATATCAACAAGGACGAGATTGTTTTTTTTGGCATAATTATTAAAAAAATAATAAGTATCTACATAAAGTCTCACGAGATTTTGAGCGAAATAAATAAAATGAAAACTCACGAGATTTTTAATTAATTATTTAATTAGTTTCACGGGTTCAATGAATTTTTCAACTTTTGCGAGAATATTCCTTAGATATACCCAATTAGAGGTCAAAATTCAAATTAAGGTTGCAAATCTGATAAATTTTAGCACAATAATTAAAGTATAAAAAATAAAAAGGTTAAAGAGAATTCACTTCAATTAGTCTTCTTCAGAGACGCATGCATTACAATCATATATGATCTGTCACTAGTTACGACACGTTTTAGAGATTCACCAGAAGTAACCCTTGCGTAACGCCAAGACTTCATTGAAAACTTTTCCAGAAAAAAGAAAGAGTATAATTCCATATGAAAATGGAATCTTCTCCTAGAGATTTTACTAATTTCTCGACTTTATTTATATATATTTTTCCAGGTAAAAACATTGGATATATATCTCAAAGAGATTTTTGATGGGTTCTCTAATGCAATCTGAGCCAGAGATGGAGAAGAAACCAGTTGGGATTCGATTCTTGGAACGAGTCAAAGGGTCAAAGCTCTCTTACAACGCATACCAAGCCATAGTCTTGATCGTCACGTTTCTCGCCTACGCTAGCTACCACGCCGCAAGAAAAACGACAAGCATTGTCAAAAGCGCGCTTGATCCACAGTCGCCGGACACAGGGGTCAACTCACTCCTTTTGAGATTCACTTCGTTTCGATCGTCCGGACAAGAAGCGCGAGAAAACGGTGGTTGGGCTCCGTTCAACGGGCCCAACGGGACGGTTCTGCTCGGGGAGATCGACGTTGCGTTTCTCGCGGTCTACGCTTTCGGTATGTACTTCGCTGGTCACCTGGGAGACAGGATGAACCTTAGAATCTTCTTGACCGTCGGAATGGTCGGAACCGGTTTGTTTACGTCTCTCTTCGGTGTCGGTTACTGGGCGAACGTTCACAGCTTCTACTATTTCTTGATTATGCAAATGCTCGCTGGTCTGTTCCAATCCTCCGGCTGGCCTTCCGTGGTGGCTGTGGTCGGAAACTGGTTTAACAAGAAGAAGAGGGGTTTGATCATGGGGATATGGAACGCGCACACTTCCGTCGGCAACATCACTGGCTCGCTGATCGCTGCTGCGATGTTGAGATATGGCTGGGGATGGTCTTTTGTGGTTCCTGGTGTGGTTATTGCGTTGATCGGGTTGGTGAACTTCGCTTTCTTGCCTGTGAGTCCGGAGATGGTTGGAGCAGAGCGAGACGAGGATGTTGATTCTTCCAGCGAGAAGATTGGTGACTCTGTGAATGTCCCGTTGCTGTTGAGCTCGTCTGATTCGGAGACCGATGACAAGAAACGAGCTGTTGGGTTCATTGAAGCGTGGAGGATCCCTGGAGTTGCTCCGTTCGCTCTCTGTCTCTTCTTTGCTAAGTTGGTCGCGTACACTTTCCTCTACTGGCTTCCTTTCTACGTTAGTCACACAGGTATGTAAACGCGTGACAACACTCATATAAATCATTAATAGTATTTATGGTATGGTCATGTTACTGATTTAAATGTTTTGTTTGATATTTTGCAGCGATAGAAGGCGAGTATTTATCTGACGAAACAGCGGGAAACCTTTCGACGATGTTCGATGTAGGAGGTGTGGTCGGAGGGATCATGGCCGGTTACATTTCAGACAGGATAGGAGCGAGAGCTATTACAGCTGCGAGTTTCATGTACTGTTCGATCCCAGCTCTGTTTTTCTACCGGAGCTACGGACACGTGTCGTTACTAGCCAACGCGTCTCTCATGTTCGTAACCGGGATGCTGGTTAACGGACCTTACGCTCTGATCACCACCGCTGTTTCAGCTGATCTCGGCACGCATAGCTCGTTGAAAGGAAACTCGAGGGCTTTGGCTACCGTAACGGCTATAATCGACGGGACGGGATCCGTTGGAGCGGCGGTTGGGCCGTTGCTAACGGGTTACATATCGTCGAGGAGTAGCTGGAGTGCGGTTTTCACCATGTTGATGGGAGCTGCGTTTGTGGCGGGACTGTTGTTGACTAGGCTTGTGATGGCTGAAGTAGCGGCTAAGATAGCTGAGTCTAGGCCGTCGGAATCAGAGTGTAGAGCTCCGGTGGAGCATCAGGGTCATGTGCTAGATGTGTGAGCAACTTTGATCCCCATTTTTAGTTGCTTTCTTTAAGAGGAGCGATTCAGACCGGAGGTTTAGGTCAAGATTTGGTCTGTGGGGGAAACTTGTAAACATGTAATCTGTATTGTGAATGTACAAAAGTTATAATATATATAAATATATCGATCTTTTTGGGTAACTATCAACTTTTTTTACAGACTACAAAGATATAATCAGAATACAAAAACCACAACAATGGAAATGTTACCACATAAAACAAGAATAGACGGACAAAAAAAAACACCACCTCAACAAATTTAGGAGATATGGAGGAAGAAACATCGATTCCAAACCCTAGGGAACGATTGAATCCTCATTGTTGTTGCCACATGTATTCCCACGCAAGACCAGCTCTCAAAACCCCACCATTAAAAATGCTTACAATGTGTAACGCCGTGCTGGCTCTGCAGCATCGATCCTAATCCCTCATATGTGAGTCCCTCACGACTATACATGTAGCTTATTGGCGTTTCCAGAACCAGAAACCTCACATTTTAACAATCATTCCACAGGATAACCTGCCACCAATTGAGAGTCAGTGAGAATTCACATATAAAAGGTTAGGATCGGTGTCCTGTATAACCAGTCTGGAGTCCATGAGGCAGATAGTTACTACGGGACAGGTTGTTACGCAATGTCTTTGAAGACGTATATGAAAACAGAATTTGATCGACGGTTCACACCATTGTCTCCAGTCGCCTTTCATGAGTGTAAGTTACATGAAACGTCTCCTACAAAAGACAACTACTTACATGAAACGTCTCCTACAAAAGACAACTACCTCTATTCAACACTGAATCACGCCAAGGAGCTTTAGATAGAGCTACTCCAAACGGGGCCAAAGATTCTTATATCGATCTTTATTTGATCAAGTTCTCAAAGAATGAAACTCAGTCATGTGTAGTCACTAGTAATATAGAATTCGGAATGTTTGATAAAGATTAGCTAAGGTTTCCTTGCGAACATGTTTGACATGAGTGAAGTTATCATGACATTTGGTAAAAAGAATTGTATAAAATATGTGAACACTTGAACTGCTAAACAAACAAGTGTATTCATGTGGGCACATATTTTAAACGAATTAAATCATTAATGAAACATCGTATGGGTAAAATTACCATCTGCTTGATCTTAGTCATGCTATTGGTATAAAGGATTGAGTGTCAGCCCTATATAGTTAAGCATATAGGATCTGAAAAGACGAGACTTGGGTTTACCCCTTAGAATGAATCTTTATATTCACCATCTATCTAATAATTAATCAAATTGTCAACTAGATTAATGATTAAGAAATATTAAATAAGTTTTTTAAAAACAAAATAATTAAAAAAATAAATAGTGTCAATTTTAATAATGTTAATGTTACTATCTAATCTCTAAATTCAAACTCTATACCCTAAATCCAAATTATAAACCCTAAATTCTAAATTATAAATTCAAACTCAATATCCTAAAACCAAATCTTAAACCCTATACCCAAACCATAAATCATAAACCCAAACTATAAACCCTAAACCCAAACCTATACCTTAAACCAAAATCCTAGACTCTAAACCCCAAACGTAAATACTAAACCCAAACGTAAATACTAAACCCAAACCATATACCTTAAACGTTTGGATTAATATTGATCTTGTTCTTTTGAAATTTAAGGTTAAGAATTAAAGTTTGGATTTAGAGTTCATGGTTTGGGTTACGGTTTATGATTTGGGTTTAGGGTTTATAGTTTGAGTTTGGAGTTTAGGATTTGGGTTTAGGGTTTAGGGTTTGAGTTTAGGGTATAGTTTTGAGTTTAGAGCTTAGGTTTTTTGGTTTGTGATTTATGGTTTGCGTTTAGGTTTAAGATTTAGGTTTAAGATTTAGGTTTAGGGTATAGAATTTGGGTTTATAATTTAGAATTTATGGTTTAGAATTTAGATTTAAAGTATAAAGTTTGAGTTTAGAGATTAGATAATGACATTAACCTTATTAAAATTGATATTATTTATTTATTTAATTGTTTTATCATTAATTTAGTTGATACTTTGATTGGTTATTAGATAGGTGGTGAATATAAATGTTCACCATAGAGGGTGAAACCAAATCTTGTCCGATCTGAAACAACATGTGGAACAAATATGGAAAATTATAGCTATGATTTTAATAATAACAAATAGATATTAAATAAATAAATATTTATAGAGATTTTTGTTATTATCAAACGTAGCACGGTTTATAAATTTTTAAGATTAAAATATACTAACTATTGAAAATTTATGGCTAAGAGATTAAGGACCACAAGCTTCTGATTTCAAACATATGATTGTATATGTAAAGATTATTATAACTATTATTATTTTGGTGCAGTTCGTTTTGTAATATTCAAAGCTAAAATATATTAACTATTGTAAAAATCTATGGCTAAGAGATTAAGGACCACAAGCTTTAGATTTCAAACATATGATCGTGGTTTTGGACCACTCCATTTGATTACTGATCGGTTTAATATTAGCATTAAATATATAGACTCTAGTATGTGGCCTCTGGGCTCTTGCTACGTATGGACCACACTTTTCACAACACCACTAAATGCACACACACAGAGTAATTGATAGGCTATAGTTTTTTTTTTTTTGATAATCCAGTATCCGACCACTAAGCGTGATCGACTAGCCCACCGGGCCTAAATCCATGCCATTACAGGATTTTTAAGCTTCCACTTAAGGGCCCCTGATTACGCGAAGTGGTCTGGAGGGCGAGAGAAGCCCATATGAAAGCTTTCGTGGCCAACGCGGATCGAACCCAGGGCGGGCACTCCAGCCGGAGTTCCTTTACCACTAAGCCAACACGCGTTGGTTGATAGGCTATAGTTTATACTAATTTATAATGAATCACATTAAATATCCCAACTAAAAGCTGCTTAATTATTGAATAGTAGATGGTAATCTGCATCGCTGCACGGAGTCAATGGACTAAAAGAAATTTTAACTTTTAACTCTTTATTATTATTTTAGCAGCATTATTATAAACTAACATTTACCTCATGTTTTATTTAACTAAATTATCATTTTTTTACGTGGCAATATCATAATCATTTTCACACCCTATAATTAAAAGTCATTTTCTTACTAAACTAATTACATATACTATCATTGTTATCATTAAATTGTATCTTAATATAATATAATGTATGCTTATTAATTGTCAGATAACAAAACCAGTTTAATTATTAAAGAAAGAAGTCGCGTTATCTAATATCAAAAGTCTCTATACCAACCTTTCTATTTCAATATCGTCATACTCATTTGTGCCATAACTTTATATATCAAACTCACATATATAAAGTAATCTATATCAGTATCAAAGTTTAATTATTAGAAATCGAAACTGGTTATCTAAGTATATCATTATGTTGAAAAAAAAATTGTATGAGTATGATGATTTTCACAAAATTATCTTTTAAATATGTGATACTAATAATTAAAATAATCTTAATTGTATATCTATGGCGTTTATGAATTAGCGGTCAGCCATATTCCACCGACAATTGTCTTAGGCATGCCATCAAATTATTTTGAAATAACCCTTTTAGTGTATTTTTGTTATAATTTTGTTTTGAATGAATGTTTTTGGAGTCAAAGTTTTTACAATATTGTTTTTTATAATCTTTATTACTAAATGATTGATTATTGATTGATTGATTTTTGAAATCAATTCACATCTTGGTTTCTTTATATTCCAAAACATGAATAGATCGTTTAACCCAAAGCATAGCTAAATTTTTGGAATCAATTTTGGAATCAACTCATATGTTTGTTTATAGTTTTTTTAAAACCATCAAGTAATTTTCGTCAATCAGGATAGTATAAAAAGAAAGTTAGATTATGGAACTAAATTTGATCTGCATTGATTTATTAGCATTCGAGTATTAAGACAAATTTTAGCTATGTATTAGAGTGCAAATTATGAAATATTAATTAGTGAATATTTTATGTAATTATGTTGTTTTTAAATAGCTTACATTAAATAAATGTGCACAATTTCGTTCAATTTTCATTAATCTAATATTTCTGACAATAACTGGTAACTTTCTAATATCTATAGTTTAAAAGTTATAATTTTGTTTACTCCACCACTCCGTGCTAGGCCCGGATTACCACATAATCTATAGATATTAGAAAGATAAAAGTCATAATCACAAATATTACATGTTATATAATGAAACATTGAAGGAAATTTTGTATGTTTATAAAAGGTAAGCTTCAATTTCTTTTCACAAAGCTTGTGTTATTAATTAGGTGTAATTTAAATATAGTAACAACTAATAGAGTTTAGGTCACAAGGATTGAAACAATCAAGTATATTTCATCGCCAGACTAATGGCAAAAAAATCCTTACAATTTCATGTATAATTTGTTCATGAAATAGTGTATAAATTAGTAGTAACTTTTCTATATTAACTGAAACCAGATTACATTATAACGATTACATATATCAATTTTCTATATTTTGTCTATTGCATAAATTACGGTCAAACGTAAAATTAACAAAATAAATCAATTTATTATTCGAAAAGAATATTATTGGATTTGATATTAAAAGACACCATCAAATCCCTCATTTATTTAAATTCTAGGGTTGATCCCCATTTATTTACTTGCATCATATAACTTGTCATATATAATAAGGTTAAATATATGTTTATTATATATATGTTTAGACAAACAATACTCCCTCCGTTTCATATTAAGTGTCATTTTACTTTTTAAAATTTGTTTCATTATAAGTGTCATTTTACATTTTCAAGACAAATATTAATTGTTTTCTAGTTTTTACCATTACTCTTAGCACATTAATTTATAAAATCAAATAAAATCATGTATTAAATAAGGATAAAACAGAAAACTAAACTAGTGAACACTTAAACTTATAAACAAATTAATAAAAAAAATAATTTTGAGTAAATAAATTTCTGAATAAAATCTAGTGAACACTTAAACTTATAAACAAACAAGTGGCCAAGATTCTTATAACATGATGTAATTGTCGTTTACAGATTATTTTTTATTTACAAATTAATTTTTCATTTTAGATTTTTAATGTAACTTTTACAAAACAGTAGCTGTTAAACCTCAAGCTACCTAACAAAATATGTAAAAGTTTGATTAATAATATCTAAAGAATATTTCGTCTAACATTACCCCTTTTTAACATATCTAAAGAATATTTCGTCACCGTAACTATTTATATCTTTAAAATATTTAAATTTATAATTCTTTAATAGAAAATAATAAACTTATTTGGGAATGAATACTTATCTACTTGTTGTCATGGAACAAACTCACAGTTCTCAAAGTGAAGAAGCAAAATTCATGACCTAAATTAAAATGAAATGTTATTGTGAATAAAGTTTTTTAATAAAGATGTAACAAATAATTCTAACGTTTTTCTTAGTTTAGTTATGTGAAACATTCTAAAACAATAAAAATTGAAACCAAGGAAATATTTTACTCCTTCTATTTCATAATAAGTATTATTCTAATTTTTTTTCTTGTTACAATTTTAATATAAACTATACTTATTTCATCTGAAAACTAATTACAAACTGTATTAATTTTATAAATAATTTCAGTTATTTTAAATAATAATTATAGTTGTAACTGATAATAATTTACATATATTTTTTTAATCTGTGTAAAAATATTAAATTGATAGTTATTCAGAAACCGAGGGAGTATATGAATCAAAGCAGTAATGATACATTTGTGTGGGTAAAGCTATCGTCTACTTTAATCCTAGTCATGATATTGGTATATTGGAATGAGTGTCAGCCCTCTGTATATAATATACTTAAAACATACAGTAAAAGATTAACTACTGTGAAAATCTATGACTAAGAGATTAAGGACCACAGCTTCTGATTTCAAATATATGATGGTGGTTTTAGACCACTCCATTTGATTACTTCTCGGTTTAATAATAGCATAAAATATTTAGACTAGTGTCTTCCGGCTTCATATGGACCACATTCTTTCTTCACAAACAATTGAATGCATACACACGGAGTAATTGATTACTAGATTATGACCCGCGCTTTGGAAGCGCGGAATATTTTACGATGAAAATTTTTACTAATAACTTAACAAATATTTTGGTAACTTTTAAAGAGTGTATTTAAAATATTTTTGCATTTAAATCAGTGTTTCTAAATTCAACCCGATTGTGATTATACCGGTTAATCCGGAGATCTGACAATTCAATTTAGGTTTTTAAAATATTCATATTAACAAAAATCACTAAAATTCGAGACTAACCGATTGAACTGATGGATGACCAATATGTAATCTAATTTGATTTAAATTGTAATAGTTTCATAATTTGTAATCTTATAATCCAAATTTTAAAGTTCATTATTTTTCAATTTATGAAATTATGATGTTTCTACAAAATTTTAAAGAGAAAATGATAGATATAAAATATTAAGATTAATTATTGTATTGTTTGGAAATATTGATAGTAGTATAAAATATATTGTTTGGAAACATTGATAGTAGTAAGAAATAAGTATATTGTTTGGAAACATGAATAGTAGTATAAAGAAAGGAACATTAATGATTAATGATTTAATGTAGGTTTAACTATAAAGTATAAAAGTATATTTAATTTAAAAACTTACAAAATAAATGTTAGGTCCAACAGAATGTTTCTGTTTTAATAAGATAGATAGCTAATTTGTAATCGGTCGAATTAATGTATCGGATCCCACTAGAAGCTGCTTAATCATACGTTAAAGTGACGTGAAAATTCTCTCGATTGAAATATATATTTTATTTCAGAAATAACTTTTATCTTCATTTTTCCTGTCGACGAAGGCAGAGAGGTCCTTTTACTTCTAAACGTAGAAGCAATTTCATTGAACCTCTTTTTAACACTCAAACCTCATGGAAATTTGAAGAGGGGTATTTGGAAGCCAAAACTTGATATCTTCGATTAGATTTTTTTTTGACTGAATATCTTCAATTATATTTGTATTGAGATATCAGATTCTTGTAAGATCTTCATTAATAATACCTGACATTCACTTTTGAAATAAACCGTACCGAAACACATACTCCATATGAATTACACATCAAGTTTTCAAGCAGAGAGTTGCGCATTTTAAATTTTTTTTTGTTCAAAAAAAAAAAAAAATTTAAAATGCGTAACTCTCTGCTTGAAAACTTGACGACATAGCACATTTAACTTAGCAAATGAACCCTATATTTGGAAACACCGTGATGATTCTTACTATTTCTGAAACATCACTGATAAGATATCTAACTTAAACTTAAGTTTACAGCCAATATAAATCGCAAAACTTAAGGTTTAGCACTGGTTTCCACTTACATATATTTCGATGTATTACTCACTATGTATTTCTCTGTTAGTCTGCTAGTTTTGGATGTTACAATAGTTTAAAAGCTTAGTTGCATCTATTGTAAAAACATTTTTAAAACGATTAATTTCTTTTTCAAAATAAATATATTAGTCACTATGTCACTATGTGGAGGTTACAATAAACTTTTTTCGAAAACTTTCATCATTGAAATGAAAATTGATAAAATCATAAACCCCCCGAGATGAGCACAACTGAATATATATTTTGTTCCCAACTCAAATGGACAACAACTAATTTATTCATCATACGAATATAAGAGAAACACTTCTATAAACCAGATTTTCTATTAACGTCGGCATACCTTATCATCATCACATATGACACGATATTGCTATTGAAACACACTTAGTATTACTGTATTAGCGACAGCGTATAACTGAGAGTAAAAACATAACTCACGAAACCTAACCTGAATTATCTAGAGGACCCAAGAAGCCCCAATTAATTCACTCAGAACTATATTATCAGGTCTCACTTAACTAAATGACAGATATATTTTGGACCTGAATCATGTTTAGTAGACCAAAAGTCATTGATTCAGACCCACATATTGGGCCTATATATAGTTTACTCAATTTCCGTACTCAAATGGGGACTGCATATGAAGAAAGATAAATTGAACCACAAGTTGCCGTTACAAAAAAAAAAAAAAAAAAAAAAAAAAAAAAATTGAACCACAAGTTGAGTAGTTGACATTAACTAATCACTATGTTAAAATCTTTTGTTTCCTTACTTGGATAAGGTTATGCATATTTAGTGTCGGTAAGAAATTCACTGTTTGTTGAAGCATGCATCTTAACCTATTGATTAAAATTTAAAGACTTCTGCAGAGAAGTTTGCGTTCGATCAGAGATTCCAGAATATTGCAGGTAGTACCGTTTGTTGCGATCATTTTCTGTTAAGAATAATTATCCATAAAAAATATCATACATGCATAACTATTCGTCGATCTAAATATTTCGAGAAGAGTTTCATCGTGAAATCATTATCTCTGGAGTTATTCATCAATATTGCATATGTTGTATGTACTTTGTAAGTAGTTATCACATATAATATAATCCCATATTATATGATAATCAGGGGAACTCACACACAGAAGGGATGTGGCACGTACCAGATGCTCCAGAATACAATTCCTTTGTTCAAAGTAAATATTGTACGCATTAGCTTTTTGGCTAATTAATGCTATGGTGCCCCCACTTTTCACGTTCGAGTCTCCTCTTCTGCATTTCTTTTCTTTCATTTTTTAAAATAAACACCTGCAATTTTCACAAATATTTTTCCTTTTCACTTTTTATTTTGTGGTACCTAATCTATTTTTTTATTTTTATAATTTTCCCTTTTATTTTCTTTAGTATTAGTTTTTTCAAAAAAAAATATATCATTTACTCAAACAATTATTTTTATTAAGTTTGTTTTTAACAATTAGACTAATATAAAACACTTTTAATCACTTCTTCACAAAATATTTTTCCCTTTGTTGTTATGTCACCTAAACTATTTTGCCTTTGTACCTTTGTTTTTATTCTTTCAACTTTTTAGAATTATTATCATTTATAAAATATGGAAAGTATATCATAAATATAAAGAATGTTCTGTAGTTTAGTTCCCATAAATAATATATATATATATATATATGAAAATTTATTGTTAGTAACATAACTTTGTAAATAACTCCAAAAACTAAGAGTAGAATCCTATTATAGATTTTGTTCTAATTTGTATAGATAAATGACATTCAAATCCAAAAAAATTGGATAATATTTTACTTATTATTTTATTCTTTCTGGCATAATGTTTGTGGTCTAGCCTGGGATGTATGAAGAATGTTTTATGTGATAGAGGCTAGATAGATATCGGGATCCTAGTACATGCAAAAGTGGAAGCAAGTAAAAGCCATAGAATAAGACATCACAGAGTTCCTATTCTAAATAGAGTAGAGGAAGAAATTACAAGATATAAGGAGAACATTATTCAGGAGGAAGATGTATCTTTGTGCAAAATTGAGAAGGGTAATTACAAAAGAGTTTTTTCTTCTCGAGAAACATGGTTTAGTATACGGGAGAAGCATCAGAAGTGTAGTTGGTACCATGCAGTATGGTGCAAACATGCTACTCCTAAATACTCGTTTATCTTATGGATTGCGATGAACGAGAGGCTTACAACAGGAGACAGGATTATACATTGGCAGGGAAATGTTGACACTTCTTGTGTGTTTTGTCAGAAACCATTGAAGACCAGGGGCGGATCTACAGTATATGGTACGGAGGCACGTGCCCCTAACTATATTATAGAAATTATTTAGAAGTGTCATTGTAGATATCTGTAGGTCAAATGGTAAATGTGCCCCCTATTAATTCTCTTTGACAGGGTTCGATGCTCTCCCTGGTTCTATGATTTTTTATTTATTTGCATCTCTATCTTTATACTTTATGTCTTGTCACGTTTCCATTATTATTGTAACTATTTAATTGCATTTCACCTAGATTTACTTTATTTTTAATAACTTGTTTTTGTTTCTTTGGCTTATTTGACTTTCCCTTTTTCTTTTTATTCTATTTTCATTTCATTTATAGATAACATTTTTCAGTGTTTTCAAATTTATTATTTTCTCCTACTGACATTCAATTACTAATAAATAAGAAAAGTAATTTATATTAAAATAGTAAACAATACATTTAATTTGTGTATAATACTTGAGAGTATTTATTAGCGACATGTTTTTTTTTGGCACTTTATTAGCGACATGTAAGATATTGTAATACATATGTAAAAGTTTTTTTTGTTTCTTATAAGATAATACATTATATATGTATTTATGTTTAACTATGTTTTATTTTAGAATTTTATTATTTTGGTTAATAAAATTTATAGAATCTTTTTAAAAATATTAATTTTTTTATAAAACTTATTTCTTTTACCTCTTATAAAGCTTCTTATGAGTTGTAAGAGATTACCATATATTGTATTTATTTTAAAAGTTGTAATTAATAATGTTTTATTATCAGTTTTAATATATATAAAATATTTTATAAAAAAATAAATATAGTCTATTTAATTAGTAATTTAATATCATAAAATATTTTTTATTATGTGCCCCCATCAAATAATTTGTCTGGATCCGCCACTGTTGAAGACAATGCAGCATTTATTTTTTGAGTGTTAATACTCTACTCAAATTTGGAAAACTCTGATGAAAGGTGTGATGAAAAATCAGTTTACTGTGGAGTGGGCAAGCATCATTAGACTTGTCACAGGTGATTCCCATTGGAGTAGAATGCAGATGTTCATTGCTAGATATGTGTTCCAATCAACAGTTCACACTATATGGAGAGAAAGAAATCGGCGAAGGCATGGAGAGGCTTCATCTCCAGTAGTTCTTTTGGTGAAAACTTAAAAAGGATTGATAAGAACATGAGGATAAACTCAGCATTATTCAGAAGAAAGGAGATAAAAAATTGGAGGAGGGAATGCGTTATTGGTTTGAAACTAGTAAGCAATAGGAAGCAAATAGTTTTTTTCTGAAACAGATTTACAGAAAGTCACAAAATGATGTAAAACTGACATTTTTTTCTTTTGAGTTAAATTTAACATTTAATTCAAAAAAAGAACTGGTTACTTGTTGGTTCATAAAAAAAGCTCTCATACCCTAAATCATAAGTTCTGGAGATCGTACAGAATAAAATGGAAAATCAAATTTGATTCATTTGATTTCAGTGGATCCAATCACTATCTATCGATATATCTAGATAGATATTTATAATTTAGAGTAAATATTTTTTATTCATTCATTTTCACAATTAAAGGTGAATATGCTGAAGGTAAAATACACAAAATAGTATTAAAAATTTGATAGTATATAAGCAATTTTTCAAATAAACACCCATTTTTGAAATCTTAGATTAAAATCTAGTATTTAATTATAAAGTTCATCAAAATCTGTTAGCAAAAAAAAAAAGTTCATCAAAATCCACATAAGATCGCAAAACTACTCTCTATTTACATTTTTCTCACTGATTTCCATTTTCTTCATTTTAGTATTTACTTTCTCATTTTACTAACTTCTGTTTTCTAATCATGATAGTCTTTTCGCTTGACCAAACATCATTGTCAAAAGATAATGAGTGCTATGTCAGCTTTCTGGTGGAATGAATGCAGTGACAAGAACAAAATTCATTGGGTATCTTGGCCAGACTTATGCAAGTCCAAGGAAGTAGGAGGCTTAGGTTTCCGTGATATTGAGGACTTTAATCAAGCCTTGTTGGCCAAACAAGCCTGGAAGATTCTTAATGAACCACAGAGTCTTCTAGCTAAGGTCCTGAAAGGAAGATACTTCGCAAATAAAGATTTTCTAGAATGTGGCAAAGGCTATAGGCCATCATATGCTTGGAGGAGCATTTTATTTGGACGAGAGCTCTTGCAGCAAGGTCTGATCAAATCCATTGGCACTGGGGAGAATACATATGTTTGGTGTGACCAATGGATCATGGAAGAGACTCCTAGGCGGCCCGTCAACAAACAACTTCTTATAGACTTAAATCTCAAGGTATCTTCTTTGATTGACGCCACTGGCAATTGGAACATGGAGAGGTTAACAGAGCTGTTTCCTCCAAACGAAGTCGTAAGGATCAGGCAGATGACTCCAGGGAACTTCAGAGACGGCTATACATGGGTTTCTCCAAGCATGGAGCTTACACTGTTAAAACAGGTTTCGATCTTCTATCGAAAGCAAAAGTGAAACCTTTGAGCACACTTTCATTGCGGGAACAGTCACAGATAGCTTTAAAGAAACGAGTCTGGAAAATACCCACCCTCCCGAAGATTAGGATGTTCTTGTGGAGAGCTATATCTGGTGCCTTGGCGGTCGCTGAACGGCTTACATCTAGAGGCTTGCAAGTTGACACTTCCTGTAAACTCTGCACCAATGGCATTGAATCAATTAATCATGTATTGTTTCAATGCTCCACAGCTTCTCTTCTATGGACGGAGGCAAGGATAGAACCGCATCCAGACAGGTTAAGTGTTTCACTTGAAGAAAATCTGTTGTTCATCTTCAACGTGATGGAAGACAAGACAAAGCCACAGACGACAAGACGCTCTGTTCCTTGGGTACTATGGACGATTTGGAAGAATAGGAACTCTATCCTCTATGCAGAAACACAAGATTCCACCGGGAGACTTATACGATTGATGATGGAGGAGGTGGAGCTCTGGTTTGCGCTGAATAGTACTCAAACTGAAAACACTATCGCTAACCTAAGAGTAGAAGCATATGATAAGTGGTCTGCTCCTGAGGAGGGTTCTCTCAAGTGTAACATCCATGCAAATTGGAGAAACTCATACTTACACAGTGGAGTTGCATGGCTCACGAGAGATCATCAAGGGAACGTAGTTCATCATAGCCGCGATGCGATCACGTTTGCCCCTAACCGGCTTGTGGCAGAACTCAGATGCGTGATATGGGCTCTACTAAGCTTACGAGACTTAGGTATCACAAAGGTGATATTGGCGCTGGATTATCAAGAGGTGGTCGAGGCTATTAAGGCTCCGCACCTTTGGCCAAAATACAGAGGCTTGTTGGATCAAATCAGAGAGCTAACGGAATCTTTTGAGAGTTTAACTTTTGAAGGAGAAAAGATCTCAGCTAATGGTATTGCAAGAGATATAGCGAAGAGTGTGCTGCGGGATGGAAGATTCCAATCATACTTGGCCTTGGGCGGTCCCTCTTGGCTTCATGATCGGATAATGAGAGAAAAGAATGGAAATGGCTTTTGATTCTTATTTAGAATGTTGCCATTGTTCCTGTTATTCGTTTGCCTTGGTTGTCAAGGTTGGTTTTTGTAATCCGGGGTTCCCCCCTTGTCTTTGTTTAATAATAACTCCAGACGTTCAAAAAAAAAAAAATCATGATAGTCTCAAAGCACAAATATATTACACATAGTTCTTCGGTTTGGTTTTTTCCTTTTTTTAGCTCTCCACCGGAATATTTTTCCGATTTCCTTTCTCTTTTTTTGGTTACTTTGGTTTAATTTTGGGAATTTAATTACCGGCAATCTTTGTTACGGTTTTCTCTCCTTTTTCGGTCATCTGCATTCAATTTCTTACATTTTTTGTGCCTCTTTCCTTTTCTCCTTGATTTTTATTTCCTTTTTTCTTCCCGCCCTTCTTGCCCAAGTTTGAAACCTTCCTTTTGCTGCTCTGTTTTCCTTTTTCTCTTCCTTGATTGATATGATTTCTCTAAAGGTTATATCAGAATATTGCTCAATCAGTGGTAATTATTGCCGAGGTTGCGTAGACCTCCTTCCAGTTGTATCTCCAGAAAGCGGCGGTTTGATCGGAAACGCGTTTCTGTTCACGAACATGGCTGACAAACTTCAATCAGCGCTTGGTGCTCTCTCGCTCGGTGGTGATGAACCTATTGATCTCCCTGATAGTCCAAGGTTCAAAGTGTTTGAAGATAACGAGAGGAGCCTTTTGGGTCGTTTGCTAAACCCTAACTGTCAACCAATGGATGAGATGATCGAGACGATGCCTCGTGTCTGGCGTGTGTATGACCGTGTGAAGGGGATCGCTCTGTCTGCTGAAAAGTTTCAGTTTGTGTTCCAGAGAGAAGAAGATCTAGAAATCGTCTTGAAAGACAGGCCTTGGTCTTTCAAACAATGGACCATGCTATTGGATCGGTGGATTCCTTCTCCTCCACGTGATTTCCTGACTTCGGTGGATGTTTGGATCCGAATCAGCAAGATCCCGGTGAACTATTACAAGATTGAAACATGGACTTCCTAGCTCGCAAAGTGGGGAAGGTTCTCACCATTGCTTATGACCCTAAAGCCTCTCAAAAGGAGACCTATATTCGAGCTCAAGTGCGTCTGGACATAGCCAATCCAGCGTTTGAGAGAAAGCAATTGAATCTGCCTTCTGGTGGTTCAGTGGTGATCGAGTTTGAATATGAAAAGCTCTGGAAGAAGTGTTTCAACTGTTTCTGCTTGACTCATGAGCGACCTTTGTGTCCCCTGCTTAATAAGAGATATGCAGCTCCCCCTAAGCGTGGAACCGCGGTTGGTACTAGTGAGGGTGCTCTGGTTTCGCAGGCTCCTGGTCCTAACAAGAGTACCATCGCCAGCCCTGAGGTTCCTCCTGGCTTCTCTCCTCTCTTCCCACAGCTTCCTTTGGAGGAGAGAAAGGCTGCTCTGCAGTATATTTCCCACAGTGACGACACTGAGCGTCGTGCTCGTATAGCTCGTGTTGAGATGGCCATTCTTGAAGACGCCGACGATCAGAGCAATCATAGGCCAGTTATCACTCAAGACCTAAACAAAGGGAAGGGTCACGTTTTTGGTTTCACCGACTTGTTGAAGGATGTTACTAGACGTGGAAAGGAAGTCACTGCTGATGATCAAACAAATCCTTCTCTACCACTGGTTGGGGACGCCGAGTCTAGTGAATCTTCAGCTGTAGATGCTTCCTCTGCTTTCAATGCTATGGGTTCTACGGTATTTAGGATTGGTTCATCTTCTGATGGCCTCCTTACCGGGACTCAATCTGATGGGAAGCGGAGTAGGAAACGCCCCAACAAATGGAAGCGTCAAGCCAATGCCAGAGCTTTAGCTAAGGCTTCTGAACACCAGACAGCACTAGCTGTGGTTGGGGAAGGTAAACGTTCAGTGTCACAGAGGCGTGAGGATGGTCTTGAGAGTCTATCTAAACGGCAAGCAGTTGGTAATGTGGGAGATCATTCTTCAAAATCTCCAAAACTTTTTTTAGATACGATGGCTTCCGATTTGAAGCCGCTGCCATCCCAATGAGTATACTGAGCTGGAACTGTCGCGGGGCGGGAAACACCGAGACAGTTAGTTACTTGAGGGAATTGAGAAGATTATATTTTCCTTATTTCCTGTTTCTCATGGAGACTAAGCAAAAGTTTAAGTACATGTCCGATATGCAAAAAAATCTGGGTTATGATGAGTTGATTACTGTTGAGCCAGAAGGTTTGAGTGGAGGCTTGGCGGTGATGTGGAAGAAGAATTTCGTGGTTTCAGTTTTGAGTAAAGATAAGCGAGTGATTGATCTGCAAGTGGGGATGGGGTCACTCACTTTTTTTCTGTCCTGTGTCTATGGCGACCCTGTAACAGAGAAGAGAAATGAAGTTTGGGAGAAGCTAAAACAATTAAGTGCATCTAAGTGTCATGCTTGGTTGCTAACTGGAGATTTTAATGAGCTTATGAGTAACAAAGATAAGCTTGGTGATGCTGTTCGTAACGAGTCAACCTTCTGGGACTTCCGGAATATGGCGACTTACTGCAAGTTACGAGAACTGAGAAGCACTGGTAATGTGCTTTCTTGGACTGGATGGAGGAACAAGGTCTGGGTCCAGTGCAAATTGGATCGTTGTTTCGGCAACGACGAGTGGTTTAATCTTTTCCCACGTTCTCAAGTTGAATATCTAAAGCTTTGGGCCTCTGATCACCGGCCTCTCCTTACACGGTTCTCACTTGAGATTGAGAATCCTTCAAGAGGAATATTTTACTTTGATCGTAGAATAGTTGGGAAAGCAGGTTTGGAGGAAGTGATTCGAGAAAGTTGGAGTAAAGGTGAGGCTGATGGCTCTATCAGTCTACTTGACAGAATCTCTAACTGCAGACAGGCCATTGCGAGGTGGAAGAAAGCCTCTGATACCCACTCTCGAGATCGTATTCAGCGGTTGTCTCAGAGGCTTGAGATAGAAATTAAAAAGGCTCACCCTGATGCCTTGTTGATGAGGCAGTTACAAAGAGACTTGGCTGCTGCTTATGCGGAGGAAGAAAGGTTCTGTCGTCAACGAAGTAGAGAAAGATGGTTAAGAGAAGGTGATCAAAACACAACTTATTTTCACAATGTTGTGAAAGGGAAGAAAATAAAAAACAGAGTTTTGATGCTTATAGACGACTTTGGCACAGAGTTTTTCTCAGAAGGCGCCAAAGGTCATGTGGCTGTAGAGTACTTTAGAGACTTGTTCATGAGCACTAATCCCAGTGATTTGGATACTCTGTTTGACGGTTTTCCGGAACGAGTATCTCCTGAAATGAACCTGCGTCTTACAGCTCCAATCTCAGCAGATGAAGTTCGCCGTGCTGCTTTTGGTGTGAAGGGCTCCAGTGCGCCTGGTGAGGATGGGCTAACTGGGATTTTTTACCAGAAATATTGGCACATAGTTGGTCCGTCTCTGACAGAAGAAGTGCTCAGCTTCTTCAACTCTGCTAGTCTCTCTCCTGGTTGGAACCACACTCAGATTAGTCGGCTTCCTAAAGTGGTGAATCCTACTTCCATGAAAGACATGAGACCCATCAGCCTCTGTTCTGTTCAATATAAAATCATCTCAAAAATATTGACAGAACGCCTGAAGCCAGTCCTAGGTGATATAGTATCTGAGACGCAAGGAGCCTTTGTTGGAGGCAGATTGATTACGGACAACGTTGCCATTGCTCATGAGTTGGTCCATGGCCTTCGCACTATCGACTCTCTAGTTGAAGGTTACATGGCAGTGAAAACTGACATGTCAAAAGCCTTTGACAGAGTAGAATGGAGCTTTTTAGAGACCCTCTTGGAACGACTTGGGTTTGATAGGATCTGGGTGTGTTGGATCATGTCGTGTATCTCCACCGTCTCCTATACTGTCTTGTTAAATGGTCGTTCTCACGGTTTCATAAAGCCTGAAAGAGGGATAAGACAAGGAGATCCTCTTTCTCCTTTCTTATTCATTCTTTGTGCAGAAGCTCTTGTCAACGTGATGAACAAATCTGAAGCTAATGGCAAATTGCAAGGAGTACGACTAGGCGCTGGAGGTCCATCCAATCATCATTTGCTTTTTGCAGATGATAGCTTACTTATGTGCCAAGCTAACAGTGAAAACTGTTTGGAACTCATGAGATGTTTAAAGTTGTATAGTGATGCCTCTGGACAATGCCTCAATCACCAGAAATCGTCTATCATTTTTGGCAAGAAGGTACCGACGTGTGACAGAGACGACGTCAAAAGGATACTGATGATTGATAAAGAAGGAGGAGAGGGTACTTACCTTGGCCTACCAGAGTGTTTCAAAGGCTCTAAGATTGAACTGCTGAACTTTATCAAGGAAAAACTACAATCTAGGCTACACGGCTGGTACGCACAAACGTTATCTCAAGGAGGAAAAGAAGTCCTTCTCAAGTCTATCTGTATGGCTCTTCCGGTCTATGCTATGTCTGTGTTCCAATTACCAAAAACTCTGTGTCAGAAGATCACTAGTATTATTACTGAGTTTTGGTGGAGTAGTGGGAGCCTGCGACGAAGAATTCCTTGGGTTGCTTGGAAGAAAATGTGCAAGAGCAAAGAAGAAGGTGGTTTTGGTTTTCATGATATCAGTTTGTTCAATCAAGCACTTCTGGCGAAGCAGGCTTGGAGGGTTTGGTCTCGACCTGACTCGCTTGTCGCTAGAGTTCTCAAGAGCCGGTATTTTAAGAACTCTACCTTCATGGATTGCAACTTGGGTGCTCGTCCGTCGTACGCTTGGAGGAGCTTGTTGCATGGGCGTAGTCTATTAGCAGATGGAATGGTACGTGATATTGGAAATGGCAGAGATACCAACGTCTGGTCTGCTAAATGGATTATTGATGAGGTCCCAACATACCCAATGTATAAGGAAGATAGTGTCATTGACCTCACCTTGAATGTTGCTGACCTGTTGATTAATGGCACTTCCTTATGGGATGAAGCTCTGATTCGCAGGACTTTTACTCCCAATCATGCTGAACTAATCCTCCAAACCAAGCCTGCTCTAACTCGTCAGGATTCTTTCAGATGGGGTTTCACCAAAAACGGCAGCTACACTACTCAGAGTGGGTATCGTTTACTCAACGGTATGGAGGAGCTTAGTCTTCCTGCTACTCCGGCTTTGCCACCTATTGAAAAAAGACTTTGGGGTGGCATCTGGAAAATCAAGGCTCCTTCTAAACTCAAGCATTTCCTATGGCGAATTTTATCAGGTGCCTTGGCAGTGAAGGAAAGACTGCAATCACGGAACATACCTGTTGATGTCACTTGTTCACAGTGTGGCAGAGCAGCAGAAACGATTTGTCATCTGCTTTTTCACTGTCCTATAGCTGCTGAAGTGTGGACCCGTTTCGGTTTTGGTAGGCCACAAGCTGGTTTCTCAAGGAACTCTGTTTTCTTAAACATTCATGCCTTGCTTACCTCTCGTATCAGCAACGACAAAGCCTATCTCCGGAAGCAAGTTCCATGGGTCCTTTGACATTTATGGAAAGCGTGTAATAGGCTTTCTTTTGAGAAAACTCAGACGAGTCCAGTGGAGATTCTTCGAATGGCTCGAGAAGAAGCTGCAATATGGCTCGATGTTAATGCAGAGAACGACCATTTGCGAGTGAGTTCAGCTCCAGCACAGGCAGGTGTTCGTAGACGATGGTCCCCCCCAGCTAGTGGCTTTCTGAAGTGTAACGTTGCCACAAGTTGGGACTCAGTGACTGGGGACTGTGGTGCTTCATGGATACTACGGAACGAGCAAGGCACTGCTATGCTTCACAGCAGGAGATCTTACGCTGAAGTAAGCTCTACAAGAGAAGCGGAAATCCTTAGCCTATCCTGGGCCGTGGAGAGTCTTCGCTCTTTGTGTAAAATGAACGTGGTGATAGAATCTCCTTTCACTTTAGCCAGGGAAACGATGCTCCAACCCCAAAACTTTCCTTGGCTTCAACCTGTGATGGCCGTTATTCACTCCCATCTCCCTTTTCTTGGAATGTGGAGTTTGGAACAGATCGATGTCTCTCGCAACGAAGTAGCTGAAGCTATAGCTTCAAGCGTTACCAGAGAAGCTAGACTCCACTCCTACGTTGCCTCTGGTGGACCACATTGGCTCAGGTCTATGCTAGATAATGAAGGAGGTGCTTCGCTATGATTTCAAACTTGTTTTTCTTTCTGCGTTGCTCTGGTTTTATTTGTTTTGAGTTTTGATGGCTCATAAGGTATCTACTGATATCATTATGTCCTCTTACTCTGTTTTCTTTGCTTGCTGGTCATCTGTTTTTCGACCTGCATTTTTTACTTTCTTCTTTGGTTTCGGGACCACCTAGCTGTTCTATGGTGTCCCTCCAATACTCTGTTTTCATCTCTTCCTTTTGATATTATAAACCCAGCGTTATAAAAAAAAAACTTCTGTTTTCTAATTAACTACAGGATTGCTAGAGAGTGAGAAGAAAAAAGTAAATCCAAAAACATCCAAACATACGTGTTTATAGGTAACGTAAACGTGTACCGTTGTACGTGTGCACGAAAAGGCATATTAGTTTCATAGTAACCGTCGCAACCCACTTAATTAGAAGTTTCCGTATTCCACATTGTAAAATCCGACGAAGACAGAAACAACACACAAAATTAAATTCATTGATTGGATTAAGAGGGTGATCAAGAGAATGAAGAAACAGACAAAGATAAACTCAGTCTTGGAGAAGAAACTTGAAGAACTCGAGTATCTTTGTGAATCACTCACTTTTAATGAAGATGATCCCAATGTCTACCGGGATATCGAACTCCGAGTTAGTTTCTTGAAGACCCTCTTAGTGGCTGAGATTTCGTCTCGGCCGTCAACGGAGACAGAAGGGGAAGAAGCCAGTGAAGAAATGCTGAAACTTGCTTGCATGGCCAAGAGGTTAAACGAACTCGAAAAGGCTTTTGAAACCAATCGATTCTCCGGTCGGGATGATGAGAGTTTGGATAGTAACGATGGTGTTGGCGATGGTGAAGCCGGTTCGGTTTACTCGTTGGTGAATTCTTGTCAGGAAGAACTTGATAAAGCAGAGGAAGAGAGCGAGGAGGAGAAAGTGAAAGGAGACGTGGACGCTTTTCAAGATGCTTCATGGGATGAGAAGAAAGGAGATGAGGACGCTGAGCAGTGGCCACTGTTTGAAGATGCTTCATCGGACGAGAAGAGAGAGGTTACGTTTCCGGAGGCGGCGGTTAAGGAAGAGGTGGTGGTTAGAAAAGTGAAAGAGAAGAGGCGGTTTGGTTTTATGGATTTGGTATGTTTAGGTTTAATGGGCGTGATTATAACCTTATTATTAGGGTATATTGGTGATATCACAGAGGAAGATCCTTTTCTTACCCCTACTTAGGTGATTGTTTCGTTTGATTTTCACTCTGTTTTTAGTTTCATTCTATTTAGTTTGCTACTCGTATGAACACATTAGATGGTTGCACTTTTCCATTGTCTGTTTAATGAAAGAGTATGAAGTATAGTAATATCAACAATAAAATGGTATTTTGTTATTTTTGAGGATCACTAATAACATCAATACCAAATATGTGAATGATATGAATGATGATGCACACGCAATGAAGTACGTAAATCTCCTATTCTACCGTTGAAAATTGTACTAAAATGCATATGCTCTTGACTCTTGATAACACAGATTAAAAGCCTGTGTTTCAAAATTTAAGCTGGACCTAATGTAGCGCTAGAGGAAATGCGTCTTATACCAATGTATCTTTAAAATATATATAGAATAAGTTTGTTGGGTTAACAATGTTGTTAACAAGAGATAAATAAATAAACAAGGATCACATACACGCATAACACACTATATAAATAGTTTTTGGAATAGTAGAACTTTCAATTCTCCTCACAACCCTGTCTTGAACGGCACGCCAGTGGAAGGCAACCATGAGCCCCCTGCAATAAGGCTTCCCACAGTAAACCGGGAAGCAACCGCAGCACTAGTTATGGCGTGGAATCCTTTCCACCGGACCCGCCACTTCGTGGAAGACCCCGGTCCAAAATTTTTATACTCTCCATAGAAAACCGTATTTAGAGCAAAATTGGATCCTCTTAGCCAAGGAGACCATCCCAAGGGACTGATTGAGTTATCTATATAAGTCTTCATGATCGTAACACGCGAATAGGCTTGCCACGGTCGACCTAAATAGGTCTTGTAAGACCGAATAACAGGCCTCAAATCAGAAGCAGCGATTATCCTTGAGCTATGGATGGTAATGCCTGTGTTCTGAAAAGGGTCACCGCGACCCTGAGCGGTTATAACGTTAGCTTGGCCACGGAGAGGACGTCTGACGAGAATCATGCAGTTTTGAAACACAACAGCTGCATTTCCGAAGATGAAGTCTATGGTGCCTGAGATGTAACATTCTCTAAAGAACTGACGTTGCGAGTGAATGTAGAGCGTGTCTTGGAATCCATGAATGCCAACACGGTAGAAAACTGAGAGGTCAGAGGATGACCGAACCGAGACAGCTTGGCCGCGTAATGGTCCTGCCGTATTGATGAATGTCATGTCCTTTGCTACAAACCTTTGGCCTCCAAAGCCTTCAGTTTAGTAAGAGTTGGCACAAAACTTATTTAGTATCATAAAAGGTATATATTAAGTCGGAGTTACCCAAGATATTAAGAAATATATATATTTACCAGCTGTTGCTGAGTTATAGGTGGTGTAGCCGTTCTTGACGCTTCTACCGCTGGTGATAATTGTGTTTCTTTCTCCGTCGCCAACAAGCATTATGTTGTGGTTATCATTGCCGACTTCTATGTTCTCTCTGTAAACTCCTTTCTTCACGTATATTATAAATCTTGACTTAATTTTCCGTCTTGCTGCGAAGTTGATGGCAGCTTGGATCGACCGGAAATGGCCGGACCTGCCTTGTGACACCACTAGATGGGGTCTAGATTTGGTTAAAGAGGCCGATAATAGTAATCGCCTCTCGTGTCTTGAGACCCAACTTGGGAAGTATTCTTTGTGATTAGCTAGACAAACCAACCAAACATAAATCCGACCGTGTTAGATAAAGTCACGTTATGTATTCAACCGTATTCGCATATTGCCACTTTAACATGAAAATAAATCTTTTGGAGGAAATATAACAAAGGGTGTTATAGACATGATTAATCTTATTACGTATGAGATAAGATTACGATAAATAAACGAAATAAAACTTTTATTTGTATACCTTTTGTTGCATCAGAGTATTAAGACAAAATTATAAGCCGAAGGCAAGTGTTTCAAAAAAGAAAAAAAAATATGATAAACAAAATCAGCATGTTCGTAAATGAGGAATCTAATTAACCACTCAAAGTAATTATAATACTATAATAAAACTGAACGTACCAGTTGTATGATTATGTTCCTTCATAAGAACTCCATTGACGGCCAAGCAGTTTCCAATCAAATCCGACAAGTTCTTGTTGGAGATCGCCGGCATGACAAAATCCGAGACGTTAAGATCCTCGGAACCAGACCGGCATGTCTCAATGTTGGTCTGAGCTGTACTGAGCCACGTCTGTGCGTCGAAGTTCGAACACTTCACATCACTAGGAGCCGCCGGTTTAAGTCCCTTGAGCGTCTGGTTCAGCTGAGCAACCGTGATTTCGAAGAGCTTAACGCAGTCTGACCAAGCGGCTTTCCGTTGGTTGTTGGTGCAGCTCGGACCGAACTTTACGGTCTGAGCGTGTGTGATGACGGCTTGGTCAAGTGCTACCTGGACCAGCATTCGTAGAAATTCGGACCGAAACCTTGGTGGTCGGTTAATGTTGTTGTGTGGGCTCCTTTGGAAGTAGTAATTGCATGTCTCAGCGTGTGGAGTCTTGTTGCACCACCATGTCATGTCGCCAGAGATAGAGCCGTTGTTGATCGGAGATGGAGCAGCCGCCGGACCGGAAGATGGTGGTGAGTTGGGTGGGGGACTCGTGGTGGGGGTTGGGGATGGTGCGGTTTCTGGTGATGGTGCAATATTGTGGTCCCATGGAGAAGGAGCATTTGATCCACCGGAAAAGCCACCGTCGCGTAAGGCCGAGGAGATTGATAAGAGAAGAAATGATGCCAAGAGGCAAATGTGGAAGATGCCTCTAAGCATTTTTGAAGTTCTTGGGTATGAGTTTGTATGGGGAATTGAGAATCATGGTGTGATGTTTTAGCTAATTAAAGGGACATTATTTTTTGTATATTAAATTGTTAATGCTTATTTTTTTAAATTATAATTCTGGAGTTTGTGGGTATGTACTTTGCAAGGGATTATTATTGGGGAGAACATGATGATGTGTGTTGTCTTTGCTTGGGATTGTATACATATGATATCGTGACTCATCTTCTTATTTAGAAACCTATGATTATAAAATCATATAATATCAATCCTCTATAGGGATGCCTATAATTGATTCCATATATAATGTAGAAATATTTAGAAGAAAAATGTCAAATGAATAAAGATGAGGAAAAGTGACTTAAAAGGAACAAGAAGAAGAAAATCTGTTTTTCTCCAATGTTAAAGTAACCTACCATGTGCTTTTAGCTCAGTTTCTACTCTTGTAGTTTCAAGCATACGCAAACTCTTTCAATAATCTATGTTTACTTTATGTTACTATATAATTAATTATATGGTACACACTCTTTTATAATACGTTATGAATGTTTCAGGTGAATATTTAACTCCAAAGAGTTTTACTTTTATGTTGAGTATTAGGCATCTAACTTCGGTTTTGGTTCGATTTTAATTTATTTTTTCGATTTATGTTTAGTAGAAATATATAAACTGCTCGAGTTGAGTATTTATAAAATTTCAGTTTTGATTCTTTTTTCCGAGTTTAGTTCATATAATAATATGGGAACTGGCTGATATTTAAAAAAAATCCACTACTCAATTTAAAATTTTAGTTTTTCAGCTAATTTTGATGAAAATATCGACTAATACAAATTGTACGGATAAATATTTGGTAGCTCAATTTAGAATATCAATCAATGCTGATGATTTCATATAACTAAGAAAAAATATTATGATAATTTTATTTTCTCAGATAATTTGTTTATTTATTGATAGTTTTAGATACTTAAAACATCTTTTTGTTATAATTTGTACTTATATATACATATAAATCATATATAAATAGTATTTTGAATATCATTTAATTTTAGTTTTTATGGTTCAATTTGATTTGGGTAAAACGCCCAGGTACATTGAACATTTATCAAGATAATGTTTTTTTTTTCTCAATACGTCCTAACCAACTAGTGTCTTCAAGTTTAAGGTTTGGGAATACATTCATCCGGCCCGAACAGAACCTAGTAGGCACTAACTAGGTAGTAGCTATTGAAGTGTACTGCTCAAAGCCTCGAACTAAAAGTTAAATCAACTGTGGAATATTTCATAAATGTTTTATTCTTTTTGAAGAATTACAAAATGTAAAATGTCAAACATATTACAGAAAACTGAAAATTCTATTGATAACTTTCTGAGGATACATATGATTATGAGAGAAAGACTCAGTCCTTCATAAGGCCAGCGAAGTGTTCTCAGCTGAAACAGAGGATTCGCCCAAAAACTCAGAACGAAGCTGCATAAGTAGTCTACCAAGATAGTTGAGTCCTTCTCCTTCGCGACCACCTCCCCAGAATAGATCGTGCGGTGAAGCCTCCACGAGAACCGATCCAGCGGTCGAGAGCAACATTGTTTTCAAGTGAGGATAAGTAGAGAACTTGCATTTCAGAGCCATGTACATTACTTCTATCTTCACATCTTCCCAGTCACTCCGAACCTAAGTGTTAATGAACAATCTTGAGAGATTCAACAAACGAGTGAAAAACTGTTTCTATTGTTCGAAACTGGAGGAGGACATACCAGTTCAGGTTGCTGTCTCTGCTTTGATCTGCCTATCAAAGCAGCCTCCTCTGGACTTTTCGCCGTTCTTATTTTCTCAACGCAGTCATGTGCTAACGGATTTTCAACTCCAACAAACTTGTTTGCCTTGAAAGGTTTTGTGGTTATGCGTTAAAAGAGATTTATGTTATAATAGAAAGAGCAAGATGCCATTACATGAAACTGTTGAGTGGTACCTGATAGTAATGCTCAACACTTGACCATGTTCTGTAATCATCATCACCATATGGCATTCGAATTGGATGCGGAGAGAAATTTGAGAAGCTTCCATAAAGGTCCCATGTTTTGTAGAAGAATATGATACTAGACTCAAAGGGGTTAACACTAGGGTCAATCTCGAAAGTTGCGTCCTCCGAAGGGATAACAGGTAAAAGGTCCGGCACGGGCTGAAGAAATCCACTGACAAGCATGTCTGGACCAACCTGTAGTTTTTCAAGGATTTAGATTAAAACCCTCTGGAGTCTGGACTAAGAGCCAAAAGTGAGTACAATAATAGTTTTTCATGGTGAATGTATAACCTGCTCGTAGGAAACATCGATAAGATTCAATGCTTGTGTCATCTCTACCATCCCAAGTTCACCAACAGGGGACGGGGCTTTACTCCCACCGATAATTTTGGGGGCAATGAAAGCAACAACCTGTAAAAATCAATTACATCAAGAGATACACAGTCTTAAAAGCCATAATATGACTAGAAATAAAGTATGAAAGTACCTTGTGGATGACACCGGATGATATAGCAGATGCGGCTAACGTTCCCCCACACTCCCATAAAATAGAGAGATACCCACGGAGATGGAAATACTCCATAACTTCTCTCGGGTTCAACATGTCAAACTCCACAACCTCAACGCCTTTAGAGGCAAGAAACTTCTGGTAACTCTTTCTTGCACCCCTTTGTGTGGCAACGATGGTAGAAACATCCGAGACATCCCATAGATTGGCTTTCTCAGGAAGATCAAGGCTCTGAGACATGACAATCCGTGTAGGCGTGTGACCTTGTCCATGCCTTGCAGTCAACCGAGGATCTGCAGTTAAAAGGAATCACATAACTTCCAACAACTATTCTCACATGTTAGTAGTAGTTAATGAGAGGTACTAACTAGTTACCATCTTGGCGTACGGTGTTCCCTCCAACTATCACAGCATCGCTTCTTCCTCGTAACTCGAACACTCGGGTTCTAGAGAGCTTACTACTTATCCATGCCGCATGTCCACTACTTGCTGCAATCTTACCTATAAAAAAAAAAGATCATCAACTAGCTTCATACTATCCTAGCAAACATAATGTTGAAATAATTTATACCATCAAGAGTCATGGCGTACTTGAGAAGAGAGAAGGGAACACGAGAACAAGCTCTATGAATCAGAGGAGCATTCACAAGAAGGCAACACTTCCTAGCATCCTGCAAAAAGTTTTCACATTTTTTTAGTGTTCAATCAAGTTAAAAAAAAAAAAGGTGAAAACTTAATTAAAAAAAAAAAAAAAGACAGACCTCAAGAACTTTACTCTGAAAATCCTCACCAAGAACATTGACTTCAACCCCATGACTTCTCATCTCACGAATCGCAGACCCTCTTAGATGTTTCAGAGGATGTCTTATCCCGACAACAACTCGTCCCACTCCTGCCTAATCTATACCAAAAAAAATAATCTCAATTCAATCAATTCAAAATCGATTAAATGAGAGGAAGAAAAAAAAAACCTGAAGGAGAGCAGAGACGGCAGCGTGGTCGCCGTGACAGTCGCCAGGCTCCATGTTTAGATAAGCCGTTGAGCCTCTGCAGAGCTCCCCGGCGGCTTCGACGGCGAGCGCTTCCGCGGGTTTAGTGCCCTGGGCGTAGAGGTATCCTTCTCCGGCGATTTTACCGGAGGGAGTGGCGATTACGCAGCCGAAGTTAGGGTGAGGCGATGTGAGTCCGGCGGACTTCTCGGATAAATCGGCGGCGCGTTTGATGAAGGAAGCATCGGTCGCGTGGTGGTGGTGGTGGTGGTTGTCGCCGTTTGAGAGAGAGGCTCTGCAGAGTAAGGGAGGTGAACAGAGACGAAGCGAGAGAGCAGCCATTGGAATCAGTCGCCCGCTTGCTTCCCCAGTTCTGTGTGATGATAATGGATTTAATTACGAAATGTTTGCAGTTTTTTATTTATTAAAATGATTTTAACTAATTATAAGTTAAATAATAATCCTACACATTTTAAACCTTAATTTTTTACTAGCACTATTAAAGTCATCTTCTTAAGTTCAAAAGTCTAATGTGAGATATATATGTCAAAATATTGATATAAAATGATGAATAAATAGAAATTATGAAAAGTGGTAATATATATGAAAATGGTATTTTCAGCAATTTCCCA
Source organism: Raphanus raphanistrum subsp. raphanistrum (assembly GCA_019706035.1). Classification (NCBI taxonomy): domain Eukaryota; kingdom Viridiplantae; phylum Streptophyta; class Magnoliopsida; order Brassicales; family Brassicaceae; genus Raphanus; species Raphanus raphanistrum. The sequence continues at coordinate 11,726,612 of CM033980.1, read as the reverse complement.
AATTTATATTTAATAGTAAAAAATATTATTGTATAATATATTTGTAACTAATTTTAATTAAAAATAATTTTTCAACATGTTTGTAAAACTATATTTTAAAAAAAATTGATTCAAAACAAATAAAACTGCAAAGCTAACAAAAATAGTTTTAAGTATACACACATATATATATAAGATGTATATATATATATATAAGATGTATTTTATAATAATTTATGTTTACTATATTTACAAATCCAATGAGTGATTTTGATATGAATTTTTTTCATAGTACAATGTATTTACCTTTTGGAAATTATAAATTTAACAAGATTTCTTTAAGTTTTTGGTTAGATATGTAATTCTGAAAATAAAATGAAAGATGGACAAACTTTTATAGAATATTATTTTAAAATGTTTTAAAATATTAATTTAATATTATAGATATTATGTAATAAATAGTATAACTAAGGACTATTAAATCAATCTAGATGTTCACTAAATTGATAATCACATATAAAGTATTTGACTATAAAATCAGTCTAGATGTTCACTAAATTGATAATCACATATAAAGTATTTGACTTTTACAAATACTGCTTTATACAAGTGATAAACGTTATTTCAATTTTCAAAAATTTATTTCGAAAATTTTCTAATCGATGGTGGTTTAATGGTATGCGAATTAGAATTACTAAGTAACATGGTTTCGAACGCATTCTATTACATTTCATCTTGTGATTACGGGAATATGAATTCATATTAATAACCATTTAAATATCCTGTGAGAGGTTTAATTAGAATACCCCAAAGTTAAACAAACAAAAAATTGTTTCCTCTTTTTCACCTAATTCTTTCCACCATTTTACTCTACTACTAATTATTCACACTCGCAAATTACTGGATGTCAAGTCTAGCGATAACATTTTAGCTGAAATTTTATTCTTCTTACTTAAAATAAAAGTTGAGAATCAAATTTAATTATATTCTTCTGGCCATTTTTTAAACGAATGTATAATATTGTTTTTTCCTCGTAATTTTTAAAGAGAAAAACATTACTCTAATTGTTACTTTTACTATTATTTTGTTTACTTAACACTTTTTCCTATTTACTCCATCACTTTTACTCTCATTTACTTTACCTTTTTTTACTCCTATTTACTCGGATGCCTACTATCTAACTTCGGACTTCGGAGCATGCAACAGCTTTATGCGCTCGCGGTGGTGAGGATGTAGATCTCAGAAGAGATGGTGGGACCAGTGGATAGAGTAAGGTTGAGATGTAATTTATAACTTTGAAGGGTATACATGTAACTGAAGCATTAGAGTGAGATCTGAACTCAAAAGTAAACGGTTCAAACTCCAGTTATTGTCGGCGTCAGCAACGGTCAACGCAGATCTGTTTTTACACGTTAAATGTCCTTCCGACCGCTAGAAATCTCAGCTAACTCAATTTTCGATCGCTATTCGCTAAAGTACTGAAACGCATCTAGAAAGTTTTAAACTATTAAAAAAGCTTCGGATTGCACGAAATAATTTAGGAATCATTATTCCTTTCAAGCTTCAACACATTCATAGCTTACATTACATGTAAAAACATAGAAAAGATTTTTTTTTCTTTTTTTTTTTGAACATAGAAAAGTTACGTGTATTAGTTACTAGTATTTTTTTGCAAAAGCGTTAATCAAAGCTAAAGCGTTGCTGGTTCCTCTGCCCAAATTCACGATCCGTGCCCGGACCGAGTTCTTGATCCGCCCATCCATGATCCTACGCGCGAATCCATCGGAGCAAGTGATTGCATTCGTCAAAGCTGCGCTCGTCCAAGTCTGAGCATTGCTCATGTGGAACCAAAACTGGTCTCGCCCCTTAGCACGGCCACACATCTTCACTTCTTGGACGGACTTGGTCAAACGGTCAACCGTGTCACTGATCTCCTCGATGCAGTCCCTAATGGCTTGAACCTCTCGTTTCTTGAGACCCTTGAAACGGGCCAAGCGTGAGACGAAGACTTTCGTAGACTGGGCCTGGCTAACGGTCACAGTGAGTGCGGTTTCAGCTAGACGTTGAGGGCTTGTTTGGATGGAGTTGGCGTAGCCGGAGAGAGAACTGAAGCAGACGGTCGGGTAGGTGGTGGATTTGCAAGAGGCTTGAATGAAGTTTACTGCACGTTTGGAAGTTCCTGAAGCTGCGGCGGAGGACGCCGTGGTGAGATCCATCGTCGTAGATAAGAAGAGGAATAGAAAGAGGGCGTAGAGTATTTGCTTTGCCATTGCTTTGAAGTGTTTTGAAAGATGGTTTATTGTGGAGAAGAAAGGAGTTGGTTCTTAAGATTTTATAGTGAGCTATTATTCTTTGGTGTGTACGGTTTTTGCTTAGGGTTTATAATAATAGAGAAGTTAATATGGTTGACCTTTGACCCTTGGTTTGATTTTATATTCCAAGTAGGGTCTATTATTAGTTGGGAATGACCAGAATTGTTTGGTATTAAGTTATTATCTACTAAGAATGTACTATCGCAATTAACTATGTTTATGTTCTATACTTCTGTATCCAAAGGTAACATGGGACTTCAAAGAGAGAAAAACAGCTTATAGGTTCTTCGTATCTTTCATGACCATAATCAAGTATAACTGTGTGCCATGAAGATTATGTACATTTCGTATTGGTTTGTAGCAGAAGAAAACAGCTTTTTGTTGTTGTTTTTACCCTTTTTTCCTAACTCAGAAACTGTTTTGATAATTAATCGGATTTAGTTGTAATCCCAATAGAAAGTTTGGCAGAAATATTATCATTCGACAAAAGATTTGATATTTGATCATTGGTTCAACGCTAGTTACAAACAGTCTTTTTGAAAAAAGAAAACGTCAATTAAATAGCATGTCTATCAAAATCATCCGTCGATCCAAATGTTTCTGAGAAAGTTTCATCGTGACATTTTTATCCGTGGAACTGTTCTTTAATATCACATATATGTTGCATATGTAATAAAGTTAGAGATTATATGATTATTTAGTGTGTTACTTAATGTTTAAAAATGAAGAAAAAACATTAACTGAACGAAAACAATGCCTAATGTCTAGTAAGAAGAAAAAGAGAGGAGTTGGATTGGACTATCAGTTATAAGGAACTTAGTGAGTGGATTCAAACCTGATACCATTGAAATTGGAGAATGAACTGCATTTAGTCCAATGAAATTATAAATACACTCTTAATTCGTACGGTCCATGTACAAACAGATGATACCATGTACCAAATTATGCGACTGTATCTAGTGAATTCCATTACAAAATGTAAATTGAAAGAAACAAATGAACGTATAATGATAGACGCAACTATATTATTATTGGTATAGGTATGGAAATTATAGTCTTTTTTTTTTTGGACAAATGGAAATTATAGTCTTAGTTTAAAATGTTCCCTCTATGGACTCTTTTAACTTTAAGTTATTTGGTAAGCAAAAATCAGTTTTATCTCTCTCAGTGGGCTCAAGACCGCCGGCCAATGATAATGTTAATTCAACAAACAATGTAAGTTCTGACTTGTTTTCACACTGCTCTCTTTTCAAACGTGTAGTTTCAAACATACCTCTGTTTTGGTCAACTCATACTTTACCTGAATGCTTTATTTCAATCTTCAAATTTAAGAGTTTCACACTTGTCTAGCGAAAGCTTAAAATTGCAGCGAAGTAAGACCATCATTAATCATGATCTCTTAATTGGATTATTAGCTTTGGTTAAGTGACGATTCTTAGGTTTTCTTAGATTTTAACTAAGAAAATCTAAAAATTGTCTCTTAAATAAAAGATATAAAAACCGTTTTTAGCCAAAAAATATAAAAAATAGAAAAAATGTCAAATCATGAATTAAGAACCTCAGCTAAAATATCATAGTTAATCATGCCTTTAGTGGAAGCCCCTTTGGTCCAGTGGTTTGACTAAAGGTTCATTAATGCTTCTACACTAGGAAGTCTGGGTTTTGAGTCCCAGTGAAGACGAAATTATGCGAATTAAGGGAGAGAAGGCTTACAAGAGGTTATGCAGCATGGCGCAAGGAGTACCGTCAGACATGGATACAATAGGGTAGTTCAGGTGAGGTGATGCAGTCAGTGACGGGTAGAATTGTCGGCTGTAAAATCGTCTGTAACGTTCTCATAGTTTGTAATAGTATAATTATCCAGAGTTAAAAAACAAGAATTAGCATTGTTTTATGACTTTTTCTTAGGTTCACCCCCTAGGGTGAACCTTTAGGTTCACCAACCAATAGCATTGTCTTATTTTAGATTTAGTATCATTTATAAAAGGAAATAAAATAATTACTAAGTTATATTATGTTTTTAAAATAAAAAGGATAAAAATAAATAGTAGTTGTAAAAAAATTAAAATATTTTTAACACTGTCAACAAAATACAAAACTCTGACCCCTAAATTTTAAACATTAAACTCTAAACCTTCAGATGAACTACAAGTTATAAGTCCAAGAATTTATGATTTATCCAAGGGTTTAGAATTTACACAAGGGTTTAGGGATTTAAGGTTTAGGGTTTAGTATTAATGGTTTAGTGTTTTAACATTTAGTGTCTAGTGTTTATAATTTAGAAATTAAAATTTATCCAAGGGTTTAGGGTTTATCCAAGGGTTTAGGGTTTAGGGTTTAGGATTTAGGGTTTATGGTTTAGAGTTTAGTGATTTAAGATTTAGTGTCTAGTGTTTATAATTTAGAGATTAAGATTTATCCAAGGGTTTAGGATTTACCCAATGGTTTAGGGTTTAGGATTTAGGATTTAGGGTTTAGGGTTTAGTATTTTTTTACGGTTTAAAATTTATTAAATTTATTTTTAAAAATTCGTTTTTTTATCAATTACAATTTTTTCTATATTTAAAAAACATAATATAACTTGCATTTACTTTATTTCCTTTTATAAAAAATATTAAATCTAAAATAACACAATGCTATTGGTTGGTGAATCTAAAGGTTCACCCTAGAGGTGAACCCAAGAATAACTCTTGTTTTATTGCATGAATTCTAAAATTTATCATTATCTTCTTTTTTTGGTGTCGCTTTATCCGAGCGTCAATTAATATTTTTAGGATCGCTTTCCGCAAGAAATATGCGCAGAAAATAAAGGGACATCAAAATGGGAAGAAGGTAATCCAAACCACGTGATTCATAAATGTTTGCGGTATTAGTTATTACCAACTTACCAAACTGGTCCATACCCTGTTATATAGATCCGTCATTGGTGCATTTAAAACTCGATTCTTATCTTATAAGAGATGTCACTCTAATTTTTCCGCCGACACTACAAAAACAAAACAAAGGAACACTTTATATTTGCTGTACTACTGTTTCGCTTCATATGTTAAATTACTCGAACTGTTGAAGGATAAAGCCATGGAGGGCACATGTCAATGGACAGTGAACTTCTGTCTATGAGATATTTCATTGAACTTCATTTTGAGTGTTGCATTGTCACATGTCAATGTTGAACTAGAGGTAATTACATACGTCATGTAGAATGATGTTTATTGAACAAGACAAGTGGCTTATGCGGAAGGCAGACAAGTGCTCTAATTACTCTCAATGTTCTTTGAACCGGTATTCAAACTCCAAAGGATAAAAATAAATTTATAAAAATCACTCAATTTAACATAAAAGTCGGATCAACAAAAAAAAAAAATCAATTACTGAAGAAGGAATCTCAAATAAAATCAGAATTCACAATCAAACATTGGAAGGTGGTCAGAAGACATAAGTGTTCTTAGTGACCTTGATAGTACATTCAATGGCGCAGGTGTCAGTACTCCCCAATGGTTGTTTCCTATTGGTGTCAAGGAGAAACAAACATAGTATACGAACGTCCAAAGTTCAGCACAAAAAGTCTGGCTCTTGAAAAAGCTAGGGAAGAATTGAATATATATATTTTAATAAAATTAAAACGAACAAATAAAAGTAAGTGTATGCAATAGAATAAGAACCGAATTACTCATGAAATAGACGAGCATTCCAATCTTCATCAATAACTAGGAAACCCAAAAAAAAAAAAATCGATTATAGACAATTTACACATGATATCAGACATTACTATTAACGTGTATCCCAATCCAAATAGCTCAGGTGATCCTAATGTCATGAAAAGAAATCTTTATTAACTATAACTATTTTAGGAAATGATTTAATTCTCGAAAAAGATAAAAATTACTAAAAGTTAAAGATACATATATTTAATTACTTCAGTGGCATCAAATTGTTAATAAATTATAAGTCTAAGAGGTAATTCTTATTTAGACTTCTATTTTAATAAGACAGACTAGTATTTTGACAATCCTAAACAGAAATGGAAAAGAACCATCAACAACGAGCTATATTATGATAGATGATAGACATAGCTTTGAAAAGGTAAAAATTGTGATCTAACTCTTTTTTTCTATCGGAGATAAGATCTTACATTAGAAGTTGGAATCAATCATAACTAGTATATTAGTGATATAGATCAACTACTGAGGAGTTGGTTTAGTAATATAAAACTCTTGGATCACCTAGTAAAAGTTTAAGCGGTTACAGGTTCAACTTCCATTGGAAGAGGTCTGTTCTTTTGAAGAAAATTAATTGAACTTGATTTGAGTTTCGGGAGGTGTACGAGCATTCATGTAAGAACTTCCTAGCCATTCCAAAAATAAGTGATATGGATTAACCACTTATTTATAATTGTTTTAAAGTTAGAAGTTCATCTCAATTTAATGCAATATTAAAATCTAATCTACATTGTCCAATCCAATCCAATCCAATCCAATCCATAATCAATAAGATCCAAAACTTGGTTAATTGATTCTTACCTAATTATTCTGAGGTTAATGGTCAAATAACCATCATGTTTATGATACACATTAGCAGCCTGCACATTACAGATAAATCACACACTGAAAGTTGGTAATAATCTTAACTTATATATATGTGAGACTAATCCATTCATTGGTCATTGGCTTTGAGATGGAAATCAATCTAACTTAGCAAACCCAACAAATCAATCGTGTCATGTGTAATACCTTAAACTCTAGCTAGAAGAAAACTGGAACAAATACAAAAGAGTAATAGACTTGGTTGCAATAATTAGCTAATGGAAAACAAGTATCGTTCAGTTTCATTTCCCGTTGAAATACAACCATTTTCAAGAGTATTATAGCAATGGGCTGATACGAATACGATCAATCACGCTTGAAATAAGGTTTGAGATAACGAAAAAATAAATAGTTGACTAAGTAGTCAAACATTTCAGGAGTCACACTGTTTATCAAAAACATCCATTTTAACCAAGATGGCTCTTCTATGTACGTCTCTCCTCTAGCGATTCCTCTGAAGATTGCTTTTGCACATTTAGTCACTGATTCCGAGAGGAAAAAATCTGAACCATACTATATTGTACAATAAACCACAAAAAGGTAAAAAAAGGTTAGATTTATATGAATACAAGTCTAAAATTGCTTGCAAGGTTAGATTTATATGAATACACCTTTTCTACAAAGTGAGGAGTGGTCATATCTGTAGATATAACTCCGGGGAAAACGATTGTTATTTTGATATCCGGACTGAGCTCAACTCTTAGTGTCTCAAAGAATCTTACCAAAGCTGCTTTGCTTGCCTACAACGGTAACCAAGTGAAATCAATAGCCATTGTCATATTAGTTTCTTCTTTTTTTTTGTTTTTGCAAAATAGTTAAAATATTTGTGTGTTGTCATATCGTAAGAAAAACTTACTGAATAGACGCTCGCCAATGGCAAGGGTATATTAGCTGCACCAGAAGTAATCACAATGATCTTTCCTTTTCTCTTTCGAAGATGAGGAATGGCAAAATAAGTGATGTATGTTGAACCCCAAAAGTTAATATCCTTAATGCACAAAGAAAAAGATTAGGTAGATATAAAGCTTGGTTATTGATTTTTGACTGTTTTACTCTTTTCATTATAAAATATTACTAGGAGTTTTCATTCACCATGTTCACAGATAATTTTTAAAAAATATTATTATTTATCATAAATAAATTTTTCATTGTTTATATTTTAATTTTATTAGTTAAGAAAATCATAATGTAATTATTTTAGTTTTGTTTATTCAAGTTTACTTTAACTTTTAATTTTATTTATTTAAATTTTAATAGAAATAATTTACATTTTATAAATATTTTATTCTTATTATAATTTATTTAGTTACTTTTATTTTACATATGTGTATTTTTAAATATATAAATTAGTTATAATAAATATATACATTAAATATAAATAACATATATAAATTGCAAAATATATAATTATAACTACACTTATTTCGACAATATGAGAAAAAAAAACACCTTTGACAATTCACTACCGAAGGAACTCAAAAATATGAAGCTTGTATTTATGAAAATAAAATTTATTGAAGTTTTTGAGAAAAATGGAGAAGAAATGAAAACAAATGTAATTTTTTGTTTTATAATGGAGAAAAATGGATATAATTTGAATTCATGAATTTTAGAGTTCAAAATGGTATTACATGATGGTTGGAAAAATTAACGAGAAATTTGATGGTAATAGCATTGTTTTAGTAAGGAAAAATTGATGATAACAACATATTCAAAAAGAAAACGCACATTAGAGAATCTCAAAGTTGGTTATGATGGCAGCCTAATTAATGAAAAATAGTTATTAAAAATATATATTTAAACTTCTTTCATTAGATTCTGTTTTCTTTTATCAAGTAATACCTACACAATACACATGTAATAACTCAAACCATTATAAAAATACCAACTGGCCAAGGAACATGAAAAAATAAGAATCTTTTAATAATACACAGCACAATTAAAATATTAATATTTATCTTAGCCACATGGAAATAAATATTTAAAACATGAAAATCTATAACACTGAATCATGATCTAGTATAACTTGAAAATGGATCTTAAAAACTTACCATAATAGGATTAGCGTCTTGAATTTGAGTGAAATCTTCGAAAAGAATAGTTTGAAATACACCAGCATTGTTGATCAAGTGGTCTACTATCTAAATATAATAACTTGATCAGCGTAATTATCAACTAAATAAACTGGACAACAATTTAATATTATTTATCGCAGATACATAGCTAAATGATGTCTATTTCGTATATAACAGAAATATGTACACATGATATTAGTTTACCTTAGGTATCCATAAATCTCAAACTAAGACTAAGATATAGAAAATATATCACTTACGTTTACCGAAATTATGAATCGTATCATCGATTAACTTCTTGCAGTCATTAATATTAGCAACATCACCAGGTATGACGAGGACATCACCAGATCCTAATTGATGTGATTTTTGGGCTACTATCTCTAGACGATCCCTTCTTCGAGCAACGAGAACCAAACACGCTCCTTTCTTTGCATACTCGTAGGCTACATGCTTTTTTCAAACCCAACAAGACAACAACATAACCAATCATATGTCAATTCATGTGGTTTATATCATTAGTCATTTTAAGTCGTAGTTAGATCAATATATGATACATAATAAATTATTATAACTAACAGTGTACACTGTACAGTCACTGCTGATCTATCAGCACAATATAATTGCAAGAGATGACCTATACCAATTCACGTGGGATCTATATACTATATTATCTCCTGGTTGTATTTAAATCAATAATAATATGTAATGACTAAAGATGACAAATGTTCAATCAAATATCGCTAGGGAAAACGAATTTAATTGTCAACATTCAAATTTGGTAATACTTAATTAACATCATGCATAAAATGGTTTTTAAAGTTAATTTCTTTTTTTGGCTAAAATATATATAAACATTTTCCTAAAATATTAAATTTTAATGTATTGAAAATATATTTTTAATAACTATAGCACCAATGATAAAATTATAAATAATTCAAACCAAAATATTAATTCATTTTATCCAAGTAAACTTTTTATAATTTTCATTTATATTCTTAAATAATTAGATAACATATCACTAATTGAGTACTTAGTTATAAAAAGATTATGAAAAACTTTTATAATATTACTGTCAAAAACTTTTATAATTTTACTGTCAAAAAATTTGTTAGTGAAATATTAATTCAAATTTTTTATTCTCAAACGAAAAGAGTTATCTGAAACAAAATTTATATAATTTCTATAAATATGTTATAAGATTCTTTCTGCATTTTATTCAACGAACAATAATTTTAACTAAAAACTGTTAAGATCCAAAATGTTGCTATATACCATTAATTTATTCTTGTAAGAACTAAAAATGTATTAATATTTTACAAAACAAAAGTTTTTAAAAAATTGATGATAAAATTATGAAACATAAATCAAATAGGACTATGTGAATAATTACAAAAGTGATATAATTATCGTAAATAATTATAAAAGTTCTTTACAATTATTTAATAAATAATTATTAGACTAATGATATGTTAACTCTATATTTGAATATTAATGAAAATTATTTAAATTTTATTTTGGATAAAATAATGTAAAATTATATTTTTAATGAAAATTTATAGTTACTAAATAATTTATTCTAAATTTTAACTTCCAATTTTTTTGAAAAAAACTATTGATTTTTATTTTTTCCAAAAACATAATTAACTTTAAAAACCATTTTAGGCATACTTTTAGTCAACTATAACTATTGACTAACGACAGTACTAAAATGATATGGTCAACGAAAGTTTATGATTAAAATGGTTTTTAAAAAAAATTGAGTATTTTTTGGTTTAATGAAAAATAATACCTTATTTCAACAACATTTGAAATGATGATTTAAATGACATTTTCCGAGTATTGCTAAGATATATTTATTGTAAAAGAAACACATAAGTGCATTTAGTAATTACATAAATCTACTGTATTAGCTGAGTAATATTTCTGAAGTAAACAAATAGTGTATGTTTTTAATACAAAAACTTTAATAATTTCTGAAGTAAACGAATCATAGAAATATAATCAAGTTAAAAATATTCAAATTACAGTTAATGAAAAAATTAGAAAATGAATAAAAATCATAAATAATGTGCAAAGAAGAAAACCTTAGAAAAATGGATGAAAAACTTTGAAAATGAATGAAAATATATAGATACCTTTAAATATTTGAGTATTAAGAATATAGGATAATTTAATATTTGTAATATCTTTAGATTGATTGGACTAATATGTTTGTTATTATTGTTATATGATATATGTTAGTTTTAGTTGGACCATTACAAATGAAATGATAGTCCAAAAACCAAATGATAAACGATTCTATTTTAATAAAATAGATTGGCTGAATGATCTTTACTAGGGTTTATGAATATTTGAAACTTAAAATTTAATAGGAACATACAAGCTAGCATGTTGTGCTAGCATTTGTGTCCAAGTTAATCTACTACAAACTTTGCTTCTGAATAATATAAAGCTTAACTTGTACGTTTATCTAATATTAAATAAAAACATGATTTAGTTTTATGATGGTTTACTTGAAATTTAGCTCAAAAATAATATTCGGAGGACACAAATGCTAGCACAAAATCAGCAGGTTATTTTGAGTCAAACCAACAAGTTACAAGACATTACAAATCTACTTATCTGGTTCTTATTTTATGTTCATTACAGATAAAGTTATGATCTTATATGCCATAGATTTGTTTCATTTTGTGGGAGTGTAAATTATAAAGTTCAAAGATTTTAATGTTAGTTTTTAGAATATTTAAGCATCAATACATTCTCAAAAGTAACATAAATTTATTAATGATATGAAAGCTGAATTTCTAAAATTTAGTTAATATGTATATGGTAAAATAAACTATTTTCTTATTTTATACAAATATATATTCTTAAATAAAAATATACAAAAGAAACTTTTGTAAATTAATAAAATACCATAGTCTTAATATTATTAATTTATAGTTTTACTGTAACTGCAAAAGATGATTTAATCTGTTGACGTTTTGAGAAATTCTAGTTTGATTATCTAACACCACAACTTGCAATCATTACCAAATTCTAATAACTAGATTTACTAGTCGTTAGTTAATTGGCGGTGGCCAATACAATTTTTTTACTTAAGAGACGAATAATAAAACATGGTAGAAAAGGAAGCATGGCATACCAAGCTAACTAACCTCTCCAATGCCGGAGGAAGCTCCAGTGATTAGAACTACTTTTCTGGCCACATTTTCAAAGCTCAGGTGCTTATAGAGACGAATCACAAGTTTGCCCAAAAGGTAAGATGGGTACAAGAGGAAGAGAAAGATGATGGTAAGAGGAGGAAGAAAAATATTGAGAATGGTGTTAATCATTTTTTGTATGTTGAACTTTAGTACTGACAGAAGACTAATATTAATAAAGCTAGAAGGTGAGGTAAATGTAAATGCAGAGGGTTCGGTGGCCCTCATAAAGTTAGGTACTGGATAAAGCAAACATGGTCAAATCAACTAAAATATCTGCTAAACTAGATCCGGTGCCCTCTGAACGGAAATGGGAAAATTGTGCTTCCGGCCGCCAATAATCAAATTATGTAAGCAGTAATGGTAGTGATGCTGTTATGTTGACAAGAAGGAGCGAGTTTAATCTCCTGTGAAGACGTAAAAAATGTTAAAATATATTATTTTTTGGCCATTTCTTAATATTTGATTCTACTCTTATAACTACAAGGACCTGCTTTGATTATGACTAGTTGGGCAACCATTTTTTATATATCATATTTCCTACTTTTTTTCTTTGATAATCCAGGAGCATCCAATAGGTCTAAATCCAATACAAGTAATTTAGGCAATGATTACATTGCCTTTCCTACTTTCGGCAATGGTGATATCGTAAGGGCATAAAATTTTGTTATTTACTAAACAATTGTTATTTATATTTAACATCAACTCGTACAGTTGCAGTAGCAGTGTGTAACTGTGTTGTAAAGTAATATGTTGCAAAAGTTGTATGTTTTCATAAATTTTTTAATAAAAGTGATTGGTAGAATAGAAGCAGTATACATTATTAAAATTAACATAAAAGTTAACACTATAATATATTTATTTAAAATAATATATATTAAATTATAAGATATATTAATAATATATTTGTTATTAAAACTAATGAATCTTATTTAGTTACATAAATTAAATTAAATTAAATTTTAAATGTGAAATATTATTATTTTTAAAAACATCAATGTAAAAATTATTTAAAATAATAAAATGTATTTTAAATATAAAATTAAGTTTTGATATTATTAAATAAAATAAATTAGTTATTTATAATTTATATATAAATTATCATTATTTATTTATTGTAGAGCAGTAAATGATTCATATATAATATTATCATAAAATTAATATATGATATATAATTTATTTATTTCTAAATAATATAGATATGATTATTTTATAATATATAATATATAAATATATATTCTATTATATTTTATTCTATTTTTATTAAAAATAATGAATGATATGTGTAATTATATATATTATATTATATTTTAAATCTAAACTATTTTATTTTAGAAAAAGTTAAAATATTAAATTTCAAATATTATTTTAAAAAATATAAATTTATTTTTTGATTATAAACATAATTTTTTATACTATTAAATAAAAATTAATTAATTATATGTAATTACTTTTAAAATTTTATATTCTTACTGTAAATCATCTACCAAGAATTCTATCATAGAGTATTGAGCAAAGAACATCTTGGTAAATGTTTTTTAAAATACTTATACCATAAATGTTGATTGGAGAACATATTAGAATATAATGAGTAATACCGATGTTCTGCCAATCTATCATTTAATAGAGCTTAACACATTGTACAACTTGAAGAAGACGTTTTTTTCTTGGACAACTATATTATTATTTGGCCCGCCATGTGGTGTTAATACAGTATAAAAATGTCTACAAAATGTTAATAAAGAAAAACTAATAATTTAAAGTTATGAAAAATATGCATGATAGGAGTTTTCGCCTTAGAAGAATCTAGATTTGTCTATTTAAAAGAAAATCTAGATTAATGAATATGAAATCTCTGAAAACCATTTTGTTTGGTTTGGTAAAATGTAAAAAGAAGAGCAACCTTATTGGTTGACCCTTGATTTTGGATATCTCTGACCAAAAATAATATTAGTTTAATATGCTTTTATTTGAAAGTTTATATATTTTTTTGTTTTTATCTAAAATAAATCCTTTTCTTTTGTCGACCCAATTTTCTAAAATAAATCCAATGGAAGAAAGACATAGCTCTAATGTGTCCGCATACAAATTTGGAACTATGCATTAATTTCACGTGTAAAAGTCCACCCCCCCCCCCCCCACCCACCCAAACCCCAATTACAAAAAAGTTTAAAAAAAAATCAAAGAAATAATACATTTCGTTTTTCAAGGTTACTAATTGTTTTTCTGCATCATATGAAATAATAAAAGTTTTATCTGCAAAATAAAGTTTTTTAAATTTATATTATTTTTAAAAAATAAATTTAATTAATTATAAGTTTTTATTATTTATTTACAAGAATGAATTTAAACTTTTAATTTAATTATATAAAATAAAATAAATATTTTTAATTATATTTAATAATATATACGTATATTTCCAAAAAAAAATTATTTTGGTAAAAATATATAAAATAAAACTTTATAAAACTAAACAAAGTCATGTGGCGATATTAGCTCTAATGTGTCCACATACAAATTTGGACAAATGCATTAATGTCACGTGTAAAATTTGCCCCCTTTACAAGGTTACTAATTGTTTTTCTATTTATTTTGGTTAAAATATATAAAATCAAATTTTATAAAACTAAGAAATTTTTTTGTTAGATATATAATTATCAAAACGTAAATCTAAATGATATTTCTAAAATTTGCAGATATTAAAGATAATCTAATGATATTGAAATTAGAAATTTAAAATTGTTTTTAAAATGCATAAGTTTTTTTAAGTATTGTTCTAGTGATATATATAACTATCAAAAAAAGGAAAACATAATATTTTGTAAATTGTAAAATATTATTATTTTACTACTATTATATTATTTATTGTTATATTAATAATGATTTATGAGTTATTACAATATTTTAAAAAAGTTTACTAAAAATATAAATCAATATGAAATATAAATTTTCTTTTCATAATTAGTTTCAATATAAATGTTCACGTCATTATTTTTCTTTTAAAACAAATGTGGTTATAACACGTTGCAAATCATTTCTCAAGTAATGTATAGAGAATAGCATTGCATTTAATTTTCACATTTAATTCTTTTTTTTTCTTTTTTCTTAAACGGCAATTAAATCAAAAATCAAAAATACAAATTAACGCATGTATTAAGCTACCAAAAAACAGGGATGAAAACTAATAAGTGCGATAACAGCTTTTCAGCAAATTAATAGTAAGAACAATAAATGAATTCATTAGTTATTATGGAATAAAATGTTAAAGATAAAAAAATATGGGTGAACAAGTTTTCATGATTTACAAGATCTTAATACAGTTTTATTAGCTAAACAATTGTGAAGATTAGTAGTTAAACCAAAGTTGTGGCAGAGTCTCTTCTTTGTAAGGGGTCACTTGTCCCAAATGAATTTTTAGAAATTAGATCTGAGTATTCGGATCTTCAGATGGGATTTGGATCAGATTTTATCAGGTCCTAGTCTTAGATTTAATAGGGTCTATTAGAATTTATCGGTTGGGGTTCAATTTGGCCATACCTTAACTTCAACAAAACTTTGAGTTTTGTTGATTGTAAAAGAATGGTCGAAACTCAAAAAGAAAGATGAATTTGCAAGTTCTTTAGATTAATATTAAAAGTATGATTTTTCCTCACGCTACAAGCTTGTATATATACAAGAACCAAATTCCAGATCATACTAAGATATTGACAACTATAATAAAGAGAAATATGATATCCTGAAGATAATGGCGAAAACCAACTAACATAAAGTGTTGGTTCCCTCCACATAGGACTGGATAAAATCTGATCTAAAAATAGTACCGAGTCATATTCAAAACTTGTTAAATATTTAAACGGATTCAAATTTTTGTATCTAAAAAGCGAAACTAAATCCAATCTGAATTAAAATATTTCAAGTATCCGAATCATATTTATACTTGAATATATTAGTTATTTTTATATTTGATATCCAAAAATCCAAGGTGTATAAGACATTTTGAAATTTTCCAAAATATTTTAAAATGTATATAGAAATAATCAAAAGTAAATATCTAAATTAGTTAAAAATACTTAAAACACCAAAAATACTTCAAATATATATTGATTTTTATATAAATATTCAATCTAAACCAATTTTTATGTTAAATTTAGGTATTTTGGCATTTCATTACTCAAATTCATATGTTATATATTATTATAGTTTTATATTTGAGAAATGTAAAGTATACATAAATTTCAAATTTTTAAAAATAATTTAAATGAGTTATCCGAACCCGAACCGAGTCCGTAAAATCAAAACCAAACCGAATAAAATTTTATAAATACCTGAATGAGACTGAAATCTTTTACCCTGAAAACTCAAAACTCAAATAGAACCTAACCGAACTTGATTGGGTACTTGAACTCCAACCCCTATCTCCATGAACGAAGAGTAGTGGCGTGAACAGTTGTGGAGATAAGGATGTGTTGCATCAGGCCTCTCCAAATAGAAAAAGATTCGGCTCTGAATCTTGATCCTCATTATCACCCACAAACTTAAGAGGTACTTAACATTGAAAATTTGAATTCTTGATGTGATCAAGTATCTCAACTCTATAGGCGCATTGATGCACTCCAACATGCTAACTAGACCAATCTTTCTTGAACGCAACTTGTTGAATTCAACACAACCCACACCAAATCTATGGGTGTAAGAATCAACTCCTTGCGGTGCAAATCAGCATGAGCTTTATACTTCTTGGCAGACTCGACAAGGTTATGAGAAACCATCTTGTGAACTTCCTGCAGTGAGGATACAAATTCCAAAGCCTTGTCAAGAAAATGGTTCTTATCTGGTAATGGAACTAAGTTTAAAGGACAACGAGGAACCATCCCGTATATACAATATTAAAGGGGCTAAAACCCTTTAATATTGACTTCATGGTTCTAGGCAAATTCAGTCTAGCATAACTGTGATTCCCACTCACGGATGTTATCACCAACAAGAGCTCGCAGCATGTTACCTAATGATTCACCACCTCTGTTTGGCCATCAGCAGATGATGTGCTTGTGTCCAAGGTATTGTGCTGCATCTTCTACAATGATCGCCAAAATCGAATATTTCTTTCTATTTCTTTATTACAAATCGATTTGTTCTTATGAATCTTAATTTTTGTTATGGGGAAAAATAACTTAACTAAAACACAGGTCGGATTAAAATGTTGATTCAGGTCAAACTTAATTAATCAAAATTAATTTTACTATATAATGTATGAACCCCACAATCTAAGTTTAAAATGAATTAAACTTGATTATGATGTTGTTCTCATATTAATTGTTATGGTGTAGTTATTGACATTTTGTAATATAGAAAAAGAGTTTTGCTGGCTACATAAAATACAATTTAATATGGCGGAAACTATCCCAAATATTGGAATATGTTAATAACTAAATCATGTTTATGTTAGCATATATCATATAGACAAGGTATAGTTATTAATATATATCAACCTCCACAATAGAGTTTAACCATGTAGGCACTATAGAGGTTTGTCAGCCTCCACAACCTAGGGACATTATTCTCCAAAGAATAAGTCTCCCTTAGCTATCCTATCTGCTGCCATGTTCCCACATCCCTGCTGATACATCACCTCATACCCTGAACACTGCTTAAGCAATTGCTGTATATCATGAATGATCGGTTTTTATCTTAGGCCATACATTCCCTTCTCTTCTTATCATTCGGACCAGTACCTGCGAATCAGTTTCCAAGCAAACCTGTCTATATTGGAAGGCAGACATGGTTTCGAGAATCGGGTTATTTTACATTTTCTAAAGGGTATGTTTTCATCAAAATTACAAATTTAAAGACACAAACTGGTTTTTAGGGGCCAAAAATGCAATTGCAAAATAGGTATTTACCAAGGTAAAGGAATTCAACATCGAACATAAGTATATAAAGAAAAGACCAGTAAGTTTTACATAAAAGAAAAGATGAAAATTGGTTGTCATGTGTCAGATTACAAAAGACTCAGCAACGGCTTTAAAAGCCTAAGCCAGGGATAACTGTATTTTGATTTTTGTTTCTCATCATCCACATACAGCGACAATTCGTTTCACAAAAAAAAAATATCAAGCAAAAGGATAAAGGTTTCAAAAGAAAACATAGAAAGCCTCAGACCGTCCTAGTCAATTTAGATGCTTTTCAACACTGAAATTTCAGCAACCATTCAATCTAATCATCATCGGCTTCCCATAGTAAACAGACATAAAGACGAAATAAACACAGACAATAATAGAAAATCATCAGATCTTCCTATACAAGTGAATCATAATACTCAGATAATCTTCTGAGAATTCAACAACTTGGCAAAGTGTTCATCATTTGATCCAATCATAAGAAATTATTTTTTTCTAAAAATCAAACTTATAGCATATTGTTCCCCGACGTCCTAAGTAACATCATTAAAATTGACGAACAGGATAGCGAGGGAAACTAGATTCAATGTAGGCTAATACATTCACAAAAATGCTTCACATATAAATCATTCAAAGCAAAATTCTTTTGAAAGGATGTAAAAGCCACAACTACAAAAAAAAATTGAAGAACTCAGTCCCTTAGATGTTCATAATGAATGCGATCATTACCGCTATCATTACAGGTCTGTAAATTGACTCATCACTGTTCTTTCCGACAAACAACAAATACAGAAACAAAACAGCAGAGATTAAGACACAACTTAAAACAAGATATGTAGTCGCTCAAGTTAGGCTCCCGAATCGGCATCAAACTAGAATTAACAGTAAGATGCTGTGAATAATTAGGGATGAATATAAAATAACGAGAGCAACACGATTAATATTGCTTCAAGGGAACGAATCATATGGGAACGGACAAATCCACATCGACTAGATGATGAAGCCAAAAAAAAGTAAAACTGAACCAAGAAGACTGAAACTAAAACCCTATATAATCGGCTGAGGAACTGCTTATTGAGATTGATAGCGTGTGTGTAATTGTTATATAGTGGTGCAGTCTCCGTAAGGTGTTTGGAGCCCTAACGATTAGGGTTTTCAGTGTAGGAGTTTAAATGACGAAAGTAACCTTGGAATGTAATTGTAGGATTACGATTCTCATGGAACGACCCATTATTATGGGCTTTGTCTCTATGAAGTCCAGTTCTGTATTGGTCTCGGCCTTTTAACTGTGGACTGTTTGCTTGTTGAATTTTTGGTCCAGGACTATTACCGTTTTTTTTCTGCACGAGGAGAACATGTCAATTCATTATCTGCTTGTCAATTTCTAAGTTTATAATAATACTAGCTGGCCGGTCCGCACCCTGTGCGGACATTATACATATTCAAATTATGGACTGAATAGTACAAAGTTTTAGAAGTAACGGATTTTATATCATAAGATAACCGTCTTTGGGATAAAGCATCAAACACAGAATAAAATAGATAACAATTAAGTATCCTGCCTACGGAATATTTTGAAAAACTTGTTTGTAGACAACATTCAATGTTTTTGTCTCCGGTTTCCTTTCTATACCAGTTATTAGGATTTTTAATTCAGATCTCGATTTAACTCTTGAAAGTGCAACATAGAACTGACCATGAGAGAACACTGGCCTAGGGCAGAAATATTATTAATATCTAATCAAATGTTTTATGTATTATTAAAACTAAATTTGTTCTTCATATGTTTTATGTATTATCCATAAAAATATGTATTATTCAAATACAATTCATATGTTTAATGTATTATTAAAACTAAATTTGTTCTTCATTCAGTCTTTGTGCTTCAAAACTATAAGCCTTTTAGACATTACTTAATTCAATCTACTTTGATGTTTAAATTATTATCATATACTTTGAAATATGAAATAAATAAATCACGCATGTGCGGGCATCGATATGATTTATATATTGCATGTATAGCTATTATTATTAGTGCATAAGTAGATCGTAATTATATTTCACTCTCGTTGTATCTTTGTATTTTACTCATTTAGGTTTCTCCACATATAAGTCTCTCTCCCTCTCTCTCTCTCATCATAAATCTTGTATTTTTTTCAAAAAGATAAAAAGGTAATTACGATCATATCGGTGTGCGGGCATTCATATGATTCATATATTACCCGTCTAGCTATTAGTATAAATATATAAGTAGATTATAATTCTTTCTCAATCTCTATGTATCATTATGTCTAATTCATATACTACATGTTACGTTATTATTATAAGTGCATAAGTGGATCGTAGTTATCTTTCTCTCTCTCTCTCTCTCTCTCTCTCTCTCTCTCTCTCTCTCTCTCTCTCTCTCTCTCTCTCTCTCTCTCTCTCTCTCTCTCTCTCTCTCTCCCCCTCATCGTAAACCATTTTTTTAAAAAGTATAAAATGTAAACATTCTTTTAATTCACCGATTATATTTTAACTACCACAATTTTGATTTATATGGGAATGTTTCCTAGTTTAATATTTTATCATGAATTTTTCTTGAGTGAATTAATAACTAATCATAGTTTGCCAATTAATGTACAACATTTTTTAAAGATAATAAATAAAATAATACTCCCTCTGTTTTTTAAAGATGTATGTTTTAGGAATTTTTTTTGTTTCAGAAAGATGTATTTTCATATTTTCAATGTAATTTTTGTCAACTAATTATGAATAATTGTGAATCTCAAAAACATTAATTGCATTTCTTGAAATTTTATTGGTTTAGAAATATAGGAAATATAAAATAACAAAAAACTATGCACTAATAAGTAAATTTTAATATGTTTTATTAAAAAGTGTGAAAATCTCAAAACATGTATTATTTAAAAACAGAGGGAGTAATAATTTGTGTTAAGTTTTAAAATAAATGAAAAATATTAGCAGCTACCAAAAAATGATTTTTTTTAACAATTTTAAAACCGTCACAAAAGAGTAAATCATAAACACTAAACAATATACCCTAAACCCTTGGACAAATCTAAACCCTTGGATAAAAATCCAAACACTAAACCCTAAATTCTTGGATATACCCTGAACCCTTGGGTAAATCCTAAACACTAAACTATAAATTTTTGGGTATATCCAAAACACTAAATCTCTCTCTCTCTCTCTCTCTCTCTCTCTCTCTCTCTCTCTCTCTCTCTCTCTCTCTCTCTCTCTCTCTCTCTCTCTCTCTCTCTCTCCCCCTCATCGTAAACATTTTTTTTTGAAAAATATAAAAATGTAAACATTCTTTTAATTCACTGATTATCTTTTAACTACCACAATTTTGATTTATATAGGAATGTTTCCTAGTTTAATATTTTATCATGAATTTTTCTTGAGTGAATTACCAACTAATCATAGTTTGCCAATTAATGAACAGCTTATTTTAAAGATAATAAATAAAATAATAATAATTTGTGTTAAGTTTTTAAAATAAATGAAAAATATTAGTAGCTGCCAAAAGATGATTTTTTATAACAATTTTAAAACCGTCACAAAAGAGTAAATCATAAACACTAAACACTATATCCTAAACCCTTGGACAAAGCTTAAACCCGTGGGTAATAATCCAAACACTAAACCCTAAATTCTTGGATATACCCTAAACCCTTGGATAAATCCTAAACACTTGGATAAATCCTAAACACTAAACTGTAAATCCTTGGGTATACTCAAAACACTAAATCTCTCTCTCTCTCTCTCTCTCTCTCTCTCTCTCCCCCTCATCGTAAACCTTTTTTTGAAAAATATAAAAATGTAAACATTCTTTTAATTCACCGATTATCTTTTGACTACGACAATTTTGATTTATATGAGAATGTTTCCTAGTTTAATATTTTATCATGAATTTTTCTTGAGTGAATTACCAACTAATCATAGTTTGCCAATTAATGTACAATTTTTTTTAAAGATAATAAATAAAATAATAATAATTTGTGTTAAGTTTTTAAAATAAATGAAAAATATTAGTAGCTGTCAAAAGATGAATTTTTTTAACAATTTTAAAACCGTCTCAAAAGAGTAAATCATAAACACTAAACACTATACCCTAAACCCTTGGACAAAGCTTAAACCATTGGGTAAAAATCCAAACACTAAACTCTAAATTCTTGGATATACCCTAAATCCTTGGGTAAATTCTAATTATTAAACTGTAAATCTTTGGGTATACCCAAAACACTAAATATCTTTCTTTTTTTCTCTCTCTCTCTTTCTCTCTCTCTCTCTCTATCTCTCTCTCTCTCTCTCTCTCTCTCTCTCTCTCTCTCTCTCTCTCTCTCTCTCTCTCTCTCTCTCTCTCTCTCTCTCTCTCTCTCTCTCCCTTTCTCTCTCTCTCTCTCTCTCCCCCTCATCGTAAACCTTTTTTTTGAAAAATATAAAAATGTAAACATTCTTTTAACAGTAATTTGAATCTCAAGAGTATTTACTTCACGATTTTAAATGTAATTTACCATGTTTGTAAATTGTTTATTTTTTTTATTAATAACTTACCTTATTTTCAATGCGGATTACTTGCACAACTTGGTATCATATTTATTTCTGCGCTGGAAATTATTCGAGACAGCTTTTATTTTTTATAATAAATTACATTGGTTGCATAATTTGAATCCCAAGAGTATTTACTTCACGATTTTAAATGTAATTTACCATGTTTGTAATTTGTTAATTTTTTAATTTATAACTTACCTTATTTTCATCGCGGATTACTTACGCAACTTGGTATCATATTTATTAATTTTTTTTCTGCACGAGGAGAACATGTCAATTCATTATCTGCTTGTCAATTTCTAAGTTTATAATAATATAAACGATTTTAATGGTGTTGAAAATTAAAAATACATTGTTCAAAAAAAAAAAAAAAAAACCAAGTTTCCGTGTAAATATGTCCTTATTGAATGAAAGTGAAGAGCAAGTAGTTACTCATTGTCTAGTCATGATATACATCGAAACGTGATGTGTTGCAGAAAGTCCCATCTAGTCTTCTGCAGGGTCCGGAAAAAAACGTGTAATAATTGGAGAAAAATTTGCTAAAGTTTAATATATTTCTTTTTCCATCTGTAAACTTAAGAATATATTCTTTCAAAAAAAAAACTTAAGAATATAATGAACAAAATACAACTGAACATTGTGTTTCTTTAACTTTTTTTTTTTTGTCATCTCGTTTTATTAAAGAGACCAAATGGTCGAGAAAGTACAAAGAACAACAGAAAGACCTAAAAAGACAAGGCCCAAACGAAATAAAAGAGGGGCACATCATAAAGCCCAACCATAAGAGCCCAAATGATGAAGGAGGCATCTCCACAAGACAGCACACAGCCACGTGCCTTCCTGAAAGCAAAGGACCACCAGATGGCTCAAACGCAGAGACGCTGTCAACTTCACTGGCTCGGAGATTACCGTCGGATGTCTAGTCGAGCACTCCACCGGAACACACCGGAACAGGAAGCTCGAGACTAGAACAAACGACAACGGCAACATATATCTTTGAACGCTCAAAAGAAAAAAAAACTATTAAAAAAGCAATTAAAACCGGAAAAACCGAATCTGAACAGTAACCGACATCGGAGATGAGCGATGAAGGTTAGAAAAGTAGCCGGCCATGAACGGTGCTGTGGAAGCCATCACATGCCGGAGATAGAGCCAGCCAAGTAACGCTGAAGGAGCCATCGCTTGCTGGAAGAAAAGCCGGCCAAATCGACGCTGAAGTAGCCGCCGTTTGCCAGAGTCGAAGCCCGATCACCGGGAGCCAAAATCGGGGAAGAAACCATGAACCTCTCTCATCGTCACCTCCGTGAAAGATTTTTAGAGTGAGAACAGAGAGAAGAGAGAAGAGGTTTTCTAGTTGTTTCTTTAACTAAATTAGATAAAAGTTTCATTAGGACTTGTATAAAACCAAAAAGAAATGGATTTGAATGTGTGACAAATTAGCAAGAGCTGACGCATCAAAAACTTAGCCGTGTCGCTGCACGCCACTCTATGGGAGTGTCAAGTGGATGAAGTGACAGTTGGATCTTCAGACGATTTAAAAGCTGACATTTAAACTCAAGTTGTCAGTGACAAAAAAAAAAAAAAAAAACTCAAGTTGTAGATTATTTTTTTTTTTTCCATCTATTGAAATATTATTAAGGTTAAGGCCCAACCAATGGAACCCAGCCCAAGCTAAAACAAAACAGAAGAGCCAACAGGCCCGATTACATCAAGAGAGACCCGACATGAAGGGTAAAAATCTTGGGCCTAGCCCACAACGAAAGGAAAAACGGTGACTCAGCAACGCGTGAGAAGACGCCCCGTGACCATCCACGTGTCCGCTCCATCCACCGCTCGAGACACGCGTCTCCTTTTCACCAGATCGAGGTCCAAACGCCGGAGAAAAGCTTCCGGCCGCCGACCTCCCGTATCGAACTCAACCAAATCGGAGAAACTTCATCTCCGTCTTCTTTGCCGACGAAACCCACCTCCAACGACTGTATTGGAGGTATAGGGTTGCATCGGAGCCTGACACCGAATGAAGACCGTCGCAAAAACGAAACGACGCCTCATCGGTCCACTTCTCCGGCATGCGTCTGCAACGCACCCGTCTTCGTCTTCACCACCCCTTACATCGGAGAACATCACTCGATAGCAATCGAGACAGACAGCCTCCATCGAACAACACCTAAAGCCGGCCGTCATCACCAGAAGAGAAGCGACGACGCCAGAGTCAAAGCCGGACGGTTTCATCGGATAAGAACGCCGCCGGAGACAAAACGCGGGATAACCCGAGCCGAACTATACAAACAGAAACTAAAAACGAAAAACAAGCCGAACCGACGGTGGCTGTGGGAGCCCACCCGTCGGCCGGCAAGTTATAGATTACTTATTTTGACCAGAAATACAAAAACAAAACAAAATCAAAAGATTCCATACTTGAAAAGTAACGATCATTTGTCGATGTCATCTAGTATAATTTTGAACTAGATTTTGACGGCATTTTCAAATAGAAATAACTTTTTTTGTTGACAAATGTATTAATCCGTCAGTTTATTCACTAATATATTTAAATATGAACATTCAGTTTTGTGTTAAATTCCAAACTAACATCATTTTCTATTAAACATAGCTGACGTCGTCTGAATTAATTTGTAAAGTTTATGAATGGGAAATGTGTATTAAATGGAAATTTAAAATAATTTGTGTATTTTATTAACAAATGAATATTAGTTGATATATTTTTAAAAAAAATTATTTTCACAATTTAAACATATGTTTAATTAAACACTAATATTATCGTCATTTCCGTTAAACATAGTTGACACCATTTACAACGATATGTAAAATCTACGAATTTCAACAGTTTATATATTTAATATGCAACAAAATTTAGTTCATGTATTAAACATATATTCAAAATAGTTCGTGTATTTTATAATTAACAAATGAAAATTAGTCCATGGAATTTTTCGTCAAAACTACATCTTCTGATAGCTTTCAAATTTTTAAAAATAACTTAGATTACTTATTTTGGAGACTTCCGAAAGATTATAATTACGATTCTTTCTCTTGGATATTATGGTATATTTGGAAAAATAGGAATAACAAGATCTATACAAACAAAACGGGCGATCCGCAGGAAATACTTAGAAGAGCGGAAGTGGAAGCGGAAGTTTGGGCAGATGCCCAGAAGATGATACCAAACTCTGGTCCGATTGATAATCCGTCGTCTGACTGGCTATCCGTAGAGACTTCTAGAGTTTGCTTAATCGATGGTGCATGGAGTTTAGAAGACAAATTTACCGGCCAAGGCTGGTTCTGCAGGAAAAATGGAGTAACCGAGAAGATGTTGGGCGCCATGAGTCTCCGCCGAAGCTTATCCGCTTTACATGCTGAATGTGAAGCTTTGATATGGGTTATGGAGTGCATGAAGGTCCTCAACTTCTCAGACGTAGTCTTTGCACCAGACTGATCTCAATTGGTGAAGATGGTGTCATCACCTGGAGAATGACCAGCTTTTGCTACACACTTGGAGGAATTTCAACGCACTAAGACTTTCTTCCCTACTTTCACAATCTGACATATTCCGAGGGCGCAAAATCAAGTGGCGGACAAACTGGCACGAGGTGCTAGACGTTCCCCTTCAGCTGTGTTTTATTTCGACTCTATGTCTTCGGCTTGGTTCTCTGAGTCCGGTGCGCATACATCGTAGTTGTTAGTTTCAATTGTTGTCAAAAAAAAAACTTAGATCTTGATCCGTACATCTGTACCGATTTTTTCTTTCTATACTAATATATTTAAGTTTATATAACAAAATTTATCAATAATTTTAGTGTCATATTTTTATAATGCCTATGTTTATAGTGACTTATATATAACTACAATAAATTTTATAATTATTTATTTTTGTAACAAATTTTATTTTGAAAACATTATTATGTAACGATACTATTTTACATAATTTAATTTTATTTCTAAATTTTAAATACGCATGGAAGTTAAATTAAATTGGACTTGCATAATAGATAACTTTTTAGATACGGTTAAGAAACAGAAATTAAAAAAAAAATAGCTATATACTTCAAAATAATTTTGTAGTAATGATCTTATTTGAGAAATTACTTGAAATACACTAATTTGGATAAAATATTTTTTATCATTTAATTTGAAATAGAAATGGATCTTTCTAACAAAATCTGTTTAAAATCTTTGAAAATACATTTTAGAAAATGAATCATTTAAAATTTCATTATCACTAAAATATAGTTAATAATATTTTATATGATTTCAAAAAAATCTTTTATAAATAAAAATTAAATTAAATTTTAGTTTCTAATTATAGTTTATAAATTAAAATTTGAATTAAGTACATGCTGGAAGTAAATTTTAAAATGATTCTGAAATGATATTAAAATATTTGTTAGAATATTCGTAAAAATATTCATTTGTATTACAAATAAAAAGATAAATATATTAAAATCATGGCTATATGAATAATTTATATTATAGTTCTCTTGAACTCTAGATGAAAAGATACAGTTAAAATGTTTCTTTCAGTTAAAATCATGGTTATATTTTAGCTACAATTAAATAAATATAATTAAATATTACACATTAAAAATAAAACAAACCATATATTTAGGAAAGAAATCAAGAAAAGATTTCATTAACAATACATTTAATTAGTTGTTTAGGGAAATAAAAGATTAAAATGCAACCACAATTATTGATGCTATTATTATGTTATTTAAAATATTATTAAAGTAATTATCTAGCAAATAGCCTAACTTTAAAAAAAACACACATGAAAAAAGTGGTGACTTCTGTTTTATTAGATATGAAGTCTAAACTTGATTATATTAACTTCTCATGAAATGAAATTACATCTAGAAATTATAAAATAGTTTATTGACTCCTGATTAAATAACACTATAATATTTACTTTATGAGGTAAATGGTAAATTGTTGGTTTTAGATTTTGTTCCTATGAATATGTCATTTATTTTTTTTGTTTTACGAAAAATGTTATTTTCTTCATATATATTAAAATTGATTGAAATTTATTATGTTTTATGAATTAACCAATGTAACAAATAGTATTGAGATAAATAATATTTATAAAATCAGTGCATTTTGCAATAAATAAAATAAATATAAATTATATTAAATTTTAAAATGATATTTTTGTAACAGGAAAATATGTTAAAATAGTAATATTTATAAAACAAAGGGAAATTTTATTCATACAAAAATAAAATGAAGTATTAAATTCATTAGAAAATCTGAAACCAAACTAATAGTTGGTTTTTTCTTTTTGAAAGATTAGTTGAATTTTGGTGCAAATATTCCTTATTCAATAAAATAAATTTCATAGATTATAGATGATGGTATGATTTTTTAACTCTGTTTATTTTACAATTTGAATAAACCAGTGTTAAAAAAAAAAAATTATAGTATGATACCATCAGTTCTCTCCACTATTACAAGTTCTGTTTGCGACCAGATTTTTCATCACGATTTGGTATTTTTCCGGACAATTATTTTAGTCATGTCTCTATTAACTATTTAATCAAGGAATGGGTTTTTAAGCCTAGGAAGTCAAGGAAGTTGTGTTGGTCAATCAAATATGTACAACTTTTATAACAAGCTCCACGAAGTAAAATGTATAACTTTTGATGGCGTTTTGTGAGGACTTTTAGGTGTTAGAAGTCTTTAATTAACTTTTGGTTAACCCATAAGACACTGTAGGCTGTAGTTTTTGACTTGTAGTGTTTTTTATTACATTAAACACAATTTTTGCGTTGGTCTCTGCCTATTACATTTAATTATTAGCATACTTAGGAGTATTAATCGGGCTGGATTGGTCCGTCTCACAAAAAAATAGATTTATTTCAAAAATCGGCAAAGCTTTTGGAGATAATTAACTATAATGTTATATATCTGACATTCTCACCATCTTAAAACTCTATTTTTTCATAAAAGTCGATATCAACTTTGCATCTCCAATTATAAAATCAGCTTACACTTTTCCTTTTTAACAAGAGTGCTTTACATATGCTTTTAAAATCATATTGTAAACAAACCATATTTAACAACAACAAAAATTAACAACATTTAAACAATCAAATGTAAATTGAAACTTACTATATGAGAAAACAAAATGTGCTACACGCATGCAGTTAAACATTTCACATTTTCTATTCTGGAAAAATATGTTTTACATGAAGAACAAGAATACACAGTTGTCAAACTTATAATGTGGCTTACAATAATCAAATAGTAAAATACATTCACATCACCAATATTTGATTTGTTAAAGTTTGGATCAGAAATTTAGAACATATGTCAGTATCAAGAAATACTTTAATTACAAGAATGCATTTTCTAAACTAATAATAAAGTTTCGGGTTTTTTGGATCAATTCTAGTCCAAACAGATTTGTGTCTTTAACATCTTATCCAAAAAAACAGATTTTTGGGTTTATAAAATTAAGTTTAAATTCGGTAATTTATAGAGCTGAGTGAATTCAGACTCATGTTTCAAACTTCGGTTCGAATTGACATGTATACGCATAGCGAAGATGCGATTCGCTAAAAATATCTACACTGATAGCAGATTGTTATATGATGTTTTACTCATGAACTGTTATCATAGATGACTCAAAAAAATTGTATTATATAATAACGTTAGATAAACGCTATGGTAGAGTGAACCCTAAATATCACTTAATTAATGTTATTTTAAAATTAAGTTAGCGGAAATATAAAGTCACTAATTCTCCAATAGTTAGCGGAAAATTAGATTTGGACACCAAAAATATTATTTAAGCGGTTTCAGTAATGTTATCAATGACATATAATAACATTTTATAATGCTAAGAAAACCTATTTGAACCCTCTCTCTCTCTCTCTCTCTCTCTCTCTCTCTCTCTCTCTCTCTCTCTCTCTCTCTCTCTCTCTCTCTCTCTCCCCCTCATGTCGTGGTTGAATTAACCAATCAAAATGATATGTAATATTCCATATTCGTCAATTATTTATAAATTAAAGCACCAATTAATATGTTTATGTATATTCATAAATATATCTTTCCAAAATAAAATATTTTATATCAAATAAAATTCATTTCTGTTTTAATAAAATGGATAGATATGTCTCTAAGTTTTTTATAAGCCAAATTTTTTTTCTATGTTTATTTTTGAGGAAAATATTAAATTGAAATTTAGTCATTATATATGTGTGTGAATAATATTAAAAATATTATTTCATTCAAACATATGAAATAAAATGTGCTTATAATTCAAATATATATGTGTAAATGATATTAATCATAAAATTATTCAACATATATTTGAAAATAAGTTTATATGTTTTAGTTAAAAAAAAACTTTAGTTTATATTTTGTATGTTAAATAAATTAATAATATACATGAATATATAATATTTAAAGTTTGTATGTCATATTTTAAATAAATCTGTTTAATTTTATCATAAAATCGATTAGAGAGTATTTTAGTTGGAAAATAATGATAAGTTTGGTTAGAGAATAATAGTAAGTTTGATTACAGAATAATTTAACAAATAGATGATTTATAGTTAGTTAATAAATAATTATTAAGTTAGTAGTATTAGTTATAATTATTATAATGAATAATTATTTAAAGGTATTTTAGTTTAATAATATAGATGTAAGCAAATGAGCAAACGTCATTGTTTTTATCTTTACTCTTTCTTAAAGAAAGTCATCATCAAGTAACCAAATAAGTCGGTTGACCAAAAAAAACAAATAAATCACCTTTCCCTGCTATTTTTTATTTTTATTGGGTTAAAAGTCCTCCCTCTGTCTTTTTTTTTTTCCTTTTCTTTTAAAAGTCTTCCCTGTGTCTTTGTTTATTTGATAGCAAAACGTGCTTATACATGGCATGGATCTACTTATAATTATTAGCACAAAATCAAAATAACAACAAAACAAGGGTCCCATAAAACAGTAATAATAACAAAACAAGGATCATGTGGAAAGAAAAAACAAAACAAAACAAGGATCCTCATCCTATAAAGCAGTAACACTAATAATCACCTCATCAAATTATAGTGAATTCTATGTTCCTCAAAATTTATACCAGTTAAATTAATATTTTTGTCAAATTGGTTATAGGTAGGTTCCACTTTTTTCCCCTAAATTTTTTTATGGAGGAATGAATTTATAAACAAAATTCCCTCTGCAATTTTGGTGAGGAACAAAATGAACAAAAATTCCTATTTTTAATTTTCTTTCATTTTTTCAAATGAATTTTTATTTTTCATTTTGTTCATTTTCTCCATTCATTTAGTGGTCACCAATCTAAGCTATAATGTTTTGGCTTATTACACAAACTTTTTTTAAAAATTACTTTGTTCTAAAAGTCACTTTTAAAGATAAATTTTAAAATATTTTAACCAATTATAAAATCTAATTAGTTCAAACTTTTTTTATAAAGTTAAAGCTTCAAAACATTTTTAAACTCAGAAACAGCTTATAATTTGAAGTAACATTTTCTAAAACATCATATAATTTAAAAGGGAGGGAGTATATTTCTTACCTGAACACAAATTATATTAAAATAAGCTTCTAAAAACCCAATAAGTCAGGTCATCTGTGAGATGGTAGAACATATGACATTTTTTACAACGTATCAACAACAGTGTTTAAGGTTTTTGAAACAAGAATAAAGGTAGACAAAGCAAATCAGGAAAATAAATTGATGTTCCGAGTAATTTCTTAGATCTTCACCAAATGACACAACGAGTTTTTTTTTCTAACACAAGTTGATTGTTTAACCAATCAATTGACAATCTAATAACATACAGTTTTGTGAGACACCCAGTTCCAAGGCATGGAATAAAGCGGCACAGAAGACTTCTGCCATAAGGGAGATGCAGCAAACTTAACTAGACATATAAATACCATAACAGTTTAGAATTTCAAAATTTTCAGATAAAATTTTGCTGATACAAATAAACAATGATATAACAGAGATTGACTATATTAGTTACATGATTGAAAAAAATTATCTGAAAAAGCGAAAATTGGACAAAAAGATTTATGAAAAATCAGAAAATAATTGTAACTACATTATGGATAAAACAAAATACATTATATGAAATTTTTATAGCTTCACTGAACGCTGTAATTATGTTGAACTTTTATATAATATTTAAATTTTCATCGTACTTATTAAATAATCATGTTTATTTTTATATAATAACTTTTATTTTTATTTTAAATATTTAACATACATATTTTCGACATTCAATTAAATATGGTAATTCATTAAATTAGTATGATCTGTTATATTTGGTTTAATTTGTACTGTTTTATCTGCATTTTGTTTTATATGATCTACATCATTTGTTTATCTGTATTTTTTTATTTAGATCACCATTCGAAGTTTATAAATATTAATAAATATTTCTACAATATAATCAATCATCCCTATATCACATCGCAATTTAGACTTGTTATCACGTTAATAAACTTGATTTTGAATATTAATTTTGAGAAAGAAAAAAACTAAACCATGCGTTAGTGATCGAGTGGTACATGGCATCCTTGTGTTTCTAAGGGATGAGATGGAGTTCAAATCTGTTGATACCCAGATTACCCTAATGTGTGACTACTTAGGTGCGCCATGCTCCATTACACTTGGTGTGTACCTGGATCCAAGGCCTTCTGGAATTAGTGTTCGAGCCACGGCTCGTAGGATCCCCACGGATATAAAACAAAAAACTAAACAAAAACTACTTCAACCTTTTTTCGCCTCGTAAAGATTACAATAGTCTTAGGTTTGTGACTGTAAATCATATGTATCGATACATTTTCGGAGGAAAAGTTATTTACTGTGACTTTCGCTGTTATCAAACCAATCAGGTGAAACATACTTAATTTATTTTTCGCTGGTAGTTATTCAAAAAAAATGCAAAATGATTTATATTTATTCCTCTTGATCTCAGTGGAGTAACAATTAGGAGTGTGTAAAAACAACCGGAACCGAAGAATCGATCCGAACAGATGCGAAAAAACCACATCGAACTGAATCTATAAATTACTCAATTGAGTACTAAAATTTTATATCCAAAGAACCAGAATCGAATCCGTACCGAAACGAAAACTGAATAATACCCATATAAAACCGGATGAAAATCCCGTATACACCTATGTTACAAATTGTAACATGTATTTATTGGATGCTTGACGGTTTTTTCTGTTGGACTGGTGTTTCTCCACTTTTATCTTTATCTCATTTTCTCTTATTATCTATTTTCTATTTCAAGTTCAGCTAATAATTCAAGCTAATCTTTTGAATGTTTTATTTTTAACAGTTTGTTGTTTGGTTGTTTGAAAACCTTGTATTTTTTGGATGTTTTATTTTCATAATTTGGATTTTGGTTTCTGAACGAGGAAATCGTTTGAATATTATCTTGGTATTGGTTTTGATTTATTTGTTACAAGTACATCAGATTAAGTGGGCTAATATTGTTACAAAGTAATTGTTTAAAACCGAATCTGATTGAAATTGTTTTTTGCGGTTTTAATATGGTTATCAAATTTTAGGAACCGAAAAATCGAGAACCGATCTAATCTAATCTGAAATATTCATGGTTTTTTAATGGTTACCAAATTTCAAGAACAAAAAGAATCGAGAATGAAAGAACCAATCCGAATCGAACCGAAGGACTGAACGCTGAAACAATGTTGCGCTGTGTTTAACTTATTTACTAGCTGGCCGGCCCGCACCCTGTGCGGGCATTGTACATATTCAAATTATGGACTGAATAGTACAAAGTTTTAGAAGTAACGGATTTTATATCATAAGATAACCGTCTTTGGGATAAAGCATCAGACACAGAAAAAAATAGATAACAATTAAGTATCCTGCCTACGGAATATTTTGAAAAACTTGTTTGTAGACAACATTCAATGTTTTTGTCTCCGGTTTCCTTTCTATACCAGTTATTAGGATTTTTAATTCAGATCTCGATTTAACTCTTGAAAGTGCAACATAGAACTGACCATGAGAGAACACTGGCCTAGGCAGAAATATTATTAATATCTAATCAAATGTTTTATGTATTATTAAAACTAAATTTGTTCTTCATATGTTTTATGTATTATTCATAAAAATATGTATTATTCAAATACAATTCATATGTTTAATGTATTATTAAAACTAAATTTGTTCTTCATTCAGTCTTTGTGCTTCAAAACTATAAGCCTTTTAGACATTATTTAATTCAATCTACTTTGATGTTTAAATTATTATCATATACTTTGAAATATGAAATAAATAAATCACGCATGTGCGGGCATCGATATGATTTATATATTGCATTTATAGCTATTATTATTAGTGCATAAGTAGATCGTAATTATATTTCACTCTCGTTGTATCTTTGTATTTTACTCATTTAGGTTTCTCCACATATAAGTCTCTCTCCCTCTCTCTCTCTCATCATAAATCTTGTATTTTTTTCAAAAAGATAAAAAGGTAATACGATCATATCGGGTGTGCGGGCATTCATATGATTCATATATTACCCGTCTAGCTATTAGTATAAATATATAAGTAGATTATAATTATTTCTCAATCTCTATGTATCATTATGTCTAATTCATATACTACATGTTACGTTATTATTATAAGTGCATAAGTGGATCGTAGTTATCTTTCACACACTCTCTCTCTCTCTCTCTCTCTCTCTCTCTCTCTCTCTCTCTCTCTCTCTCTCTCTCTCTCTCTCTCTCTCTCTCTCTCTCTCTCTCTCTCTCTCTCTCTCTCTCTCTCTCTCTCTCTCTCTCTCTCTCTCTCTCTCTCTCTCTCTCTCTCTCTCTCTCTCTCTAAATATAAAAATGTAAACATTCTTTTAACAGTAATTTGAATCCCAAGAGTATTTACTTCACGATTTTAAATGTAATTTACCATGTTTGTAAATTGTTTATTTTTTTTATTAATAACTTACCTTATTTTCAATGCGGATTACTTGCGCAACTTGGTATCATATTTATTGCTGTGTTTAAATAATTTACATTTAGTTAATTCATTTTTAATAACTTACCTTATATTGAATACGGATTACTTGGGCAAGTTGATATCATATTTACTTCAGAACAATTTATGACAATATAATAGGTATATTAATGTTGTAAGATCACTATTATTAGCCCATATAGCCAATCTTTTAAATATTTTCAATTAGTTAATTTTTTATAATAAATTACATTGGTTGCATAATTTGAATCCCAAGAGTATTTACTTCACGATTTTAAATGTAATTTACCATGTTTGTAATTGGTTAATTTTTTAATTTATAACTTACCTTATTTTCATTGCGGATTACTTACGCAACTTGGTATCATATTTATTAATTTGTTTAAATAATTTGTCTTTAGTTAATTTGGTTTTAATAACTTAACTTATATTGAACACAGATTACTTGGGCAAGCTGATATTATATTTACTACAGACCAATTTATTTTAATATAATAGGTATCTTAATGTTGTAAGATCACTATTATTAGCCCATATAGCCCATCTTTTAAATATTTTCAATTAATTAGTTTTTTATAATAAATTACACTGGTTGCATAATTTGAATCTCAAAAGTAAATCATAAACACTAAACACTAAACCCTAAACCTTGGACAAAGCTTAAACCCTTGGGTAAAAATCCAAACACTAAACCCTAAATTCTTGGATATACCCTAAACCGTTGGGTAAATCCTAAACACTAAACTGTAAATCCTTGGGTATACCCAAAACACTAAATCTCTCTCTCTCTCTCACCCTCATCGTAAACCTTTTTTTTTGAAAAATATAAAAATGTAAACATTTTTTTAATTCACCGATTATCTTTTAACTATCACAATTTTGATTTATATAGGAATGTTTCCTAGTTTAATATTTTATCATGAATTTTTCTTGGGTGAATTACCAATTAATCATAGTTTGCCAATTAATGTATAACTTTTTTTAAAGATAATAAATAAAATAATAATAATTTGTGTTAAGTTATTTAAAACAAATGAAAAATATTAGTACCTCCCAAAAGATGAATTTTTTTTAACAATTTTAAAACCGTCACAAAAGAGTAAATCATAAACACTAAACACTATACCCTAAACCCTTGGACAAAGCTTGAACCCTTGGGTAAAAATCCAAACACTAAACTCTAAATTCTTGGATATACCCTAAACCCTTGGATAAATCCTAAACACTAAAATGTAAACCCTTGGATATACCCAATACACAAAATCTCTCTCTCTCTCTCTCTCTCTCTCTCTCTCTCTCTCTCTCTCTCTCTCTCTCTCTCTCTCTCTCTCTCTCTCTCTCTCTCTCTCTCTCTCTCTCTCTCTCTCTCTCTCTCTCTCTCTCTCTCTCTCTCTCTCTCTCTCTCCTTCTCTCTCTCTCTCCTTCTCTCTCTTCCCCAAAATATAAACCTTTTTTTTTGAAAAATATAAAAATGTAATTCTTTTAATTCACTGATTATCTTTTACTACCACAATTTTGATCTATATGAGAATGTTTCCTAGTTTAATATTTTATCATGAATTTTTCTTGGGTGAATTACCAACTAATCATAGTTTGCCAATTAATGTACAGCTTTTTTTAAAGATAATAAATAAAATAATAATAATAATTTGTGTTAAGTTTTTAAAATAAATGAAAATAATTAGTAGCTGCCAAAAGATGAATTTTTAAAAAAAAATTAAAACCGTCACAAAAGAGTAAATCATAAACACTAAACACTATACCCTAAACCCTTGGACAAAGCTTAAACCCTTGGGTAAAAATCTAAACACTAAACTCTAATTTCTTGGATATACTATAAACCATTGGATAAATCCTAAACACTAAACTGTAAACCCTTGGGTATACCCAAAATCCCCGAATCAGCTCAGACCAAGTCGATATCAGCCTAGAAGCACACTTGACCCAACTCTTTAAGTAATAAAAAATCTAATCTCTCTCTCTCTCTCTCAATAAAATAACACAAAATCGTTAAATAATACATTTGTGAACATATACATAAACTACATTCATTAATTTTTAAAATCACTCAAACCAAAGATATAAAACCAAATTTGTTCTTCAATATCTAATTTCTCTCCCACTCTCCCTCCCCCCCTCTTCCCCCCCCCAAGTCAAAAATGTTGACATATTTTAGAAAAAATAAATTTAGAGAAAAATATATAAATATGATGCTTTAAAAAAATGCCACAAAATCATCAGAGAAATATTTTTTCCTTTATCGTGTATATACTCAAAACTATGCTCAATTAGTTTAAGAGATCTGAAAACTAAATTTGTTTTTCAATGTCTCTCTCGCATGAGGATGGTCGCATCATGTTTGCAGTTTTTTTATAAGAGTCCATTGAGCCTCGGATCATAAACATCTTTTCATAATTATATCACTATTTTCTCCTATCAAATTTTAAGCTTTGAATTTTCTTATATAAAGATCATTTTCTCCGCCACCCATATCAAAATCTGAGATCATTCAAGGAGCTGTAAAAATTAATTTTGTATAAAAAATATGATATTAAATTAAAATTAATTTTCACACTCAGCCTCATCTATTTCTACTAAGAGTTCATCGAGCCTAGGATCATCAATGTCTCTTAACAATGATATCACTATTTTCTATGATCAAATTTAAAACTTTAAAATTTAATATATAAAGATCAGTTTTCTCTGTTGATCCAGTTTAAATTCTAAAATAATTCAAAGAGCTATAAACATTTATTTTCTCTAGAAATTTTGAAGTTAAATTAAAATTAATTTCCACACTCAGCATCATCTATTTTTACTAAACGTTTGAAGGGCCATAGATACAAAGTGAATGTTCTCATATTAATGACACCAAGATAATATTCATATAATAAATATTGATATCTTTTAAGGAAAGATTTTATATTTTTATTGTCATAAATTGATATACATATGAGATGATTTTAATTTGTGCAAGTAATTAATATTAGGAAGGTAAGTTAATAAAAACAGACTACCTAATATGTTCTCATATTAACTTGTGCAATAAGCAATGTAATCAATATGATTTTAAGAGTGTATTGTTTACCGTATTTGTAATAAGGAAACTTATCACATTTCTTTGATTCAGGAATTAATTAATATTCATGCGCAAGTAATACATAATAAGATAATTATTATATTTATATTCTCATAAAAACTTTGATACCGTATTTGTAATAAGGAAACTAATTAATACATTTGTTACTTTCCTTTTTATACTAAGTCGATGATTAAAAAAATCAACTAATAAGATTAAGAGAATTATGCTTAAAAATAAAATATAATAATTTCTAAAAGTAATAACACATATATGATATCACATTTTCATTGGAAAATGATTGGTATTTTTAAAATTATATATTTGATTGTTTTGCCTTCATTTGACTCATTTTTATACTATATATATGTATAGTGAATGAGTGAATTTAATTAATATTATCAAGTTTATATTAATAATATAAACATAATAAAAACGTTTTTGGGAGAAAGTTATAATATTACATGTATTATGCCATTAATACATTTAATAAATGGTCGACATTTATTAATATTCTTGCGCAAGTTATGATTAATGAGATTAATAATTAATTTAAATGGTCGACATTTATTAAGATTCTTGCGCAAGTTATAATATTACATGTATTATGCCATTAATACATTTAATAAATGGTCGATATTTATTAATATTCTTGCGCAAGTTATGATTAATGAGATTATGAATTAATTTAAATGGTCGACATTTATTAAGATTCTTACGCAAGTTATGATTATTGCGATTAACAATTAATGTAACTTTCCGATTAGTAGCTTGATTTTATAATAAATAAAAAAAAATTACAAAAAATCAGCCAATAGAATCGCTTTTTTAATGAGGTTATTACATTCATGAAATTGGTTGATGAGGTTATTACAAAAAATCAACCAAAAAAATCAACCAATAGAACCAATAAATCATAAAAAGAAAATACAAAAAATCAACAAAAAAAATTACATTCATGAGGTTCCAACAATGAATTGTGACGAAACGTCAAGGATTGTGTTTATTGTAATTCTGCATATAAGAAAACAAAGAAGAAATATATTATAAAATACATATAGATTCAACCTCAAAACTTAGACTTAAATCCAAGGCTCCAGCTCTGCAAGATCAGTTTCACCAAATTTAGTGACATTGATTATAACAAAAAGATTGAAGATGTATACAATCCCGAAACAAAAACAAAATTGTATAGTTGATAGAACAAACCCGATGAGATGCATCATGAATGGATGGAGGAAGTTTTGTGGTCTTTTTGGTGACAAAAAAAACTTTCTCGTCTCAAAGATTGATAGAGAGACAATGTGGAGAGCAAGGGAACAAAATAATTG
Source organism: Raphanus raphanistrum subsp. raphanistrum (assembly GCA_019706035.1). Lineage (NCBI taxonomy): Eukaryota > Viridiplantae > Streptophyta > Magnoliopsida > Brassicales > Brassicaceae > Raphanus > Raphanus raphanistrum. The sequence goes on along the minus strand of CM033980.1, from coordinate 11,687,589 downwards.
GAGAAGAAAAGTCTCGAATAAATTACCAGTAATGATGTTTGTCTGTGAGCTAAGTATTGATTATCATCCCTTGGATCATAAACCTGCTCAGGATCACAAAATATAATTTAAATTAGAACGATCAAAAACATAAAAAAGCTTAAACAGTAGATGCGTGAGACTAAAGAATGGTTGTGTTGCTTGAACTCGACATTGAACTTTATATATATAAAGTGATGGTGAAAAATATTAATGACGCCAAGAATATTACTTGCTAGATTTGTGAAAGTAATTGGTTATACTAAGGTATGTAAATTAAATTACGTTTGATTAAAAGAAACATATTAAATTTGTAGTGTTAAAAACGATTATGCATATTATATGATGCGAGACTTGCGCAAGTAATTGGGTATAATAAGGTATGTAAATTAAATGACTAATGATTAAAGGAAACATAATAAATTTGTAAAATTAATCACGAATATGCATTTTATACGATGCGAAACTTGCGCAAGTTTTCAATATAATTAAGGTATGTTGATAATAGTTAGTTTCCTAATAAAATATAAAATGTATTTCCCATTAAGACATTTAATGATTAGTCGACATTTATTAAAATTCTTCTGCAAGCTATGATTAATGGTCGCCATTGATTACGATTCTTGCGCAAGAAATAATTAATGCGTTTGCCAATTAATGTCACTTTCCAATTAAAAGGTCGATGAAAAAAATAAATCAAAAAGAATAATTAGAAAAATTCGACCAATAGAAACGCGAGAATTTTCGTGAGAAGAAATCTGTTAGTGCCACGTGGCGTTTGTACTTCTCTTTTAATATATAGGAGGATTTATTTGATTACTTTATTTTTCTCTTAATTTGTTCTTCCCATTTCCTTTTATTTCCTTACTCTGAGTTACGCTATAACTAACCAATCAAATTTTATTGTATTCTTAGATATATATGTAAAATATTTTTGTGATATTTCTGATTTAGCGTTTATCCTATTTCCGAGGTTCTAAAGAGATTCATCTTTCCCAACCTTGCACATTGTAACAACGTGGGAGGCATGTGCGATGTCGGCATATGTAATCAGTTATATAAAAAAATACAGAGTTATATTATACTATTACTTGTGGATATACTCGAATACTTCTCTTTTGTTCATTTTGAGAAGTATCATACAATCCAGTCTCTCGATTCGGTTTTAAATCGCGACCAACTCCAAAACACATGTCCAATCTCACAAGTAATTATATATATATATATGAATTTTTCTTACTGTACACAGAAAACAGGTTTGGCAGAATAAAATGCAAAAAGAAGTTACAGGTCCCAATTTAATTTTCGTATACACATCTACCTATCCCTTAAACTCTGAAGCGTATAAGGAAAAAGTTCTTGTCCCAATCATCTATTTTCTCGACCCAATCACCTATTTTCATTTTGTGTAAATTCCACACGTACATCTTATACAACATTACTTTTATTTGTTTAATAATTTATTTTAAAATTATAAAATAAAAGAATACTTATGAAATATTAATATTTTGTAAACACTAAAATTTGAATTTATAATACAAAAACCAAAATGTGTTGAAGTAGTTCGAATTGTTCATGTATGGTCTTCCCTCTAACTCTGCCTCTTCCTCCGCAGAATGGGCTGATGAATCCGGAATCTCAAGCTCTTTTTGTTTAACCTGCAACATCCTTTGCATTTTCGGGGTTTCAACTGCCAAAATATTGAGAAGATTTTCAATGGATTTCAAGTGAGCCTGCGTCACATCCATATCAAACTGTCGTCGAGTGGGATTCTCATCACGTCTCTGGAAATAAGACAGTGTTGTCTTTGGGATCTCCAAATGTCAAATATGGAGAGATGACAAAAATATATCGTGAAAAATAATGTTCAAAATATGAAAAAAATACAATTTTGACGGTGAAACCATTAATCTTAGCATTAACAAATACCTAAATGCTTCACGTCATAACTACTATACAAAGAACAATATATTATTAAAAATCAAACACAAAATATATTTAACATATGACCTACTACATAACACAGTCAAAATACCAGATAATTTTCTTAAGAAATAAAAACGACCACATAACTACATCAACTAACAAATCATACTCCCTCTATATCATTTTTTAAGAAGTTTTAAGGTTTTCACACCAAGATTAAGAAAACAAATTTTTTATGTATTTTATCTTGGTTACATAAAATAACATTAATTAGATTAATTCAACTAATTAAAAAACAATATTTTGTAATTGATCATAAATTTCAAACTACATTAAATTTTATCTAGATCTAAAAAAACATTATTTATTTTGAAACAAAATTGAAATCCTTAAACACCACTTATAGTAATACAGAGGGAGTAATTAATACCAGGAAAACAATATTGTGCGTGAAATGAGGACATCCCCTAAATAAATAAGAGTTATTACTTTGATTTATATGTTTCCGCTAAGTTAATTATATATGTAATAACTAGTGTTTCTCAATTATCCGCTAAGTTAATTATATATGTAATAACTAATGTTTTTCAATTATTCAGTATATATTTATCTATCTATATTATACTATTATTTATGAAGTGATTTTGCTTACTTGTCATGTTTTCCATGATTTTAGCTAATTTTGTTTATTTCTCATATTTTTATTAAGTTTAAGCTAAATTATCATTGATGTATTATTTGTTTTGAGCTGAGTCACTAAATCATTAATTTAAAATAATAGCTTTGATGAATATTCTATATAAATAAAAACGAATTTTATTTTATTAATATTAAATTTATATGTTATATTAGCTTTTATTATTTGTCATATTTTTATTAGGTTTTAGACTTTTAGATAGGTTATTAATTTATTATTAGTTTCTAACTATTCACTAATTTATTTTAATGATATATAGTTTATATGTTATATGCTATATTAAATAATTGATTAGAAAATAATATTTTAGAATTATCAAAAAACGATAATTCTTCTATATATATTCTTTTTGTGTCTATCTGAAAACAATATTTTTATTATAAAAGTTAAAAAAAAATTAAGATACAAAACAATTCATTATTAAATATTAGTCAACCAAAAAATATAAATATATTTTCTATACTATTATTTATGAAGTGATTTTGCTTACTTGTCATGTTCTCCATGATTTTAGCTAATTTTGTTTATTTCTCATATTTTTATTAAGTTTAAGCTAAATTATCATTGATGTATTATTTGTTTTGAGCTGAGTCACTAAATCATTAATTTAAAATAATAGCCTTGATGAATATTCTATATAAATAAAAACGAATTTTATTTTATTAATATTAAATTTATATGTTATATTAGCTTTTATTATTTGTCATATTTTTATTAGGTTTTAGACTTTTAGATAGGTTATTAATTTATTATTAGTTTCTAACTATTCACTAATTTATTTTAATGATATATAGTTTATATGTTATATGCTATATTAAATAATTGATTAGAAAATAATATTTTAGAATTATCAAAAAACGATAATTCTTCTATATATATTCTTTTTGTGTCTATCTGAAAACAATATTTTTATTATAAAAGTTAAAACAATTAAGATACAAAACAATTCATTATTAAATATTAGTCAACCAAAAAATATAAATATATTTTCTATACTATTATTTATGAAGTGATTTTGCTTACTTGTCATGTTCTCCATGATTTTAGCTAATTTTGTTTATTTCTCATATTTTTATTAAGTTTAAGCTAAATTATCATTGATGTATTATTTGTTTTGAGCTGAGTCACTAAATCATTAATTTAAAATAATAGCCTTGATGAATATTCTATATAAATAAAAACGAATTTTATTTTATTAATATTAAATTTATATGTTATATTAGCTTTTATTATTTGTCATATTTTTATTAGGTTTTAGACTTTTAGATAGGTTATTAATTTATTATTAGTTTCTAACTATTCACTAATTTATTTAAATGATATATAGTTTATATGTTATATGCTATATTAAATAATTGATTAGAAAATAATATTTTAGAATTATCAAAAAACGATAATTCTTCTATATATATTCTTTTTGTGTCTATCTGAAAACAATATTTTTATTATAAAAGTTAAAAAAAATTAAGATACAAAACAATTCATTATTAAATATTAGTCAACCAAAAAATATAAATATATTTTCTAAACTATCTCTAAGATATGGGTGTTCTAAAAAAACTTAACACAATAATAAATATATATTTTGATTAAAAGTATTTGACATATATAAATATTTTGATGTTTGATTTAACTATTTAAAAACATAAATTTATGTAATTTATTATGCTGGTTTTAGATTGATAAAACATAAAGTAATAAGTATTTATAAGAAATTTATGCCCGTATGTGCGGGCAAAACACCTAGTTATTCCTTTATTTTATAACACGTAAAAACGTAAAATAAATAATAATATACGTAAAAATAATTTATATATTTATTCCTAGTAAAATGTGTACGTAAAAATAATTTATATATTTATTCCTAGTAAATTTTGGATCTTAGACTAGCTAGATAAGTAAAGAAAGGTCCATTCGTTTCGTCAGATTAAAAAAAGATAGGCTACAGAAAATTCTTATATATAGGCTCCGAATAGTAACAGCGGATTGAGCGGTGCGGGACAAGCATATTAGATATTGCGGTGCGGTTTAACTGCGGTTTGTATAAGAGAAACGCATGCTGCGGAACAACTGCGGTTGGTCTAAAAAAGCGGTTAAAAATAAAGTATGAATGGTAACATATACAGTAAATAGTGTAACTGCGGGATACATATTTATATTTTACAAACTAAAAAATCAGTGATACTAATATAATTTTAAAAATATAGATTTTATTTTATATATCTCAAATATGAAATTTAATATGATATAACTGAGATTTATATCCAATTACTTAATTTAAAAAAAATTATAATTGCGCTAATTGTGGTTAAACAAAATTAAATTAAATTAAAATATTTTATTTAATTTATAAAAGTTATAAACTAAGATATAAGTAATACTAATATAATTTTACCAGCTATTTATTTAACTTATAAAAATATTTATATATTTACACACACATATTTTATTATCATTTAAAATAAATGTTTCAGGCATGACTAGTTTTCTGTATATCTAGATAAGTTTGCTGTAAATAATGTGTTAATTTAAAAAAAAAATTATTTAATTATCAACTAGAAATAAATAATAAAGAACCAAGTTGACAAAAAAACAAAACAAAGAACCGCTCTTTGAAATGCACCTCATTTGCTGTGGTCAAATGTGCATGGCGTTTCACTAATTTCCTTAAGGCTTTGAACCGCCTGCGTTCCATTTCATTTTTATATTATTTAATTTTCAGTTCACATATATCAAATTTTTTTAGCTTGAATGGTAACTTTAATTGCGGTTTAGTCCGTCCCGCATGTCAACCGCAGTATACATTCATAGCCTATAGTGTGAACTGAAATCTATTACAGACATTTCAATCTGAATTTATATACTGTTTTAAGATAGCAAAATGCTTATCTACGATCAACCATTCTCCAGATACCACGTGTATGACTCTAAATCAATCGGAAGAGTCATTAAAAATATTTTCCAACGTCAGATCAAGTATCTATCCAGTGCTGACTCAGCCGGATAAACCTAAACCGGAACTGCCTCACTATTAAAACTAGAATAAACCGGCGAAACAGAAAGAAAATACTCCAATCAGCCGGAAAAAACAACACGTGGCAACAGCTACACGGTTCTTATCCGGTTACGAGTAAAAATAAAATTGGCCCCTTCACACGAAACGCGACATCACGTCGCCGCTTGGACTCTATAAATAGAGCAATCGGTCGCAGAGAACAAGACATCAAACAAGCAAATACCAATAATATTATTTTGCGAACAAACAAGAAAAATGTGTGGAATTCTTGCCGTTTTAGGATGCTCCGATGATTCTCAGGCCAAGAGAGCTCGCGTTCTTGAGCTTTCTCGCAGGCAATAAAACTTTCCTCTGCTTTTTTTCTTTATTTCGATTCTTGAAAATAGGGAAAAATTGGTTTGTCACGTTAAACAATTCAAAATCGGCAAATCACATTATGATTTGTTTGATGTTAGAACATCAAAATACACAAACCATGCATGAAAGTTATGTTTGTTTTTTTTTCCTTTTTGCAAACTATAAAGTTATGTTTGTTTCAGTTATTATGATGAAAGATTTATGTGATCTAATACCATTTATTAATGTGTTCATTTTCGTAACCTTTTCGTTGAACGCGACAGAAACGATGCTTGAGCAAATCAAACGTCTCTCCCTTTTGAATATTCTATGTGAAATCTCTCAGAAAAAAAGAAGGAACCGAAACTTTCTTTGTTTATTTGTTTGTTGAATAATTCTGACAAAAAAAAACTATCTTTTTGAAAATATTTAGTCTTTTTAACTAATTTTTCTTTGAAATATTTTGGTTATAGATTAAGGCACAGAGGACCTGACTGGAGTGGAATATATCAGAACGGTGGCAATTACTTGGCCCATCAACGTCTTGCTATCATCGATCCTGCTTCCGGTGATCAACCTCTCTTTAACGAGGACAAGTCCATTGTTGTCACGGTACGCTTCAAGAACTACGTACATGTGTACATCCACGGAGTCATTATGACTCTTTTGATATTTTGTTGGAAGCTGAAAATTTTATATTGTTGGTTTCGTTGGAAGGTGAATGGAGAAATTTATAACCATGAGGAGCTGAGAAAGGGTTTGAAGAATCACAAGTTCCACACCGGTAGTGATTGTGACGTCATTGCTCACCTGGTATGAGTTTGATTTCATTTTGATTGCTTTTGCTAAGTAACTTGTTATTTCTTGATCTGATCTGATCGTATTTTGGAGACATAGTACGAGGAGCATGGTGAGAATTTTGTGGATATGTTGGATGGAATCTTCTCCTTTGTGTTGCTGGACACAAGAGATAACTCATTCATGGTGGCTCGTGACGCGGTTGGTGTCACTTCGCTCTACATTGGTTGGGGATTAGACGGATCTCTGTGGGTCTCTTCGGAGATGAAAGGCTTACACGAAGATTGTGAGCATTTCGAAGCGTTCCCACCAGGTCATTTGTATTCAAGCAAATCAGGAGGAGGGTTTAAGCAATGGTACAATCCTCCTTGGTTCAATGAATCTGTTCCTTCCACGCCTTATGAGCCTCTCGCAATTAGACGCGCCTTTGAAGACGTAAGAAAATTTAACCTTTGCATCCAATTAAAAAAGATCTCTCGCAACTAACATGTTTTTTTTTTTCTTTAGGCTGTGATTAAGCGGTTAATGACTGATGTTCCATTTGGAGTTTTGCTCTCTGGTGGTCTTGATTCTTCTCTTGTTGCATCCATCACTGCCCGTCACTTGGCCGGTACTAAGGCCGCTAAGCGATGGGGTCCTCAGCTCCATTCCTTTTGCGTCGGTCTTGAGGTGAGATATAGATCAGAGTTCCTCTGTTTATAAAAACAGAGTTTCATGAGATTGCAATGTTTTTTTAATATTATTATTTAAATTAATCTCCTTTTATTTTACTTTAGGGCTCGCCAGACTTGAAGGCGGGGAAAGAAGTGGCGGAGTATTTGGGGACGGTGCACCATGAGTTCCATTTCACGGTGCAGGACGGGATTGATGCGATCGAGGACGTGATCTACCATGTCGAGACATATGATGTGACGACTATTAGAGCTAGCACACCCATGTTCTTAATGTCCAGGAAAATCAAGTCTCTAGGTGTTAAGATGGTTCTCTCCGGTGAAGGTTCTGATGAGATCTTTGGAGGGTATCTTTACTTCCACAAGGCACCTAACAAGCAAGAGTTTCACCAAGAAACCTGTCGCAAGGTATCATCTGTAATCACAAATAAACGTTACAAAAGAGGAACAATCTTTATAACTCTTTGTATGCGATGCCTTGCAGATCAAGGCTCTTCACAAGTACGATTGTTTAAGAGCCAACAAAGCTACCTCTGCTTTTGGTCTAGAGGCGCGTGTCCCTTTTCTAGACAAAGAGTTTATCAACACCGCTATGTCTCTCGACCCTGAAGCCAAGATGGTAACTACGAAAACTCAATTACCTTCTTTCACAAGCTAACATACACTCGCTTAAACAAACTTTTCTATATGGGATTTTATTAGATCAAACCAGAGGAAGGAAGGATCGAGAAGTGGGTTTTAAGGAGAGCCTTTGACGATGAAGAACGTCCTTATTTGCCAAAACACATTCTCTACAGACAGAAAGAGCAGTTTAGTGATGGTGTTGGGTACAGCTGGATCGATGGCCTCAAAGCCCATGCTGCTGAAAATGTATTACACAAAAGATCTATTAATACCTCTTTCTCTTTAGCTAAATTCCTATCTAGATCTAATTATTTATGTTCTGTTTTTAGGTCAATGACAAGATGATGTCCAACGCTGCATATATCTTCCCTCACAACACCCCACTCACCAAAGAAGCTTACTATTACAGAATGATCTTTGAGAGGTTCTTCCCACAGGTGAGAAACTCTTTTCTTCTTCTTTTGTTTTAGCAAATTTATAAACTTTTGAGCTAATTTTTTTTTTTGCGCAGAACTCGGCAAGGCTAACTGTTCCAGGAGGTGCGACCGTGGCCTGCTCGACCGCAAAAGCCGTGGAGTGGGATGCAAGCTGGTCCAACAATATGGATCCATCGGGAAGAGCTGCGATTGGAGTCCACCTCTCCGCCTACGACGGCAGCAAAGTGGCATTGCCCTTGCCGCCACATAAGGCAATTGACGACATGCCAATGATGAGGGGACAAGAAGTTGTGATTCAGACATGAGTCGAAGGATATATGGGGGAATTGGAGTTCTTTAAAGTTGTCCTAATGGGTTTAAGTGTTTTTGTATGATTTCAAAATAAAATTGGTTTCCTGTTCCTAGGGAAGATATGGATGTATAAATTAATTTTCTTGTACTTTTAGCAAAGATTCGAATGTACTGTTTCTTCAAAATCGATGTACACCAATCTTACTTAAATGATATGTATTGTAGTATGAAATGAAAAAATTTGATTGTGCTTGTTTTCACAAAATCTTATTCATGAAATGTGAAACCTCCTTATCGTTTTAAAGTTTCTAGTAAATAGATCTTGTATTGTCATTTTTGGAACATCAGATTTTCAATTCCTGTTGAATGACCCCTTTTGTAACCCTGAGCATAAATGTGGACCTGACGTGCTACACTGATGTGTACTGTAGGAGCCGCACGTTCATAGGTTCTTTTTCTTAATAATTTTGGTCACAGGGAAACTGCACTACTGCAGTAACCATGACGAAGATGCTAGAAGCGGATTTTCCTGAATTAAACGTGATAGACACTCAATACTCTCTGGCTAGAAAATTCTGAAACCCAAGCTGAACTGAATATACACAGAATTGTTTTTTTTTTCAAAAGCTAATGTATTAGACACAAAGTGTCTCACATCGGTTATTGGAATGGATCCTTAATAATAAATAAGGTGGATATGCCACACTCCATTTATCACAAATTGATTTTAAGTGTGAAGCTCATCTAGGTTAACATGGTATCAGAGTCCGATCCATGCAGTCCAACCCCGATCTACATCGATCTGGTCCAAAGTTGGCTCATCGATCATTGTCCGAGCATTCCGAGATTGACGTTCAGAGAACCATCATCTCGAGGGGGCGTATTAAACACAAAGTGTCCTATATCGGTAGTTGGAAGAGATCTTTAATAATATATAAGGTGGATATGCCACTCCACTTATCACCAATTGGTTTTAAGTGTTAAACCCATCTAGCTTAACATAATGTACCAAAATGTGTTGTTTTGTGTTAACACCAAAACCATGCCTTATTGTCCCCAAATTGTTGGAATGATACATATCTTACATGGTCTTCACAAGATTTTGCATATTTGCTACTCAGATGACCGTAATTCCTCAAAGCAGATATTATTACATATTTATTCAACATAGACTACACTACACAAGTAAAATCAACGACTTTTAAGGTGTTGTATCAGCCTTTGCATTGGTTGGAACGCTGGGATCGTGTCTGGTGTTTGCAGATGGATCACCATAATCCTCGGTGCTCTCCATCAATAATCTTTTTACTACCCCTGTCTTCCCAATTCCTAACAAATAAAAAACAATTTAACTTTGGTTAAACCAAAAATCAGAACATTATAATTTAACGAATCAAAACTTAAAGAAGAAGATAAATTAATTAAAAAGATACGGAACCTGAAACAGAAAGAGTGTTGCGGCCAGAGGATGTAACAAGTGGAAGGGTTAGTATGAGAAACAAAAGAAGACGAACTCCAAAACTCATCTCAGTTTGGTTTGGGTAGACATATGCGTCGTATATACTTATAGATGTGATATGATGATACTAAAATTGAATATGCGGTGTGTATCCGATTGCAACCTGTTTTTCACGTGAACTAGAGACTAAAACATTAAAGCCTGCCTTTTTGTGTAGGTGTGTGTGTTAAAGAAGAGTGTTAGTTTGGGAGATGGGATATTAATGTCCAGAAGACGACCAAGGAGATAATGACACCTGGTTAGACCTTTCTATCGGCTTCGCCTGGTTACGAAATTGCGCCTTGCATTTTGTGTTGTGTTGCATAGCAAATAGATCAGAGGACCAAATGTGGTTCATAAATAAACAAGGAAAAATTGGCAAAACAGAACAAAAAATTCAGCATGGTTGTCTTTATATTATAAAACCATTATTTAGTTGTCCATTTAATATATTTTTTTTATTATTCCAAAAATAATTTTTGATTAATCTAATTAAACAAATTAAACTAATAGATTTTTTAAATTAAATAAAAACATTTTAAAAAGAGAAAACAAAAATGAAACTTTTTAAAAACATTTTAAGAAAAATAAAATTCATAAAATTTATAAAATAAAAATTTACAAAATAATTTTAATAAAAAATATTAAATAAAGTTTATAAAAAACGTTTTACAAATTTTTATTTTTATAAAAAGTTTAAACTTTTTTGATAAAACTTTAATAAAATAAAATTTGTAAACTTTATAAAAGTAAAAATAAAACTAAACAAAAAGTTTTTAATAAAAACTTTAAACAAACTTTATACAATATATTTTACAAATTTTTATTTTTATAAAAAGTTTAAAATGTTTGTAAAATTTTTAATCTTATCAAACTTTACAATAAAAAGAAAACTATTTAAAATCTTTTTCATAAAATTTTAATAAAAGTAAACTTTGTAAACTTTATATAAATAAAAACAAAAACTTTACAAGAAGTTTTTAGTAAAAACGTTAAATAAACTTTATAAAAACGTTTACAAAGTTTTTTTTATAAAAAGCTTAAAACGTTTTTTTAGTTTTATTAAACTTTATAAAAAATATAACAAGAGTTTGTGAAAATTACAATACAAACTATGGAGATATCATAGATTGATGAAGAAAAAAATGAAAAACCATTTTTTCACAAGTAAAATCGACCATAACACGTTTTAGGAAATTAGAATATTTTTAGGAGATTTTTAGAATATTTTCTTAACTGAAATTTCATTAATTTTCGTAAAAAATCAGGTATTCTTATCTGTAGAATGCGCCTTTTAAAAGTTTAGAAGAATGATAAAAATCCTGAATACACTTTCTACTTTGAGTGTACGTAAGAGTACATTGTAGAAAACACATTTCCTAAAATTTAGAATACTTTATAAAAGTAAAAGATGCATTCGGAAGGAAATTATACACATTAACGATTAGTAGAATGTGCATTCCTCTTATTTATAAATTTAATAAATAGTAGAATAAGCGTTCTAAAAGAAGTAGATGAACGTGTTTATTTTAGAAATTGTTTTTTACTATACCATTTTTCGTAGAAGACGCATTCTACTTTTAGTATGATGTATTTTTAAAAAATTATTTATCAAGTTTTTAAATAAATGAAATTACCAGCTTGTGTATATAGGTGTTTTATTAATTGTTTATATTTTTAATAATTTTGTTTGATTCACAAAATTATTTATTTTATTAGTTTTCAGAAATAAAAAAAAAAGACAAAAAAGAAAAAAAATGGACAAAATAATTTTATACCAAAGGGACAACAACTTAGTTTTTTTGTTCTTTTTGGCATTTTTTCCAATAAACAAAGTGGTATAGAACAAAAGTTGAATGACAAATATAACATCCCATAGTTGACAAAAAAAAAGAATGACAAATATAACATCTATAATATATGTTACACTATCAAATAAGGAATTCTATTACTGAAGAACTTGTGCACATGGCAAATCAAAATATGAGTTATTATTAATTCATGTTGGTAAGAGAAATGTGAGTGCATCAATTTGAGAAAGTCAAAATTCTATATATCTCTTTTTTCCCATCAAGATATTATATTATTAAAAAAGCAAACAGCCCAAATACAAGTCCAAGTAATATAGTCCACATACAACCATACAAGAAAATCCAAAAAAGGCCCAACAATGGTCTGCTCGAAACCCGACCCAACATGGTCTAAAACCCTAAGAAAACTGTCGGTGGGAGCGTTTTCCTAGACAAGCGCGTCAGATGCACGCGTCCGCAATGAAGGGCGCGGGATACACGTGTTAACATCTCGCCCAGCGAGATACACGCGTCACCAATCCGCTACGCCTTCACCGACCAGGTTTCCACACCGGAGCAAGCAAACCGCCGCTTCACCGGATCATCACACAACCACCGCTTCACCGAATCATCACCCAATCCTTTCAACTTCCACTCTACCGCCTGGACTCTTTCCACCGGAGAGCTTCTTCGGGTTCTTCCTCTTGCTACTTTCACCGATAGATCCCCTGAGTCCTTCGGGAACTCAACCGGAAGCGAAGCCACAAAACCATCACCGAGACATCATCGTACCACCATAGAACTTTCACCAGAGCCGCCGCCAAAACGCAGAAATCGTTTGACGCGGAAATCAAAAACCGACCGTTTACCCTAGTTGGAGCGGTGCAACGACGGAAACTTGAGCCAGCCGTCCACCGAGAAAATGGTGCGGCGCCGGAAACAGAGAAAAAGCACTAGAAAAGCCGAGAGAATAAACTATACTAAAGCGCAAAGGAGGGTGCGAGAAAGAAAAAGACAAGACGCCGGACCGACGATGGCTGTGGTAGTCCACCGTTGGCCGGAAATCACTTTTCACGGAGGAAGATCTAGAGAGAGGGCAGAGAGAAACCAAGAGAGAGACTCCACATGACACACACTTTACCTTATAGTCAAAATTCTATATATCTCATATCGATGTATTTGGATAAGAATAAGTGAAAAAATAATTCGCAATCCAAGTCTTCTTATACATACTACATACCTATGATTAGACATTACATATTGTACATCTTTTATATAATTTCAAATGAAAATAATGAACGAAAATGCAATGTAAATTTAATTATTTTCCTTATCCTCTCAGGCGTGGATATCTACCTAGTTGCTATTCTATTAGATGTACAGAAATTCACAATTTAATATCTCTTCTTCTCTGAAATTCTTCAGGTGCATACTCGATATGTAACATTACATCACCACATTTCTATGACTTTCAGACGTCCTGACCACTCATTTCTCACGTTTCCTGGCCACCCTGGACCAACAGAGCATTTGCTAATCATATTCTACATAACATGGTTTGTTTAAATTATATTCGCTAGGTTGCGACTTGCGACGGCCAAATTTGATGGCCGACTTGTTGTTTAATGTAAACAGATCTTGTAGAACACTTTAAAAACGTTCTCAGTGCTGTGTCACTTCTCAAAATTTTATTAATTTTCACCATACTATTCTGCAAAACACTGTTAATTACTGAAAATTTCATAAAACCCTTCAAAAAGCAAATGCATTTTTAGTGATGTTAAATTTACATATTTGTTGCTATCCTGCCTAAAGTTAAATGTGTCACTATCTAAATTCAAACAAGTTAATTTAGAATGCATGTTATGAATATTATAACTAAAAAAAATTGCGCAAGTAATCCACATTGAAAATAAGGTAAGTTATTAATAAAAAGTTAACAATTTACAAACACGGTAAATTACATTTAAAATCGTGAAGTAAATACTCTTGGGATTCAAATTACTGTTAGAATAATATTTACATTTTTGTATTTTTCAAAAAAAAAGGTTTACGATGAGGGGGAGAGAGAGAGGGAGATTTAGTATTTTGGGTATACCCAAGGATTTACAGTTTAGTGTTTAAGATTTATCCAAAGGTTTAGGGTATATCCAAGAATTTAGGGTTTAGTGTTTTTGGTTTTTTACCCAAGGGTTTAAGTTTTGTCCAAGGGTTTAAGCTTTGTCCAAGGGTTTAGGGTATAGTGTTTATTGTTTATGATTTACTTTTTTGTGACGATTTTAAAATTGTTAAAAAAATTCTTATTTTCGCAGCTACTAATATTTTTCATTTATTTGAAAAACTTAACACAAATTATTATTATTTTATTTATTATCTTTAAAAGAAGATGTACATTAATTGGTAAACTATGATTAGCTGGTAATTCACCCAAGAATTACAACATTCATCTGTTTGACATGTTATTACAACATTTATCTGTTTGATTTCTAGGAAAGGTGATCTTAGAACATTAAGATACCTATTATATTATCATAAATTGATCTGCAGTAAATATGAAATCAACTTGCCAAAGCAATCCGTATTTAATATAAGGTAAGTTATTAAAATTTAAAACCAAATTAACTAAAGGTAAATTATTTAAACAAAGCAATAAATATGATACCAAGTTGCGTAAATAATACACAATGAAAATAAGGTAAGTTATTAATAAAAAAATTAACAAATTACAAATAGGAAAGTAACACAAATTTGAGAGAGAGAGAGAGATAGAGAGAGAGAGAGAGAGAGAGAGAGAGAGAGATTTAGTGTTTTGGGTATATCCAAGGGTTTACGGTTTAGTGTTTAGGATTTATCCAAGGGTTTAGGGTATATCCAAGATTTTAGAGTTTAGTGTTTGGATTTTTACCCAAGGGTTTAAGATTTGTCCAAGGGTTTAGGGTATATTGTTTAGTGTTTATGATTTACTCTTTTGTGACGGTTTTAAAATTGTTAAAAAAATTCATGTTTTGGCAGCTAATAATATTTTCATTTATTTTAAAAACTTAACACAGATTATTATTTTTTATTTATTATCTTTAAAAAATGTTGTACATTATTTGGCAAACTATGATTAGTTGGTACTTCACCCAAGAAAAATTCATGATAAAATATTAAACTAGGAAACATTCCTATATAAATCAAAATTGTGGTAGTTAAAAAAATAATCGGTGAATTAAAAGAATGTTTACATTTTTATATTTTTTTTAAAAAAAGGTTTACGATGAGAGAGAGAGAGAGAGAGAGCTCTCTCTATCTCTCTCTCTCTTAAATAGATACAAAATATTCCGTAATATTTAACCCGCGGATCCCGCGAATTACCTGCAAATTTGGGCGGGGTAGGTGCAGGTATTTTGAATCTTTCATTGCGGGTCATGCGGATCGAAATTATGAGTCAAAAAACTAGGTGACCCGCGGGTTGGCGGGACGGACGGGGTGGATCGATCCGCAGACCCAACTCTACCGTATAATTTGAATCTGTACAATGCCCGCACAGGGTGCGGACCGGCCAGCTAGTTATAATTATTAACACACGCGTTTCTTTTCCCCATTTTCAATTCGAATCAGTTATTTATATAAAATATTCAATCTTCGGTGTCAGATTATACCAAGTGAAATATGAACCCCACGGCAGCAGTGCGAATTTTTCAATGAATCGATTCATATGGTATCACACAGGGAACTAGATATTTAATATGGTTCCGGAACTCATATATAAGAACCATCATCGTGTGCACGAATGAAAATATATACACACACACAAAACAAACGTTCTAACAAATCACAAACAGAGAAATATAATAGGCATGGCAAGTGAAGACAATTCAAGTTCCTTGGTCGTTGAGAAATCAGAAGTGGAACTAGTGAAACCCTTAAAGCCAACGCCTGATGTCTCTTTGTCTCTCTCCACAATCGACAACGATCCTTTCATGGAAATTATCATGAAAACCATATGCGTCTACGCCCCTATGCCCTATCTTGAAGATCAAGACAACAAAGACCCGGCTTCTCTTCTCCGCGATGCCCTCTCTCGTACTCTTTTCTACTACTACCCTCTCGCAGGGAAACTTCACCGAAAATCCGAGGACAGTAGACTTCAGCTGGATTGCAAACCCGAAGATGGAGTTCCCTTTATAAGGGCAACCGCCACGTGCACACTCGCTTCTCTCAATAACTTGGACAGTGCCGGGGATGCAGCCTACCAACTCGTGCCTTGTTATGACCCTGTGACAGGTTGTGAAGGATATGACCCTCTGGCTTTCCAGATCACCAAGTTTGCATGTGGTGGAATAACTATCGGAATGGCTCACTCTCACTCCGTATGTGATGGTGTTGGAGTGGCCCAGTTTTTCCGAACAATGATCGAGCTTGCTTCCGGGAAGACCGAACCAAGTGTTATCCCCGTATGGGACCGAGAACGGCTCACCTTTAACGGTATACAGCCAATTTTAAATATATATAACTTTCATGATATGACATGTTTGAGCACCAGTCTTTGCATTTATGCTACATGTTAAAAGTACTACGCCACGTTAAAACTTGAAAGCTTCACATTTCCATAACATATATTTGTTTACACGTAAATGAAAATGTGATTTATGTTCAACACCAAATGAATGAATAAGAATAGCAAATTATAAACAATAAGTTTTACATGTGCTTAGTTTTTATTCCTCTAGTTCTAATGAATTATATAACAAAAACATTACTTATCAAATTTGGGAATGAATAATAAGTAACATATATTTTTTATTCATTCCTATTACTTTGTTCATTTTAATTCTTTTCTCTCTTTTTTTTTTTCATTTCTATTGTCTTTTTAATGGTCACAAGTTCTCTTTAGGTTTTGAGTTTTGACTTTTTATGTCCGCTAATTACAATCGAAATTTGATAAAAACATAACAAAAATTGTGACTAAAAAGAACATTCCAACATTATAGGAAAACTAGGAGACCATGTTCATATGCCTAGCGTCGGCTCTTCGCTGTCTACTGATGACATGGTCCGAGAGATTCTGTACATTAGCTCCGAAGATATTATGAAACTCAAGAAGACAGTTTCAGAGGAGGAGCAAGTTACAATTGAGAACGAGAAGATGAATGTCACAACTCTGGAGATTCTTGCGGCCCATGTCTGGAGAGCACGTTGCCGAGCCCTAAATATGAGTCCAGATGATATTATGGGGTTAGCGTTAGCCATCAGTATCCGCGGCATTATGGAGCCGCCGTTACCACAAGGCTACTACGGAAATGCCATTCTAAACGGCTCCGTGGAATTAAAAGCTAAGGAGCTAAGCGAATCGCCATTGTATAGTGTGGTGAGGCTCATTAAGGATACGAAGAGGAAGGCGCTTGACAAGCGGTACGTGTGGGAGCAACTTAGCGAGATTGAGGGAAGAGTGAAGGTGCGGCCTGAGAGCTTCAACATAGGGATAGAGTCAATGATACTCTCCGATTGGCGGCAAATCGGTTTACATTACGATGGTTGGGGAGGTTTGGTGAATATAATACCATTAATTCCGACGACAATGCCACTTTTCTGGATTTTATTGCCGGTGTCAAAGGCGGTTCCAGAGATGAGAGGTGGCGTTAGGGTGCTGGTAACGCTTCCTAAGGAGGCGATGGCTAAGTTCAAGGAAGAGTTGAAGGCTCTCTGACCATAGATTGTTGTGTCCATGATGTTGCTTTCATTCTATTTTGAACAAACAACTACGTTCTAAATTAACCCCGAGTTGTACTTTTAGTTTTCCAGTTCTGATTTTTTTTTTGGTTGAAGTTTGTTATGATTTTTTTTTTTGAATGAATTTTTACATTGTAGTGCATTGTTATTTTAGTTTTCTAAAAAAATAAAGAATTAATGAATTCTAAGAAACTATCACTAAACTTTTGTACTAAACCAGTATCATAAGCCTTCCTTGCTATGTAACAATAGTCTCCCATTAGTGATAGTTTAGTGATAGTTTCAACCTATTGCGGACCTTCTTTTTGATGGTGCTGATGTGAGTGTTCTGTGTGGAGTGTGGCTCTGTCTTCTGCAATTTCGTTCCCTCCATAAACTATGGGCAATGATTTTAAAACAGGTACCTGATGATGAACAATGTTATCTTGTCAAATGTGGAGTCAAATATCAGCAAGATAAAAGTGTCCCAGTCGACGTTGAACATGTCTTTCAACACCTCTTTTGCCAAGTTTGTCCAGATTGTTGGTGCAGAATAACAGGTGAAAAAGAGATGACATTTTGTCTCTGTTTGGTGACTGGCAGAAACTGCATGATTTGTTGATCATTGTTTTCTGAACAGTGGCACTAGCAAGGATTCCCAAATCAATAGTTCCCTAGCACCTAGAGTATCAGCTAGGCTAGACATCTCAGCTTTGACCAGCTATCATACCAAAATAAGGTGTTAGCATCATTCTTATTAACGTCCATCTTGTGAAAGTCTTTAGCCAAACTCGTCATTTTGAGAATATTTCAACACATCCAAAACTCCATTGTTGTTGTCTCCTTAATTGTTCAGAATGAACCTTTCTTTGTAAGATAAAGTTCGATCCATTTATCCAAAAATACGTGTTGGGCCCAAATCCTAACAAGGTAAACTGCTCTAGGACATACTTTGCTGAATGATTAATAGCAAAAACAATTATTTTGTTGTGAATGTGTGTGTCTTATTAATGTCGAATATGAACTCCTTATATAGGGAATTATAAGATGGACTACTAATGGGCCAAAGCCTAGTAAGTATCTTTTGGATAAACATCCACCTGAATCAGTCGGTTCATAACACTTCCCCTGGATGTTGAATCCATCTTGAGTTCGCCAGATACCAAATCCTTTTGGGTTCGTGATACACTTTACCAATTTACCAATTACTTGGTGTTGCCTCATTAAAACCTTACCAGGAAAACCCAATGGGACAAAACCATGGTGAAGGAAAAAGAGTACAACATGTATCACTTCCCCTGATTTGTACCTCCGTATATGATCTTGAGGTTGGCGCATGGGTAGACTGGTGGGAACTCCATGGACGCCAAGTCTTTGAGCTGGTCTTCTAATGTGCACGTCCTGGACTGATAGGAAGGTTTCATGGACGTGGTGCTGTTGTAGACATGGTGAAGAAGCAGGTTGACATGTCTTTGGTTGGACTCGTACTTCTTCATATTTGTTTTCCAACGTGTGCATACTGCTTGTTTGAGAACTATCCATGTATGGATCCAATGTTATAACCTGTATCATAATCAAAAATAAAACCAAGCAAACACATCTTTGGGTTTGGTTAGTATAAAATAATCTCAAACATAATAAAAGGATATTTCAATCCTGTCCCATTGCCTTTATATTTGGACATAGCTTAAGCTTAGTTCAAAGCTCATGTTCATATGTGTATAACAAATACATCAAGGCAAGGCGCCAATGGCACCTTTGACAAGGGACATGTATGGTTTTATTTCCAATGCCTCATGGTCTGATCATTAACAACATATATGATCATACTGCACTTTGAAATTATTTAGATGTATAGTATTAAGTTTAGACTTAACTATGGTTTCACTTGTGAATATTTACATCTGGATGTGCCTTGAGTCTTTCTAGATTAAGGACATATGTCTTTGTCCAATCTAGGATCAAAGGATCCGTGACCAATATTAGATGGTCTTATGACCATGTTCGTCCTTAGGACAAAGTGGGTCAGTACTTGGACCGAGTGAAAACCATTCGACCATGGGTCTTACATTGGCTTGTGTCCAGACTAAGGTACAACTTCTTTGTCCTTCTTATGACCTAATGAGTTTATGTCCGGATCTAGGGACTATGGGACTATGTTACCATACAATGGGGCTAGCCATATTTATATAGTAAACATTTAGATTCAATGAACCTTATAGACTTCACACAATGGTTCATGCCTAATGTTTTGTCATCTTTTATATATGCCTTATTGATGCACAAGGATTTCATCTCTAAGTATATTTAAGATACTTACTTTGTAATCCCAAACAATCTTTGTTTGTCCCAAACTTAATCTTTCCCAAAACATTCATTTCAATGCTTTCTTTAGATAGTCTTTTGGGAAGTGTCTATAGAGGTTCCTAGGATATTTTTAGATCATTATCATACACTTATACACTTTAGTTCTCGAGAACTTGTTGCATTTGGCAACTCAATATCCTCTGAGACTTTCATTTCTATTCATTATCCAGTGGACTTATTCATAGTCGATTTTTACATCCTTTAAACCGAAAATCTAATATCTTTTCTTATGGCCAGACTTACTAGGAATCTAATCGTTTGTTGCATCCACCACAAGGAGTATGTCTCCTTTATAATTGATTCCTGGTCTTTGTGAGATCCTTGTGCATATGGTCGTGCCTTATACTTGGCTATCTCACCATGTTTGATTTCTTTTACTCACAAAGAATCATTCCTGTCCAACTGGTTTTCTGTCTAGAGGTGTCCGAACTATAGGACCAAAACCTCTCTTTCTTTATGAACTTAACTCCACGTCTCCTTATCCATTTGATCTTAATCTCTTGTTGAATGCATTCATCTATGGACGTGGGTTTATGATCCTCATTAATAATCTCATGTGCTACATTGCATGCATAGTATATAATTAATCTCGAGCTCGTTTGTTCCTTTGAGTCCTAGACATGACTTAACTCTTTGAGGTTTCATTGTAGCCTTTAATACCCTGAAGCTTGGCGTCCCAAGCATCATTAGGTACCTTAGGTACAACCGTATCTTATGGTTTCCTCATCCGTGGCCACGGCTTTTAGGTTTGTCCATCTTTGGATCGACTATGTCTAGGAGTCCCTCATCCACGGTTTCATTTGCACCTTTCTATATTTATACGAGGGATCTTATCTTTGGAATTCATTGGTCTATCATGTTTTCAAAACATGTCTTAGACTTAGTAGCAACCTGATTGTGTTCTTCTTGAACATCAAACGAATTTGGTGCATTTATAGCTGGTATAGATGACTTAGTCATTCTATTCGGGTCATTGGAATCTGGCAATTGTTTAAGCTAGCTTTTGTATACTCTTCTGGACTTTCTAAGTCTCATTCTCTAGTCTGAGGATCTTGCCAATATCAGGATGTATGATTCCATGTAATCTCATTTTATCCAGCTTATTCTTTTCTCCCCTTGATGTTGGATGTTCGGATTCACTGAGGTGATTATCCTTGTACCTGGCCTTTAATCATCCGTGGTTGGCTCAAGGTTCTTATGAACGTGGGGAACTTATATCAAGTCATATCCAACATCTATTCCCATCCTCTCATCTTATATTTCTGTGGTGGAGCGATAGAATTTATAAGTGGCACTTCTTTATGTGCTAAGATGAGGTGTGGCTGGCCTTTGACCCGTTTCAATCAATGGGATGGGTATCAATATTCATTTCTGTGTGTGTATGTCCATGTAGAATAAAATGTGGGTTTTATTCTTATCCTTCCCCCATGGACATATCATTCATTCTTAAAATACTTTTAGAATGTGAATCATGTAAAGATATGTAGCCTTTTTAGGCGATTTTTCTTTCTGTTCTTGTCCTTTCATTGTGAATATTCGTGTCCATATTGAGTCATGAAATGTTTTCTACATTCTCCATGATCATATAATGTTTATCAAACCCTTTGGGACGTGAGCACTTTAATCTATATTCACTTGGACGTTTTGAAGTAACATGTTTTCCTTTATCTTTAGTTTTAATCCGAATGGGATAAGTCTATCTTTGTTCTTGTGAACTTTTTTGATGTATCAATATTGTGTATGTCCATGTTACATGAAATGATTAACACTTACCCCCATGGACATATCATATTTGGATACTTTTAGCGTGAGTTAACTTAGCTTTTACCATTATACAATCTTCTTTGGGCGGTTTCTATTTAAGGAAACACTTTGTTTCTTTTGCCCATGGATTCATTATGAAACTGTCCATTCATCAATTCTTAAGTCTTTCACTTATAAGAATGATTATTGTAGACGTCCTCTTTTTGTGTACATAGCCTCAAATGTGAATACAATGCACACGATTTCTATATTGTACACGTCCTCTCTTTGTGTACCTTTGAGGCAATTGGATATTTGGTCGTGGATTTTGTGTCTTAAGATGTCTGTGGTTTGATCCACTGTACATCATAAGGGTATTCACATGAATGAACGTTTTGTTTATGATATAAAAGCTTTCATTTATTGATTCTTTCAAAGATAGCAACCAAAGGAAGTGAATAATGTTTAAAGGAAAATAATAAGGTATGAAATAACTAAGTAAGAACACTAAGGGCTTGATGTCGAGTTATCATGGTGATCTATTCTCTTATGCTTTGTTGGATCATCCTTTCTTGTGATCCATACGATCACACTTGTCATGATCCATGGGAACATCTTTGACAATTTTCCTTCATCTTTCCGAACCATCTTAGCTTTTCTTTTAAAGCTTTGCTGATAAAGAGTAGCTAGATACTTAGGAGTTCTGCATCTCTTAGCCAAATGGTTGTCCATTCCACAATTATTGCACAACTTAGACCATCCCCCATGTCCATATCCTCTCTTGACACGGTTGGTTTCTAGATCAGTCCTTTCGGCTGGTAGTGCATAAGCTGGTGGTAATGGAGTTGGCCTCGTAAACTCTCTTTCACTACTGTTCATTAGCAATTCATGATTTTTCTCAGCTTGCAACAATCTTGCTATTAGAGATGTATAGGTAGTGAAGCCCATTTCTCTGTATTGTTGTAGTAACAATAAGTTGGTAGGGTGAAAGGTGGAATGTCTTTTCCAACATATCTTCATCAGTCACTTCCTCACCACATAGTTTCATTTCGAAAACTATTTTGAGTAGGGCAAAGTTATATTCTCCCACAGTTTTATAGTCTCGGAATCTGAGGTTGATCCATTCTCGTAAAGCTTTGGTATGTATAACCTCTTGGATACAATTTCTATTTTCTAGATCTGTCCAAAGCTTTGAGGGATCATCGGTCAGATATAGACTTTTGAGTTTTCACAAATATGATGGCGAGTGTTCAGGAGTTCTCTTGCAATGCTATCGTCTGTGATGCATTCACTAAGTTCATCAGACTCAAGTGTGGTTTTAATATCTTGTGCCCATTGCATATATTGCAAGTAGTTTTCTCCTGAGATTATGATGGAGGAAATTCGACATCTAAAATATTTAGTGTTTCTCTAGTTAGATCTTAGTAATATGTTCTGAGGAACTGATTTCAAAAGTTTTCCAGAAAATTCTATAAAAGGAAACTTTCTAAAAATAGAAACTTTCTAAAAAAAAAGAAACTTTCTAGAAATGGAAACTTTCTAAAAATGGAAACTTTCTAAAAATTGAAATTTTCTAGAAATGAAAACTTTCTATCTACCAAATTAGGTTATAATATCGATTGGTTTAGGGATTTATAAACTGATTTGGTTTAATGTTTTCACAATTCGGATTTGATTTTTATAAGTTTCATAAACCGGTTTAGATTAGGGTTTAATAATCGATATGGTTTAAAGGGTTTCATAATTCGATTCGGTTTAGGGTTTTATACAAGTTTTAAATTTCATGAACTTTAGGGTTTGTTTATTAAACAAATTTATTATATCAAATCTAGAAATCTAATGATTCAATCAATCAGGGTATACGAGTTCTCTAGATTTCTAATCTCAATCGATCAAGATATAAACTTAAACATTTCTTTTATGAAATCGGATCTATCAAACAACTAGGGTTTGATGACTTACTTTTAGATCTCGATTTGCTCCTTGGTTCCTTTGGAAATCTCAATCTCAATTGATCTGATTAGATTTGATCCTTTGTTTTCCTTAAACAAATTGATGAAAGGAAGTTAGTAAGATCAAATAATAAATCGGCTATAAACAAACTAGAAAGAGAAGTTAACAGCCTTAGGTTTTCTTTTGACGGCGCGGCTTGTAGATGGCGGTGAGGGCGCGTCTATGATCTGATCGCGGCGCGGTCTACGGCGCTGGATTCTCCTCGTCCAGATCTTCAAATTGATATGTCGCACGTCTTCTGGATCGTTACGGTTTGGGAGAACGATCGATTTGAAGTTGAATCAAAATTAGGGTTTTTGTGCAATTGACGGCGCGCACTAAAACAGAGATTGGCGGAGCGTCTGAGATCTGATTGACGCGAGGTTTCCGGCTATGGATTCTTCTCTTCAAGATCTTCAAGTTGGTATATCGCACGTCGTTTGGATCGTTATGGTTTGAGAGAACGATCGATTTGAAGTTGCGTCAAAATTAGGGTTCTTGAGCAATTGACGGCACGTACTAAAACAGAGCGTGTCGGCGCGTCGGAGATCGGATCCTCGCGAGGTTAGCGGCGTTGGCTTCGTCTCGTCGAGATCTTCAGATTGATAGGTGGCTCGCCGTCTAGGTCGTTACGGTTAGGGAGATATGACTGTTTTAAGATGCGGCTAGTTTTTAAGGTTTTTGGTGACCTACGAATTTTGCTAGGGTTTTGAGCTTACTTCGTGCTGATAACGTGTTGTGAATGTGTGTGTCTTATTAATGTCGAATATGAACTCCTTATATAGGGAATTATAAGATGGACTACTAATGGGCCAAAGCCTAGTAAGTATCTTTTGGATAAACATCCACCTGAATCAGTCGGTTCATAACATATTTTATTTTTCACGTACTAATTAATCCGTTTCCCTTATCTGTACCCAATCTGTTTGGTAGTAACGCCGATGCAATTATTTATTGGTGTACTAAAAACTACGAGCGGTATTTGACTTTTCATAATTAGACGGATAACAAATGATATTCTAAGCCTTTAAATCAGTCAGCAGATATCTAGCGAGCCTTATCCTTCCACGTGTTCAAACACTACTGCACTCCACTCAAAACGTACAGGTACGTCAAAACCAGACGATCCTTCCCCCAATTAAAAAGATTAGATTTTTTTGTCTCTCACTATCATAGCCGAACAAGGGCAAAACGGACAATCACCAAACCCACTCCGCGTCTTTTATCGATAAAGCGTCTTCGAGAATCGAAACCGAAAGCACAAAAGAGGCTTATCTAGAATTACAAAATTACCAAAAGACCCCATCATCCTTCTCTCATCTCTGAAAGTATCGATCATCGAATTTGGGTGTGTGTGGAAATATCTTCTCTTCTAAAGCATCAAACTTTTCTTTGCTTCTGATCTTCGCCTTCTTCTTCTTCTTCTCATCGCTGGAAATTGACGTTCCATGGCAAGAGTTTCGTTCAAGGATTCTCTGAAAGCTCTCGAAGCAGATATCCAACACGCTAACACTGTGTAAGCCCAGCCAAGCCCTCTTTATTAATTTCTATGCTTTCGTCATCCAAAGTTTTGATTTTTTTTTGTATTCTCTTTCTGATTGTTTTGTAAAAATCTTATCTTTTGTTTTGCTGAGCTTTCAGGTTCTGTTTTTCTGATATTTCTCTAGGACCACAGTTTTTTACTTTTTTGTTGTCTGAAATTATTCTTTTGGGGTTTGTACAAAAGAGTTGGGAGATGGTACGGTTTGTCTTTGTCTTCGAACTAGGGTTAAGTCTGGTCCCAAACAGAATAAGAAGTAAGGAGAAGTTAACAACCCCATGTCAGTGATGTAATTCAACGAATTGGATAATGAAGTCATTCTTTTTTGGGAGTCTTTGTGTTTACGAGTGTTGACCCTCGAAGTTGGACAAAGTAAGAGGAAACTAGGTTTGGCTGCTGAGTCTTTTATCTGTATATATCAGACAATTCCATGTCTGAATGTTTGGCTGAGTGCATTTGATCATTGGTTATGTTGTTCATGTTTTGTCGTCACATCTGACTGATCTTTTGATCCGATCAATACTTGAAATTAAAAAAAATTGTTTTCGTGTGTGGTTTTCATCAAGTCATGTTTGATATGTCATGATGCTTACGAACAATGTCGTTTTTTTTTTGGGTTCTTAAAACAGAGCTTTAGATTATCCTCGGGAGAAGGATGGAGCTCGTGTTCAGATGAGGCTATCTTACAACCCGGCAGCTCAGTTTCTACTCTTTCTTGTCCAGTGGACTGATTGCCACCTGGCAGGTGCACTCGGTTTGCTCAGAGTTCTCATTTACATGGTACATTCTTCTCTCTTATTTTCTTGCTTCTCTAGAGTTTTTTATTAGTGATTATTTGATTAAAAGTCTTTTCAACTGCAACAGACCTATGCGGATGGGAAGACCACAATGTCGGTTTACGAGAGAAAAACCAGTATTAAAGATTTCTATGGTAATGAGTTTTAAGTGTTTTATTATGCAACATATTAATTGTTGATGCTTATGTGCGTTTTTGCCGTTATTATGAAACAAACAGCTGTGATATTTCCATCGCTGTTGCAACTAGAAAGGGGCATCACAGACGTGGATGACCGCAAACAGAAAGAGGTCTGCAAAGTAAGGTACAGGAACAAAGAGGAGATGGAAAGAGTAAAGCTCTCGGAGATTGACGTGGAGAGAGACGAAGAGTGTGGTATATGTATGGAGATGAACAGCATGGTTGTTCTTCCCAACTGTACACATTCTTTATGCATCAAGTGTTACCGTGACTGGTAAAGCCCCACCCCCATTCTTTCTTTATTGAGTGTCTTTCTCGGCGTGGTTCAAATCGTTATTTTTGTTGTTACAGGCATGGGAGGTCAGAGTCATGCCCTTTCTGCAGGGACAGTCTGAAGAGAGTGAACTCAGGGGACCTGTGGATGTTGATGGAGAAATCAGATACGGTCAGTCTCCATACAGTGGAGAGGGAGAATAAGAAGAGGCTGTTTGTGTACATAGAGAAGCTACCTCTAGTGGTTCCAGATCAAGTGTTTGCTTCTTCTCCTTACGATTGCCATGTCAAGTGAGTAAGATTAATAAGAAGAAGAAGAAGAGCTTTTTATAAAAGGCTAAACCGGTTCTGGTAAACCTTTATATGAATGTATATATAATGTTTTTAGAGTAGTAGTAAGTAAGTAATAATAATAATATAGTAACCATTCTCTTGGGGAAGTCCATTTCTACTTGCTTGTCTGTTTTTTTTCAAAATGTGCATTTGGCTTTTGGTTCCCAAACTGTGTTATTTTCCGCTGTGTAGTAAATTCATGACTCTAAAACCCTCTTCTTTGTGAAGTGGCTTTCAATCATAACAAATCCAACACTCTGTATCTTGTCTGGGGGTTATATTTGTAACTGATCCGGTTTAGCTGACCATCAGCTACAACACACACATGATTTGAAAAACAGAAGGACGAGACAGAACACACATCTACTAAAAATTATGTAAAAATTATGTGAAATATTGGTCCCAACCAAACGAGAGCAGGAGCCCAATAAACTTACCAGCAAATTTCAAAAGTACATCTGAAAAAGTATGAAAATCCCATATATATAAAGAAAAAGGCAGCAGTCCTAATCTAACTTCAATTTCAAATGCTCAAAAGAAACGAAGCTTTCATAAAGATCTGAAACAGACACACAAATGGTTCCTGTTTTCTTAAATCTGGAAACATTCACTTCTTCGATAGTGACATCTCTCGTGCTTTCCTTCTCTAAGTTGTAATAAAAAAGACGAAAGGGACCACCAGACAGTTTGTTTGGAACCAGACAAATCTCGCCGGCGGAAAATGTATCCATGACCTTCAAGTCAAGACCAGTTGCATATTGAGGCAAACGAAACGTACGCATAGACCATTCCTCTTTCTCAGCATCTTCCACGACCCACAATCTAAAACTACGAGCCTTATCTCTAGGATTCTCGACCACTCCAACTTTCCCACCGTAGTCGATCAAAGTTTTATCCGTAGTATAATAATCCCCAGCAACCCACATATTCTTATAACCCATTGGTAGAACTCTGCTCGGCACTTTGATCATGTTGAAACTTTCATGTCTAACATCAAAACTCATAATAATAGAATTGTCTGGATAATCCACATCTTCTGTCCTGGAGGCACCGTAGTACAATAAGGTCCCGTTCATATTCAGCCCCAAGGTATGAATCTCGTAATGGACAAGCAACGCACATAACATCTCTCCAACCACCAACTCCCAATACCGCAACCTTGTGCCCCTGCTCCTCCCCTCTCGGAGACCATCGTTCAACAGCGAGCACTTTGTATTGATCTTTAACACCATCATACCCCAAGCATGTACGCGGGAAAAATATCTTTGAATTTGAAATCGGGAAAAGTATGGACTTGACTCGTCAAGGGGTTACAAATCCCCACACCTTCAAAACCTGATTCAAGGCAGATCATGCACGTTGTACACCAATCTTCCTTTAATGTTGACTTTGTAGGAAGAAGCAGAAGAAGAAGACAAGGAGCGTGCGTTCGGGTTAGGCGCCGAGATTAAATGTATTTCTCCGTGATTGTTAAAAGAAATGAGGAGACGAGGAGGAGGTGAGGAAGAAGCAAAACTCGAGTGCTGGTTTCTGAAATCTCGGCTGGTGATGATAGATGACCAAAGCTTGGAGACACACTTAAATCTCGTTAGAGACTTCACTGGTAACCTTAAGAGTATGCTGGTCTGGAGATCGATTGGAACGTAGTTCGGTGTCGTCATCGGTGCAAAGATTAATTAAGGAGTGTAAGAAGCTTTTGTGTCTCTAGCAAAACCTAACTTGTGACAAAACCTAACCTCTATTTGAATTAGGGAAATGTTCCTTTTATATACATAGATATAGATCCTCTCGGCCCAGATAAAACAATTGGGCCCAGTCGGGGTCAGTTGATTATAAACCACCCGACCCGCTCAAATAATCTTTCTTTCCAACTCTCTCGTTTCTGTTATAAATCTGCTTAGGGTTTGTTTCACTCGGCGAGGGAGCGAAAAGATGAATCCGTTGACACAGATAAAGTGGACACAGGCTATAAACGCCAAAGAAGCAGATCTAGGGATCTCCGAGGAGGCTTCGTGGCACGCCAGGTACAAAAACTCCGCCTATATCTACGCCGGAGGCTTAGCTTTCGACCTCACCGAGGGTGATCTCCTCGCCGTTTTCGCACAGTAAGTGTACACCTGATTCAGTAGTGTTCTCTCGGTAGATTTTGTTGTGTTTGATTGAAGTTTGTGTTCTTCTTCTTGATTTTGTTAGATATGGTGAAGTGGTTGATGTCAATCTTATCAGAGACAAGAGCACTGGAAAATCAAAGGGTTTTGCGTTTCTTGCTTATGAAGATCAACGAAGCACCATTCTCGCTGTTGGTTCGTTTTTTTTCTTAAACTCTTCCTTTAATTGATTCTCTGTGATTATTACATTGTGATTTTGAAATTGGCAGATAATCTGAATGGAGCTCAGGTCTTGGGGAGGAAAATCAAGGTGGACCATTGTAGGGAATACAAGAAGCACGAAGAGGAAGATGAAGAGATGAGACAGCATAACAGGGAGGCACGTGGTGTATGCAGAGCTTTTCAGAGAGGAGAGTGTACCCGTGGTGATTCTTGCAAGTTTTCCCACGACCAGAAAGTAAGTTAACTACTAATTGTTTGTTTTGGATAGGACTTTATGTTGTTATGCTTTATTTATTTGCTTTTGTTTATGATGAACAGAGAGCTGCAAATACTGGTTGGGGTCATGAAGAGGATAAAAGCGCCAAGTGGGACAACGACAAGTTTAATGGTGCCAAGAAGGGTGGTGGCCATCGAGGAGACTTCTTCAGACCTGATACGGAAGAGAAGACTTACAGAGAAGGAAAGGGTCATGGAGAAAGGGAGGAGCCAAGGTCGAGAGATTCTTATGATAGGAGGGAGCAAAAGAGATCAGGACGTCTTGATGATTCGCAATATAGAAGACACGATGCTGAAAATGATTATGCAAGGGAGGACAAGAGATCCAGAACACATGATAGCGATAAGTCCAAGGAAAGATCTAGAAGGGATTATAACGACAGGGAAGGAGAAGGTTCAAGCCGGCAATCAGACTCATCATCGAGGAAGGATAGTGATTATTCAAGCAGGGATGGTCGACGTCGCTAAAGGGATATAGACAATGGGTATTGCTAGAGTCTCTAGGAATGAGATGTGTTGTTCTTTTACAAGAGTGTTTGGTTGTATAAACTGCTTTGTCCTTTAACCGTCATTCTATGTTTGTTACTTTGACTGTCTTGAATGAATGAAGTCGTCTATTGTTCGCTTACATACCATTGTTGTTAGTGGCTTTAGTGAGCCTGTGTTTACAGACTCAGGTCTTCCACAGGGACGAATGACTCTGGCTTGCCTTGTAACATATGGATTTATGCAACTTTTGATGAACCTGTCATAACCAGATTAGAGAGGTAAATCGCTTTATTCGTCCTAATTCTTTATTGACTTAGTCTAAGTGTCTAACAAAGAAAATATGAAATAATGTATTAGATAGTGATATTTATTGTTTTCTTCTGCTAGCTTGCTAGGTGTGATTAAGATTTCTATGAATAAACTGTAATTATGCTATTGATTTTATTGTCTTTGCTGAAACAATAGAAACTAGTTGGTGAAAAGTAAAATCATTGATGTGATGGTCATTGCTAAGAACTTGGCAAACATTCGTCGGCTATATTTTTATAAGGCTGGTCGTTTTTACTAGTGTTAATTAATCGAGTTTTCTCTTGTAAAGTATATATGTGATCAAAGCCTGACAGTTGACTTTGACAAAATCAATTAGTTAACCAATTAGCTGAAGTAACCCGAGAAAAGTCATAGCTCTATTTTACTTTTGAGGGTCAAAGCCAATGAGCGTTGAGTATAATCTGCTTACCCTATGGCCCATGGTGTATGTAGAATATCCTCACTCTATCTGCTAGTTTCTGAAAGCTATTTTTGCTATATATATTCCTCATAATTTCATAGGGGTTCATATGCTAATGCTTTTTCTTTGCTTATAGTCTCAATTTGTGAAAGGAGAAAAGTCTTATTTTACTCTCCATGGGTTTTCCAAGTACGGTCATGAGGCTGATTCTTGTATCTGCTATCTTTGTCATTGTGCCATTTGAACATAGAGACATGCTCTGCGCTCAAACTGTCAGATTGACTGAGGAGACTGATAAACAAGCATTGCTAGAGTTCAAGTCACAAGTTTCAGAAACAAGTAGAGTCGTGTTAGACTCGTGGAATGACTCCCTGCCTCTATGTATGTGGACTGGAGTCAAGTGCGGCTCCAAACACAGAAGAGTAACTGAAATGGACCTTGGAGGACTGAAGCTAACCGGTGTTCTCTCTCCCTTTCTAGGTAACCTCTCATTTCTAAGATCACTGAATCTTGCAGACAACTTTTTCCGTGGTGCCATCCCTATTGAGGTTGGAAACTTGTTCAGGCTTCAATATCTAAACATGAGCAGTAATCTTCTTGGAGGGGCTACCCGGATGTTCTTTCCAACTGCTCTAGCCTCTCATCCCTTGATTTATCATCAAATAATCTCGAACAAGGCGTGCCTTCAGAGTTCGGTTCCCTGTCTAAGCTTGTCCTTCTGTCTCTCGGTAGAAACAATCTGACAGGGAAGTTCCATGCCTCATTGGGAAACCTGACATCACTCCAGATGCTCGACATCATTTATAACCAAATGGATGGAGAGATCCCAGGGAGCATAGCCAGACTGAAACAGATGGTGTTCTTCCGAATAGCACTGAACAGGTTTACAGGTGTGTTCCCTCTTCCAATTTACAACATGTCCTCTCTAGTCTTCCTGTCCATAACCGGCAACAGTTTCTCCGGCTCCCTTAGACCTGACTTTGGTTCCCTTCTCCCTAACCTTCAAATACTATACATGGGGATAAATAATCTCACCGGTTCTATCCCGGAGTCACTTTCCAATATCTCAAATCTTCAACAGCTTGATATCCCATCTAACTATCTCACCGGGAAGATACCATTGAGTTTTGGGAAACTTGAGAATCTATTAAGGCTAGGCCTTAACAACAACTCTCTGGGAAACTACTCCTCTGGTGATCTTGATTTTCTTGGTGCAATGGCTAACTGCACTCAGCTGCAGTACTTGAATGTTGCTATGAACAAACTCGGCGGTCAGCTGCCTATGTCCATCGCCAATCTCTCAACCCAGTTAACCGAACTCTCCCTTGGCATGAACTTCATATCTGGAAGTATCCCTCATGGCATTTCGAATCTCGTACGCCTGCAAGCGTTAGACATGGGAGAAAATCTGCTGACAGGCAAGCTTCCTCCCTCCTTCGGCGAACTTTCTGAACTGAGAAAAGTCCTGCTCTATTCAAATCAACTCTCTGGAGAGATACCATCTTCCTTGGGGAACATCACTTGGCTAACGTACCTCTATCTGATTAACAACAGTTTCGTTGGAAACATCCCTTCTAGTCTTGGACGCTGCAGCTACCTTCTAGACCTGAACCTTGGGACTAACGAGCTGAACGGCAGCATACCCCGTGAGCTCATGCAACTTCCGTCTCTCATCGTCTTAAACGTCTCGTTTAACTCGTTGGTCGGCCCTTTGAGCGAAGACGTTGGAGATCTTAAGTTTCTGCTTGGTCTAGACGTTTCGTACAACGAACTGTCGGGACAGATCCCACGGTCCTTGGGGAATTGTCTCTCGCTAGAATATCTTTGGCTGCAAGGGAACTCATTCGTTGGTCCTATTCCAGACATAACAAGGTTGACTGGCCTCAGGTTCCTGGATCTGTCTAAGAACAATCTCTCTGGCCCGATACCTGGATATTTGGCAAACTTCTCGAAGCTACAGAATCTGAATCTATCTATGAACAACTTCGAAGGAGCTGTGCCAACGGAAGGGATATTTGGTAATACCAGTGCAATGTCTATCGTTGGCAACGTAAACCTCTGTGGCGGCATCCCGTCATTACAGCTTGAGCCGTGCTACGTAGCATCATCAGGGAAGAAGCATTCGTCAGTCAGAAAGATAATCGCCATTTGTGTCGGTGCAGGTATAGCATCAGTTTTGCTGTTGTCTCTGTGTGTGTTTTATATATGCCGGTACAAAGGGAGGATGAAGAAAGTAAGGGGTAGCAAGAATGAGAATGATCAATCTCTCTCCCCTGTGAAGTCGTTTTATGAAAAGATAAGTTATGATGAGCTTTACAAGATAACCGGTGGCTTCTCTTCCAGCAATTTGATCGGGTCAGGTAACTTTGGGGCTGTTTACAAAGGATTACTTGGGTCTAAGAACAAGACTGTTGCCGTGAAAGTTTTGAATCTCAGCAAACGTGGAGCTGCGAAGAGTTTCATGGCAGAATGTGAAGCGTTAGGAGGTGTGAGGCATCGCAATCTCGTGAAGTTGGTTACTGTCTGTTCAAGTGTGGATTTCGAAGGAAATGGTTTCAGAGCTCTAGTTTACGAGTTCATGGCTAATGGAAACTTGGACACGTGGCTGCACCCGGAAGAAGCTGACGGTGGTCCATCTAGAACCCTGACCTTTTTCGAAAGACTCAGCATTGCTATAGATGTTGCTTCGGCTCTGGTTCATCTTCACACTTATTGTCACTTTCCAATAGCCCACTGTGATCTTAAGCCAAGCAATATTCTTCTAGACGAAGATTTAACTGCTCATGTAAGTGACTTTGGTTTGGCTCGTCTCCTCCTTAAATTCGACCGGGAATCATTTCATACTAAGTTCAGCTCGACGGCTGTTCGTGGGACCATCGGATATGCTGCACCAGGTATGTTTATTATACTTTAAGATCAAACCTTGATATAATATTTGATCTCATTGGTAGTTATTATTGTTGAACTTGTAGAATATGGAATGGGAGGTCATCCATCGATAGTGGGAGATGTGTACAGCTTTGGGATCCTCCTGTTGGAAATGTTCACGGGGAAAAGGCCCACCGATGAGCTATTCGTGGACGGTTTAACTCTCCATGGCTTTACGAAATCAGCATTGCAGGAACGAAGAGCAGTAGATATCACAGACCAATCTATTATCCTCCGGGGTGCAGATGAGGTCGAAATGGTGGAATGCTTGTTCCAGCTTGTGTATCAGGTGGGAATCAGGTGTTCAGAAGAAGCACCGGTGAACCGGATATCGATGGCTGAGGCCTTAAGCAAGCTGGTCTCTATCAGAGACACGTTTATTGAAGACGGTAAGACCCTTTGGGTGACAAAGGCATCTATCTTTTCACCCGAGTTGTAGGTAAAGCATATACAGCAATAAATTTAGATCTTAAACATTTTATTAACACACAAGGCATGTACATCCATATGTATTATATTGGGAGCTTGTAATATATGTTCAATATATGTAATACGTTTGTCTTGTTTGTAGTGATCTTATGTATATTTTGAATAGTTCATAAAATAGCAGTCTTCACATATTTGGTATATCTATTTTCCCTCATTAAAACTGCAAATTTTGCTGAGTGAGCCTGTATCTCAAACATCTCATCTCATCATCTTGTACGTGGATAGATATTATGGCTAGAGAAGATGGCAAACTCACAAAGGATGCACGTAGGGTTGTGCATAAAAAAAGGGTTTTCTACATCATAGGAACTGTTTCTGTTAAATTTCTGATATTTTTATGTGAAAATGTGAAGCCTGAAGAGGCATTACGCGTAGGAAAACCGGAGGACTACTGTTTGAGGGTTGATGTCGGAGGCAATTAAGTATATGAGTTTATGTCTAACTTCATAATTACCGTCATAGCCAATAAACTCATTGTGATCTTTCCCCCCCACAAACCAATGATTTTGATTCTAACTAGATCCATTCTTCTACACGACTACAGTCGTTATGTTGCAGGTCTAGTTAATTTCATTGTCATTTAAGGATATGTCTTTATGGAGTACGTTGAAGAGTTTTGTGTACAGCTTTGGACTCTTGCTGCTGTCCATGTCACTTGGTAAGAAGTATCCGAGTAGAGGATTGTGTCAATCTTCTACGTATATCTGAGCTTTTTTACAGAATCAAGTCAATGCGCTGTGAACCTTCATTGTCATGATGAGCCAATAGAACTAGGTTTTGCAAATATTTTAGAGTTATGGCCGCCAACTTCTGTTGACCGTTGGTTGCTTCCAATCATAAGTTTTGTTTCCTTAAAATAATATTTTCTCTTTAATTATTTATTCTCCTATTATTGATGCATGGATGTTGATTCTTTGATTGAGAGAGTTGCTTTTTTAAATCTAACTGTCAATTTTCTTTGCTTGTC
This sequence comes from Raphanus raphanistrum subsp. raphanistrum, assembly GCA_019706035.1. Taxonomy (NCBI): domain Eukaryota; kingdom Viridiplantae; phylum Streptophyta; class Magnoliopsida; order Brassicales; family Brassicaceae; genus Raphanus; species Raphanus raphanistrum. Next base: position 11,652,360 of record CM033980.1, on the reverse strand, counting down.
TTGACAACGAACTTTACCAAAGAAATATACAAGTAAGTAGTCTTCTTCAGTTCCTAACATTCAAAAGACAAAGCTGCTGCAGTTTAACACAAAAGAACTATACACCTTTACAATGCATCTTCCTAGTATGAGCCTTATGCTGTTTCAAATACTTGCTCTACATACTCTTGTGCTCTGCTGTCAGGCATCCACTTTCACTGATCAGACGGACAAACAAGCACTGCTCGAGTTTCAGACTAACCTATCACCGAACAGCCGAGTTGTCTTGGCTTCATGGAACGAATCTTTTGATCTCTGCAACTGGACTGGAGTTACATGTGCCCGGAAACACAAGAGAGTCACCTCTTTAAACCTCAGCGGGATGAGACTAACCGGTGTTATCTCTCCCTCTATCGGTAACCTCTCTTTCCTCACAACTCTCAGTCTCGCACTCAACGCTTTCCACGGTAGCATCCCTCCTGAGGTGGGGAAGCTGTTCAGGCTCCGACACTTGAACCTCAGCAGCAACGTCCTCGGAGGTGGGATCCCACGTGGCTTGTCCAACTGCTCTTCACTCTTGACCAATGATCTGTCCTCCAACAATCTCGAACACGACATCCCTTCCGAGCTAGCCTCGCTTTCTTCTCTCGTCTTTCTGTCTGTCCGTGGAAACGCCCTCACAGGGAAGTTCCCCGCCTCGTTTGGGAACCTAACATCGCTCGAGAGGCTCGATCTCTCCTTCAACCGTATGGAAGGAGAGATCCCTGACAGCATGTCCAGGCTCACGAGGTTAACGTTTCTCCGACTTGCTCTGAACAAGTTTTCAGGAGTCTTTCCTCCTGCTATCTACAACCTATCCTCGCTTCTGTTTCTGTCCATCCCCTCAAACTCCTTCTCTGGTCAACTCAGGCCTGACGTTGACTTGCTTTTCCCAAACATACAAGTGCTGTTCTTGGGAGGAAACCGTTTCGAAGGCCAGATTCCATCTTCGCTAGCCAATATTACATCACTCCGGGAGTTAGATATCGCTTCATGCGACATGACAGGAAGCATTCCTTTGAGTTTTGGGAGATTACACAACCTAGAAATACTTGGGCTTAATTATAACTCCTTGGGAAGTTACTCCTCCAGAGATCTTGATTTTCTTGGAAGTTTGACTAACTGCACTCAGCTACAGTATCTTGGTGTTGGCGACAACAGACTTGGGGGCACATTGCCTCATGCTATCTCCAACCTCTCCAGCCAACTGACGTATCTCTTCCTTGGAAGAAACTTAATCTCTGGGACCATTCCTCTTGACATTGGAAACCTTGTAAACCTCCAAACATTCAAGGTGGAGGAAAACCTCTTGACCGGTGAGATTCCGACCTCCCTTGGGAGGCTTACTAGGTTAGAAAAGCTCATGTTACAATCTAATATGATGTCAGGGGAGATACCGTCTTCCTTGGGGAACCTAAGCATGATAGCTGAGCTCTATTTGTACAACAATACTTTCGAAGGAACCATCCCGTCAAGTCTTGGTAACTGCGGTTACCTTCTTAAACTTGGACTTGATTTCAACACGCTGCATGGCTCCATACCTCAGGAACTCATGGAAGCTAGATCTCTGCTTGTTTTAAATGTTTCATATAATTATCTGACTGGAAACTTCCCAAGCGAGGTGGGGAAGTTGGAGAATCTCATCCAGCTAGACGCTTCGCACAACCGGTTATCAGGACGTATACCGCAAACCCTGGGGAGCTGTCTCTCCTTGGAAGAGATTACTTTAAATAGAAACTTATTTGAAGGAAGCATCATAGATATCAGAGGGTTGAGGGACCTCGAATTCTTGGATTTATCCAATAATAATCTCTCCGGCTCTATTCCTGGATATCTAGTAAACCTCTCCTCGCTTCAATATATAAACCTCTCTGTGAATAGTCTTGAAGGGCCAGTACCAACTGAAGGAGCGTTTCGAAACTTCAGCCACGTTTTTATATTTGGAAACATGAATCTTTGTGGGGGCATCTCTGAGCTACAGCTAAAGCCATGCTCTGTGCAAGGAGAGGTTAAAAGAGAGAAGTCTTCAGTGAAAAGGAAAATAGCAATTGGCATTGGTGCAAGTGGTGTTACTTTGTTTGTAATGGGTATCATCATCTCTCTGTGTTGGTTCAAGAAACGTAACAAGAACGACAGAGTTAGCAATATGTATAGCTCCACAGCTGTGCCTGTACATGAAAGGGTAAGTTACGAGGAGCTTCACAATGCAACCGGTGGGTTTTCTGGAGAAAACACCATTGGGTCAGGGAACTTTGGTGTTGTGTATAAAGCACTGCTCGGTCCTGAGAACAGAGCTGTTGCCATCAAAGTGTTGAATCTCAGCAAGCCCGGAGCTGCCAAGAGTTTCAGCGCAGAGTGTGAAGCCTTGAAGGGTGTAAGACATCGCAACCTTGTGAAGCTCGTAACAGCTTGCTCCAGCATCGATTACAAAGGTAATGATTTCAGAGCCTTGGTGTATGATTTCATGCCGAATGGAAGCTTGGATACGTGGCTGCACCGAGAAGGGACGGGCGATACAACGGCCTCGACCTCAAGGGCTTTGACCCTTCGTGAAAGGTTTAGCATAGCGATAGACGTGGCTTCTGCTTTGGAGTATCTTCATGTTAATTGTCATGACCTTATAGCTCATTGCGATCTTAAGCCAAGCAATGTACTTCTGGATGATGATCTTACAGCACATGTTAGTGACTTTGGTCTAGCTCGGCTGCTCCTCAAATTCGACCAAGAGGCCTTCCTCAATCAACTCAGTTCGGCCGGTGTCAGAGGAACCGTTGGCTATGCCGCACCAGGTAAAAGTATCTCACACATTTTTCATGTTAAAATGAAGAAACATTGTGTATAACTTTTATCACTCCAATCTATTTTTTTTCTGTTGATTTTTTGGTGCAGAATATGGGATGGGAGGACAACCATCAATACATGGTGACGTGTATAGTTTTGGAATCCTCCTTTTGGAAATGTTTACCGGGAAACGACCAACGGATGAGTTATTTGAGGGAAATTTTACACTATGCAGCTATATCAAGTCAGCATTGCCTGAGAGAGTATTGGAAACTGTAGACAAATTGATTCTTCAGAGAGGTCTGATGAGAGTTGGTTTCCCTGTTGCTGAGTGCTTGACAATGGTCTTGGAGTTGGGACTTAGGTGCTGTGAGGAACTTCCTAGGAATCGGTTGGCCATGACTGAAGTTGTAAAAGAGTTATTCACAATGAGAGAGAGGTTCTTTAAAACCAGAAGAATAGCCAGACGTTGAAGTGGTTTGGGTTTCTCCTACAATCTTTGCAATCCTCAAAGGTGATCATAAGGCCTATGAAATAATGTCAACTATAAGCATATACATATATATGCTCCAAGACTTCATATTTTGTTATAAGCATGGAGTTTACCAGGTTTTTTAAATTTAGACTTTGCCTATAAACTCCATGCTTTTGCTTTTGTCTTATAGAGTTTCTTGTAGAGCGTTCAACATCTCTGTTGTTGTCCACTCATTGTAGCTGTTGCCTTTTCAACCGCTGTGATCATAGAATCAGGATTGTTTGAGGAGATGATGGATTACGGTGAAACAACATTTAATGTTGTCAACCCTTTTCTCACCACTTACATTATCACCACCACCTATTGTTTAGAACACTTTTATTCGTTACTTTTGAAACAATCCTAGAATATCACGTTATAGATTCTTTATAAATTTTGATGACATTCATAAGATTATATACGCAGAAAATAATTAAATTCACTTAAAACATATAAATAAACACAAACAGCAAAGTCCAAGTCATATATACCCTTTTATTCAAAACCATAAAATAGAATATAAAAGTTACAGATAAAGAGAACACCGACCATAAACCCTAGACACCATCACGAGTCCAGACAGGACGCACGGGCTCTCATCGAAACATGTCGCTTGTTAACTTGACCTTCAGCATCTTCTCGTTTCTCAAGGACATAATTCTCGGCTCCTCTGTCCTCGGAATCTTGGGAATGGTGAGCCACATTACTCCATCAACAAATTCAGCTTTAGCTTCCTTCACCTCGAAAGCCAATGGATTGCAAACCACAGTGCCTTCGTATTTGCGTCCGTCATGGCCGTACTCTGGCATGTCAGGTTCGTGGGCGGAGAAGTGGACATTCTTACCCTCCTCGACCCTGTAGATGAAGCTTAACGCGGAACACCCAGGCATGTCTACTCTCATCACATACGCGTCCTCCGTGATCTTAGTCTCGTACACCTCCTTGTTCCCACTTTTCTGGAACCGGTGTCTGGCTACAAGATATACACGACAGATCAGTAAGAAAATAAAGAGATTTGTTAACAGAAAAGACACTTTTTATAAGATAAATATATGTAACGAAGAAGACGTACGGATAGGGGGCAAAATCTCCGGCCGCTGTCTGTTGGAATATGATAACCCTTTGCCAGAGCCGCCTACTTTGCTCATGCTTGACAACGACGCAGTTTTGCTGATTTGGAAAGTGCAGTTTGATAAAAACGTGAGAAAGTAAAGGGCGTTAAGGATACTGCTCAGTTGCTATATTTATAGCGGATGGGAGGACAATAAGATTGTCGGTTTTGGAAAAAGGTTTAACTTGTTATATATGGGCCTTATGTTATATTTTGTGTTACAAAAAAATAAGGATAATAACGATTACAAAACTTTAGTTAGCATGGAATGGATCGGTTCCAAAATCTATTTTCCCACTAAACTATTATATAGCATCAGAACTCCATCAAACTATGGTTTCGTGCTAGATCTCTACAAAATACAAATTATAAATTTATTTTTCACGAATTTATAGTTTGGAATCTAGTTATTTTTAGATCAATGATTTTAATCGATTTACTTATTTTACTCGGTTTACTCTTAACTAAATAATTTTAAATCAGTTAAACCAAACAATAATCAAATTTTAAAAATATACTTTTAACTAAATAATTTTAAATATATAATTTTACTCGTAACTAAAAATTCCACCGATCGAACTAAACCGAACTAGAATCTATTCGGATTCTGGTCTTCTTCTCTATATCTTATGGTTTATTCGGATTTTAGTTCGGTTTAGTTCGGTGGAATTTTTATAAATCTGAATAAACCGAGAACCAAATAAACCGAATCGAATAACCCGAAACCGAATGCTCGTGACTAGTTTCTAAAGTATTTTCCAGTTTTTCACCCAAAAAAAACACTTATCACAATGGTATAATCTGTACTACAATGTTATTTCTTGTGTGCTACTTTACTTCCGTTTTTAACGAAAACACTAAAAGGAAAAAGAAACTAATAATGCCGTGAAGTTTACAAAAAAAAAAAAAACTAATAATGCCGTGAAACAAAATGTGGTGGGTATTGGTTTTATCATATAAAATTCATAATACTCCAAACCACCAAATGAATAGTACTTCATATCTATGTCTGACACACATTGATCTTATTCCGTAAAGATATGTATCTCAATTAAAAAAAATCTCTATAACCTTATTTAATTGCTTCTTCATGGCACGTGAACAAACTCCCTACGTGCCAAAAGGTCTGTGTAACAAAAAACACACATGGTTCATTAAGATCCGTCGGATCAAGAATAGATAAATCCGGGATGAAGGCCGCTTGGACCAGAGTAAAAGCACGTGCTCCCGAGTAAACCGCGTTACAGGGTTAAGTCAATCACCTGTTACCGTTTCTACCCGTGGATTAATAAAAATCTGATCTCTTCTCGAAATAGCACGCGCCATTCATAAAAACTGCCACCGGCTAAATCCGGTAACTAACTTTTTTTCTTCTCTTTTTAAGAATTGACTAAAATTTCCTCGTTCGTATAAAAACTCGGGTGGGCTCTTCTTCCTTCCTTTGTTCCCAACAAAATTTCAGGAGCTTAACCCTCTTGAAATTCGATTAACCGAACAGAAAAATTATTAGAAACATTTTAACGGATTCAGGAGCTTAACGGGAAGAATGGATGTAAAAGTAGCGACAACAACGTCTTTTCATTGGTCAGGACAGTCTCTGGAGATCCCTCACCGTTTACCGTCTCTCTCGCAAACCTTAACCTCCTCAAAACGTCGTCGTTTTCGTAAAAGAGGCGGAGATGTATCTGTCTTAGGCGGAGGAGGAGGAATGAAAGCTTCCACTTTTCTCGGAACTCAATCTGCGAAACTCCACCGATCCAAATCCTGCGAGCTTCTAGAATTCTCCTCCACGAAGAGTAAACTCTATCCTCCTCTCCGGAGAGTCTGCACCGCGACCTCCGGCTTCTTCTCCTCCGACCAAGAATTCTCCGCGAAGATGCAAGAGCTAAACACAAACAACGACCGTAGAAACCACAGGTTCGGCAACGCGAAGCTGCTGCTACACGAGTCCGTTCCAGGTTTAGCCTCGTTGGAGGCTCCCTGGATGGAGATGGTTAACCACTCGAGCATCGAGAGCGTCGATCTGCCTCTCTCCCTTAGGATGATCAAGAGGAAGCTACTACAAGAAGAAGAGTCGACGCTGCTCAAAGGAGAAGCGTCTACTACTACTTACTGTTCTATCGACAGAGCTTTCTCTTCTATGGTCTTTATGATCGAAGAGATGCACAGCTTCGCGTTGCGGAGTAGAGAGGGTGGTGTTGTTCTTAAGCAGGGCAAGAAGGATAGGCACGCTTCGTTGCTTTGGATGTTCCAGCGCGTGTTCTCTCAGACGCCTACTTTGATGGTGTACGTGATGGTCCTGCTTGCGAACTTCACCGTGCGTTCGGTTGCCTCGAATCTAGGTGTTGTTGCAGCATCACCACCGGCTAGTACTAAAGGCCAAGAGCAGATGGGTTTAGGAAGTTTTGATAAGATCTCGCACTTGTTGTCTACGCAACGAGGGATAAGAGAAGAGGAGCTTAGTCTGTGGAACTCGATGGTGGAAGAAGCTGAAGATTCCCCTGTGGATCGCGACATGAGGCTGAGACTTGTTTCGCCCATCATTGCAAGGGTTGCGTTGGATGATAATGCCAGTTACGCTAGAACAGAGCTTTTATATAAGATGGGTTTGGCTCAAGAACCGAACAACACTTTGCTCTTAGCTAACTACGCTCAGTTCCTTTACCTTGTCTCTCAAGACTACGACAGGTGAGAGTTATTAAAGTGCGTTGGACTCACTGAATAGAATGTAAAACTTTGGAACTTAGACAATTGTGTTTTGCTTTATTGGGTGTAATCAATCAGAGCGGAGAAGTGTTTCAAGAAAGCCATGGAGTCGGGAGAAGTAGACGCGGAAGCCTACAGCAAATACGCCATCTTCCAGTGGAAAGTTAGGAAGGATCTATGGGCGGCTGAGGAGAACTTTCTAGAAGCTATATCTGCAGACCCTACCAACTCCTTCTACGCAGCCAGCTACGCTAACTTCCTCTGGCAAACCGGTGGTGAAGAAACGTGTTTCCCCTTAGGATCTTCTGATTCTCCTCAGGAAATCGCTTGAGAGAATGGTGTGGGGATTTGATTAGCAGCAAAATCTGCAGTAAAAGAGTTAGTGACAGAAGTTAGATAGACGACAGAAACAAAGAGGAAAACTGTGACTGTGAGCAGTGTTTTTGAGTGAAGAATCAGTGCTGCTAATGAAACATTGCTCCTCTTTGCTTCTGTGTTTGTTTTATTCTGCATTTTTTTTTACCACTTAGAAGTCCATACGGTGGCAGAGTCCACCACTGATACTGGATGGGAGTGTGGACAAAATAAGAGACATGTGTAGATACAAACAGTTAATAATCATTGAGCATTGTTTTTTTAGTTTTGGTTACGTTTAACTTGTTTTGTTCCCAAGACATGTTATGCATTTGATTCCAATTATAAACTTGTTTTGATATGACATGTGATTTTGCTCCAATTATAGCAGTTCTAATTTATTCACTAGTGTTGGGAGTTCACTCCCTCCATTCCAATAACCTCCTCATTCCTCAAGAGACCTTTTAATAACCTCCTCAAGAAACCTTTTTTAATTTTTATCCCACCTTGAGTTCATAGTAGTTTTTGAATGGAAACTAGAAACACATCGAAACTAAAATGAGGAAACAAAAAGGGATGGTAGAGCTCTCTCTTCTCTCTAAAAGTTCTTGAGAGAGAGAGAAACTCGCGGTGGTCCCGATGTTTCTTTCTTTCCCCTTCTACTGGTGATTCTGGTGCATAGTGGTCTCCTTGACATGGTGTAGCCAGCTCTGGCTCCGGTGGTTCGCGGTTTTCATCGACGGAATCATCCGGCTTTGATATACTCCGGCGGTTTATGTTCAACCGGTTGGGGCTCGCTGTTGTGATTGTAACAAAGATGAGAGGTGGGATGAGCTCTCGATTATATCGATGGAGGCTCTCCAAAGTTTGAGATGTGTGGCGTAGCTAAAAACCCCTAAACGTTCGATACAGTCGTCGGAGGTGGGGTTTTTGGCGGTTGGGGATGAGGTTCCCGGCAGATTCCGGGATTAATTCGTTTTGTTATGATTCGATGGTGTAGTTTGAAGTCGGGAAAATTGTGTTTCCGAGATGGATGGGGTGAATTGTTGGGCGGAGTTCACCGGTGTTGAAGGTTTTTTCCGGAGAGTTTCCGGCGAAGGGTAGCGGTCATGCGGCGGCGAGACGCGTGTTTTTCAGAGTCTCGGTGTAGTGAACACGTGGACACCCATGCGTTTTCTTTGGACGCGTGTTTAGTGGGTGGCTCAGGTTTGGGCTTAAAGCCCATGTTTGTCGGTGTGTGTTTTTTTCGTTGGCCCTATTTGTGGGCCTCTGTTTGTATATCCATGTTATAACCTTTTGTTGGGCTTTTGGTTTGGGTTTAATAATATATCAGATGGAAAAAAAAAAAAAAAGAGTTCATAGTAGTTTTTGAACATTTTCTTGATAGACTAAACTAGAGAGAGTTTCAAAATACTGGACCTAGGCCCAATAAAAGAGAGCGGCTTTAGGGACATAGACGCATCATCACTCACTACAACACCGAAGCGTGTCTCCTCAGCATTCACACAACTCCTCTGGAAAAACAAGCATACTTAAAAGGGAAATTTGACTTAAAATATGCAATTTCTTTTTAACAATAACCATTCGCAGATAATCCAAGATGTATTAAAAAGGAAAACCAAAATAAAATGTATTATTACAAGAAAAATGTGTGAAGAGAAAAGAGCGAGAGGATAAGACACTTGGGGAGAACTTGTGCCACAAAGATCCAACGGCTCAGATTCACCAAACCTCATTATAATCCCTTTGTAACTACAATGCCTCACCAAGACATAACACATTAACACACACAGAGAAGAGAGGAAAGGAGAGATAACAAGAATGGTTTCTTCGCTTCTCATGTCGTTTGCTCCGGCCACCGTGAGGGTTTACGCCACAGGCAAGGGAACTTCAGGGAGCCCCAAGGAAGAGAAGAATCCCCTCGACTTTGTGCTGGGTTATTTGACAAAGCAAGATCAGTTCTACGAGACTGATCCAATTCTCAAGAAGGTGGAGGAGAAAGGCGGCACCACTACTGGAGGCCGAGGAACCGTTCGCGGCGGTAAAAGCTCGGCTCCGGTGCCTGTTGCCCCCAAGAAGAACGATGGTGGATTTGCCGGCTTAGGTGGCTTCTTCAACAAAAAGTAAAATGAAAAACGTATACTACTTACTTACTTTGCATTGTTTATTCCCTCTGTTTTTGCATTATCTATAATTCATCAGACTTCAATTTGTTATATATAGAAACTGCCCTTTCTTCATCACAATCCCATTTTCAAGACTCATGCACCACTTTGAGAAATATCAGAATAATATTAAAAAAAAAAAAAGAGTAATGTATACACGAAGAACAGAGCAAAAGAATGATTCGTATACAAAGAGGAAGTTGTTGTGAACCACACAATTCCAAGAAGCACATATTATATAATATGTATATGGCTTTTATACATCTAAGTCAATGATACAATTTTGCCGATCTCTTTTGGGAGACTGTATCCATCAAGAATACCAAATGTTACAACACAGAGCCAGTAAATCTTATAAGCTATCGCCAGAATGTATATTCCAAAATGGTTATTTTCAAGTGCTATATGTATGCTATGCATCATAGGCAATGGTGATAACTGATAACCATATCTGACCTTAGAAGAGATACATGATCTGTGTTAGAAACTGTCTTTATGGCTTATAATTGATGACAGCGCATTGTTGCTATTAACTGGTGGAGCTAGCTTTTGCCGGGAGCAAAGCCTCTTGCTTTCCTTTGACAAAGACTGCGAGTTCTTCAGGTGCGACCACCATACTTAACCACTTGTGCAAATCTTCACCTTCTACTTTCTCTTTCTCTGCACCAAAACATGATTAAGCGAAGCCTGAGGGATGATATCTTCTACAGTGCAAGTCAGTAAACAAGATTTACCTTCAAGTTGAGCGCCAAGTCCTTCCAATACATCTAGATTAGCACGTACAACAAAGAGTGCAACATCGAGAGCAGATTGTAACAGATTTGTCACTTCTCTTTGAACAAGATCAACTAGTTTCCCCTGTGGATTTCAACATGGAAGGTTAAACTGTTTCCTTCTTTCAAGGGATACCATCGAAACCATGCAATGCAAAATGACGTTACCTTATCTCCACCCCATGGTGAGCCTCCTGATTCGTCAATCCCACCACCAGAAAGTGTGGAGACAGACACAGGTCCGATTTTCTGGTTGAGACCATATTCAGCTACTGCTTTGTACGCCATATCAGTTGCCCGCCTGATATCGTCAAATGCACCTGTTGATACCCGCCCCGAGTAAACAACTTCCTCAGCTGCACGACCTCCAAGAAGGGTTACCAAACGCCCAAGCAGCTCATCGATGAAGAGCAAATATCTGTCTTCGTTGGTAGGAGGTATGTATGTAAACCCCAATGCTCCTCCTGTTCTTGGCAATATACTTAATTTCTGATTAACAAAAAAAAAACATGAATCATTTGCACATATTAAGCATATTTCAAACAGCAGAAACCCATGAGCCATCCATGTCTAAACTGCTTTCGTTGTTTACCTCTACACGTGGCTGTCCAGTAAGAAGTTTTGCAACAGCAGTACCAACCACTGCATGCCCAGCTTCGTGCCTTGCGACCACACCCTTCTCACTGCCTTTTAATCTTGCAGTTTTCTTCTCTATGCCCTGAAACAGGTGCACTGTCATGAAAAAGTTTGACGGATTGCTATACGTAGTCAGTAGAATAGAGAGGATAAAAAAAGTACTGCTATTGATCGCTCCACAGCTTGAATAAAGTCAATTTTATCAACAGTCGTCTTGCTCATTCTTCCAGCTAGCAAGGCAGCCTCATTTACCAAGTTAGCAAGGTCCGCCCTGCAAAATTTTGAAAGTTGGAAGAGAACCAAAACACAGTACAGCTGAAGAAATTTCAGATTAAGGATAGTTTGCAAAACCGTACCCAGTAAAACCAGTGGTCATCGAGGCAATACTACCAAGGTTGACATCATTTCCCAAAGGAAGCTCTTTCTTCAGCACATGCACTCTCAAAATTGATTCTCTTCCAACTTTGTCAGGCGTTTCCACCTAAAGAAAAATGCGTCAGTAAATTTTACAGAATATTAAACTGATTGGCAGAGTGAACTGATTCTACCAACCGTAACAACACGATCAAATCTCCCAGGGCGACGCAGAGCCGGGTCTAAGACATCAGCACGATTTGTTGCTCCAAGAACGATAACTGCAGAATTGCTGTCAAAACCATCCATCTCCTGCAAACAAGTTTCCAGAAAGATAAACGGGTCATGGAAAAAAAATCAAGAATGCTACTTAAGCAGAAAAAAGGATGATTAAAGAGTAAAGACTTTACAGTGAGGAGCTGGTTCAACGTTTGCTCCCTTTCATCATTGCTGGCGATCCTGAATTTACCATCACGGCTTTTTGCCACAGCATCTATCTGGAACATGAAAGGGAATCAGAAAATCTTGTTTACATATGTTCCAGAGGTAAAAAAAAGTAACCTGACATAGACAGATTACACTTATTCTAACCTCATCAATAAATATGATAGACGGAGCTTCTTTTTTGGCACGGGCAAATAGATCCCTTACACGTGAGGCACCCATACCGACATAAAGCTCTACAAACTCACTTGCAGAGCAACTTATGAAGGGGACTTCAGCTTCCCCAGCCACAGCCTTTGCAAGAAGCGTTTTCCCTGTTCCTGGAAGACCAACCTACAGAGAATGGAAACGGAAGGCATGAATTAGTCTTACAGGGGAGGTCCTGTAACCCATTACAAATACATAAGAAACTGTGCTGTCTACGTGACATCAAATGATTTGACTCACCAATAGGACACCACGAGGAGGACGTGCACCTAGACGGACATACTTGTCAGGATTCCTAAGAAATTCCTGCAATGTTTGATCCAATGTGTAAAAGACAAACACTATATCGAGAATAAAGCTAAGCACAAACAATCTGATGATCAATTAGCATCTTTAAGGACTGAAAAAAACCTACCACGATTTCTTCTAGCTCTTCCTTTGCTTCATCAACACCTGCAACATCTGCAAAAGTGATTGTTTCACCTCCACCAGAGACTTTTCCCCCATCAGAGACACCAGTCTTTCGGGTCTTAAGCTGACCTGTTGTACTCTGCGTCCGTACACCCATAGTTTTTTTTTAGGAAATAGAAAAATCTAAAAAAAGACATAGAAGTATGATGGAGATGTAAACCATGGAGAAGCTAAGAGGGAACCGTTGAATAAGCCATACAAGCACCGCCATGTAGAAAAGAACTAGCTGTTGAGACAAACAAACAAAACACCATTCATTGATAGACTATTAAGGCATCATCATCATCATCATCATCATCATCGAAGAGTAGCATATATAGTAAAGAAATGCGGTGGCCTTACAAATCCAGAGCTGAAAAAACCACCAGAGCGTTTATCAGGCGACCCGAACTCCACATTATTCCCAAGCATCTTCTCATACGGCGTTTTAATATCCCCGGGCCTTATGGTCGAATACACAACCCTTTTCGTCGGAGCCACAGTCCTCAGCAGAGACTCAGAAGATTCAGACAACCTACTACCACTAGTCTCACTCTCTTGCCATTTCCCATCATCTTTCAGCTTAAACAAAACCTGAACCCCATCAACCTCCACTTTCTGCACCTGGTCACTGTTAACTCTACTCAAGAACTCACTGTACGGCACCCTCACGAAACTCGTCTGAACACGTGGCTCAGACCCAGGTAAAGGTATCCCCGGTCGGAGCAGTCTCATCACAAACATAACGACGCCCAGCTGCAACAGCAAGACTCCAACCCCTTGCGCCTGGATTATCGGCTGCCACTCCCTCCTCTTCTCCTTTGACCACCAAACCCTATTATCTTTCCTCTCCTTCTCTCTCTTCTTCCTCTTCGACGGAGAATCTTTCTCTTCTTCCCCTTCACCACTAGAAGAACTCGCTTTCTTGTCGTCTTCTTGGCAATTCACAACAACCGTCGTCCCTCTCTTCTTCCTCGAAAACCCATCCCAAAGATTAAAATCGTTTCTCAACGCTGTAACCGGTTTCTTGTGGAGAGGAAGAGGGATTGAATTGGGGATGAACCGGTTTGGGTTCCGGCGAAAACCCTTACTCCGATCGAAGAAGAAGCTCGAAGTATGCGAATACAGTAGACTGTTGCTGTTACTGCAACAACGGGTTGCGAATCTGAACCTATCGTGGATCCCTACTGGTTGTAGGAATTCGAATTGAGTAATCATGGTTTTTTCGAAACCCTAGAAATTTGGGGGAAAAAATCAAAGAAGAGACGTACCAATCAATTTCATATTTTGGTTTTTATATTTTTAGCTTTTAGAATAGACAAAGCGGAGACGAGGTTTGCTGGGAAATACGACTTCGAATATTGACCGTTAGATGGAAGACAGACGAAACTGGTCCGTACGATATAGTCGGAGGATGACGAGTTGTTATTATCGCAGAAGGAAGATCGGCAAGGCGAATCAAGTGTGACGCGGCGTATGGAAACGCACGGTACCGGAGGAGTGCACGTGGATAAATTGGGAACGATTGTGTGAGCACATCTAAATGTGTGAGCACATTTAGAAGGTTTCTTGGACGCAAAACAGGCCCAAATGAAGCCTAAAGGCGCAACCACTAAACCCTACGTTTTTTGTTTGATTCAAAATCGCTAGATCCTTACTCTTTTTGTTAACAATGGGATTTTTGGACTTTATTAGACAACAATCTCCTCTAAATCAACCTTTAAAGTCTTAGTTTAAAGCATGACTGGCCAAACAATGTTTGAATCTGCGGCATAACTAGTAGGTACAACTGGATTGACAATATATAGAATGAAATAATCAATGTCTAATAGTTTATTCTAATAGTTTAATATAAAAGTACTACAAGTCTACAATATATCTTCAATAAAATAGAATGATTATTCAATCAATTCTACAGAAATATCAAAAATTCAAGTAAAAACATAACTGCAATTTTATAGGAAATAAACGGAATGAATTTAGAAACCCATGAATTTACTCTCTTTTTCTTTTGTTATATTTATGATTTATCTTTACTCTATATATGTCTTCCTATGTTTACCATTCACTGCCGTAGACCATGAACACTTTTGTAAAATTATTAAAAGAGAAAAATCAATTCTTTTTTTGTAACTTGAAAAATCAACTTTTTTACAAACAAACTTTATGAATGATGTAAAGCCTGTTAGGATCGGTTTTTATCTCTTAGATGTAATAAATTGAGAATTGATGAATTTAACAAAATGTAGTGAGATCAGGAAGAAGCAATGATACAATAATTCTGCACAAAATGATAAATTGAAAGAGAAGACTTGGAAACTTATAATGTAATTGAGAAATGAGAACCAATCTGGATCAGTATCGAAAATGACAAGTTCATTCGAGTAAAATACTAAGTCGATTGACTTATTAGAGCATCATTAACCCAACCACTCTAATGGGGGTGCTTAATAATTTTTTAACAATAAATGAGTGTTAAGCAATTATATTAAGCAACTTCTAATTTAATGTCCTCCAATGGTAGTTGCTTATTTAGGGGTGCTTAAAAAAATTAAACATTGATTTATTTAAGATAAAATTGACTTATTATATGAAACATATTAAAAGATAACAATAAAAACATAAATTGAAATAAAAACATAAATTGAAATAAAAACATAAAAAAAACATTAGTAAATAAACGAGAATAATTTGAAATCCGGTCCCGAGATTAGTTGTTGTCTCCTTCATGCCCAAATTTATGCCATATATGTTGAACCAAATCATCTTTCAATTGTTGATGCATTTGTATATCACGAATTGTAGTTTCAGTAGGAATCATATCGGGAATCATTGAATCTGTATTTGTAGAAAAGTTGAGATCGACATGTGAACCTTCTCCATCTTGGAACCCTGAAATATCATACCGAATGTATCCACCTCGTTCGTTTACCCACACCACATCATCTCGTTCGTTTTCTACTATCATATTATGGAGTATGATACATGCTTTCATAATCTTCCCAACCTTAACTTTATCCCAAAAAAGTGCTGGATTTTTAACAATGGCAAAGCGAGCTTGCAGGACTCCAAAAGCACGCTCGACATCTTTTCGGACAGCTTCTTGACGTTGAGCAAATAAAACTGCTTGCGGACTTTGTGGTAGTGGAATAGATTGGATAAAAGTTGCCCATTTCGGGTAAATACCATCGGTGAGATAGTAAGTTAAATGATACTCTCTTCCATTAACGGAGTACGTGACTTGCGGAACTTGACCGTGTATTAAGTCATCAAAAACAGGTGAACGATCAAGAACATTGATATCATTAAAGGTACCTGGAGATCCAAAAAATGCATGCCATATCCAGAGATCATATGAAGCAACTGCCTCTAAAACGATTGTTGGTTTATCCGAACCTCGAGAATATTGCCCTTTCCAAGTAAGACATCAATTACGGTTTCTAGCTAACCATCACTTCTATTTATCACACAACCCTATTCTACCGCTAAGAAACCATTTATTACACTTCGCCAAACATTAACTATGTATCTCAACAAACCTAAAGCTTTCAATGAAGTCATTAGAAGAAGATATTTACCTGTCTCGCGAAGACCAAATGTACTCCTCTGCTTTGAATATGTTGCTTCGTCTTGTAGCCTCCATCCTCGCATTAAGACACAAACACACAGAAACGAATCAAATATCCAAAGAGCGAAAACAGATAGAAATAAACTAAGCTTTGATCCTTCCATCTTAATTGAAACAAATCCTAGGTGAAAGTAACTATTGTTTGATGAATCCTTAAACTGAATCCTAGTTGTAACTATTTGATGAATCCTAGTTACAAACAAATCTATTTTCATCTATCTCGGTCCAATATCTATTATGATAACAAGCACTGAAGAGTATAAAATCATGTATAGAAATTACAGAACAAATCTATTTTCACCTAGTTACAGAACAAATCGAATCATATTTGATGAATCCATCTCAATACAAAACAGAAGCTTTACCTTCGCCGAGAGAGAGCTCCGTCGCTGTCGAGGAGAGCTCCGTCGCCGTCGAGGAGAGCTCCTCGCCGTCGAGGAGAGCTCTGTCGCCACCGATATACCTAATCGACGAGGTAGAAGGAAGGCTTCATATCCACCGAGAGAGAGCTCCCTCGCCACCAATACACCTAACCAACATATAACAAACAAAAAACGGCCGATCAGAACAATAGGATTCAAAATCCAAACACATGCAAAATCGAAGATCACAACAAACGCTTACCTGGAGATGAGAGGAGAGCCAGCGTCGCGAGAGGTCCGTCGCCTTCTAGGAGAACCACCATCTTGATTGTCGACGCGGAGCCACCGAGGGAGACGTCACCGACGATAACAGAGCCACCGAGACGAAATCGATTCGTCTTTCGTCGGGAGAGAGGATTCGAGAGAGAGAGAGAGAGAGAGACAAAACCAAGTTTGGTTTCGTTTCACGCGTAACCGAAACTCTCCCCTCTCATTTCTTGACACGTGCACACAAGCAGCGTGGTTTCACGGGCTTAATTAAGCGCCGTGTTTTTCCTTTTCCTATTTTTTTTATTTATTTTTAATTATACTTAATGCTAAGCGTTGATCAAAACACGCGCGTTAATGATGCTCTTAGACTGCTCTCGGTCAAGAAAACAATTGCTATAGCTGTGTGGAAGTTAGCACACGTAGTTGGTCTGAAAAGGTGAAATGCTCCATCCATCGGATACGTCCTGCTCACCTTTTCAATAAGATAATAACAAAAGGTACGTAACTTCTGCTGTAAATCATTACATTTTACAAGTGCAAGCTTTTCCAAAAGATAAGATTGTATATATGAAATACGACACCTTCGGGGAATATTACATACGAGTAACTTTTTAAAATGAAATTAATATACGTTGTAAAGTGTGAAAACACACACAATTCTTGTCGACTGAGCTTAGTTTATATATATGAAGCTAGAAATTAAGAAGAAGACACACCACACTCGAATCAACTCAAGCGATATTGCCGGAGAGAATGACCGAAGTTGCTGGAGAAGTTACCGCCATGGACTGCGTTTACAAGAACCCTAACGAAGGTGTAGAAGACCGGATTCAAGATCTCTTACAAAGAATGACAGTTGAGGAGAAGATCGGTCAGCTGACTCAGATCCACCGTGCCGTCTCATCGGCCGCCGTCGTTAAAGACTTCTTTATAGGTAAGTTTTAAAACCACCAAATAAAATAATTAAACATTGGATTATGAAACTGGACAGAGTCGTTGTTTGTATCTTTCTTCAGGCAGCGTATGCAACTCGGCGGGGAAGTCAGGGAATAAAGATGTGTTGTCAGAGGATTGGGCTGAAATGATCGACGGCTTTCAGACGGCGGCGCTAGAGACTCGTCTCGCCATACCAATCATCTACGGCCTGGACGCAGTTCACGGCAACAACAAATTCTACGGCACCACCATTTTTCCTCACAACATAGGACTCGGTGCCACCAGGTTCGTCACAACATAGAAATTTTTTGACCTAATGTGAAACAAAGACCAGTTCGGCTCGGTGTATTGATTCGGTTTTGTGATAACTTGGCAGAGACTATGATTTGGCTAGAAGGATTGGATCAGCGACTGCTTTAGAAGTTAGGGCAAGTGGGGCTCACTGGGTATTCGCTCCTTGTGTGGCTGTAAGTCTTCTCAATTTCACTATATGATTTCTTGTGTCACAAGATAACAAAAACAAAAACAAAAACAAAAACAGAAACAAATGAAAAGAAATAACAGAATCATATATCGTCTGATCATGTGACAGGTGTGCAAAGATCCGAGATGGGGAAGATGTATGGAGAGCTACAGTGAGGACACCGAAGTTGTGTGCAACATGACATCCATAGTCTCCGGTCTTCAAGGAACTCCACCTGAAGGACACCCCGCCGGTTACCCTTTCCTAGCCGGAAGGTCCATTTTAATTTAATACATATTTCTTAAACAGCACGTAATTTCTTGTTGTTCACAGTCTTATTACTTATACTTGGGTTAATGTGTTCAGGAACAATGTGGTAGCATGTGCAAAGCACTTTGTTGGAGATGGTGGTACAGAAATGGGTAAGAATGAAGGGGACACAGTAGCTTCATACCAAGACTTGGAGAGGGTTCATATGGCTCCTTACTTGAACTGTCTTGCTCAAGGTGTCTCTGCGGTTATGCCTTCTTATTCTCGTTGGAACGGAAGAAAACTCCATGGAGACCGCTTTCTCTTGACAGGAATTCTCAAAGACAAACTCGGTTTCAAGGTCTGGACCACAGTCATTTTTGTCCGACTGGATCAAGAACTGATTGTGATCTTTCTTTTTTATTATTTCTTTTGCAGGGATGTTTGGTTTCAGATTGGTCGGGAATCGACAAGTTGGGAGAACCACGTGGTTCTAACTACCGTGAATGTGTGGAAGCTGCTATCAACGCTGGAATAGACATGGTCATGGTTCCTTATAAGTATGAGAAGTTCATTGATGAGCTAACATCTCTGGTGCAGTCCGGGGAGATACCTATGTCTAGGATTGATGATGCGGTCGAGAGAATTCTGAGAATGAAGTTCACATCTGGTCTTTTCGAACACCCTTTCTCTGACAGATCGTTGCTCAAGTTTGTTGGCTGCAAGGTAGACTCAGCTTATATTAATGAGCAAATCATCTGAATAAGTAAAAATCCATTTTAAGGCTTTGAGAATAACTGTTTGAGTAAATTTGAATCTTGCTTTCAGGAACACAGAGAGATAGCTCGTGAAGCGGTTAGGAAATCTTTAGTTTTGCTAAAGAGCGGGAAAGATTCAGAGAAACCGTTTCTACCGTTAGATCGAAACGCAAAGAGAGTTTTGGTGGCGGGAACTCACGCAGACGATCTTGGGTTTCAGTGTGGTGGTTGGTCCAAAACTTGGCAGGGTCAAAGTGGTCAGATCACAATTGGTATGCTTCCACAGAGTGATTTCTTGCGTGACAAGATATCTATTATAACATCCTCCTCTGTTTTACGAATGCAGGCACGACAGTCTTGGATGCCGTCAAAGCGACCGTAGGCGCAGAAACCGAAGTAGTTCACGAGAAGGCTCCTTCAGAGGAGACTTTGTCCAACACCAAGGACTTCTCATACGCAATCGTTGTCGTTGGGGAAGCGCCATATGCAGAATCCAGAGGCGATGATCCTGAGCCATCGATACACTTCGATGGGGCAGAGGTAGTGAGATTGGTAGCTGAGAGAATTCCGACAGTGGCGATTCTTATGACAGGACGACCTGTGGTTTTGGATACTATCATGTTGGAGAAAGTGGAAGCTTTGGTGGCGGCTTGGTTGCCTGGAACTGAAGGAGATGGAATCGCTGATGTGTTGTTTGGAGATTACGATTTCACTGGAAAGTTGCCGATGTCGTGGTTTAGAGAGACGGAGCAGCTGCCGATGAACCCGGAAAGTGATACCTACGATCCGTTGTTCCCTCTAGGGTTTGGGCTGAAATTTAAGAGAGAGTAAATAATAATAAGTACGTGGGAGAATAAACGTAAGAGAAGTCAAAATAAGTGCTTTCTTGGCCAACTGTCTCTGATATCTTCTCAATTTCGTTTGGAATTGGTTTAGTCCGGTTTTCTCACTTTGTTTTTTTTGTTTTGGTTTGGTTTGACACCTGTTTGGTGTAGGTTGTATTTTAAGAACTTCGGATTCAGTTTGCTTGCTTTTGGATTTGGATTTTTTGCACAACCCTCTATTCATTGAATATACTTGTGGGTTGTTTTTGGTTGGGTTTGTTTAATTTAACTTTCAGTCACATTAAGATAATTTTCAACAATGAACTAGGTTATATAAATTTAAAAGAATATATCATTTCTAAAATAAAAGTTCAAATTTTTCATATTTTTAGAAAGTTTTTAGTTTTTCAGTATAAATATCAATAAATTTTCATATGTTATATTTCTGTGGATTATCAATTTTTATTTTTAGATTTGAATTTGAATTTGAATTTAAATTATAAAAATAAATTTTGTTATTTATATTATATTGTGATAATGTTTATCTTAATATATATATAAATGTATAAATTTTATTTTTTTATTTTTAACACATATTAAAATAATAAATTAATTTATTAATAACTTAATAAAATATGATTTATATTTACATCTAAGTTTTATAAAGTAATTTTGTTATGAATTATATTTACATTTAAGTGTTATAAAGTAGTTTTTTAATTAATTCAATAAGTCTACTAAAAGTTATTCAACAAACATATTTTATGGTGATGATATACAAATAAATTTACTAATTTTATTAGTTTTTGTAAGTTTGTGTGTCTTTTATTGACATATGTTCATTTTTAAAAATATCTAAAGTATATATAAAAATAGTCTAGGATGTTATTTTCGAAATGTAGTCTGCTAGTTTCACTTAATTATGCGAAATATAATCAAAAGAAAATATACTTCACTTCTTTACTCTATTTACATTATAATTATATTATATCTTCCCAAATTCATTATTTTAGAATATTAATCACAGATTTTATTTTGAGTATATTATTAATTTTTTAAATTATAAATCCTATATGACATTAACAAATATAATCATAAAACTACAGAAATTAAATTAAATTATATATAAAAGAATAATTTACTTGAAAGAAAGGATTGTTCAGTCGAAAGTGTTAAATTATAATAACTAAAACTCAAAACTTCCTTATATTTTTAAAAAATTTAATGGTGGTCACAAGTCTATCTACTATTTTGTAGAGAGAAATATTTTCAAAAACTTAAATGTAAATATATTTACATTCTTTAAATTAAAATGAGTATATTCAAACTGATTATTATATAGACAAGAGTTATCTTCAAATGATATTATATACACAAGTTATCTTCTGAATGTTTCACGTTTACTACATAAGTAATAAAATCTGATATGACTGTTCACTACATTAGTAACACAAGTCCAAACAACAAAACATTTAATCTAGCGGTTTAACATTCATAATAATTTAATTTATCGGTTTTATAAATCAAACAACAAAAAAACATAACTCACATTTTAACGTGGATCAGAATCTAGTTATATAATAAACAAAATAGTGATGAAACTAGAAAAATGAAATTAGACGAAGATGCAAATGAAGCAATCTCTTAGACATTATTTAAAAAATAATTTGTCATGTGTTATCACCACATTGATTTATAAAAAATGAAGATATGACAAACTAATAATGATGACATGGTCTAAAAATAATTGTGACATTGACATATTCATTCAATGTTGATTTATATTTTTGGTATTTTTAAAAAAATATAGTAATAACTCATAGATCATCATTAATATAACAATAATAATATAATAGTAAAACTAGAAATATAAGAAAATAATAATATTTTACAATTTTAAGATATTATTTAATTCTATTTTTGTAATTATATAATTTTTACTACAAAACAATTCCTCAAAATTTTATACAGTTTTTGTTTTAAATTGAAATTTTATTTTCAAGAACATTAGTTTTTTTAATATCTACAAATTAGAAATATTATTTGGTTTTACGATTTGATAATTATATACTTAAACAACATTTTATCTTAATTTTATCGAATTTAAAAGACCTGGAAACTTACAGTGTAATGATTGCTGCGAAACCGAGGACCAAGAAAACAATTGACTTAAGACTTCTCTTGGTCAAGAAAACAATTGGACTATAGTTGTGCGGAAGTTAGTGGTGCAAATCTCCCTCCATCGGAAATACCAGTGCATCTAACGAGTGCAAGCTTTTTGAAAAGAAAAGGTTGTGTCCTATAGTACAATACTACACCTTCGGGGAATATTACATACGATAACTCAATGAAATGAAATTATTATAATTTGTAAAAGTGTGGTGGAAAAGAAAACACAATGTTCTTGTCGAGTGAGCTTAGTATATATACACATAAAAGAAACTAAAACGAAGAAGACACACCACACTCAAATCAACCCAAGCGATAATAGCCTGAGAGAATGGCCGAAGCTGGAGAAGGTACCGCCAGCGACTGCGTTTACAAGAACCCTAGCGAAGGTGTAGAAGATAGGATTCAAGATCTCTTACAAAGAATGACCGTTGAGGAGAAGATCGGTCAGATGACTCAGATCCACCGTTCCGTCTCATCGGCCTCCGTTATCAAAGACTTCTTCATAGGTAAGTTCCAAACCACCAAATAAAATAATTTAAACATTGGATTATGAAACTGGACAGAGTCGTTGTTTGCATCTTTCTTCAGGCAGCGTATTCAACTCGGTCGGGAAGTCAGGGAATAAAGATGTGTTTTCAGAGGATTGGGCTGAAATGATCGACGGCTTTCAGACGGCGGCGCTAGAGACTCGTCTCGCCATACCAATCATCTATGGCCTGGACGCAGTTCACGGCAACAGCCAATTCTACGGTACCACCATTTTTCCTCACAACATAGGACTCGGTGCCACCAGGTACGTACCAAACCACTAACCTGTCTAGAGAGTTTTAACCGAATGAGAAACAAAGACTAGTTCGGTTCGGTGTGTATTGATTCGGTTCTGTGATAACTTGGCAGAGACTGCGATTTGGCTAGAAGGATTGGTTCAGCGACTGCTCTTGAAGTTAGGGCAAGTGGGGCTCACTGGGTATTTGCTCCTTGTGTGGCAGTAAGTCTTCTTAATCTCACTATATGGTTTCTTGTGGCCCAAGAAACCAGAAACACATTAAAAGAAAAAACAAACACAAACGAAAGAAAAAGACAGAACCATATATCGTCTGATCATGTGACAGGTGTGCAAAAATCCGAGATGGGGAAGATGTATGGAGAGCTACAGTGAGGACACCGAAGTTGTGTGCAACATGACATCCATTGTTTCCGGTCTTCAAGGAACTCCACCGGAAGGACACCCCGCGGGTTACCCTTTCCTAGCCGGAAGGTCCATTTTAGTTTAATACATATTTCTTAACCAGCACGTAACCTCTTGTTCACAGTCTTATACTTGGGAGTTACGTTTCAGGAACAATGTGGTAGCATGTGCAAAGCACTTTGTTGGAGATGGTGGTACAGAAATGGGTAAGAATGAAGGGGACACAGTAGCTTCATACGAAGACTTGGAGAGGGTTCATATGGCTCCTTACTTGAACTGTCTTGCTCAAGGTGTCTCTGCGGTTATGCCTTCTTATTCCCGTTGGAACGGGAAAAAACTCCATGGAGACCGCTTCCTCTTGACAGAAATTCTCAAACACAAACTCGGTTTCAAGGTCGGATTTTGATTTCCGGTTGGATCAAGAACTGACTAAATTATTTTTATTGTGAGACATTCTGTTTCTTTTGCAGGGATGTTTGGTTTCAGATTGGTCGGGAATCGACAAGTTGGGAGAACCACGTGGTTCTAACTACCGTGAATGTGTGGAAGCTGCTATCAATGCTGGAATAGACATGGTCATGGTTCCTTATAAGTATGAGAAGTTCATTGATGAGCTAACATCTCTGGTGCAGTCCGGGGAGATACCTATGTCTAGGATTGATGATGCGGTCGAGAGAATTCTGAGAATGAAGTTCACATCTGGTCTTTTCGAACACCCTTTCTCTGACAGATCGTTG
The DNA here is from genome assembly GCA_019706035.1 of Raphanus raphanistrum subsp. raphanistrum. NCBI lineage: Eukaryota > Viridiplantae > Streptophyta > Magnoliopsida > Brassicales > Brassicaceae > Raphanus > Raphanus raphanistrum. Next base: position 11,628,259 of record CM033980.1, on the reverse strand, counting down.
CTCAAGTTTGTTGGATGCAAGGTAGACTCAGCTTATATTAATGAGCAAATCATCTGAATAAGTAAAAATCCATTTCAAGGCTTTGAGAATAACTGTTTGAGTAAATTTGAATCTTGCTTTCAGGAACACAGAGAGATAGCTCGTGAAGCGGTTAGGAAATCTCTAGTTTTGCTAAAGAACGGGAAAGATTCGGAGAAACCGTTTCTTCCGCTAGATCAAAACGCAAAGAAAGTTTTGGTGGCGGGAACTCACGCAGACGATCTTGGGTTTCAGTGTGGTGGTTTGTCCAAGACTTGGCAGGGTGAAAGTGGTCGGATCACAATCGGTAAGGAACAAAAAAAAACTCTGCTTCTTTTCTTGCGTAACGAGAAAGCTATTTTAACATCCTCTGTTTTACGAATGCAGGCACGACTGTCTTGGATGCTGTTAAAGCGATCTTAGGATCAGAAACGGAAGTAGTTCACGAGAAGACTCCTTCGGAGGGGACTTTGTCCAACAAGGACTTCTCATACGCAATCGTTGTCGTTGGGGAAGGGCCCTGTGCAGAATCCCGAGGCGATGATCCTGAGCCGTCGATACACTTCGATGGGGCAGAGGTAGTGAGATTGGTAGCTGAGAAAATCCCGACGGTGGCGATTCTGATGACGGGACGACCAGTGCTTTTGGATACGACCATGTTGGAGAAAGTGGAAGCTTTGGTGGCGGCTTGGTTGCCCGGAACTGAAGGAGATGGAATCGCTGATGTTATCTTCGGAGATTTTGATTTCACAGGGAAGTTGCCAATGTCATGGTTTAGAGCGACGGAGCAGCTGCCGATGAACCCGGAAGCTGATGGCTATGATCCGTTGTTCCCTCTAGGGTTTGGGCTGAAACTTAAGAGAGAGTAAATAATAACAATACATGGGAGAATAAATGTAAGAGAAGTAAAAATAAGTGCTTTCTTGGCTTAGTGTCTCTTATGTCTTTTCAATTGTATTTGGATTTGGTTTAGTCTAGATTTCTCATAGTTTATGCTGATAATGTGTTATGTCTTTGTAATATCTATATTATTAAAGTTGATGTATAGAAACCTAAAAGTATCTAAATAACCAATGAGTCTAAAACGTGTTCAGTTCTGATGTATAGAAACCTAAAAGTATCTAAATAACCAATGTATCTAAAACGTGTTCGGATATTTATAACAAAAATAGTCATATAACCTGATTCGGTACAAGTCTTTTGAATATTGTTAGTTATATTATGATACATCTAGAATATATAATACTAATTATGAAAAATAAATATTGATGTATAAAAATATATTCCAGGGGCCAATTTAACAAAATATTAGTTAGTTTAGTTGAAATAAATATATTTAAAATATTTATATGAACTGAAAATGAAATCAATATAAAAGTAGTGTACATTTGGATTCAAAATCATTTCTTTTAACAACAAACTACACACATATGTTGATTTGTATACAGATTTAAATTACAATGTAATTATTTAACTAATATAGAAATATGTCACATTGTTTAAACAAAATATCAATGTAAAAGTATTGTACAATTGCGTTCTAAAATTATTTATTTTAATAACAAGCCAAATAAATATGTTGATTGGAGACGAGAATAATACAAAGCCAGAGAAACACATAGTTTACCAGAGACATTCAAATTTATTATAAAGAAAGTTTTACTAAGATAAATACATTTAATAATTACAAACAAATAATATATTTTATAAAAGTGAAAAATAATACCCGCCCTTTCGAAGCGCGGGTCAAAATCTAGTTCTCATTATTGTAATAACATAATTAATCGATAATAATCAATTCAGACGTTCAAAAAAAAAGTAGAGAAGAGAGGAAAGGTGTATATTATTCAATAAGTAATGCATCATTTATATATGATTACAATAGTTTGGAGATAAAATCTAATTTGGAGTAAGGAACAAGTATGTATAGAACTTTCCATATGGATATCACCACAATATTTATAACAGTCTTGTTATTTTGCTTATGTTCTTTGTTTCGCTTAAGATTTAATTATGGAAAAAGAAGAAAATATTTTAGAAAATTATTTTATGTTAATAGGATTTTACATCTGTCCATTGGGGTTTTGCTAAGTTAATTTTACTGCTAAAAAAATAAGGAATGTAAACGTTACATGAAATTAACTTGGCAAAAACCCAATGGACAGATGTAGCATGGTTAAATACTTAAATGTTTGATAAAGAAAATAAAAATGAAAAGGTAAAAAAAATAAATGCTTGATAAAATAAATTAATACATTTAGATTTCGAATGGTACACAGATCAAACAGAAAATACAGATCAAATACAACAAATACATATAGAAAGATAACGTATAACAAATATGGAGGTAACTATTTAAATTAATTACCGAATGATAATTTTATATTAAATATTAAAAAGTAAAAGGTTTTAACTAAAGATCTAAAAAATTCATGTTCTTATATAAAATAGATAGATATTATTATTTGTTATTGTTAATTGTTATCAACAATAATAATTAATCTAACCATAACTATATTTCTACATCTAGGAAAGTACTATATGCTTTTAATTGAGAAGTTATAAAATTTAGAAGATACAAAATAACATGAATATATAAATAAGTATATGTAAATTAACTATAAATATATTTCTATTTCTATAAAGTATTATATGTTTTCGTTGTGAAGTTATAAAATTTTAGAAGATACAAAATAACATGCATATGTAAGAAAAGTTCAAAATATTTATTTTCAAAACAAAAGTAAAATCTAAAACACCAGGTTTAAAATTTGGGAGAATAAAAATATTATGCATACGTAAGTATTTGTATATAAATTTCTATTAACATATTTAAAACAGATATTAAATAAAATAAAGAAAATATAAAAATATTAAGTCATTTTTAAAAATATTTGTATTTAGTTTGACATGAAAATGAATTAAACTATTTCTATATATATGTAACTAGTAAGGAAATAAGAACTCAATTTCTATTGACCTTCAGCATGTTTTTTGTACTCCTTCAAATAAAAAATTTAATGATTATTATTGATCTACATACAGATAAATGCAGTATAATCTGCGTTATTAATAGACTGCAATTATAATTTGAATGGAAAACAAAATGTAAATTAATCTGCATCACATAAATTGTATTTCAACTCTTTAGATGGGTTTGTAAAAAGATGAATGGTTAAAAAAATTAAATAAGTCGCGACAATAAAGTGGTCTGTATCAAAGACAACGACCATGGATTATGGGATAGATCTCCCAATTATTTGTATATAAAAATTTAAAGTTGGGAATGTTTAGAACGCCTTCATTGGTTAAATTTTCGGTAAAGTATATAAAAATATAATATTCATTTTATTATAATTTACTTATCTAATTTAATTTTTGATAATAAAAACTGAATAAGTATTATGACAAATGAAAATATATTTCACATTTTGTGTATTTTCAAGGAAAATCATTTCCCACAATTTTCATTATTATTTTTGAAATAAACAAATCAATTTCATTTAGATATATATTTTTTTCTGACATTACTTTTAAGAGTGGTAATAGCTACTAAGAACATGCCCATTGAGGGATCAAGCCCAAAGTTCACATGATTCCAAAAAAATATATTAAAATAATCTATTTTTATGAATCCAGGTCGCGTGAGGTCGTCGCAGTGATACAGGTTCATCACTGTTTCGCGGGCTCTACACCACGTGGTGGCCCGCGATTGGATCATTATTAATTAAAAAAAATCAAACAAAAAAATATCAAAATTATAGAATAGGGAATCAAATTTAAAATAATCAAAATATTTAAAATATATTTTGATATAGAATAGGGAATCAATTTAAAATATCAAAATATATTTTAAATATATTTCTATATTTAAAATATTTAAAATATAGAATATTTTAAATCATTTTAAAAATATTTGTATTTAGTTTGACATGAAAAATGAATTAAAATATTTCTATATATATGTAATTAATAAGGAAATAAGAACTCAATTTATATGGGCCTTCAGCATGTTTTTTTTTACTCCTTCAAATCAAAATTTTAATGATTATTATTGATCTACATACAGATAAATGCAGTATAATCTACGTTATTAATAGACTGCAATTAAAATTTGAATGGAAAACAAAATATAAATTAATCTGCATCACATAAACTGTATTTCAACTCTTTAAATGGGTTTGTAAAAAGATGAATGTTAAAAAATAAATAAGCCGAGATAATAGAGTGGTCTGTACCAAAGACAACGATCACGGATTATGGGATGGATCTCCCAATTATTTGTATATAAAAATTTAAAGTTGGGAATGTTTAGAACGCCTTTATTTGTTAAATATTCTCTAAAGTATATAAAAATATAATATTCATTTTATTATAATTTACTTATCTAAATTGATTTTTGATAATAAAAACTGAATAAGTATTATGACAAATGAAAATATATTTCACATTTTTGTGTATTTTCAAGGAAAATCATTTCCCACAATTTTCATTATTATTTTTGAATGAACCAAATCAATTTCATTTAGGTATAATATAATTTTCTGACACTGCTTTTCAGGATGGTGATAGCTACCAAGAGCATGCCCTTTGAGGGATCGAGCCTAAAGTTCACACGATTCCAAAAAATAATAATATTAAAATGAACTGATTTTCTTGAACCCAGGTCGCGTGAGGTCGCCGCAGTGATACGGGTTCATCACTGTTTCGCGGGCTCCACGCCACATGGTGGTCCGCGATTGGATTATTATTAATTTAAAAAAACAAAAAAAAATTAAAATAATCAAAATTATAGAATAGGGAATCAAAATTAAAATAATCAAAATATTAAAATATATTTTGATATAGAATAGGGAATCGATTTAAAATATCAAAATATATTTTATATATATTTCTATATTTAAAATATTTAAAATATTGAATATTTTAAATCATTTTTAAAAAATATTTCTATTTAGTTTGACATGTAAAAATGAATTAAACTATTTCTATATATATGTAATTAATAAGGAAATAAGAACTCAATTTCTATTGGCCTTCAGCATGTTTTTTTTACTCCTTCAAATAAAAAATTTAATGATTATTATTGATCTACATACAGATAAATGCAGTATAATCTGCGTTATTAATAGACTGCAAATAAAATTTGAATGGAAAACAAAATATAAATTAATCTGCATCACATAAACTGTATTTCAACTCTTTAAATGAGTTTGTAAAAAGATGAATGTTAAGAAATAAATAAGCCGAGACAATAGAGTGGTCTGTACCAAAGACAACGATCACGGATTATGGGATGGATCTCCCAATTATTTGTATATAAAAATTTAAAGTTGGGAATGTTTAGAACGCCTTTATTGGTTAAGTATTCTCTAAAATATATAAAAATATAATATTCATTTTATTATAATTTACTTATCTAAATTGATTTTTGATAATAAAAACTGAATAAGTATTATGACAAATGAAAATATATTTCACATTTTTGTGTATTTTCAAGGAAAATCATTTCCCACAATTTTCATTATTATTTTTGAATTAACCAAATCAATTTCATTTAGATATAATATAATTTTCTGACACTGCTTTTGAGGATGGTGATAGCTACTAAGAGCATGCCCTCTGAGGGATCGAGCCCAAAGTTCACACGATTCCAAAAAAATAATATTAAGGATCTGATTTTCTTGAACCCAGGTCGCGTGAGGTCGCCGCAGTGATACAGGTTCATCACTGTTTCGCAGGCTCCACGCCACATGGTGGTCCGCGATTGGATTATTATTAATTTAAAAAAAACAAACAAAAAAAATTAAAATAATCAAAATTATAGAATAGGGAATCAAAATTAAAATAATCAAAATATTTAAAATATATTTTGATATAGAATAGGGAATCGATTTAAAATATCAAAATATATTTTATATATATTTCTATATTTAAAATATTTAAAATATTGAATATTTTAAATCATTTTTAAAAAATATTTCTATTTAGTTTGACATGAAAAAATGAATTAAACTATTTCTATATATATGTAATTAATAAGGAAATAAGAACTCAATTTCTATTGGCCTTCAGCATGTTCTTTTAACTCCTTCAAATAAAAAATTTAATGATTATTATTGATCTACATACAGATAAATGCAGTATAATCTGCGTTATTAATAGACTGCAATTAAAATTTGAATGGAAAACAAAATGTAAATTAATCTGCATAACATAAATTGTATTTCAACTCTTTAGATGGGTTTGTAAAAAGACGAATGGTTAAAAAATTAAGTAAGTCATGACAATAGATTGGTCTGTACCAAAGACAACCACTACGGATTATGGGATGGATCTCCTAATTATTTGTATATAAAATTTTAAAGTTAGGAATGTTTAGAATGCCATCATTGGTTAGGTATTCTTTAAAATATATAAAATATAATATTCATTTTATTATAATTTACTTATCTTATTTGATTTTTGATAATAAAAACTGATTGAGTATTATGACAAATGAAAATATATTTCACATTTTTGTGTATTTTCAAGGAAAATCATTTCCCACAATTTTCATTATTATTTTTAAATAAACAAATCAATTTCATTTATATATATATATATTTTTATTTTTTATTTTTTTCTGACATTACTTTTGAGGGTGGTGATAGCTTTTTTTTTTTGGCAACAAATACTTTTGAGGGTGGTGATAGCTACTAACTTATTTTAACAAAAAGAGTAGACAAGGTACAAATTATTGGAGGGATAAACTAATTAATTTACCATTGGACTGCAGTGCTGAAAAATAAAGGGAAGTGGTGGCTGGAAATTTTGAGGAAAAGACTAAGAAAAACATGGCAGCGACGACGATAGACTCGGCATGTGTCTATAGGAACCCAGACGCGCCGGTGGAGGAGCGTGTACAAGACCTTCTCTCTCGCATGACTCTGCAGGAGAAGATCGGTCAGATGACTCAGATTGAACGCTCCGTAGCTTCTGAAGATGTCCTTACAGATTACTTCATCGGTATACACTACAACCACAAAACATAAACTAAAACTTTCCAAAATCATAGTCATATTGTATTTTATTTTGTTTCAACTAAGCCATTAATTAGTGTGATAATATTTATGACTTTGGTTCTGCAGGAAGTGTACAGAGCGGCGGTGGGAGTTGGCCGTTTGATGATGCAAACTCGTCGTGCTGGGCTGATATGATCGACGGTTTTCAGCGCTCGGCGTTAGCGTTGCGTTTGGGAATCTCAATCATCTACGGCACAGACGCTGTCCACGGCAACAATAACGTCTACGGTGCCACCATTTTCCCACACAACATTGGCCTTGGTGCCACCAGGTTCAACTTATTAATTATTATTCTCTTTTACTTTGAGCTAAGCTTAATTTTTGCAAGAGCGGAGAGAGACAAAGACCGAGAGAGTTACACATTTTGTGTATCATAACCAAGGCTATATTAAATCTGAAAGGTAGAACTAGAACCAACCCAAAAGGTAGCTTATGAGTGGGTGGGACCAATCAAGGTCTATATGTATTGGCACATCTTACCGATATGGGACGTAAAAGAGAGATTTGCATATAATGTGTTTAAGATAGTGTGTTTGGTTAACGTCACTTGTGCTTTTGTCTGGTAACTCGATAGAGACCCAGATTTGGTCAAAAGAATTGGAGCTGTAACGGCACTTGAAGTAAGGGCTAGTGGAATTCACTGGACTTTCGCTCCCTGCGTGGCCGTGAGCTCTTTATACATTTTTATTTTATTAACAATATTAGAATTACTGATTTATAAATAATATTGAATGAAATGTTGTTAACTCACAGGTTCTGGGAGATCCGAGGTGGGGACGATGCTACGAAAGTTACAGTGAAGCTGCTAAAATTGTTTGTGAGATGAGTTCGATTATCTCGGGCCTACAAGGCGAGCCACCGGAAGAACACCCTAACGGTTACCCTTTTCTTGCAGGAAGGTATATCACATATAATGCTACTACACTATATAGTATGCTTAATTCTTGTCAGTTTCTGATGAGATTTTAAATCTTGATGATAGAAACAATCTTGTCGCTTGTGCAAAACACTTTGTTGGAGATGGTGGTACTGATAAGGGTTTAAGCGAAGGCAACACCATTGCATCTTTCCAAGACTTGGAGAAAATACATGTTGCACCTTATCTGAATTGTATCTCTCAGGGAGTCTGTACCGTTATGGCCTCTTTTTCTAGTTGGAATGGAAGTAGACTCCACTCTGACTACTTTCTCTTAACTGAAGTTCTCAAAGAGAAACTTGGTTTCAAGGTTGATTGAATATGATAAAAAAGAATGTAAATAAGCTAGAAGTGTATGCATTCCGCTGGTTTGATTAACTTTGTTTTTTTTTTTGTTACTAGGGATTTTTAGTTTCAGACTGGGATGGTTTGGAGACGATCAGCGAGCCACAAGGTTCAGACAACCGTAACTGTGTCAAACTCGGTATCAATGCTGGAATCGACATGGTACCGAATGAATATTTTTCACTGGCTTGGGGTTTCTGAAAAGAGACAAAGATTGTTAATCAATATTATTTGCAGGTGATGGTACCTTTCAAGTACCAACAATTCACAGAAGACCTCACTGATCTGGTTGAGTCAGGGGAAGTACCAATGGCTCGAATCAATGATGCTGTTGAAAGAATACTTAGAGTGAAGTTTGTATCTGGTCTCTTTGAATATCCTCTCACAGACAGATCTTTGTTGCCTACTGTTGGTTGCAAGGTGGGCTCTTAACTCTTGAGAGCTGCCATTATTCTAATCTAAGTCATATGGGAGCATCATTTACTCTGTTCCCACATTAATTCGCAGGAACATAGAGAAGTTGCACGCGAAGCAGTTAGAAAGTCCTTAGTTTTGCTAAAGAATGGCAAAAATGTTGATAAACCATTTTTGCCGCTAGATCGTACGGCCGAGAGGATTCTAGTGGTTGGAACGCACGCTGACGATCTTGGTAACCAGTGTGGCGGATGGACAAAGACAAAATCTGGTCAAAGCGGGAAAATCACTATTGGTAATAAAACAAATTACATTTGCATACGGCAGTAACTATTATTTGATCATATATATATATATATGGTTTTGTTTTTGAAAATGTAGGCACAACGCTTTTGGATGCCATAAAAGCTGCAGTTGGAGACAAAACCGAAGTGATCTATGAGAAAACTCCATCAAAAGAAACATTAGCCTCGTGTGAAGGCTTCTCCTACGCTATCATTGCACTGGGGGAGCCTCCCTACGCAGAGATGAGAGGCGATAACTCTGAGCTCACAATGCCTTTAAATGGTAACGACATTGTAACTTCGGTTGCAGAGAAAATCCCGAGTCTGGTGATTTTGTTTACAGGACGGCCAATGGTTCTTGAGATGCCGATTCTTGAAGAGACTGAGGCTTTGGTCGCCGCTTGGTTCCCTGGAACCGAAGGGCAAGGAATGGCTGATGTTATATTTGGAGATTATGATTTCGAAGGGAAGTTACCAGTGACCTGGTTCAAACGGGTAGACCAGTTGCCACTTAAAGCTGATGACAATTTGTATGACCCATTGTTTCCTCTTGGTTTCGGTCTCAATTGCAATTCCAGTTAACTGGTTTAGCTTCACTCGTCTGTTCAAGTGTCTGGTGCAATTTACCGCTAGCTTGTTGTGTTCAATTTCGTGGATATGAATATCTTTTTTTTGGTAGGATCGTGGATATGAATATCTATATATATATAAAAATTATGTTACCTTGAACAAAAATATATCGTTTTTGTTTAATATTTTTTTTTAAAAGTTAATATTTATCTTTTATAATTTTATTTCTTCAGTAGCTTTAAAAACACAAATTATATTTTTGTAAAAAATAAAAATTACTTTCAAATAGTTTTTCACAATTATTTTTATTTGTAATTATTTTAAAAATTCAAATTACAATCAAATATTTTTAATAAAATATAATTGTAAAATATTATGTAACATTAATTTTCTTTTTTTAAATCCTAAAAGAACTGTAAGACATAATTTTTGTAAGGAGATTTTTTTTCTTCTAAATCTCTTTTAGATCCTAAATAAAAGAGACTTGTATCATATTTTTGATACATATCACAATTAGAAAAATAAAAAGAAAAATTTACTTTCAATTAGTTTTTTACAATTATTTTTTTTGTTTAGAATTTAAAAAATAAAAATTACTATCAAATTTTTAACAATATATAATTTAAAGACTATTTAACAATAATTGTATTATATTTTTGATACATCTCACAATCTTATCTAAAAATTTGTCAACACATGTCATAATTATGTTAATTATTAATTTTGAAAAACTAAATTTTATATAATAAAATAAAATAAATAGGAAAATAAATCGAAAAATATTATTAATAAATTTTGAAAGAATTTTGTTCCACCACAATAGTTAAGCTGCTGAAAAGGAGAGAGTATCACATATGATTTGATTTGTTTGTTACCAACTGAGTGAGATTGAGCAGGTAAAGAAATCCACAAATTAAAGGAAAGAACATAGAATAAACATTTACAAGAATTACAAGAATTAGCTATTGCCTAGAACTCGTTATGATCCTATCTGATCGCAATTACCTCCGCTCTTACCCAAATTCCACTATATAAAAAGGACACGCACCTCTTCTTCAGACTTGGATTGGATCAAACATCAACAACAACTATGTCGGATCTCTCTCTTCCTCCAGATTCTCTTTTCCTCGGTTTCGACAGCTCTACCCAGTAATGTCCTCTTGTCAGAGAAATTGATATTTTTTTGTTTTTGATCTGATTCGTGATTCTGTGTTTAGGTCGTTGAAAGCAACAGTGTTGGACTCATCCCTCAACATCGTCACGACCGAACTCGTCCACTTCGATACCGAACTCCCCCACTACAAAACCAAAGACGGCGTCTACAGAGACCCCACCGTCAACGGCAGAATCGTCTCCCCTACTCTCATGTGGGTGGAGGCCCTCGATCTCATACTCCACAAGCTCTCCGCCGCCGACAACAATCTCGACCTCGAGAAAGTCATCGCCGTCTCCGGGAGCGGCCAGCAGCACGGCAGCGTCTACTGGGCGAAGGGAAGCTCCGAGATCCTGCGTTCTCTCGATCCGAGCAGACCTCTCAGGGATCAGCTCCGAGGCGCCTTCTCCGTCGAGGAGTCTCCGGTGTGGATGGACAGCAGCACCACGGCGGAGTGCAGGGAGATCGAGAGCGCCGTGGGAGGGGGCATGGTGTTGTCTGAGATCACTGGGTCACGTGCTTACGAGCGTTACACTGGGCCTCAGATTAGGAAGCTTTTCACCGGTGAGGCGGGTTTGGGTTTGTGTGCGAGGACTGAGAGGATCTCGCTCGTTAGCTCGTTCATGGCGTCTTTGTTGATTGGAGATTATGCTTCGATTGATGAGACTGATGGCGCTGGGATGAATTTGATGGATGTTAAGAGACGTTGTTGGTCTAAGGAAGCGTTAGAGGTTTTTGTTGGGCATTTCTTTTTTTTTTCTTCTTTTAAGAAATGGATATTAAAAAATGGATTGTTTACTGATTGGTCATTTTTTTATTTTATTTTGTGGTTTTTGAAGGCTACAGCTACGGGTTTGGAGGAAAAGCTTGGGAAGTTAGCACCTGCCTATGCTACTGCTGGTTCCATTTCTCAGTATTTTGTTCAGAGGTTTGTTGTATCTCTGAGACTCTGAAGGCTTGTGTCTTTCTCAACTAGTTAAAAGAAGATACATCTTTGCTGTTGGTTTGTTGCAGATACGGTTTTGAAAAGAACTGTGTGGTTGTGCAGTGGTCAGGAGACAATCCTAATAGTTTGGCAGGTACAGCAGAGATTCAACAATTTTATGTGTACTGAAAATGTGTTATAATGCTACTGGATTCTTTTTGTATATGGAAATACAAAGTTGTTGTCGGATGATGAGGTTATTATTATACCACACGTTGTGCAGGTCTAACTCTTAGTACTCCAGGAGATCTTGCGATAAGTCTTGGGACCAGTGACACGGCAAGGGCTCTTGTTGTTTCTTTCCTGTTAGAGATTATTTTTTAGAAAACAGACTTGTGTGTGTCCTTACCCATTTGAAATACAGGTGTTTGGGATTACCAAAGAACATCAACCCAGTCTTGAAGGCCATGTGTTTCCTAATCCCGTGGATCCCGAGAGTTACATGGTAATGTTGGTATACAAGAATGCTTCTCTCACCCGTGAAGGTAAGTAATTAGAGTTCCATTAACTGCAAACTTCCACGTTATCAGGACTCTGTTTGATTTTCAGAACATGTGGCTTTTCCGTTTCAGAAATTCGTGACCGTTGCGCTGAGGGATCTTGGGATGTTTTTAACAAGTATTTGGAACAAACACAGCCACTCAATGGTAAAAGTTTATATTATTCCTTAATCCTTCATATATTTTTGTTTTTGTTTTCTTAATGCACAAGTGGATGATCCATTTAGATGGGAAACTGGGCTTTTACTACACTGAAAATGAAATCCTTCCCCCACTTCCCGGTGAGTGCTATTCTCCTTTTCCATGCCATTCCACACGCTTAAATTTTTACTAATATCTTTCTCCCAATTGCTTTTAGTTGGCTCTCATCGCTACATTCTTGATAACTTCTCTGGTGAGTCTCTTGAGGGTGTAAAGGAACGTGAGGTCAAAGAGTTCGACCCTCCCTCAGAGGTAATCAAAGTGCAACACACACTCTTCTTCCCCCATGAGGCAATTTACATTTCTTTGATTCTTATCCAACAATGTCAGGTTAGGGCATTGATTGAAGGACAGTTTCTTTCAAAGCGAGCTCATGCTGAGAGATTTGGCATGCCTTCCCCTCCAATCCGAATTATAGCCACAGGTGGTGCTTCTGCTAACGAGAATATTCTGAGTATGATCTCTGCAATCTTCGGATGTGATGTTTATACTGTCCAAAGGCCTGGTAACTCTTATTTACATACGCACAAGTTGCAGCAGCTTCCTTGCTTACTCACTGATCGTTGGAAAATTGCGTGTGTGTGTGTTTTGTGCACAGATTCAGCATCACTCGGAGCTGCACTGAGAGCTGCTCATGGCTGGCTCTGCAACAAAAAAGGAACCTTTGTGCCCATCTCCTGTCTCTACGAGGGGAAATTGGAGAAGACGTCTCTAAACTGCAAGCTCAAGGTAAAAGCAGGAGACGATAATGTGGCTTGCTCCTACGGTTTGTTGATGAAGAAGAGGATGGAAATAGAAAAGAAGCTTGTGGAGAAGTTAGGACACTTCTGAATTTAAAATAAAAAATTATCTTAGTCTTTAAGAGTTTAATAGCTTTATAATTGTTGAACAAATTAATAAGATCTACTAAAAATATGCTTTGCTTGTCTCTCGAAATAAAAGAAAACTATATCATAAACAGATACTTAACTCCTCGTTAGCAGAAGCACCACCTGTGGCTATAATTCCAAGAACACTCCATCAAAAGAGACCTTAGCTTCGGCCCTTGGGTGAATGTTTTTCTTTCGTCATTGTTGCAGTCGGGGAACCTCCCTACGCAGAGATGAGAGGCGATAACTCTGAAATCACGATACCTTTAAATGCTAACACTGTAACCCCAGTTGCAGATAAAAATCTTGAGTCTACTAATTTTGTTTACAGGACTTGCTCGCTGTTTGGTTTCTCTGGAATGGAACAGAAGGGCAAGGAATGGCTGATCTCATGTTTGGAAATTATGACTTCGAAACGAAATTACTAGTGAGCTGGTTAAAACGTGTTAATCTACTCCACTCAATACTAAATGCGTTTTCACCAGAACCGATCAAAACAGCTATAGATAAGGTGTTGACCAGTTAACACTGAATGATGATGCAAATTTGAATGAACCATTGTTTCCTCTTGTGTCTGGTCTTATTGCAAATTCGGTTAAATGGTTTAGCTGCACTAGTTTGTTCAAGTATCGGTTGACAAAGTTTTGTCAAGATAAATGGTGTGATGAGCTCTATGTTTTCTTCTTGGATTATTCAGGGGTTAATAAGCTCTTTGGTTTGCTACTCTTTTTCAACCCTTTGGTATGTTTAGTTTAACCAATATTTGTATGCAACAAAAAGACACACAGCTAATTATGCATAAGTTCTTTGGTATAAAAGCTAATTTCTCTTGTTTTAACGTGTTTTTTTTTTTTTGAAACTAAAACAATTTTGTAATTGTAAGCCAACTATGTGACCATGTAGGTAGGGATCACTGAAAAGAACCCGACAAAAAGTTAAATAGTTTTTTTTTTTTTTTGACTAAAAATGGTTAAATAGTTGGGTACTCAATTTAGAAGTTTTAACGTGTTACTCTCTCTCTATCGTATTTTATAAGATATTTTAGAAAAATATAAGTTATAGTATATATGTTAAAAGTAATTTTTTTATAAAAATACGTTTGTATCTTTTATTTTTGACTTTTTAAACTATTTTGATTTTTATACTGAAAACTCTATTTATTTTTTAATAACAGAAAATTTAATACAATGTAAAAATTGTTGTAACAAATAAATACAGTTTCAAAAAAAAATTAAATAGATGTATTTTGACATACAAAATTGCAAAACATTTAAGCAGGTAAACATAAAAAATTATAGAATAGAGGGGAATATAAGTTGCCGACAAAAGAAAAAGAGAGAATATAAGTTTTTTTTTTCTTTAACCAAGAGGGAATATAAGTTTATCAGTTTATGTTATGGTTATGAACGCCCCCACAATAAAATAAATAAATACAAAAGGCAGAGTTATTTACTGTGTGGTACAAAAAATCATTTAAACCAATTAAATGCATTTGGGTGGGATGTCGGAATCATCGTGCCACGTCTCCACTGGCCTTTTAGATATTAGTCTATACTCTAATACTCTATGGAGATAAAAGAGGAAGAAGCAGTTCAGTTCATTAAAAGAGAGGAAGAAGCAGTTTACTCAAAGAAAAGAAAAAAAGTAAGAGAGAATATGGTCGGAAAGGAAGAACCATGCGTTTACCAGAATCCAGACGCACCAGTGGAGGCGCGTGTGAAGGACCTTCTATCTCGCATGACTCTGCCGGAGAAGATCGGCCAGATGACTCAGATCGAACGTACAGTCGCTTCTCCAGGCGCCATTAGAGATTTCTTCATCGGTACACAGACACAACCACACATCATCTTATCTCTTCCTTTCTAGCATTTGTTTTTGTACTTTTACTTGTCCTTTTTTGCCGGTTATGGCAAATATCATTTGTCAGATTTTCTTCCTTTTTTTCTCTCTCAGTCTTACTATAACTAGTAATATATACTATTTGCTTAATTTGAATTACAGGCAGTTTACTGAACGCCGGGGGGAGTGCGCCGTTCGAGGACGCGAAGTCTTCGGATTGGGCGGATATGATCGATGGCT
The DNA here is from genome assembly GCA_019706035.1 of Raphanus raphanistrum subsp. raphanistrum. Classification (NCBI taxonomy): domain Eukaryota; kingdom Viridiplantae; phylum Streptophyta; class Magnoliopsida; order Brassicales; family Brassicaceae; genus Raphanus; species Raphanus raphanistrum. Next base: position 11,612,861 of record CM033980.1, on the reverse strand, counting down.
TTCAGCGATCAGCGTTAGCGTCGCGTTTGGGAACTCCCTTGATCTACGGCACTGACGCCGTTCACGGCAACAACAATGTCTACGGCGCCACCGTCTTCCCCCACAACATCTCCCTCGGAGCCACCAGGTTTCTTTTTTTTATTCTTTCCCTTTGAGCAAATTAACAGTCTCTTATGTCAAAGAGTAGAAACAGAGATAGAGAGAGCTAGACAGTTTCTGTTTATGTCTTTCTGATGAAACTTTGTCTTGTGGTAACTCTGTAGAGACGCGGATTTGGTCAGAAGAATTGGAGCTGCAACTGCACTTGAAGTAAGGGCGAGCGGAGTTCACTGGGCGTTTGCTCCCTGCGTCGCCGTGAGTCTGCTTTTTAGTATTTTACTTAACATAATAATTAATGATTTAAAGTATATACTTAGATTAAATGGAAAAATTGTTCTTTTGTCCTTTCTTACAGGTACTGGGAGATCCGAGATGGGGACGAAGCTACGAGTGTTATGGAGAAGACCCTGGACTTGTCTCTGAGATGACTTCGCTGGTATCTGGACTACAAGGAGAACCACCCCAAGAACACCCAAATGGTTACCCTTTTGTTGCTGGAAGGTATCAAATACACTATTTGGCTTTGATTTTAGAATCTTTCAAATAGTCTTGTTAATTAACATCTTCTCATGGGATTATTTTACTGGGGTTGGTAGAAACAACGTCGTCGCATGCGCCAAACACTTTGTTGGAGATGGTGGTACGGACAAGGGGGTAAACGAAGGGAACACCATTGCATCATATGAAGACTTGGAGAAGATACATATTCCTCCATATCTAAAGTGTCTTGCTCAGGGTGTCTCCACGGTTATGGCATCTTACTCCAGCTGGAACGGAAGTAACCTTCACTCCAGTTACTTTCTCTTAACAGAAGTGCTCAAGGAAAAACTAGGTTTCAAGGTTAGGTGTAACTCTTTTCTTGATTGTGACTAATGCAAAATCTAAATAAGATTAAAAGTTTGATGCTAAGGTTATCTTTCTCTTTAAATCTTACCAGGGCTTTATAGTTTCAGACTGGGAAGGTTTGGACCGGCTTAGTGATCCTAGAGGATCGAACTACCGTAACTGCGTTAAAACTGCTGTCAATGCTGGAATCGACATGGCAAGAGTTTTGAAAACCCATATGCAAATTTGTTTCTCACCTTTAGCAAATAGTTTTCACCATTTATGGTTATGGAATCAATGTTATTGCAGGTGATGGTACCATTTAACTATGAACAGTTCATACAAGACATGACGGCCCTGGTGGAGTCAGGGGAAATACCAATGGCTCGGGTCAATGACGCTGTTGAAAGAATACTCAGAGTGAAGTTTGTCGCTGGTCTCTTCGAACATCCTTTGTCGGACAGGTCTTTGCTGGGAACTGTTGGCTGCAAGGTGAGGTGTCTCGTAAACGTGCCGAGTAGAGAAGTATGAGAGCCTTAATTGACTGACCGACTCTGTTTCTATGCATGCAGGAACATAGAGAATTGGGGCGTGAAGCAGTTAGAAAGTCGTTAGTGTTGCTAAAAAATGGGAAAAATGCTGATAAACCGTTTCTGCCGCTAGATCGCACCGCCAAGAGAATCCTAGTCACTGGAACGCATGCAGATGATCTTGGGTATCAGTGTGGAGGATGGACTAAGACATGGTTTGGTCTAAGTGGCAGGATCACAATCGGTAAATATGGTTTTGGAAAGAGAATTGTATTTGGTAGAGATGCTGTCGGAAAGTTAACAAACTTTGTCTGAAAATGTAGGCACGACGCTTTTGGATGCCATAAAAGCAGCGGTCGGAGACAAAACCGAAGTGGTCTACGAGAAAACTCCATCTAAGGAAACGTTAGACTCGAGTGAAGGATTCTCTTACGCCATTGTTGCAGTGGGGGAATCTCCCTATGCAGAGACTATTGGTGACAGCTCCGAACTCATAATACCATTAGACGGTAGCAACACTGTAACCACGGTGGCAGAGAGAATCCCAACTCTGGTGATGTTGATCTCAGGAAGACCTGTGGTTTTGGAGCCGACGGTTCTTGAAAAGACGGAGGCTCTAGTAGCTGCTTGGCTGCCTGGAACAGAAGGACAAGGAATGGCTGACGTCATTTTTGGTGATTTTGACTTTGAGGGGAAGTTACCGGTGAGCTGGTTCAAAACCGTTGAGCATTTGCCGTTAAACGCTCGTGCCAATTCGTATGACCCATTGTTCCCTCTTGGTTTCGGTCTCAATTCAAAACCAGTGTAACTTCACCGGTCTAGTATTATTGTGTACTTTGGGGAAGTATCTAATGACATGTGTTACAAACAAAACAATGTCGTGTTTGTAAAATAATCTATCGATAAGAACTATTGTATTGTTGGTTTGCTATTAGTACCACGGAACGGAACAAGACAAGCTTACAATTACAGCTCATGAACATAATGGCAATATGATCTTTAGTTCGCATATCTATATTAACCAAAATAACAAATACATTAGTTGCTGACTACACAGAGTATTCATGGGGTTAACACAATCTCAGATTAAACTTAACTCATCAGTCTACTCTTCCCGGATTTGCTAGCCTTATGGCTCCTTACCGGAGTCAAATACAATCTTAACAAACTGTTGTCAAGGTTTTCTCTAGTGCCATCATTTGCTTTCCTCTGGTGAAGATGATGATGACTTTCTTTGGCCTCAATGCCGTTAACAAATCCGTCACATGAGCTTCTCCCAACCTCAACACTGTTAATAGATCCATGAAACAGACCATCACACGAGCTCCTTCCACCTTCAAAGCCACTAACAATATTAGCACCACTAAACACACCATCACAAGACTTTCTCGCGCTTACACTGTAGCTTTTCAGAAGCTTCTCACTAACACCACCATTGGTTTCTCCTTTAGATACTTTCCTAAGCTTTAACAGAGACTCAGCCAACGAACCCTCCACCGCATTTCCTTCAAGTTTCAAACATTGCTCGGTTTTGGTTTCTTTATTCTTCCTCTGTATCAGTCCCCAAAGGTTCCATCCCTTTGCCCATTTCTTTTTAGGTTTCTTCAGCTCTACACTATCATCCCGCTTCCTCTCACTACTAGCAGCTACGCAAATCTTTGCTTTAGAGCCTAACTCTCTGCTCTCTGGTTTGTGATTCTTAACAGAATACCAATTCGAATCCCTAAGCTCCTTCTCCGTAACCAACACCTTAGCGCCGTGAAACAAACCAACAGTCTCAGGTGACACCTTCGCGTTGGAGATAGCTTTCAACTCATCAACCTCCAGCGATCCTTGTCTCTTATCAAAGCTTCTTCTTCGACAGTAATAGTTCCTCGTTTGAACCGTCCCGCCTGGACTCTTCTCCTCCTCCTCTTCTTCTTCTTTCCTCTCCGGGAAGGTTTCCAATGGCAGCGTCGGCTTGCTATATGATTTCTCGATCAAACATCCATCCCAAGACGCCCTAGGTTTCTCGAACGAGATCCTAGACAATCTAGGATCCACATCACACGAGCGACGACGCCCCGGGAGTTTCTCCTCGTCTTCTTCTCTCCTCTCCTTGTGATGATGATGATGATGGCTCAGTGAGAATCTCTTGAGCTTCCTGCTCCAAATCGACGCGAGGTCGTTGCTCTTCTTGATCTGGCTTCCCCAATCCAGATCTATAAACTCCTTCATCGTCTTCTCCTGCTCTTCTCCACTCTCTTTGATATCATCAAAACCTTTGATATCTTCTTCTTCCTCCTCCTCTTTCAAATCGGGGACCAGAGGCTTTCGAATCGAGAGATCGAGCCGTTTCTCGCCGTCGTCGTCGTCGTCGACGAAGAGGTTCTGGAGAGAGCTCGCGCTTGACCTGGCGTTGTCGCAGGATCTCCGCCGCGGCTGCTCCGAGACGGATGCTGCGGCGGATGCGTTTCGAACGGAGTGGGACCGGATGCGGCGGAGCTCGGGGGGTTGAAAGGCGGCTGGGGAAGAAGAAGATTCGGCCTCTATGGTGACGAGGCGTTCGCGGAGGCAGGAGGCGCAGAAACCGCTGGATGGTTTGGCGGAAGGGTGACGGTGGCATAAGGAGGAGGAGGAGGAGCGACGGCGGTTAGATTGCTTGAGGTGGGCCATGGAGGTTCGTTAAGTTAGTCGCTGCTACTGCGGCGGTGACTTAAGTGGAGTGAGAGTGAAGTTGATAGGGGTAGTCTATTTTCAGAGGATCCTAATGATAGCGTTGCGTAGACCACACTTCAGGGTCAATTATTTAATTCAGCTTCCTTGACCCCTTTTTCATTATCCCAATATACTAAAGCACAAGTCACCTAACCAACAAAATTTTGACATATGAATTATGTTTTTTAAAAATATTATTTATAATCTACATGATTAAAAATCTGAGCATTTACAAAATCAATTTATTTAGAAAAATAACTGTCTAACCAAAAGACTTCAACGAGACCACTATCCCTAATTTTATGGCACAATTTCAGTTGTTTAATTTTCTGTATAATTTTTAAGTAACTAATTTTTATCTATCTTCTCTCTTTTTCTTAATCGTTTCATATCTTCACCATTTTAGCAATAAAAATCAATGATCATTGCTGGCAAAAAAATCAATAGAGCACTACAACTACTTTTTATTCAAATTCATTTTTCTTTGCTTCTCAAAATAATACTTTTTTATTCTTTGTTGTATGATTTATTTTGATTTTTTTGAAGGATTATTCATCAACGGGGATATTGACAAGAAGTTGCAGTTGCAAAATAGATTTAGAACTCAAACTATGAAAATGTACAGTAATTAAATATTTTACCACTTCCTTTCGGTTAATATATAATGTTTTATTGTTCTTCAGTTTTGTTTGGGTGAATTTTTTATGTTTATTACATGTATAGAAAAAAAAGAAAATCTAGAAATCATCTTTTTTTGAAATAAAACTAGAAATCATCTTCGCATTAAGGTATGTGAAGGTAATTAAGATATGTGAAGGTAGTAATGATGTGTGGAATGATATAGCGCAAAATAAAAACTAGATTTTAAAGTAATAATTGTAAAAATGGTATTTTAGTTTATAATGATTATAAGTTATTATAGTTTTCTAGATATATTATCAACAAATTATGGCTTTATGCAAATACACATTAACATTCTTCGAGATATATTATCTACAATCTATGTGATATTAGTATATTTTAACAAGAAAATATAGTGTTAATACATGTTAAAGATTTAAAATTAAGAAATTATCACCCGTACGTAGTACGGGACTAAACACTAGTTTTGTATAAATTGATTCAGAACTACTCCTTTCGTTTCTAAGTAGTTTTGCTTAAAACACACAAATATATTGAAAATTATTATTTTTTATAAAAATATCATTTAATCAAACCAATTATAAAAAACTAATATTATTCCAATAGTCACACAATATCCAAAAATGTGCATTGAAATATGTAAATTATTTATATGTGAAACATTTTTTTTTGTTAAAACTACTTACAATTTGAAACATAGTGAGTACTGTTAAAAGTATGTCTGAATATTTTATCGGATCCAATTTCTAAATTTGAATCCGATTTTTAAAAAATTGAATCGATTGGAAACACGTTTTTTATTTTTGAATCCCCGAATGAATGGATATCTGAACATAACCAAGCATATATATCAAGTAGAGTTTTTGTAGAAGAGACACCAGTATCAACATGTTGCTACCTAAGAAACAATGATTCAATATATATTAATCTGAAACATTTAAGTTAAAAACTATGACAAAAATATTGAAACAACTTGTATATTTGTCCATGAATATGTTATATAAAACAAAGTGAGAATCACTCCATTATAATTCCCAACTTTAAAATTATTAACCATGTGTTTTCTCATTTAAATCATTGCATTTAAAGTTAAAACAAGATGCAAATCATTTTTATCTTTCAAATACATATTAAATACGTCAAATGTCAAGTATTTTTACTCTTAGCGCAAAGTTTATGCGTAAAAAATTATATCTATGTGATTTTGCTTATGTTTGGCTTGAACGATTTTTCATCTTAACTTACATATTTTGGATAGTGAGTTTCAATTTATAATAGGATGGTGTGTGTTTTAGAAAATTTTAAAATTAAATTGATTAACTGAACCCAAATAAAAATAACTGATTTTGACGTATAGTTATCTATACCCAATCCAATTTGTAATATTCGAACAAATACTACACACCTAAACCAAAATATCCAAAAAAATGAAATTCTTGATGTAAATCCAATCGAAACCTAATCGTTCGTACCTAGTTTAAAATGTTAGACGAAAAACTAGTCTTAAAACATGTTCGCCTCTAGTATGATAATATCTCACTACAGTTCTCAGAAAATACTAAAAATAAAATATTAAAGAATAAATTGTTTGGATATCTCAATTTTAAATATTTTTCAAAATATATTAAATAATAAAATTTGAAGAAAATATCTCGAAATTTTAAATATCCATTTATTTAAATATTTTATTTGTATGCTTGTTAAAAATCTTAGTAAAATATGAAAAATTATGTTTCCCTTTGTAAACCATCCATCTGATTGCCTTTTGAGTTGGCATTAAACCCATTTTCTAAGCTGATTCCTTTCTTTTTTTTTTAACTATGGGTAGCACATAATATTAATTCTATTATATATAATGATCAACTTTCTTCAATATATGTGATATTGATGAACAACTCTACGTATAATAATTCCACGGTGAAATTCTCCCAAAACACTTAAATCGATAAACGGTTATGTATGTACAACATTTTCGATGGAGAGGTTCTCTCTGTAGCCAACAACCACAACGAACAATTCTACCTATAATACTCTGGAATCATAAAAAAACTTGCATCGTATAATTTATAAAAAATTGTGTTGTCTGGGATTGAACTTCAAACTTAGATGTAAAATTAAACTTTGACCATTAGACCACGATGCTTCCATAAACTGATTTTGTGTGGTTCTTGTGTATATATATGTGGACAATGACATAAACAACAATAACTACCCACTAAATAATTCTATTGTATATTTAAATGAGAACATGAACACAGATGTAATCATCGGCTGTACGAAACTATGGCGATGGTTTTCTCTCTCAAAACCCTAGCCGCAAAAGACAAAAAAGGCGACTCCGAGTTTCACAGCTCCTCCCTCCGTCGTCACCCCTGATCTGTCTCCTCCCCTCTTCCAGACTCACATCGTGGTGTGTTCTGTCGTCTCCTCTCTCATCAGCTCTACGCCTCTGCAACAAGTTTTCTCTGGCTTAGTGCCAAGTCTCTACCTCTGTAATCAAGATCCGTCTTCCATCATCGTCTTAACCCCTACGGCTCTCCGCTATCGTTTAACTCACCGCCATACTCTCTAGCACTCTGCTAAGCAATTCAAACCTCTCTCAATGACTCAGTCCTCGATGATTGTCCATAAAGGCGGATCCTCTTCCGTGCGACGCAAGCTTGACTCTGAAGATGAGATCATCCGGATTCCCGAGTGCGATCTCTCTGCAGTTGCAGACCGCTTCCGCCTGACGCTCATCGGGCGTGTCTTTCACCTAAAAGGAAGAAGCATTGAAGCTCTGATCCATCTCCTACCTCGCAATAGGATATGGAACGTCGAAGGCAGAGTACGAGGGATCAACCTTGGTAATGGGAGATTCCAGTTTGACTTTGATAACGAAACGGATCTCCTCTCCGTGCTGAACAAACGTCCCTGCCATTTTAACCAATGGAGCTTCGCCCTGGAGCGCTGGGAGCCATTCACCAGCGAAACTTTCCCTAATACGATCCCTTTCTGGGTTAGTGTTACTGGAGTACCCGTCCACTTTTGGAACGATCCGACGTTCATTGAAATCTCAAAAGTCTTGGGAAAATGGACTTCTCTAGATTCAAAACGGGCAAGGTTTCAAGTTTCCGTCAACGTTGACGAGCCTCTGCAATTTGAACGACGCCTTGAATTCCCGAATGGAGACATAGGAAGAGTCTCTTTCTCCTATGAAGGCCTATTCAGATACTGTTACACCTGTCATATGATCTCTCACGACGAATCAGCTTGTCCTCAACTAACTCCAGAAGAACGAGAACAAAAAAGACAACAGAGATTGGAGCAAAACATCCAAGGAGACCTAAGCCTTGGCAGGTCAAGAAACGAGGATCGTAATGCTCACTGGAAACGACCGCGCTCCCCATCAAATGGGCGACATTCCCCTCCTGTAGGGCGCCCGAGAAACTCCTCCTCTTCGAATCACTCTCCAAGTGAATACCGCAGAGAAGAGAAAAAACAGAGGTACTCTTCAGAACATGAAAACAGAGACCTTCGTCCATCCCAAAAAGACGTGCTTAATGATCGGGAAGCTGCAAAACGATCTCAGCCTCGTAACGAGGACGTCTGGAGAAGACTTGAGTTACCTCCTCGACGCTCTTCCGCCTATGGAAAGAACGATCCCTCTCGTGACCCAAACAGAGGACACCGATACTTGCAGAAAAACAGAGAGCCAAGAAGATCGGTACCGTATAACAGACATCAGGGCTACCGATCCCTAGACTCTCGCTCTTGGCGCCCCCGATCACCCCTGAAACCAACTCCTTACACTGCTACGGCTCCGATGTCGTCTAGCGCTCCACAAGCGGGACAAGATGATCCCGCTCGGGAGGTTCCCTCCAGAGCTGTCTCCGACTCCCAAAGAACCATCTCGGATCAACTAGGACAACTGGAGCTAGGAGAAATTAGGAGAACCCAGCCCACGAGCCCTGTTACTGAGACGGCGGAGGAACGTCTCCGACTTCTAAAGGGAAAAGCTCACATCACGGACACGCCTACCTCGCGCGAACGTGAACCTCGTCACAAGCAATCCTCACTCATCATCCGCGAACCAGAAGATATGAACCAACCTACATCCCCACGACACAACTCCCTGAAACAAGTCGCTAGCTCTACTAAGCCTCCGACTATGGAGCCAAAGAATCTTGATACGGAGATGGACTTAGCTATTGACTTCGGAGAGGATCCTGACATAACTCTAACAGAGGAGGAGCTCGCTCTAGTAGATTCTATGGTCAAGGAAACAGAGTTGTACGAGATGGATGCGGAGATGATGGAAAACGATGATCTTCTGGTTGATGATGATTTTTTTGCAGAACTCCCAGACGAGAATGCAGAAAAAATTGATGCAATCTCTCAACTATCTCCGGGAAATGCTATCTATGACTCTGAGATGCAGGAGGAGCGTCAGCCATTAGCCCCAACTGTACCAGCGCCCACGACGTCAGCTACAGCTCCAAAGGCTCCGGCTTCAGCCCCAGAAAGGAGCTTAGCAACCATGACCGCGACAGCACCTGCTCAAGACGCCCCAGCTCCGATTCCCCCTAAGTACACAGCGAAGGGCTACCTAAAAAAGAATGTCCCGAGGAGCCCTGATATGAAAACTGTCAAGGCAACAAAAGCTTCAAAGAAACTAACTCAGCTCAGAGGACGTAACTCACCCAGGAAACGCTCTGCTCTGGGTAATCCCCCTACTGTCTCCTCTTCCTCTAAGGTCCCTCGTAATGAGGTGTTTCCCTCTGCTAAAAGCAAAAAACCTTTGTCTCTCTCAGGTTCGGTGGTGTCCCAGAAACCACCCAGTAAGAAGATATGAGTGCAATAGCATGGAATTGTCAGGGCGCCGGAGCTTACCTGACCAAGAAACATCTCCGGGAACTGCATCGTTGTTTTATTCCTTCTTTTCTTTTCCTTTCAGAAACAAAAAATAGTTATTCTTTTCTTCAGGATTTTCAGTTTGAATTTGGTTATAATAAATTGTTCACCGTGGAACCTGAGGGAAGAAGCGGTGGACTAGCTCTTTTTTACTTAGACTCTTTTGATGTTACTATTCTTTTCTCCAATGATCGTATGATAGACATTGAGGCCACCATAGCAGGGAACAAAGTATACATGACTTTCGTCTATGGAGATCCGGTTATTAAATACCGAGAAGATGTATGGGAACGCTTGACCAGGATAAGTCTGAACCGAACCGGAGCTTGGCTCATGCTTGGTGATTTCAATGAAATAACCAGCAACCAAGAAAAAAAAGGCGGGCGCAAGCGTTGTGAATCATCCTTCTTGCCGTTCAAGAGTATGTTAGCAAACTGCGGAATGATCGAGTTCCCTTACTCAGGTAATCCTCTCTCATGGGTAGGCAACAGAAAAAACGGCAAAGTGCAATGTAGGCTAGACCGGGCAGTAGGAAACGAAGATTGGCACCATTGCTTTTCCCACACAAATGTGGAGTATCTGCGCTTATGGGGATCGGACCATCGCCCCATCCTCTCTCGCTTTCTCTCGGTTAAAAAACCGGGAAGACGAGGCTTTAAATTTGATAAACGTTGTATCGGGAAAGAAGGCTTCCGAGATACCATTCTCAAAGGATGGAATGATCCCAATCTATTTGATCGGAATGATCTACATGATAAGATTGAGCTATGCCGCAAATTCATCTCCCGATGGAAGCGAGGTAACCCCTCCAATACGGCAAAAAAGATCGAAGAGATAAAGAACCAACTAGAGAAAGCTCAGCTAGACGACAACTTCACAAACGAGGCGATCTTAAACCTTAAATGGAATCTCTGCGCAGCCTTTAGAGATGAGGAACTATATTGGAAGCAAAAGAGCCGGGCCAATTGGTTACGAGAAGGAGATCGCAACACCAAATTTTTTCACGCAACAACCAAACAGCGCCGAGCAAGGAACCGAGTACTGCGACTTCGCCGGCCGAACGGCTCCTGGGCGGACACAGAAGAAGAAATCGAACAAATGGCTACCGGCTATTTCCAAACTCTGTTCACCACGTCAAACCCCTCCGACTTCGAGAGCTCACTCCAGTATATTACTGAGAAGGTAACTCCAGCCATGAACGCGTCACTTACGAAACTTCCATCAGATGATGAGATTCAAAGCGCAATGTTTGATATAAACCCAGATAAAGCTCCCGGTCCGGATGGAATGACGAGTCTCTTTTTTCAAAAATACTGGGGAATCACAGCCGAGGCAGTACGCCAAACGGTCAAAGAGTTCTTCAGAAACGGCACCCTGGACCCCCGGCTGAACCAAACCAACATATGCCTTATTCCCAAGACAGAGAGACCGGCCGAGATGACGGAATTCAGACCCATCAGTCTGTGCAACGTCTCGTATAAAGTCATCTCCAAACTCATGAGCAAGCGCCTTAAAAAATATCTGCCTCAAATTATTTCCGAGACCCAATCGGCCTTTGTAGCCAGACGTCTGATCACAGACAATATTCTCGTAGCTCACGAAGTCTTCCACGCCCTGCGCACTAATCCAGGATGTAGGTCCAAATTTGTGGCGATCAAAACAGATATGAGCAAAGCCTTTGATAGAGTCGAGTGGTCATTCCTAGAAGCACTGCTCCTGAAACTCGGATTCTCCCCGATATGGGTATCATGGATCAAACTATGTATCTCATCAGTCTCATACCAAGTTTTGCTTAACGGAGAACCAAAAGGAAACATCAAACCTACACGTGGAATCCGGCAAGGCGACCCCTTATCACCTTTCCTATTTATTCTCCTAACGGAAGCCCTTATCTCCCAACTCCAAGGAGCCGAGCGAGAGGGACGAATCACGGGACTCAAGATCGCCAGGAACAGTCCCCCCGTCTCCCACCTACTCTTCGCTGACGATAGTCTTTTTTTCTGCAAAGCGGACATACAACAGTGCACCGAACTCGTCCGAATCATCAATACCTATGGCTTATCCTCCGGTCAGCAACTGAACGTCCACAAATCATCCATCCTCTTCGGAACCAAAGTCCCCCAGGAGATCAAATCAGAACTTAAACAAGCCCTAGGGATCTCAAAAGAAGGAGGAATGGGGGTTTATCTCGGTTTGCCGGAGAAAATATGTGGGAGTAAAAAACAAGCTTTTGCCTATATCCAAGACCGGCTATCAAACCGTATAAACTCCTGGTCCGGGAAACTTCTGTCCAAAGGTGGAAAAGAAATTCTTATCAAGTCGGTGGCTCAAGCTCTTCCTACCTATGTCATGTCCTGCTTCCTCTTACCTTTGGAGATCACCAGAAAACTTACGAGCGCGATCACTCGGTTCTGGTGGAGTACGAAACAAAACAATAAAGGGTTGCATTGGATTGCTTGGAAAGATATATGTCTTCCCCAAGATAAGGGAGGACTGGGCTTCCGAGATCTTCGTAACTTTAATCTCGCATTACTTGCGAAGCAACTATGGAGATTAATCCAACATCCATCGTCTCTCTTAGCCCGTGTTTTAAAAGGCAGATACTATCGCCTCTCTACTCCAGTGGATGTAACAAAGGCAAGCTCTCCTTCTTATGTATGGCGTAGCTTGATGGCTGCACAGCCCCTCTTGAAAGCCGGGCTGAGACGATCGATAGGCTCGGGCAACAACACCATGGTCTGGTCGGACAACTGGGTCCCTGACACCGCTCCACGACCGGCTACTCCTTGCGGTCCTTCCTTTGACCCTAACCTGCGTGTAAGTGATCTCATCGACGCAAACTCTGGCACCTGGAACACGCCTAAGCTCCACGCCCTGATAGCAAGCGAGGACGTCCCCCTCATCGAGAGCCTGCGACTCGGCCGATCTAGCCGGCCAGACGGATTCTGTTGGGCCTCCACGAAGACTGGAGCTTACACAGTCCAATCAGGGTACGCACTGGCTATGACACGAGAAGCAACCCTTACTCCAGCACCCGTTGCTGAGCCTAGTACCACATGCCTAAAAGCGAAAACATGGTCGATCAAAACCTCAAGAAAGATCAAACACTTTATCTGGCAGGCCCTGTCCGATTGTGTACCGGTTTGCAGTCGCTTAACCGATAGGCATTGTAGTAAGGAACGTAACTGCCCTCGCTGTGGAGCCGATAATGAGACCATCAACCACCTCCTCTTCGAATGTCCTCCCTCGGTACAAGTGTGGGCCTTAGCCCATATTCCACACTCTCCGGGTTCTTTCCCGAGTACCTCTATTTTCAGTAATCTGAACCATCTCCTATGGCAGGCAAACGGTCTTGGCATCCCGACTTCAATCCTGGATAAGGTACCTTGGATTCTTTGGTATCTATGGAAAGCTAGAAACGACAAACTCTTCAACGGGAAGGATACATCACCACTAGATACAGTCCAAATTGCCACATCGGAAGCGGAAAACTGGAAACTCGCGCAAATCTTACACTCCCATGAAGAGGAGAGCTTCCCGCCACCACCAAGCGCTCAACCCTCCGGCCCTAGATGTTCGATCGACGCCTCCTGGCATCAAGACGATAATCTCTTCGGCGGAGGAATGGTTCTAACGAACAAGGATGGGGTATCGACCTTCGGTTCATTCTCTAGTAACCGTAGTCTAACCCCCCTACACGCAGAGTTTCATACTCTGCTGTGGGCTATGAAATCCTCAATTCAAATGGACCTTTTAGATATGACCTTTGAGACAGACTGTCAACAATTGGTCAAGATCATCGCAGAAGAAGAAAAAGACGACTGGCCATCTTTACTGGTCGAAATAGAAGAGTTTTATTACCTTCATTCTATGTTCAATTTTTGCTCTTTACGTTTTATCCCTCGTTCTTGCAATGTCCGAGCCGATACCCTTGCAAAAGGTGCTCGAGCTCGTGGTTCTATCTTTTCCCATGTAAACTTTTTGGTTCCTACGGGTTTAGTTCAGACTAATCCCATTGAACCGGTTTAATAAAATATGGGTTTCGTTGTCAAAAAAAAAAAAAAAACAACAATAACTTTTTCATATTGATAAACATGCATGATCTAAAACGCCCTTAGCTAAGCTCAGAAACCGGAATTAACATTTTGGAATTACTTATCCTACTTTGAGTACACCAAATACTATGTTCAACCAAATACTATGTTCATGAAAAAAATAATATAACACCTAGGTTCAGGATCTGGTAAGTATGCCATTTAACCACACATCTTAAGAGGTGTTCGTATGAAAGGAACCAATGATATTTTTGGCAGCTTGTGTCCAGTGTCAACTTAATGGATTCCCTTCCAAATCAATAAGTCAAAGTCAACTTTTTATATTTCGTTGTTAAGAAAATGTCATGTTTATCTTCAGTGTAATGTTTGTCTGATAATTGAATGATTGCTTTTAATACAAGGAGAAAAGGTTAGTAAGGAGACTGCTCGCAACGAACAGAGCAGTTTAGAGGGTGAAGCAAAGGCGTGTGGTGTGCTAATGCAAAATCATTTTTCTGTAAGCGAAATTAGTATAGTGGCATTTAGTGACGCACTTATTCTCAGTGCTTCATGTTTCTAATTCTTTAACAGCCAATTTAGTAACGGAAATTATTACTATCAATCTGTTTGAGCTGAGATTTAATACACTCCTAGATCCAAGGGAGAAAACTTGACTAGTCACTAGATATGCACAAATATGCAGGTGGCTAATAAATGTTTTGAACTAATTACGAGTTTTAAAGGAATCTATCGAGAGTACGACTGTATTATAAAATGGACAGCACGAGTAACATAAAGATTCGGAGCTATGGCAAGTTCCCAAGGAAAGAGATGTGTTCTTCAAAAACATAGTAATTCCCGAAGACGAACAGTGTTTTTTAAATGTTTTTACTATTAATACTACCTTTTTCTTTTTGTCGACATCTACAGATTTACATGCAATTATTCTCATTTTATAATAAAGATTGGAATCTCCCATGTGTTCCTCACTTCCTCTAGACGCAGTGAGTCAGTGACCGTGATAGTTATATTTTTTTTTATTATACTCCTGCTTCTTATGTCACTCAATAGCGTCAATGACACAGGCAGGGTACCCAAGGATATGGTTGAGTTGTGATTTTCTTTTCTGGATTAGCGATGAGCCGGAAAAGAATAAATAGAAGGTACAAATGGGCCTCTTAAAAATATTAATGAGCCCAATACGATAAATTTCCTTTCTGGCATCAACCCAATACGCTACATAAAGCTAGCTAAAGAATAAGTTGCGACTATTCATTTCGGTCTCTAATTACGGATGTGCCCACTCCCCCCCCGCATCGCGCGAATTTGGCTAATTGCAATCGCATCTTCTTCATCTTACTAGAGCAAACACTAAAGCCACTAAGCAGCTCAGCTCAGGTGGAAATGTGTTACTCTCTCTCTTTACAATCTTCAATACTCTTCCGTAATCGCAGCTCCATCAACATCCATGGAGATCGAGCAATCTCGACTCCGAACCCGAAATCTCCGCCCTTAGCCAAGCGAGATCGTCGCGGAAGGTCGTTACTCTGCCCTGGGAGAGCGGTCGCCGTCGCCGCCTCATCGAGATTCCCCGGACACACCGCCGCCGCCGTGGATCCACGTGGCCTCCCGCGCCATCATCGATCAAGAGTCGATTGCAGCAGCGATGCTCGCCGTACGCCGCCGGCGGCGACGGAGCAGCCTAGTTTCTCGGAGTTCATAACTTCGGAGAGGGTGAAAGTGGTGGCGATGCTCGCGCTTGCCCTGGCGCTGTGCAACGCGGACCGCGTCGTGATGTCCGTCGCGATCGTGCCTCTCTCGCTTTCTCGAGGATGGAGCAAGTCCTTCTCCGGTATCGTTCAGGTTGAATGCTCCCAAGAACACTGAATAGATTGTACTCGTTGAGTCTTATACGTTTCTTTGTTTTTTTGCTTCTCTTGGTATAGTCATCGTTCCTGTGGGGATACCTAATTTCACCAATAGCTGGGGGAACGTTGGTGGACCGTTACGGCGGGAAGGTAATCATGGCGTGGGGAGTAGCTTTGTGGTCTTTGGCTACTTTCCTTACTCCTTGGGCTGCTGATACGTCGTTGTGGGCTCTTCTTGCTGCGAGAGCTATGGTTGGGGTTGCTGAAGGTGTGGCTCTTCCTTGCATGAACAACATGGTTGCAAGGTAGTGTGATTTTTTTTTGGTTTGAAATGTGATACACACATGAATGATTTTGTAACGTGTTAAGTTCATAGTGATAGTGTACCGTCTTTTGTAGATGGTTCCCTCCAACAGAACGTTCTAGGGCCGTTGGTATTGCTATGGCAGGGTTTCAGCTTGGGAATGTTGTTGGACTCATGTTGTCTCCTATTCTCATGTCTCAAGGCGGTATATACGGCCCTTTTATTATTTTTGGGTTATCGGGTTTCCTGTGGATGCTCGTTTGGCTCTCTGCTACGTCAAGTACGCCAGATCGACATCCTCAGATTA
This sequence comes from Raphanus raphanistrum subsp. raphanistrum, assembly GCA_019706035.1. Classification (NCBI taxonomy): domain Eukaryota; kingdom Viridiplantae; phylum Streptophyta; class Magnoliopsida; order Brassicales; family Brassicaceae; genus Raphanus; species Raphanus raphanistrum. Next base: position 11,596,662 of record CM033980.1, on the reverse strand, counting down.
CAAAGTTTGAACTCGAGTACATAATGCAGAAGCAGAAAATGTCTGCTAAGGAGAACAAACGAAACACTACAGGAGTGATCCCTCCTTTTAGACGCCTACTCTCCAAGATGCCGACTTGGGCTGTTATAGTTGGAAATGCCATGCATAGCTGGGTATGTATTCATTCTTGGTAGTTTGAGTAAATGTCTTGATTTTTTCCTTTTTAGATGTGACATTTCATGTAAATGACTTTAAATGGTTGCTTACAGGGGTTTTTTGTGCTTCTTTCATGGATGCCCATCTACTTCAATTCAGTAAGGCCTGAGCATCAACAAATTGTAAATGTATTGCTGTTCTTTCTAGTCTTCATAAGTGATATAACGTGTTGCAGGTATATCATGTGAACCTCAAACAAGCTGCTTGGTTTAGTGCCGTTCCATGGAGTATGATGGCATTCACCGGATACATTGCTGGTTTTTGGTCTGACTTGTTGATACGACGTGGTACAAGCATCACTCTGACGCGGAAAATCATGCAGGTTTGTGATTCGCAAGATCGCATTGAATTGAATCACGAGGTCTTTTGGACTGGAAGAGTTATGTATGCATATCAGACTAGTGTTGAAGTTAGTTGCATTTAGGTTTCTTTTTCGTGTTTCTTTTTTTGCTGACTGGGGGATTTCATGCTTTGTTTTGGCAGTCCATTGGTTTCATTGGTCCTGGGATTGCTCTCATTGGTTTAACTACAGCAAAACGACCTCTAGTAGCATCTGCCTGGCTAAGCTTAGCCGTCGGGCTTAAATCATTCAGCCACTTGGGGTTTCTTATCAATCTTCAGGTAGTCAAGTGTGCTATTCATTCTTTAGTCTTCAAATCTTGAGTTTCTCTGACATTTTTACTCTCTTGTTTCAGGAAATTGCTCCAGAATATTCCGGTGTGCTTCATGGTACACTTTTTAATTCTCCTTCAATAGACACTGGTTTCGAGTTCGTTAAACACAGATAGCTAATTCGTACAATTTGGGAAGTAAATGGCCTTAGAATCAATAGGGGTAGACCAAAATCGTTTCTGACCGTTTACATCTTGTTTATAGGAATGTGTCTTACTGCTGGGACATTGGCTGCAATAGTTGGTACAGTTGGAGCAGGTTTCTTTGTAGAACTATTAGGATCCTTCCAAGGATTCATCCTTCTTACGGCAATTTTGTATCTCCTCTCTGCTCTCTTCTACAACATATATTCAACTGGAGAGAGAGTCGATTTTGACGCAGCAGGTACACAAGCCCATCTCTTATTCTCCGGCTTGGGTTATTTGCATTTTGTGTTCTATTTCATACATTTTATTGTTCCAGTATTTTGCATAAGTCTAATGGTAAATGTTGGGGTCTTTTGGCAGGTTGAAAGGACCACAAAATCCAGTTAAGAATAGGTGTCGATGGATCAGCTAGTAGAGAAGGTGCAAACTCTACATAGAGTCTCCAAGTAAGTATCAGGAAAGAGTTGCATCTGCCTTGTATAGAAGAATCTGGAAAATATCTCTCTACATTCTTCTTTTCTACTGGTTCAGTGTCACGAATAAAAGAAACGTTTATGTGAAAAAGTTTGCAAATACAACTTCAACACTAATTGATAGTTCAGGTAAGTATCTACATTTTATCAAAGATTTGACAAGTCTGTGCATAGTTATGTAACACGATAAAGAAAAGAATAACGCAGGTAGTGTATAAGTTTGGCAATTTAAACATTCCGAGTACATACAACTGACCGGTAAGTAAAGCGACGAATACTTAACTATAACGAATTAGCAGTCCTAGTCTGTAAGTTTTATGAAACAAAGCTGTCTGAATAAACATATACTCTGCTAAGTTGACTGCTGACGAGAGCATTGTTAAATGTTAACATCTTCTTCAGCAAGCCCATGAATGTATTGGATCAACAAAGATTTTTCGTCAAGAATGATCATATGATCATGTTAAACAAACACAATAGTTGAAGAGTATACACCCAACGATAAGTTAATTGAACCAATCAATGCCTAAAAGTTGCACGGAAGTAGAGAAAAAGTGAAGTGTTGCAGGTGTGTAGATCCGTGATTTGGGACCTTGAAGTGCTAACACTTTCTCTACTTGCAAACACGTGTACCTCGGGGTGGTGATAATGTCTCACTTCCCTTCGTTAATTGTAACCGACCCGCTACGTTTGGCTTTTTACTCAGATTGGTTTCCTTTCGTTGCAAACTGTTGAAAGTAAAACTCCAGAATCTCCCTTCTTGATTCCTTTTTTTTCCTTCTCTCCTTGTTCCATCTATAAATCCTTTAAAATACATTCTTGAAAGTTTCTTATCGAATGTGTTTATCAATATTTATTTTCATCAAGTATTTAGAAAATGATTTGTGGTCCCCAATACGAAATAAAAAGGGTGTCCTTATAAAAAAATAATATCAACGGTGTTGATAACTAGAAAACAAATAGATGTGGGGGCTTCCTACTAGATATTTTCAGTAAGAATACAAAAGTAGTTCTTCGGAGCTTCCTCTTGCACACTTACTTCACTCTCTCTCTTTTATTGTGATCCGCACATTTTCAATCCTTGGGATCTCTTTTTGGAAGAAAAAAAAGAATCAAATCTCCCAAACAAAAACCAAAAAAGGAATTAAAAAAAAAAAGAGAGGAGAAAATTAAGTTTGTGTCACCTTCTCGTTAAATATCTTCTCTTCTTCCACCACCGTTCTTTTTTTCTTAGTATATACTCTTCTCCTCTGTAGCAGATTCTCTATAGCATCTTCTTTTTATATAAGCTCTCAACTGTCCTTTCATCTCTTTACAGAGAATCGGCGATGGCGAACGCCAATGGGAAGGCTACGACTGGTTTTCCAGAGAAAATCTCTGAGAAGGCGAACCCGGAGGCTAACGAAGCTACGGAGATCGCCGGGAACATCATCTACCACGCCAAGTACAGTCCTCACTTCTCTCCTTTGAAGTTCGGCCCCGAGCAAGCTCTCTACGCTACTGCTGAGAGCCTCCGCGATCGTCTCATTCAGGTAACGATCAGTAGTTTCTAGACCTTATTCCGTCCAATGGAAGTAGATTTGGGTGTACAGCTAAGTTTAATTTATCTTGATTTTCACGAATTTATACAAAACAAACACATGTATGTGTGTGTGTGTGCGCGAGTGATATGAAAGTGGACTTGTGTATTGTGTATTGTTTTTTGCAGCTGTGGAACGAGACTTATCTTCATTTTCACAAAGTTGATCCAAAGCAGACGTACTACTTGTCCATGGAGTATCTCCAAGGCCGTGCTTTGACTAACGCCATTGGAAATCTCGACCTTCAAGGTCCATATGCTGACGCGCTACGTAAGCTTGGTTACGAGCTTGAGGAGATAGCTGAACAGGTACTCTCTTTTTTATTCTCTTCTTTCAAGATCTTTTGAGACACTGATTATTATTTCTTTTTAGATGTTTGAGCTTTTATGTTTTGGTAAATTCCAGGAGAAAGATGCAGCTCTGGGAAATGGTGGTTTGGGGAGACTCGCCTCCTGCTTCTTGGATTCCATGGCCACCCTCAATTTGCCTGCTTGGGGTTATGGGTTGAGGTACAGACATGGTCTGTTTAAGCAACTTATCACAAAGAAAGGCCAAGAAGAGGTCGCTGAGGACTGGCTTGAGGTAATGATTTTCATATTTGGTGGCTTCACTATATTTGCTTTTCTCTGACTCTAACTCGTTCTATTTTTGATGGGAACTTGCAGAAGTTCAGCCCGTGGGAAATTGTCAGGCATGACGTTGTCTTCCCTGTCAGATTTTTCGGCAGTGTGCAGATAAACCCGGATGGATCGTAAGTATTAGTGTTGTGCTCTTAAACGACTGTACATCAGTGAAATTCGCTTATATATAGTAGCTGACCTTTTGTTGAGCTTGATATTAACCATTTCAATGGATCGTTTGACCAATTTGCAGAAGGAAGTGGGTAGGCGGTGATGTTGTACAAGCTCTTGCTTATGATGTGCCAATCCCAGGATTTAAAACGAAGAACACAATTAGTCTCCGCCTCTGGGAAGCAAAAGCTAGAGCGGATGACCTTGACCTTTTTCAGTTCAACGAAGGAGAATATGAATTAGCTGCTCAGCTACATTCCCGTGCTCAACAGGTTATCTATAAGTTTCATTCTTCATGAACTCCACCTTTTTCTAATTGCTTTGTTTCTTTTTTCTGTAATAATGAATTTATGTGTATGCAGATTTGCACAGTGTTATATCCCGGGGATGCTACCGAGAATGGGAAGCTACTACGGTTGAAACAACAGTTCTTTCTCTGCAGTGCTTCGCTTCAGGTTTGTTAATTTGGTTGTAGGTTCCTTTCACACTCTTCATTATTGTATATTAACTGAAGCTACAAGTTAACTAACATAATTTCTTGCAGCTGATTCACTACTATAAAACGTAATATGGAAACCTATTGCAGGATATTATATCAAGATTTAACGAGAGGAGCACCGGCGAAGGCACCCGGAAATGGTCAGAATTTCCAAGTAAAGTTGCTGTTCAAATGAATGACACACACCCAACTCTTGCAATTCCTGAGCTCATGCGATTGCTAATGGATGACAATGGACTTGGATGGGATGAAGCTTGGGATGTGACATCAAAGTATGACATTTGTGCATTTAACCACTCATCTTTCCAGACAAAAGTTTCCACTCTTTCTATTGGGACTTACTTTTAAAGTTTACAGGACCGTTGCTTACACCAATCACACTGTCCTTCCTGAAGCCTTGGAGAAATGGTCACAATCTTTAATGTGGAAGCTTCTTCCTCGTCATATGGAGATCATAGAGGAAATTGATAAAAGGGTACTTTTCTGCGCATTTATAATATTCTTGTTTCTATGATCTGTTGCAATAATTGGACATATACCTTTCTGCAGTTTGTGCAAACTATTCGCAGCACGCGGGTAGATCTCGAGGATAAGCTTTCAAGTTTGAGCATCTTAGATCACAATCCGCAGAAGCCAGTTGTGAGAATGGCTAACTTATGTGTTGTATCGTCGCACACAGTAAGTGGTCCCTCTTTCAAGTTTGAGCCATCTTTCATCACAATTCGCAGAAGCAAATTAGTCGTTTTATGTTTTGTTTCAAGTGTTCTTTATGGGGGTGCTTTTGCAGGTGAATGGCGTTGCTCAGTTGCATAGTGATATCTTAAAGGATGAGTTATTCGCCGACTATGTCTCTATTTGGCCAAACAAGTTTCAAAACAAGACTAATGGCATCACACCTCGAAGGTGGCTTCGTTTCTGCAGCCCTGAGCTCAGTGATATAATCACAAAGTGGTTGAAGACTGACAAATGGATCACCGATCTTGATCTACTAACTGGTCTTCGACAGGTCTCATGTTTATTCACTTCTGAACTAAATCCGCAATGAGGTTTAGTCTTTGTCTTTTTGATATTATTTTTCTTATGCTAGTTTGCGGACAATGAAGAACTCCAATCTGAGTGGGCTTCTGCAAAGGCGGCCAATAAGCAACGTTTGGCTCAGTATATAGAGCGTGTGACTGGTGTGAGTATTGATCCAAACAGCTTGTTTGACATACAAGTTAAGCGTATCCACGAATACAAGAGGCAGCTTATGAACATTCTCGGAGTAATATACAGATTCAAGAAACTAAAGGTATAGTTGGCTGAAATATCTTTCCGCATTTGGTTGAAGTTGTGACTTATGGTAGACCTAAGGATATTTAGAAAATTCAAAAAAGTTTAATAAACTTCAGGGGTAATTCATTTCCTTCGGGCAAAAAGTTCCAGAACAAAAATAAGTTTCATATACGATAAAAGCTCATTAAGCTTCATTGATGCCCTTTGACCAAAAAAAAAAACTTCATTGATGCCTTAACAGAAGACAGATCTACTATTAGGCAATGTTTGTATTACTTGTATGACATTATTTTTGTGCAACTAAATGTTACAGGAGATGAAGCCTGAGGAAAGGAAGAAAATAACTCCTCGTACTATAATGATTGGGGGTAAAGCCTTTGCAACCTATACAAATGCAAAACGGATTGTGAAGCTAGTGAATGATGTGGGCGACGTTGTTAACAGTGATCCAGAGGTCAACGAATACCTGAAGGTGAGTCATCTTAGGAACTTTTTACATGCAACTTAAAGGTAGCTAAGCACGATGCTTGCTCTTGATAATGATTGCGTGCCTGAGAATGCTATTGATCTGTTAAATTGTCAATATAACACATGTTTGCGTCTCTCATGATGAATTTGGTTTCTTCTGGTTAAGTATAGTGCACTTCTTTCCGAGAGTGAAGCGTTCTTATCGTAGCCATGCGGATACAAATGCAATGAATAGCTGTTACTCCTTTTATTGTTCCGAACATGTTTTTTTTTTTTGCTTGAAGTAACTATAAATGATTTGCCTGTCCAGGTTGTATTTGTTCCAAACTACAATGTGACTGTAGCAGAGATGCTTATACCCGGAAGTGAGCTTTCTCAGCACATCAGCACAGCAGGCATGGAGGCAAGTGGTACAAGCAATATGAAATTCGCTCTCAACGGTTGCCTTATCATAGGAACCCTTGATGGGGCTAATGTGGAGATAAGAGAGGAGATTGGCGAAGAAAATTTCTTTCTTTTTGGTGCAACAGCCGATCAGGTCCCTCGACTGCGTAAAGAAAGAGAAGACGGACTCGTATGTTGATTACTCTCTCCATTTTCTCCTCTACAAATTTGTTTTTACCAACCATACCATGAAAGCCCCATATGCTTTCCACTTTCTCTAACATAGAAACGTTTTTGTGCCTGTCCAAACTTGCCAGTTCAAACCAGATCCTCGATTTGAAGAGGCGAAGCAGTTTGCCAAAAGTGGAGTGTTTGGAACCTATGACTATGGTCCGCTCCTTGATTCTCTTGAGGGAAACACTGGTTATGGGCGTGGTGATTACTTCCTGGTTGGGTATGACTTCGCGAGCTACATGGATGCTCAGGCCAAAGTTGATGAAGCTTACAAGTAAGTCCATCTCTTTGAACATTTGTAAGATTAGTGTCTGCAGAATCAAGTTGATGAATACTCAAGTTCTTTAATGTGAAAAAAATACTACCATAATGTGCTGTGACAGGGACCGGAAGAGGTGGCTGAAGATGTCGATAATGAGCACAGCCGGGTCAGGAAAGTTCAGCAGCGACCGGACAATAGCTCAGTATGCCAAAGAGATTTGGAACATTGAGGCATGCCCCGTTCCTTAACTCCTTATATCGTTGCAACAGACTCTGCCTTTTACCATGGCCTCTCTACATCCACACAGCTCCAAAGTCAATATATATATCTTATATAAATCTCATAACTGAATAAGTAATAAACCTTTTCGTATTTATATGTTCATTATGTTTGCATAAGTTAAATGTTTGTTCATGTAAAACGTGGTTCAGCAAGTATATGAATGACATTCTGGATTATTTTGTTCAGCTCATAGCCTCATATTAATCTTTTTTTTTGTCGACAGCCTCATATTAATCGATTATCCAAAAAATTGAAATCATGTAAATTGTAGACAATGATGGACCAAAAAATTTTCATGTAAATTCAGCATTCGTCAAGTAAAAGGGGCATCCAACAATTGATATCAACAAAAGAAAAAGCCAACTACTTCTCAGCGACTGTCTTGATGAACTCCAAAACAATTGAAACGAGTTGAGTTTGATGCTTGGTATAACCATGATCAGCTTTCTTCACAATCTCCAGCTTGTTGTTGGGTATGATCTTTGCAAACTCCTCAGCATCTCCCGCTGGTACTACCTTATCACCGGAACCATGAACCGTCAAGACTCTGACTTGTTTGTCAATCTTGAGACAAGCTTCATGCATATCCGTCTCTAACCTCTCCATCAAGCTCGCGTGGGTAACACGGAATTCGGACTTGCCCTCTTTAGCATCGATGAATCCTTGCTCCTTGATTCTTTCGAGATACCCATCTCCAAGACGTATGCCCTTTTTCAGATCATAACGTCCAGATATACTGATTACATTGCGGATGTTACCGTACTTGGAGGCGTAGAGGAGCACCACGTTGCCTCCTCTGCTGTGTCCGATAATGGTAGTGACGACACGGTTGGCGTTAGAGAAGTGCTGGATGACGGAGTGCAGATCATCAGCTTCGTACCTGTAGTTACCGTAATTGAAACCGCCTTGGCTCTCTCCGTTACCAGAGAAATCAAAACGAAAAGCGCTGGTCCCTTCTTTCTCTAGAGCAGCAGCCACATTCTTGAGGATCGTGTTGTTCTTGTCCGATTTGAATCCGTGGCATAACACCACGACTTCTCTTGAACCAGTTTCGTGAAGCAGACCAACGAGCTTCTCGTTGTGGCTGTTCTGAATCTCGATCTTCTGTTCACATGCTGAGTTCCCCTCGGGAGATGAATCCATTCTCAATTTGTATGCTTTAAACTGCACGAGGTTTTGCTTTGTCTTAGCTGACGTTGAAGAAAGAGGTTGCCGCACAAGACATCTCTTCGCATTCTTTTAGGGTTATATTCTGAGGATTAACCGGCACTTTCATGCAATTGGGCCTACATGGGGCTATTTTAGAGCCCATCAGAGACAAAAACAACACACGCTTCTCATTTGTAACAACTAAACGGCAAGGCGTTTTGGAACTCAACCGGAGAGAAAGAGGGTTCATAAACTCAACTCAATAGTTGTGTACCTTTCACCGGATCCTCCCTCGCACACCGTTCGCTGATAATCATCACTACGGACAGAGACGCCGAGAAAAAAAAGGGAATGCAAAGTAGATTGCAGAAAAGAGAATGAACAGATTCGAAGCAGCTAACGAGCTCGCCTTCCGTGTCGGAATCTCCGGCCACGGCGGTCACCTCCGCGTCGAGCCTCTGTACACGGCGGAGAGCGACGTCGCAGTGAACTCACTTCCCGATTTCGTCTCCGTGAGTGTTCTTTCCGATTGCTTTCTTCTCCCTTAGACTCAGTCGTGTTAAAGGTTTTAGTAAAATTTAGCTTCAAAAATTAGGTTTGCTTGGGAACTGATCCACGTCGCAACTTGTTGCGTTTGGTACTGAAAATCAGTTTGAGTAAAGGTAGTCAATAGGTCTTTATTGTGATCTAACTTAAGTGTTTGTTGATTAGGTTAAATGTGTGAATACAAGTAAGCGTGAGATCGTTGTAGATTCTTGCTCAGATGCTCATTTATGTTTTCCCTATAATGTGCATTTCTCAGCCTCCTGCGTTTGCTAAGGAAACAAAAGAGTCGATAAAGGAACATATCGAGGAGAAATATCTCCTCCCAAGACTGGAACCTGAACAGTTCTCTGCTGAAAACGCTGAAAATCAGTGGGATTTCGATTGGTTTGCTAGGGTGAAGGTGCCTCTTCAACCTTCTTTGCCCAGGTCCGTTGTAGTTCCAACTTGGGAATTGCCATTCAGGCGTCAGAAATTGGATACTGAAGAAAACGGAAGATGGGAGCCAAAGTCAGTGGAGGTATAACTCATTTTTCTTCCTTTAGATAGTGATGTTGATCCATGAGTCAGTACTTTCTAGGTAGAAAGAATTGTTTCTGTTTCTGACTCTAGTTGGAGAAATGGATTGTCATATTATCTTAGGTGGATTTATCAGAACAAATGTATGGAGATCAAGATTCTGGATTTTTTCCTCGAATGGTGGGACCTCCAAAGGATTTTCTGAGAGGGAGCGCCAATAATCGCCCTTTCCGTCCAGGTGGCTTGGAGGATTCACAGTCTTCAGAGAGGATCCTTCCAGATGGTGTATGTGACGGCCGATGGGTACGGGAATTGCTCAATGGAGGTCCTGCTCAGAACGTTCCTCCTAGTTTCAAGCAAAGTTTAGATCTTGGAGATCTCATGGTATCTTATATTATCACCATCTTATGTTAACTTATCGTTTAATATATTTACATATGATTTAATGTGAATTGATTCATCCTGTTTTCCTTTGAAGCCACATCCCCAAGCATGGAAAGTTTATGAGGATCAGAGTTTACATGGAAATGCATCAGATGAAAAGTCGGTATGTAGATCAATGTCGTTGGTATGTGTGAACTTTCTTTTTATATTTGGTTGTACTGATAAATTCGTTTTTACTGTCTTTGTGTTGGTGATATTCTTAGAACAAGTTGTCTATACAATTTGATGATCTATTCAAGACGGTTTTGGAAGAAGATACTGTCTTCGAACATGAGGGAGATGGTGCGTGACACCAGTTATACTTTATTCCTTTATCTTCATTTGCCTTTAAATTTGTTCTGATAATGAAAACTGTTATGAAGATCGCTCCGCAGGATCTGAGTCTCCAAAGGCAGAAGCTGAACCTGAACCTGAAGCGAGCAAAATTAGAGAAACCATCAAGGGGACAGAGACTGACGTCACCGTGCTGGATGAGATTTTGTCATCAGCTAAAACAGCAATATTGTCGGATGAAGCAATTACTGGGAACAGTGGTAAACAATTACGGAAAGAGGTAACAAAGCGGATTCTGCATCTGGTGATTTCATTTTCCCTCCCATCAACGCGACTTATAGTTTGTTCTTCTTTTAGGGATGGGCCACCAAAGGAGATAGCCAAGACATTGCAGACCGGTTCCATGAGCTTGTTCCTGACATGGCAATGGAGTTCCCTTTCGAATTGGACATATTTCAGAAGGAGGTACTTCCCTTGTCTATATTTTAGTATGCGGATGTTTGAGGAACATGCTTGGTTTCCTGTTATATGTGAATTGACATTTGACAGTAAATAACCGAGTGTCTTATGCCTACAGGCCATCTGTTGTTTAGAAAAGGGGGAGTCTGTTTTTGTAGCAGCCCATACATCAGCAGGAAAGACAGTTGTTGCAGAATATGCATTCGCTTTGGCTACCAAGGTAGAGAATTCTAGAACACTGATCGTGTTCTTATTATTATATTCTTTTCTCTAACTGATTAATGTCTCTCTTCAGCATTGTACCCGAGCTGTTTATACTGCCCCAATTAAAACCATCAGCAACCAAAAATACAGAGACTTTTGTGGGAAGTTTGATGTAGGACTTCTCACGGGTGATGTTAGCATAAGGCCAGAGGCATCTTGTCTGATCATGACTACAGAAATATTAAGGTCAATGCTGTACCGTGGTGCTGATATCATACGTGATATAGAATGGGTAAAACAGCTTTTTGATGTTGAAATTTCTTCTGATTTTGCAATATGCTTATATAGCCTTTGTAGTTAGTTCTATGTGAAGGTCAATCATGTTTTCATGTTACCGTTCCTTTGACTGACAGGTTGTATTTGATGAAGTTCACTATGTCAATGACGTAGAAAGAGGGGTTGTTTGGGAAGAAGTCATCATCATGTTGCCAAGGCATATAAATTTTGTCCTTCTTTCTGCAACGGTACTTCTTGTTACCTTTATGTTTGTGCGTTTAAAAATATGGTCTTTAGAAGTTTTTGTTGTGTTTACCATGCACCTAAGCTTTGGCTATGGATTTTCTCACTAGATGTGTTTGAAAAGAATTGGTCGCCTTCTATTAATTTTTCTTCGGATCTCAGTTGGTTGGATTCCTTACGGGCTATTTTCTCAATTTCGAACATTTATATACAATGCAAACTATAAACTGCACTCAGTTTTTAGTTGCAATATATATTTTGTTTTTCTAGTATTTAGTCACTATTCTCCATTCTGCCTTTTTCCTGTTAGCTTCTCTCCTTAGTTCATTGCAACTAATATCATGCAATGCTAAATTTAAATTACTTATAGGTGCCTAACACATTTGAATTTGCTGATTGGATTGGCCGAACAAAACAAAAAGAGATACGTGTTACTGGGTGAGATTTATTGTATTTATTGTACTCTTGGTAAACTAATTGTGAATAATCTAGTTATTCATGATGAAAATATTAACTTTCATAATTTTGTGGGTTTTGTTTTCAGCACAACAAAAAGACCAGTTCCTCTAGAGCATTGCCTATTTTATTCTGGCGAACTCTACAAAGTTTGTGAGAATGAAGTTTTTATTTCTAAAGGGATAAAGGATGCTAAAGATGCACACAAGAAGAAGAATTCAAGTGCAGTTAGTGTCGGTCCTAAACAGTACACGGGATCTTCAGCTCATCAAGATGGGAACAAATCTCAGAAACATGAAGCTCACTCTCGTGGCAAGCAGAATAAACACTCAGGTGTAAAAGATTTGGGAAAGTCCTCTTACGGTGGTAACGGCCAGAACAATGGAGCATTTAGACGATCAGCAGCTTCAAATTGGTTGTTGCTTATTAACAAGCTCTCAAAGAAGTCCCTGTTACCTGTATGTTATGTGTCACTTGTTTTCCCTATGGTTATGAGGTGTATATTCAATCCTATTTGGAGTCCTTTTTGACTAACCTTTTGATTTTATGTTTCCTACTAGGTGGTTGTCTTCTGTTTCTCGAAGAATTATTGCGATAGGTGTGCTGACGCTTTGACTGGGACTGATCTTACTAGTAGTTCTGAGAAAAGTGAAATCCGTGTCTTCTGCGACAAAGCTTTTTCGAGATTAAAAGGGTCTGATCGGAATTTACCTCAGGTTGGTTATCTTAAGAATATCCTGTCTTTTCACATATTGAATTTGGAGAGGTACCTTGATTCGTACTCATGAACTGTTGAGGATGACACATTTTATAGGTCCTCCGAGTCCAAAGCCTACTTCATAGAGGAATCGGTGTTCATCATGCTGGGCTGCTTCCAATAGTAAAGGAAGTTGTTGAAATGCTCTTTTGCCGTGGTGTCATTAAGGTAGGCTTAGTATTTTTCGTGCTGCCACATTTGACGTCTTATTGCGACTTTTCCATTATTTTTATAATCTCTTCCGGCAATTGGTCGTTTGTCATCTTTCTACAGGTGCTATTTTCAACGGAGACATTCGCTATGGGGGTTAATGCTCCAGCTAGAACGGTGAGGCCATTCTAGTTTTGTTATTGATGTAAATTTAGTGTTACAATGTTAAGTGGCTTATTCTTTACAACATACGTATAATATGGATTGTCATATGACATTTGTTAGGGGAAGAGTTTATTACTGAGTTATTGAGAATGTCATTCCAAGTTATTGTCTCCAGTGTGTTGGAATCTCTTTAACAAATATGGTATTCACAAATCTCCTCAATGAATTTTCCTGTTACTTACTTTTTCATGATTTACGCTACAGGTTGTTTTTGATGCTTTGAGGAAGTTTGATGGAAAGGAATTCAGATCGTTGCTTCCTGGAGAGTACACTCAAATGGCAGGGCGTGCTGGCAGAAGAGGACTTGACAAAACTGGCACAGTTATTGTCATGTGTCGCGATGAAGTTCCAGATGAGAATGATCTGAGGCGCATAATTGTTGGAAGCGCAACAAGACTAGAATCTCAGTTCCGATTAACCTACATAATGATCCTCCATCTTTTACGTGTTGAAGAATTGAAGGTATATTAATATTTGGACCATTGATCTACCATCTCCATTAGTTGCATGCATGTAGTTCCCGTTGGCCTTGGCACTGCATGTGTTTTGGAACCAAGCCTTTCATTGGAATTTTTTCTGACTCGCCATTTTTTTTTCAAATTGTAAGGTGGAGGACATGCTGAAAAGAAGTTTTGCTGAATTCCATGCTCAAAAGAAGCTGCCCGAGAAACAACAACTTCTCATGCTGAAACGTTCTCTACCAGTCAAAGCTATTGAGTAAGGCGAATCCCTTATCTTATGGACACTAGAAAGACTGCTAAACTACTTAACTTCTTCATATGTATAGCACTAATATGTGTGGTCTCCTTAATAATGTGTAAAGAAACATAATTGTTCTACCGTTTTGTTTGTGTCACCTCTGTACTCAATTCCAGATGATTTTATGGATTAACCTATTGCTTTGTGCGTCTAGATGTATTAAAGGAGAACCAGCAATTGAAGATTACTTTGAGATGTATATGGAAGCAAACGAATGTAACAGTAAAATGTCAGAAGCAGTCATGCAATCTCCTAATGCCCAGCAACATCTTGTAACCGGAAGAGTAGTGGTCATGAAATCTGAAACGGTGAGGCCCAGTCTCCACCTCTCTTTTCTCTGTTTCATAATTTTATGTTGCTCATTTGTGTAATTTTACAGGGCATAGACAATTTACTTGGAGTCGTACTGAAGGGACTTCCAAACAGGCAATATGTTGTCTTGGTGATAAAATCTGAAATTCCACCACCAGAGAAAAATATGGTTCTCATTGGCAAGAAAAGCTCAGATCCCTCTCAGGGTTTCTTTATTGCGCCCAAGTCAAAACGTGCTGTTGAGGATGATTATTATTCGACAACCAGCTCTCGAAAAGGCACCGGTGTTATCAAGATAGAGCTCCCGTACTATGGAGCCGCTGCTGGTGTAGGGTACGAGGTCAGAGCGTTTGATAACAAAGAATTCTTGTGTATATGCGTTAGCAAGATAAAGATCGATCAGGTGCGTCTACTCGAGGATGGGAACAAGACGGCTTTTTCTCAGACGGTTCAACAGCTTTTGGATCTGAAATCAGACGGAAACAAGTTTCCTCCTGCTCTAGACCCAGTTAAAGGTTCTTAACTTAATTCTAGCCCTGTATCATTTTTTTTTGTCCTGGCTGAAAATTCAGTTACGCCATAAACTCATTTCATGATTCTGTTTCAGATTTGAAGCTGAAAGATGCTGAGCTTGTGGAGACTTACTATAAATGGACCAGCTTGTTACAAAAGATGTCCATGAATAAGTGCCACGGTTGTGTCAAATTGGATGAGCACATGAAGCTAGCTAGGGAGATTAGGAAGCATAAGAAAGATCTCAAAGATCTCGAATTCCAAATGTCTGATGAAGCCCTATTACAGATGCCCGCGTTTCAGGGCAGGGTACGGTCAAATGAGAAGTTCATCTTTGTTTCCTCTTTATGTATGATGGATTTGAATAACATGTAGAGCTCTATTTTTTTTTCTTGCAGATCGATGTTCTGAAGAAAATTGGGTGTATAGATGATGACCTCGTCGTCCAAATCAAAGGCCGTGTCGCTTGCGAGATGAACTCTGGGGAAGAATTGATTTGTACAGTATGTCTGTTCGAGAATCAGTTCGAAGAATTGGAACCAGAAGAAGCAGTGGCTATAATGTCTGCCTTTGTCTTCCAACAGAAAAACACTTCGGCGCCTTCACTTACTCCCAAACTCGCCAAGGCTAAGCAAAGGTGTGTTACGATCACACTCTTTCCCTTAATGATATATAATCAGTTTAGTTATTGACACTCTTTCGGACAGAGTCTATGATACAGCAATCAGACTTGGTGAGCTTCAAGCTCATTACAACTTACAAATAGACCCTGAAGAATATGCACAGGAGAATCTCAAATTTGGTCTGGTCGAAGTCGTTTATGAATGGGCAAAGGTCTGTAACCAGATAGCAATCTTTCTCATTACATTTTGCTGATTTACACATCTTACTGAAGAAATCGTATGTTTGAAATCTTGCAGGGGACTCCGTTTGCAGAGATATGTGAATTGACAGATGTCCCTGAAGGTCTGATAGTTCGGACCATTGTGAGACTAGACGAGACGTGCCGTGAGTTCAAGAACGCAGCCGCCATTATGGGAAACTCAGCGTTACACAAGAAAATGGATTCTGCTTCCAACGCTATAAAACGCGACATCGTGTTTGCTGCTAGTCTGTATGTGACTAGAGTGTAAGATTTGGTTTATGAAAACTGACCAGACCCCATTCTCATGTTTAATAGCTAAACCGTCTCAAAGATGTGTCTTGTTGTCGAGTAAAGCTCTAAAATTCCTGCAGAATCTAATTATTAACCCATTTTCTTAAGAGTAAAAAAGTCATTTATGTTATTTGTCTTCAGAATACAAAATATTACCAGAACTTTTCAGATCGTTACACAATTTTTTAGTAAAAACTATATTCGCAATACTTCTCCACTTCTAAAAAGATCAATGTTTTTAAAAAAATTAGGTTTTATAAAATAATTGAATTGATTCGTTTTATGGTGATCTAAAGTTATTACAATAAATCATAAGACGATTGCTTATAATAGAATGCTAATTTATCATTTTAGCAAGTGTGTAAACCTAAAAATATGTTAATTGGAAACCGATGGACTACTATTTTAACGCAAAATATGAAATAGAATTGTAATAAATCAAGGGATTAAGATAATTTATTCCCCAGTAATGAAACGGGTAGGATCCAAGTAGAACTGAGGCTTCAAAAATGGTTTCGAATACACTCTTAAAATGTACTATGAAACATGCTGTCCGGTTAACATAGCCATCAACTCAGGCACTAGCTTGCCCTGCTTCATCACGTATCTGTTCAAGAACTCCTCATCAGTACATACCAAGACAGATGAAATTGGAGGGTTTCCACCTCTGATCAATCCTTTCGACATGAGAGCTTTGATCACATTACACCTTGGCACAATCCTCTTCTCCAAGCTGTATCCAAACACCGAAGGCACCAAAACCACAGCCTCCGGTGGCCACTCCATCTTCTTCACCAGAAACTCAAACTTCTTCTTCAACGACTCTGCTGAGTAACCAAAGCACTGAGGAAACCTCTTGATCATCATCCTATACTCATCCCTGCTGAACCCTAACCCTACAAACGTATCAACCGACTGCAGTATCTTCTCCTCCGAAGAGCGTATACACTCCGGACGCAACTTCAACACCGAAAGAACCTCTTCCTCCACAAGACCACACCTCTTGAGCGTCTCGAACGTCTGCCCTATCTTCTTCTCCGAGAATTTCAGAAAGTAGGGCCACTTCTTGAAGATCCTCCACACATCCTCCTCGCTGAACCCTAACCTTTTGTACACATTCACCTTCTCCTCGATCGTCTTATCGCTCATCTCGTACACAACGTGGAGAGCTTCCACGAACTTCGACTTGGTCGGATCAAAACCCATCTCAACCACTTTCTTGAGCGTCTCGTCGAACTTCTCTTTCCCGCAAACGGGTTGGCACCTGGAGATGAGCAACGAGAAGAGCAGGTTCTGAGGCACACCCAGCTCTTTCAAAACAGATATGTTCCGGATCCTGTTCTTCGCCTTACCCTCTGTCCAAGAACCAGACACCTTATCACCTTCTCGCATAATCTCTTTGACGAAATCATAGTACAAGCTGAGAGATTTCCCCACTCTCTTCTCCAAAATCTTGGGAACTTTCGAGACGATCTCGGCCAGCTCAGAGCTCGAAGCTCCTCTGCACTGCAAAGCCCGAAGCTTGGGAAGAAGAGACGTCTCAGCGTCTTGTACAAGCAACCGCGGGTAAGTGGTGACGATCCTAGAGATCTGAGAATCTTCGAACCCGTTGCTTCTGAGAAGGTTCAGAACGGAATCTGGGTTTGCCTTGTCTTCGAAGGTGACTTTCCTCGAGATCGTTTCCGCGAGCTTTGTAGTTAAACCCAATGACTCGACGAGGTAAGAGACGGTGAAAGAAGTGTTTGCTTGAGGAGGGTTCACATTTGCAGAGGAGGAGAAGGAGTTTGAGAAAGCAAACGCATTTTGTAGATGGTTCAATGAGACTCGCAGGTTACGCCATTTCTGCAACTCCACCGACCTTCTTCCATGGAGTATCAGAGTATACATGAGACCGAAGACAAAAAGAACCAAACAGCTAAACTCTCCGAGTGTGAACCCCCCGACCGACCGATAAACCCTAATTTCATTTATTGCTTGATTTGGGGAAATAATGAATATTATAATTGGGCTAATGGGCCGATCTATAGATAGCATCGCTAAAGCCCATTTAAAGGGTGGAGGGAAACTTTGGCGCCATATATCACTCACTCACCAAGAGAAATGCGTCTATATTAATGGCGGAACTACGACGACTCTTCTTCACAACAGCAACAATTCGACCTCAATTGAAATTAGGGTTTATAAACTCTGTGCGGTTATCGTCATCAACAACTCGTCTTCCTTTTCCCACAATGGCCTGCGTAGAAGCGAAGAGCAACAACAGTCCCGACGTGAAGGAGCCATCGGCGAAACTCCAGAAGCTCGAATCCAAACCCTTCTTCAAAGTGAAGAAACTCTCCGAGAAAGCCGTTTTGCCCACGAGAGGCTCCCCTCTCTCCGCCGGCTACGATCTCTCCAGCGCCGTTGACTCGAAGGTCCCCGCGAGAGGCAAGGCGCTCATCCCGACGGATCTCAGCGTCGCCGTCCCCGAAGGAACGTACGCGAGGATCGCCCCGAGATCCGGACTCGCCTGGAAACACTCGATCGACGTGGGAGCGGGGGTCATCGACGCGGACTACAGAGGACCCGTCGGTGTGATCCTGTTCAACCACTCGGATGCTGATTTCGAGGTGAAGGTGGGAGATAGAGTCGCGCAGATGATTATCGAGAGGATCGTGACGCCGCAAGTACTGGAGGTTGAGGATTTGGACGCTACTGTTCGTGGTGAAGGAGGTTTCGGTTCTACTGGTGTTTAAGTTTGTTTAGGGTTATTTCGTCGAACAGATTGTGGGCATGGTTTTCTTATGTAATCTTTGAAAGCTCGTTTTAAGATCTTTTTCTTTATTATAATTACGCACCAACTCAAAAAAAAAAAAAAAGTGAGTGATAATCCAGTGAAACAATCTTACAATGTATATAAATCAAGAAGACAGTGCTTCACAAAATGACCAAGCCAAACAAATAAGAAGCTTCTCTGTTGTAACAGGTGTGTCCTCTAACGAAATCAAATGAAAACAGAGAGACAGTGGATGAAGAAAAAAAAACATAACCACTAACCCTTCTTTTATATATATATTCACAAAATGAATAGTCTCTTCAAGAGAATCTAGGCTTAGGCATGGCTGGGCATACAGTATCGTTTTCATTGCTGCCTTGGTGGTGGTGGTGGTGGACTAACCCGAAGATCTGACTCCAGTATTTATTACCTTTCTTAGCTTGTGGACATATCTGGTTGGGCATAAGAGTCAGTCTCCCTTCGTTTTTCAATGACTTTTCAAAGTGTTCCAACACTTTGACAATCTGCCAGAATTCTGGTCTCTTTTCCGTTTCCACCGACCAGCATTGCTCAATCAGCTCTTTCATCGCCGCTGGACATTTCTTTGGTATCACCGGTCTTGTGTTCTGTCCCAATAACAACACAAAAAAAAGCATGTCTTTGATCTCACTCATTCATGAAAACAAAGCAGAGTAGGAGATGATGATGATGCTTCTTACCTTGTGCATGACTTTGAAAGCAGCTTGGACAGGAGACATCTCCCCAAATGGGACTGCTCCAGCTGCCATTTCCCATAAAACGAGTCCGAAACTATATACATCCGACTTACCTCCGTGTGGTTTCCTTCTCAGCACTTCTGGCGCCATCCACCTATACGTCCCCGTCTCAGCCCCCGGTACATCACAGTCCTCCTCGTCGCACGCTATGCCAAAGTCTGCAACCTTCAAGTTGAAGTCTTTGTCAATCAACACATTCTCCGGCTTAAGGTCCCGGTGAACTATCTTCTTTGAGTGGATATACTCCATCCCTCTCGCAATGTCTAGACCAAACTTGACTACCTGCGGCAGAGGAAGGGATTTTATCTCCAGCTTGTGAAGATATGATCTCAGAGACCCATTAGCTAAATACTCCGTGATGATACAGTTTCCAGTATTCACTCCCACAAACTGATTCAAACAAGACATCATCAAAAAACAAAACCCATTTCAATTTAAGACATCATTCATTCAGACAAGTAGTTACCTTGACAACATTTGGATGGCTAAGTCGAGACAAGAGAGTGGCTTCCTTGGTAAACTGTTTTTCCAAACGAGCTCCCAAGAATCTGTCTTCGCTATCATCAGGCGCTCTGGTGATCTTGAGAGCGACGGCTTCGCCTCTGTACACACCGTGGTAAAGCCGGCTATACTTCCCATGCGCGAACAGGACTCCACGTGTGAGATCAGAGGTATCGACGCGGTGTTCTTCAAGCACACCCATGGCGGTTACGTTAGAATGATCAAAAGACTTGGAAGAACGCATCTCCTTCTTGCTCTTGGGCCTGTCCTTTAAAGGGCCTGAGAAAGAGAGAGGGCGGAGAGCGTGGGACAGTTTCTCGAATGAACTTTTGCGGGTGAAGTTTCCCTTGGTGGGTGCTGCTGCTGCTGGTTCGACTCTTACGGGATGAGGAGTAGAGAATCTCTTGACGACGGACTTTGCTTCTTTAAAAGAATCAGAGATGGGTATCTGAGGAGACGGAGAGGTAGCCCTCTTCCTGTTGGTGAAAGGGTTTCGATATATCTCAGAAGCAGAAGAAGAAGAAGAATTGGAACCAGTGGCTTGGTGCTTAGCCTGAGAAGGTCCGACAAGGGACTTGAGATCAGAGGGTGAACTGAGAGGCATTCTTTTCGAACCAGAACAAGTCTTGGTTGTAGTAATAGGGAGGGAGTCTGATCTAGGGGTGATGAGACGATGACAAACGGTGTGAGAATACTTGGCCCTCCTTATCCAAGAAGTTGACTCTTCCTCCATGTCTCTCCTCCTCCTCAAGAGAAATAAAATCTCAGAAACTCATCTTGAGAGAAAAACACACAACCACGTAATCCTCCAAGCAACGCAACACACACCCAAAAATCGCCGGAGATGATTCCACCAAACTAATATTATTATTTAATTATCATCAACGAATTATGTATTAACAACACATGTAAACGAACCGAATCAAAACAACAAACAAAAAAAGATTTTTTAGAAAGTACCTTGAAATCACGAAAACGAAGGAGGGAGAAAAAAAAGGGAGGGTGAATCCGGCGATGGGATCGCGTGCGAAGAGAGGAGGAAGCTAAAATGTGAATTTGACGACTTTTTTGTTGGTTGGAGGAGACGACGACGAAAGTAGTAGTAGCCCCAAAGGAAGGTCTTTTAATGGCTTCCGGTATTTATTTAAACATTCCTTCCAATATTTATTACAAAAACTCAATGACCAATTCTCCGGCATTTTGTCAAACAAGAAAAACGCGGACGAACGTACATGAAACTTTAAACGATGTCGTTTTGTGGATGTGTGTCAATTTGTCAACGCCGCCGTATGCTTTTGCTTCATTCTCTTTTCGTCGAAATGATTTTTGTTCCCTCGCATTTCAACCAAAATGCGTCTGTAGTCCAACGGTTAGGATAATTGCCTTCCAAGCAATAGACCCGGGTTCGACTCCCGGCAGACGCACAATCTTTTTTGGAAAGTTTATATATTTATTTGTTATTTGGGACATTACGAGCGAATAATATTCATTCCATTATGTTACGTTTTTGACCTTTCTAATCTAAGAAGTCTACGGTGAGGCTCGATCTTGCATATAAAAAAAAGTTGTACTTGCAAAAGGGAAACAAGGGGAAATTGAGAATGTTCATATCTTCTATTTTCCAAGACAAATCAAGACATTCATTAGACAGTCTTCTCCAACAAACTATCTTAGAAAATTTAAGAAGTACAAGTCTTATCTTCTAGAGTTTTGAACTGCTCTAGAAATTGAAAGTTCTATAAATTAATAACTTACATTTTATATACTTTTTTTTAGAATTGTAAAATTATATACATTTTATGTAAAAATAAGAAAAATCTTGATACGGATATGTATAATTAAATTTTATAGATACAAATCTGTAATGTTTTATTTGATTATTTGGTATATATAAAACATTTACCATAAGGTAAATGTGGTTTAGATGTAAAATAACAAAATAACATCAAATTTGTTTGAAGTGTTTTAAAAAGTTTAAATAGACTTCATTAGAAACAAAGTAAACAATATACTGTTTATATTTTATAAATTCAATTATTGATTTATGTTTACATTAAGACCATATATTTATATAAGATTTTCAAAAATTAATAATTTCATTATTTTCATCGAATTGTATCATATTACATCATTTCAACTTGAACTTGTGAAATCTATTAATTTGTTGTGGTTATTAATTTTACCAAAAATATATTGGTTAGTTTACGAAATATTAATTTATAGAGTTTTAACTATTACTATTACGTGCATGTATGTTCTATTTTCTTTTCTCGCATCTCCTTGGTCAAAAGATTGTAATAATTATCTCATCTCCTTGGTGCTGAGTAAAGTTTCTAACTTTTAGGATCGTAGTTTTTTGAAAGAAACTCAAATTTGTTTTTTTTTTTGTAACTAAAACTCAAATTTGTTCTTCCTAGTGGTTTTTTTTTTTGATCAATTGTGGTTTTTGATCAATTGTGGTTCTTCCTAGTGGTTTTTGTTTTTGTTACCAATTCCGCAGAAGATCTCTGGTCAAACTTCAAAGTGAAATTCGGTCTTTGCAAGCATGTTATACTGCTTTCCATTTAACAAGGATAAAAATAAAACATGTGCTCCTCCATTATTCCTTTTTAACCTTTACGTACTGACGGAAAATATACGAAAAGCAAATGCACAAACACAAAACTTTAAATAGAAAGAAATATTTAATACGATTTGGAGCTTTCATTAAATTAATATACGGGGAAACTGACATTCGCATAAACAAATAATTTTGAAATTGGGCGTTACAAATGGGCTATTTTCAAAATTCGAAAAATATAAAATAGGCGCCTAAGATATTTAGGGGGAAAATAATAAATAAACGGATATTAGAAAAAAAGGGAAAAAAACCCCTCGGGCATCTCTGCTAATATAAAACCCACTCTCTCACTCACTCCACTTCATTTCGGAAACCCTAGATCTATCCCTCTCCTCCACACTTCCCGAGAAGCTTCTCTCAATCTCAATCCAGCGAAAATGCGTGAGATCCTTCACATCCAGGGCGGCCAGTGCGGCAACCAGATCGGCGCCAAGTTCTGGGAAGTCGTCTGCGCCGAGCACGGCATAGATCCAACCGGCCGTTACACCGGAGACTCGGATCTCCAGCTCGAGCGCATCAACGTCTACTACAACGAAGCCAGCTGCGGTAGATTCGTCCCTCGCGCCGTGCTCATGGATCTGGAGCCTGGGACCATGGACAGTCTCAGATCTGGACCCTACGGCCAGACCTTCCGTCCCGATAACTTCGTCTTCGGCCAGTCTGGTGCTGGTAACAACTGGGCGAAAGGTCACTACACTGAAGGCGCTGAGCTTATCGACTCCGTCCTCGACGTTGTTCGTAAAGAAGCCGAGAACTGTGACTGCCTCCAAGGTATAAAGATTATTAATCTTCTAGATCTACTCTTTCTTGTGCTTTTTTAAACTGTTTTGATGCTTTGTGTAGGGTTTCAAGTGTGTCATTCATTGGGAGGAGGAACTGGATCTGGGATGGGGACTTTGTTGATATCGAAGATCAGGGAGGAGTACCCTGACCGCATGATGTTGACCTTCTCTGTGTTCCCTTCGCCTAAGGTCTCTGACACTGTCGTCGAGCCTTATAATGCTACTTTGTCTGTTCACCAGCTTGTTGAGAATGCTGATGAGTGCATGGTTCTTGACAACGAGGCCTTGTACGATATCTGTTTCAGGACTCTCAAACTCACTACCCCTAGCTGTAAGTCCTTTTGATCTATATATAGTTCATATGCTTTGTTTCTAGATGGTGAACTTGATTTGGTTATTGTTTTTGTATAGCGATCCTAATTTTCAGTATCTAATAGCCTTGATTGATGCTCTAGCTATATGTAACCTATTGTTTCGTCACTGTGCTTATTAATGGTCTGTTATTGTATGTATATGTGCCTCCTATGTTTTTTGTTATTAGCTATGTTTGTTATTCTCTGATTATATGTATTAATCTCATCACCAATAATAAGTCATTTAGCTACCATTCTCTTATACCAATGGCATATTAAGTGTCATCTGATTCATTGTTTGTATAGAAGAGCACGATAATAGGCTTCCTTATTGATGTGAAAGTGTACTGCTTGCTCTTTAATAAGTTTTTTTGTTGTGCATGTTTGTTTAAGTGGCGAGGAGGTAACTCATAGACATGTTCTCTTTTTTTTTTTGTTTTTATGCAGTTGGTGACTTGAACCATTTGATATCTGCGACAATGTCTGGCGTCACATGCTGTCTGAGATTCCCTGGTCAGCTGAACTCTGACCTCCGTAAGCTTGCTGTCAACCTGATCCCATTCCCTCGTCTTCACTTCTTCATGGTGGGTTTTGCTCCTCTCACCTCAAGAGGGTCTCAGCAGTACCGTTCCCTCACAGTCCCTGAACTCACCCAGCAAATGTGGGACTCCAAGAACATGATGTGTGCTGCTGACCCAAGGCACGGGCGTTACCTCACAGCCTCCGCCATGTTCCGTGGCAAGATGAGCACAAAGGAAGTCGATGAGCAGATGCTGAACGTGCAGAACAAGAACTCTTCCTACTTTGTTGAGTGGATCCCCAACAATGTGAAATCAACAGTCTGTGACATCCCTCCTACCGGTCTGAAGATGGCATCTACTTTCATTGGGAACTCAACATCGATCCAAGAGATGTTCAGGCGTGTGAGTGAGCAGTTCACAGCTATGTTCAGGAGGAAGGCTTTCTTGCATTGGTACACAGGTGAAGGAATGGACGAGATGGAGTTCACAGAAGCAGAGAGCAACATGAACGATCTTGTCTCAGAGTACCAGCAATACCAAGACGCAACTGCAGATGAAGAAGGTGAGTACGAGGATGAGGAAGAAGGAGATTACCAACAGGAGGAGGAGTACTGAGAGTAAGTGTGTACCTACCCTCTTCTCAACCAATTTAGTCATTCGTTTTCTCTCTTTTCTGTTTTGTTCTTTTTAAAAAGGAAACCTCAACTACCAGTTGCAGGTTTTTTTATGCTTGTATTGACAAACTCTGGATCTTGTTGACTTATTATGGTGTGTTGTTCGTGTACTTTTAGTTCTTAAATTTGGTTCGGTTTTTTCCATTTCGTTTTAGTATGAAGCTTCTATTACTTTGTGGAGTTATCATAGCCAAGCCATTATTTTCACAGGGATTCTTAGAACATCTCCCAAAGCAACAACTTTAAAACATTAAATTTTTTATATTTTATACTAGTCTTTATTGATAAATGTAAACAAAAATCATAAAATTTCATTTTTATTACTAAGTCATACATTTTGAAATAATAACTAAGTCTTTTTATTTTTATTAACTGACTACAAGCTACAAGTTTTTAAAATATTGTATTTTCATTAGTTAATGTGATAATTTTGTTTTCATATGATTTTATTTTTTTGTATTTTTGCTTTATAATTTGTATTAACTATGTATTGTATAATATTTTGCTTCGGTGTTGTCCATAAAAGTTAGACAGATAATTTGAAAAATAGATAACTGTATAAAGAATTAAAACTAATGAATTCCAAATATGAAGTTTTGTATAGTAGAATATTCGAAATGAAGAAATTCCGCTGTATATTTTGAAGTTACTTTGGAACACGTAGAACTTCGTCTATCTTATTAAAACAGGAACATTACAACTTCTTTTAGGTAGATTTTTAAAGATGGACTTCATATATTTAAATTAAATGTCTCATTCTTTATATATAATATGTACCATAGTCTAACTTTGCATTGATGTATTTCTTTAAATACAGTTCTTATTTTTGTCCATATTCCATATATGATTTTTACATTTATTACATGTCGATTTAAATAAGATATATACTAAGAAGACTAAAAATATTAATCGTTCTATAATTATCCTATACAATTTATTTTAAATTGATCAGTATATTTTCATTGGCCATATTAATTTTATTAGTACGAATAACATTAGGTAGATAAGTCATAGACACATACATAAAGATATGACTATTCTTATAACTACGTTGGGCCTAATCTACTTTCTAAAACAAATAACACATAGCTTCATATATTGTATAGAATATAGTAATATTTTATAGTATTATACTTATACAATAATACTAAAAACAAACCAAACTGAAATATAATATATATCGAAAATGCTTTGAACCATTACACACAAAATATATTAGACCTCAGAGATAAAATTCACTTTGAAATTACGTAATAATTATTTTAAAATTTTAATTTTCGTAATGTACAAAAAAACATAAGTTTTATATAAAATTTTGTGTTACAATAAAAAAGACACAACTCGTGCTTGAAGAGTGTTATTTTTACATACGAAAGACAGTTTTGATATTGTTCTTTAAACACAAAATTGAATTATACAAACTCGATACTAAATAAAACTAAACAATATAGAATACATTTTAAAAATAAAACCCGTGCGGGTGTACATATGTTTATATAATATATAAATATATTATGTTCTACATATTTTCATAATATTCCAATGTAAGTTTTGTATGATAAATGTTACGTTATCATAAAATTTTAAAAACAAATTTATTAGTTAAACACATTGCTTATTTAAACACATTAGTACACATTGTTATTTATCAAAATTTTATATTAATACACATTGTGATCATGTATAACATTTAGTAAAAACAAAGATAAAAAAAAATTGACTTCCGCTCAGTCGAGCGGGTGATGATCTAGTATTAGTGGAAATTCCATGTTCACCATCATCATCAAGTACCAATCAATTTTGTACCTATTATGAATTTATGTGGAAACTACGGCGTGGTTAAAGAATCCCCGCGAGGGTAGATTATGGGTTATGGAAAATGTTAAGAAAGCGGAATGATCCATGAATACATTTCATTTGCACTAATCTGCTGTTAGCCTTGACTTCAAGATCATGGATAATTTTTGTACCAGCGAGATTTGTACTACACTTTATTACTTTGTTCTGAAAAGTACCATCATTCAAAGTTCTTTTGTTAAATGGTTTTCTAGAATTAAGATAGATAATAGTTTACATAATGGAATCAAATAAGAACCACCACAAAATCAAAAGCTAACCGAGGATCTTCACATCAAATAAGAACCACCACAAAATCGTTAGCAAAAACTGTCTCCACATCAAATAAGAGTTGTACATTGTTGAAACCTCCGTTCAGACCAAGATTCATATGCGCACCCTTGCCAACAATGGAGGAGAGTAAGAGACAGTTTTGCATTTGCAGAAGTCGATGGTGACCACAATAGAATCCTACCATAGTGCCACGAGATGGGAAGAGAAAAGAAGAGTATAAGGCGAGCTGCTTTTCCATATATCAGCAGTAGAAAAACTAATGTTTCAACTAAACGTTAGTGGCATGACAGTCGAGGACAATCTTATGCAAACCAACAGAGTCCAAATAAATTTTGAAGAGAAAGATCTTAGGGGGTCATTAGTGGACCATGAAGAATAAAGTGCTAAGGCTAGAAGTGTGTCACACGTCAGGAGTTTTGTCGAAAGCTAGTTTCACTAAGTCCTATTTTGTAAAAGATTGAGCTGGTCTTATTTTAAGTTATTGCTTGAGTCTTCTAAAGAATAAGTTACTATTTAGTTTATACAATCACTCTATTTAAAAAGTCAGTTATATTTAATAAGAGATAAAAGAATACATTTCAGATTGGTTCTGGCTGTCACGAATCCATTTACAACAGACCATGCAGGGCATCAGATGAGAGTCATGAGACAGATGGATGGATAGAGGAGATGTAAGTATAGAGTAACGTTCCGAGTAGTAACGGACCGCAACCGGTTAATAGTAACAAAAGTTTATAAATATATTTATATATCTGTACATTTTTGTTTATATTAGAACCATGTCACAGTTGTTGAATGTTTCTGTTCTGAAGTAATTTATCAGACTCCCAGAGGCAGATTCAAAGTTTTTTTCTTTTTTTGAAACTTTAGTTTCAAAGTTAATTTAGGGCTTTTCTTTTACTTGGGATAGAATACAGAAATTTGGAGAATGGTTAATAAATATTTTAACCATTTTAGCAAAGGTGAGAAATTAATTATTCACTCGAATCATTATGCTTTCTTAAGGAAGAGGCGTGAACCTTGCCGTTTCTTGATACTATTGTATCGTTTGACCGGAACTAAAATATTTAATATACATTTAATTATTAATTATCTTGTCAACGGAAATAATCTATCTTTATTATTATTTTTTCCATGTGTACCATAAGATCTATACAAGATAATGATCTTCTATTTTTGGAGAAATCCTCCAAAATATATAAATTATATTTGCAAAAAAATGATTGAATAGAAAAATACCTGTATTCAATGAAATTCGTGAAAATACCAAACCCTGTGAACACTTTAACCATAAAACATGACCACCGAAACTTCTTGCCATCTTAAGTAGAAGATCATCACCAAAATAGATTATCGAAATCTTCTATAGTGAACAAGCGCATGAATTCTATAGCCTAGAACGATTATATCATCAAACTATATAAAATCCTTTTGACAATGGTTTGTTACATGCCTCAGCAGTTTGGATTTTGGGATTGGTTTTTCCAAGTCCACGTCTTATATATTTGGCTCTAACTAACAGGCCCGTTCCTGCTATAAGGCAGCTAAAGCATCTGTTTTAGGCCACAGGAGACAAACAGAAAATTAAGGCCACATATATTTGAGTGTTAGTTAGGTCAAATGGTTTATTAGGTTGATTTGAGTTAGCATACTGTAATTCGATCCTCCATATGACCAAAATAGTTTCAACTTTTACCATTCTATGAATTTATATATTTTTTGTATTGGTTGGTTGTTACTATTTTGTTGTTGGTATTTATATAAGAAGCCATATAATTTTTTTTGTGCTTTAGGCCATCCCAAATTTTGGGACGGCACTGCTAACTAAGTACACATTCAGATCGGTTTGGATATTTAGACCTAAAAAGATTTAAGTACCTAAAACTTCATCATAATTTAGCTGAAATCTATGATATTTATATAAAATTTTACTAATAGCTAAAATAAATTATTAATATTTAAAACCAAACATTACTAAAATTTAAATTTGATATTTTAAGTTTCATATTACTTGAAAATATACAAAATAATAATAGAAATTGCAAAAAAAAATATTAAAACTAAATATTAAAATAAATATAGAAATATAACACATGGAATCATAGTCTTGCATATTAATTATGTTTTTATATGAATCAGTTTTTACGAGTGTTACTCGAGTCATTTTTGGATGTGGATTTATTTAGATCGTTTTTATGTTCCGATTTGTATAGATAAAAGATCTTTGAACCAAATAGGTATTTATAAATTTTTGATTCAATTACGGATGGTTTTTTGGATTTTTAGATCCAAGTAAAATACTCTGATCTGGATAATCAATTCAATTTTTTTTTAATTAAATATATTGTTTACTCGATATTTCTTTTCCAATCAAGGTCTTCTACCTTTAAAGGTTCTGTCTTTTTACGCTAACGACCAATGATATTGTCAATTCTATATTATTTTTTCGTTTTGTTAATAAACTATAGTCTTGTATTTTCTATGCTGTTCCTTTTAAATCTACAGTTCAATCTCCAGCGGTCCTTCTATTTTGATACTTCCAACATGCAAGTAATTTTTCTTATGATAATTATTAGTTTCTTTATTTTATAAAGAGTGTTTTGACACTTTTTATTACACAAAATATTACTTACAATCAAATGTAATTTATATATATTTTAAATTAATATTAATTGTAAAATAGAGTGATTTTATAAATACTTTTTTATCTTAATACTATTGATTGAATAGTTATAATTATTAAGAACATAAATGCATTTTATTATTTTCTTCATTAGTGTGAAAAATCAAAGTGACACTCTTTAAAAATGGATGAAGTACTAATCTTTTACCAATTTTCCTTTGTGTATTATGAACAACAAAAATGGTGAACAATAACTACAATAATTTAGAAGGAACAAAAAAGGCATAATTCTTCAAAATCGGAATGGGAATGTTCATAGTTTTCGTTAAATTACAAAACCTATAGTTTTGCCAAAAAAAAAATTACAAAACCTATAGTCACCATATTTTAATGAACTTGTTGGACGACTTTGGTAAAATTATTTGTGACTAGCAAAGAAAATCAAACGAAAATGTCTTTCTTTTTGTAATATGTTTTTTTAGGGTGCAAATGTTAAAGGAAAATTATGGTAAAAATGAAGTGATTATCATAAAATTTCATGATACAATCTTTGCGTATGTGATAGCTTATATCCGATTATTTCTTGCAACATGTTTGTAAACTGAAAATGAAATATGAAAACTCGAGACAAAGCAAACTACACACAAACGTAAATTATCAGCAAACGCAGCCTGACGTCGGCGGGAGAGGTCCGGTGGTTTTCTGGTCATAAGAGGGTTTCTTGAAAGCAGTGCTTCCAAAAAGCAAGAAACCCACTGCATAACCGGCGATAGCAACGATAAAAACGCCACCATTAAAGGACATCACAGCGAGCATCACGAGATAGGAGAGGCCAGTCTTGAGAGTGTACACAGCGGTCTGAGCGATACCGGCAGCGCGGCTGGTGGCGTCACCACCACGGAGGATCCGAGAATGGGCGAGCCACTCGGCGATTATGGCGAGGAGGAAAACGACGATGAGACAAAGAGCGTACATACCGGAGCTTGTCCCTGGCCATCCGGAGAAGAGAACCTCCGTGTTCTTGCCCCAGAAGAAGGTCATGTGCATCATCATCATGTGCGGTTTTGTATGATTCGTCATTGATGATGATGGTGGCGGCATGTTATGCATGTTATGCATGTTATCATGATCCATGGCGTGTACTGTTAATGGTAGAATCCTGAGGGTTTTGTTTGAGAGGAAACAAATTAAGAGAGAATCCTTTCGTATTTATTGTCATTTATGTGTTCTCGTGATTTGTTAAATGTGTTTGAAGTTGTACAGTAGTACAAGTACAGCATATTTTGACTTGGCTAAACTTTGTGTAGTACAACAATCGTTATATTTAGAAAATCCCCTAAATATGTACTATTTACCTATTTTCATGATAAAACTGGATCATGCTTCTTATTCTTTCAAACGGCATTAGGAATTAAAAATGTAATAAAACAGAAATGTCTTTGCTTAGAATAGAATTTGGAGGATGCAATTTTGCTTGAATTATTTGGTACATATGGAAAAGGCGAAGTGACAAAATCTTTGATAGAATTGATAGAGACCCAAGAGATATAATACAACTTGTAGAGACATAATCAACAATATTGTAGAAAGAAGCCCACTTATCGACATAGCGTAATGGAACCCAAGGCTTACTTTCTCAGAGTCGGGAGGAACAATCACAAATCACTGGAAGTAGAGTTGGAAGATGGTGCTTCACATAAGGATCTTGGAAGGAAGGGGACTGTTACTCAGGTAATGACTGGTATCATATACATTAGAGGAGTTTGAAAGTTTAATGGGATATTGGAATTCAAGGAATTTTTTTTCCTTTACACGCAGAATTTGAATAACTTATTGGGCAATGTAATGTACTACAATTTCATGTGACGTTTGTAACAAATTGCTCTGAAGTGGTGAAGAGGGGCCTGCTTTTGTATCCTACCTCAGAAAAAGTAAGACGGATCAAAGAAAGCTTCACAACTTTCCCGATCACTTCACATACCAGCTTATTTTGTCTTCATAGACACTCAAATATTTTTTTTTTTGATCAACGATCACTTAAATACTTAAAACTCAAAATACAAAGGAAGATAATTTGCACGAGGAGCGAGAGGTCAACCAGCTTATTTTGTCTTCATAGACACTGAGTCCCGTATTTATTTAGCAAAGTCTTAATCGAGTATGTTTATACTGATCACAAAAAAAAGAACCTGCAGCTACACAAAAGCCAACTGTGGTAGTGTCTGAGTTGAAAACAGATGAAGTAGGAGAAGAATTGAATGTAGGCATTAGCAGGTTTGGAAGAAGCAAAGCAAGACCTGCATGCATGAAGGACTATGTGTGTGAAAACAGAGCCATGGTCATAGAGGACTATAGTGAAGAAATGATTGCATTGTTTGTCTCTGAAGATGATCCTGACACATTCGAAGTAGCAGTGAAAGGAAGATAAATGGAGATATGCAATGGAAGCAGAGATAGAATCAATAGAAAAAAACACTACACTTGGAATTTGGTGAAGCTTCCTGAATATGAAAAAGTTGTTGGTTTTAAGTAGGTTTTCTAGATAAATCTGAATGAAAAAGGTGAAGTAGATAAATTCAAGGCAAAATTAGTTGTCAAGATCATCTCTCTCCCTACTCCATAATTTACTCTATAAATGGAATAAATTAGGGAGTGGGTTGGAAATGCCCTAAGAAATTTATTCAAACACAAGGAGTAGACTTTTGTGAAGTATGAAATCAAAATATAATAAAATAAAACATATAAATTTGAATATTGTATGACCAAATATCTAAAACTAACATGAAATAAGTTTGATTTGGATATTTAGGTGGAAAACGTATCTAAGATATTTTTGAATTTATGAATATTTTTGGCTATTTTAAGATATTTACTTTAGTTTTTTGATAATTTTAAAATATTTTCATGTAATTTGAATATTTTATATTAGTTCGAAATTATATTTAAATATATAATTATGATTCATATATTTTTGGTAAATGAAATATTTGTTCGGATAGGGTTTGGTTCATTTTCTTTGGGTATTAAATTTTTGGTCCATTCAGATGTTCAACTAGTTTTGGTTCGAGTTTGGTACTATTTTTTGGTCGGATTTGGTTTATTTTGTCCATGTATTTTGCCCGATCTAGTCAAAGTGATACAAGATGAGGTTGGAATCTTCATAAATCAGAAGAAATATGACAATGAAACGCTGAAAAAATATGGGTTGAAGTTGGAGAACTGTAACTCGGTTAAGAATACTTTGGTTCTAGGTAATAAATTGACCAAAGCAAGAGGCGGAGAAGCTGTGGATTCAACGGGTTTTAAGCATTTTGTGGGAAGTGGGATATCTCAGTGCTACAAGGCCGGATCTGATATATTCAGTCAATGTTGTTAGTAGATACATGGAGAGTTTCACATGTAGTTGTAAAACGAATTCTGTGGTATGTAAAAGGAAACCTTGGATTTGGCATTAATTATATAAGAGAGGTGGAGAAGAGAGGCTAGTTGGGTTTGTAGACAGTGATTATCCTGGAGGTGAAGATGACATAAAGAGTGCATCGGACTATACTTTTATGATTAGTGAAGGATCTGTTTCCCATAGTCACACCCTCTACAACTGAAGAAAAATATGTTGCCGCAGCAAATGGAGCAACTCAAGCGATATGGTTATGGAATGTGCTCGAGGAGATTGGCTTTAATGAAGGGAGTGGTACAGTTCTATTTTGCGACCAAGTTTTTTAGGAAGTTGTTTAGATCATGATTTCTTATTCTATTTAACGTTCTCTGTGTTGCTTCAGTTTCAAAAACAGAGAAAATTGCAGTAGCTTTGCTTCTTAAGTTCATTACTCTTGCTTCTTGCTGAATTACACTAACAAACATCAGTGATATAGTTTCTTTCCAACAAGTCAAAATGAAGGTAAAATACGACCGAAAGCATTATGTTTCCAGTTGATGGTTCTTGATGCTTTGTAAAGAAAGATTCTAATAGTAGAGTGAACCTGCAAAAATGGCGAGACACGGGAAATGTTAGAAGGTAAGTAAAGAATGTCAATGGGATTGTAACATAAATTATTATGTTAGAGAATATGCCTTGCCACCAGTTTCCTCTGGATGCGTCCATCGCGTTGTTTCCACTAGCCACATCGTCTCCTCTGTTCTGAGACTTGTTAACCTGATTGATTAAGCATTCTTTCAAAGTCAATTATCTATCTTTACCTTGAAATAATCAAAGATTAAGTGATCTATGTGAACGTGAATTATATATGTAATACGGATATATATATATGATTAGGACTCACGGTAGGGTAAGTATGATTGCTTGTGGATCCAGAGTAAACGTCTTGGCCACCGTAGTAGAGAGATGAACTTAGATTGCAGGTTGAAGATTCATTGCGTTGGCCTGTGAAGAAACCAAAATGTCTAAGTAAACAGTTCCCAAGACAAAAACAGTTGGAGAAAGACTTTTCCACTGACCTAGGGACCCATGTTTGGAGCTTAATATCATGTTTCCTGTTGTTCCCTGAAAACTCAGAAGAATAAACTTTCAAGAATCAATCAGAAAAGGTAACAGAAAGTATGAAAAAGAGAGGGGATAATAATAGAACCTTTGAGGGAGGAGGGAAGATGGAGTTGAAGTTGGAGGAGGAAGCAGGTTCCTTGGGGCCAAAGAGATGAGTAGTGAAGGAAGAAGATGATGATCCGACTTTGCCTTTACCTTCCATTTCTTAAGAGTTAAGACTAATTAGTGTTTGAAGAGAAGAAATGTGTAGAGAAGATGATGAAGAACCAAGAAGAAGATAGTTTGATGAGGTGTGTAGCCACAACAAGATCAGTGGGTATATATAGACAGTGACAATGCTTCCTACTATAATCACATAGATAAACTAATCTTTAACCGCTTTTAGATTTAGTTAATTCTGTTTGCTGGTTTTTGGACTTTACCAAGTTAGATACAGTTTAGTGGTACTTTTTTCTAGTCAAAATATTCTTGGAATTTTAACAAATCTTGTAGACATATATCTGTACTAAAAGATGTCAAAGGGAAAGAATATTTACGACTTCTACATGTTTCCAACCTTTCTTGATCACAAATAGCCAAACATAATTTGTACTGGAGCTTCTTTCATCCCACTGATGTCGTAAAAATAAGATCAAACGGCGGGAAGAGTTTAATGTCATTTTCAAAAGATCTCTAACCAGTAATGTCACGTTTATAAAGAATGGTCAAATAGCTTCGAGCCCACAAACATGTTCTCCTTGTCTCGTCAAGTAGATGCCCATAATGTTTACTTATATTTCTTGCTTTTTCCACAATATGTTAACGATAACAAGAATAATAATATTACACAATAATTCGAGATACTCGTAATGGATTTGGTCATGTGCGGTAAACCAGTCAACATAACACTTTTAATGTACGCTAGCTATGTCAAAAAACGTGAGCGGTAGGATTCGAACCTGCACGGGCAAAGCCCACATGATTTCATAGTCAAGCCCGATAACCACTCCGGCACGCCCAGAAGGCCAAGAACAAGAATCACCACACCTAGTAAATCAACAATAATAAATGTCTTCCAAATGGTTCATGAAGAAATAATACAGAGATGACCCTTCCACAACCTGAGAGACCAGTAACTCAGTAAGAGAAATCAGGAGAACTTGTCAGCATAGAATCTTATCTAGAAAAAAAGATGATTCTTTGACAAAAAAATGGTCTTTGACTTAAATAGTATGAAGCATCAGAACAAGCGTCTGGAGTTCCTCGCTCTAACTAAAGTATTTTTCTTGTGATGTAACAGTTCAGTTATCTATTGATTTTTTTTTCTCTCCACCATTTGCTCAGGTCTGATTATTATTCTTCAAGAGAATTCTGGATCTTGATCAACATATACTTCCCCTGTTAATATTGTTCACAATGCACACAAGTCATGGATTACAGTCGCAAACCCTTCCCATGTTTAATTATCCATTACAAGATTCAAACTGATCAACAATAAGATCTGATTTAAGCGCCACGGCGATGGAAACTTCATAAATTGAGTGAACACAAATTATGAGAACAATTTTGTGAAAGAAAAAAAAACTGAGATGGAAGAGTTTAGTGTGCATACAAAACTCAACAACTACCAAAAATCTCTTCAGGGGGATCATAAGCATGTTTCTCAGGGAACAACTCCTCGAAGTCTTTCTTCACTTTGTTTCTCAAAAGCGGATGCGGCAAAAGCCCCTTCAACAGAACCCTAAACGGCAACTCCTCGGGCGGATCAGGAGACTTCAACATGTCTTCATAAACATTCATGGCATCAGCGGGACATCCATCTCTGAGAAACCCTCTGATAACCTCAGTGTAAGTCTGAGAATCGGGAAAGAGGTTCTCTCTCTTCATTTTCTCCCATAGCCCCATAGCTTCATCCATTCTTTTACTCTTGGCTAAGGATACTATAAGGTCCTTGTACATAAACACATCCGGTTGGTACCATTCCTGCTTCTGGATCACCTCGAACATCTGTATGTTTGTTCAAGAAGCCAAATCATCAAAAAAGACACAAACTACAACACCCCATGAAGTAAAGTCTAAAACTTTATGATTTTAAGTTATCAGCTCTGCAAAGGCATTTCGTCGAACAGTTCATGTGCACCCACATGAAATTAAAAGAACGTGAAGAAATCAATCACCTTGATAGCAAGCGCAGTCTCTTCTTGTCGTTCGAGCTCGCCGATAACAGCCAACATGTCAAGCTTCAACAATCTGAAAACATGTGTCTTTATAAACTTCGCGAGCTTCTCGTCGTCTTCCTTCAGCCGCTTGAGACCCAGGATCACGAAAAGGGCCTCTTTTCCGATCAGCTTCTTGCCTCTCCAGAGAGGACCCCTTGGCCTGCCGTCGTGGAACCGGGCGACGAACACAGTGGAGGGTTTCGGGGGAATGAAGCGTAGAGTGTTGTTGGGTTTTAGATTTAGGAAGGAGATCCGATGTGTTGAAGGGTTTCTAGTTAGGGTTCGGAAGAAAACCGAAGCGAAAGTTGGGAGTTTTCGCGAGAAGAAGACGCGAATTGAAGCCATCTGTCACTCCCTGGATGAAATTGTGCAACTTTTAGGTGGTATGGTATCGCATAACACACACAACGGTATCGGAACTGATAAAATGTCTACGTTTTAGTTCTTCTTGGTCCATGGGTAAACGACATAAGTCACTACTCTAAGGGCCGAACTTAAATGAAAAATCTTATGGGTCATTAGATAAGGAACTTTATGGGCAGACTTTTACATCTTCGTTTAGATATGTTCACTACATTTTTTTCTGCCATCTTAATTTTATCATCAAGGGTCATAGCCCAAAAAGTACAAAGCTCAGAACTCATAACAATTTGGGCACAGATCATAAGTCCACAAACGAATCCAAGAGAAGGATTGAAAACCTTAATACACGCGTCACTGAAACAACACGTCTCCACCGCCGAAAAAAACGACGTCGGAACAAAACGCCGTCTCAAGAGACCACTCCAGGAGCATGCATCTTCAACGCACCCTACCTCATCACCACCGCTTCTTCCCACAGAGAGCATCAATGAGCACCATCGAGATCTCATCCGAGATAATAGGCCACCACACACACATCCTTTTTTAGTTTGTCGGAGAGCATACAGTGAAACAAATCGAGATCTCATCCGATCACCAAAAATACCAAATTCCAAAATAATTTTTGGAAGCTACACACATACGCTTTCACCGCCTGAACCACACAAAAGCCGAGTTCACTTTAAGAGATAAGGTTGTAATCGAAACCTAAAGCCGGCCGTCTTCATCACAGTAGAGGATGACGACGCCAAAAACCAAGCCGAATGACCGCCAAAAGATGAGGACGTCGCCGGAAATAGAACCAGTTAAAAAACACTGGAGTTGGTAAAAATTAGAGCAGGACAACATCGGACACACATGATCCGACCGACGTCGCAGCTAAGGAAACCCACCGACGTCAGCTATATTACTCAATGTACGCTTCTTTTTCTTTTCTCTTTGCGTTTCTCTCGCCACTACATTTAAATAAATAAAATTTGCTGGTTGGATTTCTTAAAAGAAAAGTTGAGCTGAATAATTAGAGTAAAATAATTAACTATTTATCTGAAAAGTAAAATTCGTCGAAGAAAGAAAAAATATAAATAACTAAAGTAAATTAGTAAAACATTTAACTGAAAATACAATTTGTCGAGAAAAGAAAGACTATAAATAAATAAAGTAAAATAATTAACTATTTAACTGTTTCGTAAAAAATATAGAAAAGGTATATAAGTAAAATAATTAACTATTTAACTGAAAATAAAATTAGTCGAGAAAAGAAAAACTACAAAATAAAGTTCATCCATTATCATTACAATATATACTATATTTCCCAACATATCTAATTAATGAGAGATCAAATTTCTTTTTGTATTATCATCCGTTGTCATAGCAACGTACAGTAAAACTAGTACTAATTTTGTAATCTTTGCAATGTCTTTTCTATCAACCACAGCGTTTTTAACCACCACTTCTTCCTCCTAAGTACTAATTACCTCTTCCATGATTACCATCAACTATTCCAATTTTAGCAAGAAAAATACTGCAAATAAAAGGCTAACAGTTAATTTTATTCCAGTGTTTAGAACTAGAGTAGGTAGATAAAACTGAAACATCATAAACTACCAACATGAACAGTAAAGAATCAACATTCATAATCGACGATTACAGATGAAGACAAAAAACTGATTCTAGACTCATCAGTTTGCAGCGTAAACAACGATGGGGCTTCTCACAAAGTGTACTCCATCAGACCAGATCAATTGTGAAGACACAACAGGTTTTTCATCTCCGAGACCTTGGCCTGAAACTGTCACCGTGAAAGACTTCTTCTCGCGCATCGACTTAAAAGAAAAGACATTGGGAATGACCTCGACGTTGAGCTTAGATCCCACTACCTTTGCTTTGTAGGTAGTGCTAGACGTTCCAACGTTAGTGACTGTCCGACGGAAAGTCACTTTGAATGGTTTTTTCGCCGGGACTTGAGCAGTCATGGAAGGATAGTTTAGGTTTCGGGGTACAGATTTTGACTGTGCTTTGGTGCAACTGCTGTTTTCACCGGAGATAAGTCTCAAGTTCTTTCCACTGTAGTTCAAGCCGCAGAGAAAAGCGATGTGGTCTGCTTTATTAGATTCATAGACCAGTCCAGGATGAATTGCTGCTAACGGATTGACATGGCCAGCTCCGTATGCAAACTCATCAGGCATCAAAGTAGACGCATTCATTGACCAAGCTGTAAGAAACCCCCAAAACAAAGTCTAAATATTTCTTGCGACACAAGAAAGGTATGGTTCCAAGACAAAAAACCAACAGAGTGTAATATATAGTACTAACCGGTGGTCATGATGGCGGATTGGATCATGGACGGAGACCAGCGAGGGTGAAATGTTTTGACGTAGGCGGCAACACCAGCAACGTGTGGACAAGACATTGAAGTTCCACTAAGAATAGAGTACTTCAGATGTCTTGTGTCTGCAATACTTGGTGGAATAGTAGGGGAATAAGCAGCGATGATCTCTGATCCCGGCGCGGTTATATCCGGCTGCAATTCAAATTGAGGATTCAATCAAACTTATACGAGTTATTTACATGATCAAAGTTTCTACACATACCTTCAAAATATCAGGAATGATTGGGTTAGGGCCTCGAGAAGAATAGGAAGCGACGACAGGAGCTTTCTGGTTAAAGACTGTCTCACTTTTCAAAACAGCAGCTATGGGGTTTCTGAACCCAAAAAAAAATATTGAGCATTTGAGTGGGTGAATTTTTTTTAATGATATAATGAAATATAGAGATATGAGCTTTACTTTGTGGAGTTCATATACGAGAGGACAACGTCATAGGCGTGTCCCGATAGAACAGAGACTGGGAAAGAGAAGACATCGGCAGTGTCTGCTACGCTGCTCCTAACAATGGATGCGACGGCTCCCATATATTTAGCTTCTTCAACATTTTGACCGGAATCGCACATCACAATCTTCCCGCTAACAAGTTTCCTGTCTAGACATCCTGGTGAGCAGAACCTGAAACCACAATTACCATTTTAGCCCCGCCATTTGAAGAGCGAAAAATTGTATGAATTAATGTATGTTTCTTGGGGAAGAAGTTACTCAGCGGAAGCAGCATCGCAATGAC
The DNA here is from genome assembly GCA_019706035.1 of Raphanus raphanistrum subsp. raphanistrum. Taxonomy (NCBI): domain Eukaryota; kingdom Viridiplantae; phylum Streptophyta; class Magnoliopsida; order Brassicales; family Brassicaceae; genus Raphanus; species Raphanus raphanistrum. The sequence goes on along the minus strand of CM033980.1, from coordinate 11,557,055 downwards.
TCGATGCTGATCTACCGTACACTATGGGGTACTTAGTTCCCTTAAGATCAAACGCGTTTACGGATCTTCCCTGTTTCACAACAAGCATTAATGTTAAAAAATTGGATGAGAGATGTACGATGATGATATGTTATAAAACAACAAAGATGTGTTTTCTTGGTTCTCACGACAACTCTCTTGCCGTCTCCGAGAACAACTTTGGTGACGAAAGCGCGGTTCGTGTTACTTGCACCGACGGTGAATATCCACGGTGCAACGCTCGTGACCGTACTAGGATCTGGACCATTGTTTCCAGCGGAATTCACTGTAAGGATTCCCTTGGCCATGGCATGGAAAGCCCCAATTGCGATGGTATCCACCTCGAATGGTAAACCCTTTGCGTCACCGATGGAGATGGTGATAAGGTCCACGTTGTCCCCAATCGCATCATCAAATGCGGATAGAATTCCGTCAGTAGTGCAACCTTTGAGAACAATATCACATACTTTGTAAACCGCGATTCTTGCACCTGGAACGCCACCTCGCGCGGTTCCATTGGCTAGCCCGTAGAAGCTCACATCGTTTACAGCGTTTCCAGCTGCCGTAGAAGCGGTGTGCGACCCATGTCCCATGTTGTCTATCGCTGAGTGAGGAACCCCCTTTGTTTTGGGTGTGTAGTTCCTAGCTCCAATGACCTTGCTGTATACAAACAACCACATCATTCACATTCAAACCAATACTATTGACAAAACTAGCAATTTTGATAGTATGATCAATTTCAGTCATTTTATACTTGTTGCAAGAGAAGTGTTTGGTCCCTTGGCAAACTCCTTTCCATTTTTTAGGAGGAGGGCCAAAGCCTTTGTCACTGAAGCTGTCGGATAAAGGGTCGACTCCACTGTCTATGACACCAATGATCGTATCGCTCTCGATGCTAGGGTTTCGCTTTGCCCTTTTGCCTTTCTTGAGACCCACGAAATCCCACGACGCCGTCGTTTGGAGTTTCAGTATTTTGCTAGGGAACACGGATACGACGTTTTCCATATCTAAAAATATGATTACAAAGACACGTTATACTTTCGCAAAATAATTAATAAACACAAAGGTTAATTACTAATCTTTGGAATAAATACTGTGAAACCAAGAATCTCAATAGATACTTTTGAAAAATTTCAGTTAAATATTAGTTTTAACACTCACTTGCTAGTATCTGTCTTTCGGATTCGGTTAGCCAGGCTGCAAATCCGTTGAAACTTCTTTTATAATTCCTAACCAATCGACTTTCGATTGAACTACAGACAAATATATTATATTAAGAATTCTATTAGGGTTCATCGGTTGGATCATTTAACTCCCATAAATATACACTTCTTAGTCGATCTTTGGCTACGATCCATATACAAAATGAAACATTAATATGGGAAAAATAATCAGGATTGATCTATGGAATATTAATTGATCGCAAGAAAAAAATGATGGCACCTCGCTCCGGTGACTTCTTGAAGAATACTAGTGTGATGGGACATTGGCATGTAGTCAACACGAGCAGGAAGTGCTCCCATGTATACTATATACACCTACAAAGATCATCATTGTTTGTCATATAAGTCAATAATTAAAACCAGCCAAGAGTTACCATGGTGGTTAAAAAAAGAAGATTTGTGCACTTGCCTGTTTGTCTTGATCATTTTTGGCTGCTGATGTGCAACTCGCAAACAAGACAAAGAGACAAGAGAGGAGACAATAGGAGTCTGCAGGTTTTGCCATATTCCTATTGATTTAGTAAAATAAAATATATGAGAATGCGAGAATGGAACGATCATTTATAGGGAGAGATGATGTACGGGTCTACGAACGTAAACAAATTCTTAGATTGATCTCTAAATGTTAAAATATTTATGGCAAGACAATGACTTTCCATATTAATGTATTAGATTGAAACGTTTGCTTTTTTTTTACCGTTTCTGAGTGCACTTTTCTTCATCTTTCTATTTTCATTGTTTATGAATGAATATGGAATTATGGACTATATTAAATAGAAAGAAGCACATTTTGACTTGATACATGAGATAAATAAAAACATTAAATTCTTACTGACTAGTAAGTAGTAACAACTAAAATCGACTAAACCTTTTGAAACGAACGTTTTAGAAATTAATGAATGTTTTGGAAAATTTTATTGGATTAATGTTGTGCAAATTTATTTGGAAATTGTAAAACCATATGGGAATGTACGTACTTTTTTTTAACAACGGGAATGTATATATACTGAATTCGGTTTTAAAGACACCAGACAGCCTAATTTTGCGAGGCAGGCTAATCATTTGGCTTTACATGAACAAAATATCTTCCGGCTCCACTCAGGGCGTCAGCCAAATTATGATGCATATACCCAAACATTCTGGATATATATTACATTTTAGGGATTGTTAAAATATTTCCTTCAGATTATAATGACTGGCCAGCCAATATCCAGATTTGACAAAATAGTCACCACTTTTATTATGCTGCCAACACCAAAAGGCAAAAATCCTCGGGTGGAATATGCTTGATTTTCATAATTAACTCAATGTTACCAGGATAAATGTGTTGCTCCAGTAATGTAATATTCCAACCAGACCCATCCTATACATGTTAGAAGGTCACCCACCATAAGTTTGAGGTCAATTATTAGACTTTTCATCCAAGTCACTCGACGTCTTTGATCGATCTGTGGATATGGATCCATCCACACCCTGACCATCTCCAACCTCTCTTCTAATTGCTTTTTGTAATGAGTTCCCTACCAAAATGTATACTTTTCTAACCAAAAGAGGATCTATCACCAAGAACACTCTTTCGGAAACCAGTATTCCTGTAAAAGCAACTCTTGAAAAGTTTTACAAAGGGACTGAGAGTATTTTGCATGAACCGGGGCGCTTGTTTCGCTAGATGAACCCGATTTAAACATTTTATATCGTTAAACCCTAGACTTCCTTCCTATTTAGGTAGACAAAGTCACAAAACTTGTTTCAACTCACCTAATGAATTTTTCTTTTATGCTCTACGAGACTTCCACGAAAAATCATCCATGGTAGATTTTGGAAATTTGAAACATCTCATAGCATAATACATGCATAGTGAAAGTCAATGTCTTAAGTAGAGCTTTTTTCCTCTAAAAGAAAGACTTCTACCAAACCAACCTGACAGTCTATATATCTTGTAATCTTTCATAGTATAGAATGACAACGCCATAAACCAAGCCGAATGACCGCTGAAAGATGAGCACGAAACAGAACCGGTTAAAAAACACCGGAGTCGGTAAAAATTAGAGCATGATAACATCGGACACACAAGATCCGACCGACGTCGCTGTTAAGAAAGTCTGCCAACGTCGGCCAGATTACTCAATCGTACGCTTTGCTTCTCTCTCTTCGCTTCTCTCGTCACTACATTTAAATAAATAAATTTTGTTGGTTGAATTTCTTAAAGGAAAAATTGAGCTGAATAACTAAAGTAAATTAATTAACTATTTATCTGAAAAGTAAAATTCGTCGAAGAAAGAAAAATATAAATAACTAAAGTAAATTCTATACTATTATTTGTGAAGTGATTTTTTGCAACGGAGCTCTCAAGTTAAAAGTTAGAGTGGATAATATCGTTTATATCCTTAATGAATAAATTATATAAATTGGTCAAAATTAAAAACGAATTTAAAATCTATTTGATTAGATAACTGATTAAAATTAATAATAATAAAAATTATCCAAAATCTAAGATACATCTTTTAAAATAAAAAAAGATAATTCTTATATATATTGTGTTATTATCCTAAAAGTATATTTTAATAAAAAAAGTTAAAAATTCAAAAACAGAAAACACATAACTAAATATTAATCAAGTAAAAAATTATTTTGTATAATTAAAAAAAGAATACTGATTTTAAAGATTTATTTATTAACGATGAATATAATGTACAAATAAATTTTAGAAAGATATAATACTTAAAAATTTCCAATGGAAATTGATTTTTCACAACGAAGCTCTCACTTTAAAAGTTAAAGTGGTTAATATCGTTTATATTTTTTATGAATAAATTATATAAATTAGTCAAAATAAAAATGAATTTGAAATCTATTTGATTAGAAGTGATTAAAATTAATAATAATAAAAATTAACCAAAATCTAAAATAGATCTTTTAAAATAAAAAGATAATTCTTATATATATATTGTGTTGTTATCCAAAAATTATATTTTAATAATAAAGTTAAAAATTCAAAAACAGAAAACACATAAGTAAATATTAATCAGGTAAAAAATTATTTTGTATAATTAAAAAGAAAATACTTAGTGATTTTGAAGATTTATTTATTAACGATGAATATAATGTACAAATAAATTTCAGAAAGATATAATACTTAAAATTTTCCAAAGAAAACATTAATAAGAACTACAATTTTTTCATAGTAATATATATTAATAAGTAATTATAAAATGTTTATGCCCGCATACGCGGCCTAAACACAGAGTAGTAAACTATTTAACTGAAAATAAATTTTGTCAAGAAAAGAAAAACTATAAATAAATAAAATAAAATAATTAACTATTTAACTGTTTCGTAAAAAGAAGAAAAACTATAAATAACTAAAGTAAAATAATCAACTATTTTAATGAAATAAAATTCGTCGAGAAAAGAAAAACTACAAAATAAACTTCATCCATTATCATTACAATATACACTATATTTCCCAACATATCTAATTCATGAGATATCAACTTTCTTTTTGTATTATCCTCTGTTGTCATAGCAACTTCCAGTAAAACTAGTACCAATTTTGTAATCTTTGCAATGTCTTGTCTATTATTAAAATAGAAGTACAATTTTAAAATGCACTTTAGTTTTCAGTGTTATTTACATTTCCATGCCATTGACATTAAATAACATTCCTATTTTAATGTTGTCTTTTCCACTTTGATTAACGTATTTTCCAAAATTAAATTTGAATTAAATACACAATTAAACAATACTTTATATTTTAATGCTTTGTTTTTCTATTTACATTAATGTGTTTTCTAAAATTAAATTTGAATTAAATACATTTCATTAACTTTTCAATTAAATCAATGTTAAATTCAAAAAAAAATGCATTTTTATTGGACAAACAAACATGGAAATTATAATATCAACTCTTCACTTAACAAATCTGAACGAGAAAAAACTATTACCAAATTTGAACCGAAACTAGATAATATCCAAACAAATTTACCATTTTGGTATCTAGAGAACCATAACCAAACCTTATCCGAACGAAATATTTTGGATATTCAAAAGTATTTAAATCATATTTATATACTTCAATATGTTAGCTATTTTCGAGTTAATATCCAAGATATAAGTTATTTTAAGTTGTTTAAAATATTTGAAATATAAAAATAGTCAAAAACATTTAAAGTAGATAAAAAATAATCAAAATACCAAAAATACTTTATATATATATATTTATTTATTTATTTATTCTTCATCCAAATATTCAAGTTAAACCTATTTTTAATTTTTAATTCTGGTACTTTGGTTTACATTATTCAAATTTACAGGTTATATTTTTTTAGATTTAGGAATATTTAAAGACATATAAATTTTGAAAATTTAAAAATAATTTAAATGGGTTATCAAACCTGCAAAGATCCGAATCAAACCGGAACCAAAGTTTATAAATACCCGAATAGTGATAGAATCTTTAAACTCAAAAATTTCAAACTCGAATAGATTTTAACCGAATTCGAATGGATACCCAAATATCCACTCCTATCTTAGTCAATATAAAATGATCAAATATTACAAGTATACTATTTAATATTGTTTGTCAGCAATATACTATTTAGAATCACTTATATATTAAAAGAGATGCATTTGTCTTAAATGCGTTCACATTCGTTTTGACACATGGCGGCTTCGGAAGACTTTTAGAATAAAGACGCTGACGTGGCAATGTTACAGAGCTTCTCAAAAATTTAATTGTGTTTGAAATAGAAAGTTCCCTTATTTACGTTTACTAATAGGACACAAACTTTTCAGAAGCAAATTGATTACGAGTTGCTCATAACAGCTTCATTAGTTGATAAGTATGGAAGGAGAGCAGCTAAAATTAAATATTTATTGTCTACGGTCAAGAAAAATAATGAAACAAAGACTCTTAAACCAGATACAAAGAGGATGAGCTGTTAAGCAAGACATTTATTAGTTGCTACGGCTTTTAAACCAGATGTCGTTGCTAAGAATCCTAAACCAGACACGAAGAGGATCGGTTGTTGAGAAAGAAGTTGATGAGTTGAGAGGTTGATGATCTATCAATGGAACATAGAATATCGTAGTCGGGCGGTATCAATTTCATATTCGCAACGAGACAAAAAATGCTCTTAAACCAGGTACGAAGAGGATGGGATGTTAAGCAAGAAGTTGTTGAGTTGCGAGGTTGATAATCTATCAATGAAGCATAGGATATCGTAAGCCTGTCAGTATCAAGTTGATATCACTTTTTACTTTAGGGTTCTTCGTACTTTGTGTTGTACTCTGTTTTTTTTGTTCTCTGTTTCTTTGTACTCTGTTTTTTTCCCTCAGTATTCATAATCTTAATTTAAATTTAAATTTAGTCCGTGTTTGACAAAACCGAAAAACTCATTGATTGGATTCGTGTTCAGACACACAATTGAACTCCTGTTCTGATATAAAAATGTTTCCTTTTCGTAGAGTGTGTTGTTTCCTCTAAGAACATGGCGGTTTTTGATCATAGCAGAGACATGAACAGTACTCAACTCGATACATCGAGGAAGAGGAAATCGAGAAGTAGCGAGACGATACCACTGTGGCTGAGAGGCTTCAGGTATGGAAAGAGTACAACGACAACAAAGAAGAAGCTTCTTCCCCCAAGAAGTAGAAAGTACCTGCGAAAGGATCCAACAGAAGCTGCATGAAAGGAAAAGGAGGGCCGGAGAAGGACAAGACTTGGGTTCACCCCCTATGGTGAACCTTTAAATTCACCACTTCTTTAATAACCAATCAAAATGCCAACTAGATTAATGATTAAAAATATTAAATAATTTTTTTAAAAACCAAAATAATTAAAAAAATAAATAGTATCAACTTTAATAATATTAGTGTCACTATCTAATCTCCAAACTCAAACTCTATACCCTAAATCCAAATTCTAAACCCTAAATTCTAAATTATAAACCCAAACTCTATACCCTAAACCCAAATCTTAAACCCTAAACCCAAACCATAAATCATAAACCCCAAAAACCAAAAATCTGAACTCTAAACCCAAACCTATACCCTAAACTCAAATCCTAGATTCTAAACCCAAAACGTAAATACTAAACCCAAACCCTATGCCCTAAATGTGCTCTAGGTTTGAGTTTATGGTTTGGGTTTAGAGTCTAGGGTTTGGGTTTAGGGTATAGGGTTTGAGTTTAGGGTATAGTTTTGGGTTTAGAGTTTAGATTTTTTGGTTTATGATTTATGGTTTGGGTTTAGGGTTTAAGACTTGGGTTTAGAATATAGAGTTTGGGTTTATAATTTAAAATTTAGGGTTTAGAATTTGGATTTAGGGTATAGGTTTGAGTTTAGGGATTAGATAATGACATTAGCATTATTAAAATTGACATTATTTATTTATTTAATTATTTTATCATTAATTTAGTTGGCATTTTGATTGGTTATAAGAGATGTGGTGAATTTAAAGGTTCACCATAGGGGGTGAACCCAAGTCCTATCCGCCGGAGAATAGTCGGTGTATGTTCAGGAGAGTTAGGCAGAGGATTTGGGGTAAATGGGGAGTGGTGGCAAAACTTTCCTATTTTGCTTATACGAAAAAACACGTGATGTTGTATCATTAGTCCATAACGATCACGTGATGAGAAGCTATTTGGGTCTATAGTTTGCTTCGTGAAATTGATTAAATCTGTCACTTGAAACTATTTTGAAAAAGCAAAGAAGTGAAGTTTCGACGAACAAAGAAGTTTACAACGATCAAGTTGATGAGAAGAGAAGTTGAGTAATCTATACTGTCTACAATGAAGAATCAATCAATGTCATTGCTAATACTCCAAAACCAGTTAACACCAAGCAGAGAAGTTCATAATGAAAGTTGATGAGTAGCGAAGTTGCTAAATCAAACAATGCTGTTGCTAATATTCCTAAACCAAATAACATCAAGCCTTCTCTAAAAGACACTCTCTCACGTTGGAGCATAGGCACTTTTTTTACTAGGACCAATAAAGAAGAATCCCCCCTATCTACAATCAAGAAAGAAGAAGCAAACAATGTCATCAAGCAGTCTCTAAAATACACTCTCACATTGGAGCGTAAACGGTTTTTACTACGACCACAAAAGAAGAATCTCTATATATAATCAACAAAGAAGAAGCACACAATGTCATCTAGCAGTCTTTAAAACACCTCCCACGTTTAGCGGAGACACTCTCACAACAACCAATGTCATTGCTTATAATCCTTAACCAGAAAAAGGAAGCAGTCTTTTAAAGACACTCTCGCACGCTCATTGGATCAGAGACTTTTTTTTAACTACGGCCTAGGAAGAAGACATAGTTCATGCCATTGCTTATGATCCTCAACACAAGATTTGGTTGATGTTATACATTTTGTATTATATCGTTATGAGAGTGTTATTCATGCACGTTAGAGTAACATATTTGTCACCATTTAACGTACAATAAATAATAAATTTATAAGTTGAAAAGGATTAATTGTTGTACTCGAAAATGATATTATTATGGTTAGGTTGATTAAACCGAGATCACGTGGCAAAGCTTTAGCAAACTATAAATTGATCGTGTGGGTTATGATAATATTTTATTATGAATGATTGTCGAGATAAATTAATGATATTAATTTGCATATATTTAACATATTTTGGTTATGGCAGTACATATATTGAAGAGTGATTAGCAAGGTTCAAATATATGTCACTCAATGTCATATTTTTTTGGAGATATTATGCGAATCGAATTAGGTATAGTAAACCTATATAAGAAATCCAATTGTTAAAGTTTATAAATAATATTAATTTTAGGGGATTAAAATTAATATTATAAAATTACTAATAAAAAATCAATTACATAAAAATACTATTAATAAAGTTTATATTATTAAACTCTTAAAACTAATCTATGAGTCTAATATACAAATATATATATATATATATATATATATATATATATATATATATATATATATATATATATATATATATATATATATTTATGTTTAACATATATGAATGTTCAAACAACACAAATAATAGATCATCTTATATAAAATGCACCTTCTTAAAATGTCACCGTTGAACAATACAAAAAATATCTGATGTTATTTTTCTTCAACTACTATCTAAATTTGATTTGATTTTTCATGTGTTTAAAATTTATAAAATGAAACCAATGGTTCGACATCAGAACTATATAAAATTCATATACTATGAAACCAAATAATAGTAATAGTTTTGGGTTTATCGACGAAAAACAAAAAAAAAGAATCTCAAACATTTTAATCGAACAAAACAAAATAAATATGGGTTTATAATTGTAATTATATTTTAGGAGATTAAAAATCAAAATAAAAACACCTTAAAACCGAACTGATATCTAAATTAAACAGATCTAATATTTTTATCTTAAAAATTATGAAATTAATAATCTCATTCCGCGCAAAGCGCGGGTTATTACCTAGGAAATAAATAAAAACTAAAACTGAAAATTAATATCCGTGCAGTCGTACGGGCAAGATCTAGTTTGTATTTAAAGGCGTTTCTTTTCTATCAACCACAGCGTTTTTAACCACCACTTCTTCCTCTAGTAATATTACCTCTTACATGATTACCATCAACTATTCCAATTTTAGCAAGAAAAATACTGCAAATAAAAGGCTAACAGTTAATTTTATTCCAATGTTTAGAACTAGAGTAGGTAGATAAAACTGAAACATCATAAACTACCAACATGAACAGTAAAGAATCAACATTCATAATCGACGATTACAATATGAAGACATATACTGATTCTAGACTCATCAGTTTGCAGTGTAAACAACGATGGGGCTTCTCACAAAGTGTACTCCATCAGACCAGATCAATTGTGAAGACACAACAGGTTTTTTATCTCCGAGACCTTGGCCTGAAACTGTCACCGTGAAAGACTTCTTCTCGCGCATCGACTTAAAAGAAAAGACATTGGGAATGACCTCGACGTTGAGCTTAGATCCCACTACCTTTGCTTTGTAGGTAGTGGTAGACGTTCCAACGTTAGTGACTGTCCGACGGAAAGTCACTTTGAATGGTTTTGTCGCCGGGACTTGAGCAGTCATGGAAGGATAGTTTAGGTTTCGGGGTAAAGATTTTGACTGTGCTTTAGTGCAATTGCTGTTTTCACCGGAGATAAGTCTTAAGTTCTTTCCACTGTAGTTCAAGCCGCAGAGAAAAGCGATGTGGTCTGCTTTATTAGCTTCATAGACCAGTCCAGGATGAACTGCTGCTAACGGATTCACATGGCCTGCTCCGTATGCAAACTCATCAGGCATCAAAGTAGATGCATTCATTTGCCAAGCTGTAAGAAACACCCCAAAAACAAAGTTATTCTAAATATTTCTTGCGACACAAGAAAGGTATGGTTCGAAGACAAAAACCAACAGAGTGTAATTATATTGTACTTACCGGTAGTCATGATGGCGGATTGGATCATGGACGGAGACCAGCGAGGGTGAAATGTTTTGACGTAGGCGGCAACACCAGCAACGTGTGGACAAGACATTGAAGTTCCACTAAGAATAGAGTACTTCAGATGTCTTGTGTCTGCGATACTTGGTGGAATAGTAGGGGAATAAGCAGCGATGATCTCTGATCCCGGCGCGGTTATATCCGGCTGCAATTCAAATTGAGGATTCAATCAAACTTATACGAGTTATTTACATGATCAAAGTTTCTACACATACCTTCAAAATATCAGGAATGATTGGGTTAGGGCCTCGAGAAGAATAGGAAGCAATGACAGGAGCTTTCTGGTTAAAGACTGTCTCACTTTTCAAAACAGCAGCTATGGGGTTTCTGAACCCAAAAAAAAATATTGAGCATTTGAGTGGGTGAATTTTTTTTAATGATATAATGAAATATAGAGATATGAGCTTTACTTTGTGGAGTTCATATACGAGAGGACAACGTCATAGGCGTGTCCCGATAGAACAGAGACTGGGAAAGAGAAGACATCGGCAGTGTCTGCTACGCTGCTCCTAACAATGGATGCGACGGCTCCCATATATTTAGCTTCTTCAACATTTTGACCGGAATCGCACATCACAATCTTCCCGCTAACAAGTTTCCTGTCTAGACATCCTGGTGAGCAGAACCTGAAACCACAATTACCATTTTAGCCCCGCCATTTGAAGAGCGAAAAATTGTATGAATTAATGTATGTTTCTTGGGGAAGAAGTTACTCAGCGGAAGCAGCATCGCAATGACTCGATGCTGATCTACCGTACACTATGGGGTACTTAGTTCCCTTAAGATCAAACGCGTTTACGGATCTTCCCTGTTTCACAACAAGCATTAATGTTAAAAAATTGGATGAGAGATGTACGATGATGATATGTTATAAAACAACAAAGATGTGTTTTCTTGGTTCTCACGACAACTCTCTTGCCGTCTCCGAGAACAACTTTGGTGACGAAAGCGCGGTTCGTGTTACTTGCACCGACGGTGAATATCCACGGTGCAACGCTCGTGACCGTACTAGGATCTGGACCATTGTTTCCAGCGGAATTCACTGTAAGGATTCCCTTGGCCATGGCATGGAAAGCCCCAATTGCGATGGTATCCACCTCGAATGGTAAACCCTTTGCGTCACCGATGGAGATGGTGATAAGGTCCACGTTGTCCCCAATCGCATCATCAAATGCGGATAGAATTCCGTCAGTAGTGCAACCTTTGAGAACAATATCACATACTTTGTAAACCGCGATTCTTGCACCTGGAACGCCACCTCGCGCGGTTCCATTGGCTAGCCCGTAGAAGCTCACATCGTTTACAGCGTTTCCAGCTGCCGTAGAAGCGGTGTGCGACCCATGTCCCATGTTGTCTATCGCTGAGTGAGGAACCCCCTTTGTTTTGGGTGTGTAGTTCCTAGCTCCAATGACCTTGCTGTATACAAACAACCACATCATTCACATTCAAACCAATACTATTGACAAAACTAGCAATTTTGATAGTATGATCAATTTCAGTCATTTTATACTTGTTGCAAGAGAAGTGTTTGGTCCCTTGGCAAACTCCTTTCCATTTTTTAGGAGGAGGGCCAAAGCCTTTGTCACTGAAGCTGTCGGATAAAGGGTCGACTCCACTGTCTATGACACCAATGATCGTATCGCTCTCGATGCTAGGGTTTCGCTTTGCCCTTTTGCCTTTCTTGAGACCCACGAAATCCCACGACGCCGTCGTTTGGAGTTTCAGTATTTTGCTAGGGAACACGGATACGACGTTTTCCATATCTAAAAATATGATTACAAAGACACGTTATACTTTCGCAAAATAATTAATAAACACAAAGGTTAATTACTAATCTTTGGAATAAATACTGTGAAACCAAGAATCTCAATAGATACTTTTGAAAAATTTCAGTTAAATATTAGTTTTAACACTCACTTGCTAGTATCTGTCTTTCGGATTCGGTTAGCCAGGCTGCAAATCCGTTGAAACTTCTTTTATAATTCCTAACCAATCGACTTTCGATTGAACTACAGACAAATATATTATATTAAGAATTCTATTAGGGTTCATCGGTTGGATCATTTAACTCCCATAAATATACACTTCTTAGTCGATCTTTGGCTACGATCCATATACAAAATGAAACATTAATATGGGAAAAATAATCAGGATTGATCTATGGAATATTAATTGATCGCAAGAAAAAAATGATGGCACCTCGCTCCGGTGACTTCTTGAAGAATACTAGTGTGATGGGACATTGGCATGTAGTCAACACGAGCAGGAAGTGCTCCCATGTATACTATATACACCTACAAAGATCATCATTGTTTGTCATATAAGTCAATAATTAAAACCAGCCAAGAGTTACCATGGTGGTTAAAAAAAGAAGATTTGTGCACTTGCCTGTTTGTCTTGATCATTTTTGGCTGCTGATGTGCAACTCGCAAACAAGACAAAGAGACAAGAGAGGAGACAATAGGAGTCTGCAGGTTTTGCCATATTCCTATTGATTTAGTAAAATAAAATATATGAGAATGCGAGAATGGAACGATCATTTATAGGGAGAGATGATGTACGGGTCTACGAACGTAAACAAATTCTTAGATTGATCTCTAAATGTTAAAATATTTATGGCAAGACAATGACTTTCCATATTAATGTATTAGATTGAAACGTTTGCTTTTTTTTTACCGTTTCTGAGTGCACTTTTCTTCATCTTTCTATTTTCATTGTTTATGAATGAATATGGAATTATGGACTATATTAAATAGAAAGAAGCACATTTTGACTTGATACATGAGATAAATAAAAACATTAAATTCTTACTGACTAGTAAGTAGTAACAACTAAAATCGACTAAACCTTTTGAAACGAACGTTTTAGAAATTAATGAATGTTTTGGAAAATTTTATTGGATTAATGTTGTGCAAATTTATTTGGAAATTGTAAAACCATATGGGAATGTACGTACTTTTTTTTAACAACGGGAATGTATATATACTGAATTCGGTTTTAAAGACACCAGACAGCCTAATTTTGCGAGGCAGGCTAATCATTTGGCTTTACATGAACAAAATATCTTCCGGCTCCACTCAGGGCGTCAGCCAAATTATGATGCATATACCCAAACATTCTGGATATATATTACATTTTAGGGATTGTTAAAATATTTCCTTCAGATTATAATGACTGGCCAGCCAATATCCAGATTTGACAAAATAGTCACCACTTTTATTATGCTGCCAACACCAAAAGGCAAAAATCCTCGGGTGGAATATGCTTGATTTTCATAATTAACTCAATGTTACCAGGATAAATGTGTTGCTCCAGTAATGTAATATTCCAACCAGACCCATCCTATACATGTTAGAAGGTCACCCACCATAAGTTTGAGGTCAATTATTAGACTTTTCATCCAAGTCACTCGACGTCTTTGATCGATCTGTGGATATGGATCCATCCACACCCTGACCATCTCCAACCTCTCTTCTAATTGCTTTTTGTAATGAGTTCCCTACCAAAATGTATACTTTTCTAACCAAAAGAGGATCTATCACCAAGAACACTCTTTCGGAAACCAGTATTCCTGTAAAAGCAACTCTTGAAAAGTTTTACAAAGGGACTGAGAGTATTTTGCATGAACCGGGGCGCTTGTTTCGCTAGATGAACCCGATTTAAACATTTTATATCGTTAAACCCTAGACTTCCTTCCTATTTAGGTAGACAAAGTCACAAAACTTGTTTCAACTCACCTAATGAATTTTTCTTTTATGCTCTACGAGACTTCCACGAAAAATCATCCATGGTAGATTTTGGAAATTTGAAACATCTCATAGCATAATACATGCATAGTGAAAGTCAATGTCTTAAGTAGAGCTTTTTTCCTCTAAAAGAAAGACTTCTACCAAACCAACCTGACAGTCTATATATCTTGTAATCTTTCATAGTATAGAATGACAACGCCATAAACCAAGCCGAATGACCGCTGAAAGATGAGCACGAAACAGAACCGGTTAAAAAACACCGGAGTCGGTAAAAATTAGAGCATGATAACATCGGACACACAAGATCCGACCGACGTCGCTGCTAAGAAAGTCTGCCAACGTCGGCCAGATTACTCAATCGTACGCTTTGCTTCTCTCTCTTCGCTTCTCTCGTCACTACATTTAAATAAATAAATTTTGTTGGTTGAATTTCTTAAAGGAAAAATTGAGCTGAATAACTAAAGTAAATTAATTAACTATTTATCTGAAAAGTAAAATTCGTCGAAGAAAGAAAAATATAAATAACTAAAGTAAATTCTATACTATTATTTGTGAAGTGATTTTTTGCAACGGAGCTCTCAAGTTAAAAGTTAGAGTGGATAATATCGTTTATATCCTTAATGAATAAATTATATAAATTGGTCAAAATTAAAAACGAATTTAAAATCTATTTGATTAGATAACTGATTAAAATTAATAATAATAAAAATTATCCAAAATCTAAGATACATCTTTTAAAATAAAAAAAGATAATTCTTATATATATTGTGTTATTATCCTAAAAGTATATTTTAATAAAAAAAGTTAAAAATTCAAAAACAGAAAACACATAACTAAATATTAATCAAGTAAAAAATTATTTTGTATAATTAAAAAAAGAATACTGATTTTAAAGATTTATTTATTAACGATGAATATAATGTACAAATAAATTTTAGAAAGATATAATACTTAAAAATTTCCAATGGAAATTGATTTTTCACAACGAAGCTCTCACTTTAAAAGTTAAAGTGGTTAATATCGTTTATATTTTTTATGAATAAATTATATAAATTAGTCAAAATAAAAATGAATTTGAAATCTATTTGATTAGAAGTGATTAAAATTAATAATAATAAAAATTAACCAAAATCTAAAATAGATATTTTAAAATAAAAAGATAATTCTTATATATATATTGTGTTGTTATCCAAAAATTATATTTTAATAATAAAGTTAAAAATTCAAAAACAGAAAACACATAAGTAAATATTAATCAGGTAAAAAATTATTTTGTATAATTAAAAAGAAAATACTTAGTGATTTTGAAGATTTATTTATTAACGATGAATATAATGTACAAATAAATTTCAGAAAGATATAATACTTAAAATTTTCCAAAGAAAACATTAATAAGAACTACAATTTTTTCATAGTAATATATATTAATAAGTAATTATAAAATGTTTATGCCCGCATACGCGGCCTAAACACAGAGTAGTAAACTATTTAACTGAAAATAAATTTTGTCAAGAAAAGAAAAACTATAAATAAATAAAATAAAATAATTAACTATTTAACTGTTTCGTAAAAAGAAGAAAAACTATAAATAACTAAAGTAAAATAATCAACTATTTTAATGAAATAAAATTCGTCGAGAAAAGAAAAACTACAAAATAAACTTCATCCATTATCATTACAATATACACTATATTTCCCAACATATCTAATTCATGAGATATCAACTTTCTTTTTGTATTATCCTCTGTTGTCATAGCAACTTCCAGTAAAACTAGTACCAATTTTGTAATCTTTGCAATGTCTTGTCTATTATTAAAATAGAAGTACAATTTTAAAATGCACTTTAGTTTTCAGTGTTATTTACATTTCCATGCCATTGACATTAAATAACATTCCTATTTTAATGTTGTCTTTTCCACTTTGATTAACGTATTTTCCAAAATTAAATTTGAATTAAATACACAATTAAACAATACTTTATATTTTAATGCTTTGTTTTTCTATTTACATTAATGTGTTTTCTAAAATTAAATTTGAATTAAATACATTTCATTAACTTTTCAATTAAATCAATGTTAAATTCAAAAAAAAATGCATTTTTATTGGACAAACAAACATGGAAATTATAATATCAACTCTTCACTTAACAAATCTGAACGAGAAAAAACTATTACCAAATTTGAACCGAAACTAGATAATATCCAAACAAATTTACCATTTTGGTATCTAGAGAACCATAACCAAACCTTATCCGAACGAAATATTTTGGATATTCAAAAGTATTTAAATCATATTTATATACTTCAATATGTTAGCTATTTTCGAGTTAATATCCAAGATATAAGTTATTTTAAGTTGTTTAAAATATTTGAAATATAAAAATAGTCAAAAACATTTAAAGTAGATAAAAAATAATCAAAATACCAAAAATACTTTATATATATATATTTATTTATTTATTTATTCTTCATCCAAATATTCAAGTTAAACCTATTTTTAATTTTTAATTCTGGTACTTTGGTTTACATTATTCAAATTTACAGGTTATATTTTTTTAGATTTAGGAATATTTAAAGACATATAAATTTTGAAAATTTAAAAATAATTTAAATGGGTTATCAAACCTGCAAAGATCCGAATCAAACCGGAACCAAAGTTTATAAATACCCGAATAGTGATAGAATCTTTAAACTCAAAAATTTCAAACTCGAATAGATTTTAACCGAATTCGAATGGATACCCAAATATCCACTCCTATCTTAGTCAATATAAAATGATCAAATATTACAAGTATACTATTTAATATTGTTTGTCAGCAATATACTATTTAGAATCACTTATATATTAAAAGAGATGCATTTGTCTTAAATGCGTTCACATTCGTTTTGACACATGGCGGCTTCGGAAGACTTTTAGAATAAAGACGCTGACGTGGCAATGTTACAGAGCTTCTCAAAAATTTAATTGTGTTTGAAATAGAAAGTTCCCTTATTTACGTTTACTAATAGGACACAAACTTTTCAGAAGCAAATTGATTACGAGTTGCTCATAACAGCTTCATTAGTTGATAAGTATGGAAGGAGAGCAGCTAAAATTAAATATTTATTGTCTACGGTCAAGAAAAATAATGAAACAAAGACTCTTAAACCAGATACAAAGAGGATGAGCTGTTAAGCAAGACATTTATTAGTTGCTACGGCTTTTAAACCAGATGTCGTTGCTAAGAATCCTAAACCAGACACGAAGAGGATCGGTTGTTGAGAAAGAAGTTGATGAGTTGAGAGGTTGATGATCTATCAATGGAACATAGAATATCGTAGTCGGGCGGTATCAATTTCATATTCGCAACGAGACAAAAAATGCTCTTAAACCAGGTACGAAGAGGATGGGATGTTAAGCAAGAAGTTGTTGAGTTGCGAGGTTGATAATCTATCAATGAAGCATAGGATATCGTAAGCCTGTCAGTATCAAGTTGATATCACTTTTTACTTTAGGGTTCTTCGTACTTTGTGTTGTACTCTGTTTTTTTTGTTCTCTGTTTCTTTGTACTCTGTTTTTTTCCCTCAGTATTCATAATCTTAATTTAAATTTAAATTTAGTCCGTGTTTGACAAAACCGAAAAACTCATTGATTGGATTCGTGTTCAGACACACAATTGAACTCCTGTTCTGATATAAAAATGTTTCCTTTTCGTAGAGTGTGTTGTTTCCTCTAAGAACATGGCGGTTTTTGATCATAGCAGAGACATGAACAGTACTCAACTCGATACATCGAGGAAGAGGAAATCGAGAAGTAGCGAGACGATACCACTGTGGCTGAGAGGCTTCAGGTATGGAAAGAGTACAACGACAACAAAGAAGAAGCTTCTTCCCCCAAGAAGTAGAAAGTACCTGCGAAAGGATCCAACAGAAGCTGCATGAAAGGAAAAGGAGGGCCGGAGAAGGACAAGACTTGGGTTCACCCCCTATGGTGAACCTTTAAATTCACCACTTCTTTAATAACCAATCAAAATGCCAACTAGATTAATGATTAAAAATATTAAATAATTTTTTTAAAAACCAAAATAATTAAAAAAATAAATAGTATCAACTTTAATAATATTAGTGTCACTATCTAATCTCCAAACTCAAACTCTATACCCTAAATCCAAATTCTAAACCCTAAATTCTAAATTATAAACCCAAACTCTATACCCTAAACCCAAATCTTAAACCCTAAACCCAAACCATAAATCATAAACCCAAAAACCAAAAATCTGAACTCTAAACCCAAACCTATACCCTAAACTCAAATCCTAGATTCTAAACCCAAAACGTAAATACTAAACCCAAACCCTATGCCCTAAATGTGCTCTAGGTTTGAGTTTATGGTTTGGGTTTAGAGTCTAGGGTTTGGGTTTAGGGTATAGGGTTTGAGTTTAGGGTATAGTTTTGGGTTTAGAGTTTAGATTTTTTGGTTTATGATTTATGGTTTGGGTTTAGGGTTTAAGACTTGGGTTTAGAATATAGAGTTTGGGTTTATAATTTAAAATTTAGGGTTTAGAATTTGGATTTAGGGTATAGGTTTGAGTTTAGGGATTAGATAATGACATTAGCATTATTAAAATTGACATTATTTATTTATTTAATTATTTTATCATTAATTTAGTTGGCATTTTGATTGGTTATAAGAGATGTGGTGAATTTAAAGGTTCACCATAGGGGGTGAACCCAAGTCCTATCCGCCGGAGAATAGTCGGTGTATGTTCAGGAGAGTTAGGCAGAGGATTTGGGGTAAATGGGGAGTGGTGGCAAAACTTTCCTATTTTGCTTATACGAAAAAACACGTGATGTTGTATCATTAGTCCATAACGATCACGTGATGAGAAGCTATTTGGGTCTATAGTTTGCTTCGTGAAATTGATTAAATCTGTCACTTGAAACTATTTTGAAAAAGCAAAGAAGTGAAGTTTCGACGAACAAAGAAGTTTACAACGATCAAGTTGATGAGAAGAGAAGTTGAGTAATCTATACTGTCTACAATGAAGAATCAATCAATGTCATTGCTAATACTCCAAAACCAGTTAACACCAAGCAGAGAAGTTCATAATGAAAGTTGATGAGTAGCGAAGTTGCTAAATCAAACAATGCTGTTGCTAATATTCCTAAACCAAATAACATCAAGCCTTCTCTAAAAGACACTCTCTCACGTTGGAGCATAGGCACTTTTTTTACTAGGACCAATAAAGAAGAATCCCCCCTATCTACAATCAAGAAAGAAGAAGCAAACAATGTCATCAAGCAGTCTCTAAAATACACTCTCACATTGGAGCGTAAACGGTTTTTACTACGACCACAAAAGAAGAATCTCTATATATAATCAACAAAGAAGAAGCACACAATGTCATCTAGCAGTCTTTAAAACACCTCCCACGTTTAGCGGAGACACTCTCACAACAACCAATGTCATTGCTTATAATCCTTAACCAGAAAAAGGAAGCAGTCTTTTAAAGACACTCTCGCACGCTCATTGGATCAGAGACTTTTTTTTAACTACGGCCTAGGAAGAAGACATAGTTCATGCCATTGCTTATGATCCTCAACACAAGATTTGGTTGATGTTATACATTTTGTATTATATCGTTATGAGAGTGTTATTCATGCACGTTAGAGTAACATATTTGTCACCATTTAACGTACAATAAATAATAAATTTATAAGTTGAAAAGGATTAATTGTTGTACTCGAAAATGATATTATTATGGTTAGGTTGATTAAACCGAGATCACGTGGCAAAGCTTTAGCAAACTATAAATTGATCGTGTGGGTTATGATAATATTTTATTATGAATGATTGTCGAGATAAATTAATGATATTAATTTGCATATATTTAACATATTTTGGTTATGGCAGTACATATATTGAAGAGTGATTAGCAAGGTTCAAATATATGTCACTCAATGTCATATTTTTTTGGAGATATTATGCGAATCGAATTAGGTATAGTAAACCTATATAAGAAATCCAATTGTTAAAGTTTATAAATAATATTAATTTTAGGGGATTAAAATTAATATTATAAAATTACTAATAAAAAATCAATTACATAAAAATACTATTAATAAAGTTTATATTATTAAACTCTTAAAACTAATCTATGAGTCTAATATACAAATATATATATATATATATATATATATATATATATATATATATATATATATATATATATATTTATGTTTAACATATATGAATGTTCAAACAACACAAATAATAGATCATCTTATATAAAATGCACCTTCTTAAAATGTCACCGTTGAACAATACAAAAAATATCTGATGTTATTTTTCTTCAACTACTATCTAAATTTGATTTGATTTTTCATGTGTTTAAAATTTATAAAATGAAACCAATGGTTCGACATCAGAACTATATAAAATTCATATACTATGAAACCAAATAATAGTAATAGTTTTGGGTTTATCGACGAAAAACAAAAAAAAAGAATCTCAAACATTTTAATCGAACAAAACAAAATAAATATGGGTTTATAATTGTAATTATATTTTAGGAGATTAAAAATCAAAATAAAAACACCTTAAAACCGAACTGATATCTAAATTAAACAGATCTAATATTTTTATCTTAAAAATTATGAAATTAATAATCTCATTCCGCGCAAAGCGCGGGTTATTACCTAGGAAATAAATAAAAACTAAAACTGAAAATTAATATCCGTGCAGTCGTACGGGCAAGATCTAGTTTGTATTTAAAGGCGTTTCTTTTCTATCAACCACAGCGTTTTTAACCACCACTTCTTCCTCTAGTAATATTACCTCTTACATGATTACCATCAACTATTCCAATTTTAGCAAGAAAAATACTGCAAATAAAAGGCTAACAGTTAATTTTATTCCAATGTTTAGAACTAGAGTAGGTAGATAAAACTGAAACATCATAAACTACCAACATGAACAGTAAAGAATCAACATTCATAATCGACGATTACAATATGAAGACATATACTGATTCTAGACTCATCAGTTTGCAGTGTAAACAACGATGGGGCTTCTCACAAAGTGTACTCCATCAGACCAGATCAATTGTGAAGACACAACAGGTTTTTTATCTCCGAGACCTTGGCCTGAAACTGTCACCGTGAAAGACTTCTTCTCGCGCATCGACTTAAAAGAAAAGACATTGGGAATGACCTCGACGTTGAGCTTAGATCCCACTACCTTTGCTTTGTAGGTAGTGTTAGACGTTCCAACGTTAGTGACTGTCCGACGGAAAGTCACTTTGAATGGTTTTGTCGCCGGGACTTGAGCAGTCATGGAAGGATAGTTTAGGTTTCGGGGTAAAGATTTTGACTGTGCTTTAGTGCAATTGCTGTTTTCACCGGAGATAAGTCTTAAGTTCTTTCCACTGTAGTTCAAGCCGCAGAGAAAAGCGATGTGGTCTGCTTTATTAGCTTCATAGACCAGTCCAGGATGAACTGCTGCTAACGGATTCACATGGCCTGCTCCGTATGCAAACTCATCAGGCATCAAAGTAGATGCATTCATTTGCCAAGCTGTAAGAAACACCCCAAAAACAAAGTTATTCTAAATATTTCTTGCGACACAAGAAAGGTATGGTTCGAAGACAAAAACCAACAGAGTGTAATTATATTGTACTTACCGGTAGTCATGATGGCGGATTGGATCATGGACGGAGACCAGCGAGGGTGAAATGTTTTGACGTAGGCGGCAACACCAGCAACGTGTGGACAAGACATTGAAGTTCCACTAAGAATAGAGTACTTCAGATGTCTTGTGTCTGCGATACTTGGTGGAATAGTAGGGGAATAAGCAGCGATGATCTCTGATCCCGGCGCGGTTATATCCGGCTGCAATTCAAATTGAGGATTCAATCAAACTTATACGAGTTATTTACATGATCAAAGTTTCTACACATACCTTCAAAATATCAGGAATGATTGGGTTAGGGCCTCGAGAAGAATAGGAAGCAATGACAGGAGCTTTCTGGTTAAAGACTGTCTCACTTTTCAAAACAGCAGCTATGGGGTTTCTGAACCCAAAAAAAAATATTGAGCATTTGAGTGGGTGAATTTTTTTTAATGATATAATGAAATATAGAGATATGAGCTTTACTTTGTGGAGTTCATATACGAGAGGACAACGTCATAGGCGTGTCCCGATAGAACAGAGACTGGGAAAGAGAAGACATCGGCAGTGTCTGCTACGCTGCTCCTAACAATGGATGCGACGGCTCCCATATATTTAGCTTCTTCAACATTTTGACCGGAATCGCACATCACAATCTTCCCGCTAACAAGTTTCCTGTCTAGACATCCTGGTGAGCAGAACCTGAAACCACAATTACCATTTTAGCCCCGCCATTTGAAGAGCGAAAAATTGTATGAATTAATGTATGTTTCTTGGGGAAGAAGTTACTCAGCGGAAGCAGCATCGCAATGACTCGATGCTGATCTACCGTACACTATGGGGTACTTAGTTCCCTTAAGATCAAACGCGTTTACGGATCTTCCCTGTTTCACAACAAGCATTAATGTTAAAAAATTGGATGAGAGATGTACGATGATGATATGTTATAAAACAACAAAGATGTGTTTTCTTGGTTCTCACGACAACTCTCTTGCCGTCTCCGAGAACAACTTTGGTGACGAAAGCGCGGTTCGTGTTACTTGCACCGACGGTGAATATCCACGGTGCAACGCTCGTGACCGTACTAGGATCTGGACCATTGTTTCCAGCGGAATTCACTGTAAGGATTCCCTTGGCCATGGCATGGAAAGCCCCAATTGCGATGGTATCCACCTCGAATGGTAAACCCTTTGCGTCACCGATGGAGATGGTGATAAGGTCCACGTTGTCCCCAATCGCATCATCAAATGCGGATAGAATTCCGTCAGTAGTGCAACCTTTGAGAACAATATCACATACTTTGTAAACCGCGATTCTTGCACCTGGAACGCCACCTCGCGCGGTTCCATTGGCTAGCCCGTAGAAGCTCACATCGTTTACAGCGTTTCCAGCTGCCGTAGAAGCGGTGTGCGACCCATGTCCCATGTTGTCTATCGCTGAGTGAGGAACCCCCTTTGTTTTGGGTGTGTAGTTCCTAGCTCCAATGACCTTGCTGTATACAAACAACCACATCATTCACATTCAAACCAATACTATTGACAAAACTAGCAATTTTGATAGTATGATCAATTTCAGTCATTTTATACTTGTTGCAAGAGAAGTGTTTGGTCCCTTGGCAAACTCCTTTCCATTTTTTAGGAGGAGGGCCAAAGCCTTTGTCACTGAAGCTGTCGGATAAAGGGTCGACTCCACTGTCTATGACACCAATGATCGTATCGCTCTCGATGCTAGGGTTTCGCTTTGCCCTTTTGCCTTTCTTGAGACCCACGAAATCCCACGACGCCGTCGTTTGGAGTTTCAGTATTTTGCTAGGGAACACGGATACGACGTTTTCCATATCTAAAAATATGATTACAAAGACACGTTATACTTTCGCAAAATAATTAATAAACACAAAGGTTAATTACTAATCTTTGGAATAAATACTGTGAAACCAAGAATCTCAATAGATACTTTTGAAAAATTTCAGTTAAATATTAGTTTTAACACTCACTTGCTAGTATCTGTCTTTCGGATTCGGTTAGCCAGGCTGCAAATCCGTTGAAACTTCTTTTATAATTCCTAACCAATCGACTTTCGATTGAACTACAGACAAATATATTATATTAAGAATTCTATTAGGGTTCATCGGTTGGATCATTTAACTCCCATAAATATACACTTCTTAGTCGATCTTTGGCTACGATCCATATACAAAATGAAACATTAATATGGGAAAAATAATCAGGATTGATCTATGGAATATTAATTGACCGCAAGAAAAAAAAAATGATGGCACCTCGCTCCGGTGACTTCTTGAAGAATACTAGTGTGATGGGACATTGGCATGTAGTCAACACGAGCAGGAAGTGCTCCCATGTAAACTATATACACCTACAAAGATCATCATTGTTTGTCATATAAGTCAATAGTTAAAACCAGCCAAGAGTTACCATGGTGGTTAAAAAAAAATTGTGCACTTGCCTGTTTGTCTTGATCATTTTTGGCTGCTGATGTGCAACTCACAAACAAGACAAAGAGACAAGAGAGGAGACAATAGAAGTCTGCAGGTTTTGCCATATTCCTATTGATTTAGTAAAATGAAAATATATGAGAATGCGAGAATGGAACGATCATTTATAGGGAGAGATGATGTACGGGTCTAAGAACGTAAACAAATTCTTAGATTGATCTCTAAATGTTAAAATATTTATGGCAAGACAATGACTTTCCATATTAATGTATTAGATTGAAACGTTTGACTTTTTTACCGTTTCTGAGTCCACTTTTCTTCATCTTTCTAATTTCATTGTTAATGAATGAATATGGAATTATGGACTATATTAAATAGAAAGAAGCACATTTTGACTTGATACATGAGATAAATAAAAACATAAAATTTTTACTGACTAGTAAGTAGTAACAACTAAAATCGACTAAACCTTTTGAAACGAACGTTTTAGAAATTAATGAATGTTTTGGATAAGTTTATTGAATTAATGTTGTGCAAACTTATTTGGCAATTGTAAAACCATATAGGAATGTGCATACTTTTTTTTTGAACAACGGGAATGTATATATACTGAATTCGGTTTTAAAGACACCAGGCAGCCTAATTTTGCGAGGCAGGCTAATCATTTGGCTTTACATGAACAAAATATCTTCCGGATCGACGTCTTTGATTGATCTGTGGATATGGATCCATCCACACCCTGACCATCTCCAACCTCTCTTCTAATTGCTTTTGTAATGAGTTCCCTACCAAAATGTATACTTCTCTAACCAAAAGAGGATCTATCACCAATAACACTCTTTCAGAAATCAGTATTCCTGTAAAAGCGACTCTTGAAAAGTTTTACAAAGGGACTGAGAGTATTTTGCATGAACCGGGGAGCTTGTTTCGCTAGATGAACACAAGTGTTAGTGGTCGGGGTGGTAACATGACATTCCAACATTACTAAGTAAGCAGTTTGGCTTTACATGAACAAAATATCTTCCGGCTCCACTCAGGGGGCGTCAGCAAAATTATAATGCATATACCCAAACATTCTGGATATATATTACATTTTAGGGATTGTTAAAATATTTCCTTCAGATTATAATGATTGGCCAGCCAATATCCAGATTTGACAAAATAGTCACCACTTTTATTGTGCTGCCAACACCAAAAGGCAAAAATCCTCGGGTGGAATATGCTTGATTTTCATAATTAACTCAATGTTACCAGAATAAATGTGTTGCTCCAGTAATGTAATATTCCAACCAGACCCATCCTAGCTATATATGTTAGAAGGTCACCCACCATAAGTTTGAGGTCATTTATTGGACTTTTCATCCAAGTCACTCGGCGTCTTTGATCGATCTGTGGATATGGATCCATCCACACCCTGACCATCTCCAACCTCCCTTCTAATTGCTTTTGTAATGAGTTCCCTACCAAAATGTATACTTCTCTAACCAAAAGAGGATCTATCACCAAGAACACTCTTTCGGAAACCAGTATTCCTGTAAAAGCGACTCTTGAAAAGTTTTACAAAGGGACTGAGAGTACTTTGCATGAACCGGGGAGCTTGTTTCGCTAGATGAACCCGATTGAAACTTTTTATATCGTTAAACCCTAGACTTCCTTCCTATTTAGGTAGACAAAATCACAAAACTTGTTTCAACTTACCTAATGAATTTTTCTTTTATGCTCTAGGAGACTTCCACGAAAAATCATCCATGGTAGATTTTGGAAATTTGAAACATCTCATAGCATAATACATGCATAGTGAAAGTCAATGTCTTAAGTAGAGCTTTTTTCCTCTAAGAGAAAGACTTCTACCAAACCAACCTGACAGTCTATATATCTTGTAATCTTTCATAGTTGTAGTTTAGGAGATCGACTTTTTGAGACGCTAAAATACTAAGATTGTGAATAAAAGGGTAAAAGAGAAGCAGATCATAAAAGGTTGCAGGAGAACTGCATTTAATCCCCACTCATCATCTCATGTGTTTTAAAATGTATTTTGCACCAGATCTGCAACCAATACATTTTTTTGTCTTTTTCTGAAAAAAGCAGATCCCATACATGCAGTTCTACCCACTAACATTTGGTAATGGTTTATCCATTTTTTTCTCTTTTGATCAATAAATAATTTTATTACAAACTAATAATATATGTAATATTCTTCTATAAAGATCATATTTTTTTATTCTATTTAACTTACAATTTTTACGATACAAAAATTCTCATTGTTTACTTATCTCTTTTTATACCTATTTATATCAATTGAAGATAGACATATTTGGTTAATTACTAATATTTTTATATTTTAATCTTAAAAATGCAGTAGCATAGCTTTAGTGCGATATTTATTGTTATTTACTAGTGGTATTCCGGCGCTACGCGCCGGGTTCGTATATTTTTTCTTAAATAAAATTACAATTTATATTATGGTTTTATTAAAAAAATATGTCAAATTTCAGGGAAATTCCACAAACATATAGAAAATATTTAGATAGAGAACACTCTCCACAAAAAAAACTACAAGTTCGCTTTAACAACCAAATGAAAACCAAAAAAAAAAGAGAAAAAAGAAACAAATTAACCTTAGCTTGACAAAAAAAAATCGACGACAAAAGAACAAAAAAAAAATCTTCACAAATAGGTTCAATAGTCCCACTGTCAAAACAAATCCGACTATGAATATTTGTTAATTGTGTAGTAGAATGTCTGATTTTTTTTGAACGTTTTCTTGCATAAAATAGAATGTCTGATATTTGTAGGAATTTTGTTTAAAAAACAAATTTGTAAGAAAAATATAGTTTTGATTTTGTGAGTTTACGGGTGGACATTTGGAATACTGATTGAATATTCAGAGATCTTTATATTACAATGGTAAGCAGAGCCGTTCCTAGGGATCTAGTGGCTGGAAGCAAAAATAAAAAAGTTGCCATTTTTTAAAGAAAAAATACAGATGAAAAAAATTATTAGCAGAAATGGGGAGGGTGGAGTTCGAACCTAGGTTACTAACTACATTATAAATAAATCTCTTAATGGTTCCGATGGAAAAAATATTATAGCCGCCCCTGAATAGAAACTGTCTGATGTTGTAACTATTTGTCAGAGTTGTGGTAACTGAAAATGAGATTTACAAAATCGTTTAAATTTGAATATATTATTTCTAATCAATTCTTAACCAATTGTGGTAACTGAAAATGAGAAAAGGTTAATAACCTTAACTTACTATGTGACTACCTTTTTTGGTCAAACTATGTGACTACTAAATGTGCATTTTTACGGTAAAAACAGACCATAAGCAAAAAAAAGTTCTCACAACACATCAGTTTATTGCATGTGAAGAAATCTAATGTCTCTATTTGAAGAGAGAAATTTGTTTTTGTATAAAACCAGTCAATATATTAAATTTACTGCAAAAAAATTCAGATATTTAACTCTGAAATGTTATACATTATTCTATTGTGATCAGAGTGACATTAGAAACTGAACCTCCAGCTAAAAAGCAGCAAATGTTGCCACACAAAGTGTGAAAAAGGAGAGGAGAAATATTTAATCACGTTTATAGAACCAAAACACATTTTACATGGATGGCAACACACATAATCTCATAAGTAAAGACTGGCACACTCAAGTCTGTTAAAATATTCTTCAACTTCTAAAACAGATGGGGAGAAAAACAAAACCTTAAGCAAAATTAATATGCCAACCTTTCTCAGGCTCCCACCTGTATTTAGATATGCAAAATTTTCAATTCTGAAACAAATTCATTTTTCTAGTTTATTTTCTATTTGTTTGTAACAGGGAACTTAGTTAAAGTAACTTAATTTGTTAGAAGACTTTACCAAAAAGGATTGATCTGCGCAAAAAGGATAGTGCCTACAGGAGACAACGACACCAAGTCCTAACAAACTGTTAGAGATTCTGGAAGTTGTATTGTCTCGATAAGGAAAAGTGATTTGTCGAGTAATTGATTTTTTATTGCTTTTCAGTAGATGAACTTATTAGATATTCAAATCATATTGTGTGGTCCGGTTAATGTTAAACCGAGTCTACTATTATTTCTATTTCATTTCGGTTATGTTTATACCGATAACACACTTTACATATAAAGAGTGTGATTGTAACAGAGTTAGTTACAACAATAAAAACGAATCTTTCTTCTTCTATTATGGTATCAGAGCGCTGAGCTCGAAGCTCGGCGATCGATCATCGTTTTCCGCTTTTCTTGACCTTGATTCTTCGGTTTTACTCCGATCGATCCTTTCTTTAGCTCTAGATTCCGATCATTCCGTCGAAATCGAGCTCTGTTTCATCAAAAATGGTTACTCTACGTCAAACTTCACGTCGAGGTGTTCGTGTTTCCACTTCAGCGGCGAAGACGACGAATCCAGCTAAACGAACATATCGACGATCTATTCCGACGGCGACTGTTCCAGATCAAGCTATTCCGATGCCTTTTCCGTCACATCCTAGCTCCTCTATTCCGATGAGCCCCACCAATCTTATCTCACCGACCCCGTTCAACTTCGACGGGATCCAATACTCGCCTTACTTCCTCACAAGTGGCGATAATCCTGGTTCTTCCATCATCTCGGAGGTACTCGATGGTACAAACTATAGTACTTGGATTCTAGCTATCACTATTGCCTTGGATGCGAAGAACAAGCTATCGTTTGTCGATGGATCGTTACCAAGACCATTGGAGACTCATCCTCATTATAGAATCTGGTCTCGTTGCAATAGTATGGTCAAATCATGGATCCTTAACTCTGTGACGAAGCAGATCTATGGTAGTATTCTCCGATTCAACGACGCCTCTGAAATTTGGAAGGATCTGATGACACGTTTTCGGATCACAAACTTGCCGAGATCTTATCAGCTCACTCAACAAATCTGGTCTCTCCATCAAGGTTCTCTAGATTTATCTACGTATTATACAAAACTGAAAACTCTTTGGGATGAACTTGATGGAGCGGATTGTGTTAAGACTTGCCAAAACTGTGATTGCTGTAAAGCGATGTACACAAAGACGGAGCATGCTAAGATCATCAAGCTACTTGCAGGCTTGAATGACTCTTACTCTAACGCTAGGAGTCAAATCATTATGAAAAAGAATGTTCCTGATCTTGCTGAAGTTTATAACCTCCTTGATCAAGACCATAGTCAGCGTAGCATTAATCCTGTATCTAATGCTTCTGCTTTTCAAGTCACAAATGAGTCTTCTCCGGCTTTGATCAATGCTACACAGCCTGCTCAACCTCAACGTCAAGGACGACCCTTGTGTTCTCACTGTGGCTACTCTGGTCACACCATGGACAAATGCTACAAGATTCATGGTTTCCCACCAGGATTCAAATCCAAACGTGCCTTAGCAGCTGAGAAACAAGCTACTCCTGTTAAACCGGTTGTTGCAACTATGACTCTTGATGATAATATTAATGATTCTTATGCTACAGGGATGATAAATACATTGTCCAAAGATCAGATTCAAGGCGTGATTGAGTACTTCAACACTCAACTACAGCTCTCTCGTGAATCAGATCCTGCCAAAGCTTCTACTTCTGGTGGCTCCATTACAAATTTACCGGGTATGACTCTCTCTACCAAAACGTTATATTTTGTTGGAGTTCTACGAGCTACTGGAAATGTATTATCATCTGCTTCTTGGATTATTGATAGTGGTGCTACACACCACGTTTGTCATGACAGAAGCAAATTCATCACTCTATCTGAAACTCTTAATCAGTCTGTCAGTTTACCAACTGGTTTAGGCGTGAAAATTCTTGGAACAGGACAAATCAAACTCAATGAACGTTTGGTTCTGAATAATGTTCTATATATTCCGGATTTCCGATTGAACCTCATCAGTGTCAGTCAGATGACGAAAGACTTGGGTTATCGAGTTGCTTTTGACAGTGACTCTTGTGTGATTCAGGATCTTACCAGGGGGCTGATGATTGGTCAGGGTGAAGAAGTTGCTAACCTTTATGTTATGGATGAAGCTTCTATTGGTGAAATATCTGCAAGGCCTTCAAGCTTCTGTGTTAATGTCGTTCTTGATTCAGCCTTGTGGCACAATAGATTAGGCCATCCTTCTATAGAAAAGATTGAAACAATATCCAATGTACTTGGAATTTCTCAAAAGAATAAAACATCTTTTCATTGTGCTATTTGCCCTCTTGCAAAACAGAAACATTTGAAGTTCCCTTCCCAAAACAATATGAGTATCAAACCTTTTGATCTACTACATATAGATACTTGGGGACCATTCTCAGTGACTTCAAATGAAGGTTATCGATATTTTTTAACTATTGTTGATGATCACACAAGAGTCACTTGGGTTTATCTCCTACGTACTAAAGATGAGGTGCTCACTGTGTTTCCCGAGTTTCTCACCATGGTTGAGAATCAGTACAAAGTTACAGTTAAGGGAGTTCGGTCAGATAATGCTCCTGAGTTGAAGTTCTCTGCTTTGTACAAGGCTAAAGGAATCACAGCGTATCACTCTTGTCCTGAGACTCCAGAACAGAATTCAGTCGTTGAGAGGAAGCATCAACATATATTGAACGTTGCTCGTTCTTTAATGTTTCAGTCGAAGCTAGCTCTTGAATATTGGTCTGACTGTGTTCTCACCGCTGTCTTCTTGATAAATAGACTTCCTACACCTCTACTCAACAACAAATCTCCGTATCAAATGCTTAACTCTAAGCCACCTGATTACACAGGGATACGAACATTTGGCTGTTTATGTTATGTGTCTACATCCTCGAAAAATAGACACAAGTTTCAGCCAAGAGCCAAGGCATGTATCTTTCTTGGTTATCCTTCTGGCTATAAGGGTTACAAAGTAATGGATTTGGACACTAATGACATTTCTATATCACGAAATGTTGTCTTTCATGAAGACATTTATCCTTTTCATCAAGATGAAGATCTTCCTGATATATTTGATTCTCCAACATCAAAACCTAACTCAGATGAAGCAGAGTCGTCTTCTCCTGTTTCCCCTGTCCTTGATTCTGCTACTTCTGTACCTGTTTCTTCAGACTCTACTAATGGTCAGAAGCGACCCTCAAAGCCTCCGGCATATTTGCAAGATTATTATTGCAATATGACTGAGACTGACATACCTTATCCTCTCGCAGCACATCTTACCTATGACAAGCTTTCTACTGCATATAAGAAATATATATGCTCTGTTATGCATCATCCTGAACCGACTTCTTTTACTCAAGCTAAGAAATTCGATGAATGGGTGAAAGCTATGAACGAGGAGCTTATTGCACTAGAGAGTACTGATACATGGGAGATTGTTTCTCTTCCTGATGGTAAGCATGCTATAGGCTGTCGATGGGTGTATAAAGTAAAACTAAATGCTGATGGTACATTAGAAAGATACAAGGCTCGACTCGTAGCCAAAGGCTATACACAACAGGAGGGGATTGATTTCGTTGATACTTTCTCTCCTGTCGCCAAAATGACTACTGTCAAGACCTTACTATCTGTCGCTGCTGTCAAAGAATGGAGTCTCACTCAACTCGACATTTCAAATGCGTTTTTGAATGGTGATCTCGAAGAGGAGATATATATGACTTTGCCTCCGGGTTACACTCCCAAAGCTGGCTCAGTTTTACCTCCTAATCCTGTTTGTCGCCTCAATAAATCTCTATATGGACTACGACAAGCCTCAAGACAATGGTTTCTAAAATTCAGTTGTACTCTCTTGGCTCTTGGATTTCAGAAATCACATTCTGACCATACTTTGTTCATTAGTAACAAGAATGGCAAATATGTGGCTGTCTTGGTTTACGTGGACGACATCATCATTGCTAGCAACGATGATGATAGTGTTACTAAACTCAAGGATGATCTTCGCAAATGCTTCAAGTTACGTGATCTTGGTCCTTTACGATATTTTCTGGGACTTGAGATTGCACGTTCTAAGGAGGGGATCTCTATTTGTCAGCATAAGTATGCTTTGGAGTTACTTGAGGAGACTGGCCTTCTTGCTTGCAAACCATCCTCGATTCCTATGGATCCTAGCATTAAGCTTGTTCAAGACAGTACTGAACCAGTGCTTCATGATCCTTCTTTGTATCGAAGACTTGTTGGCAAGATGATGTATCTGACCATCACTAGGCCAGATATTACTTATGCGGTTAATCGCTTATGTCAGTTTGCCTCAGCTCCAAAGAATTCTCATCTACAAGCTGCTTATAAAGTTTTACATTACTTAAAGGGAACACTTGGCAAAGGAATTTTCTACTCTGCTCATTCCGATTTGCTTCTCAAGTGTTTTACTGATGCTGACTGGAATAGTTGTGCGGATACAAGGCGTTCTACTTCGGGATTCTGTATGTTTCTTGGACCATCTCTCATCTCTTGGAAGTCCAAGAAGCAAGATACTGTTTCTCATTCTTCTGCAGAATCTGAGTATCGCGCCATGGAATTTGCTGTTCGGGAAGTTGCTTGGTTGGTTAAGCTTCTTGCAGAGTTTCTTGCTCCTCAAACTCAACCAGTCGCTTTCTTTTGTGATTCTACAGCAGCAATACATATTGCTAACAATGCTGTATTTCATGAGAGAACAAAACACTTGGAGAATGATTGTCACATTGTTCGTGAGAAGATATTGAAGGGTTTGATCAAGACTTTGCATGTACGGACGGATCTTCAGCTTGCCGACATGTTCACAAAGCCATTGTATCCAGCTCTGTTTCTTACTCATGTTCGCAAGATGGCAATGTCCAACATCTACATGCCATCTTGAGGAGGGGTATTAGATATTCAAATCATATTGTGTGGTCCGGTTAATGTTAAACCGAGTCTACTATTATTTCTATTTCATTTCGGTTATGTTTATACCGATAACACACTTTACATATAAAGAGTGTGATTGTAACAGAGTTAGTTACAACAATAAAAACGAATCTTTCTTCTTCTATTAGAACTGTATAGTAAGTGGAATCAAATCCTCACGTTTTTAATTCCAAACAATCACAACAACAAATGAGTTTTGTATAAGTGGAATCAAATCCTCACGTATTTAATTCCAAACAATCACAGCAAGAAATGAGTTTTGCCTCATACAAATTCCACTATACACTTTCCCACTTTTGTTTAAAAAGATCTAATCTCCATACAGGCAAACAAAATAAAACTATTTAATCCACCCACCCCAAATGTGGAGACTGGAGAGGGGAAAAAAATAAATAAAAGTTGGTCTGTAACAATCATCCATCCCTACCCCTCGTCTTCGTTTCCGGTGAGAATGAAAGAAAAAGGAGCGAACTTGGAACAATCTCCTACGTATAATTTGTTCCGAAACTCCACCCAGTGGAGATGCAGTGTCTCTATCATCAGCAGCAATCCAACCATAGCGAATATGAAAACAATGATCCCAACGATTAGGATCAACACATTGTTGTATCTGTTTATTTTAATGCCAAAACAAAGATCGATTAGTTGATTTGCCAATATTAATTTGACTAAAGAGAGAGAGAGTGAGAGGATGCGCATACCCCAAGTGAGAAGGAGGACCTTCTCATAGAAGACTGACGATATCATTATAAACTATATCATAGATATATTATGTATTTTATTATAATTTTTATTATTTAAATATACAATCTATTTTTAAATTTTCTCTTCTCATTATAAACTATAATCAGACGTTAAAATCGTGAGCTGGTTTGATATTAATATCTGGTATTTTTAGATTCAAATAAAAATTGTAACTATTTAAATATCATAAAACTTTCACATCTTTCTAATTTCTCTAAATAAATTAATTTTTGTCATATTTTATATCAGATTTATTTCATATAATTTTAGATTTAACAATGATATAAAATGGTATCAAAATAATTTTATAGTTATATGTATATATAGATATTTAATTTAAAATTAAATTAAAATAAAATTAAAATTTAAAATCCCAATTGGTTCGACCATTGATCCAGTTATAATAAATGTAATAAATTGTTTGATCACGTTTGATCTCTATGATATACTTGATTAACACTGCTTGAACTATTTTTACCATTAAAACCCTAAGGTAAAAACCTAATGGAAGTTATAAGCCAGACTAATGGAGATCGATATCAAAATAAAAAGTTTGTTCATAACCATTTTGCCAACACCACACAAGACCAATCATCGACTTATGCAATTATAAAAAAAAAGCAAAAATTAAAAGAAAAAGGCAGAAATTATTTTGAAAAATGTAATAAAACGCTTGGAACATGCTCTTACTTTTCTTCGCCAGCCGGCTGTCGAATCATTCCTCGCCAGATCAGCATTGTAATTAGAGCCTTTTGTCCTTTTCTGGAACACGACGTCGTTTCTTAACCATGACGCAAAAGGCCTGTATAGGATACGTATCACACGCGTATATACGCCTCGTATAAAAACTTTATTACTTGCTCTCTCTCGAAGAAAGGCAAAACACAGTTTGGGTCAAAACTTTCCATTTTATTACACAGAAACAAAATTTCGTAGATCGTTAAAAGAAGGAAACCAAATCCCCTCTCTCCCCCAATTCAATTCAAGCTTTTCGTCCTTCGTCAGATCTGATCCCCCCCCTCGATTCATCCGCCATTTTTCGAAAGGGTAATGATTTCTTCTGATTTGTTAACTTGGTCTTCTTAATTTCAAACGAGATGGGTTCTGATTCCGACAAGTTTGTTTTTTGATTGGTGTAGGGTGTTGATTGGTGCTGCTAAATCGGGAAAGAAAAATGGCGAGTAGGATGGATCAGGAATACGATTATTTGTTTAAGATCGTGTTGATCGGAGACTCGGGTGTGGGGAAATCGAACATCTTGTCCAGATTCACGAGGAATGAGTTTTGCTTGGAATCCAAATCCACCATCGGTGTCGAATTCGCCACCAGAACTACTCAGGTCTCTCTCTCCCTCTTAAACAACATCATTGTTCTGTTTTCACGTGATCTTATATAAGGCTTAGAGTTAGAGATGATGTGACTTTTAGGGATATGCTTCTCCCATAAGGTTTCTACTTTCTCAGCTTGTGACATTCACATTCAATTCAATATGCTTTACATGACATTTATTCGTTTTGGTTTTACCCGCACCATCACCATAGTGTTTTTATTTGGTCGGATTTTGGGCTTAGTCTAAGGAGTATATACCATTTGCTGTCCACGACATGATCACGAGGGGGGGTTGGTTACTGAAAGGAATTTTGATCTTAGAGAGAATCTTAGATGAGCGCTGGACATTAAGTCTTGACCGATGCTATTACTCAATTTTTAAGACCTATTATTGGGATGGTCGTGAGAGCCAATTTGATAAAAAGAAAATAAGATTCTCACAACTTGTCCTCAATAATTTGTTTGCATATTCTGATTTTTATTATTATTTGTTATATCTTCATGCATGACTTAGTCCACCTTTTTAACCCTCTCTAAGTCAACCAATAAACTTTACCAGAAAGATAATTTTTATGATAGATTTAGCTGTTAACAATTAGAGATGATGTTTTGTCAATGCGTAGATTATTGAAACGTTTTGTTCATAGTCATGAGGTCTATAACTGGTTGTTGTTACCCAAATGGATTCACAGGTGGAAGGAAAGACGATCAAAGCTCAGATCTGGGACACTGCAGGCCAGGAGAGGTACAGAGCCATCACCAGCGCTTACTACAGAGGCGCGGTGGGTGCACTCCTTGTCTACGACATCACCAAGAGGCAGACATTTGACAACGCCCTGAGGTGGCTCCGCGAACTCAGAGACCATGCTGATTCCAACATCGTCATCATGATGGCTGGGAACAAATCCGATCTCAACCACCTGAGATCCGTTGCTGAGGAGGATGGTCAGAACCTGGCCGAGAAGGAAGGTCTCTCTTTCCTCGAGACGTCTGCCCTCGAAGCCACAAACGTGGAGAAAGCGTTTCAGACCATCTTGGGAGAGATCTACCACATCATAAGCAAGAAGGCACTGGCTGCACAAGAAGCAGCTGCAGCTAACTCCGCGATTCCGGGGCAGGGAACTACGATTAACGTCGATGACACGTCTGGAGGCGTGAAACGAGTTTGCTGCTCTACCTAAAACGAAACGGTAATAATATATGTTTTCTGGCTTATTATCCCAAGATTCAAAACTTTTGTTTTCTGGCTTATTCCTTATCCCAAGATTCGAACTTTTGTTTTCATTGACTCATCTTTCATTTCAACTTTTGGCTCATGCAAGACCATGTAGAATACTTGTCAACTTACTCTGTTTTTTATTTTTTTATGTGCTCTTCGGCTGTGTTCATTTTAAAAGCTTGTGAGATTCTGTATTCAGTAAAGCTTTGTTGGTAGTATACTTGGAATCTCTTCTTCCTGCGTTGCTCTGTTATCAACATTCCATCTCCGGTATTAGAACGGTTTGTCTTTGGCTTGGTTTATTCGAATCGTTGGTGGTTCATTTCTTATCAATGTATCCCCTTCCTTTTTTTTTTTCCTGTCATCTATGAATTGCATTAACTTGAACTGAAGTAGACCAAGGACCCATAACATACTTCTACCTTCTTTTCTACTTATCTGAAGCTAGTCTATACCCCAAAATACACCAAAAAGACTGAGCACCAAAAAACATACATACCAATAGCCTTTTCTGGAGAACAATAAACAAGAAGAGGGCTAAAGTTTCTCACAAACGAAGATTTCATCTAGCCATAGAAGCTGATCAGGCAACTACATAAGACTGCAACTGATTGGTTGTGATGACATTTTCACACATGTCTCTACTGATATAAATGATTTACCATCAAAGATCAGAGAATTTCTATTTTTCCGGAGAAACCACATGATCAATGGGAATGATCTGATCATCTCTTTCGACACACATCTCTTTTAGCCAAAGAAATTAAGTAGTGGTAGTTTGAGAAAATTGATGATTGACTAAAACCACCTTCAGGGACCAGAATATTCGAGAGGGTCCATACTTGTATTGCCACTGAACACGAGAAGAGAATATGATTTGGTGATTCACCAAGGAATCCACACAGTTGACAGCACGGATCGAGCTTCACTCCTCTATGCAATAGGGGTTCCCCAGCTGGTAGGAAGTTTTTAATCTTCATGGAGGGCTCCACTTTCCACACAGATTCCTTTAGACCATTCAATGATGGTTGAGCCTCAGCTGCTTTTCCTCTGAAACACTAATATGTTCATAAAGCCAGTACCCAAATTTAACAGAATAACACCCGTGTTTGTTATGCATCCAAGTCCAATAGTCCTCATCCTCCACCACTGGTTTCATTTTGACAATACGCTGAACATCTTCATGGTTGAATAACTCTTCCAGCTTGTGTATCCTCCAGCTTCTTGCCACCAGGTCCAGGAGATCAGACACACTCAAGACAAGGAAGTTCTTCATGAGTGGCATTCGCATCTCTTTTTGACTACAGTCCAAGCTTCAGACTAAACAAATATGGATTTCCCATTCCTAACTTGCTTCTGAATGCTTTTCCCTCAATAGCTCTTTACCATACAAGATACTCCGCCAAACGTACTGTTGCATGTAAGAACTCAGACTTAGCGTAGTAGTGACTTTTGAAAAGACGAGCAAACAGAGACATAGGTTGATCAAACAGTCTCTATGCTTGCTTGGCCAGGAAAACTTTGTTAAAACCTTGGATGTTTATAAAGGCAAGACTTCCATGTTTCTTGGAAAGACTTATTTTCTTCTACCCGATCGAGTGAATTTTTCTTTTGTCAATGCATTCCACCAAAAATCCGCTATAGCCTTAGTCAAGTTCTTACATGCCTTCTTCGTCATCTGAAACAAGATATTGCATAAACAGTCATTACCATTGTAACCGCCTTGAACAGAATTTCTTTACTCACATGAGATAGACACTGAACAAAGTATCCAGAGTCCAGACAATCTATCCTTCAACATGTCATATATATATAGGGCTAAGATCTCTGTTTTAGATCCACTAAAACACTCTGATAACCGGAGATAAGTGTCTGTCCCACCTTTTCTTTTGAGATTCCTGTAATCCCTTTCAGTCTTTCACGACCTCTTTAACATCTGCCTCACGATTTGAGTTAATTAACCTTTTGTCCAGTGTATTCCCTTCCTAAATCCTTTTTTATGTTGCACATAAAATGCTACTAATAAATATTTTATTTGAAAAACAAGGGTTCTACTAATGCTACTGATTTATGGAAAACTAGATACAGAACATTTTTTTCTAGCCAGTTACAAAAAAAAACATTTTTTTTCTACATTCAAAGTCAATATTACGAATCTTTTGGTGAAAAAGTAGAGATTGTGAATCAGATATGCTCTGTCTTTCAATTAATAGAAACAAAAATTAAAAGAATGGAACGAGGCTTAATTGGAGAACCGACCAGATGAATACAGACAATGACAAAACATGGACAAGAGATAAAAGGAGTGGTGGAGAAAGAAGAGAAACGTCAGATCAGCCGACTTGCACAATATACCCAATTGCATGCACGAAAATGTGTTCACAATAATAAATTAATAGACTATAAAAGGAGTTTAGTTTTTTTCATATAAAATATTAAATCGTTAACTATTTTAAAGTTTTTAAATTGTTTTTTCCTAATTTTACAGTTTTAGTTAAACTGAAACTTATAGTCTTTCGTTTCATTTAACTGTCAATGTGTTAAATTTGTTTTACTATAATTATCATTTGTATGTTCAGTGCTGTGTTATAATTTTTCTTATATTTTAGTTTATTAGTTAATAAAATGAAATGAAATAATAACTAAAGATATATTAAAAAATTAATAATTTTTAATATATATGAAAAACTTATAATAAAACGGAGAGAGAGAGTATATCTATTAATATATATATATATATATATATATATATATATATTTATATGAGAAGGGACAAAAGAAACAAAAGTTAGCCCAAGGAGAGATGGCCAAATCATTATTCGGTAAACGCAGACATCAATCACACTAAAACGAAATATTTATAAGAAGCCAAATAACTTTACTCGGCGATCGAATCTTGTCCGAAAGATTTGAAACTCTTTTGGAAGATCGTAAGGTTAGTGGACGGGGGGATGGCGCAAGGAAGCATGGACCCTGATGCTCTGGACGATATCATTCGGCGTTTGCTTGATTACAGAAACACAAAGCCAGCAGGGCCAAAGCAGTCTATGATGCTCAACGACTCTGAGATCCGACAGCTTTGCGTTGTCTCCAAACAGATATTCCTTCAGCAGCCCAGTCTCCTTGAGCTCGATGCCCCCGTCAAGATCTGTGGTAACATATATATCTTATCTCTTTCCACTTTCCTGATTTGTTTGTTTGCTTTTGAGATCTGAGATTCTTCATCAAAAATAGTTTTTTTCAGCAACCAATAATATTCTTGTTTAGTTTTGTGGAAAGGGCTAATAGTAATAAGATGTTTAGGCTATAAACGAATAGAATTGAAGTTTTTTTGGGAATGTAGAGAGTGGATAAGAGACAGTGATGATTAGCATCTCTCTCTCTCAATCTTGGAAGAAAGAAAAGCAAAGGAGAGAAAAAAGATTATTACATTAACCTCTTGAGTTTACACTAAACCGTGTGTTAGTGATCGGGTGGTAGCATGACATTCCAGCATTGCTAAGCAAGCTGATTTCGAATCCGTTTACATTCAGATATTCTTAACATATGGCCACCGGTGATTTAACATTCCCTCACCGAGTTGGTTTACCGTTTTTTTAATATAATAAATACTATATGGGGAAAATTTTACCAAACTAATGATACTGCTATCTTTATTTTCCTTTAAACATTGTTTGGTTATGCTTCCTCTGTGTTTTGTTTTGTTTGTTACAGGTGATATTCACGGTCAATACTCAGATTTACTGCGACTTTTCGAGTATGGAGGATTCCCTCCTGCAGCAAACTACTTGTTCCTAGGAGATTACGTAGACCGTGGGAAGCAGAGTTTGGAGTCTATCTGTCTTCTCCTTGCCTACAAGATCAAATACCCCGAGAACTTCTTTCTCTTGAGAGGAAACCACGAGTGCGCATCTATCAACAGAATCTACGGTTTCTACGACGAGTGTAAACGGAGATTCAGCGTCAAGCTCTGGAAAGTGTTCACCGACTGTTTCAACTGTCTCCCTTTGGCTGCTGTCATAGACGAGAAGATACTTTGTATGCACGGTGGTCTCTCTCCTGATCTCACCAGCGTCGAACAGATTAAGAACATTGAGCGTCCGACTGATATTCCAGACTCTGGTTTGCTCTGTGACCTTCTTTGGTCTGAT
This sequence comes from Raphanus raphanistrum subsp. raphanistrum, assembly GCA_019706035.1. NCBI lineage: Eukaryota > Viridiplantae > Streptophyta > Magnoliopsida > Brassicales > Brassicaceae > Raphanus > Raphanus raphanistrum. The sequence goes on along the minus strand of CM033980.1, from coordinate 11,516,168 downwards.
CCTAGTAAAGGCGTCAAGGGGTGGGGGATGAATGACCGTGGCGTCTCCTACACTTTTGGTGCTGACAAAGTCGCCGAGTTTCTAATTAAAAACGATATGGATTTAGTCTGCCGTGCCCACCAGGTTTTGTATATATCATTGTTTTGTTTTCTTACGAGCTGCGAAATATCGATTCTAACTATGATGATGTTACTTACTCTTCTACAGGTTGTAGAGGATGGGTATGAGTTCTTTGCTGATAGACAGCTTGTGACTATATTCTCTGCTCCAAACTACTGTGGTGAGTTCGATAATGCGGGCGCTATGATGAGCGTCGATGAAAGTTTGATGTGCTCTTTCCAAATTCTTAAGCCTGCGGATCGAAAGCCAAGGTTCTTCTGAAGCAAAAAAAAAGAGGTATACACACCACATACGAAACCGTTTGGACTACTTCCCACTTGCTACCTTGGTTTCATCTGAAATACTCTAGTTTTAAAGAAAAAAAAGTTATCTCATCTCAGACTAAGTCCATGACTAAGCTTTGATCGCATCTGTAAGAGTTTTGGATTTACCAATAGTGACTCATTTGATGTACAGAGACCTTTTTTAAGAGTTTGTAACAATTTTTTTTCCATGTTTCATTCATCATAATTATGACCCTTCCTGTCGTTGAAAGTTGTTATCAGCACGTAATATATGGAGGAAGTCTCTCTCTCTCTCATATGTGCATTTTCAGTCCTTCCCAACACGATTTACCATCTCTGCCACTTCTTTTGTTTGTTATTTTTTTTCCTTCAACCCAAAATTTGCTCTCTTTTATACTCCTTTGAAGACCTTAGTTTATATATACATTATATTATAACAGGGACAACAGACTGCAAGGGCACTTCAGTTTCATGGATTCTTAGAAGAACAGAGGGACTAATTAGCATTAATCGTAGCTGTGGCTTTCTTGGAGCTGAGATCTGGTTGTATCAGTCCCATTGCAGACCATGATGATGAAGCAAACCCTAGTGGAGGAGAAGCTGCAGAAGCGACGACGAAAAGCTCATCAAGCTTCTTTTTTTTTGTTACTTATAACCTTTCACATTTTGAAGATGGATGGATTTCTCAGTCTTTTCTGTCTCAAGTGTTCTTCAAGATTCAAGTTTTCAGCCATATGAAAGTTCCAATTTAAACACGGTTACATCCGAAAATTAAACTAGTAAATGGAGTTCTTTTGGTATTCCGTTTGCTTGTTAAGCAAGATAGTAGTTTTCTTCTCCTATATTCATTCCAACCTTCACCACTGACACCACTAGATGAGAATTTTATTTAAAAATCCGTCGCAGTATGAAGGATAAAGGGTACATAAATACAGCGAAAGGAGAATCGATCAGGATCACCAAGAACTTGAGTTAGTGTGAGGACTGTCACTTGTTTACAAAGTTCATCTCGAAAGTTTGTGGAAAGGGAGATTTTAGTTAGTTAGAGATGTGAAAACTCATCTCCGCCACTGGTGTAACCCGAAGCTGCTACCTCTACTGGTGAAGCCTTCTTCCCAAAGATTAGAGGTGACATGTTCGAGTTTGGCAGTTGAGAGGGAAGAGACTAAATAACCGGCTTTTGTCTTGCTACAATGAGAGATTATGAATTTCAGCGCAGAACTTTTTGAATTCAAAAATTAAAATAAGATAATGGATTGTGTTCTTGTGGAGATTAGTGGTAATACTTAAGGGACTCCATACGTTTGCTTGTGAATAATGCAAGTGATAACAAGCAGGTTAGGCTTTTATAAATTTTCCTGTAATATATGTGCCATCAATAATTGTTATTTAAGTGTTTTTTTAATATTTTGCACTCCATATATCTATTCAACAAAAAAGGAAATGTCGTAAAGAAAGAAAAACAGAAAAAAAAAGGAAATAACAAAATATAAGAAAAAAAGGAAAACTAGAGAAAACCTAATTAACAAAAAAGGAAAACTCCATGAGGATCAAACATGCACTATAAAATAGAGTAGTAGCCAAGAGGAGTATTCATTCAGTTTAATTTGTCTATACACACATAAACACAAAAGATTAAGAGCCATCAAAGATGACACTCGCTGAGATCTGTTTCTTCCCAGTTTCGTTTATCTACGGTGTGATAAGAATCATAGGATATTTGAGCGGCTGGAATAACGTTTCAAAGACGGCTGATTATAAACCGAGCGGTTTAGGAACGGGATGGATTTGCGTCATCTTGTTAGTCATCGTCGCTGCGATCTTCTTCAACGAAAACAGTGATCGAATTTTGCAATCTCTACTTAAACATGGGTTTGCGATCTTTTCAGTCGCCCTAATCTTCTTCATCACGCTTTATCTCAAAGGCAATTTTAGCGTCTGGAATAACGTTTCGAGCGGTTTAGGAACTGGATTGATTTGCGTCATCTTAGTCTTTGTGACCGTGATATATCCTCTTACTCAACAACAGTGAACGACTTCTGCAATATCTCGGTGAAAGGCGCGCGCTAACGTGTTTCGGATTTTAGAAATCTTTTTTTTTTTGTATGTCTCCTCATGCTTTGTCACAAAATTAAAGCGTTGCTCCTTTTGTAGGTAGATATGTTTAGAGCTTCAGATTTTCTATTGAATTTTTGTAATCATGTTGCAATATTGGAACGGCTTTAAAAAAAAAGAACAATTGTTTCATATAATATTGACAATATGAAACACGAGTGAATCTGAGAATATCTCTCTCATATTAGAAAACGTTTTAACAATCTCTTACAGATATATTTAATCCGAATTATTCTACGTCATACACGATTTGAGACAGATCAGTTACTAATCTACCCCAACTCACGTGACTCAACGATAGCTGAGCTGCACTGTTTGTTCACTCACCATAGTAAGAAATCTTGAGCCTCAAGAACATAATCTTCTTTGTTTCTTAAGCTCTGCAAAAATGCACACGCAACCTAAAGTTGAAACTTCCCTATATATCGTGAAGATCACAATATCTTCTCTACAAATATTGTGATGATCACACCAAATCCTTTTTAATTATTGTCCACGCCATACTCTGTTTAATGGTTTTTATTTTCTTCACCGGTGTTAATACCTCTTTCAGCTTGCGTATCACTTCATTTGTAGGATATACGAGCATGCTCTAGCATGCTCGAACTCTAGAGCTTTCAGATTGTTCTGAGTTTTGTCAGCGTTGCCAATTTTGAAAAAAAAAAATTCAAGCTTAACCAGTTCAACTACATACCAAGATTATTATCATATAAAGATTATTAGTTTTTTTATCAAAGCAAGGAAATGCTCAACAAAGAGAAGTAAAATACTGTGTGACATTATTGTTATGTTTTGGGTATAATAGAAAGCGAAATTAAGAGAACAACAAAGAGTTCAACATTTGAATTTCATGCAGACCTCTCTGTCTAGCGCACAATGATCCGGGTCATTATAGCAGCACCAACAATTTCTCACAAGGGGATTGCCATAACAATTGGATCTGATACACTGTGGGACATATATTTTGCCTGATCTCCCTATCTCTCTTAACTCCATCCTCCCACCTAAACATTGATTGGTAAAGCACAAATCAAACTAATTAAGGACGAAAAAAAGATATGATAAATATACATATATGTGTCTGTGTGTGAAGAAAATTATATACATTGATGCAGAGAGAAGAGGCATAGCAGGATAATACAAACGAGAGTTATTTGTGTTGATTTCATGGTTTCGCTATCTAAAACAATTGTTTCTTGAATTTGTTAGTCTTGCTGTTGTTGGGTATTTGTAGAATACAAAGCTTAAACAATATACATATATATAAAGAGAGAGAGATAGCTGAATAAATTTCAATTAGGCACGACAATTTCGTAACTCGTAAGATATCATCTTGATATATTTTGGTCAATCTTCAACCATCTTCATATTAAGTATAAGTAGTTTTGTTTTTTAAAAGGAAAAAAAAATTCAGTGATTATTACTTGCTTGAATCTATCGTTATGTGACTTTATATTGTTGTGCCATTACAATTTTTTTGACCAAGATCTAGCAAAAAGTTGACTAGGATTTTTTTTTTGCTAACTTTAATATTAGTTTTATCAAAAATATTTAAATTTGTTATTATACATACAAATACATTTTTATTTTATTTGTAATAATAGACACAATTAAAATCAATATCAGTATAATTTGAAAATAGTTAAGTGTGCATCCTTTAATACTTTTAGTTCTCCAATTACATTAGTAATTTGTAATAACTTTTAAAATTGAAGAAAAATATTTATATCACCAACTAAAATCTTGAAATGCTCTCATAAATTTCTACTATTCTAATAAATAAACGGTTCCTAAATAAAGAGAATCTAATAAAATTTCTACATTCAACCATATGTTTGTGGTTTGGTGGTAAACGACTGTAAGTTTCTGTCATCTAAGTTTGGTACTTATATAATTATCAAACCATGAAAATAAATATTATTTTTAAAATTTGTAGATACTAAAATGATATTTAAATTAGAAAATTATAATTTAAAAAGCTGCACAAAATTTTGAGGAATTGTTTTAGTAATAAAAATTATATAGTTATAAAATATATAATTAAAGAAGATTTAAAAATTGTAAATATTATTATATTTCTTTCTGCTATTTTATTATCTATTATTATATTAATGATGATATATGAGTTATTACCATAGTATAAAAAACTATAAAAAATATAAATCAACATTAAATATAAATGTCATGTCACAATTAACTTTAGACCATATCATCATTGTTAATATGTTATGTCACTATTTTTTTAAAATCCAGTGTAATTATAACATATTATAAATCACTTTTCAAATAATGTCTAAGGGATAGAAAATATATGAACAAACCATAAATCAACAAACATATAAGTTAATGAAAAAAACACTCTACAAACAACAAAAGAACTATATTTTCTTTGTGTTTTGCAAGAGATTGTCACGTACTCCTTTCGTTCCAAATTAGACGATGTTTTAAAGAGTTTTTGATCTTTCAAAATATATGATATTTTGGCATCTTTATATTAATTTTATTTTCATTGAAAATTGTGTGTCAATAAAATTTTCATTTTTTTTTATAATTGTTTAATAAGAATCATGAAGATAATGTCATATATATATATATATATATATATATATATATATATATATATATATATCTTAATTTTTAAACCAAAACATTAACTATTTTAAAATAGAAATAAGTGTCATTCTAATTTTTTTTCTTGTTACACAAAAAATGTCACTTTACAATTTCAATACAAATTATATTTACTTTCAACTGAAAAATAATTGTAAATTGTATTGATTTTATAAATAATTTTATTTATCTTAAATACTATTGGTTAGAGATGTGTAATTAATAACAATTTACATATATTTCCGTTACTTTTTTGATCTGTGTGAAAAAATATCAAAGTGACATTTATATAGAAACAGAGGAAGTATAATGGACCAGAGTTCACCAGCACTAACTTCAAGGAATTTTGCAATAACTTGGACAGACTCATATTTGTCACACCGACACTAGAAGATGCTATAGGAAGATAGGTGGAAGAACTCTCAAGAGTTATGCGTAACCAAAAAGTTCAAGCCGTGCAGTAAGCAATTCACAATTCATTTGCAGTAACCAAAAGGTTGAACCAAGTTCATGTGTCCTAGTGTTCCCATTGTAGCAGTTTCTGAAACCTACTCTTGCATTCCTTGTTCTAACCATGAGATTCTCTTTCAATTGCAATTTCAGCTCCACGTACACAATTCTCCTTAAATCTTTTGGTTAGCTTCGTAAAGGTTTATAAAGGAGAACCTTTGAGGCTATATCTCAGTTCCTATTTATCAAACACATCTGCATACCTATTTTAGTTGCAAAAAGGCATGTGAATCCCCCAGCTATATCAACTTCTTTCCCTTCCAACTCGTAACAGTTTCATGTAAGAATGTCTGCTAATTCTGTTGCAGAGACCAGAGTGGTTTTCACCCAATCGGAACATCCACCATTGATCCGTTCTTGATGAGATGCATGTGAGTCTAGTGCTGAACCTTGAAGACGTTTCTCTAGCCTTGGTTGAACATGGTTGCTCTAGTTAACTTCCTTGGTTGTAGCGCCTCTCCTTCTTGGTCTCTTACCTGGCTGTCTTCCTAGCTCATTCCTTGGCAGTATTCAGCCAAGTGAGCTAAAGGTAATTTGTTGCTTCAATCAAACCAAAACTGACCACAAGATTATAAACAAGAAATTTGCAACATAGAACAACAACCTGTTATAGAGCTCATCTTCTTCTATAACCTACCTGATATAGTGAGCGTACCAAAATATCCAATCATCAAAAGATCAGAGGTTTCGTTTGACAAGTCTAAGCTGCTACAACCCGAAGACACAAGAACAATTAACGAACGACTCGTTAACCATTAAAAGGGTGTCAGAAACACGCAATAATAAGGACATACATTGCAACAAGGATAGCTTTGTAACCAATAAGTATGCTTTACAGACATGCTAATTACAACAACATTTAACAAAATCTAGTTTCACAATCACCCTCTAACCTCAATGTTTGCAACATTTAACAAAATCTAGGTGGCTAGTAATTCCAGAAAACCTGGTCTCTCCGCAACTTCTTTTTGAGATAAACTCCAATCAGCTTTCTATACGTCCACTTTCTCCGATGACCGAACTCCAAAACAGCTTCAGAGCTAAGATGGAAATCTCCTTTCCCCAGCACTTCAAACACAAGCGGATCAGTCAAAACAAGAGGAGACTCGTCCACGTTCATCCTGCTGTACACAAACTCAAGATTCCTCCCTAGCCTCCTATCCACGTACGCATCGACCACACACCCGAAAGTCACGAGATCGGGAACAATCTCCAACCTCCTCATATGCTCGAGAGTGAGATGCAGATCCCAGAAAAGCGCCATCCTAGAAAACGCGAGTGCACGGATGTTAAAAGTGGTAAGGTCGGGAGAGAAACCCTCCCCTCGCATCTTGATGAACTCTCTCTGCAGGCTCTTCATCTTAAAGTCCGCCGCGTACGACAGCAACACGGAGTTCCATAACAGATCCCCAAGATCTCTCCTCCCAAGACCAACGTCGGAACAAAACTCGCGTAGACGATAAAACTTCCTTTCCTTCAAGTATGCTATCAACAAAGCTCTTATCTCTCTTTCCTCTATCACACCAACAGACTTCTTAACCCGGACGTAAGCCTGCTCCATCTTCTCCAACGTACTGTAGCATCTCATAACCGCCTTAGCGGTGGCGGGATCTAATGAGATTCCGTTGGAATCCAATTCATCTAATGCCTCATCCATCAGTTCCAACTGACCGTTCTTTGCGAAACAGGTAATAGCGAGGGAGGAGACTGCGGGGAGCAGATTCGGATGCCTTGCGCTTACGTCTCTGGTGATCTTCGAAACCTCGTCGAAACGACCGATCTTCTCGTAAGCGGATATGAGATTTGAGATGGTGAGGAGATCGGGGAGGAAAGAGCTGTTTAGAATCTCTTCCCAGATGGCGCGCGCTCGGGGAACGGAGCCGTTACGAGCGAAGCAGAGCATGAGAGCGGAGAGCGTTCTGTAGTTAGGAAGCAGGTTGTGTGATTTCATTTGGATGTAAACCTGGTGAGCTTGATCGGGGAGTTTTCTCCGGTTTAGGGATTCGATAAGGGGAGCGTAGTCTACGACTTTGAGGTTTCGGCTGGGATCTCTAGAAAGCTGTGCACGACGAAGATAGATAGGTACCAAATTGAGAATCAAGAGGAATCGAAATATAACCAATAAAAGGGTCACTCTGATGCAAATTTTTGTAGGTTGGTTACCTTATGAGTGATTGGCGGAGTGGACGAATCTGTGGAGTGAGATAAGAGATTGATTCGATGGGTTCTCGAAGAGAGATGGTGCGGTTGTATGAGCCCCGTGGTAAGAAGCGACGCCATTGTTATCGTCTCCGATATGAAGATTCAAGGCGTTCGGTGACGCAGGCAGACAAAAGACACCGACCGGAAGAGAAGGTTTCATCAAAGTCAGTGCAAAAGACCTTCCCCGTATGTAGTTAGAGCAACATTATCAATTGTCCCAATTTTCATGTCCTTAGAGTTTTTAATTACTCCCTCTGTACGATTTTAAGTGGTGTTTAAGGTTTTTACACAATTATTAAGAAAATACAAAATTTTATGCACTTTATCTTGGTTATATAAAAATCACATTAAATAAAACAAGTTTAACCAATAACAAAATAGTACATGATTTTGTAATTGGTCACAAAATTTGAATGGCATTTAATTTTACCTAGAATAGTGAGAACATCACATATTATGAACCAAAATAAAAATTTTAAAACTTCACTTAAAGTGGAACAGAGGGAGTATTATTTGTATATTAAGACTTTGGTAAGGACTTTTTGTTAAAATTGTGATTATTGGTGGGACTTTACTCTTTATAAGAAACCTTCTCGTTTACACTGATCATAAGCTCAAAATTAGAAACAAGAAACTCTTGGAAACATATGTCAAGGTTAGAGCCCCACATCATACCAAATAAACAGACCGCACACAAGCCACTGAGGCTCTAACATAGTGAAACATGAAGAAGAAATGAATTGAAAAAAAAAATGCAAATACGTGATGAAAACACGCAGTTGCGAAGAATTTAAAAGGTGAGCAACATATCTCTCAGCAATTTACCTGATCAATCAAATCTGGATTTGTAACACCCCACCCTTTTTTCTATATGCTTCACCAACATCCTCACATGAATTGCAGCAGTCATGCTCTTCCTACAAGGAAAAACAACATATGATGATCACATAAAAGCTCAAACATAGAGGAAAGCCATTATAACATCTGTTTTGTCTGCTGAAGCCACTATGGTCTGTTGACTATCACCAATTGAAAGTAAAAACCATTTGCACAATCCAGATAATCAGAAGGATGAAATCAAAATCAAATTCGAAAAAGAGAGAACTGATAATAGGAGAAATCATAACCGAATCTGTATGGAGCGCCGCCGCCGTAGAGGGAACCACCCGCACTGCCTCTGTGAGGGTTCGATGCCATCGACGCCCAAATCAAAAGGAGAAAAAACAAACTCTAAAATTGAATTCGCTTAGAAAAGTTTGAGAAAGAGCAATTGCAATCGGAAGAAAACAACAACTTCAACCGAACCTCAAATCGACGGCGAAAGAGAGAGGAGAAGAGAAGAAGACGAAGTCGTCGAGATTTCAAGAGAGAGAAAGAGATGGAATGAAAAGGCAACACGTGTCTCATAAGGACGTTTAATTTTGTATCTAAGCTAAGGACGTTCCACTAATTTTTTGATTTATTGCATTTATTTTTAATGACATTAACACTAAGGACTTCTTTTAGATATACCGTTAATCATGGTCAAACAAAACAGTACCAAGTTTTTATCGCACGTTGAGAAAATTGTAAAGCAAATTTGGCTCGTATATTTACATAATTTGCTTGAAGCATTAATTTTATAAATTTGAGTAATTATATTTTTACAAATTTTGATTTTTTTAGATTTTTAATGATAAAATTCTGCAACTAAGTTTTGTTAGAGTAAAAACTCTTAAATTAAATATTTATCTTGAAATTGATTTGTTTTACCGGAACTATAGATGAAAGATCTAAGCCATTTTATAAAATTAGTTTAAAGGTTTTTTAGCTTAAAACTTAGTTACAAGTTTATATTCGACGATTTTTATCATTATTTTTTATTATTACTATTTTTTATTTTTAAAACAATATAATTTGATAGATAGTTATTATTTTGTTTCTTTTTTGAAATATATTGAATTTGAAATAATTAAATACTACTCCCTCCATTTTCTTTTATAAGTTGTTTTAGAATCTTCCACATAGATTAAGAAAAACATAAATTTCTTATATTTTCTAGATAAAACATCATTAAATATTTACACAACCACAAATCAACCAATGAAAAAATAGAAAATATATTATCATTGGTCATACAACAGTAACTGTTAATAAATTTTACATAGAAAATCGAAAACATCATATAATTTGGAACAAATTTTTTTTTCTAAAACGACTTATAAAAGAAAATAGAGAAAGTATTGATTAGTGAATCTATAGGTTTACTCCACGGTGAACCCAAGAAAAACTCGTCATAATAACATATGATTTATTATTATATTAGTAATTAATGATGTAGGTAAAAAGAATAGAAAACAATGAAAATGGTGTTATAAAAATGTTGAAAAGAAAATTAGTTTTATTTTGTATTTCAATTTTAATAATATATATATATATATCTTTTTCACAGAAGTAAACTAAATGAATGAAAAAAATAAAATAAAAGAGCCTGTGTTAGAATCTTCAGTCTCATTTGTATACAACAGACTTTTTTGTCAAAGGAATTTCCATTCAAATATTCCAAGTCAAAAGACTTGAGAAACCAGAAACAATGAGTTTGAACCAACAAAATAAAACAAAACAAGAGACTTTAGACTATGAATCTGAGTTTTGGTATAATAGAGAAAAGAGATGATTGAAATAGAAAGTTTCTTTTTTTTTACAGAGAGGCTTCGTGGATGACAACACAGATTGAAGAAACCCTCTTTGTTCTTCAGTTTGGTTGAAGCATCTTCCCATGATTCTCTACCTCAACAACTGCAGTTCAACATCAGAATGCAAGCGAAGTGTAGGTTTTGTGAAATGGTTAAAACATATTATTTGAGTTTGAAGACTAGAAGAGCTACTCACTTTCATTCGTGTTGTTGGCTAAAAGAGGACCTTTGTTTGTGGCTCCACCAAATGTAGAAGCCTCAGAGGAAGCTTTGCGAGGACTGATAGCTTTAGTTATCACTTGAGAAAGTGCTCTATCATCTTCCCCAGGCTCAAACTTCTGGCTTATGTATTCTTTCATTGATACGCCTTTGTCCCATACCTGATTAGAGCATTTATTCAAGCAGACAATGATTGTCTGAATCAAACGTGCGGGACATAGATGCAGAGGTAATAATACATAAAAACAAGTTATATATAGTACCTTAGTGTTGAAGCCAGCCGGTTGGTTAGTTCCTGCAGTAGTGTTGATTTCTGAAACATCATTTGCCTTCCGTTCTGCTTCTGTTGATTCCGGAAAAGCCATGTCTTGAATCTTTTTAGTTATAGCGTGAGTAGCCTCAGAGACTTTAGCATAAGCAGGTGCTAGCGTCTCTGTTACGGTTTCTGTTACTGTCTTGCTTGGACTAATAGCTTTTGAACCAGTGCAATCCTTGTGTTCTTGTTCAGCGTTGTGACTGGGTGGGAGAACAGACAAGACGTTCGTCTCAGTGATCACAGGAGTTTCCCGGGGATGCTGCCTCGCAGTCTCCTTTAACTCTTCAGGTGCCTTATTTGATTCATACACTATAAAAATATCACACAAGACGATCGATCAGATCAGTCTTAAGCAACTTCAAGAAAAGAAAAGAATTTGTTATTTTTTTGTGGAGCTTTGCTTTAATTTGATTTACTTGGGGCTCCAAGATATTCAGGATCTACTTCTCCTTCTTCTCTTTCTTTATGATATTTGGACTTGTCACGTGGTGAAAGTGTCGCATAACCTCCTGCTTCTCTAACGTGGTGGTCTTCTGATCTGCCAAATGGCGGCGACATGGTTGTTGCATCACCACCTTCTTCATCATGTCTCCTCTTGCCGCTGAGACTGTGCTGGAGTTTTTTAGCCTTATCCTTCACTTTTGAGAACAAAGATTTCTTATGGTGGGAATGTTCTTCATGATGCTCATTTTCCTTTCTCGTTGAGCCAGCTGAAGGAACAAGATCAAATCAAATCACTGAGAAACAAACAAAATGGACATTGTGAAACTGTATTATTTTCTGAGAAGTGTTGAGAAGCTAGTACTTCCTGAATGATCAACATGTGTTTTTAAGGTTTCAAGCTCAGCCACCGGATCAAGTTGAGGCGACATCATCTAAAGAAAAGAAAAGGACAAAAAGTCTTGTAAATTTCCTGTTTGGAACTTTGATTCTCAGATAACATATAAGAGAAGGAAAGGTGTGAATGTCCACGAATCTTGTGTCTCCGAGATTCTTGGAAAGACCATTAAAAGTTGCTTAAACATAGCCATGGCCTCTAATTGAAGAAGCATTTTAAAAAGAAACAAAGTCTCTGCCCTAAATATTCATGTTTGAGCTGAATCATTGGAGTCGCGTTTGTAGAGTTTGCAATAGAAAAATAATGGAATCAGATATTACAAATGCGGGAAAATAATCATTTTATGCATTCTGTTTAATGTTTCTAAGATTTAGACAATACATTTCTATGTAGGTTCTTCATTGAAATCAAATGTAAAATATTTTTTCCAAATAAGCTGAACCGAATCCACACCAAAATATATCTATGTCCCAAAGTAGAGTCGATTTTCCAAACTTCGAAAAATTCAAAACAGGAAACTCCGAAGTCCGAACCAAACGCAGCTCACCTACCTAAACAGAGGAGTAAAGTTGCCTCTCACACGTGCTCAAACTTGTGATTAATCTATCGCAGTTTCCCGTCCTCTGAACTAAAGCGCGTGCTGTTTCCCCTATAAAAAACATCACGCTGTTTCTCTCTAAATAGAAAAAGTGAAATGAAGTCTAAAAGATATGCATAAAACCCAAAATTAGATACCTTTGCCGAAGCCTTCAGCTCCTAACAGCAGACTTCTCCTCTAAAACCTTATCTTTGCTCACTCTTCTCCGCCCATGGCCGCCTTCTCCGTCAACGGGCAGCTCATCCCGGCGGCGACAAGCTCCACCACCCCTAACTCCATCTATCCCCGTCGGAAATTTCTATCTCCTTCCTCTTCTCGCCTTCCCCGTATCTCCTCCTCACCTTCTCCTCCTCGCGTCCCATCCATAAAATGCAGCAGCAGCAGCAGCTTACCTAGCCGCCGCGATTCAGAATCCTCTCTCCTCAAAGACCTAGCCAAACCTCTCGCCGTGGCCTCCGTCTCCTCCGCCGCTTCCTTCTTTCTATTCCGAATCTCGAATCTCCCGCTGCTCCTAATCGGAGGCGGAGGAGGAGGAGGAGGCGATGGAAACTTCGGCGGATTCGGCGGTGGTGGCGGCGGAGACGGATTTTGGGGGAAACTGTTCTCCCCGATGGCTGCAGTTGCCGATGAAGAAGAGTCGTCGCCGGATTGGGATTCTCACGGCTTACCTGGAAACATCGTCGTGCAGCTGAACAAGCTGAGCGGTTTCAAGAAGTACAAAGTCTCCGACATCGTCTTCTTCGACCGGAGGAGACAGACCTCGATCGGCGCCGAGGACTCCTTCTTCGAGATGGTCTCGATCCGCCCGGGGGGAGTCTACACGAAAGCTCAGCTCCAGAAGGAGCTCGAAACCCTAGCTACTTGCGGGATGTTCGAGAAAGTCGACTTGGAAGGGAAGACGAAACCGGACGGGACACTAGGAGTCACCATCTCATTCGCGGAGAGCACGTGGCAGTCAGCTGATAGGTTCAGGTGTATCAACGTGGGGCTGATGGTTCAGTCGAAGCCCGTCGAGATGGATGCGGATATGACTGATAAAGAGAAGATGGAGTACTACAGGAGCCTTGAGAAGGATTACAAGAGGAGGATCGATAGGGCGAGGCCGTGTTTGTTGCCCGCGCCTGTGTATGGTGAGGTGATGCAGATGCTTAGGGATCAGGGGAAAGTCAGCGCCAGGCTGTTGCAGAAGATTAGGGACCGTGTTCAGAAATGGTACCATGACGAAGGGTATGCTTGTGCTCAGGTTGTTAATTTTGGGAATTTGAACACTAAGGAGGTTGTTTGTGAAGTTGTGGAAGGAGATATTACTCAGCTCGTTATTCAGTTTCAAGATAAGCTTGGTAATGTCGTTGAAGGTAACACTCAAGTTCCTGTCGTCCGCAGGGAGTTGCCCAAGCAGGTATCTTTCTTTAAAAGGTTTTGATAGCTTTAATGAACTCACTTTAGCAGGATTGATATATTGGTTTGCTAAACCTTAGAGGTGATAAGTAGTTTAAATGTTAACTTGTCTTTTACTGATCTTATGTCTGTTAGTTTTAGTGATAGTTATCTATATATTTGTTGACAGCTTCGCCAAGGATTCGTTTTTAACATTGAAGCTGGGAAGCAAGCTCTAAGGAACATCAATTCACTAGGACTGTTTTCTAACATTGAAGTGAATCCACGCCCAGATGAGAAAAACGAAGGAGGCATTATCGTGGAGATCAAACTGAAAGAGCTCGAACAGAAGTCAGCTGAAGTTAGTACTGAGTGGAGTATAGTTCCTGGGCGTGGAGGAGCTCCTACATTGGTATGAATTCCTTTCCTAATTGGATTTGGTACAGATTTTAATTTTTTTTTGAAAATTTTAAATGATTTTCCTCTTTTTATTTTATGTGCATCAGGCTTCATTCCAGCCGGGTGGGTCTGTTACGTTCGAGCATCGAAACATCCAGGGTCTTAACAGGTCTCTCATGGGTTCAGTGACCACTAGCAACTTCTTGAATCCTCAGGTAAGTGTAGTCAGCTCAGATATTTGATAAGTCTATATATCTGAAACTGTTTTCTTGACACCATCCCATCTATCACTGCTTCTTTGTGCGTTGTAGGATGATCTTTCGTTTAAGATGGAGTATGTACACCCATATCTGGACGGTGTTTACAATCCTCGTAACCGTACATTCAAAACAAGCTGCTTCAACAGCCGCAAACTTAGCCCAGTGTTCACTGGAGGACCAGGTGTTGAGGAAGTGCCGCCAATTTGGGTTGATCGAGCTGGTGTGAAAGCTAACATAACTGAGGTAAGCTTTCCAATACTCAGTGCCGGTTGTCAGCTTGTTCCGTCCTACAAACACTTAAAAAAATCAAACATATGTTTTCATGCAGAACTTCACCCGTCAGAGTAAGTTTACATATGGACTTGTGATGGAGGAGATAACAACCCGAGATGAAAGCAGTCACATCGCTGCAAATGGTCAGAGACTATTACCTAGTGGAGGAATCAGTGCTGATGGACCTCCAACAACTCTCAGTGGTACTGGCATTGACCGGATGGCCTTTCTACAAGCCAACATCACCCGTGACAATACCAAGTTTGTCAACGGGGCTGTTGTTGGAGAGAGGAACGTGTTTCAGGTATATGTTTTAGATGAATAGATAACGTTCGTTATAATTATATGTCATGTGTATACTCTGTTAGCTTTACACTTTGTTATTTGCTAATCGCAGGTGGATCAAGGGTTGGGAATTGGAAGCAAATTCCCCTTCTTTAACCGCCACCAATTGACTTTGACAAGATTCATTCAGCTGCAGCAAGTAGAAGAAGGCGCCGGGAAGCCACCGCCACCGGTTCTAGTCCTCCACGGACATTACGGTGGCTGTGTTGGAGACCTTCCGAGCTACGACGCCTTTGTTCTTGGAGGTCCATATTCCGTCCGTGGCTACAACATGGGTGAGCTCGGTGCTGCGAGAAACATCCTCGAGGTAAAACAACAAACACACGAACCAGCAACATTATCTTCCCCTAAACTCTTACGAAACATGTGTCTGATTTTTTGTTTAATGGATTGCAGCTTGGTGCTGAGATTAGAGTACCTGTTAAGAACACGCATGTCTATGCATTTGCTGAGCATGGAAATGATTTGGGAAGCTCCAAGGACGTGAAGGGCAACCCAACGGCAGTCTACAGGAGGATGGGACAAGGTTCATCATACGGGGTAGGAGTGAAGCTGGGTTTGGTAAGAGCTGAGTATGCTGTAGATCACAACAATGGAACTGGTGCTCTGTTTTTCCGTTTTGGAGAGAGATATTAAGGTAACGAGAAGTAAGTTCCACTTCAGGCTTTTGCCATTTTCCTCTTTGTTCAAGCCCTTCTGCAACTGTTCTCTCTGTTTTTTTTTTCCTTTCAAATAATTGGTTGATGCTAGTGTTTTGCTTGCGTTGTTGAGTTATGCGGAAAATCGGGAAAGAGTTTCTGTATCCTTAACTTACATTGTTAAAGTTTTTTTAAGTGTAAGTGAGAGACTGCGTTGAGCTTCTTTACGATTACTGCTGAAAATGTATCCTTTGAGATTTGGGTTACGTTGAACCCCCAAACTTTACAACTTACAAAAATGGGTTGACTATCTGTTTCCCACGAGACTCCAAACTTTACAACTTACAAAAATTTATACGACTGATTCAGCAAAAATCTATAAGTTTGGGACTGAATACCACCTTTCAAAATATATACGACTGATTCAGCATATATACAAATAAAATTAACAAATGAGAATTTGTGTTGGTCTCACGTCTACTTCAAACTCTTTTATTATTACCGCTGCCAAAGACAAATATCCTTAAAGTCAGCCGCCGAAACTAGGAAGCACAAGGACACAAAACACACATATGTTCAATCTTGTTCAAATTTTCTTTCGAGTCACCTCCGTATCTTGTCGAGATGGTAGATGCAATCATAGGTTTCGTTGTGGCAAAGATGGGCAACTATCTCATCGACGAAGTATCAATGTTGATAGGAGTCAAGGACGATCTAGAGGACCTGAAGACGGAGTTGACGTGCATCCAAGGTTACCTCAAGGATGTTGAAGCTCGTGAAAAAGAGGACGAGGTCTCAAAAGAGTGGACAAAACTGGTTTTGGATATAGCATACGATGTTGAAGATGTTTTGGACGGCTATAACCTGAAAGCTGTCCAAAGATCACAAAAACGAGGCATCATGAAACTAACCAAAATATTCGGTGAGACGATCGATTCATATAGAATATCTGATGATATCGGAAGACTCAAGAGAAGAATCTCGGATGTGACTCGCAAGCGGCAGACTTATGGCATAGGAAACTTCAATGAGCCACCTCAAGGAGGAGGGAGTTTTTCAAATTCAAAGGTTAGCGGACTTAGACGTGCTCGACCCGTTGATCAGGAAGAGCTTGTTGTTGGTCTGGAAGATGATGCTAAGATTCTTTTGGCAAAGCTTCTTGATGATGATGATGATGATGATGTGGATGAGAAGAGGTATATTATCTCGATATTAGGCATGGGAGGTCTCGGAAAGACCGCGATTGCTAGGAAGCTCTACAACTCAAGCGATGTGAAGAGAAAATTTGAGTACCGCGCGTGGACTTATGTTTCGCAAGAGTATAAAACTAGAGATATGCTTATCAGAATCATACGATCTTTGGGGATAGCTGTTGAGATAGAGCTCAAGATGTTTTCAGAGGAGGAGTTAGAAGATTACCTTTATGATATTCTAGATGGAAAAAGATATTTGGTAGTTGTCGATGATATATGGGATCCGGACGCATGGGAGAGCTTGAAGAGAGCGTTACCATGCAATCATGAAGGGAGTAGAGTCATCATTACTACGCGTATCAGAGCCGTGGCTGAAGGCGTGGAGGGGAAAGTCTATGCCCATAAATTAAGGTTCTTGACTTTTGAAGAAAGTTGGAAACTGTTTGAACATAAAGCTTTCAAGAATATGCAATGGGTTGATGAAGATCTTGAGAAAATTGGAAAGGAAATGGTTCAAAAATGCGGTGGATTACCGCTTGCTATAGTCGTTCTTGCTGGGCTTATGTCAAGGAAGATGCCAAGCGAGTGGAATGATGTGTGTGCCAGTTTATGGCGACGCTTAAAGGATAACTCCATTCACATCTCCACTGTATTTGATCTGAGCTACAAGGAGTTGAGGCATGAGTTGAAACTCTGCTTTCTTTACCTGAGCGTCTTCCCAGAGGACTACGAGATCGATGTAGAGCAGTTGATACACTTATTTGTAGCAGAAGGATTTGTACAAGAGGATGAAGGGATGATGATGGAAGACGTGGCTCGGTACTTTATAGAAGAGCTAACAGACAGAAGCCTAGTGGAAGCAGTGAGAAGAGAGAGAGGGAAAGTAATGTCTTGTAGAATCCATGATCTTCTGAGAGACGTGGCAATCAAGAAAGCGAAAGAGATCAATTTTGTACACGTTTACAATGGTCAGCATTCTTCTACCACGTGTAGAAGGGAAGTGGTTCACTACCTAATCAACAACAACAATAACCTTTGTGACAGACGTGTGAACAAACGAATGCGATCCTTCTTGTTCTTCGGAGAGCAAAAGGGAATGTTGGGGGGTTTTGTTGAAACTACCTTGAGGCTCAAGTTACTTCGAGTGCTTAACCTAGGAGGGCTTCTGTTTCTTTTTAAAGGGTATGTCCCCTTGAGCTTACCAGATGCAATCGGGGATTTAATCCACTTAAGGTACCTAGGGATCGCTGATACTGGTCGTAGGAACATACCATCCTTCATCTCCAACTTACAGTTTCTACAGACACTAGATGCATCAGGATCCAATTATTTCAAGGGAAAGACTGATCTGAGTAAGCTCACATCACTGAGGCATGTCATTGGAAAATTCTTCGGAGAATTGCTAATAGGCGACGTAGTTAACCTCCAGACCTTGAGATCTGTCTCCTCCTACAGCTGGAGCAAACTAAACCATGAGTTGCTTGTAAATGTTAGGGACGTGGAGATCTACGATCGACCCACACGGGTCAAGGAGAGAGATCGATCTGTTCCTCTGAACTTGGCTTCCTTCTCTAAACTGAAACATCTTCGTGTCTTGAAACTAGTGGTCAAGGCGGTCAAGATATCGACGGAATCCGAAGAAGATGTGATCATTTTTCCCAGCCTCGAGTCTCTGACACTTGACGGAACAAGTCTCGAGGAAGACCCAATGCCTGCTTTGAAGAAACTGCCGAGATTAGAAGATCTGGTTCTGAAAGAATGTGAATGGTCGGGAGCGAAGATGAGCATCAGCGAACAAGGTTTTGGTCGGCTGAGGAAGCTTGAATTGATCACTGTGAGATTGGATGAGTTGCAGATCGAAGAAGAGGCCATGCCTAGTTTGTTGAAGCTGAATTTGGAGATGGAACGAGGAGCAACGAATCTGCTGATTCCAGATCGATTACAAGCGTTTGTACGAGGTACCTATTGATCATTATTATCCAGCAAACGAATTGGATCACACAAACTATTTGGACTGTTTGGTTTGCCACAATAATTGTTTTTTTTTATATTTGTATTTTTTTTTCCTTGAGTTGTGGTTGTACATTGGACATTTGCACATTAAACAAAAGATGACCAAGTTTGATTCTGTTTAGGAGGGAAATAACAGATTTTTGTAGCATAGAGAGGGGCACAAATTCGAGGCCTTTTATATTGACTTTGTGATTATTGGATGAAAAAGACACAAAAAGTAAGAGATTTTCCAAACCGAATAAGCCGTTTTGTCTATAAAAAATTAATGTTTGAAATATGTATCTTTTAATTTTCCATATATATTAAAAATTCATCTTAAATTTGATTATAAATGTATTGGTTTGTGATTAACTATTTTCATAATATTTAACCAATCAAAATTCGATAATCACATATTATTTAGTCAAAGTTTACATTTTACTATTATTACCTAATAAAAATACATTGCAAATGTAAAAAAAAAAGTCTTTTCAAAACAATTTTTCTCTAAAACATTGATAATTTTGAAACAGAGGAAATATAACGTAAACATCAAAGTTATAAATAAAGTACTTTTATTTTTTGTTATATTATATCATTTATTTGTTTTGACATGATATTTAAATTTTAAAATTTGTTTGATATTTTTTATTTGTAAATAAGTACTTGCTATAAAATTGTGAAATCTATAACAGATTTCATTATGAACAATTCTATGTTTAGAAACTACATAGAAGTTACTTTGGATACATTATGTGCATTACACACAATTCTATGTTTAGATACCACATAGAAGTTACTTAGGACCAGTCAGACGACTTCGCTTGGATCTACCTCCTAGTGTGGTGGTGATACAGACGAAGGTGAGTTTGAAAATATGCGGGAGATGGAGGATTGTTCTCCGGTTCTTGGGGACATCACACCACAAGACGCAATCTGATGGAGTAGTCGATCGGAGTGGTGTCCTTGGCCGGGAAGCGTTGTTGTGTCACACAACTTATTAGAGTTATAACCGGTTCCCGGTTTAGACTGGTTTACGTTTCCTTTAGCTGTATACCGGTCATGTATATATATGAGACTCTGTACAGATTTAACATTTTGAGCTGAATAATACAAACACTTTACTTTCTATCATCTTCAACGTCTCTCCTTCATCATCTTGATTCATCATCTCTATATCATCTAATATGGTATCAGAGCACTTTTGAATTCGTCGCTTCCGCCGCCGTTCCGTCTCAGCTCCGATCATGAGTGTTTTCTTGCATCCCCTGATTTGTGATCTTCTTGAGCTCATCTCGTCTCAGCTTATTGCGATCTACAATCTCGGTTGCTTCGTTGTTCTTCTTCTCAATCTGTGATTCCGGCGATCTTCTCCGTCGTTAATCCGTCTCGTTTTTCTTCAATTCGTTCTTCGATTCGTTCGATTCTTGCAATTGCGATGGAAAATTCTCAGATTCCGTCTAACTCCGCCGCTGCTCCGTCGTTAGTGGATCCTAATGCGAATCCTCTCTTTGTTCACAACGCGGATCATGCTGGTATCTCTCTCGTCTCTGAGAAACTTACTGGAATTGGAAACTTCAATAGCTGGCGTAGATCGATGTTGCTAGCTCTAGGTGCTCGAAATAAAGATGTATTCGTGAATGGATCTTTCCCTGATTTGGATGAATCTCATCCTGACTATGGATCTTGGTCTCGCTGTAACAACATTGTTTGCACATGGTTGGTGAACGCGGTTGATAAACCAATTGCTAAGAGTATCATGTATCTCAATACGGCGAGGCAGATGTGGCAGGATATTCATGATCAATTCAAGCAGAGTGATGGTCCACGAACAGCTGAAATCAAGCAGCAGATCTATGCAGAGATTCAAGGCTCTCAGAGTGTTAGTGCTTACTATACTCGGCTCAAGCAACTTTGGGAGGAACTCAAGAATCATGAAGAACCATATACTTGTTGTTGTGGCCAGATGAATTGTGCGAGCCACAAACAACTTGCTAACAGGGAAGAACAAGATCGAGTGTTGAAGTTTCTTATGGGGCTTAACGAGTCTTTCACTGCCATCAGAGGACAGATCTTAATGATGGAACCAAAGCCTCTTCTCTCTAAGGTGTTCAACATTGTCTCCCAAGAAGAACGTCAACGATCAATGAAGTCAACTAGCAATATGACGTTTCAAGCTTCTCAAACAGAGATTCCTTCTGACTCTGTTGTTGCTGCTTACGCTGGTGGATACAACAAGCCTAGGCCTCGCCCTATTTGTTCTCACTGTGGAATTGCGGGTCACACAGTCAACCGCTGTTACAAGCTACATGGCTATCCACAGGGGTACAAGCCACCTTCTTCAGGGCATAAGTCTCAGCATCCTACAGCGAAACCGGCTCTTACAAATGTGGCTAATGCGGTCATTCAGAATCTTGGAGCTATTACCATGCATGATCAGCAGGGTACTCGTTTGGGAACAGTTACTTCAGAACAAGTTCAGCATCTTCTAAGTGTTCTCAATGCGTCTTCCTCACGCAATGAGAACACTCTGTCTCAGATCTCTGGCAGTACTCTCACTCTTGCAGATGGCTCGGTCTCCACCATTAAACCTCAACCCCAACTCACTCCCCTTACTTCTTCTCACCCTAATGATTCAGGTACCAACCTAAATTCTCCCAACTTTATTGCTTCTGCGGGAATCATAAACAGCCTTACTTTTTCGCAAAATGCTTGGGTCATAGATACAGGAGCTAGTTGCCATGTGTGTTCTAACTTGAACATGTTTTCAAATCAAACTCCCATCACTAACACTTGTGTCACTCTACCTGATGGTACGAGAATTGATGTCACCATTTCTGGAACAATCGTTTTATCAAAACATTTAACTTTGAATTCTGTGCTTTATGTTCCGGGTTTCAAATTCAACCTTCTTAGCATTAGTGCTTTGACTCATAACACACCGTTTTCTGTTTTGTTTTCTTCTGAATCTTGTCACATTCTTTGTTATAATCCCATTGATTTTCTTCAGAAGCATATGCCGGATTACACGATTGGGAAGGGTAACCTTCACCAGAATCTCTATATCCTGGACACATGTGCTCCTGCTTCTCCTTCTCTTGCTCAAGTTCATCATCTTTATGCTGTTTCTTCTGAAGTTTGGCATCAGCGTTTGGGTCACCCATCTCAAAATAAAATCAAAATTCTTTCAAAATGTATTGAGATTTCAAAAGAAAATTTACATCATGATCATGTTTGTAAAGTTTGTCCTCTTGCTAAGCAAAAACGATTGTCTTTTACTTCGTATAATCACATCTCTGAGTCGGCTTTTGATCTTTTACATCTCGATATTTGGGGACCATTTCATGTTCCTACAGTTGATGGATACAAATATTTTTTAACAATCGTTGATGACTGCACTCGTGTTACATGGATTTATTTTTTAAAAGACAAAGGTTCTGTTGCTACAGTCTTTCCTTCTTTCTTGACATTCATTGAAACACAATTTCAAACTTCAGTCAAAGCCATTCGAACAGATAACGCTCCAGAACTTCTCTTCACTTCTTTACTCGAGTCTAAAGGAATCCAACACTACTTTTCTTGTCCCTACACCCCACAACAGAACTCTGTTGTGGAAAGAAAGCACCAACACATTCTTAACGTCGCTCGCTCTCTCTTGTTTCAATCCAACATTCCACTTGAATACTGGGGAGATTGCATTCAAACTGCAGTTTACCTCATTAACAGAACCCCCACGCCTCTCTTAAAGAACAAGTCTCCTTTTGAACTTCTCATGAAGAAAACTCCTTCCTATAGCCATCTTCGCGTCTTCGGTTGTCTCTGTTTCAAGTCAACCTTACTCAAAGATCGTCACAAGTTCTCTCCTCGTGCTACTCCTTGCGTGTTCTTAGGCTATCCTCAAGGTTACAAAGGCTATAAAATTCTTGATCTTGACACAAATGAAATCTCTGTTTCTCGCAATGTAGTTTTTCATGAAACTACTTTTCCTTATTCTGAGAATATAAAATCATCTGATGATGATATCTTTGGTCAGCATGTTTTGCCTCTACCAGTTCCTGATTCTCCTTTTCCGGCTTACTTTGATCTTGGTCACAACTCTTCTATTTTTCCTGATAACTCATCAATTTCCATTGATGTTCCTTCTTCTTCTTCGTCTACTCATAGTCCAGATTCTTCTTCTTCTCAAACTCACAATGATCACGTTCCTAACACACGTCAGAAAAGGCAAACTAGAGCTCCTGCTTATCTTGACCAGTATCATTGCTATCTTTTAAACCATACCTCTTCATCCTTCCCTGCTCATCAGACCCATACTACCTCTTACCCTATCTCATCCTTTTTATCCTATGATAAATTTGATCCTTCTTACCGCAACTTTCTTTTATCCATCACTACTGTTACTGCCCCTAAAACCTTTCAAGAAGCCATTCTGAGTGAAGAGTTTAGAGGCTCGATGGGATCTGAAATGCAATCTTTAGAAGATACTGGTACTTGGTCTATTTGTCAACTACCTCCAGGCAAGCATCCTGTTGGTTGTAAGTGGGTTAATACCTACAAATTCAACCCTGACGGCACAGTTGAAAGGCCGAAGTCTCGCTTGGTTGCTAAAGGCTACACCCAGTTGGAAGGACTTGACTACCTCGATACCTTTTCTCCGGTAGCAAAGCTTGGTACCTTCAGAATGCTTGTTGGACTTGCAGCTGCGAAGAACTGGTCAATGCAACAGCTTGATATTAGCAATGCTTTTCTGAATGGAGATCTCGATGAAGAAATTTACATGACGATTCCTCAGGGCTACACAGAACTTACAGGTCGGAGTCTTCCACCTAATTCAGTCTGTCGCTTGCATAAATCTCTGTATGGCCTTAAACAAGCCTCTCGACAGTGGAATCATAAACTCACCTCTGTCATCACCTCTGCGGGTTTTGTGCAAGCTCCTTCTGATCATTCCCTATTCGTCAAATGCTCTCCTGACTCCTTTACTGCAGCTCTGGTTTATGTGGATGACATTCTCATAATGGGTGATAGCGATGCTGCAATAGTTGCTTTCAAAGACTCCTTGAAGTCAGCTTTCAAACTGCGAGATCTTGGTGATGCTAAATATTTCCTTGGTTTTGAGATTGCACGCAATGAGACAGGTATCTCGATCAACCAACGGAAATATGCTCTTGAGCTTCTACAGGATGCTGGATATCTAGGCTGCAAACCTGTTTCTGTTCCAATGGAACCGAACTCAAAGCTCTCTGATTCATCTGGTGATCTTCTTCCTGATCCCTCTGTGTTCCGGAAGATAGTCGGCAAGCTTCTTTACTTGACCCATACACGGCCAGATATTACATATGCCGTCCACAAGCTCAGTCAATTCATGTCAGCTCCTCGCACTGATCACCTGAAAGCGGCTCAACGTGTCTTACGTTACATCAAGAATGACCCTGCTCAAGGTTTATTCTATTCTGCTTCTTCGACTGTCACCTTGACTGCTTTTTGTGATGCTGATTGGGCATCGTGTCCTGATTCACGGCGTTCTACAACCGGCTACTGCGTTTTCTTGGGTGATTCTCTTATTTCATGGCGAGCCAAGAAGCAGCAGACGGTGTCAAGAAGCAGTTCTGAGGCTGAGTATCGCTCTATGGCAGATACTACATGCGAGCTTATCTGGTTGGCTTCTTTACTGACAGATATGAACTGTCCACTGACGAGTCCAGCGACTCTGTTTTGTGACAACCAGTCTGCTCTGCATATTGCGTCAAACCCAGTCTATCACGAACGCACAAAGCATATTGAGATCGATTGCCATGTGGTTCGTGAGAAGATACTGAGTGGGTTTCTG
The DNA here is from genome assembly GCA_019706035.1 of Raphanus raphanistrum subsp. raphanistrum. Lineage (NCBI taxonomy): Eukaryota > Viridiplantae > Streptophyta > Magnoliopsida > Brassicales > Brassicaceae > Raphanus > Raphanus raphanistrum. The sequence goes on along the minus strand of CM033980.1, from coordinate 11,491,374 downwards.
AAGACTATGCACGTCAAGTCTGCACATCAACTTGCCGATGTATTTACGAAGGCTGTACAGCCTGCTCTGTTTCATCAGTTGATCATCAAGATGGGACTTCATCACTTGTGTCTACCATCTTGAGAGGGGGGTATTAGAGTTATAACCGGTTCCCGGTTTAGACTGGTTTACGTTTCCTTTAGCTGTATACCGGTCATGTATATATATGAGACTCTGTACAGATTTAACATTTTGAGCTGAATAATACAAACACTTTACTTTCTATCATCTTCAACGTCTCTCCTTCATCATCTTGATTCATCATCTCTATATCATCTAATACAACTTGTGTGCAGCTCTACTTCCCTGCCCTGGTGTATGGTGTAAGATTCACCGTAGTGATTCTAGACGATACTAGATCTCATTGGTTGTATGTTGAGTTTTAAATCTCTTGAGATAGTAATTATGTATTCACAATTGGCTAATGATAAGTTTTTCAAAAAAAGTAACGAACTCTTATAAACCACAAACCGAAATGGATAATACAAAGCAAAGGTGGAGAAGAAAGGCAATCGATAGAAAAGCAAAGAAACTTAGGATCCAAACTCAAGCAATTAAGCAAAACCACATCCTCAACCAATCTGGAGAGACTGCTGGCATGCTGAAACCAAAAGAAAAACATAGAGCAACGAAAAGAGGGAAATCAACACAAGAAAAGGGAAAAAAAGAACAATACAAAATGGATCGACGCAAACCAAACAGTCCAGTTAGCCTTTTCTTTTCTTTCTTTCTTACTTGATCAAATTATTATGGTGGCAGGGATGATCGCCTAACGAGAAGTATTCTCCTGAAGGCTCCAACATGTACTTGTAACCAATCTGGAATCACCAGCTTCGTTGCTCCATGTTGGGTCTCCAGATTCAGCTTCAACAAACTGGGCACGGCCTCGTCTTCGATACGCAACTCATCTAATCTTTTAGTGATCAATTCAAGCTTCCTCAGCCGACGAAAACCTTGTGAGCTGATCCTCATCTTGGCTCCAAGTCCAAACCATTCACAATCTTTCAGGACCAAATCTTCCAGTCTGGGAAGCTTCTGCAAAGCAGGCATTGGGTCTTCCTTGAGATTTGTTCCAACAAGTGTAAGAGACTCGAGGCTGAGAAGGATCAATTCTATCTGTAACGACGAAAAGTCGAAGCTAGCCACCTCTAGCTTTAGGATACGAAGACTGCTCAGTTTGGAGAAGGAACTCAAGTTTAAAACAACTCTACTCTGGTTCCTCAAGAACCGGGAGTCATCATAGATCTCCAACTCTCGAATGTTTTTTAGAAACTCATGTTTAAGTTTACTCCAGCTGTAGGAGGAGATAGACTTCAAGGTCTGAAGGTTAAGCGCTTCCCCTATCAGCAATTCCCCAGTAAATTTTCCAATGACATGCCTCAATGATGTGAGCTTACTTAGATCGGTCGTTTCCTCAAAGGAGTAGCTGCCTGATGCTTCTAGTGTCTGCAGACACCGTAAATTGGAGATAAAAGGTGGCAAAACTGTCAGACCAGTATCAGAAATCCCAAGGTACCTCAAGTGGATTAAGCCTCCAATCACATCAGGCAAACTCTGGGGGATATAACCTTTACAAAGAAACAGAAGCCCTCCCAGATTAAGCACTCGAAGTAGCTTCAGGTCCAAGGTTTTCGTTTGGACGCAACTCCCCAGCAGTCCCTTCCTTTCTCCAAAGAACAAGAAGGATCGCATTCGTTTGTTCACACGTCTGTCGCACAAATGATCCTTGTACCTAATCTGGTGAACCGCTTCCCTTCTGCAACTAGTGGAAGAATGCTGTTCATTGTAAACATTTACAAAGCTGAGCTCTTTGGCTTTCTTAACGACTACATCCCTCAGAAGATCGTGGATTCTACAAGATATCACTTTCCCTCTCTCGATTCTCACTGCTTCCACTAGGCTTCTGTCTATCAGCTCTTCGATATAACACCGAGCCACGTCTTCCATCATCTCTTCATCCTCTTGAATAAATCCTTCTGCTACAAGCAGGCGTATCAACGTCGGTACGTCGATCTCATAGTCCTCAGGGAATACGCTAAGGTAAAGAAAACAGAGCTTCAGCTCGTGTCGTAACTCCTTGAAGCTTAGATCAAACACAGTGGAGACGTGAAGGGAGTTATCCTTTAAGCGTCTCCAGAAACTAACGCACACCTCACTCCACTCGTTCGCCCTCTTCTTCCTCGCCAATATCCCAGCGAGAACGATTATAGAAAGGGGCAATCCACCGCATTTTCGGACCATTACTTCTCCAGTTTTCTTCAGTTCTTGATCAACCTCCTGTTCGATACCCCTAAATGCTTTCTTCTCAAACAAGTTCCAGCTTTCCTCAAACGTCAAACACCTCAACTTATGAGCGTACACTCTCTCGTCTATTCCTTCAGCAACGCCTCTGATACGCGTAGTTATGATGACTCTACTTCCTTTACGTTGGTTGCAAGGAAACGCTCTCTTCAAGCTCTCCCACGCTTCCCTCTCCCAAATATCATCCACCACCACCAGATACGTCTTTCCTTCTAGAACACCCCTCAGGTAAACTTCTAACTCCTCTTCCTCCATACCCTTGATCTTTTCCATCTCCTCCAGAGACACCACTCCTAAAGACCTTATGATTCTCATAAGCATATCTCTTGTTTTATACTCTTGAGAAACAGAGGTCCACGCACGGTAATCAAACCTCCTCTTCACTTCCCCCGAGTTGTAAAGCCTCCTCGCTAGAGCAGTCTTTCCCAGACCTCCCATTCCAAATATCGACATCATATATCCACTATCTTCATCGAGAAGCTTTCCCAAAAGAATCTTAACATCCTCTTCCAAACCAACGACGAGCTCATCTTCCTGATCATCAACACATCGAACCTGCCTGATCACCTTTAATCTTCTTGTAGTATTATTCTCTCCTCGAGGCTCACTCGAGTTCCCTATCCCAAAAGTGTCCCGCTTCCGAGTAACATCAAGGATTCTCCTCTTGAGGCTTCTGACGTCATCAACGATTCTGTACGCATCCATCTTTTCGCCTATTTTGTTGGTCTTTCTCCTCACCAAGCCTTGGCTCTGCGATCTTTCTATGGCTTTTAGGTAATACCTGTCCAAAACATCTTCCACGTCGTAAGCTATGTCTAGAACCAGCTTTGTCCACACTTTTGAAACTTCATCTTCTCTTTCTCGAGCTTCGTCGTCCTTTAGATAGCCTTGTATGTATTGAAATAAACCTTATGATCGTAACTCAACGAACTAGAACTCAAGATCTCAAACTCAAACTTCTTATTGCTTTAGAAAACTCTTCACAAAAACTAAAGCTCTTTCAAATCGGATAAGTAATGCCACAACATTGGCACTTCCTTATATACTACTTATGAAAACCTAAACTCATTAGTAAAAACATAACTTATAGATAACTCTCAGTTATTCTAATCCTAACCTCATTAGGATATTTTGTAGTTATCTTCTAGCTTAAGTCAACAATCTCCCCCTTAAGCTTGAAGTCATCTTTCTTCACATCTTGAACTCCTATGAGAACTCTCATCTCCTTGAACCTGATTCTTCCTAGTGCCTTGGTGAGTATATCAGCTTTCTGTTCTACTCCAGCCACATGCTCAATGTCAATAAGCCCATCTTCAACACATTCCCGAATGAAGTGAAACCTCTTGTGAATATGCTTGCTCCTGCCATGAAAGACTGGATTCTTTGTCAACGCGATTGCTGATTTGTTATCGATTTTTATCACAACCTTCTTGTTATCAGTCACGATCTCCTCTAAGAGCTCCTGAAGCCAAATGGCTTGTTTCGCCGCCTCTGTTGCTGCCATAAATTCTGCCTCACAAGACGAGAGTGCAACGATCTCTTGTTTGGTTGAACACCAAGACACTGGACACTCGTTGAGATAAAAAATATGACCACTCGTGCTTCTGCCATCATCCGGGTCTACATTGTAACTGCTATCACTAAAACCCACCAAACCTTTCTGCGCTTCACGTCTGTAAACGAGTCCAAGTGAGCAGCTTCCGCGAAGGTACCTTAAAACTTGTTTCAAAGCAGTAGCATGAGAAGTCTTCGGCTGATGCATATACCGGCTAAGAACTCCTACACAATAAGCAAGGTCAGGACGAGTATGAATCAGATACCTAAGGCATCCTATGTTTCGTCTGAAATCCTTCTCGCTAACATCATCTTCTTCTGCAGCTTTCGACAGCTTTAGCCCTGGATCCATAGGTATACTCACTGCATTGCACTCAGTCATCCCTGCATCTTCCAATATCTTGGCCGCATATCTCTCTTGTTTGAGAACTATTCCATCTTCGTTTTGAGTTACCTCGATTCCAAGATAATAAGTGAGACGTCCGAGGTCACTCATCTCAAACTTTGATGCCATCTCATCCTTAAACTCCTGTATGGCATCCAGACTCGAACCTGTGACTAGGAGATCGTCCACGTAAACTGCTACGAAGAGACAATGCCCTCTTATTTGCTTCTTGAACAGAGACGGTTCTTTGGAACATTTAGCAAAGTTCAACTCCTTTAAGATAGACTTTAGCTTGAGGTTCCACGCCCTAGGCGCTTGCCTTAAACCATAGAGAGCTTTATGCAATCTATACACTTTATCTTCATTGCCTTTAACCTTGAACCCCTCCGGTTGAGTTACGTAGACCTCTTCATTCAAGTCTCCGTGAAGAAACGCCGTCTTCACGTCGAGATGATGGATTTCCCAGCCATTAGACGCAGCAAGAGCAATAATGACACGAACGGTTTCAATTCTTGCAACTGGTGCGAAGACCTCGTCAAAATCGATCCCATGACGCTGCACATAACCTTTTGCCACCAGCCGAGCTTTAAACTTCTTTATGCTCCCGTCAGCATTGCGTTTGATCCTAAAGACCCATTTTAATCCGATAGCTTTACATCCATAAGGTAAGTCAACCAAAGTCCACGTCTTATTCTTTTTTATCGAAGTGATCTCTTCTTCGCAAGCATCTCTCCACACTTTCTCTCCTTTAGCTTCATTCCAATCCCACGGCTCATCATTTATGAGTAATAAAATCCTCTCAGTCTCAAGTGCTTCCGCCATTAAAATATAATCATCCAAATATCCAGGACGATTGCTTACTCTTGTTGATCTTCTCGGCTCAACTCCACTTTCATTACCTTCTTCTTCTGCATCCTCTGTTTCTATCTCCTCTGTTTCTATCTCCTCTGTTTCTCTCTCCTCTGTTTCATCTTCTTCGTTGGACTCACCATTCAAATTCCTTCGTATAGCTTCTTCTGTAACTCTTCCATAGATAGTAAAAGGAAACTCGAGTGTCTCATCGTTTATTACCTCTGTCTTATTTCTGGTTGCGTTCCATGCCCAAGCTCTGTCTTCAATGAATTTCACATCTCTACTGACCACTATTCTTCGATTGTTAGGATCAAATAGCCGATAGGCCTTGGATCCTGGCTCGGTTCCGAGATGCACTAACTCTCTCGATCTGTCTTCAAGTTTCTTGAGATGTGGAGTGTCTCTTTTTGCAAAACATACACAACCAAAGACTCTTAGATGTCCTACATTAGGTTTCTTGCCTTTGAAGCATTCGTATGGAGACTGATGTTTCAAGCTTCGTGTCACGACTCTGTTTATCAAGTATGTTGAATGCCTCACAGCCTCTCCCCATAAGTAGTTTGGCACATTCATGTGCTTCATAATACTTCTGGTCATCTCCAATAACGTTCTATTTCGCCTCTCTACGACTCCATTCTGTTGTGGCGAGTATGGTGCGGTTAGATGACGTTTGATTCCATGGCTGTCGCAGAAAGCTTTAAACTCTTGAGAGGTGAACTCTCCACCTCTGTCTGTTCGCAATGTCTTGATAGTACCACCAGTTTCTTGCTCCACAAGACGTTTGAAGCTCTTAAATCGCTCATACGCTTCACTCTTCTCCTTCATCAATAGCGCCCACATGTACCTAGAGTGATCATCGATCAGTACAAAGATATATTTGCTTCCTCCGGCTGTTGTTGGTGATATTGGACCGCAGAGATCACCGTGAATCAGCTCCAAAGTGTGTGTGGCACGATACATAGTTGCTTGTGGAAAAGATGCTCTGGTTTGTTTTCCTAAGAGACAAGAAGAGCATGTTTCCTTTATGACATCTATTTTAGGTATACCTGTAATCAACTCCTTGTGTATCATCGATTTCATGGTATCCACACCGACGTGACCGAGCCTTGCATGCCAAAGAGTTGAGTCTCCGAGTTTCTCAAGTTGGAGACACTTTGTGCCTTCTACTTCCATGGCAACTTTATAGAGTCTATTTTTCGACCTCATCGATTTAACTAGTAAGTTTCCTTCTCGATCGAGTAGAGTCAAGTAATCATCTCTCATTCTAACGTCACACCCTGACTCTGTGGCTTGACCAAGGCTGATGATGTTGCTTCTTAGTCCCGGAATGTAATATACGTCTGCCAAGAGCTTCCGTTTGCCGTCTTTAGTAATAAACAAAACGGATCCTTTTCCCTTTATGTCAATCCTAGAGTCATCGCCAAATCGCACCTTACCTGTGACTTCCTCATTGAGTTTGGTGAAGTAATTGCGGTTTCCTGTCATGTGATTACTTGCCCCGTTGTCTAGATACCACACTTTATCATCGCATGATTGAGTTTCGAATTTACTAGGCACCACTTTTCCTTCATTTAAATAAACCACTTCTTGCATCATTAACTCCTCAGCTTCATGTGTACTATCATTCTCGATATTTTCTTGTGTCTCTGTGAGTTTAAGAAGTCGATCCGGACAGTTATAGACGTAATGACCAGCTTTGTCACACCGAAAACAGACTACTCGCGATGCATCTCTGCCTTGTCTCCAGTCACCGCGTCCGTTGTTGCGTCCACGTCCTCTTCCCCTGTTATTATAACGACCTCCCTGTCCTCTTCCTCTTCCATAGCCTTCTTGCTGAGAATCAGAGTTAGCGTACAGAAGTTTTCCCTGATCATCCTTTTCTTCTTCATCACGAATCCTCTCCTCATAGGCTTTTAGCCTACCAACGATGTCCTCAAAGGTCGTTGTGTTTAGATTCAAGACTTGTTCAAGGGCAGCTATGATGTGAATATACTTCTTCCTAGGAAGACTGCTAAGAAATTTCTTCACTAGCTTTGATTCTTCAATAACCTCTCCTAAGGCCGAAGATTTTGAAGATATTTCTGCAAGCTTACCAGAGAACTCATCTATGGTTTCTGTATCTTTCATCTTCATTCGACCAAAATCTTCCATAAGTGTCTGCAACCTTGCCTCACGAACCCGATCAGCACCTACGTGTCTTGCTTTTATCGCTTCCCAAATCTCTTTAGCTGTTGTAAGATTACCAACTTGGAGAATTAGTGATTCAGGAATTGATTGAAACAAGAGTGCTCTGGCCAAGTCTCCTTTGTCTCCTTCGCCACCTTCTGGTTTCTTATCTCCTGCAACTTCTTCTGGTTCTAAGGACTCCCACGCCTTATGCACTTTCAGCATTGCTTTCATGCGCATGCTCCACACCGTATAGTTGGTGGTGGTAAGCATTGGGCACTTAATTGCAGAAGAACCATTCTCTTTCTCCTTGGTAGTAGCCACCGTTAGATCACCCATCACGTTTGGTCTCTTCTTCTTTCACTAGGGTTGATTTCAATATTATGCTCTGATACCAATTATTGAAATAAACCTTATGATCGTAACTCAACGAACTAGAACTCAAGATCTCAAACTCAAACTTCTTATTGCTTTAGAAAACTCTTCACAAAAACTAAAGCTCTTTCAAATCGGATAAGTAATGCCACAACATTGGCACTTCCTTATATACTACTTATGAAAACCTAAACTCATTAGTAAAAACATAACTTATAGATAACTCTCAGTTATTCTAATCCTAACCTCATTAGGATATTTTGTAGTTATCTTCTAGCTTAAGTCAACAGTATGCACATCAACTCTGTCTTCAGGTCCTCTAGCTCGTCTTTGATTCCCATCAACGCGGATGCTTCTTCGATGAGATAGTTACCCATCTTTCCTATGACAAAACTCGTTATCGCATCTACCATCTCAAACACTGTTTTGATTCCTTTTCAGGTTTCGGATTTGACTTTTGTGGATGTTTTGTTTAGATGTTTGATCAAATTTTATCCAATCGTAACGTATTCTATCTTCTGTCGCCTGTTGCTAATAAAAATATTCCAAGTAGCCTTGAGACCGCGTTTCATACCATCTTTCCTGAAAGTTTCAATTTTTCATATATGTTGAATTAGCCGTATATATTTTGAAATGTCGTATTCAATCTGAGAGTTTGAAAATTATAAACATTTGCCTGAAAGTTCTGCACGTTGGTAAAGTCCGGGGGGTTTATTTAAAAAGAAAATACTTCATGGGTTCAGCTTTGCTGCCTGTTGCTAATAAAAATATTCCAAGTAGACTTGAGACCACTATAAACAATTATATTTAGACTGATGTCAAAAAAAAAAAACTATTATTTCTAGGCGTTTCATACGATTTTTCGTGAGTTCAATTTTTTTCATATATGCTGAATTAGCCGTTTATATTTTGAAATATCGTATTCAATTATTTTCTTTATAGCCCGAGGATATCCAGTGAAAACCCAATCGACTAATTCTCTAGGACCTGATCACAAATGCTAATTAGATCTGGTTGCTAGCAAAAAGAAATTAGATATTTCTGTTGTCTGATCACATAGATTGGTAAACCTAAGTAGACGCGGATTCGAATTCATATCTTTTAGAAACATTTGGGATGCCATGCGCATGCTTGGTCCTGTAAGATATTGGCTAATAAAATGATAAAAATCATTTGAAGTTGGTCGAACTCTAAACCAGTATCCAACTGAACTACAAGAGATTTTTGAGATATAGTGGCCAGAATTTTAGTTATTATGATGTTACAAAAAAAAAATTTTAGTTATTATGAACAAGGCCGGAAGCACATGTTTACATAGCTTTCCCTCACGGCCGCTACTGCTTAAAGAGGTTTTTTGATTGAAAGATTGCAATCCTGATTTGAATCTTAATCACCTAAAATCAAGTCTCTAAGTTCATGAGTCCTCTTTTATCTATTTGAATAAAAAATTGAGTTACTTGTTCTTATTTGCTTAGTTCTCGAAACTGAAATCTCTTAACTCCCCTGTGAGATGTGCACGCCCAAAACAGGGATTATACGTCGATTTTAACTAAAAATCTAGTTCATATTCCTACGTCTACGTGTATCAGGTTTTGAGCACTATAAAATAGTTTGAAAGTATAATAAGTGTTGAGAAATCTAACTGCAATCAGGATAAACATTCACATCATAAATAAATTGTTGATAAACTGTCAAAACTCAAATGAGATCGTTGATACTTTCGAGGAAATGTTTAAAGGGGCCTTCACATTCACATCATAAATAAATTTAAAGATAAGGTTGGTATATGTAACGTCACATGTGTAGAAAATATTATGACAAATAAAATAAGAGATTAGTATTTCCCCCAGGATAAACAAACAAAAAGATACAATTGACTTTTTGTGTGACGTCAGTAGTGAGCGCATGATTCTTGAGGAACATTTATTTAACAGTATAAGATAATCTTCCGGAGAGAAGACTATAGAATCCAAAGCTAATTAATAAATGATATGGATCACTTATTTAGATATGAAAGTAGGGAGAGAGAGAGGAGTTAAGAGATGGAGAAAAGGGTCGAGAAGAGAAGGATAGTCTTAGTTCCATTTCCAGCACAAGGACATGTTACGCCCTTTATGCAACTTGGGCAAGCCCTTATCCAAAAGGGTTTCTCAATTACAGTTGTTCAAGGAGAACTCAATCAAGTAACCCACATCCCTGGCTTTCGATTTGTCACCATCCCAGAAAGCTTACACGTGTCTCAACTCAAGACACTTGGACCAGTCGAATTCCTTACAAAGCTCAACAAAACAATCGAGGCAAGCTTCAAGGACTGTATATCTCAGTTGTTGCTACAACATGACAATGATATCGCATGTATCATCTACGACGAGCTCATGTACTTCTCTGAAGCAGCAGCTAAGGAGTTCAAGCTCCCTAGTGTCATATTCAGCACTGTTAGTGCTACAAGTCGAGTTTGCGGCTGCGTTTTAAGCAAACTCAATGCTGAGAAGTTCTTGATGGACATGGAAGGTAAACAAATCTAGCTTATTGCGTTTTTTTTTTTTTGAAACACAGCTTATTACGTATTATGCACCCCTTTTACTCAAACATAGGATTATTATTTATTTTTTTACCTTTTCCTGAAGTTCAAGACAAGGTGGTGGATGATTTACATCCATTAACATACAAAGACCTACCGACTTCAGGCATGGGGCCACTGGACCGATATTTGGAGTTATGTAGGGAAATATTTAACAGAGGAACAGCTTCTGGCATCATCATCAACACTGCGAGCTGTCTAGAGAGCTCGTCTCTATCATGGCTTCAACAAGAACTTGGTATTCCAGTGTATCCATTGGGTCCTCTTCACGTTACAGTTTCAACAAATTCTAGTTTACTGGAAGAGGACATGAGCTGCATTGAATGGCTGAACAAGCAGAAGCCAAGGTCAGTCGTTTACATAAGCTTGGGAAGCAAAGCTCATATGGAAGCAAAGGAAGTTATGGAGATGGCTTGGGGGTTGTGTGATAGCAACCAGCCTTTTTTATGGGTCATGTCTGAGTCATTACCCGAGGAAGTTAGTGAGATTGTCTCAGAAAAGGGATACACTGTGAAATGGGCACCGCAGAACCAAGTACTCGCACATCCTGCAGTGGGAGGCTTCTGGAGCCACTGCGGATGGAACTCGACTCTTGAAAGTATTGTGGAAGGGGTGCCTATGATTTGCAGGCCTTTTGGTGACGAACAAAAGTTAAACGCAAAGTATATAGAGAGTGTGTGGAGAATTGGGATTCGGCTGGAAGGTGAAGTGGAAAGAGGACAGGTCAAAAGAATGGTGAAGAGGTTGATCATGGATGAAGAAGGTGCAGACATGAGGGACAGATCGACTGGTTTCAAAGAGAAGCTCAAAGCCTCTGTGAGAGTTGGAGGTTCCTCATACAACGCATTAGATGAGCTTGTCAAGTTCTTGGAGACATAATGAGAAAATTCGACTCAACATATAAACATTACAGTGTTAAGCTAATGAACTTCATGTAACGTAAACGATCAAGCGTTATTTGATATATCAAATGATATATGTTTTAATAAGTGTTCGTACATTTATGAAAATTTTGGTTTCTCAGGATTGGAATGTTCATCAAATGAATATTCAAAATACCTTATCCCACGGTGAAATTGGTGATACTGAAGAAGAATGTTTTACACTCGTTTCTCACCTGGTTTTCGAACAGGATATAAATCTCAAGTGTTCTAGTTGTCTCTCTACAGTTTGAAACATACACCTCGATGTTGGTTAGCAAAACTAGGTCTCTACAAGAGTACAGATTTCAGCAGAATGATTCCAACTATGCTCTCTTCAGTTTTGTGGAGAATGAGGTTGGACTTAATGTACTTGTTTACCTTGACGACCTTATTATCTCAGACAGTTCTCCTGAGATTATTCAACTATTTAAACAGTATTTGAGCTCCTATTTCCACATGAAGGAAAAGTACATTGAACAAATACTTAAAGACTTACAACTAGGATTCTCAGTTAGTCAGTTTCAACTTAGGATCTTAAGTCATGAAGAACAGAGAACATATATGAATTTGATGAGTGGAGTTTCTTATGCAAGCACAGTAGAATAACTCATGTATGTCATGGTAGTTTCAAGGCCTGATTTGGCACACCATGTAGGTATAGTTAGTAGATTTATGGAAGTCCCGAAAGACTGTATTGGAAAGAAGTAAAGTGGATACTAAAGTAACTTAAGGGGACTTCATGATTAAGCCTAACATCACGAGAAATCAAATATGAAACAGACAACAAAGTCAAACTCATTCTCTGTATGGTAACAAGATGAAATGTAATGGGTACCTTTAAATCTGGATCGCTTAACTTTTTGGAAGCCATCTACCAAGTTTTTCTCATAAATTCAAAAAAAAAAAAAAATCCTATAAAACTGTGTAGGGAATTATTTACAAACCGTAATGGTGGCATTTAATACAGTTATATTATTTTATTTAAACGTCAAACGAGAACATGCAATAATGTGAAAATTCCTCCAACTCCATGTGACTCCACAATTCAATGGAAGATTACTTCTTTTGAAATTTGGCATCAGAGGGACACTTACTTATAATATGGATCACTTATGAAGGGATGTATGCATTGAGATACGAAGGAGGGGAAGAAAAAAAGGTTAAAGCAATGGAAAAAATAGCAGAGAAGAGAAGGATAGTGTTGGTTCCATTTTCAGCACAAGGGCATATAACTCCAATGATGCAACTCGGACAAGCCCTTAGCTTTAAGGGCTTCTCAATTACAGTTGCTCAAGGAAAATGCAAACAAGTAACCTCTTCTCAACACTTCCCTAGCTTTCAATTTGTCACAATACCAGAAACCGTACCGGTGTCTGAACAAGAGAGCCTCGGACTAGTCGAGTCTCTGTTGAAGCTCAACAAAACAAGCGAGGCAAGCTTCAAGGACTGTGTAGCTCAGTTGTTGCTACAACATGACAATGACATCGCATGTATCATCTATGACGAGCTCATGTACTTCTCTGAAGCAGCAGCTAAGGAGTTCAAGATCCCAAGTGTCATATTAAGCACTGCCAGTGCTACAAATCATGCTTGCGGCTGTGTTCTAAGCAAACTCAATACCGAGAAGTTCTTGATTGACATTGAAGGTACCCAATATTATCTTATTAGCCTGAATGCAACCCTTCCTCTTACTTAGCAGAAGATGATTTATTTTTATAACTTTCAGATCCTGAAGTGCAAGACAAGGTGGTGGAAAATTTACATCCATTAAGATACAAAAACCTACCATTTTCAGGAATGGGACCACTGGATCGATTTTTGGAGATATGTAGGGAAGTATTTAACAAAAGAACGGCTTCTGCTGTTATCATCAACACAACGAGCTGTCTAGAGAGCTCGTCTCTGTCATGGCTGCAACAAGAACTCAGTATTCCATTATTTTCATTAGGCCCTCTTCACATTACAGCTTCAGCAAATTCTAGCTTACTGGAAGAGGACAAGAGCTGCATTGAATGGTTGAACAAGCAGAAGCCACGGTCAGTCATATACATAAGCTTGGGAAGCAAAGCTCAAATGGAACCAAAGGAAGTCATGGAGATGGCTTGGGGATTGTCTAATAGCAGCCAGCCTTTCTTGTGGGTCATCCGACCTGGCTCTGAGTCACTGCCAGAGGAAGTCAGCAAGATTGTCTCAGAAAAGGGATATATTGTGAAATGGGCACCGCAGAATGAAGTACTTGCACATCCTGCAGTTGGAGGATTCTTGAGCCACTGCGGATGGAACTCGACGCTCGAGAGCATTGTGGAAGGAGTTCCAATGATTTGCAGGCCTTTCTGTGGGGAACAGAAGTTAAACGCGATATATATAGAAAGTGTTTGGAGAATAGGGTTTCATCTTCAAGGTGAAGTAGAAAGAGGAGGGGTTGAGAGAGCTGTGAAGAGGTTGATGGTGGATGAAGAAGTTGCAGGCATGAGGGAGAGAGCCCTTGTTTTGAAAGAAAAGCTTGAAGCCTCTGTGAGAAGTGGAGGCTCATCATACAGGGCTCTGGATGAGCTTGCCAAGTACTTAAAGACAGAGTGAGAAGCTGCACTTCATGTATTATTACAGATCATTGAATTGTTAAGAACATACTTACAAAAATTTCTTAAGTACTATGTTTTCTTCTTTATTCAAGTAAAAAGCAATTCAAATCAAAAAAGTCTCCTTTGGAAGTTTGTCTAAAATGGAAGTGTTGCATATTAATAAGAAAGGGTTCTCTGTTTGGAACATGTTACATGAAGCCAAGACGACAAGAGGAAGATCAAGAAGTAAGAAACATCTTCGCTTTTGTAACATCAGGCCAATAATTCTGAACAGATTTATATTGTGAGAGATACTAGGATCTAGATGCAGCGACATAGATGGTGAGGAAGCTTTTTGGAAATTTGGCACATTTGGGAATTAGGGATGGGTAAATAAACCAAATCCAGAAACATGGATCGGTCCGATTAAAATGAATCCAAACCGAACTTAATTCACCAAATGGTTCTTGTTCTAAGGCATTTGGGATATGGGTTTTACTCAAAACAGTTTTAAATTAAACTAGCTTTTGATCCGCGCATCCGCGCAGGTGTTAATTTTGTGTTTTTGTTAGTTGTAAAAACAGTCATATCGTTGAGTTCTGATAGTGGTGTATCTTTTTAAAATTGTTTAGTGTAAAAACTATGAGGTTGTATTCTTTTTGTATTCATTTTTTAGTTGGTTAACTAAAGAAAAAATGTATAATATTGTATTGGAGCATTTAGTTGAGATTAAATTTTTTTATTTATATCTTATTTTAATATATATTTTTTTATAACTTTTACAAAAAAGTTTGGAGAAGTAACCCAAAAACATATAAAAATATAGCTCTCCAATAATTATATTTACAAAGCCCAATTTGATGAATTCATTTGGGCCATTTGGTTATAATTTTAAAATTTGTATCATATTTAACCAAAAAATAGTAAAAGACATGATCCGCGCTTTTAAAACATGAGATTATTTTTGGTTGACAAATATGTTAACCTGTCTACTTGTTCACTAATATGTTTTAGGCATAAGTGTTCGATTTTCCGTTCAGTTCCAATTTGTTTCATTTTCTGTTTTTTTTGTTCGGTTCCAATTTGTTTCATTATTCCGGTTTTACGGTTCGGTCACAATAAAACTAAAATATATGAATTTGGGTTTTGTTTATGCGATAGTAATATTTACAATCCTATAAAACTTTGAGTTTAATTTGTTTCTTGGTTCGGTTTCATTTTTTGGATAATTTTGAATAATTATGAGTCAAAATCACATTGGCATTGATAGTGGCATTGATGTAAATAGTTTAAATAAAAATATTTTGTTATATTATTATACATATAACACAATTTTATACATAAATAATATTGAATAACATAAATTTGTATACAAATACAAAGGTGACATTATTTTTAGCAAAAAACAGTATACGATAAAAAATTAAATTATATATATATATTGTATATTGCATAAATGATTGATTGCATTATAGTTACATTGTAATAGAGTTTGTTAATGATTACATTTTTACAAAAAAAATAAAAGTATTCTATAAGTTACATATTATAAATTGCTATGTTTATGGGAATATAATTTTTAATCGATATGTTACCTATTTAATTACTAACTATTATATGTTGTTCAATTACCTTTTACGTGTCTTGTTAATAGGAAAGTAGAATCAAATGGTGTATCAAACTTGTCATATTAATAGGAAAGATCTGTTTGCTCAATTTAGATAACTACCATAATATCTATTTTTAAAATTAAATGGCAGTGGGTTAGTAATGATTTTGTACTTACGCAGTAAAGTAATTAATCAAACATATAGTAATTAGAAAAAGGCAAAACATTAAATTTAATTCTAGTGACATAAGTTGGTAATTTTCGAGGAAAACTAAGGGTTATTTCTTTTTTGTACTTCAGTTTTAATAGATTAAGATATGAATGGATATCCAAAAACATTAATAAAATTAAAAATCTCAAATGAAACTCATTCTAAATCCGAAGTCAATCCCTTATAAGTACATAAAATACTATAATATATTATTTGAATACCTAAAGTAAGTATCCGAAGTCAATCCCTTATAAGTACATAAAATACTTAAAGAGTATAAATGGTGATCAAGGAACGACGAAGAATGATGCATTTCTCAACGTTCCAAAAAAATTACTGGGAATAAATTTTCCTTTTCATTCTCTCTCATTTCTTTTTAGAGAAATAAAGAGCAAAAGTATTCTTTGTTAAATTTGAGAAGGAATAACCATTCATTTTCATTCCTGCTATTTTATTTATCTACGTTCCTTTCTTACTTGTTCCTCTTGTTTCCAAAATAATCACGAGTCGGACTAGTATAATATATATTTTAATATGAAAGATTAAAGTTTATGTATGTTTAACAATTTCATTTGAATATCAATTATGAATAGGTTTCTTTTTGAAGCTTAAACAATGTTTCTTTATAGGACAATTCAGGATTATGCAGTTAGACATGAGTTCTCGTAGAAATGTCAGCTGTAAAACCGTTTTTATAATATTTTATATATATTTTTAACAGCATAATCATCGGGTTGTCAAAAACAATGTTACTTTGAAGTTTTAATAATGTTTCTACTTTTAAAAATTGTTAGTTGTTAATTTTTAGTTTATTCATGTTTTTTTTTTCTTTGTAACAACTATTTCTAAATTATTCCACCAAAGTTTTGTTAGTGAAAACTGTTTGAATTTGTCAAGTTTATAAATTAAAGTATGTACTTTTAATTCACACACAAGTATTTGGATAACCAAAATCCAATGTAAAAACTGAAACTGATGATAAAATGGATTCAATTAGTTACTATATTCATACCAAATCCGAGAAAATCTGAACTGAATCCGAACAAAACTTTAAGAATATTCAGATGAGATCCAATTTCGAACACTCAACACCAAAATCTGACTGAACTCGAACCGAACACGATTATTTACCTGAATCCTGAACCTGAAAAAATCTCAAATCATTTAGTGTTCTCATGTGAAATATTTTAAACTATTTTAAGAATTCATGTGAAAGCTTCTTTACTTATTGTTTTACCAACTAAGTAAAGTATATATTATTCTTAACTATGCAAGCCAGTTAAGAATACAGTATTGCGCATGCTATATTATTCTAAACTTTTATTCCCTCTGTTTTTAAAAGATGCATGTTCTGGAAAAAATATTTGTTTCAAAAAGATGTATTTTTTATGTTTTCTATATAAAAATTACAAATTTCAATAAAATTAATTGAATTTTTTGAAAGACTATTGGTTAAAATGCATTGAAATTTGATAATTTCTAAAAACAATACATGATTAATGTATTTTCTTAATATGTGTGAAAACTCTAAAACATACATCTTTAAGAAACAGAGGGAGTATCTCATTGCGCATGCTCACGTTCCACATGCGATGGATATTGTCAAAAATCCACCAACTACATGTGTGCCAGTACAAACCAAACAAACAATTATTGGCTTTTTGTGGAACGTGAGCATGCCCACTTGATTTACCCTATTCAATCATCTTCACTCTCTTTATCTCTACCGATCTCCGAATCTTAAGACTTCCGAAGTGATCCTTCACTTTCTAGGCTTTGATCCCATCTGTTTCAAAATCTAAGAAAGATACTTCTTTCAATAATACTAATAGAGGAGATACCATTTTTAGTTTTTTTGTAGGTTTTGAAAAATGGAGCAAAAACTAGCGAGGAAAAGGCTACTGTTGGTTCCCATTCCAGCACAAGGACATATATCTCCAATGATGCAACTTGCAAAATCTCTTCACTCGAAGGGTTTCTCAATCACAGTTGCTCAGACCAAGTTCAGTTACTTCAGCCCTCTAGATGACTTCACTGATTTTCAGTTTATCACCATTCCAGAAAGCTTACCGGAGTCAGATCTCAAGAATCTCGGGCAAATTATGTTGGCCCTTAAGCTCAACAAAGAGTGTCACATGGGTTTCAAGGAATGTCTGGGTCAGTTGTTGCTGCAACAAAGTAACGACATCTCATGTGTCATCTACGACGAGTTCCTCTACTTTGCTGAAGCTGCAGCTAAAGAGTTTAACATTCCATCCGTTATTTTCAGCACAACAAGTGCCACGGCTTTTCTTTGCCGCTCTGTATTCGACAAGTTCTTAAATGGTACTCTACAACTTCTCTGTTTCCATTTTTCGCTAGTAGTCCTGTTCGTTTCTGCCTGCCGTTATAATTTTATATTCTGCGTTCTGCGTCTTTAAAACGAACAACTACATGACGCAAACCCAGCTGTCGTCTGTCAAATGAACAGCGAGTCTAAAATCCTGTAACAAATATGATTTTTTGTTATATATATATTTTTTTTTTTGAAGTTTACAAAAAAAAAATATGATTTTTTGAACTTTTTGTAGACTTAAAAGAAAAGCAAGACGAGCTAGTGCCGGAGTTTCATCCCCTGAGGTACAAAGACTTTCCAGATTCACGTCGGGCATCATTAGAAAGCATAACAGAGCTGTACAGAAACGCAGTTGACAAACGGACAGCTTCCTCCGTGATAATCAACACAGCGAGCTGTCTAGAGAGCTCATCTCTGTCTCGTCTGCAAGAATCACTAGATATTCCGGTGTATCCTATAGGCCCTCTTCACATGGTGGCCTCAGCTCCCACGAGTCTGCTTGAAGAGAACACGAGCTGTATCGAATGGTTGAACAAGCAAAACCAAAACAGCGTGATATTCGTGGGTTTGGGAAGCTTAGCTTTGATGGAAATCAATGAGGTGATGGAAATGGTTACGGGATTGGCTGCTAGTAACCAAAACTTCTTATGGGTGATCCGGCCAGGGTCAATACGCGGTTCGGAGTGGCTAGAGTCGTTGCCTGAAGAGTTCAGTGAGATGGTTTCGGACCGAGGTTACATAGTAAAATGGGCACCACAGAAAGAAGTGCTTGCTCATCCTGCAGTAGGAGGGTTTTGGAGCCATTGTGGATGGAACTCGACGCTAGAAAGCCTCGGGGCAGGCGTTCCTGTGATCTGCAAACCGTTTACAGGTGATCAGAAGGTGAACGCGAGGTACTTGGAGTGTGTCTGGAAAATAGGGATGCAAGTGGAAGGTGATCTAGACAGAGGAGCGGTAGAGAGAGCTGTGAGGAGGTTGATGGTTGGCCAAGAAGGAGAGGTTATGAGGAAGAGAGCCGTCAGTTTGAGGGAGAAACTAAGAGGTTCCGTTAGAAGTGGAGGTTCTTCGCACAACTCGCTAGAGGAGTTTGTCAACTTCTTGAGGCTTCTCTGAAGAAAATTACTCTCTATTTCATTCACCATAACTTGCCAGTGAAAACATAAGGTTAAAATGTCTTATGCTGAAGCAGCGGATGAATGTGCTTGGCTGGATATCAAGAAATCTTTATAATTTTCTATTCTAGGAGAATCTTACTTTTCAAGGATAAAATCAAACGGGTGACACAAGTTATATGAGGATAAGGCTGTCACTGAATGTGTGATGTGCAGAGAATAATATATTAATGGAAATGATTTTTTTTAGTAATAGATAGAAGTATGACCCGTATACGGAGATGAAAAGGTCTTAAATTATTATATAGATCTCAAAGTAGAACCATACGTAGCTGAAACCAATAACTCATGTCAGCAAGAAAGAATAAAAAAGAGTTTTCGGCTTTTCGCTTTTGTTGGAATGTCACTTTCTCCCTTGTGTTGGAAGTTCATTGGTACGTGGCTCTCTAGTCCAATGAAAGGCTATTACTTACAGAAAAGAAAAGGTCGTCATATGGGAGACAATTTGATTGGACAAAAATAAGCTCTCCTTTCAAAAGATTAAAACTGATTCGTATATTGAAAAGTAAATAAAGATGAAGATTGTGTCTGACGCCATCTTAAAGAAACAAACCCTTAAAGCAAAGAAGCAAGACATGAGCACTTACCTCACAATCTAGAAACTGAGTACACGAAACTTGACAGAAGTCTATGTATGCATTGTCTTCCAAAAATACTCATTGGTCTAGCTTCGACATGATATGTTGTTGTATGATCTCTCCTATGGTTAAGAAAACTCGGCAAAAGATAAAGACATATTGATGCGGACACAAGTCAAGAACCTGTAACAGTAATCAAAGTACGATCAAGACCTGGGAAGATGCGAAGGATTCAAGAACAGTATAACTAAACCTGAAGAAATGGATTATTCTGAGAAAAGCAAAAGGTAGGGGAGAAAAAGGCTTCTGCGATGGATAAAACTTACTCGAGTATCAGCTAGTACCATCTCTTTTGCAATTACAATACATTTACAAGCAAATTGTGGTTAGGTAAATAGAGACAAGACATGTATTTACCAAAACCAAAAAAACATGAAAATATCACTATGGTGCTGACTATCTTTTCTATTAACAAACTAAATGCGTAGAATACTTGTGCAGCACTAGGCTACATATGGCATTAAGCACACAGAACACTAGCAAGTCAATGCACATATCACTCACTCTTAAGAGCAAAAAATTCTGCTACAGGCATTTAGTCTGGATTACATAATATATCTCAGTGTCACATTACAACAAAATTTCACCTTTCTTGATGTTAGCTTTGTCAAACTTAAAATGCACTGAACAAGTGATTTTAAAAGCCCAAGACTTTATTGTTATACCATTTATAGCAAAGACAAGAAACTTGAAAAAGTTTCAACCAAATCGTGTAAGAAGAATATTATTAACTGTACTTAAAAAAGATGGAAACTTTGACTAATAATTACTATAAGTTCCACGAGCAAAACACAAAGGCTCACCAATTCGATTCATTTTAATTCTCATTAGCACTTCTACCCCCAACAGAAGGATAAGATGCCATGGATCCGAACTTGTTCTGCTGCATCATATATGGATTCGCTTCATGATGATGATGCTGACGGTTCTGATGATAAGGATCATGACCGTGGCTCTGGTGATGATGATATCCTTGCATACCCATATGATGCGCATACACAGGCATCTGCATCATCGGCGGCTGCGGCGCTGATCCATACGGCACACCCGCCGTTACATTCCCTTGGCCGTTACCGTTACCGTTACCGCCTCCTCCGATTTCTTGGAAGCTCTGAGGAGGCACGGGGGTGGAGGAGAATAGCTTATCGGAAGAAGAAGGACCTTCCGTCGTCAGCCCCTGCATCCGTTTGAGGTACAGCCTGTACTTCTGGAGGTGAGACGCGACGTTCTCTCGAGTCAACCCTTCCACGTTCATCAGCTGCATAATCGTCTTCGGCACCGCGTTCTTGACCCCTAGGTGAGCCACGACGTCGACGAACCTCTTGTGCAGCTGCGGCGTCCACACTAAACGCGGTCGTTTCAGCGTCTTCCCGGTTGGATCTTCAGTCCCCGAATCTCCCTCCTCCGCCGCCGCCGCCGACGGGGAGAGATCCGCGCCGTCGCCGGATGTCTTCTGTTTCTTCGAGTCCGATCCGGGGCTGCTCGATCCGACTCGATCCTCCTCCTCCTCCTCCTCCTCCTCCTCCTCCCTGTTGTTGTTGTTGTTAGAGGAAGAGGTGTTGAGACCTGAAGATCCGCCGCTTCGGAGCGAGGAGAAGGTCGTCTCCGAGGCGCGGTTCACGTCTTCGATGGTGCGGCTCTTCTCTGGAGTTATGCTGAAAGCCATGGCGAGATTCGGAGGAATCAGAGAGTAGGAGAGAGATGTCAAATCGTCGTCGCTAGGTAGCCCCATCTCCCATTCGAGAACCCTATCTCCGTCGTAATCGCTCATCCTCACTTCCTCTCCCATTTGGATTTCGAATCGGAGATGGGAGAAAAAGGAGATTCGTGGAGGAGTTTTGGTATTGTGAGACGAGGAGCAATTTTGCAAAAGAGAGAAGAAAAGAAAAGCAAAAAGATAATAAAAGAGAAAAAGCGCACTGTATCGCTTCCAGATGGCTTCGTGTAAGTGCCAACGTGGACGAGTTAGCTAGATATTTTTGATCTTCTTCTTAATATCTCCGACCGTCTAACGCTTAAGATATCTGATACAACCAATCACTTTATAACACGTCACGAGAGCACGTTTTTGATAATACCCGCGTTGTAGGCGATTAAACACGAATTACCAAACTGGGCACGTAAGATGAATCACGTGGATTAAGAAGGTCTCCAAAGCAAGGTAACGTGGTGGGGCTTTTGGTAATTCAACACTGACTTACCAAGCTGCATGTGTTAGCAGTTAGCCCAAGAGAGAAACCGGGCACAGCCGGTGGGTTCGTCCAGCTGGAGAGAGAAAAGAGGAGAGAGATTCGGTGATGAGTTATGTACAGTGTTGACACGCAATACGATATCTCAGCCGTTGGATCATGTTTTTAGATATTTATAGAAGCGTCAAAGGATCAATCTAACGGCACAGAGTGGCAACGAAGTCACGAATTAAATAAAAATGAGATATAAAAGGTGTGGCTCTGTCCGCTTTCACAGCATTTCGGGTTCGATTAACATCTTCGTAATATTGAGATAATAATAAATGGGCCTGTGGGCCCGGTCCATAAAATATCTAAGGAAATGTCTCTTTCGTCCTTATCTTCTTCTTCCCACGTCTCTACTACAACTGTGCAAAATTCTCGCTCATCTTCTTCGAGTGACTGTACTGGTTAGGGATTATTCGATTGCACTTCGATCTCTTAATCTCTCGGATTCCTCCCCCGATCGAGGTCAATGACCTCGCTACTCCTCCTCAGAACACTCCCTCTCCTCCGCAGCGGTTTTCTCTCCCACCGTCATCAAGCACGCATCGCAGCGGCCGGGTTTCTCTCTCGCCGTCAGCGTCTGCTCTGCTCCCTTGCCGAAAAACCACAGCTGCGCGAGGATGATTCTCCCGGGGAGGAAGGCTCTGCCACGGCGGCGATCAGCTCGACGCCGTCTACTGGTGGTGACAACTGGCGTTTCGAAGATCCTGATTATCGGAAGTGGAAGAACCTGGAGGCGGAGATCCTTCGAGATATTGAACCTGTCGCTCTTCTCGCCAAAGATATTCTTCATTCGGATAGGTGAAACTTCGTTTAGTGGAGTTGTAGTTATGATTAGAATGTTAGGTTAAATCAGCTGGACCATTTTCTACCACACACTTGATAGAACTGATTGAATCTCCTCCAAAAATATAGTGCCGATGTTTTGAATTACAATTACAATTCCAATCAAAATTTAGAATTTTTGCCTGGAACGAATCCCTCATGCTCTACAGTCTACTGGAACTAGATGAATAGGGCAAACAGGGACTGTTTTTAAGTGAACTATTGAAATTCGAAGCTAAGCCTAACTTTAGTGCATGTGCGTGTTCGTGAAGAATATTTTTGCAGTCTTGATGATTTTTCTTCTTCTTCTTGATAAGCAGGTATTTGGATGGAGAACGCTTAGACTTTGAGGATGAGAAAATTGTCATGGAAAAGCTTCTGGCTTATCACCCCTACTCCAAAGATAAAATTGGCTGCGGTCTTGATTTTATAATGGTACGTGAATGCAGGCTGCCTGATATCTATATTTCTTTCAAGTCTACTAATATTAAAAATAACTCGTCTGGAGGTATTGTGCATGTTCCTCCACATCATTAGGATTTAATTCTCCATGTACAGTGATAGCTAGATGACTCACTTGCTGCATGGTGCGTCTAAAAATGTGAAACAGAAAATAGAATCCGAAAATTTGAAGTTGATGGAATTTTCATAGAAGTTAGGTAATGAAACCAAGTCTATAGGAGTCTTTCACCCATCTTTTTTGATGTATAACCATTTCAATTTTCTTTTAATACGTCTGAAACTGCTTGCTGTGCTTTGGAATGCTTATGACTATATGGATGTTACCATAAGCTAGGAGTGTCTAACTTGTTAACTTGCAATTTTCATTCTTTATGTGCTTATGAGTGTCTAACTTGTTAATGGCAGGTTGATCGGCATCCTCAGTTCAGGCACTCGAGGTGTCTCTTTGTTGTGCGAACAGATGGTGGATGGATAGATTTCTCATACCAGAAGTGTCTTCGAGCCTATGTTCGTGATAGGTACCCGTCTCACGCCGAGAGATTTATTCGTGAACATTTTAAGCGTGCTAGTAGCTAAATCATAACTGTTTGCTGCTGTAATACCGTCCCACTCATCATCAATAGCAAGCAATTCTCATATAAATTTTGCTGCTTCTCCCCTTATTGGAGAAGTTACACAGAACGAAATCAGTTGTATGTAAGGCTTTGTTGTATAAAATTTGGAATGGCTTTCAATACATTGTTAGGCTTGAATCAATTAGAATAATATCAGATACAGTGCATTTGATATGCATATGAGAAATAGAAAATGGAAACAAAAGGAATGGATCTTTAGTATTTTTACTTTTGTCGATATATCAGCAGCAGGTTCATTAGATCTTCAAGTCCATATGAATTGGGATGAGCAAATAACCGGAATAAGCAGGTAAAAGAAGAAGTATCGATTAGTGCACAAGTTCAAGAGGAATAAGTGACTCGTAAGAGCATCCTCAGGGAAAATTTCTAAATCAGTTTAAAACTCCCAGTAGTCAACCAAGAAAGACTCTTTCTCAATTTCAGGAACTCATAGAGACCTAATTTGATTCCAGCCTCGCGCCTAACCCACCTACCCACTCATAAAATAATATCCGGTGGGTTTCTATAGTGAGCTCACTCACCCATGAGGGTCATATTTTATTATGGGATCTGACACCAAAATATATACTAAGATATTACCATCATGATTAGGAAGGAAAACCCAACTCCAATCCAAGTTGTTCAAGACAATTAGATACCTATCTTAATCTGTAATAGCAACGATATCTCCATGTTTTGTCACCAAAATCGTTCCCACTGCTTGTGCTGCTAAAGATATGAGAGCGGAGGAATAGTGTTACAAATTACTTAATTAATTAATATAGATAATTTAATCATATCTAGTTCCCGACTTCAAACTAGCACTTTCTAATGGGAAATATCTTTCACAACTTCTACTAGACGTGCAATTTATGTCCGAACCGAACCAGCAAACCAACCGAACTGAAGTTTTTTGGTTTTCAGTTTTTGGTTACGGTTTTGTTTTGGTTTAGTTCGGTAGAATTTTAAAACACAATTTAGTTTTCGGTATGGATTTCAAATTTTTATAATAAAAATTAAAAAAACCAAAATAACCGATAAATCAACTGAAATAACCGAATTTTGTCCGAAAATATTTGATTTTTAAGAAAATTATATTGGAGTTAACCGAAAACCAAAAAAAAAACGGTTATATTCAGAAATAAAATAGAAAACCAAATTAATTGATAATCAAACCGAATCAAAATTTAATTCGGTTAATTTTGGAATTTGTTTTCAAAATTTCGGTTAACCGAAAACTGAAGGTTCGGTTTCGGTTTTGGAAAACCAAAATTGAAGGCCAAACTTCTGCAGATCAAATTCTTCACAGAACATTTTTTTTTCACTTTGACAAGAAAATATCTAATGTCAAAGGAAAAGACTGAGAAAATACCTTGAAAGCCTTAAAAAGCCCAATCAAACCCAAAATGTACAATCTATAGAAAGAACACACAAACCTTTGTATGTCCAAAAGAATCAAAAGATTAGCGAGGAACGAACGAATAGAATATACCTTACTAAACATGGGTCCACCATAAAGTGATATATAGTATATACGTCTATAAACTCGTAATTTCATAAAGTCATGTTTTGGTCAACAAGAAAAGCATTTAGTTGACCGAAGAAAAGTTAAATCAGAAAGCATCTAGTCTGGTGAACAAAAACAAAAAGAAAGCATATAGTCTCTGTTGACCGAAAAAAAGCATATAGTCTCTAAATTTACATTTACAAAATGTCAACATAAGTTGTTGATCGTTATGAAAACATAGCACATATTTATATCATTTCCAAAATTCAAAGATTTCTTATACATTCCACATCAAAAGTGAACATATGTTGTTGATCGTTATGAAAACATAGCACATATTTACATCATTTCCAAAATTCAAAGATTTCTTATACATTCCACATCAAGATAAACTCTTTTTAATACTCCTAAACTATAGCGTACTTCCTTTTTTAAAAAAAACTAAAGCATACTCACCCCGAAACGACAACGTTTGGTGTTACTTACCCAAGAAAATTAAACAAAGAGAGACATTGGTGGGTCACACGGAAACTTCTCCGAAAGCTCGCAGCGTTTTCTTTCAGGTTTCACATTAGGCGTCATCTCGCACACGTCAATGACGCTCTTTCACTCCAGAACCACCGTTAATAATTCACGGTCAAACAACATTGTCACGTGTTATAACCGTCTAATCTAACGCTGTGAACACTCACCAACAAAAAAAAAACAGCGTTATATAAGCAAACGTTTTTTTCTTCTTCCTTCCTTCACTCATCATTATCGGATCCTTTCACCAGCAAGCAAACACAACTTTAAAGCTATGATGCCTTCTAGGTCAGCGACAACAGCAGCAGCTCCTCCTCCAACGACGTCGTATTGGTGTTACAGCTGCACGCGTTTCATCAGCGTTTCCACCGGCCAAAACGCAAACGCCGGAGGATACGCCTCGTGTCCTCACTGCAACGGCGGTTTCATCGAAGAGGCCGAAGATTCCTCCGCCGCGGAAGCACCGGCGACGACTCCGGTGTCTCAGTTCGAGGATAGTCACAGATCTGTAATCAGACGGCGGAGATCCGATCGCCGCACTTCGTTTAATCCGGTGATCGTCTTACACGGAGGAGCCGGCGGCGGCGAGAGAGTCGAGAACGACGACGGCGAAGATCGACGCCCTTACGAATTCTATTACGACGATGGATCCGGTTCGGGTCTCAGGCCGCTTCCGGACTCCGTATCCGAGATCCTGATGGGATCCGGATTCGAGCGGTTGCTCGAGCAGCTGAGCCAGATCGAGGCGTCGGGAAGCAACGGAATCGGTAGATCCGGAAACCCTCCGGCGTCGAAATCGGCGGTGGAGTCTCTCCCCCGAGTCGAGATCGGAGAGTCTCACGTCAGAGCGGAGGCGAACTGCGCCGTGTGCACTGAGGTTTTCGAGGCGGGAGCCGAAGGGCGGGAAATGCCGTGTAAACACGTTTTTCACGGCGATTGCATCGTTCCTTGGCTCTCGATACGGAACTCGTGCCCCGTCTGTCGATTCGAACTGCCTTCGGATCCGGTGGTTCGAGGGAGGAGGAGCGGCGAGGAAGAACACGACGCCGCCGTGGGGATGACGATCTGGAGACTTCCTGGGGGTGGATTCGCTGTGGGAAGGTTTAACGCGGGAGTGAGAGAAGGGGAGAGGGTTTTGCCGGTGGTGTTGACGGAAGTGGACGGTGGTGGGCTGGGGAGTGGTGAGGGTCCGAGACGAATCTCTTGGGTTAGGGATCATGGGGCAACGGAGATTAGCGGAAACGGCGGTGCTCGCGGGGGTAGGTTGAGGAGAGCAGCTCGGGGAGTTGTTTCTTTTATGAGGAGGATGAGACCAAATCGTGGCTCTTCTTCCGGTGTTATTGATTTGGATACAAACGGTGAATCTAGGGTTATGAATCGATCGACGTCGTTGATCAGAAGAATGTTTAGGTGAAGAATGTTCGAATTTTTGTTATCGTTTGATTCAAAAAATGTATATAAATTTAGAAGAACAATTTGGAACATAAATACAGTACTTTGGTGTTTCTCTTTTGTTATTCGATTAACCTTTTTGTCAGTTTCATCAAAATTTATGGAAAAACATAATGTCAAATTCATTATTGTTATTAAAAATTATTTCTTCAGTTTCAGATTTTGTTGGCTTTATTTAGTTACCAATCAACTTGTTTTTCTGATTCGAAGAATGTGAAATAGTTTCATTTATTCAGGAAACGAACTGAGGTCTTAATTTCATCATGTGTACAACCTTACAGTTGTTTGATTTAGTTTACACATTATTCATAGGTTCACTAAAGTTGAACCGACATATAGTTGGCATTATTCTCAAATTCGTCACTACATGACACATCCATCATTGCCAGCTAGCTGATCATCTGAATTATTCTCTTGAACAAATATCAAAATAGAAAAAATCTAAAGGATAGACTCTACTACACACGGTCAAAACAACTTTTTTTTTCTGGCGAAAGCTATCCTCTAGTGTGGTCCTAAAAATAAGATTATTGTCGGGTCCTAATAAAAGTCACGACGTTTGCTTTAGATAGCCATCGTAAATGTGTAATGTAATTGAGACTCGATCGATGTCACCGCTGTGTATGTATATCACTGTTTGTAATGTATGATGTAAACAGATAATTTTATGTGGAGGTTCTTTTCAAACAGATAATGTAGCATTTTAAGCGACAGCATAAATCAATTTGTATACATTTAATTTGTTATAAAATAGATCGGTCATACAAATACAGATCAGTTACTAACAATTTTTGTTAAGTAAAGATTTTTTTATATAGTTACATGCGTTGTTGTGTGTTAGGTGAGTCACTTAAGACTTGCTAGTTGCTTCCAACTATTTTCTTTTTGTCACGACCATGGGAATGGTTTCATTTTCATTGGATGTACCTTGTGTCAGAGGTTTACAAACAATAACAAACTACGATTTGCATAAAGTAAGGTCTATCTCTATCTTTTTGATCTTAACGTTCCTGCATATGTTTAGTTAACCATTTCATTACTTGACCAATTCCATATTACTCAGGCAATTCCATTTACTTAACATATTCCAAGATAACCAACCTTTAGTTAACATATTATAAAGATACAATTCATCTCTATTCATAGAGTTATCTATGAAGTTTTCATTGCACACCAAAATAGGTCACTAATCTCCTTTCTGATCAGAACCAAAACGACTAATCCGTTTTGATACCACTTTATAACACTACACATGGTTCCTCTCTTCTGTGCCCACAACAAGGTTTCTCCAGAAATACTCCATCCTATCCAATAGTCGTGAGCGTTTAATTTAAGGGAATTGAAAGGCTTGTTTATTGATCATGCATCACAACATGACATATCTTCATGTTTTAGCCTTATTTATATGATATCGTAAATTACTTTTCGATCGATCACATATTATTGCATTACTCAACTTAAAGCATATTTTACTATGAAATTCATTGGACATAAATAGTCAAATCAATTCGTAAGTGACATAAGTATTTGGTGACATAATAGTTATGTTACAATTAAAGTTTTATGTGTTCAAACCAATAATTTTCTTCTTGATAAAATTTATTTTCTAATATAACCTGTAAATATTATATTAAAACCATTACTGGTTATGTAACAAAACTATAGCATTAAACATAGTTTTGCATATGAACACACTTCTATTTTAGTTTTAAGTGTTCAGTTTGATTTGGTTTTAATTCGGTTTGGTGTATGTTTGGTTCAATTTTAGTTCGATTTGGTTTGTGTTTGATTCAGTTTAGTTTGATTTTGTTTGTGTTTTTTCAGTTCAATAGAGTTGATTTTTTAGTTTTATTTAGTTATGTTACAAAAATATATTTTATAAAAAACATAAACAAATCATCATTTGACACTAAATTATTATATTTTTCGAAGCTAAACACCACAATAAAATTCTAGAAGATGAAATCCAATAATTTTATATTATTATCTCTAAACCTAATATAATTATCATAAGTATCATGAGTACATATAACTATCATAAATATTCTTACAATCTCTGGAACGGAAATGTAAAAAAGGAACAGAAAGAAAATGAACTGGCGAGACTACGTCGGTGACCTTAATGTCTGATGTTGCTCGAGCTATGATAAGAACATTGCTATTGGTAAGTCCAAAAAGAACATAAAACCGCGCTGCATCAATGTCCAACTCCAACAATGAGCTCTTATGTGCTTACTATGATTTGCTATTGGTTAGATAAATTATGGATTTTTTTCGAAGCTTAGTTTTGGATTCTTGGTTGCCATATGTACTTGCAGGAAAAGAGAAACGCATTCCATAAATAGATCTATGACAGCAAAATCCAAAAGTCTCTACAAAGAAACACTGTGAAGCAAAAAGAACAAAGATATGAAGAGCTGACAAAACCATGCAAATGATTAAAGAATAGTTTATTGCTTCTTAGCAGGTTTCCAGCAGGAAAGAGCATAGAGGACTCTTCCTTTCCAGCCCTGAAACATCCAGTGGTTGTCACTGTCGATCACAAAATCTTTGTGGTAACGTTCTCTGATCAACTCCTTTCCTTCCTTGATGATCTCTTTGTTTAGTTTCGCTGGCCTAAACCCGGCTCTTAATATCCTAACCTGCCATTGCTTATAGGTCTCAGGCCTCGCAAACCGCTCAGACCCTTCACAGGCGATCAGACTCATGGCATCCCTTATGATTAACTCCCTCTCCACCAAGGTTCTGCAATTGTTCTCTTCTGATATTGTAGTCCCAAACATGTCAAAGAGAGACGAGCAATGGAATAGAGCTTCTCTGAACCTTGTTAGGAAGAATGGAGAGTTGTACTTCCCATGTATCTCTGCAAACACAAAGAGGTCAGGATTGATATCTCTGAATAGTTTTAGAGCCGTGTCTCTCGGAGAGTCTAGGGACACGGTTTCATCAGGCGTGTATTGTAGCCGGAGGATGCAGTTGACAACTGTTGTCTCTCCACTATTGATCACCAGCTCATCAAGAGTTATGGTCTCCCAATTCTTGGCTATGAAGTTGTACTCGAAGGGTACTTTGAACTTGTCACAGAACCGCTTCAGCCTTCTCCCGGTCTCTTCTACACGTTCTGATGGGCGGAAGCCTGGCTGAGGCAGCTCAATTCCGGTCACACGGAGCATCGGTGGACCACCGGGACGTCTTGACAGGGCTTTTATCAAACAAGGCCACTGAAATCCGTAGAGAATACCAAAGTCTATGATGTGAAGTGTGGTTGCTTTGGACGCAAGCTCAATGATTGTTCTGTTTGCAGTGTAGTAACACATTATTAAGGTCGGACAAGCCTGAACAAACTCCTTGTAGGCCGTCAAAATGTCAAACATTGATGTTCCGCTAAAAGTAGCAGATATTGGTGTCTTCATGGTTCCAGTGATACGTGCTTCAAGGGCCTCGGCGAAATGGTAACCAAGTCTCTGATTTGCGTCACCGTGGCTAGAAGAGTGTGCTCTTATCTCCTCCAGTTTCTCAGCTGCAGTTTTCTGGTCAAAGCTAGCCACTGCTTGAGCGCATTGCATCAGGAGATTGCGCATATCCACTCCCTGGTCTGACTTTCGAGGCTTGGTTCGGTTTGATGATCCCTTTTCTCGTCCTGGTTCGTTCCGTGTTGCTTCTCCTCCATGATTGTTGTTTTGACACACCAACAAGACTTCCTCCATGTTTTCTGCTAGTTCATCCACTGTTGAAATTGCAGGGAGCTTTGACCTCCTTCCACTTTCAAGATCGTGTTCTTCGTCATCATCTCGTAGGCGGTACCTTCTTGTTGATTCCTCTGATGTTGGTTGAAGTAAGGTCGTCATTGACGGAGGAGGAGTTTGACCCTCCTGAAGCACTTCGAAGAAAGATCTCTCTGCAGCTTGTAAAGCCAAGCTGTCTTCCGACATACAAGACTGTCCTTCAAGATCTTCCTCCATCAACATGTCATTGATGTACTTCAAAACAGGATGGTACTCTGAACATTCCGTTGATTCGGTCGGAGAAGGGTTCTGAGACTCAGTAGATTCGGTCGGAGAAGGGTTCTTGGATTCATAGAAACAGGTGAAAATTTTGGTACCAGATTCAAGATTGTTCCTTGGTTTGCAGCAAGATCCGGAACTGTTGTCGAATTTGAACCCATCAGCGGGTACTTGCAGAATAGTGTCCATGAAAGGATCAAAGATCTCACTCAAGATCAAGATTCAAAAAGAGGGATGATGAGAGAGAAAGAGAAGTCAACCAACAGAATGTAAAAGGAAGTTTCATGTGAACACATGGGGTGACACAGGTGGATATATTTATATAAGGATTGGTCATTTTGTTTTGCCATGACAAAGAAGAAGAATGATACCAAATTTAAAGGAAAAAAAAGAAGCAGAATGAAGTTTCGAGGAAACAGAGAATGTGAGGGGTTGAACATAAACAACTAAACACTCAGCCGCCACAAAAGGTTAATAATATTTGCAAGAGACCAAGACTCTATTTGCTGTGTGTGGGTGTGGGTCCAGTGACTACAAAGCAATTCTGTTTTCTTGTTGCTGTCTTCTGTTTCCTCACTTGCTAGACATAATAGATTAACAATGAGAAATAGCAGAACCGGTTTAGTTTATGTACCGATTTTGGTTTATCTTTTTTCTTGTAGAGAGCACATCTTGGTATTTGTGTGATCGCTAAAAGTAACCATGCAAGTGTCTCATTCGTTGTCGTAGTCATGAGATGAGTTACGTCGATCCCTTTGTCGTGCCTTTTCATTGGAAATATTAAAGATATATTATAGATAAAGAAATTAAAAGTATATTACATGACCGACATGGAGATTGACATAGTCATAAGTCATAACAAAACCATATGAGATAAACTGCAGTGTGAAACTGTGAGTGCATAGATTTTTCATTTCATATACTAGTGATTATTTGATTTGATGTTTCTTTATAATCAACTACTTTAGAGAAATGTATATACTATTTGGCGTCGTTATTGCATAATACAATGTACATAAGATAAATCTTTGACCAACAAATTTGTATTAGATTTTATTCAGGTGAAGAAGCAAACGTGGATGGCAAACCCAACCTGCCTTTAGCTTTTCTTGGTGTCAATAGTACTTGTCTTTTAATATGAATTCTTCAACAGTCAAAGTCCAAGTCCAAGAGAAGAGATTTTAATTTGAGAAATAAATTACCAAGATTTTTGTATTTGTAAGATTGAGACGTTGTCTACATTCATCCCCTCTCCGGACGACCTTTTATATTTGTATTCATGATTCATGTACCCATGTGTGGTTATGATTTAAAGTGTGGATCATTTTACCAAAAAAATATCTTAATATTTCTCCTTATTTGGCTGGCCCACATAAATCTTTAACGTTTTGATTTACGCTTTTATAGCACCAACCACGGATAATTAGAGATTTATACACCAAGAATACACAAATTTTCGTAATCTAAACAAAATAAAAAAATAAATGATTTGTAACAAACTAAAATCCTAGAATATAATCAGAGATGATCTCAAATCCTATCAAGAAATAAGTGGAAGAACTATATCAAATGTTAAGGTAGAACTCATAAGACTACGGATTTGATTTGAGTGACTAAAATCCAAAGTAGAATGACAAGCTATCAATCAAACACTTTCTTTATGTCTAGACACAACACTAAACAAGTTCTTTGTCAAGATGAATGCTTATTTGCTTTAATCAACTAGACATCAAATGTATTTGAGTTTAAATGACTTAATCAATCATTATGGACAAGTCTACTAGCAACAAGCTTCCTTAATATCAAATGTCTTTGGTAAGGTAAGCAAAAAACATTGAAGAGTTGGTTCAGATATTTTATCATACACCTTGTGGGCATGAAATGTCTAGAGCTCTATTTTAGTATGATCAAGACTAAAATAACTAAGAACACTCAACAAGCAAAGAAATAATTAGATATAACATTAAACACGCTAAATCTTTACTTAGACACCCTAATCACCATAGCCCACGAATCTAAAATGTGTCTACTCTCTAATCTCCATAAAAAACATTAAATTATTTGAGATTCAAGGCTAATCATGTTAATGATTAAGAAAAACAAGATTTAAGATGAAGAATTTTCTTAAATTGAATAAAAGATTCAAACTTTTACAAGAGTAGGCAAAGTTTTGAGAAAAAATGAGATACCCCTAAAGCTTTTACATAAAAAAGTATTTATAATAGCTCTAAAACAAATGGGCCTCGCTAACAATTCAAAAGAAGCCCATAAAAGAAATCATAATCCACTAAGTAATAATGTCGGGAGTGGCTTCTCGTCCCGCTCCAAGGACTCGCTCTAGTGTTCGCGTGAAGTACAGTGGGTTGGTTGACTCGCCATGCTTACCCGCTCCAGCACTTAAGCTTCAAGACGTCTTTAGGGAGCCTATCATATTTGGGGATTTAGTAAATATTGGATAAATGGTTAGGTTAACCGACTTTTCTATAGTATATATATAGGCACAGATGACCTATGTATTAAGGTTGTTACTGAAATTGTATTTTTAGTATAAGAGTGGGTTTCCTAAGCTTGTAAGCGAGTGAAATTACTAAGGGACAAGGGGAAATGTTCTAAATGTCTTATATTCGACCTTAGGACGTGTGACGTGTGATGTTAGAGGAACAAGTTAAGATAGTCTTGATCTTGTTGAAATTCTGTTTAAAGAGAAATTTGTAAATCTATATTATTAAAACTGAAGTACAAAATCAATATGTTTGGATACTTGGATAGCCTTTAGTAAAATCAGTATGTTTGGAAACAGGTTTAGATGTTTAAAAAAATTAATTCATTCATACGAAATCTATATTATTAATGTAGCCCATAAACTTGATTTAATTTAAAAGCCCATAGATGAGATCAAATTATAATATGCCCGATTTTGATAGTCATGAATTCAAAAACAGATTTTTAAATATACGATTAGATTCTCCTACATTTAAGGCAATAGTTCAAAGATATGTTTTCTGAATAAAATAATAACTTAAATCAAAATAATTACAATATGCTATATTTATTGCCACTTAATTTTTCACTCCATATAATTATTTTACTTGATAAAAATTATTTCTATTTCAATTAATTTAGCCAAACACATAGAAACTGTTTTTTTATTAATTTATAAAATCAGTTAGACATGAACATCATCTGTTCATTTAGGTACATGTTGTTTCTTTCGGATATCGTTTTTTGTTTGTTTTGAAACCAAGTCCCGCTTGAATATTATAAACTTATGTGTGGATTTTGAGTTGGGTCATTCTGGATCTGGATGAATTCAGTTCTGATATATAAGAACCTAAAAATATCTAGATAATCAATTTATCTAAAATGGGTTCGGATATTTGTAACAAAAATAGCTATATAACCTGATTCGGTACAAGTTTTTTGAATATCGTTAGTTATATTATGATACATCTAAAATATATAACACTAATTATGAAAAATAAATATCGATGTATAAAAAGACTATTTCTATTTCACTTAATTTAGCCAAACACATAGAAAAAGATTTTTTTATTAATTTATAAAATCAGTTAGACATGAACATTATCTATCCATTTAGGTACATGTTGTTCTTTTTGGGTATCATTTTTTTTTGTTTTGAAACCAAGTCCCGCTTGAATATTATAAACTTATGTGTGGATCTTGAGTTGGGTCATTCTGGATTTGGATGAATTCAGTTCTGATGTATAGGACCCTAAAAATATCTAAATAACCAATATATCTAAAACGGGTTCGGATAGTTGTAACAAAAATAGCCATATAACCTGATTCGGTCCAGATCTTTTGAATATCGTTAGTTATATTATGATACAACTAAAATATATAACACTAATTATGAAAAATAAATATCAATGTATAAAAATATATTTCAGCGGCCAATTTAACAAAATATTAATTGGTTCAGTTGAAATAAATATATTTAAAAACTTTATATGAACTGAAAAAAATCAATATAAAAGTACTGTACAATTGGATTCAAAATTAGTTCTTTTAAGCAAAATATCAATGTAAAAATATTGTAATATTGTGTTCTAAAATCATTTATTTTAACAACAAGTCAAATAAATATGTTGATTGGAGAAAACAAAGCCAGAGCATATAGTTTACTAGAGACACTTTATGTGTCGAATTTATTATAAAGAAAGTTTTACTAAGATAAATACATTCAATAATTACAAACAAATAATATATTTCATAAAAGTAAAAAATAATACCCGCGCTTTCGAAGCGCGGGTCAAAATCTAGTTTGTTTTAAAAATACTAGTAAATACATATATCTTTGTAGAAATATTTTCTGGTATACTTTGTACTTTAGGTATGTGATATAGTTCTTGCATTTACAAAGACTGTACAGACTGTACAAAGATGCCAATGTACACCAACTTTAATTTACCTTAAACAGATTTGGTTGCTCTTAAATCCTTGTACAATCATGTGCTAACCTCAACATTGAGATAAGATCATGCCTTGTGTATAAAAGGACATGTAGGGGCTATTCGTTTCACCATTTGTCATTTCCATCCATATGATCCATTTGTATGATTCATCCAGATGATCCATTCAGATTTTATGGACTGTTTATTTGTCTATCCAAATGACTCATTTAGATGAATCATCTGAATGAAATTTATGTTTGTTTCTCTATTTTTATTTTTATTCAGATGAGTTTAGTAAACAAATTACTAAAATACCTTTGTTTTGATTTAATTATATGTTTGATAGTAATTTTAACTATATTAACTTTATTTATTTAGTCTACTATATTTACAATATAATTATTTCAAAATGAGATTTTTCGATTTCAACGAAAAAATGCGATTTTTGGTTTTGGTAGGAAAACACGGTTTTGTGATTTTGGTGGAAAACGTATTTTGGATCAGAAAAACGTGTTTTACGGTATTGGTGAGAAAACATATTTTTGAGGTATACAGGAAATAGCGTTTTCGCGGGAAACCGTGTTTTGAGGTTTTGGCGAGAAACACGTTTTTGGGGTTTGGTATGAAAACGCATTTTTGCGGTTTTGACGGAAAACCATGTTTTTGTTGTTTTAGTAGGAAACCGCGTTTTACGGTTTTGACGAAAAAAAATATTTTTACGATTTTGGTGGAAAACCGCGTTTTTGCGATTTTGTCGGGAAACCGCATTTTGACGATTTCGGCGAAATAAAAATAAACTTTTTAAGTCTTTAATGTTTTCTTAAGTCGTAAGAAATAACAAGTTAAACCTTCCTTCTTCTTCTTCAAGGTTGGTTCCATTCACATGGTATTAAAGCCATGGAGGAATCCTCAGATACGTTCATTGATCCTTCACTGAACATTTCACAGTGTGTTAGTCTCAGTCAGAAACAGTGGTGATTTGGTTTTCAGTTGATGAATTTGCTGTTCTTGTGACCAGTAAGCATGTGCCCTCCGAACCAGGGGCGGACCCACGTTGATGGGTACGGGGTCACGTGCCCCCTACTGATTATGTAAAATTTTCGGTTGACTCCTGTGTTTAATGCTAATCTATCTCAGTGGTCTTAGGGCGCCCAAGTCTTTCCCTTGTGTGATGGGTTCGATATCCGTAACAGAAGTTTTATAACATAAATTTTGTTTCGTCCCATTCTATTGTCTACGGATCACATTAAAAGAAACATCATTTTGTGGCCAAAAAGGAAGAAATCGGTTTCTGTGCGTTTATTTTCTTAAGCATGATTTTCTTTTTGTTTCTTTTTCTTTGAAACTAGTTCATACTTTTTTTTTTCTGAGAAAGAAACTAACTCATACCTTCATTCATTTATTTCATACTAGAGTGTTGAAAAAAAAATTCTTTAACAACTAATTTATTTCTTTTGAACAAAAAAGTAATTTATTTCATACTAGGTGTTGAAAAAAATTCTAGAACAACTAAGTTATTTCTTTTGAAAAAAGGATTAACAAGAAAATAAAATATAGTATTTAAAAATAAAAATGTAGTATTATTTAGCTAATACACAGCATTATAGATAACTTAGTATTTAAATTATGTATATATTTATAATATTGTGCCCCCAACTAAAAGAGTTTCTGGATCCGCCACTGCTCCGAACACGGTCCAGAAGAACATGTGCCACTAGCTCTCCTCTGCGCTGCTGTGGAGATATCCTGGCCGTGTGAACCAGTGTCTTCGACTTATATTTTACATAAACAGAGACTCAATACCGACAACAATGGTATTTAATATTTTCAAACTGTAAGATCAAGGTTAACAGTTAATACTAACCTTTTTTTTTTTTTTTTTTTTTTTTTTTGATTAACCTGGGGTATCCCGGGCCTATGGAAGGGCCCAGACTAATCCCCAAGGAGAGGTGCAGCCCACGGATAGACCCTCTCTCCGGGTATGCAAATGGGCCCTAAATCATAGGCTCATATCCGTGTTGGTGTCCAGAAATCATGACTTAGTTCCCTCCAGCAGGGTTCGAACTCACAACCTGGGTGCAGGAAGGAGCCCGTCCTTACCATTGGGCCATGATGTTCTGGACCTGCGTCCTTAAAACCACGAACCTTTTATGTCTCTCCACCTGCAGTTTTCAAACATATAGACAAAGCAATTCGTCACACAAGGAGTGGAATGCTATTTCCTTTCTTTATTTCTACATTCCGGTTCCGAGTTTCTCAACAGCTTGGACGAACGCTTCTACTTCAGTAACTGAGAAGCAAGTAATCATCAGAAACGATTTCAAAGTATCTGAAAGTAATAACTAAAGAGATTTGTAAATCGTGAAGATGCGAAGAAGATGAAGTTGTTTTACTAAACTTTTCATTTCATACTTTCTGAAACGATTACAACTGAGTTTATTTATACAAGAAAGAAAGTGAAAACCTTAGCTCACAAGACAAATGGCTTAATCCTGATTCTCAAGTGAATCGAAGGCTCAGAATTGATTGTACAGCCTTAAGCCATTAACCTCTCTGTTCGCTTGAGTAATTCCTGGTACTTCTCCTCTTTTTTTTTATCTTCAGCTTTTGAAACTAGTCGTTGTACGGGTAAGACCACCAAAGATGGGCTCTTCTCAGTATGACTGGGCTTTATCCAGCTTAACTCACACGCTGTCTCAGACAAAGATCTGTATAATGGATTCAGTTGAGCTCCTGGACACTGTCAGTTGCTTCTTAGAGGACCAGGAGATGATATTGCTACATAGGAAAGTACAGAAACCTCCTGTTGATCTGCTATGGGGACAACCTGCCCAATCACTGTCACTGTAGGCTCTCAACGTGAAGTCAGTGTCTTGACTCAGATTTACTCCATATTCAACTGTTCATTTGACATATCTCAGAATACGCTTCAGTAGGTTGTAATCAGATACAGACGGTTCGTACATCTTCTGGCACATGAAGTTGACTGTAAATTGCAGGTCTGGTCGCGTCAGCGTAAGGTACTGGAGTTTCCCTGCTAAGCTTCTAAAGTAACTTGGGTTTTGAAACAGAACTTCTTGACAAAGCCTATCCTTCTTAAGAGAGAAACTGCTCTGAGTCGTGAAATTTGGCTTGAATTCCCCACAAATACTCCATCTGCCCAAGATCCTTCATACAAAACTCAGTATTGATATCCTTGAGAAATTTCCTCTGAATTTCAGATCCATTTCCAGTGATGAGCATGTCATTGACATACAGAAGAAGCATGAGCACATCTTTTCCTTTTGAGTATATAAACAGAGTTGAATTAGATTGTATTAATAAAAAATATCTATAAATTATAGGGAAAATTCCATAAAAATACCCGAACTAAATTTTGTTAAGCTTTTTAATACCCAAACTTTTTCACTACCTAGTTTAATATCCCAACTAATTATTTTGCTCATTTTAATACCCAAACTTTTAACACTGAGCCCACTTTAATACCCAAACTTTATTTATTTAAATAAAAATACTAATAAATTTCAAACAAAACTTAATAAAATCTCAAAAATCTAAGAAAAATATTAAAAAATTATAATTTTATTTTAAGATTTATAAAAGAAGGTAGATAAAACATGGAATTTTTTTTTATAAAAATAAATGAACTTGAATGATAAAAATAATTTTCATTTTTTATTTCAGAAAACAAACTAAATACAATATTTAAAACTTAGAAATTTTATTACAAAATTTAATATTTTACACTATTTAGTTATTTTTATTTCTCAAACACCAAAAAAAATTAGACTTTTCTGAGTTTATTTTGTAAATTTTAGAGTTTTTTTTTAACTTTTATTTGAAACTTATTAGAATTTTTATTAAAATAAATAAAGTTCGGGTATTAAAGTGGGCACAGTTTTAAAAGTTTGGATATTAAAATGAGCAAAATAATTAGTTGAAGTATTAAACTGGGTAGTGAAAAAGTTTGGGTATTAAAAAGCTTAACAAAATTTAGTTCGGGTATATTTATGGAATTTTTCCTAAATTATACAAACATAAAAAATACCTTAACTTTTAAAAGTTGAATTAGACTGTATTAATAAAAAATATTTTTAATGATTTAGTTATTTTAATGTGTCTAATAATTATTCAAATTATTCAATAATTTTATTTATATTAATTATTAACTAATTGTTTACAATTAATTAATATTATTTATAGAATATACAAATTTATTTTACAGATATGAAACACAAATAAATTATTTCACATTATTGTTTAAACTAGGTGTTTTGCCCGCATATGCGGGTTTAATCTTTTCTTATAATATTTGTAGTATATGAATTAAAGATTTAAATACCAGCGATAATAATTATTTTTTATGTTTTTAATAAATTTAGTTTTCTACAATATTTTTCTTTTTCTTTCTATTTTCATTTTTCAACACCACAAAAATCTATATATGAGAATGGAATCACATATCAAATATGCAATAAAGTGAAGTGAAAAAGTATATCTTCATATTTTTAACAGTTATTATCTCTGTAAATGATCTCTTTAAACATGAGATATGCATGAAAATACAAAAAAAGTTTTAAAAAAAACAAAACTAAAATACAATTAAAATCAATAAAATAAACAAAAAGTATGAGTTTACGAAAACTTACATGAAATTTAAAAATAAAAAAATTGAGATAATGATAATATTTTTTACTTTACTCCATCAATATATACACATACTTTTTTTTTTTGTCATCAAACACACAGACTCATATAGACTCTGCATACCAAACTGGTAGCTCCGCATCCATGTGAACGACGAAAGATGATTGTTGTCTGGCACTGCGTGCTAAACGATCCGCCCTTGAATTCTCCGTCCGTGATACATGAATGAGCTGTGAGCTTTGGAAACTACTTTGTAGACTCTTAATATCCTCCAGATAACTTGCAAACGCTGGCCACTCCTCTGGTTCCGAAACCATCTTCACCAACTGAGAACAATCAGTTGCAAACGTAACCTGAAACTGTCGCAAATTTTTCATACACTCCATTGCCCAAATCAAGGCCTCCACCTCCGAGTGAAGGGGTGATAAACTGGCTCGAACATTTCGTGCCCCCATTAGTCCTTCAAAACCTTCCAAAGTACTATACCAACCTTGTCCCGAGAAAAAATCCTTATCCTTCCACGAACCATCTATAAAACACCATCTATATATACACATACTTATCTTACTATTTATATAGTTTATTTTCAATGAAAGTTATCAAACAAAGCATTATCTAACAAAACATTATAGTCATTGGTATGTTTCTTTGTATGTAACTTCTTTTTTTTTTCTTTGGACAACTTTTTATAGTTAATTAATTCATATATTTATGATCAATTTGTCATCTATATATGTATGATCAATTATTTAATGACAAAAAGTATGATCAATTATATAATGAATAAATGTAATTATACTTGATTAATATTTAGTT
This sequence comes from Raphanus raphanistrum subsp. raphanistrum, assembly GCA_019706035.1. Lineage (NCBI taxonomy): Eukaryota > Viridiplantae > Streptophyta > Magnoliopsida > Brassicales > Brassicaceae > Raphanus > Raphanus raphanistrum. Next base: position 11,450,171 of record CM033980.1, on the reverse strand, counting down.
ATGTGTTTTCTGTATTTTTTTAAATTTTGAACTTTTTATTAAAATAATTTTTCAGATAATAACACAATGCATAGAGAAATTATCCTTTTTATTTTAAAAAGTATTCTTGTACATTGGATAATTCTTATTAATTTTAATCAATTATCTAATCAAAATATTAAATTTAATTTTTATTTTATGGTTAATTTTTTCATTTAGGTGTTTGGACCGCCATAGGGACATAATTATCTGACTAATATTTATTATCAAAACGACTAAATGATTTTTTAATTTATATTTTCTTTGTCAGCAACTTAAACATATTTTTTAATTTGTAATTAAATTTCCTTTATACCTGATAATATATATTTTCATAAATTGTCTTACTGAAAGAATAACATTAATTTGGATAATCATACAGTAAACATAATTGTTAATCAAAAATGGTTTCTTCTTTTGAATATTGTTTATTATAATTGATTCATGTTTAAGACTAATTATATAAAAATGATATTAAATAAATCTAATTTTTCATGCAGGCATAAACATTTTATAGTTATTTATTATTACATTCATTACTAATTAATTTGTAATTAAATTTCCTTTATACCTGATAATATATGTTTTCTTTTTTTCAACCAATTATTGTTTATGTTTTAATTTGAAAATTCTTACCTATAAAATATAAATTATTACAAAATTTATTTTTACACTAATTCACTATTAATAAATAAATTTTAAGAAATCATTTAATATTCTCTTTTCAATTATATCAAATTAATAATTTTATTAATGTTTAGTTATTTTCTGCTTTTTTTAATGTTAACTTTTTTATAAAAATATATTTTAAGATAACAATGCAATATATATATATAAGAATTATCTTTTATTTTTAAATATATATTTTATATTTCAGATAATTCTTATTTTTATTATTTTTAATCACTTATCTAATAAAAAATAATTTAAATTCATTTTTATTTTGGAGTTTGTTTATATATTTTATTCATTAAGAGTATAAACAATATTAACCATTCTTTCAACATGAGAACTTCTTTGCAGAAAATCACTTCCCAAATAATAATATAAATGATATCTAATGTACAAACACTTGTATGAGAATTTTATATTTACGAAATTTATTATTAATTAATTAAATTGTAGTAGTTTCAACAAAATAAATCGTTTTTCAATCAAAGCTCACAATATTTGGTTTTTGTTTTTTTTCCATAAATTCGTTAAACTTTTCAAAAACTAGTTCCCCTAAATTTTAGGAAATCTTGATTGGTAAATCAAATGTTTTTACAAAAATAAAAACTAAAGAATTAAAACTTGATAAAAAAAGTTTTTGAAAAGAAAAAACAAAACCAAGAACTAAAGCAAAACCACAAACAATCATGCTAGTATGTTTACAAAGAACCACCACGACTTCTTTTTGCTGCTTCCATTAATACCATTGAGCTCATCGAATACCGGACCTACCGGCTCTTACGGGCTATAGCCAGTGAACCAAATCTCGTGACCACATCAACACTTCACTCTCTCTCTCCATCCACTTCCTCCTCTTTACCACTCTCATTACCTATCTCAACAAAAATAATGGCGACCGTGAATTTCATTTCCCATCTCGCCTCTCCCGCTTCCGTCTATTTACTATTCCTCCTCCTCTCCACCACCGCCGCCGCCATCAACGTCACCACCGTCCTATCCTCTTTCCCCAATCTCTCTTCCTTCTCCAACCTCCTCGTCTCCTCCGGCATCGCCTCCGAACTCTCCGGCAGAAACTCACTCACCCTCCTCGCCGTTCCCAATTCCCACTTCTCCTCCGCCTCCGTCGACTTCACGCGCCGCCTCTCCCCTCCCAAACTCGCAGATCTCCTCCGCTTCAACGTCCTGCTCCAGTTCCTCTCCGATTCCGATCTCCGCCGCATCTCACCCTCCGGATCCGCAGTTACCACCCTCTACGAAGCATCCGGCCACGTCTTCGCCGGATCCGGATCCGTTAACGTCACGCGCGACCCGGCTTCCGGCTCCGTCACCATCGGATCCCCAGGCTCGTCCAAGTCAGTCACTGTCCTGAAGCTCCTCGAAACCAAACCTCCCAACATAACTGTCCTCTCGGTCGACTCCTTCCTCGTCCCCGCCGGAATCGATCTCACCGCCTCCGAGACTCTCATCCCGCCGGCGTCGGGAACGTCTCCTCCTCCGGCGAGAATCAACTTGACGCAGATCCTGATCAACGGTCACAACTTCAACGTCGCTCTCTCCCTCCTCGTCGCCTCCGGAGTCATAACCGAGCTAGAAGACGTCGTTCACGGCGCCGGGATCACCGTCTTCGTCCCCACCGACTCCGCTTTCTCCGATCTCCCCGAGAACGAGAACCTCCAGTCGTTGCCGGCGGATAAGAAAGCCATCGTCCTCAAATTCCACGTCCTCAACTCGTACTACACACTCGGTTCGCTCGAATCCATAACCAATCCGGTTAACCCGACGTTAGCTACTGAGATAATGGGAGCCGGTTCATACACTCTCAACATCTCCCGGGTCAATTCATCGATCGTTACCATCAATTCGGGTTTGGTTTTAGCTGCTGTGACTCAGACGGCTTTTGATCAGAACCCGGTTTCTGTCTTTGGAGTATCCAAAGTGCTTTTGCCTAAGGAGCTGTTTCCGAAACCGGGACAAGCCGTGAGTACTCCCGCCACGACAACTCCTCCGCGAGAAGTTTCTTTGTCTCCGGAGGGTTCTAATGATCAGCAGTCGAGATTAGTAGCGCCTCCGGGTGAGGTAGTTTCCTCGAGTACGGTAAAAAGGACTCGTGTTTTCTCGTACTTGTGTTGGTGTATAGCATTTTGTTGTGCTTTTCTGGTATGATTTTTTCGTATTTATTCCATTATGTTTTGCCATATATTTAAAGTTTTCCATTTACTTACGGTCATTGTGTTATTTTAGTAACTCTAGCGAAAAAAGCAACTCGCTGATATATAAAATGAGTCATTTTCACTTTGATGCTAGAGTCGTCTTTTTACCTGTAACTAATTCAATCGATCTGGTAAATTGTAAGCAAATGATATTTAAATACTCGTTCTGTTTCAAACTAATGTATATTTTAGAGTTTTCACAATTATTAAAAAAATATATAAAATTTTGATAATAAATATATTATTTTTCGTGTTTAGTTATTTTTTATAATTTCTTAATCAATCAAAATTCGATAAATAAAATTAATGTCTTTGAAGTAAAGATATAGTTGCTTTTTTGACCAATATATTTAAACATTAAAAAAAAATTGTACTCCTTACTTCTTGTCAATGACATCAAAATCTGTAGTTAACAAAAAAGAAACAATTTAGGACTCTTGGTGCGTTTTAGTTTACCATGTAACAAAAATCACTTATCCTATTACTTTATCTGTTATTCCTTTTTTGTTGATCAAAACTTTGTCTGATATTCATTTTCTCTGTTTACTGTTTTCCCCAAACAATTGCGATAATGCAATCACGGATAATAATTCCATTTCTGCCAGGTGTGATACGTGGATGTATAACAAAACGCTATATATATTTGGGAAGTGATGAGTTTCAATAGAAAGTACTCAGCAGAATATATTCAGTGCTTGACAGTTGTGTAGGTCCTACTAACTTGTGCACCGACGGTGTCCAAATCTACCATCTCTCAGATCAGTTTCACGCTAGATTTTCAGGGCGTCCAGAGCCGTCGGATCTACAGATCTAATTTCCGACCGCGCATGGGGGTGTACGGTCAGATCTACTGCTTCCGTATTCACTCACTGGGTGAAGGAAGATGTCATACTTTGTGGTCGCTCACACACTAGTACCGTACTAACCGCTCTATAGTTTCTATAAAAATAATTTATTTATTTTCTTTACTAACTCCTTTTAGGCTACTAATGAGTCTCAAATCGAATCTCCAAACAAAAAAATATCCTAACTACGTAATTCGTTTTCAACTAAGATAAACAGGGTCTGACCGGTGAGCGATTACGGATGTTGGTTGCGGGTGTTTGTGAACACGAATACAGATAATTGTGATTTTAAATTCTTTTCAGAGAATTTGTACAGCTGATTTATCAGTTAAAAATTGGTATGTTGCATGATTCTTACGACTTATTAACTAACAAATGCATCAGCTGTTAAAAAATAAATTAACAATATTTAACTTTTATATAATTTTAAAAGTATCAAGATCATAATATTATTCTAAATATAAAAATTCTATTATAAAAAAATCATACTATTAAATTTTTAAAAAGTTGTAGAAAATACTTTGTTTTAAACTTTTATATTATTAATTAAATGTAATATATATATATATATTATATTTACAATTTCTATTATTTCTATTTAAAATTTTTATTGAATACTTTTAGTTTTATTTTCATTTAAAAATATTGACAATCCCGCAACCGCAAACGTTAACTGGAACAAGCTTTTGATTTAAAAATATTTAGAATGGTTAAAAGCGATTTGTAGTGTTTTCTATGATTGTTTTAAAATGTCAATAACTTTTATTAACTGCAAAAACTGCATTTACATGTAGTAGCGGAAAAACTAGTAATGTCTATAGTACAATCTCATGAACGATGATCAGTCATGGCGACTAATAACGATTTAAAGTGAAGTAGTTTTGTAACAATTATGCTCCTAAATTAATTTCGTTTATAAAAATGTGTTCGGAAAAAAGTTTAAAAAAAAATTTGAACAACAGATATTTTATATTAAATTTAAAGGTCCAATGAATTATGATAACTGTAATCGGAGAGATTTTTAAAGGTAAACTGGTAAACAAAAAAAACTAAGATATAACGAAAAAAAGATATAGTTAAAGAGAGAAAATATCTATAGAAAAATTTCACTTGTAATTTTAAAGCCAGCATTTGAAGGTACGCAAAGAAATCAAAAACCGACGTTGAAGAATTCAACCAATAGGTTGTGAAGCAAGAAGTCTGCGAACCTCCGTAGATAGTGGCTCCGGTGAGAGGGTTGCAATGCTGACTCTGCGAAGACTGTTGATGCTTAAGACGGCTTAATGTAAGGCGCAACAGTTACGTAGTAGTAATCATCAGATCTGGCGAGTTCGTATTCTTGCATAGTAATCTATGCGACGAGTAAATGGGTGAGGGATTCTAGAGCCGACTTGTGAAGAACCATCAATGCTTGAGACGGCCTATTGTGATGGAAAGGCAGCAGTGACATAGTAACCAGAAGATCTGGCGAGTCAACACTCGCACAATAATTATAGCCACGAGGAAAGGGAGAGAAGAGGCCATAGGGACAACTTTGTGAAGAATCGTCGATACATGAGAAGGTATAATGTGATGGAGACGCAACAGTTACATAATAGCGAACACGAGTTCACACTTTTGCACAGTTGATAACAAAGACGTTGTGGCAGTTGAATAAATCAATATCAAATCTTAGACAAATCTTATGAGGGGTTGTTGCTCTAAACGCACACTTCACAACGGAAGATTCTGCAAATAAACAAAAACCCAAAAGATGGTCGGAGCCATGTAAAGTCTCAGCGAGGCAATGAAGGAGAGGACAACATTACCAGTCTTAAGAAATTTAATCATCTTCTTTCTTTCATCATGAGCAACCATATTGAAGACCTCCTTTATGGATGGAATCGGCCAACATCAAGATATCTCTTTGTTAAAATCATATGACTCATTAAGCCCCATCAAAAACTTAGTAACCAACTTCTCTGCTACAATTTCTCCCAAGACAAAACTATATTACATTCATATTTACTGCAAGTACACAAAGGGAGATCAACATAGTTTTGATATTCTTCCCAAAGATTCACCAATTCCGTATAATATGTACTCGCATCTGAAGCACCATGTTGAATACTACTCAATATTGTTGCTAAATCTCAAAGTAACTAGGTGCATCATCTTTTTAAAACCTAGACATAAAATTCTTCCAGTTTGTCAGCTGTAGACATAAAGAGTAGACTATGCCCTATCTTCTTAGAGACCGAGTTCATCAACCAACTCGAAACCATATCGTTACAAAGGGACCAAGTACCAGCATCACGATAATTAGAAGAAGGTTTCGGAATCATACCATCGATAAATTTCAGCTTGTTACGGACGTTAAAAACCATTCGAACAGAGCGTTTCCAGACATGTAAATCAGCTCTAGAAAAGAGATGATCGGTAAGAAAGCCTGCATGATTTGAATTGTGAAGAAAGAACAGATTTTTTGTATTGACCAATTGGAGTGTGAATCATAACATTCAAAGCCGTAAAGCTCGTAAACGCCATTAGAACTCAAGATATGAGCTAGATGAAAAACAGAGCAAGAATCGGGAAAATGATCGAAATGAAAAACAAAGTTTCATGAATAAGATTGAATTAGAAGATGAAAGAATCAACAATCAGTTGACGAATCCTAGCACTGATTTTTATCTAACTGCTTCTAGTTATATTTAACAACCACGTTCTATTACTCCTAATTATAAACGGTTATGTTCTTTTGACCCTAAACTGTTAAATATTTTTACCAACAGAAGTTAGAATAATTTTAATCCTAGGTATATCAAGAAATTAAATATTGCAAACGATGTCAGACGTCGTTATATATTGGTTGCGTTCCATATTTTGATTTCACAATATGATTACCTTCACAATATGATTACCTTAAATTGTAATATTCTCATATAGATACAAAAATCAACCCATAAGTTTAACCCATAGTCATTTTAAAAGCTGTGTTTACCTGGAAAATTTTGCTGACCAATAAAATCAGTAGTTGATAATTTTCCAAAACATTATAATATATATATCCTTTTCTGATATGTTTACAATCTTAAAAAGTTCTATAACTACATTACATTAATATATTATGTAGAATTTAAAATATATAAAATTTAATTATAGAAATATTATCATTTTCTGAATTTTTAATAGGTTAACCAGGATTAGGTCGTAAATCAATGATAATTATTTACATTGTTACCGGGTCTTATCTTATTTTTAAATAAAAAAGTTCATTAAATATGAATCTGATTATATACGAATTATTGGATTTATCGGTTCTTCGAAATCAAATATAAAAACACTGAACATCTAGTTTTAACATAATTATGTAGATTAAATTCAAAAATAATTTTTAATACCAACTAATATTTTTAATCAAAAATCAAAACTGTATTTTGAAAACGCGGATCAAAATCTAGTTTATTTTAAATTGAGTTATTAGTTACAAAAATAATTGTGGGTAGTTACGAATTTTGATTTATAGAATGAATCACATCAGATCGGTTAGGAAATAAATGTGGAAGTAATTGTATGTTGGCACTATAATGCTGACTTTTCCCATGTAGCAATAATATTAATAAGTATACGATCGTTCAAATCTTCAAACTCATGACCTTTTTGGATCACAGATCTGGACTTTTCTTGATATTTTTTTTTAATTTCTGTTTATTCAATGACCAATCTAGAAAACATAGACAAAAGTTGAAACCCACTCTCTCTAAACTCTCTCTCAGCCTCATATGCAAACTGAGAATAATTTGAAGAGAGATGTCGATGATGAGCAAAAACCGAAGCAGCATCGGTGGCATGGGAACACCTTCATTTCTTGATTTGAAGAAGCAAGCTTCTTTTTTCTTCAAAGAAAAGCTCAAAACTGCGCGTTTAGCTCTCACCGATGTTACTCCTCTTCAACTGTTAGTTTTCTTTCTTTCTTTATTTCTTTTGCTTCTCTTGTAATATAGAGGTACTTCTTTGACTCATGAGATCGATGGATTTTTTTTACATCTAATCTAGGTGTATGTGATTATCATTTGAATATTTATTTAAAATTTTCAATTTAAGAATGACTGAGGAAGCTACGGATGGAGAGTCATGTGGACCAAACACACAAACCTTAGGATCCATTTCGAAGGCAGCTTTTGAGTTTGAAGATTACTTGCAGATTGTCAATGTCTTGCACAAAAGGTCCCCAATATCACTAATCCAAAATTTATATTTAAGACATGTATTCTGTTACTGAGTTATGGAGCTTTGTTGTTGTTTGGTGTAAACAGATTGGCAAAGTTTGATCAGAGGAACTGGAGAATGGCTTATAACTCACTCATAGTTGTTGAACATTTGCTCACTCATGGACCAGAGAGCGTCTCAGATGAGTTTCAAGGCGATAAACATGTTATCTCGCAAATGCAAACCTTCCAACAGATCGACGAGAAAGGGTACTACTTGTTTTTAGGGTCTAGGGTGGGAACATGTGTTTGATGTCTGAAAAGAAATCTAACTGCGATAAGTTTTGTCTATGGTGCAGGTTCAATTGGGGACTATCTGTTAGGAGGAAATCAGAGAAGGTTTTGAAGCTACTTGAGAAAGGAGATTTGCTCAAGGAAGAGAGGAAGCGAGCTCGTGAGCTGTCTCGAGGGATTCAAGGTTTTGGTAGCTTCAACCGCAAGCCTCCAAAGAATGAAGTCCTGCAAGAATCTTCAACCTATAGGAAATGCAATTCCAACTTTACCAAGTACATTGAAGATGACCAAGAGATCAACACAATGGTTTCTCCTAATGTCACCACCGGCCACTTCCCTCAGCCGTTGGTGATTGAGGGGAACGAGGAATCCGGGAAGAGTATGAAAGAAAATATGGATCCTGAAGATGAGGAGAACACAGAGATAAACCCACTTTTGGGTTGTGATAAAAAGGAGGGTCAAGATCTAGTAGAAGAAGAAGAAGAAGAGAACCATCCATTTACGGATGGTGAAAATAAGCATATCGTCTCATTGCTTGATTAGAACACAAGTTGAATATTGTTATAAATGAAATCTCGGCATGTATGTATGTAATGTTTGTATACCAAAATGTATACAAATATAATAATAATAACACTCTGTTAGTTACTGATATGTGTTTTTTTTTTTTAACTTGAGTTACTTCAAAAGCAAGATTATATAATAGTAAACAATGAAGAAGAAGAAGAATAACCGAAAACACAGAGAAGGCAGGTAAACAATGATGGAAACTGGCTTTAAGGGTGAAAAAAATGATTAATCATCACTTTGGTGAATTTGATCAGAAGCACTTTCTGTGGACAATTGACGGTCCAGATTCGTCATACTCTGCCTTTGCAATCCACATCTGCATAGTTTGAAACACATTTTCGGTGTAAAAATTTTATCACAATTATAACCAAAACAGTAACAAGATTTGTATGGAGTTTACCTGCTGGAAAGTACTGAGGGAAGCCAAGATAGAGCCACCGATCCAGACACTGTACTTCCTTTCCGGTGGAGCCACCACTTTGATCTTCATACTGCTTGGAGCCAACGCGGTGATCTCTTTACTCATCCTATCACCAATCCCACCGAACATTGTGGTTCCACCACTGAGCACAATGTTCCCATAAAGATCCTTCCTGATATCCACGTCACATTTCATGATCGAGTTGTAAGTAGTTTCATGGATCCCTGGATTTTCCATTCCGATCATCGATGGCTGGAACAAGACCTCAGGACATCGGAAACGCTCTGCCCCGATGGTAATCACCTGACCGTCCGGCAGCTCGAAGCTCTTTTCGACAGATGAGCTGGTGTTGGAAGTCTCGAGCTCTTGCTCGTAGTCCAAGGCAATGTAAGAGAGCTTCTCTTTCATGTCTCTAACGATTTCACGCTCAGCAGTTGTGGTGAAGGAGTAACCACGCTCTGTTAAGATTTTCATGAGGTAGTCCGTCAGATCACGACCTGCAAGGTCGAGACGCAAGATTGCGTGTGGAAGAGCATAACCCTCGTAGATTGGAACCGTGTGGCTCACACCATCTCCAGAGTCCAACACAATACCTAACCAAAAAGAAAATGCAATAGAAATAAAACAAAAACCAAACTTTTATTCAGAAATCAATCTTTATTTACTAAACAAACTGAACTGATTAAAGTAACTTAGGCAGCGTGTTGGTCAAGAAAGAAAGAAACATGGTTATAAGTGTACTGACCAGTAGTACGGCCACTGGCATACAGGGAGAGAACAGCTTGGATGGCGACATACATAGCAGGGGTGTTGAAGGTTTCAAACATGATCTGTGTCATCTTCTCACGATTAGCCTTTGGGTTGAGAGGCGCTTCGGTTAGCAGAACCGGGTGTTCTTCAGGGGCAACACGCAGCTCGTTGTAGAATGTGTGATGCCAAATCTTCTCCATGTCATCCCAATTGTTGACGATTCCATGCTCGATCGGATATTTGAGAGTCAAGATACCACGTTTGGACTGTGCCTCGTCTCCAACGTAAGCGTCCTTTTGTCCCATTCCAACCATCACTCCCGTGTGACGCGGACGACCAACGATGCTCGGGAATACAGCTCTAGGAGCATCATCACCTGCAAAACCGGCCTAGGGGGCAAGAGAGTTGAATTGCTTAACTCTTTAATGGATCTATCTGTAAATACTAGATAATACCGGAGACGCTTTCTTTGTTTACCTTGACCATTCCAGTCCCATTATCACAAACAAGTGGCTGAATATCTTCACCGTCTGCCATTTGTTAAAACTACATCAACACAAGAAACATATCAATTCAATTATACACAGAGAATGAACGGATTAGTAAATAGAAAAGAAATCAAATAAATAAAACCATTGGTAACAAGTCAAGCAAATATATATAAATCTAAAACAATTATAATATAAAACCAGTACATTGCTCAAATTGAGAAGTCTCGCATTTCTGAAATCAATTTCATTAGTTATTACCAAATCTTTTTTTCTTTTTTTTTGTGCAATAGTTATTACCAAATCAAAAAAAATATCAAATCTGTATGAACATTTTGAATTTTTTCCCTTTCTAGATGATCGTTCATTTTACCCACTAACGTTGATATACCTGGGAAAATGCTACCTTACAGGATTAATCTAAAATACTCGACACAATCTGAAATTAAATTATAGAGATTTTTGAAAACCAATAAAGAAATGAAATAACTTCTACCTGATGAATTTATGCAGCTAAGAAGAAGAGAAAGATTGCTTGAAACGCCCGTATTTGTCCCTTAATATCGTTAGTTTTCATCTATTTTTGGCCTAAACCGTTAGTTTTCTTCCTTAGTCCAATATTGCAGCCTGTAACGACACGTGTCCATCTATTTTTGGTTCGAAAATTCAGAGAAATACCGATCTGATAGAAGGTTAATCTTGTTTTTTACCAGAAAAATCGGGTTACTGGCGGAAAGCGTGACCCTCTTTGGGCCTTTTTTTTTTTATCTTTTAGGCCTTTCCGTAAACATATAAAACCATCGCTTTGAATCTTGTCCAAGAACAAATCAGAAGTGGAGTATTTTTTTTTTTGGTAAGAATCAGAAGTGGAGTATTATTTAAATACTTATCAACTTATCATTTATTTTAGAGAAATTATATTAGAAAGTACCAAAAGAAAAGGGTAATTCTTCGTAATAGGACTTTTAAAGTTATCTTCTCTAGAATAGCACAAGGAGAAAGTTATAAAATGACATTTATTAATGGACTAAATGTTCTTAATACCCTTAATTTTAATTAATAAAATAAAAAGAGAAAATCGCATAAAAAACCTTCAAAGTGTTATTTACTAACACTTTAAACTTTGGGTTTTTCACTATCACTTTTAACTTTCAAAGTGACATTTGTATCATAAAAAACCTCCAAAGCAAAAAGTTGATATTTTTCAAAAATAATTATTTAATTTATAAAATAAAGAAAATAAATAAATAAATCCAAAAATAAATAAAAATCAAAACTTTTAATAATTATAAAAATCAAAAAATCAAAAAATCAAAAAATCAAAAATATAAATTAAAATTTTAGAAAATTAAATAAATATTTTTGCAATTAAATAATTTTCTAAAATATTAATAAATAAAAATAACTAAAACTTAATAATAAATTAAATTAAATTTAAATAGAGAAAAACTAAATAAAAAGTTCACAATTTTTTTTAAAAATGGAAAATAGAAAATTCAAAATTCACTGGTAACGATGATGGTTTCTCACATAACCATTAATAATGACGATAATTGTCATATCTCCAATGATATTTTCCAACACCATCGTTGAAAATGAAAGAAAAATCTTTTTCAAACTTTTGAATTTTCATTTTTTTTAAATATATGAATTTTTTTTATTTTTCCGTTTTTAATTTGATCTCATTTTATTTTTGAATTTTAATTTTCTAAATATTAATTAATTTTATGATTCTTTTTCTAATTTTATGATTTTAATTTAATCTATAAGTTTTTATTAAATTTTACGATTTTTGTTTAATTTTCTGATTTTTGTTTAATTTTTGATTATTTTAGTAATTAAATACTCCCTATGTTTCATAATACTTGATGTTTTACCTTGGTGAACAAAGATTAAGAAAACTAGATTTTTCTAAAAAAAATATTTTAAAAATATTATTTTAGAATCAATTAACCAATAATGAAAAAGCCAGTAAAATCTAATTGGTTGAACAGTTTTTAATAAAGTTAACCTTAAAATCTCAAAACTTCATCTAATTTGAAACAAAATTATCCTTCTAAAATATCAACTATATTAAAACGGAGGGAGTAATATTTTAAATAATATTATTTAATAAGTAAAATAAACAAAAAAAAATCAGAAAATTAGACAAAAATCGTAAAATTTAATAAAAACTCATAAATTAAATAAAAATCAGAAACCATCAGTGATATATTTGAAATTGTTATTGTCCACGATGATATGATATATTTTTTGAAAAAATATTATAATTAAAAAGACTATTTTGAATTTTCTATTTTTTTTAAAATGAACTTTTATTTAGTTCTTTTCTATTTAAATTTAATTTTATTTATTATTAAAATTTTAGTTATTTTATTTTGTTAAAATTTTAGAAAATTATTTAATTTTATAAAATTTTAATTTAATTTTTTTTATTATGTCTTCCTCCAAGGTGTGTGATGTACTGATGGTTCCAACTCTGGCCTGTCACGTGATGTTTCTCCGGCAGTGCATGAAGTTTGATTTCCTTGTCCAGCGCATGAATATGTCTGGCGCTTTGGCTCCGACTTAACAAAAGCCACACTAATTTCCTTCTCGTGGCATTATGCTTGATACAACGTGCTCTAGGTGTGGAATGGCAGCTGAAACGATTTGTCATGTTTTATTTCATTGCAAAGTGGCTAAGGAGACGTGGGCTTTATCGGAAATTCCATTACCACCAGGAGGGTTTTCTACTTCATCCGTCTGGTTGAACTTTTATCATTTGATGGCTCTTAGTAAGAAGGCATCTTCAAGTTGTGCTGCCAAGTTTTCTTTCCCCTGGATCCTCTGGCAGATTTGGAAAGCACGTAATTCCTTCTGTTACGAGAACGTCCACTTCGATGGTGCTGCAGTCTTTGCCAAGGCTTCTGAAGAGGCTGCGTGTTGGCTCAATCTCCAGTTTACCTCCAATGATGCGACATGATCTATTGATTTCTCGAGGAAACAGTGGCAAAAACCACCAGATAACTTTATTAAGTGTAACATGGCTACATCCTGGATTAACAGTGATAGCAAAGTTGGTGCTGCTTGGCTAGTGCGTGACTCTCAAGGTATACCTATTTTCCACAGTAGGAGTGCCTTTGCGTCAACTTATACTGCAGACGAAGCTGAATTAAACTCTCTAAGATGGGTGGTGGAAGCATTGCACGATCTACGAGTGAAAAAAGTGATTATTGAAATCTCTTCCTCTACTCTTTGGGAAGCTATTTTCACTCCTCATCGTCTCCCCAACTTGGCTTTTGAGATTTCCAGAATAGCTCGGGCTCTGCATCTTTTTGACTTTGTTCACTTGGAGTTGGTGGATGAGAATATTAACAACATTGCAGTGGCAATTGCCTCAAGCTTTACAAGGGACCGTTGCTACCAATCTTACGTAGCTAATGGAGGGCCTAGATGGTTATCTTCTGCCATTCGTTCCCAAGCGGAGTGATATATGTAGAGGCATGATGATTTCCATCATTGACCATCGTGGCTTGCAACTTGGAGCTGGTCTTTATACCTTGGTCTTATTTTACTTGAGTTGTTTTGTTGGCATCTACTGATGTCTTGTTTTTCTTCTTTTGGTTTTTTTTGCTCTGTTTCGTGAATCTTGTTTTGCTTTGGTTGTTGTTCTCTCAAGACTTTGTCTTGTCACTATTGAATGAAAGTATTCTTTGGAAAAAAAAAATTTAAAAACAAATGTAAACAATCATTATTATTTCAATACTTAAAAACAAAACACTTTCCTACCATATTCTTCGTCTCACAACAAAAACAATAAAACATTTACTAACAACAAAATCGAGATCACACAAGTAGAGACAGTATTCTTTGACAAACTTAAATTTATTAGCTGCAGCAATAGAAAATTGCATCATTTAATTGAACTTACTTCCCCAAGCTTCAACAATTAGCATTATGAATTAATCAAACGAATCGTTTAGAATCCTAACCTGAGAGAACTGATCTGAGGAAATCAGAACTGTATATTGAGCTTGCCATAGAGATCAGATCACCTATGAGTCCCCACCAAGATTAATGAGACTGTAGATTTATTGCTCTAAGTGGATTTTGCAATTTTGGAAGAGATTACTTGATGTACTTATATAGAGTGAAAATATAAGGGATTTGAAACGGTTCGAAAGATCAGTTTTGTTGCAGTGAAGAAGGGCTTTTATGAGAAAGAGAGAAGTGGAGGAAGATGAACAGTTGAAGAACTGAGTTTTGAATAACATTTTTCTACTTCAGATAAAAATAAAAGTGAATCCGTCAAGTCCCCACAGAGAATGAAGAATAAAGGGCTTGGATTCTAACGTGGGCAGTGGGCTTCTTAAAGCCTCTTGGACACATAGAAATAGAAAGTAAGTGAATACCAAAGCATGCCGATTTATTCAGATGTATAGAAATGACTTGGCATCTTAGTGATTTTTAATTGGTTGATTTAAGTGACGTGGATAGCTTGAGAGTTAAGAGTATTTGCCTTTTAATATAGTATATATATGTAATTTCGATAAAATATATGTCTATATTTTAAAATTTTATAGATATTTCTTTATTTTTAATGTTTTTTGATAAATATAAAGAAAAACAAAAATAAATTTTGTTCAGTATAATATATCCTTTTATATTTTATAAATATTTACTCAAATTATTAATTTTCTTTTGTGAAAAAGGAAGTTCAAGCTTTGTTAAAAAAAAGAAATTCAAGTTAAAAAGCTAATTAAATTTTTATTAAAAAGAGAAATAAAATAATTATCAATAATGGTATTTAGGTATAACTTTTCGTTCATTAATGTCATCTATGTAGTTAATATTTTTTTAAACATGTGAAATTTGATGATGAGTTAATTTTTTTAGAAAACATTTTATAATTAATCATTTGATAAAACATTCATAATAAAGAACTATTATCTTATCTAAAAAGAATGACTAAATTATTTTATTTTTTCAATTTTTTTGAAGTTATTTTAATATACATTTTTAAATATATTTTAAATTTTCTAGATATTTTATTTTTATTTATGTTTTTGGGAAAAATAAAAGGTAACAAAATTTAAACTCGTTTATCAATAAAAACTATAAGTTTATAATTTATAAAATATTCATTTTTCTTATTTATGTGTTTTGACAAAAAAAATTAGTTATAAAGTTATTTAAATTTTACTAAGAGAAAAAAAGATTTAAAAATAATTGTTACTAATGGAAAAATAAAATATATTTTTCTTTATCAAGGGTAGCTATGTAATAACTGTCCTGACACATAAGAAAATGACTTCTTTCCAAAAACAATTATACTAATTAGAATTAGACTTCTTTTTATATATTAAACTTTTTTTAACTTTCGATGTGATACTAATTTGAAATCTTTCATTAGGGATAAAAACTTATATATTAAAATAGAAATCATGACTTCTTTCATGTGTGATTTTTTTAAGTTTGGACCATACCTTAGAAAGTTGTTTCAATTAACTTAAGTATAAATATTTAAATTAATTTAATTATTCCAAAACAAACAAATCAAATAGATATTCTTATATTTACTCTGAAATTATATCTGAATAAAATATTTTCATCTTTTTATTTACAATATAAATACATATTTCATTTTCATTAAAATAAATCTTTTAAATATTTAATTAATATTTAAAATAAATGTATATTTCTTTTTTCACTTAATTTTAAAAACAATATTTAAGTAATGTTGTGTTTATTTTCTTATATATTAAAACAAAATTCATGACTTCTTTCATGTGTGATTTCTTTTTAATTTGGACCACCCCTTAAAAATTGTTTCAATTAATTTATGTATGTATAAATATTTAAACTAATTTAATTATTCCAATAAAAACAAATAGATATTCCTATATACACTCTGAAATTATATCTGAATAAAATCTTTTCATATTTTTGTTTACAATATAAATACATATTCCATTTTCATTAATATAAATCTTTTAAATATTTAAGTAATATTTAAAATGAATGTATATTTAATTTTTCACTTAATTTTTTAAAATATTTAGTTAATGTTGTGTTTATTTTAAAATTAAATTTATATGTCATTTTAACTAAACAAAATTTTAAAATATCTAATTAATTTTGTAATTGTAACTAAACTCATGTTCAATTTTGTATTAAACTGTGCATCAATTTAATATAGTACTTTTCAATAAAAAAATTATCTTTAACCAATAAAATTTTATCTTTAACCAATAAGATTTTTCACTTTAGAGTTTTGTATCACATGATTTAAAATACGCTATCACTGAAAATTTAAAACAAATAAATTAAATTATTGCATGTGAACTATAAATTTTTGTGTTTTAAAATGTTATATTAAACAGTTAGTAATATGATAAATAATAAAATTAATTATGTTAAAAATAATTATATGTGTAAAAATAAGATAATCACCCGCACAACTGTACGGATCAAGATCTAGTTATCTATCTTAAGGAGATTCCATATGAATTTCAGGAGCTGCGGGTAGATGATTGTTTTTAGGAAATAGTGTCCAATCACAAACAAGATTTCTATCTTTCTCTCGTATATATATTTTAAGTTTAAGAATTGCCTCTAATTACCTAAATCATATATGTGTGTTTTAATTCTTGTGGTTAAACTTTATTGTAGGATGAAACATAAAAGACTAAACTAGCCATCGTGTCATTATAAATAGAAATTCATTTTAGGTTCAGTTCCTCTTACAATACACATAACATAACTTCAAATTAAAAAAAAAAAAGAAGAAGTAAAAAAGTAAAATATAGCATGGCTAAGTTTGCTTCCATCATCACCTTCCTCTTCGTTGTTCTTATTATCTTTTCTGCTTTTGGTAAGTATTGACTTTATTATATACATGGCAAATTATATTATTTATTAAATTTCAGATTATTTGATAATCAATCCTGACATATTTATACATATATATATATATAAGCACCAACAATTGTGGAAGGGCAGAAAACATGCAAGGGGCGGCCTCATACAGGGAAATATTGTATGAAGGATAGTGAATGTCAGCAGATTTGCAGAGACACCCCGAATTCAATTCGTGCAACTTGCGATTATAAATTCCCAAGGCGCCGGTGTTTCTGCCACTTTCCATGTTAATCAAACGAGCCGTTCCAAGATATTTTCATGCCCTATGCTAAAAAAATATTACTAGATAACTTCCTGCGATATCACGGAATAAAGTTTATTTCAATATTATTATAATAAGTTTTCTATATAATTGAAATTTATAACAATTTCGATAAATTAATTTTTTGATAAAACTCAATGAATCTTTTTGATAGGTTAATAATGTAAGAATAACATTAAACTTTATTACAATATATTAACCATTTTAACACATATATTTCATAATTATGAAAAATTACAAATTAAAAAGATAAACTATCATATATGAGTTGTGATATTCCCTAGTCTGATCAGTTTTTCATGATTAAGAGTTCACCAGTTATATATTATTAATGTTGTTAGTCTCATCGGTTTCTGCTTTGTATTATTTCAAAAATGTAATTTTCACATAGATACACAAAGACGTTTTCTTAGCTTCCTTTCTTTCAGTATAAATTGACAAAGGATTGTACAATTTGTTCATCAATCAAAATAAATACTCGATAAAGACTCAAATATTTTTGAAGAAATATTTCTTATTTCTCCCACATCTCATAATGTCCCTTAAACATGTTTAGTTCCTAATGGTTGTTGTGTGTGTTGTAGTGTCTACCAATGCTCAACTACCCCAGTTTCCCATCCCATTTCCTTTTCCATTCCCATTCCAACCAAGTCCCGGTATTCCAGGATTATCTGATGTAGCAAAATGTTGGTCTTCAATGATGAATGTTTCAGGATGCATTATAGAGATTTATACATCCATACTTACAGGAAAATTCAAACTTATAGGCCCCGCTTATTATTTTCCTGTTAATATACTTCTTATGCTTCCTTGATGATCAAGTTGATGTCATTCTCTCTCTACGATTATTACAAGGATGCTTCCTTATGATCACACCAATTTAGAACGGTTTAGCAATGACTACAGCAAACCAAAAACTTCATAAATACGGGAATTCATGCACACATTGAGATAGAGCAACAGCTACACGACTCCCCGCACAAACTGGAGATAGAGCAACAACTACATCAACGACCTCTGCGTTTGCGTGGGGGCTTTGCCCCTAATAGTATTTAAGTAGATAAAATTTTAAAAATCCGTTTTTATATAATCATAACATAATTTGTTATATCTTAGTATAATCTAAAAGTGCCAAGAATAGCTGAACTTAGAATATTCTTCTATAATGTTTCTTGGTTGAGATTATTATGAATTGATAAAATAATTTGTAAAACGTCTGAAAAAGTAACAGAGTTAAAAAAAAGAAATTTTCTAAGTCTAAACTCTAAAGTTAAACATTTTAACTAAAAATAATATATAAACAAAAAAAATCTAAAAACCGGTCAAGTGGCATAGTATTGGAGTCTACAATTAATCCGGTTTAGATGTTAAGCCGAAAGAGAAAAGCACCACAAGTTGCCCGTGAGCCGACACCAAAAGGCAAAAGCCAACGCCGTTAGCGGAAAAGTCCTCACTAATAAACGGGAAAACATTTTCCTCATTCTGCGGAACCATGGAGGAGGAGAAACCTGCCGTTTCCGTCACCGTCGTCGCGCAGAGCTTAATCGATGTGGTGAACGAGATTGCGTCTGTTTCCGATTACCGCACAACGGTGAAGAAGCTGTGCAGCAATCTAGCGAGGAGGTTGAAGCTGCTTGTTCCGATGTTCGAGGAGATCAGAGAGAGCAACGATCCCGTCATGAGTGAAGATACGCTGGAGACGTTGGTCTCCTTGAGAGAAGCCTTGTCCTCGGCCAAGGATCAGCTCAAATTCTGCAGCGGAGGGAGCAAGATCTATCTGGTTTGCTCTGCTTTTGATTAGATCTGTGTGTGGTCGTCGTCACTGTGGAAAAAAAAAACTGATCCGTTTTGTGTGTTTGTTAGGTGATGGAGAGGGAACAAGTGACGAGTAAGTTGCTGGAGGTTTCAGTTCAGCTTGAACAATCTTTAAGCAAGATTCCTTTTGAGGATCTTGACATATCTGATGAAGTTAAAGAGCAGGTAAATTATCTTCAGATGATGTTGGATCAAGATATATTTTATTAGGGTCAGGGCCGGAACTGAGATTTTGGGAGCTTATAAACATTTTTTTAAGAAGTTTGATTAAATTTCTTTTTGGTAATTTATTCCTATATAAAAAACATGCGGCTGTGCCCAGATCCGGTCATATGCTTAGGATCTCTAGGCCTAGTTAGATGTGTATTGAACTGGATTGTACTGAGTAGAGTATTGCGTTTTGTTGTTTTTTGCAGGTTGAGTTGGTTCTCAGTCAGTTTCGGCGAGCGAAAGGAAGAGTAGATGCATCAGATGATGAACTATATCAAGACCTTCAGTCACTGTGTACCAAAAGCAGCGATGTGGATGATGATTACCAGCCTGCTCTGCAGCGGGTTGCGAAGAAGTTACAGCTCATGGAGATTCCTGACCTAGCTCAAGAATCAGTGGCTTTGCACGAAATGGTTGCTTTGAGCGGTGGTGGTGGAGACGCTGAGGAGATGACAATGGTGCTGAAGCGGATTAAGGATTTTGTGCAGATGGAGAGTGACAACAACAGCGAGGACCAGAAAGTAGGTGTCATCAACTCGAGTAGTAGCAATGGACAAACTTCCACGGCTGTGAGTCAGAAGATACCTGTGGTTCCCGATGATTTTCGCTGTCCGATATCTCTGGAGATGATGAGAGATCCAGTTATTGTTTCAACAGGGCAGGTAACTTCAACGTTCTTTCAAATTTATTTTAATCTCTTCAGAGGTTTGATCATCTCTCTCTCTTTTGTGTATAGACCTATGAACGCACCTGCATTGAGAAGTGGATAGAAGCTGGGCATTCGACATGTCCAAAAACACAGCAGGCGCTGACAAGCACAACGCTCACACCTAACTATGTCCTCCGAAGTCTCATAGCTCAGTGGTGCGAGGCCAATGATATTGAGCCTCCAAAACCTCCCAGCAGTTTTAGGCCCCGGAAAGTATCCTCCTTCTCCTCCCCAGCAGAAGCGAACAAGATCGAAGATCTTATGTGGAGACTGGCTTACGGAAACCCAGAGGACCAAAGATCCGCAGCTGGGGAGATCCGCCTCCTCGCGAAACGAAATGCGGACAACCGTGTTGCTATAGCCGAAGCTGGAGCCATACCTCTCCTCGTCGGCCTCCTCGCAACTCCTGATTCTCGTATCCAAGAGCATTCCGTGACAGCTCTTCTAAACCTCTCCATATGTGAGAACAACAAAGGAGCCATTGTCTCTGCTGGAGCCATCCCTGGTATAGTTCAAGTGCTCAAGAAAGGAAGCATGGAGGCTAGAGAGAACGCGGCTGCTACCCTTTTCAGTCTCTCCGTGATTGACGAAAACAAAGTGACCATCGGTGTCTTGGGAGCGATAC
Source organism: Raphanus raphanistrum subsp. raphanistrum (assembly GCA_019706035.1). Lineage (NCBI taxonomy): Eukaryota > Viridiplantae > Streptophyta > Magnoliopsida > Brassicales > Brassicaceae > Raphanus > Raphanus raphanistrum. The sequence goes on along the minus strand of CM033980.1, from coordinate 11,429,192 downwards.
CGCCGCTCGTCGTGCTGCTTAATGAAGGCACGCAGAGAGGCAAGAAAGACGCCGCTACTGCACTTTTCAACCTCTGCATTTACCAAGGGAACAAAGGAAAAGCCATACGAGCTGGAGTGGTTCCCACCTTGACTAGACTCTTAACAGAGCCAGGGAGTGGAATGGTGGACGAGGCGCTGGCGATTCTGGCCATTCTCTCGAGCCATCCCGAAGGGAAAGCGATCATAGGGTCACTGGACGCAGTCCCGAGCCTGGTGGAGTTTATCAGGACTGGTTCGCCTAGGAACAGAGAGAATGCAGCTGCGGTTCTAGTTCACCTGAGTTCTGGTGACAACCCACAACATCTGGTGGAAGCTCAGAAACTCGGACTTATGGGTCCTTTGATAGATTTAGCAGGGAACGGAACAGATAGAGGGAAAAGAAAAGCAGCTCAGTTGCTTGAACGTATAAGCCGTCTAGCTGAACAGCAGAAGGAGACGGCTGTTCAGGAACAAACTAAAGAAGAAGATGAACCAACACATTCAACATCCACCACAGAAGCTGCTGCGACTTGATTAAAAGCTAAAGGTCATTTCTCCCACGTACGTCTGTTATTATTCCAACTTTTTTATTTATTATTATTCTCCTTCGAGGTAAGCTTCACCGTAGACGGCAGAAGCAGAAGATGGCCTCCTTGTTGTACTCTGTTTAAAACTTTACGGTGATACCTCTGCAAGGACGGAGCAATCCGGACCTGAGGAGAGAAAAGCAAATATGCATACATAGACGTCAACTTGTATCATTGTAAACTTTAATGTTTGTAATCAAATTCCACAAGCCTTATTTTTTTTTTTTTGTGTTGGTTTTAATACAAGATCTCTGTTCACTTTCCAAATTGCATTACTAAGACTGAATATACTGCAGATTCTGTTTTTTTTTTTCTCTTGAACATATTCTGTAGACTCGACAGGTTCCATGCATATCTCCATTGTTTTCACTACAACATAATCAGACAGAGAAAACGTCTCCCTTTTTTAATTTGCTTCGAACAATTTATATTCCACCTTTGCTCAAAAGTGGCCTCGACATCTTTCACTTGCAGCATAGCCATATATCATAGAAAGGGAACTATGCTGAGAAGGCTTCTTTCACGAACTAACTTTAAACTCTTGTACTAAGTACAATCTATCAAATCCGACCGCAAGTGTTGTGTTGAGTTCTAATGTTCGTGTGGTTGTTGGTGAGTTTCTTTGTCCAGTTGTTGTCTTGTATTTGTTTTTTTACTTTCTTTAGTTTTAGGTCCAAATAAGATTATAGAAACTGGCTCAAATTTGTTAGCAATATAGAGTAAGTTTGATTTTTTTTAATGAACGTTATTCTCAAGAAAACACAAATTTTACTGTCATTTTTGGCCAAACAGCCAGATACATAGCCAAGTATTTAGGATCCCACAATTTAACCATTTTTTATGTTTATATACTTCATATAGAAATTGTCAGAACATCTGATTCAGCTAATACCAAAATTGATTGTTTGCCGCGTGGTACATACGTGCTCATGATTTCATATATGTATAATATGTTCGAGGTTTGGATTTCTAAACCTTTTTAAATCAGATTACTTGGTTTAGGAAAAGCAGAAAGTTAAGTTTACATGTAGTCATCATCATTATTGGCTCTGATTTTTGCTCTGAAGAAGTATCCTACTAATGTGGAACTGTGGTAGGTAACGAATTTCTAATAATATATATATATATATATACACACACATATTCAAATACACGAGATCAAAATAGTGTTATATATAATTTTCCTTTTCTTCATAATGTCACTCCAACAAAAGAAATACCAGCAACGCAAACAACTATACTTTGCAAATACTACCTTGCGCTAGGCAAATCCTCTGTGTCATAGCTCATACTCACTTTAGGGGAACTTTGAGAGTCCATGTTCTGACCGTTACCTTTCATCGAGATTTCAGAAGTAAGACACTCTTTCAGCTCGATAACAACTTGGAACATGTTTGGTCGTTTTTCTGACGAAGAGTTTGCACACAACATAGCCAATTCAAGAGCTCTCCAGGCAGAATGAGAGTTGTAATCTCCATGTAGGTTAGGATCCATGATGCCAGCAATATCTCCTCTATTGAGCATAAATGCTGTCCATTCAGCTATGTGGGATTTTTCGCGAGTTTGGTCAAACACGTCTTGGTTTGTGATTATCTCCAATAATACAATCCCAAAACTATAAACATCGCTCAATTCTGTCAATCGACCTGTTATGTAACATCTGGCAAGGCCAAAACACAGAGTAAGATACATTTGTATTCATTTAAACATGAAGATGAACATTGTCACAAATTTTACATTTGTGCGCATTATTATTTTAGACTTTGTTTTCTCACATTATGGTTGTAAAGATATAAAGTTATAATAATACTTACTCAGGATCAAGATATCCAGGAGTACCAGCAACTACCGTTGAAACATGATATTCACCTCCAAGTTGGAAAGACCTTGAAAGTCCAAAGTCTGCAAGTTTGGCAGTGAATCCCTCGTCCAACAATATATTTGTACTTTTGACATCTCTATGCACCATTGGTGGCCGACATCCAATATGTAAGTATTCTAGTCCTGTAAAAAATTTGAAACTCTCCCTTTTACTTATTTTTGATTCTAGAAACCGTAATTACAAATATAAATAACTTTTAGTACATTTATTCAAATATTCTAGATTTTAAAGCTGTCAACATGGTCATTATATCAAACTGGAATATAGTATTTCAATGTAAAAGAGAACAAAATTGATCATTTCTGTTAAGTAAAATATAAGAACTGAATACTATTTACATTCGAATTATTTATGTCAATTAATAACATGAAAGTATTTACACTAATTAAAATGACAACTGAGTGACAGTATATTATAAGATAGTTCGAACCTAGGGCGGCGTCGATGGCAATTTGTAGTCGAGTACTCCACTTCAGAACAGAGCTTTCGTGTTTTCCTATACAGATTGTCAAATCAGCTAACCAGTTATTTTCCGTATTATTTAGCTAAGAAAATGCATGTCATTTATATATGGGCAAATCTTCTAAAAAGATAAAAGTAAAAATTTTTATAACCAAATTAGCACATAATAAAATGACTAAAATAAGTTTCATTAAATAGCAAAAATGATTAATGTACTCTTAATAAATATATTATTTATTATGAGATATTTTTAAAATATTTAAAATTTATATTATTTTTCTTAGTGTGGTATTTTGTAATAAACATTTTTAGTGCTATTAGAGAATATTTAATATTTTTCTTTATATTGTTGTAATCTTTTCACCTGACAAATGATGTTTTAAGTCTCCGTTGGACATGTATTCATATATTAGAGCCAAATGACCTCGTTCGTCGCAGTATCCGACAAGGCTTACCAAGTTTATGTGGTGAACTCTCAACAAAAGTTCCACCTGTAGAACAATGAAAAATACATATAAGCATCGGTTTGACATATGTCGAATTACGACAATATCCTACCTCTGCCTTGAACTCTTTATAGCCTTGTGTTGATGATTGGGAAAGTAGTTTGACAGCTACTTGTTGTGAACCATTTATATCACCATGATAAACAACGCCAAACCCTCCTTGTCCAAGTGGTCTTGCCAAGTTTTTTGTTATTTTCATCACCTCTGAATAAGTAAATTTTTTCCTTTTCATCTCGATAGATATTTCAGATACATCAGTGGATGTAACAATCGCACCCAGCTTAATTGATGGTGGTGGTAGAACTGTAGAGACCAACGTTTAGTACAATAATTTTCAAAATATATATTGTGATGTATGAGTTTTAGCGAATACCTTCTGAACTTGATGATATTTTCTTCTTAAACACAAAAATGAGAGCTAGAACCACTATAATGACCATGACAGTAGCCGAAGAAACAAGTGCAACAGTTTTTACTGGAACTTTATCCTCTGTGACACATGAACCAGATAAACAACGATGCTCTCCATCAACACTATCCAAAAAATGAAACCGTTAGGGTTCTGAATGCATGTGGTGAAGTATTCAAAAGAAATGTGTGTGGGTGGAGTATTTCTTCTTACAATAGCTGTAGCCCTTCTTTTTCTCTATCAAGAAGGGCCTGTGGGATGAAACCAATAAGATTGTTCTTGCTCAAGTTTCTGTTAAACCATAAGATATATGATACATATAGGTGAACATGCATGATCCCAAGATATAAGATTACCAAGTATGTCCAAAGAAGCTTACATGAGCATTAAAGACTTCATATTAGCCAGAAATTCTGGAACATCTCCTGTCAGATTATTATTTGACAAATCCCTGAAGTTTGTAAGAATCAAGTCACTGACATTTATGAATTTCTTGTGTCTTAAAATTATCATACTTACAACTTCTCAAGATGCGTAAGATTTTGAATTGCTGCTGCTATGGTTCCTTCCAACCCGTTGGAAGATAAGTTCCTGTGTTACAGAAAAAAAGTATGATGTAGATAGAAAAGGTTTTCCTGAATTAGAAAATGTTATGCTATATAAATATCTTACAAATAGGTGATTCTTGGTGGGGTAGATGTATCTGTGCTGTTGCAATTTAGATTATCCCATACAAACTTCTGGGGAACGCATGGATCTCCTTGCCATGTGATTCTGTTCAACCCATATATGGCTTTGATTTTTCGGATTGCACCAACTGTCAAGTTACAACAGCAAATATATATATCTTGTATTTATGCATAAATGGAACCTTGCATGAGTAGTAAGCGTACCATCATTTTCATTTGTTTCCAGTTGTGGGAATTTGACGACTGTGTAAAGTTCGATGGCATTAAGAAGAGGTGGGAGAGTAGAGTTTATTGTTCTTATTAGCTCTAAGTTGCATACTCCTCCTTTGCAAGTAACTGGTGTTGTGGAGTAGATTGTCGTGGTCTTCAAATATTCAGGGCTTATCGTTTTGTCAAACTGTTGGCTATTCCAAAAAATATCAAACGCTCTAGATTCGGTGATCGGTAATGATTGGACCTCAGAGAAGTGGAGGTACAAGTAAATTTGGTCGTCAGGGAAATCTAGCTCCTCCGTAATATTGAACCGTGCAGTAGCATTGGCAGGTATAGCCGCGGTCTTGAGTACATTCTGCGGCACAAGAAAACCATTGGAGTTGTTAGCTTCGAGGGTGGTTGAAATCTGCGTCCATTCTGGATCAAACTTTGGTTCCCATATTCTGTCTTTGACGTCATTTGGGTACCTGTGATTCAGAAAATATTATATTATTGCTTGACCGTAAATTAAAATGAGAGTTAATATTTATCTTAAAGCGACTTACGATAGAATGGTATCTGAACTGGTAAGATAGTATCGTTTGAAACTCTTCAACGAACCAGATTCAGTGATGTAAATTTCGTTAGGTAGCGGCCTTAGTTCCACTGATGTAACCATTGGGGTAGTTGTGCCTGTCTTAACAAGACACAAATCCAAGGAATTTGATCTTGGGATGTAAATGATCTCCTCGGATTGACCGCTTATCTTATTTTCTAGGTCAATCGTTACCCAAAAGTTAGGACCAATGTATACGTCAAACTTAGGAGTAATATTAAGACCGTCATAGTTTCCATATAGAGCTGTAAATCTCATCAGATAATTTGTCCCTTGCTTCACATTAAGATTGTAACAGTTGCGTATTCCATCAGGAAAGTATCTCAGAGTCACATATGATTTTATGGTCTTGGGTAGGCTGGGATCAATTTTCCCAATCTTTCCACTTTGGATGAAGTCCGAGTCTGATGAGAACCATAGTCCAGTATCTGGCTCGATATATGGTGACGCTTCACTCGGGGCTAAACCGCAATCCAAACTGATGAATCCTATATATATATTAGGATATCCAATATACAGTATCGTCAACTATAACGGCCACTATAACTATTCTATGCTAAGTCAGAAAGACTTCCAATCTAAAATCAGAGTGATCCATATAATTTTATATATTGCTTATGATCTTTTTTTAATTATTGATATAAGATACTTTGTGTCTAATACATCTTTTGAGATTATAGTTCTTTGAATGTTAATCTCGAAATATTTAGACAAGGAACGAGTGACCAACTTTAGACCAGATCTATGTATATCGAGTTGGACTGCGTGGATCGGACTCTGATAATATGTTAAGTTAGATAAACTTCAAACCTAAAACCAATTAATTTAAGGTTGAAAACCTATCTAACTTAACATTCGATTGTTTCACAATTTTGTTTTAAAGTCTATTCAGGTTTTATTCAATCAGCTATTCCGTGATTCAACCAGTCAAGCTTTGGGTTAAAAGTGTTCATCTTTTTATATTTATTATAACAAATACCCTAGTATTGTATAGGACTGAGCAAAAGTTTTGAAACCTGAGATCCGTACCTAACCCAAATTTAAAAAAAAGTTTGTAGCCGCATCTGATCAGAAATGTAAAAATATATGAATGAATCTTACAGAGTAATAATATAAAATATATTCGAGAATATGAAGTTTTATTAACTGAACAAAATAGGTACCCCAAAACCCAAAAATTCTTGATCCGAAAATTTAAATTAATAAGTATTTAAAATTTAAATAAACACTTCAACAACTGGATTCTATGTTTATTTATATAATATCTAAAAATACTTGAATCGGAACAAGAATAAGCCGAATATATGAATTCAAAGTGTCATTAACAGAACTCCAATAAGTACTAAACTAATCCATGAATGGGGCCTAGAAGGCTGAAACCTCAAAAAAAAAAACCCGACCCCCGAACGGTACCCTAACGACAATGTCTAGTAACTGCTAATTGTATCCTTGTTGTTGAATCCCTTCCTTAGTTCTATAACCCATATAAAGTTCCTTTCTCTTAAACCGTACCATCTCTTCACTAGTTCGTAAGTTAGAAACGTTTCAGTCTATGCAAATCTATCATATGAATTTCATTTTCTTTTGTAATAGTAATCTAAGAGAATCGTTGTTGTGCTAAAAAGGAGATTTTCTAGTCTTTCTTTTCAACCACATGCGTTGTGCAGATTTTAGTTCAGGTAATAGTAGATTTTCTACTGTGGAAATTTTCAACAAAATGTAGACACTTACCTTCTTGATGATCCTCAGCTTGAGTCAGGTGAATAACAGCGAAAGTTGCAATAAGTGCCACCAACAAAGACACATTCTCCATATGCTCTTGCTTTCCAAGCAAAATCAAGAAATTAAAGTAAAAAAAAAACATCGATATCTCAAGCAAAAGACGTTACCAAGACAATCCTCTAAAATCGTGCGGACATGTATATAGAGGGCAAATGCGTGTATGCTATTGTATTGTCTTGGTCAGAGTTTTCTTTGATTATTTTTAAGAACCTATCATTTGAAAGTATAGTATTTTTTTAACAAAGAACATGGTAGTGGCGAAATGCACAGATGGATATGGCTGCAAGCCGTCGTTGACTTAGATTTTTCCGATGTTTCAATTTGTTTGGGGCATCAGAATTTTCAAGTAGAGGGTGCCCACTCCGGTTTTATTTTGGCTTAAGTTTGTGTATTTTCGTTTGTCCATCCAAATAACCTATTTGAATGAAATGAAAATTTAATATTCGTTTTCTACTAACGTGAGCATATTATCGAAATGGCTATTTAGATGAGTTTTAAAATTTAGATTAAAATGAGAATCATTTAAATGGATCATCTAGATGAATCTAATTGGTGTAAATGGATATAGATGATTCTGTCCAAAATAACTAATCACAAATTTACCACTATCATTATCCAAAAAAGCATTTTAATTTTAATTTCTACAATTACTGTAAAATAGATTTTCTCACAAAACATTAAATAGTATTTTTGGCTAAAACTATAGTCACATTTTCCGGTCCAACTATAAACTGTATTTTCACCAAAATCTTTAAATCCAATTTTCATATCGATACTGCAAAAAATATTTTTCTTACCAAAATTATAGTTTATCCACTAAAACCATATAAAATTATATCGAGAATTTTTCTGCAAAAAATTGTAAAATAATATTTTTACACCAAAATCACAAAATCATTTTTGGTAGCATCATTTATCTCACCAAAACTCAAAATCAGATTTTTCACCATGCAAAGTCACACTTTCCACCGCATAATCATTTCCTTTCCAAAATCATTTTTTTGCGCCAAAACGGCACTTCAACAAAAATCGTAAAAACAAATTTCCTGCAAAAATAGTCAAGTTGCATTTTTTCTTCAGAATCATCGAATCATTTTTTCTAGCAAATGCAAATTCATATTTACTGCTAAAATCATAAAATTAGGGTTTTCCCAAAAAATATCCTAAAATCATTTTTTTCTTACCAAAACCGTAAAATCATATTTTGTGAAAAAACTGCAAAATCATATTTCCTATCAAATTCTTAAAATCATATTTTCTCTAAAAATCAGAAAATCACATTTGTCGCTAAATCTGTAATATTAAATTTTCTGCCAATACCTTAAAATCAATTTTAAATGTTTAATTAAAATAAAAATGTGTCATTTATTTATTAAAATTATCTTGATGGAATTAGAAATGAGAAAACAAACAAAAATTCATTTAGAGATCCATCTATATGAATCAAAATGAATGGACAAAAGGAATTGTCCCAATGACATCGAACGTGTCTATGAGTTTTAGTTTAATTGATCACTGATTAGTTCTAGTAAATACTAATTAATGTGTTATTATGTTTTGGATTGACTTGTTAGGTCAAGATTATATCATAAGTAGTATGTTTCATTTGGGTTTTGACCGAGCAAGCCCAACAAGATTATTAGCTGGAGTTACTACTATTAGAATCATGCAAATCGTTACCAATCTTGCCTTTATAATTCCATTAATTATGAAAAAAGAGAGAGCTATGAAAATCACTCTAACATATTGAGTCTTTATTTTGTCTGCCAACTTTGATCGTTATCAAAATCAATAGAGATATTATTGCCACAAATCTTGCCCTATCACTACTATGTCCATTATACCGAATGAATCTATATACACCTTAAGTTCTAATTTAAACAAACACCAAGTCCAGACACAACAGGAAAAAAAAAGTAGCTAGAGAGATTCAGCCATGGCCTCCAAATGCATAGGTGATTGTCTAGACATCAAAAGCTATGCGGGCTGTGTCCATCAGGGAAAAACCTATGCCAATCTTTACAAGTGGCCGGTGGCTGAGGTGGAGTTCGTACGGTCACTCAGTAGCGGCTGTAGCAACCGTTCTACCTCAGTGGTGGATAGCATCTCTTATAGCTAGGCAAATGTACCTTAGGAGCTATACCTACTCAAGAAAAGAGGACAATGAAGATTTAAGAGGAGATCTAGATAGCCATCATGATTCCAGTGACATAAGAAAAGAACATGGTTATTTTGGAGGAGAAAGGAAGAAGGCGGTAAAAAACAATATGAGGGAGAGTAAAATGCTTCGCCATAGGGCATCTGTAGGCAGACTCGTTAAGAAGTGCTTGTCTTGTGCTTGCTCGACTAAGTTTGATATATTGAAGAAAAAAGTTTATCAACAGAGACAACAGTAGTTGTTAAGTTTTTCAGAATTTTAGTAGCTATTCTTGTTCGTTGGCATTTATAAATAAGCTTTTCAACCCAAATGTTTTCAATGAATATGATATTATGATTTTTACTTTTAAGTAGTTGTGAAGTGTTTTGGTATTCGTCTCTTATAGAAGCTTGTCAAGTTGTATATTGTAAATGAAAGATATTGTTTTTACAATAGTAGCCATTAAAACCACTAACCAAGTTCTTCAACTAGTGTTTCAAAAAAAAAAGATTTTCAAAAAAAAAAGTTCTTCAACTATTTCTACATAGACATTTTACCAATATACCAAATACCATTTAAAAGTTTTGAAGTCCAAAATTTGTATAACAATAATAATTAAAACTAGCGATCTATAATTAAAACAAGATTTTATGGTGGGATATAAATGTTTTTTGTTTTAATGTAATTTTATGAACAAGTATACTTTTCCAACGCCGATCGTAGTTGCTTCTTTGTTATCTCCTGGTTTCCGTTAGGCTCTGATCGTTTGGAACGACTCCTTCTGCTTGTTATAAAGGTTTTATGTTAGTTAAAATATATGGAAAAAACATGTATATTTGACAAAACATTACTGACGTGTGCTTCTTATTAAGCACTAATATTTGACAAAACAGTATTGACTTGAGCTTTTACTGTCTTTGGGCATATAGACCTATAAAAACATTACGTTTTCTTTTACCTTCTATAAGGTATTTAACTAGGTGATGGTACTACATTACAAACATAGTGGGAAATAAGGTCTGACAACATGATTAACTTAGAGAATAAATACAACAGAATTACGCGGAGAAGTGATCTAACTCAATAAAAAAGAGTTAGAAGAAACCTTGACATACTTAATCTGATATTTTATAATATCCACATATGCATATAGAGATGAATCGGTGAAAGTCATGCAAGATTTTGATCAGAAGAGTTAAGTCATGCAAGATTTTGATCAGAAGAGTTAACAGATTTCGTAATGCGCGCAAGAGGGATAGGAGGAGAGCTTTTCCTTAATGAATAAACTTCAGAAAATAGAGTTGAAAAAGTATACACATTAAGTTGAGAAAACCTCTCAATTTTTTCCTCTGACTTGGTGATTTTTAAAATAAACTAGATTTATATAATGATAAAATAGATGTATGTATATATATCAAACATCCTAAACCTAAACCCAATGTTCACAAAAAAAAGGATAACTGTTCACACAAGAAGTTTGAAGTACCCACCAAAAAGCTTTAATGGCCTCCAAACGCATAGAAAATCGTGTAAGCATCGAAAGCGACGTCCTCTCCGTCCAGAAGGTGACGAGTTACACCAACCTTCACAAGTGGCCGATGGCAGAGGTGGAGTTTGTCAAGTCAATCAGCCACGGAAATAGCCAGCATCGTACCATGGTGATGAACAACATATCTTGCAGGCAAATGTACCTCAGAAGCTACACTTTCACTAGAAAAGAAAACGAGGACAAAGGTGGCTGTAAGACCGGTGACCAGTGGAACAGAGGAGAGAAAAAGAGGTCTGCAGAGGCAACAAAGAAAGGTATGAGGAAAAATAGCAAAGCAACGCCGTGTACGCCATTTGTTTTGAGGCTCTTATGGAAGTGTTTTTCTTGTACTTCCTCTACTAAAGTCAATATTGATCCGTGAAGCAAAATCCTCATTTGAGATCTATGAGAAATAATAAAACAAAATAAATGTTGCAAGTTTGTGAAGAAAGAAATAATTCAATGAAACCGGAACAGTACTGCTCCTGGAAAATAAAACCTCAAAATGATTTAAGAGGAACTAAAACAAAACCAAACCCAAACAAGAACATGCAGAAGTAATAAGCTTAAAACACTTCTAAACATATAGTACAACTGAAGCAACAAGAGTGTTAAAACATACTTGGAAACAAAGAAGAAACATATATAAGACAACTTCAAAAGAGAATACAAACTCAAGAGGAGGGAAAGAGAGAATAAAAGAGGAAACTTTTCAAACTATTTGTATCATTACTGATGAACAATCCGCAGAAGAAACAGCTCACCTGATGCTTCTTCTCCTCATTACATCGTTTCCTGTTTACAATGTCAGATCTTTTCTCATTTATGGGCATTATTATCAACTGCCTCACCAATCTCATCATCTTCCTTCGGATTTCACAAGTTGAGAGAACACTTTACTCATGGAAACACCAGAGAGATCATCAATGCTCGATTCCTCAAACCGTCCGTTGGTTCCAGGAACGTTAACGCTCGAGTCCCCCTCCTGACTGAAGTTGTTGATCTGCGGAGGCAACTCTCCGATCATATTCGTGCTGTTATCCTCCGGTTCACCGTCTACGACCGCTTCTTGCAGCTGCAGAGCGTACTCAAGATTCCACAGCACGTCTCCCATAGACGGCCTATCGACTCCATAATCAGCCAAACATTTCTCACCCGTCTCAGCAAACTTCCTCAACGAATCTGGCCTGATGCTTCCGCGTAGTGACTGGTCAACGATCTGATCCAACTGCCCTTTCTTCTGCCACTTCATCGCCCATTCCGCGAGATTCACCATCTCCCTCGGAAGCGTCGGGTCTATAACAGGTCTAGCGCAAAGAACCTCGAAGAGAACAACACCAAAGGAGTAAACATCCGATTTCTCAGTGAGCTGCTGCCTTCTGAAGTACTCCGGGTCGAGATACCCGAAACTACCTTTCACAGCGGTACTCACATGAGTCTGGTCGAGCTCAGGCCCAGTCTTAGACAGTCCGAAATCCGCAACCTTAGCCATGAAGTTCTCGTCAAGCAATATGTTAGCTGACTTCACGTCTCTGTGAATGACGGGTTTCGAGTCACCGGTGTGAAGGTAATGCAACCCTCTAGCCGCACCAATGCAGATCTCGAGCCGTTGCTTCCAAGTCAAGCTCGGAAGACCCGACCCGTAGAGGTGACTCTTGACCGTCCCATTCTCCATATACTCGTACACCAATATCATCTCGCTGTTCTCGTCGCAGTAACCGATCAGAGACACCAAATGCCGGTGACGAAACTGCGACAACATCTCGATCTCCGTCCTGAACTCCGCAAGCCCTTGCTGAGACTTCGGGTTTCCTCTTTTCACAGCCACCTTCGTGCCGTCGTTTAGCTCTCCTTTGTAGACTTTACCGAAACCTCCCACACCGATGTTCCGACTCTCGTCGAAGTTGTTTGTAGCTTCTTTGACCGTTATAAAAGGGATACGGTAGTTAGCATTGGTCGTTATACTCGTGAGAGTAGTCCCATACGAGACTTTGCTCCCCACCGACATCGAAAACGGCATCCACGTCTTCGAATGACCGTCCTCCCCGCCTCCGCGGCCTCTCCGCTTCTTACCGATCACGAAACAACCTCCCAGCAGGACCAACGCGAGCAGCGCACCGCCCACGGCCGCGCCGACAATCAGTCCCATACTCTTATGACCAGCGCTCGAGCCGCTACCGCCGGGAACAAACGTCCCAGCGCTTAGCTGGCCTCGAGAGTTATTCATCTTCATGATCTCCAAACCGTTCACAATACCGTTGGGAAAATCGGCGTGGACGTTAGACGGACCGATGCTGACGCGGATTTTATCACTCCCTTTCGGCGAGGGAGTGACGAAATCCATGCTGTAGGCACCGGCCAGGGTGTTCACGTAAGTGCTGAGATCGACATCCATAGCGGCGAGCATCGAGTCGACGTAGAGATTGAAGTACAGCTGGTTGAGAGATACGCTGACGATGTCGCAGAAGTGGAAGCGTAGATAGTACTGGAAACCAGGATCGACTTTGAACTCCCACGTGACGTTGAAATTGCTAGCCGGGTCGCCTGAAGAGTTGCTCATCTCGGTGCAAGTACCGTACACGGTGCTCGGGGCAGTTTCCTCGGTGGCATAGCCTGGGACGAATTTAACTGAGGGGATCTTGGACACGGTGTTGGCTAGATTCTTCGAGAGGAGAAAGTCCGAATCGGGCTGCCAGGTTCGAGTGAGAGTGTCGTTGTTTGGCGTGACAAGCGAACCGCCCATGTTGAGTCTGTGAACGGTCTCGAAAGCCTGCGTTGACAGGCTCTCCTGAAACGTCCCCGACCCGCCGATGAGCTTGGGAGGAGGGGAAGAAGCGATCAGGGAGTCGGGGACGGAGACGACCTCGATAGCGTTCACAAACGCGAACGAGCCAGCAGAGGGAGTGAACGTGAGGAGGAGATCGTTAGTGTCTACATTGAAAGAGTACTCTTTGACAACTCTGGAACCGTTGACTGTGAAATCGCTCAAGAAGACGTGGGCCTGCGAGGAAACAGCGAACTTGGCTGAGGCCATTTGGTAGGTTTGGTAGTTGAACGGGTTGAAATGGAGACGGACCCAGTGACGGCCAGGAGCTGCGATGGGGAATTTGTAGCTAGCGACTCCGGTGAAGATTCTCGCCGTCTGGTAAACGTCGGAGGAGCTGCTTTGAGTAGCGAGGATCTCGGATTTGGGAGAGGAGGTGAGGAAGTTGGAGGCGAGCTTATCGGAGATGAAGACTCGATCCGTTAGAGTCGAATTGGCCGGGGAGCCGCAGTTGATCAAGTAATTGTCTTGAGGTGTGAATCCATGGCAGATGCAAATCAAGAACGTAATTGTTGAAAGGAAGATGAAAGTTCCAAACTTTCCAACACCCATTTTGATGACCCGATTAAGAAACTGTAACAGATCGGGTGAAATATTCAATCAGATAGATTTTCATATGAACTAGAAACACAGCATAAAAATGGCAACTTTCTAAGATCAAAAGAAAAAATTAATACAGAACATAATAGAAACTACCTTTTTTTAAGACAAGGGATTGAGGAGAGATAACGGTCCCATGAAAGGGCTAGAGTTGAGAATCAGAGCTTAATCAATAGATCAAGAAACCGAAAACTCAGATTTTGAGTTTTCTTTTTTTTTTTTTAATAAACTAATATGAGAAACTGTGTACTCGAGGAAAGAGAGTAGTATCCAGCGAAGAACAGACTGGTAACAGGAGTGGTTTGATTCTTTATGAACTCTGCAAAAAAAAATGAACTCATTTTTCGGTGGCTGTATTTTTATTTCTTTATTAATGGCTGAGAAAGAAGAGAAAAAATATGGAATTTCAAGAAAATGATTAGAAACGTAAAATATTCGTTCGCAATTAATATGTCTATGGAAAAAGCTGTTGTTGTTGGTCATCGGATAATTGTTTTAAATATGTTAAAATACACAGTCCAGATATTTTTTTTAATATACTGATTTTCAAAGTGTTACGAATTTGTGTGTTTTCATTTTTGTTTTCAGGTGTTTACTGGTGGTGGTTTGCAACAAGAAAGTCAACTTTTTATTGGGATTTTTGTACTTTTTCAAATGTCATTTTAAAATTTCGACACTACTATTTTCTTTTCACAACTTCAGACAATATCATGAAAGCGCTTATCGGGTTGTGTTTACTTTTGCTTGGTAAATTAAATTCTCATGGATATATATGTATATCGTGAAGTAACTTAATTTTTTTTTTTTTTCTTTTCTCATACGAAATATTTATCTGGAAGTGATAAGAGCAAATAGAATAGGTAGTTTGATTTATAAATAATATTTTAAGATATTTGGTTATTTAGAAATTAAATGTAATTTAATATTTGTAGAAAATATAATTTGTATTTTAAAATTTTAGATATCCATTCGGTTCTAGGTTCGATTTCAGTTTTTTATTCTAAAATATAAAACCCGTCGATGCATATAGATTACATATAAAATGTGTCCAGTTTTCTTTTTGTTTTTCCGGTTTCGTATAGTTTAGTTTTTCAGTTTCTTATAAGCTGTGCTAAGACATATACACTACATTATATAAAAGTTTTACATAAAAAAATAGTTAATAAAAAAATAGTTAATTCTAAAATAAATCTGCGCATTGAAAACGCATGTTAAAATTTAGTATTTTATTAAAACTTAAACATTACACTGGACATAACATTTAGTCATGCGTAATATTACATAAATGTTATTAATAATTAACAAAAACAAGTAATTCTTTTTTTTTAAATTATATTATATTAATTATCCGCTTAAACCGGAAAATGGTTAATGATTACAATGAAAATTTAACCCGAAAAACGAACCAGCTTAAACCGAAGTAAACCGGAACCAAACAAAACCCTAGATCTAAAAACGTTTCAGCCGTCCCCTAGCTTGCGCCGTTTCCTCTCTAGGGTTTGTTCACCGTCTTCAACAACGTGTATCTCGAGCTCTCCCGGTCAGTTGTAACTACTCCGACGGCAACCACAATAAGACGTTGGGGAGCGCGACCCAAAGAAACCTCTGTGAACCTCGCCGGGGCAAACGACCTTCACCAGCCAATCTTGACTCGCCAGGCATACCCTCCGTTGACCTCACCGGAACTGCAAGACACGACTTCCGCCACTTCCACAAAGTACCAGATCTGAGAAAAAACCTCCTCCATCCGCCGTCCTCTAGCATATGCTAAGGAAGAGACACCAGATCTGGAATCCCGCTTCAGAGAGAATCTTCCGGACCACCGCAGCTCCGTCGGTTTCCTCACCGCGCATGGCCAAAAAGGAGAGAGAGTTCTCGGGTTAACATGTAACCAAAAACGCCATCAGCACCACCGAAATATTAAAAAAAAAAAAGAAAAGAGAAACAAAGCCTTCTCACACCATCGGCGGTGAAGCCGACGGCGGAGAGGCAAACCGGTGACTGAGTTTTAGAGAGAGGTTGGAGAAAATTTTAAGAGAGAGAGGGGGGTTTGTAGTTCAAAAAACACAAAAAAAAACACAAAAACAAGAAATTCACTAAGTGTAATTATGCAAAACATTATTATATTACTAATTACGTTTTCAAACAGTATAATAATCAAACTTGTGTTTTGAAATATAAAACATTAGGTCTCACATTTTTAATAATTTAGTTATTAATCTTAATACAAATTATTTGATAAATAAAAATTAATTAAAACACTCAAATAATTTGTAAAAATAAATTTTAAAGTTTTAAAAACTAAAATATTTCCATTTGATATGAAATAAATTAATTAACAGATTAATTTATTTGTATTTTCATATATGAAAACAAAACAAATTTTCATATAAAATTAAGGACTGTATAGAAATAAGATGTTAAAATCAATATCTTAGCATTAAATAAATTTTATAATAAAAGTTTTATATATAGACATTTCTAAATAAATACATAGATTTAATAGTTTTTAGATAGATTTATAATAGTTCATTACGAGAATACACAGTACAGTTGAAAATAAAATAATATAGTGTTATTTATAATTTTTATATTTAATATAAATATGAAACAGTAAAATTATACTTCCCATGTTTTATATTATAAGATGTTATGTTTAAAAGCACCAAAATTTAAAAAAAAAAACAGTTTTCTATAAAAATCATTACTTAACTGTATATTAAAATGATTCATTCAACTATTAAAAAGAATGAATTGGCAGAAAATCATTAAAAAGCGGCAATTAACAAACTACCAAGAATGTGACTAATTTGGGTGGAACAATGTAAAAAATGTGAGAAGAAAAGTAATACTCTCTCTGTTTTAAATTGTAGATAGTTTTGATTAAAAGCACTAGTTTTAAGAAAATAATTATTTATTAAAAATATATCATTTAATACATAATTTCAACCAATTATAAAATAATCAACATAATTCAATTGGTCACACGTTATTCAATGAATAAAAGAATTACATTGAAATGTTTAACGAATTTTTTTACTAAAACTACTTATAATAAGAAACGGAGGGAGTAGTTTTTAGAATGAACAGTTATACTTTAGTTATATAGCTAAATACTCCCTCCGTTTCGATTTAATTGTCGTTGCAGGAAAAAAATTTCGTTTCAAAATAAGTGTCGTTTTAGAGTTTCAATGCAAACTTTATTAAATAATTCTACATTTTATTTTTTTATTGGTTGAAATGTGGTTAGATGTATAAGTAATTGTGTTTTTTATCTTAGAAATATATAAAATCATATGTTTTTTTAATATGTGTGTATAAATTTAGAACGACAATTAAAATAAAATGGAAGGAATAGTATTTAATGTTCGGGTATACAATGCAAATACTAACTTAACTATATATTAAAATGATTCATTCAACTATTAAAAAACTGTAAACTATAATTATTAAACCGTTTCGATAAAGTTAAAGTTTAGTTTTTATATTTTAAAATACTATAAACCTTATAGAAGGAATATAATATTATCATATACATCAAATATGTGGGTAGAATCTAGTTTAATCTAAAAGAGTGACAACACTAAGTTCAACTACTTCAATATACAAAAAAAAAAGAAACACGACACATAAGTATTATTAATAGGAAAAATACGATCCCACTAATATGTTCCTGCTGACATCACTCATAAATATTTTTAACAAGACACCACAACTAATATATTAATATTGTTGCAATTGCTGGCAAAAAATGATTGATGCAATTAGTCATGTTCAATCTGGATTAGAATTTGGATCCGATTTTATTGTTTTTCGGTATTTAGATTTATAAAAATTAACTATCATATTGTAACTATATCCAATTTAGTTTGGTTTGATTTATATACTACCGAGTTTTGGTTAATTCGGTTTTATACCAAAAGACAAAATTATATTTATCTTATATAAAAAATAATAATTTTATATGATTAAAAATCAGATTTATGAAAACATAAATATATATTCCTTACTTTAACTTTTAAATATAATATCATAATAATATTAAATGACTATGTTTTAACACAATTATTTACCAATAAAAATAAAATAAATATTTTTTATTTAATTTGATGAAAATAAGAAAAATAAAATAAGATTTTTGACTTAACGAAAATAAAATTATTAAAATCAATGTTTTGATTATGAATATCATATTAATGAAATAAATTATGTATTTATTATTATATTTTGTTATAAATTTTATATATAAGTATACTACTACATTTTAACTATTCGGTTTATTCAGTTGGATTGATTTATATACGGAATCATATCAAATATATTGTGGTTTTTTTAAATTACACCCATTAATTTTATTCAGTATTATTAAATCTAAAGTATTTTTTTATTTCAGTCCGGTTCAGTTTTAATTGGTTGTTTACCAGATTGAACACCATAGATGATATTCTAAATTTTGGGATTTGGTACAGTACATTGTTTTAATAAGTGATTACTGGATTATATAAGTAACCAAGAGTGGTGGAAGCCCATAGCATAATTGTTAGCCCACGTCTGTGTAGAGAGTTTTATGATAGTTTACATCCCATCTAAAAGCTTAACTACAAGTGGAAACCTTAGCCTAATGGTTAAGGTCTAAAGGCTTCTACACCCAGGTCTGGGGTTCGATTCTCAGACTATACAATTTATTGCAGATTTTCTCAAATCCAGGTTTCAAGTCCCGGAGAGAGCGCGATTTATTAGGCAACTATGCAGATTATGGAAAGAAGGATTACAGGCAACTATGCGATTATGGAAGGAAGAATTACAAGAGATCTTCAACATGGTACAAGTAAATCTGGTTAGGCGTGGATCTTCATAGAACGGGCTCAGATGATGTAGTTAGGCGTAGATCTTCATAAGACAGGTAGTATTGTCGGTTGTCGAATCGTCTATGTAATGTTCCTAATAATTGTAATTGTAATATCATAATAAATCAGCGTTAAAAAAAAAAAGCTTAACTACAAAAGGTTTCTACTTTATATGATGGATATTTCTGGTATAAGTAAATACATAGACAAGATATATTCTTTTTCAAGACAATTGGGCTTGTTATTTGGGCCTGAATATTTGTTTATAAAGTCTAATTTTTAATGACAAAATCGGTTTTGGAAGGAAGAAGATCTTCAACATGGTACAAGTAAATCTGGTTAGGCGTGGATCTTCATAGAACGAGCTCAGATGATGTAGTTAGGCGTAGATCTTCATAAGACAGGTAGTATTGTCGGTTGTCGAATCGTGTATGTAATGTTCCTAATAATTGTAATTGTAATATCATAATAAATCAGCGTTAAAAAAAAAAGCTTAACTACAAAAGGTTTCTACTTTATATGATGGATATTTCTGGTATAAGTAAATACATAGACAAGATATATTCTTTTTCAAGACAATTGGGCTTGTTATTTGGGCCTGAATATTTGTTTATAAAGTCTAATTTTTAATGACAAAATCGGTTTCGTTGGCCGATTAGTCAGTTTTATGAGCGATTAATCGGTTAAATAAATGATTAATCGGATTTCCAATTTATTTGACCGGTTTGGTCAAAGTCACGGCGGTTGTTCTCCGTCTAACGCCTAAGCACCCGATTAGGCGTCTAGACACCTGCGTTTTAGAATACATCATTTTTTTAATCATGTAAATATATTTTCATTTTAATAAAAAATCTTAATTTTATGTGAGTTAACAAAATTAGGAGATTTAAAAGATAATTTCTAATAAATACAAACATTTTAATCAAGACATGTTTTATCATTTATTAGCTAAAGACAAAGTCACTTACGAATCAAAGTCACCTATAAATACAAACATTTTTTAAGTCGTTTAGAAAAAAAAAAAATTTTAAATTTTATTTTTCAATTATAAAACTAACCTGAGACGACTTATATGGAAATCGTTTAGGTATAATAAAATATTGATTTTTTAGTTTTCTATTTGACGACTTTTTGACACAATTCGGTGAAATGCAAAACTAACATGTTTACCCTAAAAGATTTACATGGAAGTTGTCTCGGATTTTTTTAACAAACAAAGATGGATGAATTCCATGTAAGTCGTCTCTAAAAACACACTTAAAAATCAATTGCAAAACTAACTTCTGCATTGACCAGAAAACTTCCATGTAAGTCGTCTACTGCCAGACGACTTACCTGAAAGCCGTCTGGACGGACAAATCTGGAAAAAAACTGATTTCATAGTTTCAACCAGTGAATTAACTTATTTAACACACATAAGTCTTTTCCAAGCACCTAAAATCTCAAACAAAAGTTATCTACAAAGAATCGTAAGTTTCAATGGCTCTATGAACTATAAAAAAGTTAGAATCAAAATCTTAAGTTTTTTGGATGAATATGAAAAGAAAGTGAAATGATATGAAAAGAAAGTGAAAGAAATGTTGTTTTTAGTTCATAAAGAAAGAATGAATGTAAATATATTTGAGGTGTATTAAGAATTTTAAATTGGTTGTTCATGGTGGTTGGTGTATTGATGAAAATGATAATCTTGTAAATACAAATACTTGAAGATGATGAGGTTAAGAGAGTTAAAAACCCCATTTTTGAAAAAAAATAATTAATGGCATTTTCGTGAATAATATGAACTTGTAAAGTGAATATAACAAAATAAAAATTCAAAAAAATATGGGTTAATTTTAGAATTGACTTTGAGTTTTGAGTTAATTTTGGAAATAGTCCTAGATACAAAGTATATGTAACTGAAAATGGATGAACGTGGCCGAGCCGAGCCGTTTACTTTAAAGTTATGTGCCATATATAGATATCTCTAGATATATAATACAAACCCGTTGACTTCGATATTCCACTATGTGCTAAGTCAACCATATAACCCGTTGACTTCGATATTCCACTATGTGCTAAGTCAAATTGAACAAAACTCTATTATTCTTCCTAAACAAGCATGTACCATACAAAAATAAGTGATCTCAAGTTTATTAAAAAAAAAACGAAGTGGCCACTTCTACGTTTCTTTAAATAATTGCTCTAATTAGTAAAATATAGCTAGTGGTTATTAAGAAAGTTGTCAGCCAAGAAGGAATTAAAAATATATAATGTATAAATGACTAGAAGATACAATCCATGAACTTAAGTTAATATCAAAATCAGATAAAACCAAAATATTTTCGAGTTAAATACAGATCTTGATCCTTTTCAAAAAGAAATTAAATTTTCCCTTAGATCAAGCATGTTATCGAAATTAAATCTTCCTGATATGAGCTGAGCATACGTTTTCATAATTTTAGATTATATACATAAATAGACTTCTCGAGAAATATTTTCGTAAAATACTTTTTTTTGGAAGACCTTCCATGATTATAACCGTAAGATTATTTTCAGTTTTTTTTTAGTCATGTGAAGATAATTATAATGTACTAATATTATTTTTACATTTAACTGAATTTAAGATAGATATTTGCACTCAAATTCAAGTTTTATGTTATTTTCGGGAAACATTTCTTATTACTTTTTATGAAACTTCAAATTTATTGGTTAAATAAAATATGGTCAATTACAGGGCAAACCATATGTTCTCATGTTGCATAACATATTAAATGCGGTGAGTTGTTTGGTTTTGACACCCTACCTTCTATTAATATTATTATATTAAAACCGAAGTACAAAACTATAGCTTCCTATTTTTAAGTGATTTTTTATATTTTCTTCATTCCTTTTAGACTAATTTTAGTCACTTCGTTTATTGTTTTTCCAAATAATTTGATATCATTTATTATATAAGTACAAAACCTAACTTACCTATTTAAAATATTTTATTATGTGATTTATTTTATTTTTACTTTTCCAAACTATTTTATTAATTATATTTATCATAATAATTCGAAGTCATTTTATTTTACGTGTTAACTATAGTAATTTCACATATCTAAATGAATTTACTGCATTAGTGATAAGAATTCAAAACAGTTAATAAAAAGAATTTTATTTGTTACATAATCAGTTAGACATAAACACCCATATACACCTTCAGATACATACCGTTTTTCGGGTATCAAATTTTTAAAATTTTAAATTAAATTCTGTTCTGACATTATAAAATTTCGGATAGGGTTTGAGTCAGATTACTCTGAATCCAGATATATTCGTAGGAGCCTTAAAATATCTAAATAACTTATATCTATATGTTTTAAAATGTCAATAAACAACTTATAAAATGTAACCAACATTCACGCGGTTCCTTAATTTGAAATCACAATTTTCTAAAACCAAATTCCAGATCAGAACCGCTGTGGAAATATTATATGAGCTGGATAATCTCAAAAAGTCAAGTCAACTAGATATAAGCATACTTCATTTAATTCCTATATATTACGTCTGTGTGCATGTATCTAAGTTAATAAGCTCGTTGATGATGGCGGCGCTTCTTCATCTCAGCACTCTCTTTTCTCTCTTAGCCACAATCCTTTCAATCGCAGAAAGTACGTACAAACATAAAACTCCCCATCAATTATTTACTAGCTTTAACCCACTTCAATTATTTTTAACTCACATCGTTTTTTTGGTTCTATTCTATCATTAGGTATAAGCATTGACTGTGGATCAACGGGATCCTACGTAGACTCGGACAATGTAACATGGGTCGGAGATAAAGGCTTCGTCACGACCGGCGAGCCCATGAAGATTCCAGACGTCGTTACGAAGCCCATCAACACCCTGCGGTACTTTCCAACTGGCCAAACCAACTGCTACACAAACATACCGGTGACAAAACGCCAGAAAACACTCGTGAGGACAAAGTTCTACTACGAGAACTACGATGGTAACTTTTCGCCGCCATCTTTCGACTTGGTTTATGATGGGAAACACCGTGATTCTGTTGAAATCACTGAGTCTTTACTCAACAACGAGGAGACGTTCTATTACTCGGAGTTGATATTTGCTCCTGCGAATGAGAGTATTAGCGTATGCCTCATTCGTACGTCTCCATCCGACAACCCTTTTATATCGTCTATTGAGGTTTACAGCTTAGACGTCGGAATGTACGCCGATCTTGGTCCCAATGAAGGTCTGATTACCCGGCAAAGAACTACTTGCGGTGCCAAAGAGAGTATAAGGTACATACATTGCCTTAACAAAAAAAAACTGGGGTTTCATATATATATGCCTATTTAAAACATAGAGCTCTAATTAAAGCAAATAATTGTTTACATAAAATAATCGTATTCTAAAAACATATAATTATTTCAGACAGGTAAAAAAAATTAGTAACGTTGTTTTCTAACTAAACTGAAGTTTACTAATCTACCATTTTAGCATATGATTTTTAATTTTTAACATTGTTATATATTACACTTTTAAATATCTATATTCCTTCGAGTGCATTTATTAGAATTGTGTTAGTTCATTATTACTTTGATTAAAGGTTATATTGTTAATTTAATTATCTGCCGATTGCCAAGTGGCGATAGCTGACTTGGTTTCAAGGATCCCTTTGTGAGGAGATTGAGTCCAAGTAACCAAAGTTGGTCCCAACTTGAAAGAGATATTGGCAAGGGCCGGGAACTTTTTTTAAATACAGATTTAATTATTGTATCTAATCTTTGTGCTTGAAATTATTTTAGCTACCCGTTAGATCCTTACGGTAGGCCATGGTACCCGTTAGGCGCCGATGATACACTGGCCGATCTAACGACCTCAGCCCCGTCGATAGACATCACAGGGGCGTCAAACAAGCCGCCAGAGGTTGTTATGTCGAAGGCATCGTCATCTTTAGGAGTGAGCATAAAACTCTCTAACTTGGCGCTCCCCTTAACCGGTCTACCGGTATATTTGGCTCTTTACTTCTCGGAGCCTCAGACTCTAAGTCGGACCCAAAAACGGTCATTCAACGTTTTCTTGGATGAGACCCAAGTGGGTTCGGGTCCCATCATTCCGGTTTTTGGGAAAGCAACTCAAGTCGTTTTGAGAGATGTAGTGGCCACGTCAGGGTCCCAAATAGTATTTCAGTCCACCGGTGACTCGGTTTTGCCACCTATCATTAACGGTGTGGAGCTGTTTTCGATAAGTAACAGCCGGAATGGCGGAGGCGGAGGCGGAGGCGGAGGCGGAGGCGGAGGCGGAGGCCAAAGCAGCGGTGGTAATACTGATTCTGGAGGTTAGTTTTTATTTTTAATTTTAAGGAAATATAGTATAATATTAAAAATCTAACCATAAACCCCTCCATCCCCTTTTGCTTGAAAGATAATTAATATATTTTGTTAGGTTCTGGAGTGGCAACATAACTACGAACGTTTTTTATCTTTAAATTCCCCTTTATTTATTTAATGTGACACTATTTTCTAATATGTATACGTAATTCATACATGATCCACATTATTGATAAGAAACAAATCAGTTGCGAGCAAAAATCATCCGTAGTGAGGGGTTTCACCCGTTTTCATTCGGCAAATAGCTCATCGTTTTAATAGTGGTATAATGCATAATTTAATTTTACTATCTTCACACAAAACAACTAACTGGACACCCTTCTATATATGATAGCTATAGGTGGGACAAAAAACAATGGAGGAAAGAAGAAGAAAAACAAATTACCACTCATTCTTGGAGTTACGTTCGCCTCTGCGTTTGCCATTCTCTCATCAACGTTTGGAGCTATTTTCTTAAGAAAGCGTCAAAATGCTAAGCCACAGTCCAATACCACACCAACTACGTCCACAGGTATGTCTATATAGTTGATGACTAAGCGTTACGTTGATATTACTGGATTAAAAAATTGAGTACATATGACAAGTAATCGTTACTATCTGTATATTTTCAAGGGAATGGGACAGGCACCGGAATGTCCCCTCTAGTTGAACAGCAATTCGCTAGTGATACAGACCACTCCTATGTTGTTCAAGATTATCATCATTGACATTAGTTCCTAGTTGTCAACGAGCTACATCCATGTGTTTTTATTCCAATTGTACTTTTAAATTTATATTATTTTTTCTTATAAAGAGTATTCTGTTTAATTGTTATTCGACCAACAATTGTAATAAAACTCATGTTTTCATCAGATTCTCTTTTTTAAATATGGGTTATCACTGATTTTCCTGATCCAAGAGGGTTTTCTAATATGTTCTATATACGATAATATGGATCATGAGAGTTACCGGATAGATCATGATATTAAAATTAATTGATGTTGCATGATGTCGTAGTACATATGGAAGGAAGGATCAGGTATGCATGCCGGAGTTGCTTAAACTTTTTTTAATTTAAATATATACTACACTTTGATCCGTGCATCCGCCCTGATATATTTTTTCAAAAATATGTTGTTATATATTTTTCATGTCACTATTATATATTATATATGTATTATTATGTAATTAATCATATTTTATATATACCATCATATAAATAATCATATAGTTGGTAGTATTTTATACGTATCATTATATAATATAATCATATATATTATATTTTAAAATTTTAATGTAAAATATGAAACTCATAATTTAAGCTGGTGTTTGAAATTGGATTTGTATTGTACTTTCTTATATATATTGAAAAAATTATAATGGTTATTGGAAAGTATTTTAGTAAAATCAATTTTGAATATATATGAACCAATTTTGATATAAATCAATTTTAAATTATTATTTTGATTTGAAATATTATAAAATTTAAATTTTGTTTTATGATTATCTTAAACAAAATATATTTTTAGGTAATTAGATTATGTCATATTCGTATATTTTAAAACTGACTCATATAGATATTTTCTCATAATATAATGGACTTTCAATTTTTTTAATAACATAAATTCATTATCTTTTTCTTAATATATTTGTATCTATGTTTCCAAATAAAAATATACTTCTTTTTATAGTGTTATTCATGTTTCCAAACAATTCCCAAAGATACTTCAATTTTAGTAATATAGATTCCAATTTTTCTTAATAAAAATAGTTCATTACTTTTTTTTCTTAATATACTGTTATACATGTTTCCAAACAATAGTATACTCATTTTTTATAATTCTATCCATGTTTCCAAACAATTACCAAAAATATTTCGGTTTTAATAATATAGATATATAATCTATGAGAAAGTTGCAGTTACATCTTTTTAAAACATAAGTTAATACATTATTTTGGAACAGTCATACTCATACATATTGCAAAAAGAAAAGAGTTTGAAGCAAGAGTAAATAATTTGCAAACTTGTTATAAACCCTGATGTAGTTCAAGCTAGAAAGCTGAAGAAAAGCTTTAGCCCATAGCCCACATTGACCATGCTTTTGATGTATGTGTCTTCCTCTGCCCTTAGCTTGTAGCTGCTATCTCAGTTGCCGTACATGCATATTGTAACGATCCACTTCCGAAGTATTTAATTTCAAAGAAAATGAATCAAGAGAGATCTTTTTACAAAAGAATTTTTTTTTTTTTTGGAAACACCTGATTTCTTATATGGAGTTGAAACAAATGTTGTCTAAGGAAGTATTCAATTAGAGAGGAAAAAACATCAAAACGTTTACTTTCTCTGATGGGGTGCTTATTGCCTTGCGTCTTGCTGCTCACAACACTTTACCGTCATACCAACGAAGATTACAAAGCGTTAGCTTTTTTTTTGGGTCAATACAAAGCAGTCAAGTTGCTGTTGTTTATTTGTTTGTGTGTCAAATAAAACCTCTAATTGTGTACAATAATTGTATCAGTGTCAAAAAGTCAAAACCGAGTTTGCTATATAGTATTGTAATTAGGAATTATTGGATACACTATTTAATTTGCAACTATCTGATAAAGGATCAATTCAAAAAAAAAAAAACTATCTGATAAAGGAGACTAACTTGCCGGTCACACGAAGTCATCAGAATTAAATAAATTGACAGCCACGAAATGTTTATTTGATCCGTCAAACAAACAGGGTAGAGGGAACTGAAAACTCACAATTGAATACTTAAAAGAAACAACAAAAGAATAACCAGGGCTTCGTGGTAAAAGGCTCACAGTCGTGAATTTTGCTATCTAGGTTCGAATTCCGACCACTGGAAAATTAACATTTCGGTATCATCATGGACAGAAAACCGACATGTGACAACACGTGACTAGTCTAAACTATTTCTGTGGGACCATAATACCTTTGTATAATTCAAAAAAAAAACAATGCATATTCCTTACATTGTAGCATGAGTTTGTAAAGGTCAAGATTAAATGCACATAATGCGGGTGTGATAATATTTGAATCCAATCAGAACTCCACAGTTAATCGTACTTAATAAAAGTAATAATAGGGATCGGTGACCCTCCGAAAAATCTTCATGTTGTATCTTTTTAAAAAAATTGATCAAAAAATAAAATAAATGCACATAATATAGGATACTTGACGATTGTTGAAGAACTTATTATTTCCCAGCTGGAAAATAAAAATGTCAAAGCTATAAAATGTTATCATGTTCGATTCCAACTTGGTTTTAAGATACTAATAGACAGCTCAATTCTGCAGATATAACATATATAAAAAGGTTCGTGCATAGATGTTGTATAGAGCATTAGTTGAAAAATTAGCTCCCACCATGGCTTCAGATACTCTTTTTCTTCTTCTTTTTCTTTCCATCATGACCCTCTCTCAAGCGAGTAAGTAAACTATCTACTAACTTGTAATTAATCTCTTGTTTATCTATAAGTAAATAGTTTTTTCAATCTTGCATAATGTAAGTTCTTTCTTAAAACCGAACCAGGTTAGTTTGGTGCACCAAAAAGTCTTGGATTCAGTCGTTAATTTGAACACCTTGGTATGGATCAACCCACATGATTAAAGGGTCCTTATGTTTTATTTTCGTCCACTTGTGTTTAGTCTTTTGTATATGTAAGTGCAAAGACGACACAAACAATAGTAATGCAGAAGGTAAATCAAGAGAGACAAAATACACAAGCACACCCAATAGCTTTATTAGAAATCGCCTTGTACAACTCAATTACAAGTTCTGCTTAATCAGCCTCGCTAGCCTGTTAAAACCCTAACAGCTGCTACTGAACAATTCCTAAGCTACCCGCTTATGTCTCTCCACCGTCAAGTACTTCAGCCCCTGCTTCATCACGACCCAGAACACTTCCAAGCGCTTCTCTCTCTCTATAAGATCAGCCTCTGTGTCTCTGTCTCTCTACAGACGACTACATAGCTATCTTATACTAACTCCACGTTCCCGAAACCCTAGTCTCCAAGGAACCACAATATGGACAACTTCCATATCAATAAGTGCAACTTTCCTTTTTTTTGGAATGCACTTATTCCTCTTCCTTTAAGTCATAAACTTGCTCCCCAAGTTTATTCCTCTTTGCCTTTTCTTCAAGATACTCCCTTGCTCTCCAAGTCTACACGACTCCAGCTCAGCATCTCGACTCCACATGGTCTTCACCACTCACTACGACGTCTGCTTCAGCAACTACGTCAGCGACTACTTCAGGGCGGACATCTTTACATCAACAATCTCCCCCTTTTAGCTTTGTGTGCCGATCAAGCACAACCTTCTTTTGTTCAACAACCACGTTCCCCACCTGGAAACTTCCACGCCAATTGTGCTTTTCTCCCCCACGAGATGTGCACCACACCATGCTTTTCTCCCCCACGAGACAAGCATCATCTACTTCAGGACGTCCATCACTATGCTCTTCTCCCCCATGAGATATGCACTCCTTGGACCAGAACGTCACCATTCTCCCCCTGCTTGATTGCATACTAAGCTAAAACAGATGCTTAGATGTCAAGCTTTACAGACAAACCCGTCTGCTACTCCATGCGTAATCATGATACAGCCTCTGCTGCAGCGGAATAGATTACACTTACTGCATCACGATCTGACGCACCTGTCGAGCTACCTCTCGAACCACTTCAGTTGAGGACCAGGCTTCCTTCATGCGTCGTCTCCTTGACCATGAGCCTCTTCTCAACCACCCCGAGTGCCCTCTGCACTCGTTGCTACTGTCTTGGAGTGATTTCGCTATCACCCTCCTGAAGATCCTCTCGCATCACTTCCTGACGCACTTCGATCTCCTTCCCCTTTGTGCTACGGACAACTCCGTGTCCTAACTCCAGACTTGATGCTTCTTGATCTTCCTCAAGATCACTCCTACCAGAGCTGCATCCCTCTTCTGATGTCTCATCCTTGATCTCATCAAGTAAGCCACTCTTGGCTACAGACACCTCTTCAACCCTCTTGGGTTTTGTGAACGTCTTGTTCACCCTCTTGGCCATGTTTCTGCTCTTCTCACGAGCAAAACACTCCACCTTCTTGTGTCCAACCTTCCCACAGAACCAGCAGCACATCCGATGTTGCTTTTTCTTTGGCCTGACACAGTTGTTGATGCACCGATCAACTTCCTTCCTCGTACCAGCTGCACACCCATGCTTCAGAACCCCCTGTCTGACCTTCATGTTGCTGCACTGATGTATCACTTTCGGCTTGTTACTCACAGCCACGCGCTGTAGAACTTCCTGCCGCACTTCTTGTCGTACGTCCCGACGCACTTCCTGACAAGCTTCTTTGGCTCCACTTTTTGATGTGCTCCCATGCACGAAGTGTGACAGCCCCTTCTGTACTTCCTTAGTACCCTCAGCTCCTCGATATCCCAGACCCCAGTTCACCTTGGCTGGTTGTCCCATCGAGAGTATCTTATCCAACTCCTTGGATCCACTATTGAGCATCCTGATCTGTTTGCGATTCTCAGCCAAATCACGTTCCAGCATCCTTGCTCTTTCTCGTTCCCCAGTAGCAACTTCTCTCAGGTTGCTAACCTCCTTCTCCAGAGATTCATTCTTCTCATGTACAGCAGCAAGTTCTTCAGCAAGATCTTCATACTGCTCACGGCTCTGCACCAGATCGTGTTGCAATCTCAGATTCTCGTTCTTGAGATTCAACCACTTGTTGAGCATCATGTGATAATCCTCAGAGTCTGTAATGACATCTGAATCCGAGGATTCACTAGATCCCTCCTTGCGTGCACCAAACGCAACCATATTCTTCACTACCTTTTCATCTTCTTCAGACTCTGACTCATCAGACGACTGCGATGAAACTCTTTTACCCTTCCTTGAGTTTGGACATTCACGCCGTGTGTGTCCAACACCTCTACACTCAGAGCACTTGAGCTCTCTTCGTTGTACCAACGGACAGTCAGCCCTTATATGACCAACTCCTTCACACTCGTAGCACTTGAGACCTTCTCTTCTTCTGCTACTGTCACGATCACCTCCCTGGCGACCAACCTGATTCCTCCCACCTGAGAAATTCATCCTCTTGCCAAAATTCCTAGCCAACATGCCCACGGCATCTTCAAGCTTCTGAATCTTCTCTGCATCCTTGTCAACTACAAGGGCTATACTCCCTGGCGTACCTCCTGATGTAGACACCGAGCCACTGCCTGTCTCCATCTCTTCCGCCTTCAGCATACCCACAACCTTGTCAAACTTGAGCTCATCCGTGTTTGCAGTCATATTCAGGACCGCCTTCTGAGCTCCAAACCTTGCTGGAAGACAGCGTAGCAACTTCTTCACCAGCTTCTTCTCCTTGTACTTCTTTCCAAGTACACATGCTTCATGCGCCATAGCACTGAGTTTGGCACTGAAGCTCGCCACCGTATCCGCATCTGACCACTTCAGATTCTCAAACTGCGACCCAAGATGATCCAGACGTGTCCTCTTGACACTATCATCTCCTTCAAACGAATTCAGTAGGATCTCCCACGCCTCTTTAGCTGAAGTACTCCCCTGAATCAGCTGGAACTGCTCTACTTCAACAGCTCCGAAAATCGTCGAAAGCGCCTTTGCATTAAACTTTGATGCATTGCGCTCTGCCTCTGACCAATCCTCCTTTGGCTTAGGCTTCTTCCCATCTGCTGTGACTATGGTAGGCTCCTCCCAACCAGTCTCCACAGCTGTCCACGCATCTTCATTGATTCCTCGAATCAACTGCTTCATGCGAGCCTTCCAATGACCATACTGGTCCGCCTTCAACACGATTGCCTTCTGCACAGAAATAACCGTGTCCATCTTCACCTCTAGGATCACACCAGTAACTTAGGTGACCCGCTCTGATACCACTTGTAAGTGCAAAGACGACACAAACAATAGTAATGCAGAAGGTAAATCAAGAGAGACAAAATACACAAGCACACCCAATAGCTTTATTAGAAATCGCCTTGTACAACTCAATTACAAGTTCTGCTTAATCAGCCTCGCTAGCCTGTTAACACCCTAACAGCTGCTACTGAACAATTCCTAAGCTACCCGCTTATGTCTCTCCACCGTCAAGTACTTCAGCCCCTGCTTCAGCACGACCCAGAACACTTCCAAGCGCTTCTCTCTCTCTATAAGATCAGCCTCTGTGTCTCTGTCTCTCTACAGACGACTACATAGCTATCTTATACTAACTCCACGTTCCCGAAACCCTAGTCTCCAAGGAACCACAATATGGACAACTTCCATATCAATAAGTGCAACTTTCCTTTTTTTTTGGAATGCACTTATTCCTCTTCCTTTAAGTCAAGTCTACACGACTCCAGCTCAGCATCTCGACTCCACATGGTCTTCACCACTCACTACGACGTCTGCTTCAGCAACTACGTCAGCGACTACTTCAGGGCGGACATCTTTACATCAACAGTATATGATGCGGTTACACCTATAAACGGCTACAAAAGGTTTTGTTACAAAAGGCTTTTGTTTTGTTATCATTGGTCCCAAATATCCATATAACGACGGTGTGAAATTTTTCGAAACCCCATCACACATTTAGCGTGAAATGTCCTAGTCACATTTTCATAAATGATGATTTTCATAAAACTTCTTACTGAAGATTCTTGTATGGTAGGTTCTAAATTCACGTTATATACAATGGAAATTTCAAGGCAACCACGTATTTCCAAAAAAAAAATTGTTAAATAGATTTTTTTTTTTTTTGAAGAACTAAAGGATTAAACCCGGGTCAATGATGACACAAGCCTAACCCCGAGTGGAGGTACAGTCCACGGATAGACTCTCTCCTGGGCATTCAAATGAGTCGAAAGTAATAACTTATATCCGTGTGGCCGGTGGGGTTTGAACCCCGGTTCGCCGTACTGGGTTTTTTAATTCCCTTAAACGCCACTATGATAAATAGATTAATAGTCTAAATTTAACACAATGAGGTTTATTATTGAATTACACAATGTTTTTAGTTACGTTATTATATCACATAGCATTAAATGATTTGCGTCAAAGTTGGATACAACATCTTTTGTAGCTATGATTCTCAATTTCTCATCATAGTCATCATCATCATCATGACACCAACATGATTCATGCATGCATGATCAATTTCAGGTGTAAACATAGACTGTGGAACGTCATTATCCGGCGTAGACGCCAACAACATCAAATGGGTCGGGGACAAAGACTTCCTCACAACCGGAGAATCTGCCACGGTTTCCTCCACTACCGTAGAGAGATCCCTCACCACACTCCGGTACTTCCCGACCGGCGAGTCCAACTGCTATAACATTCCGGTAACAAAAGGAGGAAAAGTCCTAGTGCGAACGATGTTTTACTATGGAAACTACGACGGGAAGTCTTCATCCCCAACCTTCAGCGTAGTTTTCGAAGGGAAACACCGAGGCACCGTATCCATATCTTCGGCATTCGAACCTTACACTTTGGAACTAATATATGCACCAGCCAGCGGAGAGACAAGCGTTTGTTTTGTGCGTACCTCTTCATCATCAAACCCATTTGTATCCTCCATTGAAGTTGCTGACTTGGCCGATGGAATGTATGACGAGCTTGGTCCTGGTGAAGGTTTATTTTACCAACAACGACGAGCGTATGGTACAACAGACGTTATAAGGTAACTAACATAATATCCAACTACGAGTATAAGTAGCATAACTAGTGTTCAGTTACATGGACAATGAGTAGATTGGCATATATCATCCAGTAATACCCTTTATTACCTTTTTTTTTAATTCTAAAAAGTAGCTTTCAGTTATATTTTCTTTTTTAGTTTTGAGTTCATGATTAAAATGTGTTTTATTTTAAATGAATCCATTTTAATCTCAAAAAGTTTGTAAGTTGTAAATGTAAATGGAAGAAGAAACCATTTGCAAAACAAATGTTGATAAAAACGAAAAAATTATACAAACATGTACGCCAATTTTTAACAACAGTCAACGCCATAATCTCATTAACCATAATATGTGATGTGGACCTGATTAAACCTATAACAAGTTAATCTTGGGTTTGGCTATTTAAGAATAACTTCTTTTTTTTTTCATTTTCTAGATCGGATCTTTACGGTAGGTTCTGGCTTCCTTCCGAGCTAAACATATTGTTGACAGGAGTACCATCATCGGCTGCATCTATCGATACCTCTGATGCATCAAACAGGCCGCCTGAGTCCATCCTCCGTAACTCTTGGAGTGGTGAAAGCTTGGCACTAGTCGACCCCACTCTTCCTACGGGAGGAGTTCCTGTTTACTTGGCTATGTATTTCTCGGAGCCACTCCAAATGAGTGTACGATCATTCAACATAATGTTTGGCAGTAAGAATGTTGGCACGGGTCCAATTGTGCCAGTGTATGGAAAAGCTACCCAAGTGGTAGTGAGAGACGTCGTGGCTAGCTCGAGTTCCCGGCTAGTGTTCCAGTCCACAATTAATGCGCTTTTACCCCCCATGATAAATGCGTTGGAGCTCTATATTATAAGTTCTGGTACAAGTGGAGACGGAAGCGGTAATGGAAGTGGAAGCGGATCAGGACCGGGGGGAGGTGGAGGTAGTGGGGGAGGTGGAGGAGGAGGATCTGGGAGTGGCGGACCTGCAGGTTTTTTTTTAATGCAATTTTCAGTGATTAATCTTGGTTACGGAGTAAAATCCCAAATTATCAAATAATGTATAAATTTAATAGTTACCTACGTGATTTAATATATAACTTTTTTTACTTTGCGTTAAGGCTCTGATGGGACTGGAAACGGGGAAACTGGAGGGAGCTCAGGTTTGTATTTCGACTTTTCTTTCCGTTCTAGCTTGCGATCTTGACGGGTTTGTTAGTTTGATGAAACTAACCCATATATACAGAAGATATCTTTATGCCTTATAGATCATAAATGAAGAAATGCAAGTAAAACGCTGTGCATTTTGATATCGATGTAGGTGGGTCAACCAATGAAGAAAAGAAAAGTAAACTGCCAATTATAGTCGGTGCGGTAGCCGCGGTAGTGTTTGTTATTGTCTGTGTTATCGTTGCTATTATCTGCGTGAAGCGTCGCAGAGAAAGGCTGCAAGGAGTGACGACGACATTGCCAACGACGTCCACAGGTAGACACTGGTCTCTTGATATGTAGAATTTGTACCGTATACAAAGAGTTTGATCTTAGCTGACAAAAAAACGAAGAGTTTGTTGATGTAAAATGTCAACCTTGAAGTAGTCGCTGACGTAGTTGCTGAAGGAGACGTCTTGTTGAGTGATGAAGAACATGTAGAGTCGAGATGCTGAGCTGGAGTCAACAGACTTGGAGAGCAAGAGAGTATCTTGGAGATATGGAAAGAGGAATAAACTTGAGAAGCAAGTTTATGACTTAAAGGAAGAGGAATAAGTGCATTCCAAGAAAAGGAAAGTTGCACTTATTGTTATGGAAGATGTCCATATTCATGTTGCCTTGGAAACTAGGTTTCAGGAACGTGGAGAATAATATAAAATAGCTATGGAGTCGTCTGTATGAAGATAGAGACACAGAGGCTGAGTTTATAGAGAGAGAGAGAAGCTCTTGGAAGTGTTCCGCGTTGTGCTGAAGCAGTGGCTGAAGTACTTGACGGAAGAGATATATAAGCGGTGTAGCTTAGGAATCTTTCAGTAGCGTGTGTTAGGGTGTTAACACTAGACGTGTAAAAGCTGAATTAAGCAGATCTTGTAATAGATTGTTTAAAGAAGATTCTAATAAAGCATAGTGGTTGCTTGTTTTGTTGTGTCTCTCGGTTTACTTTCTGCAGTACTATTGGGGTACCCCTTTTGTTCCAACAAGTGGTATCAGAGCGGGTCACCTAAGTTACTGGTGAGGATCCCGAAGGCAAGAGGAAAGAAGGGAAGATAGAGTACAGTAGAAAGCATGGTGGTTGAGTTTATGCTCGATCCAGAACAATATGGGCATTGGAAAGCAAAGATGAAGGCAAGCTTACAAAGTATTGATATGGATGTTTGGGCATCAGTAGAAGATGGCTATGAAGTTCCCAAGACAGTAGATAAAGATGGTGTTGTGGTCAACAAACCATTGGCTAAATGGACAAAGCGTGAGAAGGATATGTCAAGGCACAATGCAAAAGCTTTATTTGGTATTTTTACATCAGTCACAAAGAAGCAGCTAGATCTTATTCAAGGATGCAAGAATGCAAAAGAGGCGTGGGATATTCTACAATTACACTTTGAAGGAACTGAGAAGGTTAAGAGTTTAAGGATGGATTTTCTCAAATCAAAATTTGAGAACTTGAAGATGAAAGAACATGAATCTGTATCAGATTTTAGTTCTCAACTCAGTGGGTTAGCACAAGAGGCTCGTGTTCTGGGCATGGAATACAAGGACAAGAAACTGGTGAAGAAGTTTTTAAGGTGTCTACCAGAAAGATTCAC
Source organism: Raphanus raphanistrum subsp. raphanistrum (assembly GCA_019706035.1). NCBI lineage: Eukaryota > Viridiplantae > Streptophyta > Magnoliopsida > Brassicales > Brassicaceae > Raphanus > Raphanus raphanistrum. The sequence goes on along the minus strand of CM033980.1, from coordinate 11,393,315 downwards.
AGCTTATAAGGCAGCAATGTTTGTGTCTCTTGACATAGATAAATTCAGCTTCCATGAAGTTGTAGGGATGGTAAAAGCTCATGAGATGGAGCTTGATGACGTGGGGAATCATACTGAAGTGAATTTGGCAGTTGAAGAAACAACAAGTCAAAAATCAGAGAATGAAGATGAGGTAATCAAGATGATTCGCGTGCTTCACCAAGTAGTACAGGAAATGATAAAGTGGCAAGGACATGAGAAAGTTGGTTTGAGAAAGCGAAGACATGAAACTGGCGAGCAATGTGTCATTACAGAGGTGCAATGTTACAAATGCAGAGGATATGGGCACTTCAAAAGGGAGTGTCCAACTTTCAAGAGACTAAGATTCAAAAGCTTTGAGGGTAATGAATTTTGTAATGCTCAGAAGAAATATGAGAATTTACTGAAGCAAAAGAATAACAGTGACGTCAAGAATGAATCTGATATTGATTCAGATGATGATGAAGAGTTGAAGAACTTGGTGGCGTTTACAACTCTTGAGTTTGGTTCTAAGACAAAATCTACGGCGGGATCTGCATCAGCGTCTGTGACAGGGGCTTCATGTGGAAGTGATGATGATGGTGGAGATTTTGATCTTGATGGGAATTATGGAAAGTTGTATGAGAATTGGCTCAAACAGGTTGAGGCAAATTCAGAGTTGACTAAGGAGAAGGTCAAACTAGAAGCTCAAGTTGCTGAAGCACTTAAGTATGCTTCAGAGAAAGAAGAAGAAGCACGACAGGTTAGTGCTCAACTTGCAGAGACTCAGAAGGGTTTGAGGATGCTGAATGGTGGGACGAAGCAGCTAGATCATCTTCTCAGTATTGGGAAAAGTGATCAATGTGGCCTTGGATATCAAGGAGAAAGTTCTACAGCTGGAGGTATTTTTGTATCAGCAGGAAAAATTGGGGTTTTAGCTACGTCTGCTACAAGACCAGAGGTTAAGGTGTCTGCAAAGAAGATTTCCAATGGAAAGACTACTATGAAGACTGTAACTGATGTGAAGAACGCAACTGCTACACGTACTGCTACGGCAACTGCTGCGGTGACAGCTCCAGCGAGAGTTTCTAGATTGAAGAGTGCAACTCAACGAAAGTTTCGGCCTGTTTGTCATCATTGTGGTGTTGTTGGACACATTAGGCCTATGTGTTTCAAGTTGTTGAGGAAGAAGAATCAGATGGTGCAACCTTATGGTATGAGGAGTCATGGTCCTATATGTTATTCTTGTGGAGTTCAAGGGCATATTCGACGTGAGTGTTTCAAGTCTGTTCAAAGGGCTAATCATGGAGGTTTTGGGCTCAGGAATACATGGTCTAGGAGATTTGATCACTATGGAGAAGGTAGAAAGGGATTTCCTCCTTACTTTAGAGGATATAGATCTTCATCTTAGTTTTTGACCATGATGTGACTCATAGGAGGAGAATGAAGACGTGGTTTTCTATCTAGAGGTGATGAGTTCACATACATAGTCAAAAAGGGGGAGATAAGTATTAGTTCGCTGAATACTACAGGAAGTAGTACGTAACATGTTGCATGAAGCTGGAGTTATATTAGAGTACGTGTGTTGATTGCCTGAGCTTGGAAAAGGAAAGAAGATACGTGCCTTATGAGAAATATATACCTCGTAGAATAAAGAGAGAGGTTTCCTTAGTGTGTGCTACTGCTTGGTGTCGAAGCAGTGTTTGAAGTAGTTCATGATGGAGTCTGAAGTGGACTTAGTTTTATGACGTTGGAGTTGACGTTCTGTGTGGTGGAGTTAGCCATCGTGTGGAGCTCGTAGTGAGCGTGTGGTGCGTTGAAGATAACGTGCTCTTGGTGTCACTGGTGTGCGTTAGGTGCTGGCGTACTTGGTGAAGTACTTCCGAGAAGTGGACAAGATTGAAGCATAGACTCAGGGGGAGTTTGTCTATAAGGCTTGACATTTAAGCATCTGTGTTTTAGCTTAGTATGCAATCAAGCAGGGGGAGAATGGTGACGTTCTGGTACAAGGAGTGCATATTTCGTGGGGGAGAAGAATATGGTGTATGACGTCCTGATGTAGATTGTGCTTATCTCATGGGGGAGAAAAGCATGGTGTGGTGCACTTCTCGTGGGGGAGAAAAGCACAATTAGCATGGAAGCTTCCAGGTGGGAAACATGGTTGTTGAACCAGAACGGTATTGTGCTTGATTGGCACACAAAGCTAAAAGGGGGAGATTGTTGATGTAAAATGTCAACCCTGAAGTAGTCGCTGACGTAGTTGCTGAAGGAGACGTCTTGTTGAGTGATGAAGAACATGTAGAGTCGAGATGCTGAGCTGGAGTCAACAGACTTGGAGAGCAAGAGAGTATCTTGGAGATATGGAAAGAGGAATAAACTTGAGAAGCAAGTTTATGACTTAAAGGAAGAGGAATAAGTGCATTCCAAGAAAAGGAAAGTTGCACTTATTGTTATGGAAGATGTCCATATTCATGTTGCCTTGGAAACTAGGTTTCAGGAACGTGGAGAATAATATAAAATAGCTATGGAGTCGTCTGTATGAAGATAGAGACACAGAGGCTGAGTTTATAGAGAGAGAGAGAAGCTCTTGGAAGTGTTCCGCGTTGTGCTGAAGCAGTGGCTGAAGTACTTGACGGAGGAGATATATAAGCGGTGTAGCTTAGGAATCTTTCAGTAGCGTGTGTTAGGGTGTTAACACTAGACGTGTAAAAGCTGAATTAAGCAGATCTTGTAATAGATTGTTTAAAGAAGATTCTAATAAAGCATAGTGGTTGCTTGTTTTGTTGTGTCTCTCGGTTTACTTTCTGCAGTACTATTGGGGTACCCCTTTTGTTCCAACAGAGTTTGATCTCTTTGTTTTATATGTATATAATATATGATTGTTTTGTCTGGGTTAATCATTATGTATTCTAGATATGTGAATAGTTTAAACGTTTTGATGATAGTTGATCAAACGGGGACTGGAGCATCCGCTCTATATGGACAACAGACGGGGAACGAAGCGAACCAGTCTACAAATGAGGCAGACATGGAAGATATCGACGACCTGATTGGAACGAACCAGTCGTATGTAACGCAGCAATATTGAACTTCTATTTTGATATAAATGTTTTTTTACCTTCAATTGTATGTCTTTCCAGTGACTTTCCTTTTCCTTCTAAATTTGCGAGATTTTTTTGTTCTTTATGGTTTTCATGTCGTACGTGTCGTTAACTACATCCAACTTTTATTCTTTCTCTTTTTTACATCTAACTATTTATTCTGGTTGGACATTGAAAATTTTAGAAAAAGACGTATTTATAAATAAAATATTTTATCTTTATATATATGCGATATATGACTTATACAGACATTTGTTTACGGGGGTAATGTATATATGTTATACAGAATTAAACTGACAGAAACAAAATTGACTTGCTGACATTACTTGGTAAAGACGCCAGCTCACAGAAACAGAGACCAACAATGGCTAAATTTAGAGCCTGTTTTCAAAAACAAAAAAAAAAACTTGAAGAGTGACCCTCCCTCAGTCTCTCTGATATAAATAGTGATTTAAACTAAAACCTAAAATTAACTCACTTATATTAGAGAAATATCCTAGAATAACACTAAAATTTTATTCTTACAAATAAAAACTCTAAGGATTAAAAATATCAAAATATTTCATTAAAGAGATAAATATACATTTATAATCTTTCGGTTAACTTAAATAGACTTTACGATTCAAGAGTTAAAGGGTGGTGATTTGGGATTGAGGTTTAAATTTTTATAAAATAAAAATAAATATGAAAAATTTGAACATAAAAAGTTTAAAAATAGTTTCAAAAAGTATTTTCGAATTTCAAAAAAAAGTTTCAAAACAATTCAAAAAAAAAAGAAAAAATTATAAAAAATTTGAATTTGAAAACATATAATCTGAAACTATAATTTATTTTATTTATTTATTTGTAGTTATATATCTAGGATCTTTTCTCTTATCAAATAAAATATTTTAATCATTTTTTCCATATGATATTTTTTATGACAAAAGTAATGACTAATTACAACTAGAATACCAACACTTTAGTAACAGCTCTAATAAAAGTAATGACTAATTATATAATCGTATATAATATATACTTTGATATAATTTATCAACTGAAACAAAGAAAAACATTTTCGTATAGTTGGCAATATTAAATTATCGCTAGTGAATTCATCAAATTGCTACTTCTTTTCTATCATTTTTCTAACTTAAATAATTTTTCTTTTATTATAATAACTCTGCATGTTAAGCACGTACATCAAAGCGAGATTAATCATTGGAAATTAGTTGATACGTTCTGATTTGAAAATGAATAGCTAGGCTTTATCGCTCGGATATTTGTCTGGGTTTGGATTTGATATTTCAAGTTTTTGGATATTAGGTCTAAAAAATCATTTAGATATTTTTATATATCGAAATCAAATATTTTTAGTTTAGATTTGATAATTTCAGATGAGGTTTGGATATTTATATTTTGAAAATATGCATTATTCAAGTATTTTGTAATAAAAACTTACTATTCATTTAACTGTTTTCTAATTTTTAATAGGTTAGACAATTAACATATTTGGAGGTAAAATTAAAAATAGAAAAACACTAATATGGTTGTTGTTTTAAAATTTTTGGATGTAACTTTTGTTAATAATATAAAACAAGAAATTTGACATGCATTATAGGTAAATATATATTACTTTGTATGCAATTATATGTATATTATCTGATTTGATTTAAGATATGTATAGCATCAATATAAATATTTTCAACTAAACGAAAAAAATAAACTAAGAATAAATGATTAAATATATTTATGTTTAGTTATCTTCGAATATTTATTTAGATTGATATTATCCATTTGGATTCTGATATCCAATCTCTCATAAATTTATATTCATTCAAATATTTTGTTAGTTCTGTAGTTTGGGTTTTTCTGAGTCGGGTTTAAATAGGGTTTGAGGGTAAAATGCTCTGCCAACTAGGTAAACAAAACAAAATTAGAAATTATATGCATATTTTTTGCATTTTTTGCCCTTCTGGGGAAGTAACTGATTTTTTATTTCAAATTTTCCATTTTGAGAGGAGGGGTCATTTACCCAATAAAGGATGGATTAGCCAAAGGATCATCCTAGACAGAAAAAAACCATGGAATATATGCGTGCAATTCCAAAATGCATGCGTGCGTTACCCAAGAGGGTAATTTTTCTAGAACTCTAGTTTTAGACTTTTTTCCTTTTTTTTTTCTAGTTTTAGGCTTTGTTTGGCAGAACTCTGAACTTATACCACTTGGTAATACAGTTTTTGGTTTACAGTCTTAATACCCATCTGTAATGGGCCCTTAGAGCCTAAACAGCATGGTGTCGACTTGTCTAAAAATGAAATTGCAGGCAGTGCACTGAAACTTCTTGAACTCGCATGAGAAATCAGGTAACGACGCTGAAAACCGACAGTGATAAAGAAAAGAAGAATCGTGATTTCTAAAGAAACTTGCAGAACGTTCTCTCTCTCTTATCTCTTAGCTCTCTCTCCCCCCTATATAAGCAAAGGCACGCAGGCTTTAGAACCATCAAAGTAACAAAAGAAAAAAAGGTAAAATTGTGAAAGAGCATCCTATCTTACTCTTCTAGGAAAGGAAACGATGTCTCTAATCCCAAGCTTCTTCGGTGGCCGAAGGACAAACGTGTTCGACCCATTCTCGTTAGACCTGTATGATCCGTTTGAAGGATTCCTAACGCCTTCAGGAATGACAAACGCAACGTCCAAGGACGTGGCAGCCTTCACAAACGCGAAGGTGGACTGGAGAGAGACACCTGAGGCGCACGTGTTCAAGGCAGACTTGCCGGGGCTGAAGAAGGAAGAAGTGAAGGTGGAGGTTGAAGATGGTAACATACTTCAGATAAGTGGAGAGAGGAGCAGCGAGAATGAAGAGAAGAGTGACAAGTGGCACCGCGTGGAGAGGTCAAGTGGGAAGTTCATGAGGAGGTTTAAGTTGCCGGAGAACGCCAAGGTAGATGAAGTGAAAGCGAGTATGGAGAACGGTGTGTTGTCGGTCATGGTGCCCAAGGTGCCTGAGAGGAAGCCTGAGGTCAAGTCTATCGACATCTCCGGTTAAAAGTGATGGAAAGTCATAAATAAATAAAGTGTGACGGTGTTAAATAAATGGTGTGCATGTGTTTGTTTCACTGGTCTTTCCCTGTAATCTGAATCTAGTTGTATAATATCTTAATAAAAGTGTTTTCAAGTATTAATATCTTAATAAAAGTGTGTTCAAATATGAAACCTACCCGTCATCCAAATTTCTGAACACAAGTAAAGTCATAACTAGATTAAGCAAAACATGAGTTTAAAGTCCTAATCTCTTGACACAAGTGAACTCATGACTGACTTAAGTAAAACAGACTTTAAAGCCCTCTCCTCTACTCTCTAGGTTTTAGTCTAATATTGCAGTAGGACGTCCAAAGGACCTGTAAGATGTAACTTTGTTGAGACTAGGACTGTTGTAGCTGTGAGTCTCCCAGGACAAGAGACCTAAGGACAGGCATCTGACTCTCAAGGAGTTCCCGTTTGGTGAGGATCCTGTCTGCTGAGCAGTCATGTTCCTGCGCATGAGAATAAAAGAGCTTAAGAGATCTAAGGTTGCATCTCGATTAAATATTCTTCAGAAGGGAGGGATATAAACCTCTCCGGTTGCAGCCGACAGCAGAGCAAGCAGAGTTACAGTTGCTGTGTGGTAGTCGGTCAAGCTTTTGTACGCAGATTCATCGAGTTTATCCTACAAGGTTGATATAGACATAAGGTCGACGTATTGTAAAAGATGTCTTCCTTTGCACTCAAAAACTACGTGTTTATATCATAAATGTGAAGGGCCTGATCGAGAGAGAAGTTATACTAGACTTTCAACTAAGTGAATGGTTACCTTCAAGTGTGAAATAGCTGCAGCAATAGCTCTACCTGGGGCTTGTAAAGCTTTATTGTGAGCCTGCAACAGTTTCCCCACCGTCACTTAAATTCTAACTACAGTATTGAGCCATGAAGTATATAGTAGTTACACAAAACATGGATTTATTATACCTTCATATAAAGGAGAGAGACAACTTTGGCGAGAAGTGCAACAGGGTCTGATTCGGTAGAAACTTGAGATATCAGATCCTGCAAGTACAGAAACACATGGTCAAGAGAAGAAAAGAAGCGACTAGATCATATAAATATGTACACTGAAAGAAGGATAGGGTGTTATCGTACACACCTTGCGGTATGCGTGTAGGAGAGTTCTTTCCAGTTTCTTGTCAAGCTTTTTCAAGACCAATCCACTGCACAAATGAAGCTAACACTCAATCGAAGTCCAAGGGAATCTAACGGATTTGCGATCAGAGATATCTTCATAAACAAGAATCAATATACCTTTCCTCTGCCAGGTCTCTGAAGGTGGTCATGAATGCGTCTACACGCTGAGACAAAGAATCCAAAATCAATGGAGCTTAGTTTGTATTCACGAGGAAAATCAAAGTGAAACCAAAGGCTCCAAAATAATGCCTTTAGCAGAGTGACTGACTATATAGATAGAAGAAAATAGGTGAAATAGGAATATATCGAACTAGTGAAGCCTAAATAATATAGTACTAAAGATTCCATATCAACCAGTAGCTATACTTTCACATCCATATCCTTTGTCTCAATTACTGACTCCCATCAGAATTCCAACAGAATAACTCTGTATCAAGTTTGTCAACCTCAGAACAGAAGTAAAGAAAAAGAGAACACTACTACTACTTTTTAAAAATAAAGCGCAGTATAGTACATTCGCAATTTCAATATGAACTTATTCATTAACGAAGATCTAACCTTCCCTTCCAATGCCTCAACTAATGCGAGGGCCTTTCTCGAGAGTGAACCGTTGAGATTTTTAGCCTGTCACAAAGGAAAGGAATCAGCTAGCATAACTTTAGAGTATAAAGTGCATAAACAAAGTATTAAGAAAAATTATTATTGATCAAGTGCGCATACAAAGGCCGTTCTTTCAGAAGAATCAAGCAAAACTGGATCTTGAGCTTTGGAGTCTCCAGCCTCAATACCATTCTTCAATTTGTTGAGGATGTCCTGTTTTTATAATCACATCTTAATTAGCTAAATCTTTAAGAAAAATCTCACTTTATTTTTGACTTACCAAGTCATGAAGTAGTGTATCAGCAATTGTAGCTGCTGTTGTTCTCAGCAGATGCCTATGTAAAACAACCTAGGACCAGAAGAAAACAAATTGATAAACTATATTCTTTAGTTTGCAAGTGTGGCCTTGCAAAACGGACCGAAAGTACTTACTGAAGTCGATTGGTCATCTTCAAATAGTTCTAGCGCTTTTTCGTACAGCTGCATATTTAGAAACGACTGCCAAAAGGAAAGACATTAAAGTGAGTAACAGAGGATATACATGGATTGTCCCATGAAATATAAAACTATAGTTGAAGCAGTTGGGTCCAACCTCATCAAGCTTTTTTTGAAGATCATCCATCAAGCGTTTCATTCTATCTGCATTTTCTGTGAAGATTTTCTTTCTTCTCTCCTTTAATGAATTAATGAGCATCGGTCTCATAAGATCAGCTAAATGCTTGAGAATTGAATCTGGGTTCTCCATACCTGCAAGCAAGAACATAGCTACTGTCACATGGACAATCGCAAAGTAATTTTGTATGAATGCACAAAGAAAGACTTTCTCAGATGTACCTTCATCTTCAAACTCAGGCACAGAGTCGACGATCTTTTTCATCACCCATCCGTCTGGCGGGATAAAGTTGTTACCTTCTTGCGCCTTAACGGACTCTTTCTTGCCTCCTGCTTTGGAATCCAACTTCTGTGACGAGGATGAATCCCTGCCTTTCTTCTGATTTCTCTTAGATTTAGGACGGGCGTCCTCTTCATCATCTGGAACAGTTTCGACGGTTGCTGCCTTCATGCTGGCAGACTTGCCTTTCTTCTTCTTTGATCCTTTATCTGTATTAGCAGGTATGCTTTCTGCAGACTCTGAAGATTTGCTTGGATGATCTATCAGACTAGCAGTAGAAGCTTGGATGCTATAAGCTTCTGCCTCTTTCTCAATTTGATCGTATATGCCCTGAACATTAGGAGGTCAAGCTAAGGCTTAGTACAGATAGAGAAAACCAATTGGAAAAGACAAAGGAAACTACTAATAATAACTTTCATTTCATATGTTTACCTTTATGAACCCACTGCTTATGACATAGGATTCGCCCAGGATAAGTGCTTTCTCAGCCTGAAAGGAAAATTAAATCAGCAATCAATAGCAAAAGAGCATAGACTAAGTTATCAAATTTGATCAAAATCCCACCTTGAGAGCTGATTGGACGGAGGGACAAAGAAGCAGCATCTTGTTTGCATCCTGTGATGTAAATGACGAAGGCAATACAGATAGGGAATCGATCCTGAATCGAGTACCAAGGTTTCATTAACAAAGTCATATAGAAAGTTTAACACACAAACACCATAGACAGAGGGGAAAAAAATGCGGGCATAAGCCTCACCAGCTGTTTTGTTCAATAGCATCCTCGGTTGTAGAATCCAGCATCTCAATCATCGAGGAATGAATAAATACGGCAGATAAAGGTTTACCATCTGGATATCTAGACTATAAATGTCACACAACACAAAGTGAGATGAAAATTGAAGACTCAACATAATACTTATTCAAGTCACCATTCCATACTTATACCTTCACAAACTAGAGAAAAATGATGTTAAACTAACATGACCAAATACCTGTAAGAACTGTACGGCTTGAGAAATACCAAGCTTCTGCATGGTCTCATAGGGAACATAAGAATTCTGCAGGAAAACGGAAGAAAATAAACCACCAAATCGTTGCTTCACCTTTTCGACAAGGAATAATAATTTACAGAACATGCTAACACTGCAGTCTGATGAAGTTCAAGTTTAAACCTTTTCTACACCGAACTACTTAATAAACAGACTCATACACGTGGCCATTTCAGAGAGAATGACAAAACAAACCTGTGAGAAGAAAGAGTCTACGCATTCCTTTTGAGCAACTGCAAAAACCTGCACCAAAAATTAAACTGCAAAGTTAACAATCTAATGAATCGCAGTTGAACAATCTAATGAAACAGCAAGCATGAACAAGAGTCCTCTCACGACATCTTTGAATACTGTCGCAATTAGTAATACATTCAAGAAAGATTAGAACTCTATCACATACAGTAGGAGTCCAATGGGTGCCAGCACGTAGAGACCCAAGCATCTCCTCTTCCTTCAACAGACGGTTAAATATAGACTGGAAAAACGCATTCTCAACAGCGACTCCACTAGCTCCATTCATCTCTTGCACCAACTGTTGCAACGGCGTCCACAACGCAGACAAATTGGAAGGAACAAAGATACCCCTGGAAGCACCACGAACCATAGCCGTAACACGTGCCACATAAGCAGGTGTATATAACTGTCCACCTTCTAGCCTTGCTTTCACCTAAAACAGATTGGAAAAAAAATGTTTAAGAAAAAAGATACTTTCATTCACATAAAACACAATCTGGAAGAGAGGCTGCATTACCAAAGTCCCAAGGCGAGGCTCTAAAACGGATTGCACCAACTCAGAGCCAACCTGTAACTGACCAGCAAGCTCGGCTACAGAGATTTGGCTGCATTCTTGGAGCCTCTCGTTGATCTCTTCCGCGATCGAGTCCCAATAGCTTTGCGATATGATCTCTCCCTGAACGAGCATCAGCCCCGGATCACTCGAGACCACATCCTGCGCTTGCTTCTCCACGTGATACAAATCAACCCCGATCGTATCCGCCAGATCAATGACGGAGACTCGTCCCAGTTTACTGATCTCCGAAGCGATTTCATTCCTCAATTGCTCCTGCAGACGAATCCAATAGAACGTGTTCGTTTTTCGATTAAGTTCATCATCATGCAGCAACAATCAGGATTTATCATCGATGGAAAACGAAAATGGAAAAAGTGTAGTACCTGAGTGATGTATTCTTTACCGGTGACGGTGTGGAGGAGATCGAAGTCGATGACGCGAAGCTCCTGAAGCTTCTGAACCAATTCGACGACGTTTCGATCGGATAGCCTGACGCTTGACTTCACCTGCTGAGCGAACTCGAACTGTCGCTGCAATTCCAACAACTCTTCATCCATCTCTCCTCTCGATATAATCCACCGCCACGGCCTACTCTCAGATCAAAATGAATCGTAGGAGGATTTTTTTCCGTCAGTTACAAAATTGATTTCTAGTGTTCTTCTTCTCAGCGTGTTTACTAATTTAAACCGATGTTATTAATAACCGGACCGGTCCAAGCTAAAACATTTTTAAATTGATTGTAAGTTAACTGAACCAAAGAAGAAGCCCTAATATTTCTAAGGAACCTTCTTCTTTCTCTCCTCTGATTAAGTTCGTCGACGACGGTTTCTGGCTTTCTTTCACTGTTTTTTTTTTCTTCCAGCTACAGCTAATTTGAGGTGCAAATTTATCTGACTTTCACTGTTTTTTTCTTTCTTTTTGGATAGTGTTCTAGTTTCAGTTGATTTTGTTTCGATATTGTCTTTATCTGCGACATAAACTGTGTAGCTGAACGATAGAGCTGTTGTTTCTGTAAACAAAGAGCCTACACCAAATGTTGCTCAGAACGTTTCCAAAAACATAATTTTTTTTTTCTTATTTTTCAGTATCAGAATTCAGTAATTTGACAAGTTTAAATTAAGGACGAGAGACACTTAGTAAACCCCTTTTTGTTGTCTGTTAAACTATTGAAGCAATGGAGATTGACAGAGAGGATGGAAGAAGGCCGAATCAGCTGAGACCCCTTGCTTGTTCCCGTAACATCCTTCATCGTCCTCATGGCTCTGCTAGCTGGTCCCAAGGTAAACTTGTTTTCTTCAAAATTTTACTATCCTTTTAGAATGAGACTAATGGACTCAACTTTCTAATGGGTATTGCTGCTTCTCGTTTTCTTTATAATTTAGGGGATACAAAAGTTCTAGCTGCAGTGTATGGACCTAAACCTGGAACGAGGAAGAACGAGAACCCTGAGAAGGCTTGCTTTGAAGTCATATGGAAGCCTAAATCCGGCCAGATTGGTATATATAATATAAAGTGCTTTTAGTTTGATCATGTGTGGATGGATGTGTTGAAGTAGTGGTTCTTGCTTTCGCTGGATTGATTTTAGGAAAAGCCGAAAAGGAGTATGAGATGATACTAAAAAAGACAATACAGAGTATTTGTGTCTTGACAGTGAATCCAAATACCACCACCTCCGTGATCATTCAGGTCAGCAACCAACCCCATCTTAAATGCCCTTTTGCTCTCGTGTCTTGTAATAATCTCTCAACTTATCCTTTTTTGAGTTACATCTGATGTTTCAGTTATTTGCTTTGTTGTGCAGGTTGTACATGATGATGGCTCTGTATCCTTTTTTTTTTGTAATGCTCGGTAGCCATTTACTAATGTTGTTTAACTCCGCTATAAGAAGTTCATCCGAGTTGAGAATTTATATTAGATAGTAGTGAAAAATCTTGTAACTCCATAGAGCTAGGAAGGTGTATATAATTGTTGCATTGATTTAGAAGATAGCTTTGGTTTCCTTAATCCAGTTTTGTTTTTAGCTTCTTCCATGTGCCATAAACGCAGCATGTGCAGCTCTTGTAGACGCAGGAATACCTATGAAGCATCTCGCTGGTACATACTTTGACACTTTATGCTCTTCTCTAATTGACTGTGTACTTCTTCTAACAGCTTCATGCACATTTTTTTATTTTTCAGTTGCTATATGTTGTTGCCTGGCTGATAGTGGATATGTCGTACTCGATCCAAACAAGCTTGAAGAAAAGGTTTTTAATTTGCTTTCCCATTACTTATATATATTTTTTCTTTATGTGTATTTGGTTAAACTTACTTGGAACTACGATGGACAGAAAATGACGGCTTTCGCTTATCTAGTCTTTCCAAATACAACTCTCTCTGTTCTCCCGGAAATGGAAGGCGAGCCAGTAGAGCATGGGATCATTACATCAGTCACGCATGGAGTCATGTCAGGTAACTTGCTTATATCTTCTCATGAATATAATTCGCTATGCTACGAGACTTTGTTTCTCAACCACCGCATAATCTAATATATGATTCACTTTTGTTTTGTTTCAGTGGACGATTACTTCCTGTGTGTAGAGAACGGTCGTGCTGCCACGGCTAGTTTATCTGCATTTTTTAGGAAGAACTTCCAACAAACCCAAGGAGCATAGTGAATTCTGTTTAGAAGCACGAATCCATGTGCTTTCCCGTTATAATTTGAACGTTTTTGTTTTCCTTGTTGTAGCTTAATGGGAACTCCATGATCAATGTGTTTAATCAAATTTTTTTAAAACAAAACAAAAATTTCGTATGTCAACAGACGACCCTCTTGCCTTTAATACAATTATTATATATATATAAGTTCACTCATCATCATGGAGGGGCATACGACAACAATAAGTTCAAGGCGTTGCATTAGTGCTCTGGAGACGTTGAAGCATGAGTTGGTAGAGCGCAAAGCCACCATGGTGGCAACCTGGCATTCTTGATACCATTGTCTTCAGCTCCTCCTGATTGATCAGTATAAAAAGAGAAACTACACTTAATGCCGATGGGAACAAACACTTTAGAAAGTAAAAAAAATGATTGTTCTCTTTGTTTTTCTAGAATGTATGTTTTTTATGGAATCGGAGTAACTTCAACTAACCAAAGAGACAGTGTGGAGCTGTGTTGACTCAAACCCATCTTCAGCACTAGAATACAGTCTCGGAATGTCGTCCGAATGATGACTACACTTGATGAAGAAAAACATAGCTGGCCTCACATTCAATTCCCTCCGAGATATTCCAATAAAGAGAGGAGGGCTCTGCAAATTGGTATAAAAGATGGGATCAGATAGCATTCCAAATTAATCCTCACAAAAAAACAAAAAAAAAACAAACCCTTCTTCTGGCTTACAAGAGATGATGCTGGTATCCCAGTTTCTTCAACAACTTCACGAGTAATGCTGTCAAACATTTCTCGACTGACCTTCTTGTTTAAAACCTCTCCATCGTTTCCTAGCTGATGAGAATCAATTCCTACTGACATTGGCTGGAAAGTTTTAAAAAGTCATAAAAGTTAGAATCAGAGACACAATATGATTCCTATATATATATATATGCTTAAGTTACCTCTGGATGGCCACCGGGAAATACATAGTGACCTGGAAACTCACCGACGTTATCGCTCCGGCGTAACACAATAATCTTGTGGTCAGAAGTCTCGATAACAGCAGCATTACCCAATGGACTTGAGGTATGTCGACATCTTACACAGTCATCTGTAAGAGAGACAGAGAGAGAACAAAATCAAAAACTATATCTATTAGCGATAAACTAGACAATGATCACAAATATTTCTTTGGAGATTATTAGTGGTATCTGTGTGTAACCTTGTGATGTAACAAGGAACTTGTCCCACTGAGAGCTCAAATTCGTTCCGACAAAAGTCCTTCAAAAACAATGTCCAAGAAACCAAGAAATCGATAATTTATAGGTGTGGTCATATGCAAAAAAAAGAAAAAAGAGATAGTAATGAATGAGTAAACCTGTAATCTGTCAGGCCAAGGCGAAGGCAGACGTGTGGCACTTGGTTGGTACCACCATCACCATCTAAACATAATGACCCAAACTGAAAATTTTAACTAGGAGAGTAAGTAAGTAATCTTACTGAACAAAAAAAAAATCTATGTGAAAGTCCAAATATACAACGAATCTTTGATCATTCTCATCAATATGCTTACTCTGAACTTTTGGCCATTGAACAATGATGAGTTTCCCTGTGTTCTCTGCTCCCAAGCCTAAAATCGCAACAACAACAAATAAAAACATCACATCAAAACACTCATGGGACATGAGATCCGACCAGGAGTTTCTAGTTTCACGTAATTAAACAAGAAATGTAATATTTGCCATTACAAAATGAGATCCGACCAGAGTTTATGGTTCTCACCTGCGCAATAGAATCTTCAAGATCGTGGTCGGGATGTTCAATCCGATCATGAGATTTCGAGAAATCCACCGACACCTTTTAGCATTAAAACGACCAAAAACAGTTTGATAATGAAAACTATATTAAAAAAATAGCTTTGAGAGAGTATTCGATTAACAGAGATGAGAGGAAGGAAACCTGAGACAGAGAGAGGCCAGAAGGACATGAGAGGAGAAGCTGGTATCGTGACCCTTCAGACATCATTACTTCTGCTACTTTCGCCATGGGAGAAACTCCTGCTACAGTGGACCCGCGACAAAGCGGATATGGTAGAAAGTGCACCTTTGACGTCGACAGATTCGGGGTCCAGTGAATAGGGCCGAGAGAACTTAACATTTGAGGCACTATGGATCATTATGGACCCAAGTGGTTTAGAAATGGGCCGAAGCTTAATCCTTTCTCCTTTTGCTAAATTCTATCTTTTTCTTCCAAAGAATATTATATTTTTGTATGTAAATGTGTCACAATGTACATTCAGTTAAACTTTAAACCACCAAATTATTTAACTAGCATTAGATAATAGGGCAATTGGTCAGCTACCCATAATGAAAGTCTATATTTGCATAGTATCTATGGAGTGACATAAATAGATAAAGGCATACATTTGATGTTGGATTTGGACGATAAAGCCCTTAGCATCTGATCCAAAAGATCCCCGACAAGTACAAACTTCAGAGACATATCTGATTTACTGTCAGATGGTAGGTTACTGTAGCGGCGGCATAGGTTTGCTATTAGATCAGCTTAGAGCCACTTGTTTTCAATAGTTTTTGTGAATCAATCTTTTTTTTTGAAACAGCTAATATCTTTTTTCCAACAAATAATATCATTGTTAAAAACATTAAAATATTCATATAAACAAATGATTTATGTCCATTTCATATGGTCGACAAAATATTTATTCAGGTTTAATGAACCATATTTCTCAAGAAAGAAAAACAAAATACATTAACAAACCATGTAGCGACTAATAATTCATGTAGCATCTAGAGATAACTATTTCGTAACATCACGGCAGCCATTAACAAACCATATAACCACTAACAAACTAGGTAGCGACTAACAATCCATGTAACGATTAATAATTAAGTTATTAACATGATACAAAATTTGTTAACAAGAAATACTATTTTTTACATGCTAAGAATTTTGTTACCAAGGTATATTTATTTATAAAGCTTTAAACAAGTAATTAACTCAATAATAAATTATACAATTTAGTATTATTTATCAATTTAATACATTATTTAATGGAGTAAACATAAAGTTAACCAACTAATACTAAAATTAACAAGCAAAAAAAAATTACCATGTTATAAAACAAGTTAGCATATTAACAATGATAGTGTCGTATAAAAAAATATATTTACTTTTATATATATTTTTAACATGCTAACATAAATGTTATTTTGAGAATACAAACAATGATACATATCAAAACAAAATTACTTGAAAATTCCTATAATTACACATAAGGGCTAAATTGCACAAATAAAGATCTCGTATCAAATAAATGAGGTTATATCTGCAAATTTAAAAGTGTTGGGGTCAAATGGAAAAAGGCAAAATTTGAGGATATACATGTAATAAACCCAAAATAAGCCATTGTTGATCATCAAGCTTTTTGAGCAACTCTACGGTGAGGCTGATTTGGACGACGACGAAGGCTGAGAACACGACGGAGTGAGCAAGGACGTGGCCTGAGCTTGACCGCAAAAACCAGGTAGTGAAGCTTAAGTCGTCGACGCGGACGAACGATGCGGACAAGTGTTGCCTACGGGTGAAGAAGAATCCTTAAATAGAGAATTGTTTCATCTAAGAAAATCAACACTATAATGTTTTTAAAATCAATAGGTCCTAAAGAGAAGAAAAGTTTGGAAAACAACGAGATTACGAAAGAAAAGAGAGAGGTGAAATATTGGATAAGAGAAGAGAGAGGTAGTAGGGAGTTAGATGAGACCTGACACAGCTAGTTGTAGGACTGTGAAGTCTGTGGTTCCACAGTGACGTCTGAGAGAGTTGTCTCTAGTCTTGCATGTAAGCGAGTAAGGGTGTTTTCGGAATGAGAAAATGAGTTTCCTTAGCAATGGTAAATGCCAAATTGAGACCCTTAATTAGGGTATAGAAGCCAATTTTCTCTTAGATAATCAAATTATCTTTTTTAGGTCAACATCAGGTTAGATTTTGTATCACAAAAAACTTTTAATGTGACTTGCTTATCAGGTGACGTGTTAGTTTTTTAAGAAAAATATCTATTTTATTAAAGTAGAAGTACTTTAAGCTTTTGTTTGGTAACAGGGATAGGAGTCATTAAGAAAATTAAATTTTGTTTGGTAACAAAGATAGTAGAGAATTTTGTATTTTTCTTATTTAAATGATAGATTTAAGTATTTAATGTTTTTTCCTAATTTAAATAATAGATTTCTTTAATAGAATGAATCTTAACCAAAATAAATTTGGGTCAATTAGGGGAATGGGCAACTTTTAAGTTTGAATTAGGAAAATGGGTCACCTCAAGTTTATATTAGGCAATTGGGCAACCTAGTAGAGAGAGAATAAATTTATGACATTTTTAACCTTTTTGCCTATTAAACTTGGCAAGTTGGAAAAGTAAATTCGTGGGACCCAAAATCCACTTTGCCTATAAAAAATAATTTTTTTTCCCACTAACTTTTAACAACTGACTTTTGTGGACCCCATAAATATTTTTTATTCATTAAACTTGTGTACCAAATTTAATATTTAAAGATCAATTATGAGCAACTACTTTTAATATAATACATGTTTTTCATATATAAAGTCAACATAAAATCTATACGAATTAATATAAAATCGATGTAAGCTCTAAAATTTATGAAATTTACCCAATAAATTATATATTTTGACCCATAAAAGAAACTTTCATATTTATGAAATCTACCCAAATAAATGATAATTCATAAAATTATGTAAATTTATGGATAATTATCATAAATCTGAGTAAATTTAATAAATTTGGAAACCTTCATAGATCCTTCATTTTTTACCAAAATGGTAGGAAAATAAATTTGTCTACACTTACTTTTAATATATTTGGGTAAATTTAATAAATTTGGAAACTTACGTGAATCTTACATTTTTTGGTCAAAATTGATCTCACATTTTTTGTTTTTGCCAAAAATAAAAACACTCACGAAATGCTATATTTTTCCCAAAAATAAAATGACAAATTGGGATCTGGCAGCAAAGTGCATTCGTTATAATTTTTATGTTTATAAAATGACAAAAATTGTTAATGAAATGACAAATTTGTTAATAAAATGACAAACCCTACACCTTTCACGATGAAGTGATCTTATAGCTTTAATTTTCAATGATCATATCTACTTGCTAGAACTAATATAATCACATATTGAGTACAACCTGCAGATTTCCAATCATCCCAAGTTCTTGATTAGTCATAGGTAGAACCGTGCTTATAGTCTATTGAAAAAGATATCCGGTATAGTGCTATTACACTCTAAATAGGATAATTTGGTGCCCTCATGTCAAGTATCTAGTGATTTTTATGTCTTAAGAAGTTAAGATTCAACCTGAGTTTGACCAAATTCTCTCGCATAAATTTTTTATCTTAAATATTTAAAATCATCAACAAAACACTAAACCTAAAATCCTAAACTCTAAACCATGAATCCTAAACCCCGAACCCTTGGGTAAATCCGGAATCCTTGGGTAAATCTGGAATCCAAATAAATTATACATCTTGACCCATAAAAGAAACTTTCATATTTATGAAATTTACCCAAAACCCTAAATCCTAAATCCTGAACCCTAAACCCTAAATCCTAAACCCTAAACCATTAATCCTAAACCCGGAACTCTTGGGTTAATCCGGAACCTTTGGGTAAATCCGGAATCCGAATAAATTATACATTTTGACGGACAAGACTTGGGTTCACCCCCTATGGTGAATCTTTAAGTTCACCACCTATCTAATAACCAACCAAAGTGCCAACTAGATTAATGCTAAAATAATTAAAAACATAAATAATATCCATTTTAATAATGTTAATATCACTATCTAATCCCTAAAATCAAACTCTATACCCTAAATCCAAATTCTAAACCCTAAATTCCAAATTATAAACCCAAACTCTATACCCTAAACCCAAATCTTAAACCCTAAATCCAAACCATAAATCATAAACAAAAAAAACTAAGCTTTAAACCCAAAACTATACCCTAAACTCAAATCCTAGACACTAAACCCAAATCTTAGACTCTAAACCCAAACCATAAACCCTAAACCCAAACCGTAGACCCTAAACCCAAACCCTAGACCGTAACCCAAACCATGAACTCTAAATCTAAACTTTAATTTTTAACCTTAAATTTAAAAAGAACAACAGATCAATATTAGTCCAAATATTTAGGGTATAAGATTTGGGTTTAGTATTTACGTTTTGGGTTTAGAGTCTAGAATTTGAGTTTAGGGTATAGGTTTGGGTTTAGTGTTCAGGGTTTTGGGTTTATGATTTATGGTTTGGGTTTAGGGTTTAAGATTTGGGTTTAGGGTATAGAATTTGGGTTTATAATTTAGAATTTAAGGTTTAGAATTTGGATTTAGGGTATAGAATTTGAATTTAAGGATTAGATAGTGACATTAGTATTATTAAAATTGACACTATTTTTTTTAAATTATTTTAGTTTTTGAAAAATTATTTAATATTTTTAAATCATTAATCTAGTTGGCACTTTGATTAGTTATTAGAGAGGTGATGAATTTAAAGGTTCACCATAGGGGGTGAACCCAAGTCTTGTCCCATTTTGACCCATAAAAGAAACTTTCATATTTATGAAATTTACCCAAATAAATGATAAATTATTCATAAAATTATATAAATTTATGAGTAATTTTCATAAATCTGGGTAAATTTAATAAACTTGGAAACCTACATAGATCTTTCATTTTTTGTCAAAATGGTAGGAAGTACAATTTGTCTACATTTATCTTAAATATTAAAAATCATCAACAAAACACTAAACCTAAAATCATAAACTCTAAACCTTGAATCCTAAATCCGGAATCCTTGGGTAAATCCAGAACCATTGGGTAATCCAGAATCCGAAACAATCTGGAACCCTTGGATAAATCCGGAACCCTATGCCTAACGTTTAATACAATCTAATTCACTATAACTCAAGAAATAAGTATACGTATACATAAGATGTACGAATATCTAAGGTGTACGAATATATAAGGTGTACGTATACATAAGTATACATAAGGTGTACGAATACCTTAGGTGTACAAATACCTAAGGTGTACGAATACCTAAGGTATATAGAAGGTGTACGAATACATAAGGTGTACGAATACATAAGGTGTACGAATATCAACATAACCCATCTAATACTTAAGATGTACAAATACATAAGATGTACATATACATAAGTATACATAAGGTGTACAAATACATAAAATATACGAATACCAACATAACCCATCGAATACTTAAGGTGTACGAATACACAAGTATATGTATACATAAGTATACATATATTTAAGGTATACGAATACATCGGTGTACGAATACATAACATCTATGAATACCTTTTGTTTATATCCCTTATTGCATTAGAGAGTTTAAATACATATTAAGTATAAAATTTAAATACATCTACGAATACAACGAGAGCACAGTGCTCTCCAAAATAATTATACGTTAATTATTTAGAACTCACATTTTACTCTATATAAAATTTAAATATTTTGCTAATAACCTATTGGTATTATAATCTAAAATTTTGTCAATCTCATTATAGATGATCTAATTAACTAAAAGGTGGTAAAAACAATGAAATAATTTATAACAACATTTTATTTGTAAAAGCTGATATACCAAAAATTTTTCATTAAATTCAATAAAATAAATTAACATATTAGTTTAATTGTGTTTTCATATATGTGAAGCACATTCATTTAGACAATATATTTTTTCATATAAAATTTAAGATTGTTTAGAAATGAAATGTTGAAATAAATAAGTGAAATACATCTTATAATAAAAAAACTAAACAATTAAATATTTTTTATAATAAAAAGCTAAACAATTAAAAAACTCAACAATTAAAGATTAAACAATAAATAATTGACATTAAAGACATCTAAAATGAAATATAATGAAAGATTTCTTTAAACAAAATACATCATATTTTTATTATGAAATATATAATACAGTTACAAAAAAAAATCAATAAAATCGAAATAAAATCTAGATAATTTTTCAATAGAAAAAAGACATTTTCTATTAATTGTTTAGTTTTTCTCAATAAAATCACAGCCATGAAAACTAGAATTTTAGATGGATATAAGATGTTTTAATAGAAAATAGACATTATATTATCTTGTATTATTCAAAGATTTTTTAAAAACTAAATTATTAAAAGATAATGAAATATAATTTAAACAATTAAAAGATAATGAAATATTTTTTTAAACCAAACAATTAAGAGAATGTAATATGTAATCCAGTTACAATAAATTTCAATAAAATCGAAATCTAACCTAGATAATTTTTCCCATTAGATTACTTTTAAGAAATTAATTTTTAAATTTTAATAAACATTTTTAGTATTTATAATTTTAATAATTAATAAATGATATATAGTATTTTTTATGATATTAAGCATTCATTTTAATCATTTTTAGTGTATAAATATTACATTTAGGTGTCATATGTATAAATTTCATAAACAGGGGCTTGGAGTGTACATGAGCGTAATGGTTTCTTATTCTTCAGTTAAAGAAAAAATGATTTTTCTTCTTCAGTTAATTTAACGGTAAAGGTGGTGGTGTAGAAAAGAATGAGAGAGAAGAAGAAGATGAGAGGAAAAGAAGGAGAGGGAGATGATTTTCGTAGATGATGGTTGGTGGTGTGGAAAAGAAAGAGAGAGAAAAAGAAGGAAAGAGAAAAAGAATGAGAGAGGTGGTGTGACAACTTAAAGAATGAGAGAGATGATGTGACAAATTTTATTTTAGATATATTTTAATTGAAATGGCAAAGATGTAAATAATGAATCTGACAAAGGTCCCAAAGGATATTTAGACATAAGTTTACATGGGCAAATGCAAAAAGTTGCCCAATTGGCTAATTTAAACTTGAGGTCGCCCAATTCCTTAATTTCAAACTTGCGATTTGCCCAATTTGCCAATTTTTTCAATAAATTTCCTAATAGATTTTTTGTTAACATTTAATATTTTTCAATATTTATTAATAAAAATAATAAAATAAAAATCACACATCAAAATCAATTTATATATCATATAGATAAAATATAAAATATTTTATTTATAAATTGTTAGTATAACACTTTTATAATATAAGTCCAATTAGTTATAAATATTAGATTTTTATATGATACACTGTGATATAATAGACGATTAAAATCACATAATATAATTATTTAAAGTAATATATAAAATTTTTGTTTTAAAATGTTATACTAACAATTATGTAATACATATTAATTTACACACACACATATACATATATATATATATATATATATATTATCATTAGAACAAAGAAAAAAATTGAAGTGAAAGCAAATATTTATACGGCCACGGGTCAAACTATAGAAATAAACAACAATGGCGTAAGATTTTTTTTTTTAACAAATTTATTTTAATTTCAAATATGTTTATATATTTTATGTATTTATAAATTATTTTATTTGTTATTAAGAATGATAAGATTTTGGAAATGGAAAAAATTATGACCCATCTCTATATTATTTTAATTAGGAATTTAAAATTTATATCAAAATATTTTTTAAAAATTTTAATTTTTATTATAACTACAAATGTTAATTTTCAATCTAAATTTATGTTTAAATATTACAAATATATCATTTATAAATAAAAAAAAAACTAAAAACATAAAATAAATATCCGCCCGGTTGGGCGGGTCAAGATCTAGTTATATATTAAAACAGAAGTCATAACTTCTTTCATGTGTGATTTTTTTTTAATTTGGATCATCTTTTAGTTTTTATTAAATGTATTTTATTATGACTAATAATATATAGAATCTTTAAGTACTTTAATCATAGTTTCTTTTGATATCTTTTCATTTTAAATACAAATATATATTTTAAAAATTCTAACAAATCTTTTTAAAAGATTTTAACAAGATTTTAATTTTCAAACATTATATGTAAATATTTTTAGTAATTTCGAAATTAGTTATGAATTATTATTATACATAAATATATTCTATATAATTAAAATATAAATTTAGTCATATTTTATCTATTGTATAATCATAATCAATAATTGTAAGAGAAAATTATTATACCGAGGTAAATATGATAAATTATATTAAATTGTTAAATTTTTATATTTTATTTTCTTAAGTATTTATGTTCAAAATATAATACATTGGTAAACGGGTTAACATTAGAAACTATATAATACATATATACAAATAAACATGTATTTCATTAAATCTAATATTATAAAATATTTTAAATCATGATATCTTTTCATTTTAAATATGAATATTTTATTTAAAATCTGTTGAAAAATATTTTAAACATATCTTAATTTTCAAAAAAAATATGTAAATATTTCAACTAATTTTTTAATTAGCAATGAAGTATTATTATACACTAATATATATTCAGTTATCAATTATAATGAAAAAAAAAACTATTTTATTTTGTCTATTTCATAATAATAATCCTATATATTAAAACAGAAGTCACAATCTTAATTCATGTGTGATTTTTTTTTAAATGGACCCTCATTAGAAATCAATTATCATTCATTTAATATATCACTTCTAATATAACCATCTTCTCCTACAAAACATGATTGGTTAACAAATCGATATTTGATTCTTTATTATTATTTAATTCATTATTAAATGTAATCCTATTATTCTAATTCTGAATATTTGATTTTTTTACCTTACCATCAATCCAAATATTTATGTATATAAAATGAAAATCAACACTCACACGGTTGTGTGGATCAAAATCTAGTTATTATTTAATTAATAAGAACTGTTAAAACAAAACAAAATGGGGAAAATAAATTGAAATTAGAAAAATATTTCAAAAGTTCACTTTAAAAAAAAATCAAAATATTTTTATTTAAAATTTAGAATAAATAAATAATTTAAAAACAAACAAAAATATAGAGTTTTTCAACAATAACCTATTTTTTAAGCAAAAAAAAATACTTCTTTTTACCATTTTCAACCTAAAAGATCAACTATTTCACAAAAATGTCATTACTCTTCTGAAATCAGTTATGTTCAAAACATCTTCATCTTCATCTTCATGACTTATTAGGAAACTGTCATTGTCATCAATATTATTAACAAACCAAACTCTTAATGCATTTGAAATAGTTTTCTACATCAGATTATCTCATTTTTTTCACTTCCCTTTTTATGTTATATATCTGAATTTTATTGAATTTGGAGTGTACTTTTGCATTCAAAATCATATTTTGGATTATTTTTGGCAAATCTTCCAATTAACTCAATAAATACTAGACTTAGCCAACATAGTTTTTTTTAGTGTTTCAAAAAAGTGTTTAAAAAAAAAGCCAACATAATTTTTACAAATTTTTAATAAAATTGAAATTTTATAAACTATTTGAAATTATGACGCTACATATGAATACATGTTTAAAAATTATTAGACATATATATTTTCACACAACCAAACACTGAAATTGTTTTGGACATACAAACAAAAGATGTAGATTGGCCTCGCATGACTTCAATTCAACTGATAAAATATCTCAAATTTTGTCACGAGATCTCTCTCACGAGTGACATTATTGTGAAACAACAACAACAACAAAAACAAAAGAAACAAAAGAGGTAGCTTGTTTGGGTGGTCTCATCATAAGCCCAAATTAGATGTAGTTTTTGTTTTCTAGAAGGCCATGATCTCAACTTCAACTTTGGTTCTATCTTCAATTGAAAATAGGATTGCTGATATTTTCATCATAGGAAACATTTTCCCATTTGTTAAAAGGTGGAGCAACGAAAACGTCTATTCCAAAAACACATTCACCACCTCCTGAAATGTATCCAAATGGTGCCGCCGGCGCCATGAACCAGGCTGTCGGTAGAAACTGTTTCACTCCCCGCTTCGTCTCGAAAGAATGAAACATGATCGGTTCAAGTTCTACAAAAAATACAAACACTATGTTTAGATTTACTCTCTGTGTTGGAACTATATAAACTCCGCAATAATCAAAGATAATTGCGTTTCATGTGTATCTTCTCTGCTCTGGACCATTACATTTTGCACACATATATAGTAATATAACCACTAGGCTAAGACATTCTCTATATATTGATAGTCCCTCAATAAATATCGCATCATTAAAGTAGTAAGTATTAGAAAGAAAACAAAAGTTTTTAGTATATTTCTATGTTTATTTGTTTTGTAAACAACATTCACTATGCAATCGATAACGTAGTGACACTGATACAAATAACTAAGCTATATGAATAATGGATCCCCTTTCGTACTTACCTTGGTAGTAATAATACTTGTTGTGTATATAATTGTAGACGAAGAACTTTATCTCCGCATACACGGCCTGTGAATCGGTGATGCCGGAGTCATCAATTCTTGCATAAAGAGAAACAAATGAGGCCGAGGTGTAGTCTTTATCCCCACCCCTTGGGTAGATCAGGAACGTCCTTTTAACATTCGTTAAAACCAAAATAGGTCATAATTAAAAACACATGTAAGCTACCAAATTAATTGAACTTGATGAGAGTGAATTTACCAATTGAATTCGCCAGCGGTGAAAGGATGGGACTCGAAGTATCCATCCTTGACTAGATCCATCATGGTTGTGAAAGACTGGAACTTGACGCTATAAGATGATGGAGGACTGTTTCGCCATAACGTTATCACTCCTTGTGTTAGATTAAGCTTCTCGTTTTTCTGTGACCCTTTAGTAACAAAAGAAACATAGCCCAGTTAAATAATTAATCTCAGGAAGTGTCACTAGAATCAGTTTTGAATTCTTCACTATTTGCTGCCATTTAAGGCATCCACAGTGGCCAGCAAAAGAAAGTGAACTCGTAATGAATGTCATTACTGAGGTTGTCTACAATTCGTAATCACAACGGAGTCGTTACTCCTACCTTTGTATATAGCAGGTTCCTGTGCCTAAATAGAAAACCAGAAGGAAAAAAAAAACACAAAAGAGTCAAACACTGATCAAATATGAGTCCATAAAATATCACCGAGAATCACATTCTACATGTATATATTTGATACATTTGAAAAGACGACTTAATAAGTTCTTTAACACCCCCTCCCTCTGAACATGGCTCAACAATAATGCAATAATTATCGAAAGATACAACGATTATCATTATACCAGGAATCATCTATCCATAAAACACCACAAACAAATAATCAAGACTTTCATGAATGATCAAATGTTATATTTTTTACATCAGTCCAATGTTATTTAACAGTTAATAATAAATTTCCACGATTACTGAACAAATGGTATCCGATTCTGGAATGAACATATTCATTAGACTTTTTTTCAAAAAAAAAAAACATATTCATTAGACTTTTTGGTTAAATTCAATTATAAAAATCAAATACATGTTTGAGAAACTTATCAGGAAATGCCTCTAAGTAAGGGCATGTACAGAGTGAATATCCGGAATTTTCAAGATATTTGTGATCCGATGTGTTCCGTACGAATAATTGATTTTTCGATCTGATCCGATCCATAATCTTCCGGATATTCAGTATTACAGATATCCAAAAAAATCAGTATATTTTACTGGATATCCGATTCGATCCGTCGATACGGTAAAAAAAAAAAAATCTGAAAGTATTAAAAGAAAAAAAAACTTTTAATATAAAATAATAATATTACATTACAAATTATTTAAAAACTACATACTTTTAAAAATTTAATGACCAAATAATTAATTTATTGGATAAAATAACTAAAAATATATATAGAGATATAAATTATATATAATTTTATATATACATGTATATGCATATGTATATTACGGATCAGATCGGATATCCATTTTCTAAAAAATGAATATTTGTGATTTGCTCTTTATTTGACGGATATTGAAATTCAGTATTTGTTTCGATTCGTAAAATTATGGATATTCGGATGTTTGGATCGAATCGTAACGAATAACGGATCGAATCAAATTTTACGGATATTTTGTCCACCCCTACCTCTAAGAGAGAACACGTCAACCCTACGACAAAGAGACAGACGGATCATGACAAAACTTATAGGAACTAGAAGCTGAAAGGAAGTTGTCATAACCTGATGTCGAAAGCTTAAAGAATAGGGATCGCTAAGGAAGAGGCCTATCTTGGAATTCACTGCCACTGCCAAGAACACGACAACCAAAGCTACCAAAGGCCATCGCCATCCAAGTGATCTCTTCCCTCTCGTCTCTACTTCTATGTTTGCACTTGTTTCCATGATAAATCAAATCCTTCACAAGACAAACACTCAAGATATTCTCTAAAACATATTTTGTTCCTGATATTAATACAAGTCGCGGGCTGGTTTAAATTTTATTTAATACGACTTTTGTTTTTAGTCGTGTCTTACTTTTTAGTTTTTATGACTTTGGCGCCCTTTGAAGCATTCTTAAAATGAAGTCTTTTATTAATCAATAGATTTGGTCTTAGGTCTTCAGATAAAAACATCTTGCCGTCTTAGGCTTCTCATCTTCGTTGGCTAAACGTCACTCCTGCCTTGGCTCAATTTGAATCGACCAATCAATTTGTAATAGTGACAAATCTAAGGAAATTCTTTATATGTTTTTTTTTATTCTTTATATGTTTATTTGACTTAGACAACAGAAAGTTGAGAGTAGGATTCGATGGATCAGCCAGTGTATCACAAATTTTGTTAGAAATCGGCAACGGACCTATATATCCCCTTATTATTAAAGGAGAAACATTTTGCATTAAATGTGTTCACATTAATATTGACACGTGGCGGCCTCATAAAGCTTTTAAAACAAAGACGGTGACATGGCGACGTTAGAGGACTTCTCAAAATTTTTATTGTGTTTAAAAGACAAAGTTTCCTTATTTACGTTTACTAATCGGACACAAACTTTTCAGAAGTAAATCGATTACGAGTTGTTCATAAAAGCTTCACGAGTTGATGAATATCGAAGGAGAGCAGTTAAATTTAGATATTGATTGTCAACTGTTAAGAAAAAAATGAAACTAAGACTCTTAAACCAGATACGAAGAGGATGTGCTGTTAAGCAAGACGTTTATTAGTTGCTACGACTTCTAAACGAGATGTGGTTGCTAAGAATCCTAAACCAGACACGAAGAGGATCAGTTGTTGAGCAAGAGGTTGATGACTTGCGAGGTTGATAATCTATCAATAGAACATAGAATATCGTAAGCCTGTCGGTATCAAGTTGATATCGTTTATTACTCTAGGGTTCTTACTTTGTGTTGTACTCTGTTTTTGTTTCTCTGTTTATTTTTTCCTCTGTTTCTTTGTACTATGATTAATTTTCTTCTGTTTCCATAATTTTAATTTAAGTTTAAATTTAACCCGTGCTTGACGAAACCGAAAAACTCATTGACTGGATTCATGTTCAGACAATTGAACTTGTGTTCTGATATAAAAATGTTTCCGTTTTGTAGATTGTGTTGTTTCCACGAAGAACATGGTTATATGGGCCAATGTAAAAGTATTTATTCTCATTTACAAAATATTTTCCTACGGACAGTGTGATACTTGTGTGGTTTTTTAATAATCTCAAATAATTTGTCAAAACATTTTCGCAAGGACGTTAATAATGTTCATAAAGACTTCATGACTTGATGAGTAGTTTAGGATGAGGAGTTTGGTCTGTTTCATGCACGTACATTTTATGAGTTTGGTCTGTTTCAATTACTAAAAAGCGTTTGCACGTACATTTTTGTTAATTGGTGCGTTTGGTCTGTTTTACTAAAAAGCTCATGCACGCACTTAAGGAAATTAGGGATTGCAGAGCCTTTTACAGAGGCTTTTGTTTTCATTTGGTGTATTTTTTGACTATATTGCAACTGTCTTTTACAAACGTTTTGAGTTATGGTTTATAACCGATTAAACTGAACAAAATTGATCCAAAGTAAAAACATGTAAATTTGTATATATTTATAACGACGCATGAATATCTATTTGTTATATAAGTTGAACTATAATTATACAGTAATTTGTAAATCACTTGAATCAATTGAACTATAATTAAGTAACAATTCAATGCAATTGAGACTTTTTATTTTCATAGTCTTTTTTTTTTGCTTTTTTTTTAACATTGCCTAAATTGAAATAAAGATTATAAATTTGATGTACAAAACCGATTAGTTGAAGTTGTTTACAACTTTTTTTTTATCTTTAAACAAACGGAGGTGTGTTCAATTGAAAACATATTAATTTGATGAACACTTAATATGGAAGACTAGAAAAACTTTTCTTTGTGCTTGTGTTATGTTTTTTCTTTTTCAAAATTTAGAGTTTTGATACTAATTTTAGATTTGATAATTTTATTAGATGATAAAAGATTTTTTTATTCTTTTATTTAAATATATAATATTTTTTTAATAAATGACTTTTGGACAACATGACTCTTAAATTTGTATAATATATAATATGATCTCAAACTAAATCATTATGTTTTTGGTATAAAACCGAACAAACTGAAAACCGAAGGTATATAAACAAAATTGAACCAAAGTAAATATGGATTTAGAATAGTAGTTATATTTTACTAACCCAAAATACCAAAAATACCAAACCGAAACCAATCCGATATCCGGATTGAATATCCCTAATTCAAATAAAACCGAATTATTGTTTCATTCTCCCAAAATATAATTAAGATAATAATTTTATCACCAAATTAATGATATGATGATATGATATGATATTTACGATAGAAGCATTTGTGATTGTTCCACTAGATATAATTACTATTTTCTTTTCTTTCCTTAAATAAAACCTACGAAATTACCATAAATGACTAATATATATATGACAATTAATGTTTCTAATAATAAATATTTGATAACAATTTATATCTCCTCCATCATTTTTTGTTTAATTTTATATTATTAAAATAAATTAAACAATCGAATTAGCTATAAAATTAAAATTTAGATTTTTCGTATATGTTATATTTTGAATTTTAAAAATGACAATAAATGACTAAAACTATTAAACTATTATGTTCAAAATTAATGATCAATGGTTTAACACTTTTATTATAAAAAGATACACATGATTTTAAAACCATATGAATAAAAAGTATCATTTAATAATAAAACAAATATATATATATATAGATTAAACTATATACCATATAAGATTACATAAATATTTTAATTTCAAAACTTTCAATGAATTTTCAAGAACATTTATAAATTATAAACTTATTAATTTTTCACATTAAAATTTTTTTATCAATAATTTAAATATTTTGTTATAAAACAATATGAGTGATCATAGAACCGTATGATTGTGAAGTTTCATTTAATAAATAACTATATAAAATGTAATATATAAAACATATTATTCTTAGAAAAGTAAATTGGTCCATCTTAACTTATATTACACTTTTTATTAAACTAACTATCGAATTAATAAATAATGTACAAAAACAATCTCGCACTTTCCTTAAATAAAAGCTATGAAATTACCTAATATGATTAACGTATATATGAAAATTAATTATTATGAATAATGAATATTTGATAGCAATTTTTGTATCTTAGTTTTTATTTTATATTATTAAAAGATATTTAAAATCACATTAACTATATCATAAAAACATTTAGATTTTTTCTTATATGTTAAATTTTGAATTTTTCAAAATGTTTATAAGTTATTAGAAATTTGAAGATCTTACTTTGAAAATTTTGTGATCAATTGCTTAATTTGTTTTGTTATAATAAGATACAAATAATTATAAAATTGTATTAACATGAATTTTTATTTAATAACTATTCAAATTAAATAATATATATAACGATTTAAAACAACAAAATTGGTTGCATCAATTTTATTCGTCCAGTTGAAACCTTTCAAAACTATGTAAAAGACTAAAGTCAAAGTAATTCAATTTTGAAAATAATAAGATGGTGGTTCTAAAATCATTAAAATAGTTCTCAATGATGTGAAAGTTAAATATTAAAAAAATTGTAGAACATGTTTTTGTAAAAAAAAATGATTTATTGACCACATTACAGTTTTATAGATATAAACATTGTGATAAAAAATTTAAGCTCAAATTGATGAGACTCATCATAAATTCAAAAAAGATTTCGGTCCACAATTATAATTACAAATGTTCAGCCCAACATATCTTCTATATATATATATATATATATATATATATATATTAAAGGAGAAACATTCTAAAAAATTTATTCACACTATAATGGAATGTAGCAGTCTCACAATGATTTAAGAATGCACATTCACACTCTAATAAATGTTTTCACACTCTACATAAATATGTTCAAAGTATGTATTTTATGTTTTGTTTTTAATATAAAATTCACATGTAAGATTCCAAAAAATATGAATTTAAAATCTAATTCTACAATAGGATATTAAGATATGATAAAAAACAATACAAAACCAACTAATATCCAAATTAGGGTTGTTCAATATACTAAAACCGAAGAGTATCGAACTTAACATAAATAGATAATATGGTTTTGTTTTGGTATATACCATCGTAACCAAATGGATGTAATTTTATAAAAACCGTAGGATTTGGATATGGTTTGATTTATAACTGATTAAACTGAAACATTAAATATATATATATATATATATATATATATATATATTTATAACGGCGCATGAATATCTATTTGTTATATGAGTTGAACCATAATTATAATTTGTAAATCACTTGAATCACTTGAATTATAACTAAGTAACAATTTACTGCAACTAAGGCTTCTTATTTTCTTCTTTCTTTTTCGATATTTTTGCTTTATTTTAACAATAACTAAATTGAAGTAAATATTATAAATTTGATCAACAATTAGTTGAAATTTCTTTACAACTTTTTTTTTATCTTTAAACAAACAGAGTTGTGTTCAATCGAAGACATATTAATTTGATGAACACTAAATATGGAAGAATATAAAAGCTTTTATTTCATGCTTCTGTTTTTTCTTTTATTTTTATTTTCAAAATTTAGAGTTTTGATATTAATTCTAGATTTGATTATTTTATTAGATGATAGAAGCAACTTTTTGTTTTTATTATTTTATTTAGATATATAATATTTTTTAATAAATAACGTTTTGACAACATGACTCTAAAATTCGTATAATGTATAATATGATCTCAAACTAAATAATTATCTTTTTGTTATAAAACCGAATAAACTGAAAAGCGACGGTATATAAGCCAAATCGAACCGAAGTAAATATGGATTTAGAATAGTAGTTATATTTTACTAACCGAAATAAAGAAAAAAATGGACGGAACCTAAACCAACCCGATATCCGGATTGAACACTCCTAATCTAAATGAAACCAAACTATTATTTCATTCTCTAAAACATAATAAAAATAACAACTTCATCCCGCGTAAGGCGCGGGTCTTATCCTAGTAACTTTAATATAATGAACTCCCAACATAATTTTTTACACAACCGTTGTAACCAATCTACCATAAACACAGTTTATCTCTAGCGGCAATAGATCCTTCTTGTTTGCACAAAAAGTAGAAAACAGAAACAGGAAAGTCAAATAAAATAGCATGCATTAAACGTTCTACAAATAGAATGATTGTACCTTACTTATGTGACTTATTGACAAACATAAAAGCAAATGACTTTAAATCTCAACCTGAATCCTACTTCGGAGATCCAAACCGCTTAGTTATGTTAGTTAGATGCATCAGAGTCAAGTGTGGATCATCAGTACTTTTGGTAATTAGTCATTGTTTAAGCATATCAGACCATAAAAAAATTAAATATATTTGTTCTTCATGAGTTTATCTTTAGAGGATTAGCTTCTTCGCCTAGGGGTTTTTCTGATTTCTTCTTCACAAAGTTTTGCGCACATAAAGACCTGAAAACAACTACGTGCACAAGTGAATAGGTTCAGATTCACAACAAGGTCTAAGACAGAAAATGAAGTAAAGAGGCTTGGTAAGGTTACAGTCTACAATCACAAAATACCTGCAGGATACGAACAGCGAATTCAGGTACTGAAAAGAGTATACTCCGTGCTCTTTATCGTGAAACAAGCTTGACCACAAACCTCTCACCACATACACTCTGTGATATAGTAGATTGAAGACAACAATACCTTGTAATCCTTCTCGACATCCACGCCAAGATAGTCAAAACCATGATTAAAACCACAGCAGCACCACGAAGACACCAAGTTTTTTGGTTGTTTGTTGCAGAGAAGATTGTGTGTTACAATCATCTAAACAAGTTCATGTTTACTCGTTTGTCATATACATTAACTATCAAGATACAGTTATTTGGTTTTAGACATAACAACTTGTGTGAATATTCTGTTTCAGCTACTGTAATTAATCAGTACGATTGAGTTTTCATGAAATAGCAGTCTCTTGACCAAGAATTTAAGTACAACTGACACTTATATTATATAGTCTTGACTCTTGTCAAGCTTTTGTGAAAATCAATTAATTCACTGCAAGTGAAACATATGTGCTTCTTACAATAAGCATTTTACTGCATAATAACAAATTATGAAACAAAGATTAGTTGACATGGACACTTATTTTAGATCTTCTTCTTCCGACTCCTCTTGAGGGTATTCTTCATCTATTTCAATCGCTTCTTCTTCTTCCTCTTCTTCTTCAAATACATCTTCTTCTTCTTCCTCTTCCTCTTCTTCTTCTTCCTCAAACATTTCGTTTTCTTCTTCTTCCTCCTCTTCAGGGTATTGGTTATTCCACCTAACAAACGAATGGTTCATCAAGCTGTCAACAGTCCACCTTCCGGCAGGATCTTTCTTAAAACACTTTGACAGAAAGTCCTTTGCTTCTTCAGACAAATAATCCGGAACGTATGGAACCAAATCGCTTTCACCAATGAGAGTAATCCATTCTTCCCAACAACACACCTCACCATGCTCTGCCCAAACACGTTCCCCTGTCAGCATCTCAAGAACCGTGCATCCAAAGGCCCAAACATCCGCACCATAGTCCAGAACCTTGTCCCCTATAAGCTCCGGCGACATGAACCGTGTCGTGCCTCTCACGTGACCCCACCCATCACCGTACTCACTCGACCCTTTCTCCATGGCTTTCCCGAAACCAGAGATCTTAGCCACATACCCACGATGCTCTCCCGCGAGTAAGATGTTCTTCGGTTTGATGTCGCAGTGTATTATCTTCTCATCGTGGATATACTTCAGACCAATCAAGATGCTCATAGCGAACACCTTCACATCCTCTTCCGCTAACCCTATCCCTCTGTGGAGTTTGATGAGTTTCGCGAGGCACTGACCCGGACAGTACTCGAGGATCGTGTTGTACAGCATCTTCTTGGTTTTCTTGTCACGTGTGGTCGCGTCGCCGTAGTAGGAGACAATGTATGGGCTATCTTGGAGGCGGTTCAAGAACTCGGCCTCGTTCTTGAGCCGCGAAGCCTGCGAGAACTCGGTCGTTTTGATCGCCATCTTTTCGGGAAGATGTTCTTCTTCTCCCTCCGTCGTCCTCACGGCTAAGTGAACAGAGCCGTACGAGCCTTTCCCTAGTAAACTAGTCAACACCCACAAATCTTTTTCTTGAAAAGGTCTCGTCTTGGTCGAGGAAACATCATCGTCCTCTGTTTTTGGCTTCTTGTGAGAACGTTCCGAGTCGTAGCTGTTGTCGTCGCCGTCGCATCGACCATATCGGCTGCTTTCTTCAGAATCAGACATAGATCTCTTCATATCTCTCTCTCTTTCTTTATTTCTCACTCTCGATTTCTCTGGGTAATCAAAAAGAAGAATCAGAACAAAAGACGAAGTGTGTAGGTGTGTCCTGTGTGATTTGTATTTATAGACCGTCTACTTGCACCTCAAGTTTCTCTGTTTCCTTTTTTCAATTACGTTCGGGGATGTCAGGACAAAGCCGAACCTTAGGTTCGGACCGTGCGGTGATAAATCCAGCCGTTATATTTGACACGTGTAATGTTGATTTCCGTATTTCCTTTTTTTCAGTTAGGTCTGGGTGCAAAGCGGTGATAATCCAGCTGTTTTAATTTTTACTCAACGTTAGAACTGCCACGTGGGATGCTAATTTCTAAATTTCCTTTTTTTTTCGTTCCAGTGACTATAATTCTACTTACGATTTTCATATAATATCACAATTTTCATATAAAATTTAAATTTAAATTTGTAAAAAAATATAATTATTTTCTCTAAGAAATAGATATAAACACGCATCAGTGATCATCATGTTATATTACTTAGCACTAAGTAGGATAATTTTTCACAATCTCTGACTGAAAAATATTATATACTCAGTATTTTCTTATCTTTAGATATGATTAACAGATTTTATATGTTTTTAGATCCACACGTTAGAGATTTTATGATAGAATTTGATAATGTATAATTTTACATTTGTAAGAAAAATACATTTTCTAAAATATATATCGTCAAAAAACTGATAATTTATATTTAGCATTAGGAAATTAAGCAGAAATTAACAATTCCCCAATTGTTCTTAAGAAATAAGATTTTTAGGTTTGTTCTATATAAGTTTGGGGTATTTTGGTACCCATCAATTCTCGAGTTCGGGTTGGTTCGGGTCCAAAATCTACGGGTCCTCCACAACAAGACTCAGTGAAGTAAAATTGCATTATCCGTACATGATCCGAACAGGTTTTTTTTGGTTGGTTCTGTTTTGGATTTTTGGATCCGAATAAAATGTCCATGTCTAAACCTTATTTTTGCACACCTATATAAATCTATATCTATAATAAACTTATGAAAATTTAACAATATGCAACACAACTATAATAGTGTTATTTAATTTATAGAAAGTAAGTATTATAGAACATAAAATATATAACATAAAACAGTATACAATTTATTTATTAGTTTGGTTTATTCAATTAAAATAAAAATCTGTGTGGTCATGCAAATCATGATCTAGTACTCATTATTAAAAAAAATAGATATATACACGCGTCAAAAATCGTAAGGTTATATTTTTAGCACTAAATCAAGTAGATTTTTTTCCAAAATTCCACATTGACAAATATTACAATACTCAAATGTTTTTCTTAATTTTTAGATATGATTAACAAATCTTATCTGTTTTCTTAACTACATAACAGAGATTTTAAGATATAATTTGATAACGTGTACATTTGTAAATTTCTTTTTTTCTTCTAAAATATAGATATCGACACGCATCAAAAATCATCAAATTATATTAACTATCACTAAATTTCTTAGCAGAAATTAATAATTCCCAAAAAAAAATGTGTATATAATGAGCTTGGTTTTATACAATACTCATCAAGAGAGTGTGTTTTCTTTATACTTAGTCTACAATCATCTCTATCTTTGAGCCTCTGAGTTGCTTCTCCTTCGATTAGCTGGTAAGAAAATCATGTCCATCAATTCACGCAGATTATATTACTTAGCACTATATATAATTTTATCATTTATAAACAGATTTTTTTTTCTGTACTGTATATACACAGATTTTTAATAAATCAAATTATAATTTTCTTGACAACTATAATTTACAAAGTTGGAAACACAGTGGAAAGTATGCATTAACCAGATCAGGAAATAGACACATCTTAATTTTATTTGTATCCCCGTTTTCATATATAATATCCTTGATTTTCTATAAAATAAAATTTTAGATCTGTAAAAAGTAATTTTCTTCAAAAACAGATATAAACAAGCGTCAATGATCGTCAGATTATATTACTTAAGCACTATATATATAATTTAATAATGTGTATACATATTTTTTTTGAAACTAAATATATACAGATATTTAATAAATGGAATTATAATTTTCTTGACAACTATGATTTACAATGTTGGAAACACAGTTTCAAAGGAAAAAGTCACATCTTAATTTTAGTTGCATCCTGTTTTCATATAATATCCCCATTTTTCTATTAAATTAAATTTTAAATTTGTAAAAAATAATTATTTTCTTTAAATAGATATAGACATGGGTAAGTAATCGTGAGATTATATTATTTTCTCTAAAAGACAGATATCGAAACGAATCAGTGATTGTGAGATTATATTATTTTCTCTAAAAAATAGATATAGACACGAATCAGTAATTGTGAGATTATATTATTTTCCTTAAAAAATAGATATAGACACGGGTCAATGATCGTGAGATTATATTACTTAGCACTAAATAGGATAATTTTTTTCACAATCTCAGAGTGACAAATTTTATATATCCAGTACTTTCTTATCTTTTAGATATGATCATAAAATTTTATATATTTTTAGATCCGCACATTAGAGATTTTATGATAGAATTTGAAAACATATAAATTTACATTTAAAAAAAAAATTCTAAAATATAGATTACAAGCGTCAAAAAACTGACAATTTATATTAATTAACATTAAAAAAATTAAGCAGAAATTAACAATGGCAAATTTTCATAAGAAAAAAAGATTTTCAGGTTTGTTCTATATAATGAGTTTGTCCTTTATACACTATCTTAGGCTACAATCTTCTTTGTCTTTTAACCTCTTAAGTTGATTCCCCTTCAATTTGCTGGTAAGAAAATCACTTCCAACAACTCACAAAATTTCACTGAATACTTTTTTGTGTGTCTTTTATGTTTTTTTTTCTAATTTATTGTTTTCTGCTAACTATCCTTTATGTTGTTCATAAGTCTATTTGTTTTCTTTTTCAGCAATGGGAACCGATGGTCAGAGAGTGTACTCTGTTCTTACAACAAATGAAGTTGGTGAGAAAATGAAAAGTGAAATCAACCAGATCTCCGAAGTCTTCTTGCTGTCCAAATCTGATGCAACCGTAATCCTTATCTCTTTCCGCTGGGACACGTTCAAGGCTTCAGATCGCCTGGGTGACGACAAGGAGAAACTCCTTTCGGAGTTAGGTTTGGTTAAAGTTTTCAGTTCGAGTCAAGAAAACGAATCTGTGTCTTCTTTTGCAGATCAAGAAAATCTTGTCTCCACACCATTTTGTCCACACAAGTTTTCTGAAACTTGTTGGATAAGTCATCTCAACAACCTTCTGGAGGGTAAGGCGGAGAACAACAAGGAGGAAGAGAGAGTCCTTTGCCCTAACCCTGACTGTGTCGCATCGGTTGGACCCGATACGATTGAGAAAATCAAAGAACCAGCTGTGAAGATGATGTACGAGAGGTACGTTCTGGGGTCTTTCGTGGAGGCCAACAAGGAATGGATCAAATGGTGTCCTGCGCCAGGTTGCGAATACGCCATCGAGCGTCATGAGGATATGTTGGAAGATGATGATGAGTCTTCTCTTGACTTTGGTGTGGTGTGTTTGTGCGGTCACACATTCTGTTGGAGTTGCAAGCTCGAGTCACATCGACCCCTGACCTGTAAGGATGCTTCTGTTTGGTTTAGTTCCACCTTGGATACGTTAAAGAGCAATGCTTGGCTCGTTCAAAACACCAAGCGTTGTCCTCGTTGCAACACTCACGTGCAGAGGGCCGATGACCCTGTTTTGAGATTGATAACTTGTTTCTGCAGGTTTGTCCTTATCTTTTAAAACTTAGATCTCTTTTTTTTTCTAAAAATCAAAAAACTTATTATTATGATTTTGATTTAATGTTATACACTCAGTTGTCATTTCTGTTGGCGCTGCTTTCGATCAGCGGAAGAGCACAACGGAAAATGGAACTGCGTTGAAGTCACTTTTCAACCAACAATGAGACAAGAAGTGGAAGATTCTCGTTACCTGCGTCTGTGGGAGGCATGTCATGAAGAGTTTGAGAAATCCAAGTCCGATCTCAAAGCCATAGAGGAGAATGGGATTCCAACACTAGTGGAGAACTTCAGTTTTAACAATGGAGACGTCGATGCTGTAATGGAAGCAACTCTGCTTATGGTCCAGTGTAGGCTTGCACTTAAATGGAGCTGTGCGTATGAATATTTCATTACCATGCACCAAAGCGCCAAGACGCAGTTCGTGAACCACCTTCGGGGAGAAGCGACAAAGACACTTCTTAGGCACAAAGCGACTCAAGAAGCGTTGATGAATCAAGCTCTCACATCTGGAGATTTCAGTTGCTTCGAGGTCAAGTTATCAGCCAGTACAACAACCACTGGTAACTACTTCCATGAATTTGTCAAGACTCTTGAAAGTGGTTTCCCTGGCACTTAGTACCGTATGTTCTGTAATAAGATTTTCGTTTGATCATTTTGGTGTTTGTACTTCGAAGACTTTTTGAATAATTAAATCTCCTCTGGATTTAGAGTCTTGGCTTTGTTTGATAACCAGAGCAGCCGGAACCAAATCCCTTTGGATCCGTGAGAATCGAATCCAGATTTGGATATCTTGATTTTTTTGTTCCGATCTGGATCCATAATTTTTATTGATAATTATTTTTAAATAATAATATTTTTACATGAAAATTAATTTTATTTATTATATTTTCATTTTATAATAGTATATATAAATTTATATAAATTTTATAATAGTATATATAGAAATGTAAAATTATTATATATATTTTATTTTTAAAAACATAGATCCGCCGAATAAGGATCCAAACTCACCAGATATCCGATACATTTCACCCCTAATTACCATAAGGACAATCAGCCCAAACCACAACAAGTTACATACTACTAGAGTTTGATCTACACACCGAAATATATATTTATTTTTATAGTTATATAAATTAATACTTTTGTATAATTTTAGTAGTTTATATTTTAACATTAAACACTAGTAAATATTTGTTTAATGTAACATTGATACACAAGAAAAATTATCTTTTATATGGAGTAATTTTTTTTATTGTATTAATCTAATTAAAACAAAACGTTCCATTGGACCCAATTTATTTCTGTAAGATTTTAAATTAAATTCATCATCCATTATAAATTAATTATATAAATAATATTATGCTAATATATATGTTTCCAAACAACAGAATAATTAATTTTGTGCCCAAACCATATAAAACATTGTAGCTGAATAAACATTAAAATTATTTATGAAAAAATCAAAAAGAACTTATTTTGCAGGTTTAAATATTAAAAATAATTACAATCAACTTAAAATCAACTAAATTAATAGACTGTTTTATTTATATTCATAAATAAAAGTTACATTCATTTAACTTTAAATAAACTTTCCTACTAAATTAAATATTGTATTAAAATAAAATGCAATAAATTGACATCAAATAAAAAATTTATAAATCAAAATTTCATAAAATAATATCATAAAATTAATAAAATATTACAAAAATTATTAAAAATTCATAACAAAAAGAGTTGAAATAACTAAAATTTAAATTAAATAATATCTTATAGAGATGGTTTTCTATTTAGAAATGGATAATTTACAAAAGTATATCCATATCTACCTTTGTTGGGTCAATTATTTTTAAACAAATCAGAATGATTTCATAAAATATAAAAATGTATAAGAAAATAAAGTTATATAATTGAGTAAAATTTACTTACATTTTAATCAAATAAAATTAATTTTATTTTTTCAAAAAAAAATATAGGACATAAGAATATTTATATAAACTGTAATTAATATGATATACTCCCTCTGTTTTCTAAAGATAGATGTTTTAGAAAAATAAATTGTTTCACAAAGATGTATTTTTTATGTTTCCTATACAAAAATTGCAAATTTCAATAAAATTGATTGAATTTATTGAAATACTATTGGTTAAAATGCATTGGAATTGATAATTTTTAAAAATGATGTATAGTTAATGTGTTTTCTTAATATGTGTGAAAACACCAAAACATACATCTTTAAAAAACAGAGGGAGTATATTTAAAGGTCGTGAATATAATACAGTGGCTAAACTTTAGAAGACGCAATCTTTCCTCCTCAAGTAGCCTAATTAGCTATATTCAAAGTTCTGCTCTCGAATGCATGCTATATCGACTATAACAATTAGAATATATAGATTAATTGGCGTGATGTATATATCTATATTTCTTCTAAATGTCCCATCTATGTATACTGATGACAACATTAGTTAACATTGAGAAATCCAAGTCGGATCTCAAAGCCATAGAGGAGAAAGGGATTCCAACACTAACGGAGAACTTCAGTTTTTAACGACGGAGACGTTGATGCTGTAATGGAAGCAACTCTGCTTATGGTCCAGTAGGCTTGTACTGAAATGGAGCTGTGCTTATGAATATTTCATTACCATGCACCAAAACGCCCAGACGCAGTACGTGAAGCACCTTCCAGAAGAAGCTACAAAGACACTTCTTAGGCACAAAGCGACTCAAGAAGAGTTGATCAGTCAAGCTCTCACATCTGGTGATATTAGTTGCTTCCATTTGTCAGCCAGTTCAACAACCACTGGTAACTACGAATATGTCAAGACTCTTGAAATTGGCCTCCCGAAGTTCAGTTTGACACTTAGTACCGTATCCGTATGTATAAATAATATGTCATCTGGATCGTTTGGATGTGATTGTACTTGAAAGACTTTTGAATAATTAAATCTTCTTTGCATTTAGAGTCTTGGCTTTTTTGATACATTGAAAGAACATCACAACAATAATTATTCTCATCACTCCGGAAACTAAGATATTAAACAAAGCACAAACTCAGGCTAGCTGATTACCACTACAAACACATGAGAGATTATTACAGAGACTTGTTTTTGTAATTATTATTAATGAGACTTAGGACTACACTCCTTAGGCTTTATTCTGTATTTATATAAAAATATATAACATATATAAACAGATTTTCAACGAATAAATCGAATCCTAATTAACCTGAAGACCATGGTGATCTACTGTGTTGGAAACAGAAAGGAAACTGATCATCTGCAAAGGAAGACATCTTACTTTTATCTGCATCCATCTTCCATACAGAATCCAAGGAGCTCTCCCATGATGGAGAAGCCAAGGTGGGGTAACTTAAGCAGTAGCTGTGCTCTAAATAGATGTCTTTAACTGGTTGGATTATGTTTACTGCAGAATGATCAATCTCTTTCCATATATCATCCATCGAGTATCCGTCTTTGGTTTCTTGATTCATCTTCCTATTTCCTCCAGTGTCGTAAAAGCTTACTTTCCCTGACGACTGAAAAGACACATCTTGAGTATTGGTAGTGGTCATAGACGAAGAGCAGCAGTTGGAATATGAGGAACTTGGAGAAACATGACGCTTCTTTTCTTGAGTCTTCTTCCTCATATGAGTCCTCCAGTAATTCTTTATCTCGTTATCTGTTCTTCCTGGCAATTTCCGAGCTATTTTTGACCACCTACATATATAATATAGATGCAAAATTTTTAATATAAATTTATTGTTACAGAAGTAATGATGTATATTCTGTGTTTCAAAAAAATAATAATAATATATATATATGTAGTCTTTGTTTCTCGGATGATTTAGACCTGTTTCCCCATTTAGCGTGAAGCTCAAGGACAAGACGCTCTTCTTGTGGCGTCATCTTGCCACGTTTGAGACCAGGATGAAGGTAGTTAACCCACCTTAGCCTGCAACTCTTCCCTGTTCTGTTCAAACCTACAACCAAAACTAGCTCAGTAATACATGTTTCTTACCTATTTATCTTTCTCCCTCCACCTTCAAACCTGATACTTTTGCTATAAAATCCCACCGCCGATCTCCAAATAAGTGTACGAAATTTACCAGAATGATGTCTTCTTGTTCTGTCCATGGACCCTTTCGGTTTTCCTCTTGCATCATATTCATCTCTTTCTCTCTCTCTGTCTCTGTCTCTCTTTTATCTTTATCTCTAATGTTACTATAATGTTCTTTCTCAGCTTGCTTCACAATGGCATGCTCTGGCCACTATATATATGCGCTAAACACTGTGTTGTGTCCACGCGATATCACACTCACAATATTAAAACTCTTAATGATTTCTTTTTTTCGTCCAATCATATACTGTCCATATTGTTTGAGGGATTATCCTATTGATAATGTAGGGTCTCTTTCTTATGATGTCACAAGGCCATTATATATATTAAAAAAAATCAAGAGGGTGATTGGTGTTACTGATGCAACACTCCCATTAATTCTGCTTTTTCTCTTTTGTGCCTATTCGTGTGTGATAATAAGAACTCTTTCTTATACCTTTTTGGCAGGCAGCACTGTCTCGAATGGGGATATAATTAGCATCAGAAAATCTTCTAAATCCAAGCTAAAAAGATGATGGTATGTTTTTCTATAGTTCCGTGTTATGTAGACCAGAAAAACTCTTTGTTTAAATTATCTAAGCGTGCTCAAAATTCGAAAATAAAAACATAGGGAGACACTAGATCTTTCTTGGCCTTTTCGGTGGGGATATGAAAGTATTGTGTCTCTTGACTTTATTAAGGGTTATACATATTGGTAGTAATTAACTGTTGAAGTTTCTAAAAGGGAAAATAGACAAGAAGAAACAGACAAAAGCTTTGC
This sequence comes from Raphanus raphanistrum subsp. raphanistrum, assembly GCA_019706035.1. Classification (NCBI taxonomy): domain Eukaryota; kingdom Viridiplantae; phylum Streptophyta; class Magnoliopsida; order Brassicales; family Brassicaceae; genus Raphanus; species Raphanus raphanistrum. The sequence goes on along the minus strand of CM033980.1, from coordinate 11,349,573 downwards.
CAGCCTAAGAAAAATAAAGTCATATTGTTATAAGAGCCTGTGATAAGTAAGTTTTTGTATCTTGTATCAGAACTTGAGCTTGTAATTAGATAGTATCATTTTAGGTCTTGAGTGGCTTAAGTTTATTTCTTCTTCGTTCTGCATGAGCGAAATAGCAGCGCAATTTTGAGAGAGATAGTCTGCTGGCACATGGAATCAGAGAATGTATGTACTTTCTTCTCTCTAGTTGGCATAATGTTCTCAAGATTTATTCCATGGAGGCTCTGAAAAATACATAGTAATCTGAGGGAAGTATACTGAGATTAATATGCTTATATAGTGTGTCTTAGGCTTAAACTTCCATTAGTAACTTGGATCCTGAAATTTAACTAGAAGAAGAACCATGGAATTAAAATAAACATGGCTCTTACATAATATAAGATATATTGACATACTGTGCACTTTTATAATTTTTTCACCCTCTTGATCTCCAAAATATTACTGGTCTTTCGGTTCATTCCATATATGGGGCAAACAAGCATGTATTGACTGAAGTACTCTGACGTAACACACCCATTAATTTTGTGTCTATTTTTGGTGGGTGTGTGTGGTTATAAGAACTCTTTCTTATATAACTTTTTTTGGCAGGCTCTCCAAATATGCAAGTGCGTTATCTCCTATGTCAATGTCAATAGTTCAATCCAAAAACAAAACAAAAAGTATGTTTTACTATATATTCCCCTATCATTTCAAGCCAGAGAAAAAGTACAATTAAAATGGAATCTAACGAGGCCATTGATTGTGAGGATATGAGAACACTATCTCGTTTTGTCTATTTTTCACACTTAAACTTCAATTAACTTTAGAAAGATATAGAGTTTGAGATACATATTTTAGATGCAGGAATAAGAGGTCCATGTCCAAATGGACAATCGATTTTTCGAACATTATTAGTCAAGATCTAAATTGTGCCAAATTCAAATTGTACCAAACCCATTTTTGACCATGCCAATTGGATTCTCCGCGAGGTCCAATAAGAGTCATTCTTAACATATACAAATAGATATAATGTGAGAAAATATGATTTTGCAGCTGTGATAGGAAAACATGATTTTATGATTTCGACGAGAAAACATGAATTACAGTTTTGATGGGAAACATATTTACGATTTTGGTAGAAAACATAATTTTATGGTTTTGGTAGAAATATAATTTTATGGTTTCAGCGGAAAAACGTGATTTTACAATTTTTCAGGAAAACATGATTTTACGGTTTACCAGGAAACAATTTTACCAGGAAAACATGATTTTACGGTTTGGCGGAAACATGATTTTACGGTTTTCACGAGAATATATGATTTTCACAATTTTGGTAAAACTACGTGATTTTACGGTTTTGCCGGAAAACATGATTTTACGGTTTTGACGGGAAACATAATTTAGAAATTTTGGCAGGAAAACATATTTTTTTATTTTCCGATTTTAGTTTTCTATTTTATCTTAATTTAGAGAACTTTATATTTTAAAGGTTTATTGGACGCCCACATCTAAATGGTTTTGCTACACAAATTTTCAGTTAGAGTTGGTTTGGACTGAATTATCCCATGGTCATCAGACCAATTAACATCCCTAACAGGATTGGAAAACAAAGCCATCAGGAACAATCATATCCTCTGAAACCAAAAGCCAACAGAATTCAAGAATTCTTTGGAACCAAACATAAACTATAGACTGTTGGAACTTAGAATCAATTAAAAAGAAGTCCAAGCAAACAGTTCCACCGAAAAAAGAAAGAAGAGATACATGCACACCTTAAGAAGAACTTATTAATGGAAAGATTGTGAAAGTCTTGTATTGCTCAAGAACACACCTTAACGAGCCATGAGTAACCATTTAGAATCAAACTCAAGAGAAAGAAGACTACCTTTAACTTACGAATCTCCACGAAAAGGTGCAAAAGTACCAAAACTCCAAATCCTTGGAACGAACCGGAAAATCCGTGAACCAAACTGGACAACAGCTATCTATCGCAATTGAACCAAGAATAAGCACAACTTTCAGACAGCGAGGAATCCACCACAACAAGCAAACAACACTAACCAGCAATTAAAAGAGATAGAGACAGGAAGGGATGCCCAAACCAGAACCAGCCAGCACGAACCAACTCCAAAAGCTTTCACAATACCGCACTCGAACCTGAAAATCCAACAAACTTACTTAAATCCAAGATAAGCTGGAGGCAAGGACATAAATCTAAGTATACTCCAACTAGTCGACTTCGCCGCTCAACAACAAAACAACCACCAACGAAACATCTTACCGGCTCAGACGAGTAGGAGATTGCCAGAACAAAGAGCCTCGGAGAGCAAACACACATCTCAGTGAATATGTGACCTCACTCCAACAAATATCGAATATATAATCTCATCATAGAGAACAACATGGTATATTTTGTCTTTTTCAGAATGCATTTTGGTTGTAAAAAAGACCTTTGCTAACCGAGAAAAGGACCAACTTTCCTTACGAACGAACAAAGAAACTTGGCGGTCTCAATATTATTTTGTAAGAGGCAGTTTGATTCGAACATCGAACTCATCTCACACTTTTAACCCCCTCCCCCCCCCCCCCCCATTATTTTGATTTACATCTAATATAAACGAAATTTGACCTATTTTGTCTTTTAGTCCCTTTTTACTTTGATCCCGAACTCACTACTCAACAATCATATAGTAAATAAAAAGTATTGAGATCGAGGGACTTATACGTCAGGAACACACTCTATGGATTGAGGGACTTAGACGTCAGGAACATACTCTATGGCCCCACCTCCACTAGTCCTCCACTTTGGCTCGTGACTTCCACACGGACGCAAGTTAAATGGACCTTCTGCCCCCATTTCCCTCATTTGATTATTACTGATTATAGTTTGGTATTGCTGATATAGCTGTGAAAACAAGTCAAAATCTGTGAAATTGGTTCGGACCAACTCTGCACTCAAAAAGATATCGGTCAATGTTAACCCCCCCCCCCCTTCTTCGAGGCTTTGATTACAGATAAAGAATGTCAAGTAATATTTCAGATTCTATTATTGCATCATTTTTTTCTATTTCATATTTCTCAAGAGCATTTCTTTAAGATGTTTGTGCATACGTATATGGAAACATGCTTGCGTTGCATGTGTGATGTATCTTCAATTCTTATGTATAGTGTATGTACCATCATTGCACACGTAAGAAGTATAAATGCATATGTAAGCACATAGGTGCATTCCTACTGTAGATTTTAAATAAGTGTATTTGTATTATTAATATATTAAGTCTTGTTGTGTATTTATTATTCTGTTTAGTAAATAGCATAATAATATAATTAGTTACATATAATATAGTATCAGGATCTCGTTTTATTTATTCCCCAATATAAAATTTAAGTTTTATTTCCGCACGAAAAAATTTCAAATTTATATCTCCACATATATTGTATATAAAGTTTAAAATAAAAAAGCCCATGGATCATGATTTAAATTGGTTTACTATTAAACCGTAAATCATTTTAAACCATTAACTAACCAAATTGGTTTATTATTTCAACGTTGACCCAGTTTCTCTCCCTTTCTCACGTTAACGTTACACGTTACTCCACCAATCAACCACTAAAGCTTCGACGGACAAGAACACCATAGCGAAACTGTAATTCTTTTGTTACAGGGTTTGATAATTGACGAAACGAAAAATGTAATCGCTGAGAGTATAAATCGAATTCTCTCTCTTCAAGGTTCAACTGTCTGCTCCGTTTTTATTGAATGATTTCGTTATGCCTGTGAATTCGAAATTGGGAAACGAAAGTGGTGATAAAGGGAAACGATTTGATAAAGGGTTTTGACTTCGTTAAGCCGATTCCAATTTGAGTTTCCCCGCCAATAACGGCATGCAATCCAATTTCATGCCGATGTCGTTCTTAAAAGTAGCCTCGCCACTACATAAGGCTCATAATTTTTTTTTATCTTTGATTACATTCGATGGAATTGGTTAAAGGTTTCTACTTTAACTTGATTAGCTTATCTAGTTGTTGCAGCCTTGTGATTGAATTAGATGGTATAAATTAATTGACTGTGACATGGAAAAAAAAAAGAAGAAGAGAATAATATGAAGATGATGACGTGAAATCTACTCTGATTGGTGCAAAAAAAAAACAGATCATTAAATCTCTTGTTTGATTGTGAGAGAAGAAGAGATTCGATGGACCGAGAAAAAAGTTTATGGTTATGGATTTGTTGTGACTCGTGAGAGAGATGAAGTGATTTGGTATGTTTTGGTTTAGATATGGTTTAGTTGGTTTTATGTTTGGTACAGTTTCGATTTGTTCGGTTACTATTGGGATTTAAAATTTCGTGAATTTGGTTTGACAAAAGCAACATTTGTGGGGAAATAAAACTGAAACTTAATAATTTGGAACAAATAGAACGAGATAGTTTGTGAGACATTTTGTGTGTTTACGATAGTTTTAATGGAGAAATAGGTCGTTCATCTGTGTATTTATTATTTTATTTATTTATTCCATTTTATAAAGAGTGTCACTTAAATATTTTTCATACATATTAAAAACTGATATAAATTTATTTATATTTTCATTAATTTCATCAATTTAAGCAATACTATTTTAGATAAATATATTTATTTATGAAATCAATACATTTTGAAATTAATATAGAGCTGAATGAAAGTAAGTGTAAAGTTTATTAAAATTGCAAAATGATATTTATTACTCCCTCTGTTTCTATAAGATCCATGTTTTAGATTTTTCACACTTATTAAGAAAAACATAAAATTTTAGTTACCAATGCATTGTTTTTATTAATTAACAATTCCCCAAAATTTTGAACCAATAAGATTTTAATAAATACAATTATATTTTTGGAAATATACAATTTTTCATTAATTAATGTCTTGAAAATGTAGAAAGTGTATCTTTTTGAAACAAATTTTTTTTCTAAAACATGAATCTTTTAAAAACAGAGGGAGTATATAACAAAAAAATAACTCTAAAGTGACAATTAATATGAAGCAAAGGAAATACTCCCTCTGTTTTTCAAAGATAGATTTTTTAGTGTTTTCATACATATTAAGAAAATACATTAAATCATTATAATAAATTTATTGTTTTTTATAGTTTTCAATTTTCAACAACTTTTGGCCAATAGTAATCTAATAAAATCAATTAATTTTCTTAAAGTTTGCAATTTTTTCATAGAAAACATAAAATAACCATCTTTTAAAAATATTTTTTTCCAGAACAACCATCTTTTAGGAACGGAGAGAGTAGTAAATAGCATGTGTCTATGCAGTGCTATTTATTAATTAATTATATACTACTCCCTCCGTTTTTAAAAGATAGACTTTTTAGTATTTTCACATATACTAAAAACACATTAAATCACTATAATAAATTTATCGTTTTCTGTAATTTTCAGTTTTCGATAGCTTTTAGTCAATAGTAATCCAATAAAACCAATTAATTTTTTTAAAGTTTGTAATTTTTTTCATAAAACATAAAATATACATTTTTTTGAAACAAAATATTTTTTCAAAACATGAATTTTTTAGAAACGGAAGGAGTACTATTTTGTAACTAAAGCAGAGACCCAAGTTAATCAAAAGAAAAATTGTCAGTGTGAGCAAAGAAGAAACCGCGTGGAATTAGATCAAATGACGCATCACACATCACTCTCTTATTCTTATTTTATTCTGTTTTGCTTCCAAAGATTTCTCTCTATATAGTTTCCATACATCAATCAAGTTCACACTTTGTTATTAGGGGCCTTGATATTATTCCAATTATGACCATCATTGAATCTCCGTTGGTTTCAGATTGTGATCTTGATCAGTTGAACTTGACCCATCTCCCAAAAAATATCGGTAAAAAGCCTAGAATAGTCTTCGAAATCTATAGAATCACAATGGGAAAAACACAAATGTAACCATGATCTACCAGTTCATGGTGAAATCATCAGCCACTAGATTGCCATGAATTGGTTAATTATTATATATAACTTACAAGTTCACATGAGTGGGAGGATATATGATATCTAAGAAAGAAAGGAACAAAGAAAAAATAAACAAATAAAAAATATATATATGGAAAATTATGTAGCTAATGAGTGATGGTAATTTAATATCGGTCATTTAGAGATAAACATAACAACATAAATACAAGTATCTAAGTTCTCTTGTTGATCACTGCGGTGACAAGACCAAGACGTATCGTCCAATAGGCACGACTCGTAAAGTATTAAAAACGAATAATATGTGCTAAGTGGATAAATAAGTAGTAAAAATATTAATGAATAAACAAAATACAAAAAAAAATTTTTTAAATACAAAAACATTGACTACCAAACAAAATCTAGACGTATTTAGAGTGGATATGGATGTTATGAATTATACTTTCTAACCAAGAAAAAAATCTAGGTGGCGGCGGCTTATGAATGCATGAACGGAGAGAAAATACATAATGTAACGAGTTATGAAAATAATAAAATTCCCAAACTAGATTTTCCATTTCTTAAGGAATGACTAGTTTCATGTGCACAAAAGAAAAAAAGGAAATGACTAGTTTCCTTTTATCCATGACGGTGAATGACAAGAATACCACTTTTCACTAGCTTGCAGACCAAGTCGAAGGGTATTTTCGTAAATTAATAACATCTTTACACGCCCGACCTCGTTCCCCTATAAATACCAGACCATCACAAGTGAAACAACACAAACTAAAAACTCCCAACCATAGAGAGAGAAGAAACACACCAAAGTGAAGAAGTGAGTTTTAAATCTAATCCAATTTAGAATAACAATCATCAACCATGGTTGCAAGAAGAAGTGAGAATCTTGATCGGACGGTTGAAAATACGGGCGAGAAACTTGATGGGACTGTGGAGGATACGGCGGCGGCGTATAAAGAGAAACTTGATCGGACGGTGGAAGATAAGGCGGCGAACTGTCTGATGCTGTTATCAAGAATTGGAGAAAACGTTGGCGGAGGAGGAGGCCGAGAGAGTCGCCGTGTCTACAGGTGCAAAACTTGTATGAAAGAGTTCTCGTCGTTCCAATCGCTAGGAGGCCATCGCGCGAGCCATAATAAACACGTTAACAACAGCAGCAGCGACGAACTTTCTTCGGGATCCATCGCTAAGAAGAAGAAGACCACCACGAACACAAGCAGGTCGCATATTTGTGCGATATGTGGCGTGGAGTTTCCGATGGGACAGGCTCTTGGGGGTCACATGAGGAAGCATAGGAACGAAGAGGAGGCTAGCGGCGCGTTGGTTACACGCTCTTTTTTTCCTGAGGCGGCGACTACTACGATGATGATTACGACATTGAAGAAATCGAGCAGTGGGAAAAGAGTTGCGTGTTTTGACTTTGGGCCTGCAGATTCTGTGGAGAGTGGGATCAATTTGGAGTTGCAGTTGGGAATAAACATGTACTGATTTTCTTGTTATTCTCTGAATATAGTCTATGATTTTTTAGTTTTCTAGGGTTAAGAAGCTAGCATCTTGATTTTGCATAGAGTTGTATATGAGATATGATTTTACATGAAAACTCGTCAGGGTTGAGATATGAATGTTGCAGCAGTTTTCAAAACTAGAATATTACTATTGTGACACGTCTTAGTTGTAATGTTTAACCGCAACTGAATTTGAAAAGTTTGATGATCACTAAAACAATCAGAAAGCTACTGCGTAATCAAATATAGTTGTTCGGTGGAATCAAAGGAATAATATGCATTTGCTGAATCTGTCGCTTTAATGGTTTTGTAAGATAAGTAGACAAATCTTAGAAGTTTAGAGATTGAATAAAAGAGCAAAGCAATAGAAACATAAGAATAGGAAAAGCCAATTTAGAAGGAATCAAGACATGTTGGAGGATAAAACAAAAAAAAAATTACAGAAGCACCCAAGCTGACGACATCTTAGTTTTTTTTTTTCACTTAAAACTTCAATTTTTATAAATTTTCTTATTAGCTTCCACAGCATGCAGACTTCTGTGTGGCCTGCGCGGCTCCAGCTGACTGGTCAGTCTGGCTTATCCTGATCGTCGCAGGCTGCAATCAGACGAACAAAAAAAACATGTAACAATGCGTTACAGAACCGTCACATGAATGAAGATCAGTAACAAGGCAAGCAGAGAATGTAATAAACCTCAGCCTTGGAGTCAGTGTCAGAAAGCCTCTGCTTTATGTCCCTCCCTATGGAGAAGAAAACTTCTTCCACGTTTAGGTTTGTCTTAGCACTCTGCAGCAAGACACAGCAATATAGATGTAACCAATGTTTGTATGTATACAGTAACGCATCGACAAAAACTGAAGATTGATTGAGAGAGACTAACAGTTTCAAAGAACTTAATCCCGTACTCATCAGCGAGAGCCTGACCCTTTGCTGTAGGAACCGCCTAAAAATGTTGGTCAATGAAACTGTTATTAACTCAAATAGTGAATGAGGAGGAAGTTGGGATGATTAATTACCCTCTTGCTTTCGTCCATGTCAGCCTTGTTCCCTACCAAGATCTTGTTAACATTATCTGAAGCATGCTGTTCAATATTACGAATCCAGTTCCTAATGTCTGCAATAGGTATCAACAATCAATCTTTGAGTATAAAAGAAATGAGAATTTAGTTATAACAGAATTGAGGGGGGTAGGGTCTTTTACTGTTAAAGGAGGACTCGTCGGTGACATCATAGACCAGCAAAATGCCCATTGCCCCACGGTAATAAGCTGTCAGAATGCAAAAAACGATAATTAGAATGTAATCAGAAAATCTCAAAGTGCACAGTGGATTGATTCATAAGGAAGTGACTGACTGACCGGTGGTGATAGTGCGAAAGCGTTCTTGACCAGCAGTGTCCCAAATCTGGAGTTTGATACGTTTGCCATCAAGCTCAATGGTTCTGATCTTAAAGTCAATGCTACAGATCAACAAAGAAGAATACTCCATAAAAACACAAATAGATCAATAAAATAGGTTTAGATTCTCAAAAAGACAAACAAACCCAATGGTGGTGATGAAGCTAGTGGTGAAGGAGCCATCAGAAAAACGTAGAAGCAGACAACTTTTGCCCACACCTGCACCCACCAATCATCATTAATTTCACAGATCCCTCCTAACACACTAATCTAATCGGCAAAATTAATAAAAAAAATCATCACTAATTAGATCGATTCCGTAGAAACTAATGCTCAAATTCATACCGCTATCTCCAATCAAAAGAAGCTTGATGAGATAGTCGTAATCAGCTCTGGCCCTAGCAGGTGGAGCAGCCATCGAGGATGATTCTGAAATGGACAAGAAGATAACAAAAAAACTCAGAGATCAAACCATTTTTTTTTATCTTTGTTTCATTCACAGAAACCAAATCGTAGAAGAAGAAGAAGATCAGGAGGAGAAAACATGTACCGGATGAAAGGAAACAGAGAAGAAACCGATGTAATCGGAGCTAAGGACGGCTAAAATGCGCCACTCCCCGATTTAGATTCCCTCTTCTCCCTGCTTCTTCTTCTACGCTGTGCACGATAGGATACCACGCGCACGTTAGTACTAGACAACGATTGAGGAGGGAACGATTCTTCCTTCTCTTCGAAAGGGCCACGAAGCCTTATGGGCTTAAATAAATATATATCCAAATCACCTAGCTGGACCAACTTGGCTTTCATCTCAATTGCATCCCCGACCTGCCATGTGTCGCTGTGTCTATGGCTAATACCTTAGCTGATGAACCGGCAATACATAGAGATGCAAACACTACTACTACTAATGGCTAAAGCCTAAAATCATCATAATAGTAGTAGGTAGAGAAATAACGTGTTTATTTCTAAAAGAAAAACTAGAGACTATGAAATTTAATTTTGCAACTTCTTTATCAGCAGCTTTGAATTTTTTTTTTTTTTTTTTTTTGTAACTAAGCAGCTTTGAAATTTTCTTAAAACGTAAAGTCAGAATGAGGACGTTTGATCCAACTGTCAGGTCTTTTTCCGTTTAGGAAGTTGCCAACTACTTAAACATTCAACATGAAATGCGTAGAAATGTGGAAATTTCTTGATTCCAGATAATAATGAAGATGAAATTTGTACAACCATTTGGATTATATTTGTCAAGTCAGAGAATCCATTTTGATTAGCTTTGTATAGGCATGGGTGTTCGGGTATCCGTTGATGTCCGGGTCGGGTTTTTCAGATTTTTGGGTTTTCGGATTTACGCTCCTAGGTCCCATAGTAAAATTTCATTAGTATGGGTTGGGTTCGGTTAAAAATTATATTGCGTCCTAAGACCCATAAAGTAACCATATATCATTCGGGTTTGGGTTATATCGGTTCGATTCGGATATAATCAAAGTAAAAAAAACAAAAACTTAAAGAAAAACATAAAAAAACAACTAAATTAATAAAAATTAATTTCACACATAAAATTGCTAAAATAACAATAAAATGTTAAATCCAGTATGAAAACAAACATTATTTATAAACAATATACATTATATTATAGAAAGTAGATTTGTTATTCCAATGAACAAATTATAAATTACTTATTTATAACTAATTGTGTACTTAAAACATTTTTAATATTGTTAATATTTATTATTATATATCATATTACCACGAATATTAAATTTGATAACTAAAATACTTATATATATATATTTCGAAATATTTATATTAAATATTAGTTTCGGGTTTTTCGGATTACCTGTTCGGGTTCGGTTAATAACACTTCGGGTTCGGATATTTTTTATGCCACCCTACAAGATCTGTTCGGTATTTTTACATTTCGGGTTGGATAACGAATCGGGTTTTTCGGTTCGGGTTCGGTTCGGATTTCTGGTTCCAGATTTTATGCCCAGGCCTAGCTTTGTAGATAACAATGTTAAACATATATATGCCTACACCCAAATGACTGAACACCACATATCAAAATATACCGAAATAAAACTGCATTAACGTATTTAATTTACACAATTTCACTAACCACACAATTTATTAATTATAACACATACACATTTATACTAATTGATACCACATCAGACAATATTAGTTTTCACTTAAGAATAGTTTATTGTTAGTAATTATTAAAATAATCGTTTCAAGAACTTAAAAAAAAACTCTTCAATCTTTAATTTCTTTTTACTCTAAATAATCTTTTTCTAATTATGGATTTCTTTCAAGGTATGACTCTCCTCCTGATTCTTCTTATTCCTGGTCAGACCGGCAAACAAGCTAATCTGATTTCAAATTCAGTTTTTGGGCTTTCTGGTTGTGGAACTTCATTTAAATTGATTTGAATTCGTTGTTTGTTTTGTTTGTCTGGATTCATTAATTTAATGCAATTGGATTCATTAATTCAACCACATCCCTTGTTGTTAATTTTTTACAACAACTCCCTTTTGTATTCCAAAACTATATTAAAAACAGTTAGAAATTCAATTAATCATCTAAAAGTCTCCAAAATAATGGAAATATGGAGTTTTGTCATCACACCTTCCATCGTGTATGATAATTAAGGACTACAAAATTGACAAATCGGAGTTTTTGATGTTTGAAAAACGTCTCAGCATGTTTAATAAGCAGAACTAGAGTTGATCAAAGAAATCTAATTTAGTTCGTACAATACAAATTCACGGTTGCATGACGACTGACGAAATCAAAAACCGAAATAAGTTGTCTATTTCTCTCCTAAATGTCTAAAGCATCTGAGTACATTGACGAGTCCAAAAAAAAAGCAGGGAAATACAACCCGATACAACAGGAACTCGTGAAGCTGCTGCTTCAGTAAAAAAAGCCAAGAACCTTGCCACCCACATTCTTTCTCCTGGCTTCTTCGTGATCCATGATTCCAGCTGAGGTTGTCAGGACAATGTAACCAAACTGCACAAAGAACATTTGCTCAATAACTTGTCACATTGCAAGATCAAGGAGTACGAGTTTTTAAGACTCTATTAAACTCTAACAGAAACAGAAAAAATGACCAAGCAAATCGATACAAGTATATAATATTTGTTTTGGCTATTAAAAAAAATAAAAAGGATTTATTCACGATGTAAAATCTTTCCATCCCATTTGAGGTAATAAAGAGTACTTTCAAGAGGAGGCATAGAAAAGATTCAGTTTTGATTTACGCCCGCAACGGAACAAGAACAGCATGAGACTTGCTGCTCTGATCTCTCATAGGCATTAAATAAATGCTAGAGCCTAAAATGCAAAAATATTGTCTGTAGACCAACAACGAACCTGTCGGGAAGGAAGAAGACGAGCGGTCCAACCCTCAATCTCCTTAACACCAACATCGAAACGAGGACTGATAACACCACACTTGTTGAGCCTTCCATTTAACTCAACAACGATCTTACCAGACCTGTGGTCATCAACATACTCAAACTCCCCAATGTAACCTAATAATCCCAAGAGTGTGAACAAACATCATAACTCTATTATAGGAAGTTTAAAAATGAAAAAGAAGCAAGGAAACACTACCATACCGTGCTTTTGCATGACGATAAGGAACTTGATGATGACTTTGGAAGAAGGCCTGATCATAACCTGCCTCTTCCCCCTCTTCTCTGCATTGTACATGCTCTTAAGAGCGTCATTTAGGACACTGATTCTCACCATTCTTCACACTGAAAATTAGAAAGAGAAGAAAAAAAAACTGAGCTTAACAACGAATCGTTGTAAATGATACTGCTTATTGGCATTTCCTAATTAAAAATGATACAGAACAGAACAAGTAAACATCAATTCAAGCATTGATACAAGAAACTGATCCTAATGAAACTAACGGGAGTGGCATAACAAACGAGTCCAAACTAGGAAATGGAACTACGGGCCGCGTGACAACAACATATCCAAAAAGGTAATACATCAGATCAAGGAAGCTATATTTATTCCATTTTTATTTTCTTTTTTTAGTTTTCTGACCTTGAAATTGAAGCAGGAGCAGCGGCGACGCCTCTCGTTAGTCTGGAAGTAGAGATAAAAAGAAGAGCTGGAAGGAAGGCGGAATGAAAACTAGGGTTTTAGCTTTTCTAATACGGGTTAGGGACAGGATCCACTTGGTCCGTACTACGTATATATTCGGCCCATTGTAGTTCGTTATGGATATCTTTATTCGACATCTTCCCCATCAAGCCTTTCCGCGATCTAACGGTATATATTGAAACAGGTAATTAATTAGTGAAGAACCAGTTAAATGAAATGTTTTAACGGGCCCGTCAAATAGTGAAACTTTTACTCTTGGTTCAGATAACCATTTAAATTATTTTAAAATTTAAAAGTTTATATAATATTTTAGTTTTATCTAAAATTAACTATATTAATTATAAATTTATATAATATATGCTAAAATAATTACATTTAATATATAAATTAGTTTGGTTTGAATATTTATATAGATAATCAAAAAATATTTTAAATATTTTGATGTTTTGTTAATTATTTTTGATATTTATTTTTTACCATTGTTTGATATATTGAATTCTAAAAAATAATTAATATATTTAGTTATACAAATTTATTTTAAATATATTAAGGTCTTTGAAATACTTTTGACTAGTTCTGTTAATAACAAAGCAAATTGTGAACCAATCATCCATTAGGGCGTCATGCTGTAATTAATCAACGACAATATCATTTGAATAGATTTTATTTGGAACTATTCTTTTTAAGATTATGATTGGATTCGCTGTTTTGACCATTGGTTGTGCTGACCCAGATTTGTTGCATCACCATATGTTATTATCATTTGTGTTTATTAATGAACACATATTAATATAATCTCTCTTTTCCAAAAAATAAAACATATTAATATAATCTCATAAGTTGAAATCAATTTCATTACTTTTCCAGTTCAAAAAGAAAATCATTACTTTTCCATCATTTATCTAATTAAGCAAATGAAATACGAATGATAGAAAAAAGCAAATGAAATACGTTTCTGTATATATATATATATAAAAAAGAAGAATAGATTCTGGATAGCTTACAAATAACGCGGAGAGGAAACATTGAAGAAACAAAAAGAACACAAGTCATATCGTTTTTTGCCGGCTGGAGAAAAAACATCTTTCTTCCGCTTCTTGATTTTCAACTAAGAGTTATCGTTTGAAATCGGTTTGATTCAGCAGCCATGGTGAGCTCTCAAAAGTCCTCCTCTCTTTACTGTTTTGAATTGTTCGCTTGTCGATTTGAATCCAAATATCCGTTACAGTATCTCTTCTCTCGCTCTGTTAGAGATCTGGAGATGAATTTTTAGTGTCACATCTTAAAGATTTGTCTTTTTGTGTGATGGGTTGGTTTATAGAAACCCGACCAAGGAACTCGTAACTTTGTTCTATCTGAAACCAGGAGGAAACTCTTGTTTGTTCACTTGAAGTTCATATATGTTGTATTTCACGAGGTTTTTTCAAACGATTTATCTATTTCATTGGTATTGACATTTGATATCCGTAACACAGGCAAACGCGGCATCAGGAATGGCTGTGCATGATGATTGCAAGCTCAAATTTTTGGAACTGAAAGCGAAAAGAACTTTCCGTACCATAGTCTACAAGATCGAGGACAAGCAAGTGATCGTGGACAAACTCGGTGAGCCTGAACAATCATACGATGACTTTGCAGCGAGTCTTCCCGACAACGAATGCCGATATGCCATTTATGACTTCGACTTTGTCACCGAAGAGAACTGCCAGAAGAGCAAGATTTTCTTCATCGCATGGTAACAAAATTTAATTTAACTAATTCATTATCTGATTTTGGCTTCTCATGTCTTTGGTTTTGCTAATAAATCTTATCTTATATGATCATCATATGCTTTAGGTCTCCTGACACTGCCAAAGTGAGAGACAAGATGATATACGCGAGCTCTAAGGATAGGTTCAAGAGAGAACTGGATGGAATTCAAGTGGAGCTTCAAGCAACCGATCCAACCGAGATGGGGCTTGATGTTTTCAAGAGCCGCACCAACTAAAAAGCTAAACACCCCCCTCCTTGTGAATGGTGGAGGGGCCCTTGAATAAATTTGTTTCTGGAGTGAATTTATGTGTCTGTTGTTAACTGTTGGTCCCTCTGACGGTTATGAAAACTATTAACATCTTTCTTTTATTCGGGTATTGTTATCGTCTTTCGTGTTCTCTTGATGATTATGTGTTTCATTCATCATCTATGAGCTTGTGAGATTGTAGCTGCCTTGCCTTGTGGTGGTTTGCAATCGTTTGTGTCAGTTTATGTACAATACTTTGAAAAATCAGATTGGAGTTTATTGATTGATGATTGCGACTATAACTTCAAAAGCTTTTTGCCGCGAAACACGCCGTCTCGGAATGCACCAAGGCCGTTACTAAATTCACGAGCTCTTGAACTGATTTTTACAGAAATTTTGATTAAATCTTCGCCCGGGTTCGAACCGGAGACCTTCAGTGTGTTAGACTGACGTGATAACCAACTACACCACGAAACCGTTTTGTTATAATTTTGTTAAGAAAAATTGAAGATGAATAAATTTTGTTTTGTTTCACTAAGGATTTAGTTGAGTCTGCTCTCTTCCTTCTCTACTTCTGATTCTTCTCACCAGTGCCTGAGAATATACAATTATACACCAAAAGCAACTCAAAATAACATAAAGAACGTCTGATTCTTCTCAAGTTTCTTAACATAAAAAAAAAGTTTCTTAACATAAGAGTCTAGCTACTAGCTAGTTCCCCTGTTTTTTTTTTTGGTAAAAGTTCCCCTGGTTTTATTATCTACATGCCGTTAATTACGTTACATTTTGCTTGAGAGAGTCAAATTTTGATGTTTTATTGTTCTTTAAAAACCCGAGTTGATCAAAACACTGATATCTTGTCCTTTTTCTTGATAGCCGATTACCTTAATCAATTAATAAACTTGAGCAAGATCATGCTGATTGCCTTATTAATCACTTATCCACTGTGATCTAACCACGTTCAGATTTGTGGAAGCTTGTTAAAACCACTATATATATAACACAAGTGATATGTTTGAAGCCTATATTATTGAGGATGATTAGTTTATGCTGATTAACCAACAGCCAGACTGGGTAACAATCATTTACTTGAACCCAAAAGCAGTAGGGACATAACCAAACGCACACCATAGATATGACACATACACATTGTATAGTACATATTTTACCTCCCTCTAGCAGTAAGCGTTACCAAAGCTAGAACAAATAGTTCTCATCCAGAAGAAACATGTACACTTGCCATTTTTGTTTCAGCCTGAGAATTGGTTCTTCAGATCTGACCATCTCAACATCAGAGAATCATAAAACAATGTAATTGTTCAAATATTGAATTTCATATATTTCTTCGATGATACAAAAAAGCAAACTGAAACTCACTAAAAGAAAAAAATCACATCTGAGAAATTGATTAAAAACCAAAAAAAAAGAAAAACAAATTGTAAAACCCTAGCCGCCGAATCCATAGAGAGTCCTGCCTTGCCTCTTGAGAGCATACACCACATCCATAGCGGTCACCGTCTTCCTACGCGCGTGCTCGGTGTATGTGACGGCGTCGCGGATGACGTTCTCCAAAAAGATCTTGAGCACTCCACGTGTCTCCTCGTAGATCAGACCGCTGATACGCTTCACGCCTCCTCTACGAGCAAGACGGCGTATCGCAGGCTTGGTGATTCCCTGGATGTTGTCTCTCAGGACCTTCCTGTGTCGCTTCGCTCCTCCTTTGCCCAAACCCTTCCCTCCCTTTCCACGACCCGACATTTTTCTTCACAGTTTTTTTTTCTGATTGCTGTGTGTTAATGAGGAGAGCAGTGGGGTAATATTATATAGTCGTAAATATAGTCTCATGTGTATGTCTCGATCCGGATGATATTAGTGATTATGTATTGGCCGTCGATTAAGAGATAATCAACGGCTATTACAATCGATCCGCGTGATGCACGAATGTTCTCCAAATTATAGCGGGAGTACATTTTACGGTTTTCCCTTCCTGCGTGTTTTCATTTCCCTCCCCCTTCTTGCTGGAATACGCCGCCATTTAAGTTTCACTAAACGCGGTCGTTTTGATGTGGTATGTTCGACCACGCTCCCAATAATAAGCAGTCCAAGCAGTAAAAAACAGTGTTTTAAAAATCGGAACGTCCCAGTGGTTGGACCGGGTTCAACCATGAACCGGATATATAACCAGATTATATCCAATAATTGGTTCGATCATGAACCGATCAAGTAACTAAATCTATACTATTAAAGTAGAATCCCTAATAGGTTTTTGCCTTTAATTTTCAGTGATAATTACAATACTATGTTATTAGCCATTTTCTAAAAACAAACAATTTATTTAAGGAAATATTCTAAATATATCACCTACTTAAATGCAAAACATCTTTCCATGATTCATTAGGATCAGTTAACATAAATTTTTGTAGTGTTACAAAAAACAAATTGTCATATACTCACGAACAAGAAACATTTTTGTCAAAATATTAATGTATCATGCACAAAAAAACTTTAGTTTAATATATTTAGGTTCATTAAGCATAGAAGAATATTTTTGAATTATTCTAAAATTATAATACATGATTTAAAACTATATGGATTTGTATTTTATACACATCATTCTTATACATTATACAATATTGAATATACTTGATATACATTTTAGATGACTATTATTTAGTATGTTTCTGATTTTCGAAACTAAATAAAAGAATTTTATATAAATACGGAATATGTTCAAAATTCTGAATTTCTTAATAACAAACCTATTTTAATTTTTAACATTGAAATTTATTGGTTTTGTTCATATACATAGTTATTTACTATAGTTCAAATATTTGATAAGCTAAAATTATGGAAGCATAACAAAACATTTCACAGTTAAAACAAAAAAAAAACAAAAATGTAACAGTTTTGAGAATATCTTTTTGTATTCTTAATATTTAATAAATAATTTACAATATATAAAACACATTTATAAATCTTAGTAGGTAGAAATTTACACATCCAAAATGAGAATGACTTAAATATTTCAATACTGTTAAATGCAATTTATTATATTATTTTACTTGGTGTTTTTGTATGTGGGTGTTTAGAAATAAAAAAAAACTATAAATGCAATTTATTATAGAAATTTAGACATATAAAAAATGTTATATTTTTGGTATCTAATATTGGCATCCGCAAAATATTATAAATTTCAGAATTTTATACGACTGAAAGCTATAAAAAAAATCCGACTTTAATTCTAAAAATCCAGAGTAAACCTACTTATATATATAAGGTTATAGTTCATATTTTATGTGTAACTTTTACGGGTTATTTTATCAAATATACAAAAGGTTATTAAGTATGAGATATGTTGAGAAAACATATACACTCTTAAGATATTATAAGTTATTAAACAATTTTTTTGGTCAACTAAAAAACAAAATATTCTGTAATATATATATATATATATATATATATATATATATATATGTTTACTTCGTTTTAGTGTTAAATCATAGAAAATAAATTAAAACAAATGCAACAAGCCTGAATAAACAGCTAATTCTATTTTCATTCTCGTTTAATTGTATTGATACAATTTGTTATAAAATAAAAAAGTTAAATATTATATATGAAATGTTATTCTGTAAAATATAAATGATTATAAATTAGTGTACTTCATTAAAAATAAATATTATAATTTCATCGTATATTACATGTTAGTTACTAGCAAAAAATAAATTAGATAGAAAAATCAAATATAATTATGTACAGTAATTAAAACATATGAAGTATGTATAAAACTATAATTTTTATTAAAATATCTTTTTGTAACAAAAAATAATCCCGCGCTTTAAAAGCGCGGGTCAAAATCTAGTTGGATTTTAAAGTAATTAAACTACTAAAATCATCAAAAATCTATAAATCATACATTCGATAAAAAAATCTATAAATCATGCATATGAACATAAAACTAATGTATATTTATGATATTTTATGTTTAAAAGTTATTTATATTTTAATTATGTATCATGTTTATTGATATTACTTTAAAATTTTTATACTAAAAATATATTAAATCAAATTATTGATGGAGATTTGACAAAGTTTAACCATATTAAACCGTGATCCAGAACTTTTTTGGTTCAGATTTCGATCCGATTTTAAAATCATTGATAAAAATCATGTAGATTACGAAGAATCAAATAATACAAGTGTAAATTACTCGGGACATATACAAGTGTAAATCAAACATATATAGATCAAAGAGATCAAGTTGGTAATTATATTAAACAGATTAAATAAAGCATATCATATAACTAAATTTAAAATTACAAGAAAAATCAAGACACAAAATAAATAAATATAATGGGAAAAATCGCGTAAAAATTTTGAAAGTGGAACTTAGTTACACTTTAAACCTTGAAATTTTTTCATCAATACTTTTAATTTTCAAAGTGACATTTGTATTATAAAAAAACTTTCAAACTTGCGTCAGTAAGTGACAATTTCATAGTTTTTATGTAATTTTCCCTAAATATAATACTCCCTCTGTTTTTAAAAGATGCCTATTCTGAAAAAAAATATTTGTTTCAAAAAGATGTATTTTTTATGTTTTCTATATAAAAATTGCAATTTTCAATAAAATTAATTGAATTTATTGAAAGACTATTGGTTAAAATGCATTGAAATTTGATAATTTTTAAAAACAATGCATGATTAATGTGTTTTCTTAATATGTGTGAAAACTCTAAAACATACATCTTAAAAAAACAGAAGGAGTACATAAATAGAACTATAGTATATTAATTCATACGAGGAAATTAAGGACTCTGGGATTCCATCATTTTCTTTGAGAAAACATATGAAGAAAAAGACAACAAAGGCTTCGAATGGTAATGCAAAAAATTACACTGAACCATAGTTAATAGTAATAGTTTTTTTAACTTATATTTATGTATCCATTTTTTTTTTTGCTATTAGAATGCACCGCAATTGTCCTGCATATTGCCATTATTTGGAATTAAAGAATGAGAAAACTTGTTGTTTTCTACGTTGAATCTTGTATTTAGTTTAGGTCATTAGGTGTGTTCGCAAATGTTTCTTATTTATCACTAGTCTTGTTTTGTTGTTTGCTAGTGCAAGAAAATAACACTTGGACATCCAAATTTATTATCATCATCTCGTTTTTGTTTAAATCTGGTACAGCACGGCTTAAAAGTGATCACAGTCGGAATACAAATGAGAGACAATTGTGCTAGGGATATGATGAGATATCATGTGGCTGGCTGCTGGGAGGTGGAGATTGATCGGGTCCGTGACATGATTATTATTGTTTCCATCTTCTTGTTTTTTGCATTGAAGAGAGGAAGCCTCTCTTTATCTTACATGGTCCAGCTCCATTCAAGTGAGACAACCGACTATTCATCAATTATTTTACGAATTTATAAACTATAGTTTTTTTCTACATCAACTATATATTATAATATTCGATAAACAAAAAGTTACTAAATTTTCCAACTCCTTTTTTGTATGGTCAATTTTAACCAAAAAAATAAAAATATATCTGATTTTAAATTCTTCAAAATCAAAACCTGAATACATCAAAAGAGGCCTTTCCTTTCTGCTATACAGATTAAAAAGCGTTGTCGCAAAAAGGGAAATAAAATAAAAAAGTTTCTTTTGTCTTTTCTTCTGTATCCACCAAAAAAAAAAAACAATGGCAACTGTTCCTGACGCTGAAGAATCGAGAACCACCGCTGTTGAAGAAGAAGAAGATCACGAGCACGACTCGTTGAAGAAGCTAGCGACCTCATTTCTAGGCCTGAGCTTCTCGGTGATGCTAGCTCACCTCCCCAGCGACGCACTCTCTCTAGTCCCGCGTCTGAGGACGGAGGTCGACGAGCTGAGACAGCGGCTCGCGGCGGCGGAGGAGCAAGTCCGCCAGATGAAATGCCGGCGCGTGGAGGACTCGAAAGCTAACGCGCGCGTGGTGGAGATCTTCGCCAGCAACAGGAACGCGTGGCAGGAGGAGGAGAAGCGTCTGCAGAGTCGGATTCACGAGATGGAGGAAGAGAGGGGAGAGCTCGTGGACAGGATACGCGAGCTGGAGAGAGAAGTGGGGGAGAGGGATGAGATGATTGGGTTTATGTCGAGAAGAGGGGTTCAGGAAGATGATGATTCCACCGAAGGTTACGGTGTGGATCTCCACACTGTATCTTTTTCTCCCCCTACGGCTTATCCAAGCTCTCATCAGTTGTGGGCGGAGTCTCACAACACTAACCCTTTTCAGGTTTGGTTTTTGTTTTTCTTACTTTTTTTTTTCTTTTTTCAAACCGGTTTTTGTTTTTCTTATTTTTCACTAACAGAGATTTAGGGTTTTTTTTTTTTTTTGATCAAAAGATTTAGGGTTTTTATTCTTTTATTTTGTAGGATGTAGAGTATGAATCTTTGGAAACTGTGTACCATATGAAGCAATTTGTGCCAAGGTAAACATTTTTTTTTAATTGAATTTTTTTTTGTGTGATGATCAGCATTGTAACCTTATCTTTTCATTCTATAAAAGGGAATCACCATGGAAGATAGATAGCGAAGCAACCGGTGTTTCTGCCAAGCTGAGGTTACTAGAAGAGGAACTAGTAAATCTTGAGAAAGTTTGTCCTAGTGACATTTCAAAGGTCTCGTCTTTGTTGACAAAACAGGCAAATAGGTATCAAGCTCTCTCAGGGAAGATCGATGATCTATGCAGAAGAATGGTACTAAGTGTAACATTATATATATAACACATTCCTGAGTTCCTCAAGAGCTAACAAAAGGGCTTAACCTTGTTCTGCTATATGTTTTTTTTTTTTTTTTTAACAGCAGAGTAGTGATCCTTGCGATGCGACACTAGGACCCGAGTTCAGGACACAAAGACAAACCGAGTTTCTGCTCGAGTGTTTCAGATTTCAGCAGCGAGCATCAGAGACAGGGCAGAAGCTAGTTGCATTGCAGACGGAAATCACAAGGAGCAACCAAGGTGATCAACTTAACCAAGCCAAGATGAACACAAGAAGGTCACTGGATTTGATCAAGAACAACTTGAAAGAAGTTCAGAGAAACCTCGAGATTTGGCTGGCTAGGATCATTGGAGATCTCGAAGGCATACTTGCTAGAGACGGTGCTTCGCGTGTAAGAGAATTCTACGTTGCCCGTTACCCTTTTGTTCAGTAGAATCAGAACATCTCTCTGTTCTGTACCTTTTTAATTCTAATTCGCTGTTTTTTTCTTAATTGTTTTTTTTTGCTTTTGGGAAGTTTTATATGTTCTGTAACCGTAGTTAACCTGCAAAAGATCACTGTAGAAATCTAGATTTGGGCTGATGAATAAACAGATTGTGTAAAAACTTGATCTGATGTGAGAAATGTAAAGCTCTAAAAAGAGTTTGTTTGTTGGGAGATAGACAGAGGCAATGTATCTATTCTATACCGAAATGGAAACATAATCTTCTAATACACAGTCCATTGGCCCTTGTTTTGTTCTGAGTTTATGAACTGGAAGGAGAAGAAGATGAGGGTTCACTATCATAACCTAGACGGATTCTTGTCGGTAGAGGTCTAGCTATCAGTCCTTCGGTAACCCAACCCACCGTTTCACTGTCTTCTTTGGCCAATTCAAACTCCCTTCGCACATAATCTAAAGAAATGTGAAGGCGACCACCCGGTCTGCAGTCTGAGTAAGTGTTTGTAGCTTCGATCCCAGCATTCTTCTCTAGCCAGTAGAGGTAGTTCACTTGAAACAACGACCTGAGCATGTCTTGTGGCGACGAGCTTTCCTTGAGCGTCACCTGACAAAATTACAAGAGGAGATGGTAAGAGATTCTGCCTGATAACAAATGATGGAAAGGTTTTTATTTATTGCTTACGCAGAATCTGCCTTTGTGTTCTGTAAGGATGTATCCTTCATCGCGATACAGATCAAAGAGTGCTATTGCTTCTTCCTTGTTGTGGATAACCTCGCTTAGCTTCGAACCTAGCTGAAGCCGTTCCTCTATGTCTGCTGCTGCTGCTTTTGCCTCTGATGACAAGACAAATTCTTGCGGCTGAATAAAGCAGATTACAAGAATCAGACTACCAAGCATTGTCTCTTCATCCAACAAAGTTTGGATTAGAGATCTCAAGAGTCAGAGGGTTTGATAAGGAAGGAGAATGGTATTCTTCACCTTTTTAGGAGATTTTATGTTTAAAAACCGAACAGCTGGGAAGACTGGTTCTTCGTCGTTGACCTCCTTGACTAGAGGAGCTTGGCCGCTGATGAGATATTCACTAAAAACCAAACCTGTACAGTAAACACAGCTATGTTACTTCTTGGGCTCTCAGAGGAGTTTGATGAAATACTGAAGGAACTGGGCTGGCTGCAGGTGAGAAACATACTTGCACGATATGGGTTTAAAGTCCGGAGTTGGATGCATTGGTAAGATTTGAAATTGGTATACATATGGATCGATGTCACAACAGCAAATGCAGCAAGTGCAAGACTTGTTGAGGTTCCTATGCTATTGGCAATAACTATTCCAAGCAAGATACCCATTGACTTGCTCACCATTCCTTGAGCTTCACCTTTGGCAATTACCTACAGAAGAAGTAGTTGATGATGCACACAATACTTGAAGGCCAAATATATATATTTAAAAAAAACACCTCAGCAAAGTTCCTTTGAGAAGCAAAGCCAGCATTAAAGCAACTTTTAGTAGCAGCCTGTAGAGAAAAGCAAAAAAGATAAGGTCAAAGGGTAAAGACAATGATGGTTTGAGAAACTTAAAAGAGAGAACCTGGATCAATGCAGCAGCAGAGCGGCCAGCACCAGCGGCAGCACCAATCATAACAAAGAAGTGAGGGAAGAGAGGTGTAAGCATCTCCATACCAAAAGCAGCGTTTTCAAGAAGATCAGCAAAGAGTCTCCATCCTTTGGGATGAACATCGAAATGGCGTCCGTATTTGGACAGCATAATCTTACTGAGATACCCAATTCCATCTTTAAGCACCCAATTGATCGCTGCAGCTGTAGGGATCGCTCCTTTACCCAACCCAACTGCATAAAGCAAAGACTACCATACCCCAAACAAACAAAAAAAAAAACAATGAACACCAGGTGCTCGCGAAAATGCCTAAGAGAGATAATAAACGTAACCTGAGTGGCGAGAACGCCGCTGATTTGGCTGGCGATTCCTTGAACGCCTCTCCAGAGAGAGTAGTCGAGGTAATCGGAGGTGACGCTGTTAGGGTAACCTTCGGGGAGGAGGAACTGAATCAGAAGGTTTCTACACTGGGCGAGGAGATTCTCAGGGGTCAGAGAAGATGATAAATCCAAGGCGGGTTCTTGAGAGACGACGAACTCATCTTTGACGAAATCCGGGACAAGCCTCTTCCTTTTGCTTCCTCTCACTTCCCAAACTGTATCTCTCTCGGTGTCTTCCGTCTCCGGAGCTCTGGCTATGGCGAAAGCAGCAGACAATCGCAGCTGGAAGAAGCAGGACAAGACCAAGAACAGCAAGCAGAGAAATCTGAAAGGTTGAGAAGAAGAGTCATCAGAATTATCGCCACCGTTAAACCACCAACCGCCGTCTCCCCCGCCGGAGGAGCCATTTCCGTTATCATTGTTGCCGATATCTCCAGCAAACAGTGAAGAAAAGCAGCAGTTTCTCGTCCCTAGCGATTGGTTAGTGAAGCTCTCGTTAGCAGTGGCGACGACTAATCGAGGGAACTGCGAAAGCGAGGGAATCGGTGGTTGTCGGAGCGATTGCCGTGGGAGAAGTAAACGCTGTCGGAAAGAAACATCGTTCCAACGTTGCGACGCGACGGAAGCGTCTCCAGTAAATAGATAAGAGCAGCTCATCTTACTTCTTCTCCAGTATATTTCAAAACCCCCATTTCTTTTATAAAGAGTTATTATTATATATTTTTTCTAAATAGACCGCATAAAATTAGGGTTCATATAAAACCCCCAAATTATTCCCGCCATTTATTGTGTAAAATTAGGGATTTCATTTCAAAGATGGCGAAGAAGGGGATAGAGAATCTGTGGAGAGAAGTGAGGGAGCTGAGCTTGGGAACCGAAACCGACCGCCTCGACTCTCCTCCCTCTCCGCTACACTTCCTCCGAGACTACGTCTCTCAGAGCAAGCCCTGCGTGATCTCCAACGCGATCCCTCACTGGCCGGCTCTAAACCTCTGGTCCGATCCCGCTTACCTCGCAGGAGCTTTGTCGAACGACCTCGTCTCGCTGCATCTCACTCCCAACGGCTCCGCCGACGCCGTCACTCCGATTAGCAGCGACGACGGAGGAGGAGATCTCTGTTTCGCTTCGGCTCACGTGGAGAAGCTCCCGTTCCCGGAGGCTCTTCGCGCCGTTCGATCCTCCTCGTCCAAGGGGGAGGAGAAGAAGGTTGGGTATTTGCAGCAGCAAAACGATTGCTTTAGAACGGAGTATTCGACCGTTGCTAAGGACTGCGACGGAGACGTACCGTGGGCTACGGAGGCGCTGGGGTGCTCCCCGGAGGCTGTGAACCTTTGGATAGGGACTGGTCTCTCCGTGACTTCTTTCCATAAAGACCACTACGAGAATCTATACGCCGTCGTTTCGGGGGAGAAGCATTTCCTTCTCCTTCCTCCCACCGATGTGCACCGCCTCTACGTGGAGCGATATCCAGCAGCCAATTATTGTTATAATCGAGTCTGTGAGAATCTCAGATCAAGTTTCAATGGCTTTTTGTTTACTAGGATTGGAAGCGGGTAGATGAGATAAAAAAGTTTGAATCTTTTGTAGGATACTGAAGCGTTCAAGCTTGAGATTGAGCAGCCAGTGAGGCATGTGCCATGGTGCAGTGTTGAT
Organism: Raphanus raphanistrum subsp. raphanistrum; assembly: GCA_019706035.1. Lineage (NCBI taxonomy): Eukaryota > Viridiplantae > Streptophyta > Magnoliopsida > Brassicales > Brassicaceae > Raphanus > Raphanus raphanistrum. Next base: position 11,323,722 of record CM033980.1, on the reverse strand, counting down.
CCATACCCTTCACCCGAGAGGGAAGCAAGTGAGAGATTGAAATATCCATTGTTCTTTAATGGCCCAAAGCCGTTTCATTGTACTGTCAAGGCTGGGGAGGTTCTTTACCTGTAAGCGTCTCAATCTCTTGTTCATTACCATGTTCCATAGATTGATTGAATCTTACTTTGGCTTTTTACCGCAAGAAACAAAGATAGTTTTGAATAAATGGGTGGTTTCAGACACATAACCGATCTGGATGTTGCAGGCCCAGCATGTGGTTTCACCATGTTAGTCAAACCCCAGGAGATGGTGGCTATACCATTGCGGTGAACTATTGTAAGAGTTTTATTTTTTTTTGCTTCCATACTCTGTTTTGTTGTCATTTATCGGCTCTCCTGCCTCTAATAAGCTACATATGCATGTAATTTGCAGGGTATGACATGCAGTTCGACGTCAAATATGCTTATTTCAACTTCTTGCAATCTTTATCATACGAGTCATCTTCACTTAATCCAGTTCTGTCTTGGAGAGAAGATGAAGATACGGAATCTGGTGATTCAGATGTATGAAAAGTCGAAACAACATTTTGATTGGTGAGGTCAATCCGTCATGGTTGAAAGCTCGGGAAGTTCGTAACTTGGCATTTGGAAAATCTTAGGACAAAGGAGAACTGTCTGAACGTTGTTTGTTTGATCCTTGCCATTTACTTTGGTACTTTCTCAACTATTTCCTGAATTTTGTCTCCCAGAAATTCTTTAGAACCATGAAATCAGATGAAAGCTCTTAAATTCTATGATTTGTTTAACTTCTTTGTTGATGACTTCAAGGAAAACGTACCAGTGTTTTCTTGGGTTTTACTTGTTCTTGGGTTGGTGATGGTGCTAGATTTTGGCAGTGAGAGCATGTGGATCAGTGGATGCCATAAAGTGTGGGTTTTGAATACAAAGCAGGCTGTTTGATATGTACGAGAAGGATGTTGGTGAAAGATGCAGAGATGATATTCTGAGCTAGAAAGGGCGAAAAAAGTTTTAGATGCTTCAAGGCTATGGCCGCCAGTTATATGCAGAATGGGTTTCACGTTGAGGCCATTAAGATTCTCTATCAGATGAAAGTGGCTGGCATCGAAGTGTATAACAGACGAGTCGTGAACGAGGTGAAAGACCATTAGCTGTTCTAGGCTTCTAGCTAGATGATGAACCTGATAGTTAAGACTGTTGTGTTTTAAGGCATGTAAATGTTGATGTGTTTACACACAGATATATATATATACTGTTTGCAAAGTATAATAGTCACTAGTGCCGCAAAAGAAGATCAAGAAAACATCACAGGCCCGATTTCAAGAAACCTGACATTTGGTTCAATCAGCAGATTTTGGTGAAGAGATGGGAATGTTTGTGAATAGATGCCCCATTGGTTTGTTCTTGTGGTCTTTGTAGATCAAGGGTTCAGCTTCCTTTGAGGTGATCGGGATAGTACCTGTTGCTGCTGCTGCTTTCTTTTCCTTGTAAGACGCCCAAGTGACACTGTAAAGACCTGCGATGATTGCACACCCGCCTAAAATGCTAAAAGAAAGAAAAATTGAGTCAGTCAGGCAACTTCAGACACTCATCAGCGGCTGGTAATAGCCAAAAAAAAAGGGAGTGAGAGTTGTTAACCTCCCCAAGTAGATAGGGCTTCCTAGGAAGATTCTGGACAAGAAGGCTGAGGCTCCAGGTTGAAGAGGGTTATACAGAGCAACCAAGGAAGGACCCAAAATCTTATTCGACCACGTCAAGAGACCATAGTTAAGGGCAGATGCGATTACTCCCTGGACAGAGGAAGCAGCAGAGTTACTGATTTGGAGAAACTTAATATGTGTCTATAACATATACAGTGTGAGGAACTTACTGCGTAGACAACTGCAAAGAACTCGGATCTTGTGAGACTCCAGTTGGTTGACTCATTAGTCATGAAAAAAGCAGATGTCACCATGAACATGGTCCCAAAGAAATACGAGTACGCCGTAACTGAAAGGTTTGCCGGATACTTCTTCAAGACTGGAGCCTGATCATATTATATTTTCACAACGGTGGGGTCAGTCCAAAGACAGTAAGATAATCTGAGACTGATGGTGTTTGGATCTATCTGGAAGCAAAAAGGACACATGCCTGAATAGCAAGAAAAGCAGCCATGCAAGTGCAGTTCCCAATCAAGCACAAAACTCCCAGATTCCATCTCCCAAGTCCATTGAGAAAGCTAGACACCAAGTGTCCAGATCCAGATGCTTCAGGGTGTCTTATTTCACCGTGACCCAAGAAGTCAGGCTCTGTTTCCCCAAACAAAGCCGGTCCACGAAACAAAACCATCAACACGGCCCCAGAGACACAGACCAGCGTACCTCCTACCTTAGCTTGACCTTCTAGTTTGAATAAATTCAATCTCTCTGTTCTGCATCGAAAATGGAAAGAGAAGGCATTATTGATGATTCTCTCATCTTGCAAGAGTAAAGAGAGAGTATATATATATACCCCATAATGAGAGCCAAGATGAAAGTAAAAACGGGAATAGAGGGCTGAATGGCTGCAGCATAAGTGGGATTGGTGTAATTGAGACCAACGAGGAACAAAAGCTGGTTCCCAAATATCCTAATCACACCAAAACCAACATACATACATACATATCATGGGAGATAAACAGAGAAGAAAATCTTTTTTTGAAGTACCCACCCAGTTAAGCCGAGGAAGAAGAAAGCTAAGAGAAAGCGTCGGTTCAAAGGAGGTCTTGTCTTCTTGTCACGGACATAAGCAAGAGGAGCGAGAATGGAGAGAGCAATGAGATCACGAAAGACGCAGAAGACGAGTTGGTTCACGCCGACGTTGAGAGCTACTTTGGTGATCACGTGATAACCTCCGTTGAACAATTGAACGCAGACCATGGCCACGTGTGCCTTCCATGCCTCACTCTCCATGGCCCGGTATTTTCTTTTCCGACGGTTCTTGTTACCGGAGAGAGAGATGAAAGCCAGGGTTGGTGACTGGAATTAAAAGACAAAAAGGACTTTATTAAAATCTCGAAATTGATTGCTTAGCGAATGGGAGTCTTTCTGTCGAAATGTGGTTTTCAAGATTGAACGAGACAGAAGAACTAACAAACGACAATGAAGTCACTGCTTCAGACACAAGCATGAATTGCGATTGATCCTATTTACCCGCCTTTTTTTGGTTACTACTCGGCTTACCTTATTTTTTCTTTTATTTATAGAAGAATCTAAAGTAAATCTAAATATGGCATATGGTAAAATATCCTACAAATATGAAGTTCAAGCTGAGAAATACAGAAATGTGTTGTCATATATGCAATGCTATTAAGAAAGTGTAAAAGTAAAATTTCTCCATAACTAAAACATTTTTTAATCAAAAAAAAAAAGTAGACTGTAAACAAACCATCATGTTATTAAAAGCTTCGAATAGAAAAAGTAGATCAAGCAAATCTAACAAGACATAAGTTGATCTAGCAGTTAAAAAATATACTATATTTAAGATTTTGAATGGAAAATGTGGATAAACTTTGTTGATCTAATGTATATAACAGATTAAACGACCAAAAACATATGTTTAAATGATAAAAGTAGATATTGACAAAAAAAAAATGATAAAAGTAGATAAAAAAAAGTTTAAAGTATCATACAAATATAAAATAATTTATATATAATATTTATATGGGCATTTATTTTCAAAATAGTAAAGCCGCATCTGCGTATTAAACGTATTAAGAGTTCGTTCGTGACATGGCCCAGCGTATAAAGCATCCGATTTGGCCCATTCGCCACGTTCAACCTACGCATCATGTGTACTCGAACGAGTAATCAATCAGCTCCGCGCCCGACTTTTTACTTTTTGAACAAGTAATGAAGGTGAATTCTACGGAGGCTACTATTGGTGTAATGATTCCGACGGCAGCTGTGTGTCTTGCACAAGGAATGCGTCACGATTAGAGATCAACCTTCCGTGTTTCAATGGGGCTTCTCCAGTTAATAAATACATTTAACGACATGCATGAATGGCACCAGTCATCATAACGAATTCTGATTTTTATATGAATATCACCTTGTATATTAAATGTTACCTGATCAAACACTTTGCATTAATATTATTGACGCTTAATGATTCATTAAACTCCACCACTAACTTCCCTTTATCTAAAAAAATAACAAGATATATGGATGACAACAGCATGAATAACCTTTTTAACATTTTTGTGACAGAGCCTGTGTCATCTCACTCTCTTTGACATCTTTTGGGACCAAACCCCAATCAATGTCGCGCCATTAAAATCCATACCATATCTCTGTGTTAAAGGACTACCCTCTGGAGTTTTCACCTGAAAATACAAATCAATGAAAAAGTGTTGTCATGTCAGAAGGATTCACCATTGCCATAACCATCATTAAAAACAAAACACAGAATCACGCAATGGAAATGGATTTGGACTCCGTATGGTGATCTGATCAATCAAATAAAATAAGAAAGAAAAAAGAGTTCGAAACCTACTTGATATCATCAATGCTTCTCAGCAATCATGTTTCATCGTCAAAATCATCAGCCACTGAGTTCTCTTGGCAGATAAATGTGTTATCCTCAACACGATTTGAAACAACAGGCTCCCACATCGTTGTCTCATTACCCTGCGCAGTGTTCTCAACATCTTGCTCCTCCTCTGCAGCTTGTTCAGCCCCATTACAAAGTTGGTCTGCTGCTCCTTGATCCCAGTCTACACCAGCAAGCTCGACAGTCTTCTTTTCTGAACCCATCTCATTTCCGGTTTGCTCTTCATCCCCATTAAACGCTACAGTAACAGCTTCTTGTTCCTCTGTTTGCTCTGCTGCTTCCTTCTTCGGCCTCTTCCATTTCTTAGTGGATGAAGTACCATCATCTTCAAAATCTTCTTCTTCTCTGTCTCTGTGTAGATACACCCACAGCTTCCTATCAGAATCGAATTGTACACAAGGGTCCCGCTCATAGTGCAAACGATCTAATGCCCCACTCACGACTTGATTTACTTGTACATCGGTTACATCCTCCATGATATACTGTGAATCTCTTATTAAGGTACAAACATCAGCTCTTGTCCCAATACTACCGGGCAATCTGGCAGCGGCATCTCTCACAAGACAGAGAATTGTGACATGTGGTGGTCTCTCTCGTTTCAACATGAAATGGTCCCGGGCCTTTGAAGTTGGCTTCCCTCCACCTCTTCTCAGAGGAGCAACAATCGACTTCCTACCATCAGCAGCCGTGTACACAAACGCTCTGTCAGAAATTGAGTACCTCAGAAACTCTTCTTTGCGGAAATATTCTCTGGCTTCATCAGAACTCTGGGGAATCGTGTTAAGACTCTTTTGCGCTCTCAGATCCTTGAACCTTTCTTTCTCATCAACGTTACACTGCATGAGTGACAATGGTGGTTCGGGAAGACTACCTATTTGCTGAAGAGTTTCCTGACTATTTTTCAGCCAGTTTGCAAATGAATCAACCAACTTGACAAGCATCTTGTGCGTGAGACCCCAAGCTTCAGGCGATGTTACCTCTTCAACAGTTTCTTGATCCAAAGGACTGAGAACAGGGCCAATCCAAGACCAGCATTTCTTGGACTTCTCAAATGCTACAAGTGGCTTCCAACCCTTTGCCCCTAGAGGTGAGGTTTTCGACGAGAAGATCTTCAGAACTCCTCTTATCAAATCCTGAAGCGGCTCTTGTGTCTTGAGGATTAAAGGATCTAACGGCTTTGACGTCACACAGCTAGTAATCTCCTGGATAGTGAGGGATGGCAAGTTCTCACTTCCCTGCTGTGGAGACTTGTTATCCTCTGCATCCTTGGGCATGGGAGCACCATTTTCTCCAGCTTCATGTTCTGTAGTCTCCACTGCCATAGGTTTGCTAACATCTACTGGATCTTCAGGACAAGAGCTTGTAATTGCCATACGCACTGCTGTAAGAAGATGCATAATGGAAAAGGAGAAGCCAGTGTGAACTGTAGGTGTAATCAACACATACGGCTTCTTCTGCGGTTTGGTTTCCACCTCTGCTTCACTTGCACTCTTTCCTACTTTTGGTGTCTCAGAGGTTTCCAGATCGAGAAAATCAACATCAACCTCTATTTTCTTCTTTCCCTTTCTCTTTGAGGCAATAATATCAGGAACAGGCTGTTGAATGTCAGAATAAAGCCGCATCTCACCATTCTCCTCCCTCCTATCCATGTCCATCAAAGACTCTCTAACCTTTCTCCTTTTGGACCCAGAACTGCAAGAAACCAACCTGGCATCTAAATTTTCACCATCCTGCACTTGGTTCTCACGAAAATCGGAATTTAAGAACCTTTCATTCATTTGCTGCATAGAAGTTCTATAACTTCTAGTATCAGGTGAATCCCTTTCACACTTCCTTTTTCTGCTTTTACCATTCAAGTCATCAGATATATATCTGGGGTCAACAGAAAATCCATCTCCATGATACTTCCCATGCCGATAGACGTCCCCACGAAGGTCTGCCAGACTACCTTTTACGGGCTTCATTTGATTTCCATATTTACTTGACTTTGCGACATTGCTGTGAGACTGCCTTGCTGAATAAGGTGGACCCATGAAATGTTCAGAATTTAGTTCTCCCTCCCTGGAAAACTTATGTTTCTTTCCAAGCCTCAAGAATCCAGATTTCTTTCTAACAACAATATCCTGATCCCGCCAAGAACCAGTTCCAAAGAGTGGATCCTGATCATCATCATCATCCATATAATCTTCTGACCCAAGAACCAAATTAGAACCATACTTCTGCCTAGCTAGAGAAGAGGTGTTGTAAGCATATGGGCCAACAGACGTTTTCTCGAAAGGAAATTTCTGAGTTGCTGTCTTCGGTTTCGACTTTGGTTTGCCATATCTATCCTGTTCTACAACCGTAGGCTGCCACTGCCTAGGAAACTCTAAACCTGAATCAACAACGTAACCTGAATGACGTGACATTTTGTTCTGCGTAGACTTCCTATCTTTTACCTTTCTGCTCCACGGGCCATCAAAAGGTTCCTCCTTTTCTGATGAATCCTCCTCATAATAGTCCTTTTCCTCGCGCATTAGAGTCTTTTGGCTTTTCACGATATTCAGGACCCGGAGCTTCTCATCAACACTGTACCCTCTACAACCCGCCCAAGCATCCCTCGTCTGACAAAGATTCACAACCATGTCGTTATGATACTTCCTCAGCGTATGGTAATGTTTCGTCCTCACAAACAAATTACGCCCCTCGAGATAAAGCACGTTCCTCGGCTCGCACTGCCCACCTTTCAACATCTCAAACAGCTTCTTAACCGGACTGCCAAAGTGGAAATTACGACCCTCGAAAAGCTGTTTCAGAGTATGCATAAACGTGAACTGATCAAGGTCAGGGAGATGACACGAGAGGCTAAGCCGCTCTTCCTCAGTGAGACACTCGTTCCAAACATCAACAGAGAGTATATCTTCGAGACTAGAGAGATCATACAACTCGAAAGGAACGCTACAAGTCACGTTCCCGACCTGAGAAAACTCAGCACCAGACTCAGCCAATTCAAGCAGATCAAAATCATCAGAGCCTGCTCCAGAATCATCTTCAACAAATCCACCATCATCATCATCATCATCGTCATCAGCCTCGGAATCAACATTAACCCCTGAGGTTTTACGTTGCAGCTCAAGTCTGTCCTCTCCTTGGTAACTTGACATAGATTCATCACTGCCCTGAGAGTACTCTGAATCAAACCTAGAGAGCTTTACGTTACTCTTCTCGATCGCCATCACGCATAGAGACACTAATCCCGCTCGATCGACGAAACAGTTCTTCTATGGAGAGTGAACGAGAACCCTAACCACGAACGAAGCATCAGAAACTCACTCAGAAATCGAAAAAACAAGAAAAGTTCAGAGACGAATTGTGTAATCTATATACAGTACGAATTCAATTCGATGAATTGAGATCAAATTACCTCAAAGTTTGTCCAGAATTGAGAGCTTCGATGCTTCTGCGTCAGCAAGAATTTGAGAGATGAATCTGGAGGAAACCCTAGAAAGGAACTCGTTCGTATAAACTAAAAGGGGAGAGCGAGAGAGAAGAAGACGGTGAATTATTAGAGAAGGGTTGAAGAAGACTGTTAAGTTCACAAGCTGGGTTCACAACTTGGGCCTCAACTTTTCACTTAATGGGCTGTTCAGAAACTAACAAAACTACTAAAAGTTATGAGTATTTTTTTATAAAACTACGCATTAATTAATTTCATAATTAGTAATATAAATATTATTATATTTTGTTGTTTATTAAAATTGATTTAAAAATAAATATGAAAATTATATGCTATATTTTATAACAATAACTTATATTATATTAAAATAGAAGTACTATATAAATTAAATACGACAAACTATATTAAATTGATAAATTAACCTATTTTATCATAAAAATTTATTTATTTAAATAAATATTTATCATTCACTGTTAAACGAGTTAAAATTAGTCAATCATGTAATATTTTTATATAAAAATATTATTATTAACATATATTAATTTTTTATATCTACAACTATATCATCTTTTTTCTTTTTCTTTTGAAACTCACAACAATATATAATCTGAAAATAATTATATAGAAAATATAATAGTATATAACTAACTTTTATTTCATATATTATTTATAAAATATGTTATTAGAAAATTTTGAAATTTAATAATTCACTCAATAGTTTAATGACAAATCAATCTCAGTTATAAATTTAATGTTTATTTTAGTTATAACAAAATATATAAATATATAAAAATCTTAGTAAGATTAACTTTAAAAATAATGAATTAATTTAGTAACAAAAAATAAAGGTCATATAATCTTCTAAACTCAAAACAGTGTTGTAATTAATTCTCAATTTCTCTTGATAAAATCTACAATTTTGAAAATAACTATTTTAAATTTTACAAAATATAAAGTCATAGATGATAAAGTATATTTTTTAAATGCAACACGAAAAAAATATGTTCTAAAAATCAAAAATAATATAATATTTCGACATCTTAATTTAATAACCAAAAATCAGAAAACTTAATATTATAACATCCAAAATATACTTATATTAATACAATTTACTAAAATATATGATAGATGCTACTATTTATAAATTTTAGTATAATAATATGGCAATATTATTTAAACAGTATAATATATTTACTTATAAGTTTTCACAAAATACTAAAATAATGCATGTTAAATATAAATTATCTTAAACAAATATCCTTTCTATAGTACACCTAAATAAAATTTAAAAATTAATTGTATGCAATAATAATAAAGTGAAATGTATAAAACATATCACTATATATTAATAGTGTTGAATAAAAAACATAAAAAAATATTTAACATGAGACAAGAATTTAAATTTAAATATAAAATCTATAATAAAATATTAAAATTATTTATTTTTATTTTTACATTACAAAATTTGAAACTCTTAAGAGAATTAAAATAAGTCTTTTTCAAAGAAAAAAATAACTTAAAAATTTAGATAAAAATTACATAGATATTTATATATTTTTAGAGCCCCCTGGATTTTAGATAGTATACTCTAACCGAACATTTGTCTTTAGCAAAAGAAATAAACAAAATATATTGTATCATTAATTTTGGGGGAAATCCTAATTCTACTAAGAATTTGATACAACTTTTCACATGTACTTTTAAATGAAAACTATATTCATAAATACCCTAAATTTATGAAGAACATGACTAAATTAACTCTCTCAAATCACTTATAAATGTTTAGTAATCATTTATAAAAGTTTATAAACTCAATCTCTCTTAAATACTAAAATCTAAACAATAATCACTAAAATTTAAATTCAAATGTTATGGTACTTTTGAATGATGGCATTTTTGAAAAGTGTTAACCGACTTATGATATTTCAAACGTTTTCTGTTAATTTTATGCTATTATCAAGGATCACTAGCTATTTAATCAATTCATTAGAATTGATACCATTTCAAGCTTGATTGTTACCTCTATAATGTTTGTGTTATGCTTACCTGACCAGGTGATGTAGGTAGAAGGTTTTTTTCTTTTTTTTTGTAAAAAAAAAAAGGTTTTACAAGGAAACTTTTTTAAATTTTGCTATAATTTTGACCAAAACCCAGCTTATGCCTCTATTTGAATTTTGGTTATGCCCCTTAATTCTATACATTCATGATGTTGTCCTTCTTGTTTTTTATATATACTAAAATGTGCACCCACTAATAATATGTGCTGGATTCACCCCTGGACCTAAAACTTTTAGTTTATAACGGGTGTTCTTAAATTTGTTTTGAAAACATTTGTTCTTCCAAGTAAGTTCATTAGAACCCATACCATTTCGACAATCGTCTATTGTGACTATAAGTTTCCATTCGTTTGATTTTTCAATATACTTATAGCGACGTTTGCGTGATTGACCTAAAAGTTCAACATTTCTTGGGCAAGTCTATATTTAGTAACTTTTGATGTGTCACTCTTCCCAAGTAAATAGACTATGCACAATGCTACAAAATGACACAAAATGAGGAGGCTATTCTTAGTCCTAGCTCGTAAAATTACCTAGACGAAATCTCCAAAAAAAAAGAACATTAGCAAGAAGAATTCACAAGAACAAAGAGAGAACGAGAGATAAAATAAAGATATATCATGATCCTTTACCAACCAAAAAACAAGTATCTATTCGGTCAGAAGATCAACAAGTAGTAGAAGTCAAGATCCATCCTCATAAGCGTTTATAACTAACTCATTGGAGAAAAAAAAGAGTTATAAGCCAATATGAAAAACAACAGGAAAGAAGAATCCTCGAAACAGATGTCAGAGGGCGTCCAGAAAGATCCAAATGGCGAAAACATAACAAATAGCAATAACGCCGAGAGTAGTGGAGGTGGGATCTTGAAAAATGTGTCGAGGAACCTCGGTGTTGGATCAATAATCAGATCGATTAAAAATAGCGGTAATCTCGGCCTTCATAACATCAGGAAGAGCGGAAACTTGGGGCCTACTCCACCTGTTGCCCTAGAAAAGAAACAAGGGCCACAAAGAGTTGAGAGGACCACGTCTAGTGCGGCTAGGGGACTACAGAGTCTCCGGTTCCTTGATCGGACCGTCACAGGTCGGGAACGTGACTCATGGAGATCTATTGAGAACCGGTTCAATCAGTTCGCTATTGATGGAAAGCTACCCAAAGAAAAATTTGGCATTTGCATCGGTATAACTACTAAATACTTAAAAAAAAACTATTAAATACTTTGATTTTCACGTAGCTATATTTTTGTCTTAAAAGGGTTTTCGAATGAGTAAATGTTTTTTTAATGTTATAATAATGTGTATGTGTAAGGAATGGGAGATACACTGGAGTTTGCGGGAGAAGTATACGAAGCATTGAGTAGGAGAAGAAAAATAAACACCGAAAATGGGATCGATAAAGAACAACTAAAGCTGTTTTGGGAAGACATGATCAAGAAAGATCTAGATTGTCGCCTCCAGATCTTCTTTGACATGTAACAACAATTTTGTTCTTTTGGCTTAATTATAAAAAATACATATAGCAAATGAAATTGATTAACAGTTGTGGTTTAGGTGTGACAAGGACGGAGATGGGAAGCTAACAGAAGAAGAGGTTAAAGAGGTGATGGTCTTGAGTGCATCGGCTAACAGGCTCGCGAATCTCAAGAAGAACGCTGCGTCCTATGCTTCTTTGATCATGGAAGAACTCGACCCTGATCACCATGGTTACATTGAGGTTTCCATCTTAATGTTATTTCATCCTAAAAAGTAGATCAACTGGCTGATGAGATTAACGGTTCATAGTTATGGAGCCTAGGCTTTGATCAATCAACTCGAAGTTATCAATCATGTGACAAAAATTAAGTTAACATAATTATGAAACCTGATCGATCCAGCTAAAACAAACTATGTGTGTTTTAGATCCGAAGAAATTAGTATTCACCATCTTCATTTTCCAATAATGTTTTGATTATAGATTACTTCTACAAGAATTTGCTACGAATTTGTTTTAGTAGTGTTTGGTTTTGATTTCATCCTCAAAAATAACATTTCATCCTCAAAAATAACATTTCATTTTAATATAAAATAAAAAGTAAAAAAATGGTACAGTAATTTAAGTTCTTAAAAATATAAACAATAGTTTGTTTTAAAACTAAAAGTAAATAGGGCTATTGCGTTAAATATTGCATCGCTTGTTCACTCTGACAGTTGTATAAATTTTACATGAATCAGATGTGGCAACTCGAGGTGCTATTAACAGGAATGGTAGCAAACCCTGCAGACACCAAAAAGATGATGGGGAAATCTGAAACGCTAACGCGAGCCATGATCCCTGAACGTTACAGAACGCCAATGAGCAAGTACGTTTCAGTAACCGCTGAGCTAATGCTCGAGCACTGGAAGAAGATTTGGGTCGTTATATTGTGGCTCGTTGTCAACGCCTGCCTCTTCACTTGGAAATACTCCGAGTTCTCATCGAACCCTCTTTATAACATTGCGGGGCGTTGCGTTTCGGTCGCTAAAGGAACCGCCGAAATGCTCAAATTCAACATGGCTTTGGTCTTGGTCCCCGTCTTACGAAGGATCCTAACGTTCCTCAGATCTACTTTCTTGAGCCACGTGATCCCATTCGATGATAATATCAACTTCCACAAGTTGATAGCCGTTATGATCGCAGTCACTTCCTTGCTACACACGGCACTACACTTGTTTTGCAACTACCCCAGGCTAAGCACTTGTCCTTACGACGAGTACAAAAAGTACGGGGGAAAACTCTTGGGGCACAAGCAACCCACCTATTTAGGTCTAATGCTAACCTCGGTTACGGTTACGGGATTTCTGATGATCCTCTTCATGTGTATCTCATTCACGCTCGCCATGCATTACTTCAGAAGGAACATAGTGAAATTGCCTAAGCCGTTTAACGTTCTTGCTGGATTTAATTCATTTTGGTATGCTCATCATTTGCTGGTTGTTGTCTATGCTCTTCTCATCATCCATGGTTACATTCTTATCATCGAGAAGCCGTGGTACCAAAAGACGGTATGTTTATTATATATAAAAATACCAATGTATATTAGCTTGGGAGATAGCATTAGTTTTTTTAGCAAAAAAAAAGAAAGAGATAGCATTAGTTTAAATATAAACTAAGCAGATACTCTTCTTCTTTTTAATTAGCTAAACGTTAATGAATTTTGTGTGTGTTGTTTTTTTTTTCTTTTATCTTTTAACGTTTTAAATATTTTTTTTTGTAACAATATTTTTGTTGTGTGCAAAAATTTAGACATGGATGTACGTGGCCGTACCTATGGCGTTGTACGCGAGCGAAAGGCTTCTCTCGCGAGTTCAGGAACACACCCATCGTGTCCACATTATCAAGGTAATTTCATTAAGAAAGTTATATTTTCTTTTGAATGTGTTTGCTTTACTCGTGAATATTTTGTGCCTAGGCTATCGTATATTCAGGCAATGTTCTTGCACTCTATATGACAAAACCTCAAGGGTTTAAGTACAAAAGTGGCATGTACATGTTTGTCAAGTGCCCGGACATCTCCAAATTCGAATGGTAAGAATACTTCTTCTCAAAGAAAATCTAACAGAACATTATATAACTTAGCAAAAATAAATATTATGTTTCCATCATTATAGTAATATTTTACTTTGTGGTTTAGGCATCCATTCTCTGTCACTTCTGCACCAGGAGATGAATATTTGAGCGTTCATATAAGGGCATTGGGAGATTGGACAAGTGAACTTAGAAACAGATTTGCAGAGGTAATTCTATTTTTATATCTGATCTTAGAAATCATATGACTTATGAACATGGTCTCGAAATAGTAATTGGTGAATAAATAGAATGTGTGTTTCAAAAAAAGGAATAAAAATAGAATGTACATATATAACACATACTATAAGTTTTTCTTTGTCCGATTTGAGCAAACTTATGGGTTAGTCTGTCATTGGTCCCCCGTCATGCATGATCCACTTGGTCACTAGACTCACAACCAAGCTATTAATGTAATCGTGCCAATTTTTAATTAGTCTGTTTCTTCTAAAGATATTTTACCCTTTTATCAGTTTACATAAAATAACGGTCTTAACCAAAATTAAAGGTTATGTCAATAAAAAAAATTAAGGTTAAAGAGTTAACACTTGTTTCTTGTAGACATGCGAGCCACCTCAAGCATCGAAACCTAGTCCAAACAGTCTTGTTAGGATGGAAACAAGAGCAAGAGGTGAAAATCCCCTCGTTGAAGAATCGCAAATCTTGTAAGTAAAAATCTTTGACCACCCCGAACCATTGAGGATGTTCTTGCATAAGATGATTGAAACATGATACCATCCGATCCAACCAGATTTCCACAAATTTTCATCAAAGGACCATATGGTGCTCCGGCACAAAATTATGAGAAATTCGATATCCTTTTGTTGATCGGGCTAGGGATTGGTGCAACCCCATTCATAAGTATCCTAAAAGACATGCTGAATAATCTCAAACCTGGTACTCAAAAACCCGTAAGTGATTTATCACCATAGTAAAGGGTTTTTGAAGAAAATAAAGCATAAAGAAAAGTAACAGGGTGTGGTTTTAAAAAATTGAAAATGTAGGGGCAAATGGGCGAAGGAAGTGTAGGAAGTGAGAGCTTAGGAGGATCTAGTGTAAATGGAGGTAGGAAGTTTCCACAAAGAGCATATTTTTATTGGGTGACCAGAGAACAAGCTTCTTTCGAATGGTTTAAAGGAGTTATGGATGATATCGCCGTGTATGACAAAAACGTAAGTTATTATGTTAATTTAGTCTTCAACAACACAATTACCATAAATACCACATAAATATGATATTCATATAAATTTTGTTTATATCATGTTCTATAACATTTTACATATTTTCTGATGGTCTACTAATAAGTTTAAGTAGTTAGTAACATCTTAATTCACCAAAAATATTAATTATGGAACATTGAACATGGGGTTTTTTTGTTATCTATTACTTAATTTAAATGAGTTTGTCTATTTGTTTTGGCAGAATGTGATAGAAATGCATAACTACTTAACAAGTATGTACGAAGCAGGAGATGCAAGATCTGCTCTAATCGCTATGGTCCAAAAACTTCAACATGCCAAAAACGGTGTTGACATTGTTTCCGAGAGCCGAGTATGTTTTCTTTTTCTTTTCTTTTTTCTTTGTTGTCCACTTACTATTATTAGTTGTATATCATCTATCGGTATTAAAAGGGATATGTGTACAATCTGATTCAGATACGAACACATTTTGCAAGACCCAATTGGAGGAAGGTTTTTTCTGAATTGTCAATCAAGCACGAAACTTCTCGCATAGGTAATATGGGTTCTCTTAATTTTTTCTTTGGTATTACAGGTAAAATGTTTTGTGTGGCCTGTTCACTGATTAAATACCTAAGCCTAATTAACTCTCATTCCATGTAAATATGAAAGAATTTTCATGTGATTTCCTTTAGGCTGTATTTTATTAATCAACCAATTTCAAAATTGCTTAAGAAACATTCAAAAGACAAAACGAAGTTAAAAATAACTAGCCGCCTCCTTGAACATTTCTATCTAGAATTGTAAAGATCTCTAGATAATAGTAGTTCATTTGGTAGTTTTCTTTGGACTTTAGTTTGGATATAAATCCGAGACGTTTTGATGATAAAATAGCTAGTTTTCTCGTTGCAGTTATTTAAGACAAACCTGAATTCTGTATGTTTTCAGGCGTGTTCTACTGTGGAAGTCCAGCGCTTGTCCGACCACTGAATTCACTCTGTCAGGAGTTTAGTCTCGAGTCCTCCACTCGCTTTAATTTCCACAAAGAGAATTTCTGACCCTTTTTTCCCCCTGAAATGTTTTTGGTTAAGCAATTCAACAAATTTTTGAATTCAATTATTCACTTGGTTATACGGACATGTTGTAGTTTAGTTGGTTGAATGAAGTATGCTCTAAAAAATACCTAATTTTTCACCCTCCTTCTCTCTTACGACAAAAGAAGACCTTCCGCCGTCAAAGCCAACGTTCTCTCCTGTGCTGCTCCGACGGTCGGTGATTCTCACCGTCACCGGGAGAGGCTCCCTTAGATCTCCTTTTATGTCTCCTTGGGTTTAATCGCAATAACTTGATACTTTGGTGAGTGTGTCTTCAGATCGGATTTTGGGCGATTATTTGACGAGTGGTTGTTTCCAACACCGTTCGTCTATGCTCAGTCGGAGTTTCATGAGTGTGGATCGAGTCAATTTCTGTGCAGGGGCCTTGAACGGTTTGGGTTATGGCAACTGTAAATGTGATGGTCTCGTGGATCTCATGTTTAAGACTGTCCCTTGGTTATGTTGTTGTTGGTATTTAGGTTCTAGTTTTAAGTTTTTTTTGTTGGTGTGCATGTTGAACCTGAGACTGTTTTCGCTTGGTTTCTCTCGGAG
Source organism: Raphanus raphanistrum subsp. raphanistrum (assembly GCA_019706035.1). NCBI lineage: Eukaryota > Viridiplantae > Streptophyta > Magnoliopsida > Brassicales > Brassicaceae > Raphanus > Raphanus raphanistrum. The sequence continues at coordinate 11,307,252 of CM033980.1, read as the reverse complement.
TGTGGTCGGAATGCTGATTTGTTATGTCGATTTGTTTGAGTTGCTTCTCCCTTTTCGTAGCTGTTTCTGGTGCGCGGTGCAGGATTTAACTGGCTCTGATGTGGATGCCTACTTCTTCCATCGAGAATGGTGAACCGGGTTTCAAGCGAGTCTTTGATGGTGTTGCATTTTAGGCTGTCTACTCTTTGTTCCTTGTTCGTCTAAGTTGAAGGTTCTTTATGTTATGGCTCGTGATTTAGTTCTTGGTTCATAATTCGGATTTCTTTGACCTTATGGAATTGGTTGATTATAAGACAGTGATGTTTGAGTGCTTCATTAGGTCTTCATTTGAGGATACTAGGCTGCGGCCTATGACTCTTTATCATGTCCTTTGTGGCGATACTCACTTATCAGGTTTTGTCTTCGGCAAAGTTTTTTTGTTCAACATTTGGATTTGGTGGTGATTTGTTCGGTGTGAAGTATCTATGCTTTGAAGTTGTGCTTTCCTTTGGATTTTAAACGACGGGTTTCCCGGATTTCTCGGTAAGGGATTAAGGAGTTTTAGCTCAATCGCATTCAATCTTGAGTAGTTGATTGTCAACCGCGTTCTTCTTCGGCTACTCGGGTGGAGAACCATTTTCTTGTGGCTTCCATTAGTTGAAGATTATTCTTGAGTAATGGCTGCTCATAGTTCCTGGTTGGAACTTGTCTTGGAACTATTCTCGCACCTCAATAAATCGTCCGTCAATGTTTTCTCGCTTATTTTGGCTTCTGCATTCGTCTTGCTTCACATTTATGATGTTGTTTTGTGTGACCGAGAAGGTCTTGGTGATCTCTATTTCCTTTGTTTTAGTTTAAGTTGTGTCATCATTGTGGTTTTAACTTTGGCTCTGGGTGGCATCGTGTGCCACGCCGACTTATGACTCTGGAAAAATGATGTATCTTTGCCAGCTTTGTGTATTATCTCAGTTAAATGAAATATAATCTACCAGATGACTATAAAAATATGCTCTATAGACTAATAAGTGCATAAGTATATTTAACGAAATATAATTTACGAACCGTTTTTACAAAAATTCTTGTGTATTTGTATACATATAATTATATTGTTTTTATTTATTAAATATGAAATTGTATAAGATATTATTTAATTTAATTTTTAGTTATTTCAACTCTTGTTGTTTTGAATTTTTAATGAATTTTTGTAATTTTTGATTAATTGTATTATATTATTTTATGAAAATTTTAATTACAAAATTTATTTGATGTCAATTTGTTGCATTTTATTTATATACAATATTTAATTTAGTATGAAAGTTTATTTAAAGTTAAATGAATGCAATTTTTATATATGAATAAAAATAAAATAGTCTATTAATTTAGTTGATTTTATGTTGATTGAAATTATGTTGTAATATTTAAACCTGCAAAATAAGTTTTTTCATAAATAATTTTAATGTTTTAATCAATTACAATGTTTTATATTGTTTTGGCACAAAATTAATTATTGTGCTGTTTAGAAACATGGATATTAGTATAATATTATTTATATATTTATTTTAAAAATGATGATGAATTTAATTTAAAAATTTACAAAACAAATCGGGTCCAAGGAAATGTTTATGTTTTAATCAAGTACTATACTAAAAGGGGCTTATAAAGCCTTCTTAGACTATCCACGTAGGATAAGAAATTCGGCCAATAGGGTTTAAGCAATCATCCACGTCACGTTATTTATTTTCGATTTATAATAGACTTACTGATCTTCTGTTTGGGCTTATAGTTTTGACGGGTTTTTACGATATTATGTTTGTGGCCCACGTGAGACTCGAGACTCAACGCGTGTTGTCGTAGCCCTATTCTCTTCAGCGCTTTTCTTTCGACTTTATCTCCTACCTTTCGACTCCCACTTCTTTCATTTCTCATCTATCCAAATCCATTTCGAGGATTAATTTCACCACTAACTCCTGTAATAAATGGATTCCTTTCAGCTTCTTCTCTGTGTTCCTATTTATAATACTCTTCTCCTAACTTTTTTTTTACCTAGCTTATTCCTCTTTTGCAATCAAAAGATACTCTGATACACTTTCCCCGATGGAACCCACCGGATAATCCTCAGTCTCCAGCGTCCGCAAGTCCACCAAGAAGACCGACGCCTCCCCTGCAACTGAAAAACCAAACGGCAAGTCTATTGCTTCCTCCGCCGCTGTGGAGAAACCTAAAGACAAAACTGCTGTTTCATCTCCGAGTCCGATGCCGCTCTCTCCTCCACGAATTGCGATCAAGTTATGTTATTCAGGGATGTTACAGTCGGCTCACACGAAACAGCTGACCTTTCGTATGTCTAATTCTTTCTTTTGATATTAAGAATTGGTACTGTAATTATAGGGTTTTCAAAGGTTTTTGATTTAGATTTCTCTGTTCTCTTATACACTAGAGATGGTTGATCTACCCAAGGTTTATCTGCGATGGCATACGTTGTTGAAGGTAAGGAAACTTCAGCTCTCTTTGATTTTTTCCCAGTTTCTGGATTTTGTTCTTTTAGCTTTTACCTTGGTTTGAATCCCCAAATTTATGTATCTCAATTTTAAGTCCTCTTACAGAGATAATCTAATCATGATAGGAAGTCTTTTAACATTTATTAGCATCACACATATGTAGAGTCATACATATCTAAGATGTATATCTAAAGGAAATAGAGAAAAAGAGGGAAGAAATTCTGTGTTTTATTGTCGCTGAAAAGAGAATGAGGGAAGAAATGCTGGTATCGCTAATAAAGAGGAAAACTGTTCATAATTTTCGGTCGCTCATATTGATCGCGGCGATCTTGGAATGATGAGGTCTAATATTATAGTATAAGTGATCTGCAATGATTTTATCAATCAACGTTGATCTGTCTCAGAGAGACAATATTATACAGGTCTTCTTTATAACCTTGGTCTCAGCAAGATTATGCTTCCATTTATTGGGTTGTGTTTTAGGAGTTGTCATAAGCTGCACTAACCTGAGAGTAAATCATTAGAGAGATAGAAAAAAACCTTACAGGAAATGCTTCAGGGATTAACAAGAACTGGCATGGTGGTCTATTTTGTGGTGCAGGTTGTGGTTGTGGCGGCACTTGGGTGATAGACGCGTGGGAGCGTCACCAATGTATGTGGCTTTATGCATGTGGAGCTAGCTTCCATATTTCTGTTATATCAGTTTTTTTTAATCTTTTCCCAGTTTTGATTATAATTTTCCTGATAAGGATTTAATCCTACTTTGTTTTTTCTTCCTTGATTAGGATATGATCTTTGTCAAGACTGATGACTTTCAGACTGATTATTTTACAAGAAGGTTTATATCAAAGGTACTTTTTTGTGTTGAAACTTGCCTGATAGAGTTAGCTATTTCGCTTCTACCTTTAACATGTTTACCTTTTCCTTGCAGTTTATGCTTATATATGTCGTTATTAATAAAACTCTCATGCCATTCTTCACTTTATTCGGGTTGGTGATATAAGCGAGATCGTGGAGACAGACAGTGGAGTCCATATCATTAAGAGAACTGCTTGATCTCACATAGGAAGAGTATTGAAGGAATGGTGTTTTTCTTACTTTACTTAATTAAACAGACAGTGTAACAACAATTAAACAATTGCAAACGTTGAAATTGTTTTAAAAAAATAAAAAAAATATTAGACGCAGTGAACACGAACCCATTTTTAAAAATACAAAAAATATTTGCATAAAATTTTGAAAACATCATTTAAATTGAAACCAAAATAAAATCTTAAAACACCTATTAAAATGAAACATAAGGAGTACAAAAACTATTGAAGAACATGTAAGATTTCTTCACCAATTTTTATTTATAGTCACAAAAATTAATGAAATAACCCGGGCGTAGTCCGGGATCGTCTCTAGTTAGATTAATAAAATAAATACAATTACTCCATATAAAAGATAAATTTGTTTTTTCTATCAACGTTACATTAAACAAATATTTAATAGTGTTTAATGTTAAAAGTATAAACTATTAAATTACAAAATATTAATTTATATAACTATGGAAATAAATATATGTGCGAGTGTGTGGATCAAACTCTAGTATTATATTATGTATGTAACTTGTTGTGGTTTGGGCTGATTATCGTTATGGCAATTATGTATGTAATTATCGGATACCCGGAAAATTCAGATCATTATTCGGCGGATCCTTGTTTTTAATAATAAAATGTATACAGTACTTTTAATTATTTCTATATATACTATTATAAAACTTATATAAATTTATATATACTATTACAAAATGAAAATTAATTTTTATATATAGATATTATTATTTTGAAATAATGATCGATAAAAATTACGGATCCGAATTCGGTTTTGACGGATCCAACATTTTACTATCCGAATTTGGATCCAGCCGCTCCAGTTATCAAACAAAGCCAAGACTCTAAATCGAGAGGATATTTAATTATTCAAAAAGTCTTCAAAGTACAAACACCAAAATGATCAAAAGAAAATCTTATTACAGAACATACGGTACTAAGTGCCAGGGAAACCACTTTCAAGAGTCTTGACAAATTCATGGAAGTAGTTACCAGTGGTTGTTGTACTGGCTGACAACTTGACCTCGAAGCAACTGAAATCTCCAGATGTGAGAGCTTGATTCATCAACGCTTCTTGAGTCGCTTTGTGCCTAAGAAGTGTCTTTGTCGCTTCTCCCCGAAGGTGGTTCACGTACTGCGTCTTGGCGCTTTGGTGCATGGTAATGAAATATTCATACGCACAGCTCCATTTAAGTGCAAGCCTACACTGGACAATGAGCAGAGTTGCTTCCATTACAGCATCGACGTCTCCATTGTTAAAACTGAAGTTCTCCACTAGTGTTGGAATCCCATTCTCCTCTATGGCTTTGAGATCCGACTTGGATTTCTCAAACTCTTCATGACATGCCTCCCACAGACGCAGGTAACGAGAATCTTCCACTTCTTGTCTCATTGTTGATTGAAAAGTGACTTCAACGCAGTTCCATTTTCCGTTGTGCTCTTCCGCTGATCGAAAGCAGCGCCAACAGAAGTGACAACTGAGTGTATAACATTAAATCAAAATCATAATAATAAGTTTTTGATTTAAAAAAAAAAGAGATCTAAGTTTTAAAAAGATAAGGACAAACCTGCAGAAACAAGTTATCATTCTCAAAATAGGGTCATCAGTCCTCTGTACGTAACTGTTGCAACGAGGACAACGTTTGGTGTTTTGAACGAGCCAAACATTGCTCTTTAACGTATCCAAGGTGGAACTAAACCAAACAGAAGCATCCTTACAGGTCAGGGGTCGATGTGACTCGAGCTTGCAACACCAACAGAATGTGTGACCGCACAAACACACCACACCAAAGTCAAGAGAAGACTCATCATCATCTTCCAACATATCCTCATGACGCTCGATGGCGTATTCGCAACCTGGCACAGGACACCATTTGATCCATTCCTTGTTGGCCTCCACGAAGGATCTCAGAACGTATCTCTCGTACATCATCTTCACTGCTGGTTCTTTGAGTTTCTCAATCGTATCGGGTCCAACGGACGCGACACAGTCAGGGTTAGGGCAAAGGACTCTCTCTTCCTCCTTGTTGTTCTCCGCCTTACCCTCCTCCAGAAGGTTGTTGAGATGACTTATCCAACAAGTTTCAGAAAACTTGTGTGGACAAAATGGTGTGGAGACAAGATTTTCTTGATCTGCAAAAGAAGGCACAGATTCGTTTTCTTCACTCGAGCTGAAAACTTTAACCAAACCTAACTCCGAAAGGAGTTTCTCCTTGTCGTCACCCAGACGATCTGAAGCCTTGAACGAGTTCCAACGGAAAGAGATAAGGATTACGGTTGCATCAGATTTGGACAGCAAGAAGACTTCGGAGATCTGGTTGATTTCACTCTTCATCTTCTCACCAACTTCATTTGTTGTAAGAACAGAGTACACTCTCTGACCATCCGTTTCCATTGCTGAAAAAGAAAACAAACAGACTTATGAACAACATAAAGGATAGTTAGCAGACAAAAATAAATTAGAAAAACAAAACATAAAAGACACACAAAAAAGTATTCAGTGAATTTTGTGAGTTGTTGGAAGTGATTTTCTTACCAGCAAATTGAAGGGGAATCAACTTAAGAGGTTAAAAGACAAAGAAGATTGTAGTCTAAGATAGTGTATAAAGGACAAACTCATTATATAGAACAAACCTGAAAATCTTTTTTCTTATGAAAATTTGGGATTTTTAATTTTCTGCTTAATTTTTAATGTTAATTAATATAAATTGTCAGTTTTATGACGCTTGTAATCTATATTTTAGAAAATATAATTTTTTAAAAATGTAAATTTATATGTTATCAAATTCTATCATAAAGTCTCTAATATGCGGATCTAAAAACATTTAAAATTTTCTGATCATATCTAAAAGATAAGAAAGTACTGGGTATATAACATTTGTCACTCTGAAATTGTGAAAAAAACTACCCAATTTAGTGTTAAGTGATATAATTTCACGATCACTGACCCGTGTCTATATCTATCTTTTAAAGAAAATAATATAATCTCACAATCACTGATTCGTGTCTGTATCTATCTTTTAGAGAAAATAATATAATCTCACAATCACTGATTTGTATCTATATCTGTCTTTTAGAGAAAATAATATAACCTCACGATTACTTACCCATGTCTATATCTATTTAAAGAAAATAATTATTTTTTTTACAAATTTAAATTTAAATTTTATATAAAAATAAAGATATTATATGAAAACGGGATGCAACTAAAATTAAGATGAGTAAATTGAACGAACTCTTTAGACAAAAACAAATCGAAGAAACCAACAAAGCCAATTCAACTACTTGCGATACTTCCCATAGTGAATAGCTCAGACGAAATAAGAATCCATGTTTCGAAGACCAGCAAGACAGATCACTTAGGACATAAGTCTTGAACAGAAAGGCGATATCAAAGAAGGAGCAACGGAAACGCCAAACTGAAGCACGGTAAGAAATTAAATCTCGATCAAATCTTTTTGGTTAAAGACATGGAGAACACCAATCAACTCTGGATTCAACCTCACTCGAAGATCCGAAAAGGAAGAAGATCGACGCCAGAGAAAATCAAAGAGAACATAATCAACATGCAAATCCAACAAGCAAATACTAGGTTCAAACAAAAATGGATTTAAACTGAGACCAAGATAAAAGGCTGATTAGTTGATGCATACACCGAATAACCCGGAAGATCGACAGCTGTCTTCACTTCCTCCGACAAGATTCACTGAAAGAAAAGAAAAAGATCAAAATAGAAGATCATATCCGGTTGGTATAAAGAGGAACAAGAAAAGAGATTAAACCCAATTCCGGCTCTGTGAGAGTACCAAAATTGGTGAACCGGAGATGATAACTAGAGTGAACCGGAGATAATTTTTTTCCAACAAATATAATATTTACCAGTTATTAAAAGAAATATCTTTAACAAAATATAAATTTGATGCAACAACTTAAAAAAAAAAATTATTATCTTAAATCCAAAATCATAAACCTTATTATCTGTAATTGTTTGTGTGCTATTTTGAAATAATAAAAATTATTTTGGTATTATTAAAATTTTTCTCATAAGTTGTAGTAGGAAACTTACAAATATAAAAAGAAAATAAATAATTGAAATACATATTTAATAGCATACGATAAGTACTGGTTAATTTTTTTTTTTTGGGCAATCTTAACCTTTTAATATCGAATATAGATTAGGGAAATTGGGGCCTGTAGCAATGAAAAAAACGGTAATTTGCAGAGTAGCAGTTTTATCTAACGGACAGCTACACGGCGTTATATATACATAATAATACGATAGTGTCCTTGAAAATTAACCGGCTTACCTGCTAAAAGAAATTAATTAAAAATATAGTTCAGAACTGTCCAAAGTAAATCGTGTCTTCACCCTATTCACATCTTCTCCTTCTCACTTTCTTCTGTAATTTTTGGAAATCGGAAGCCCTCTTCCGCCGATCTGCTCCAACACCTCGCCACTGCATACAGTCCAATTTTCATCTCCGTCGTCCTCCCTTTTAATCGTCTTCGGATTTGGGTTTTGGTGGTTGTGGTTTGCGTTACCGTTTCGGCCGAGGGAAGTAACACAGCCGGCCTCTCCAACTTCACCAACTCACTTTTTCTCAGATTTTTGAGAACGCCGTAAGTTCTTGGTGTTACGTTTACGACCGTATCAGTATACAGTATAACCTCTATAAATTAATAATCTATAAATTAATATCTCTATAAATTAATATAATTTCATAGTCCCAAATTGATTTTTAGTTCAATTAGTATCTCGATAAATTAATAATCTCTATAAATTAATAAAAAAATATAGTTTTGGTGTAGTCCCAACATTATTAATTTATAGAGGTTTCACTGTATTCCATTGCTATATGTCATCTCAAGTGGAATAGTATGCGGCTCACATTATTCTATTTTACATGGAATCATACTTTCACATCATATACTATTTCATTCGTTTGTCAGTTCTTATTTTGTTTAACTCATAATTCATTTATATATTGCATATTATAGTGTGAACCGTCCTCACTCTTTGTCTCTCTTACTTTTCATTCTTCAGTTTGGTATGGATGAGTTATACTTTCCAAGTAGATTGTTTGAGACATAGTTTAGTTTTGTATATGGATTAAGGGTATTTCACCATTATATACTATGTTATTTATTTTGTTCCATTCTATTTGAGTTTAAAGTTTATATTTGGGTTTATAGTTTATATTTAGGTTTAGAGTTTACTGATTATGGTTTAGGGTTTAGTATTTAGGGGTTAGGGTGAGATTAAAATAAAGTTTAGTATTTAAATGAGGTTGAGACAAAATTGGTGTCCTATACTATTTTGGTGATATGAAATAGAACTTTTGTGGGTTTAGAGTTCACCGATTAGAGTTTAGGGTTTAGTATAGGAGTCGGGTGGGAAAGGATTGAGGTTTAGTATCTAGGGATCGAGTTTGGATATGTTTTGTATTTAGGGATTGTATGTAAAATTATAATTTTATACTATTTTGGCGGTATAAAATAGAATATTAGGTGCATGTGTATGTGGTTAATAAAGACAGATATGGATGACTTTTTCTTATGTTGGCCACGTTGTTCTCTTTCGCTTTTTTACCTGATACCTGGGAAAATAAAAGATAAAATCGGATAATTTGGAGCACAAATGTTAGAAAATGGTTTATGTCAAAATCAATACTATTTAGTTAATTTACACTCAAAATATGGCTAGGTTGCAAATAAGCCCTATAGATTATTTGGAATTTTTGTACCAACGAATTTCGTTCGAAAGCCCTAAGAAGCCGTAGGCCGTAGCCGCTCTTGTTCATCTGCTTTTCTCAAAGGTACGAAATCAGGAAAAAAAAATTTGACTGCTTCTATTCCTTCCTCTGTGCTTCAAGATTCGAAGGACTTATTGAATAGAATCACTTTTCTAAGTCTTAAGTGTGCTAATTAGGTCTTTAATAATACAAATTGAAGGTTAAAAATATTGGTTCCTCCTATGGACTCTCGAAGCGGTGTGGCTGAGGAAAATACTGTTGCGAGTAAAGGTGAAGTTAAATATTATTCTTGGCTGAAACCTTTTGCGTTCACTAATCATCTTTCCTTTTCTTCTTTTAATCAGGGATTAGAAAGAAGGTGAAGAACTCTGAGTCAGTAGCGTTACGGAGATACAAGATTGATACTTATAACTTAGCGGACCTTGATAATGTTTTGAATGATGTCTACTGCTCTTGTCGACCTGTTCCTGCTGACTACGATGCTAGGAATGATACTTTGAAACACCTCGATGCATTGGCTTTAGATATCTTCTATGGTAAACATTTACATTATTGTCTTAAGCTCTTTTTAATTACATCAAAAACACACACATCATATGTTTTATTTTTGGTCTCAGATTCTAAGGGTGGCAGGCCGGTCCTCAAGGCGTATGGGTCTTTCGCGATGGATATGTTTTTCGCGCGGAGTGATTTGGATGTGTCTTTTAACTTTGGTGATAGAGCATCTGAGCTTCCTCGTGATACGAAGCTCCAGTTACTCGGAAGAGTTGCGGATAAGCTCCGCTCTCTGCAGGGTAAGTATTTTTTGTTTTTTTAGTATATTTGTTATTGGTAAGTATGATGGATGTGAAAAGTAAAATGCATTTTTTTTTTTGTTGTAGGAGAAGGGCATGTTAGGAATGTTGTATCCATTTTGAGTGCTAGGGTGCCAATTGTCAGATTCGTTGATCAAAGGACTTGTGTTGAATGTGATTTGGCTGTTGATAGCAAAGAAGGCGTTTTGAATTCACGCATCATTCAGATTATTTCTCGGATTGATGACAGGTTTCAGAAACTTTGTCTCTTGGTAAGATCTTCAGGGCATAAATATTATTGAACATATATATGGATATGTTTAGTTGTGGTGGTCTCTGTACATTTTACTAATGCGACTATGTTACCTAATGTCAGATTAAGCATTGGGCCAAAGCACATGATGTTAACAGTGCGTTGCACAAAACCCTTAATTCTATATCTATAACGTTGCTAGTCGCTCATCATTTACAGGTAATCAACTCAGCCATGGATAGCCACTAGTCACTCTTTTTTTCTTTTTTTTTTTGAAGTTACACGAAGTTTCTAATTTGTTTATCATCTATGTTAACGCAGACTCAAAATCCTCCCATTCTACCTCCATTCTCTTTACTATTTAAAGGTAATCTTGGAACATATTCAAATTTTGCGAATGTTTTTCTTATTTCTTGTGATATAACAGATTACATCTTTTAGTTAGAATAGTACAGAAATAATATTCTCTTCGTTGTAGATTTATGTTTTATTATTATCATCATCATCTCCTATTCTGGCTTTTATTTTTATGTTGTTTTGCTTGATGAAATCAACTTTGTCTTTTTCTCTTCAGATGGAATTAATCCTCCCAATGTTGAGAAAAGGACGCAGGAGTTCTTGAACTGGGGAAAACGAAATAAAGAATCTTTGGGTAGACTCCTTGTAACGTTTTTTGTCAAGGTGCTTATCTGTTTTTTTTTCACCTTTAACATCAAAACACCAATTGAGAAAGCAAAAAGCTCCACAAGATGCTTTTGCTGCTATTATCATAGATTAGTTTTTCTGTGGTCTTGCAGCTGCAATCTGTAGAGTTCCTTTGGAGACAAGGACTTTGCGTCAGTTTGCTAAGTGGTCTTTGGATATCCAAAAGGTGGAGAAAAACTGGCGACGGGATTAATGTAACTATTTTTTTTCTTTCCCGGAACTATTCCATAATATTTCATTTGCATTCTTGATCTCGTTGCTTCAGATTCGGTATGTGTAATAATATGACAGGTTGAGGATTTTATAGACGTGTCTCAAAATGTTGCAAGGGTGGTTAATGACAGAGGGGCTAAAAAGATTTACGGTTCTATAAACAAAACCGTCGAAGACCTTTTTGAGTTCCTTAATGGCAAGGTCGATGGAGCACATCTCAAAGACATGTTGTTTGTCCCCCAACCCGTTGTGGAGCCTTCTCCTCCTCCTACTACTCCTCCTGTGCAGCCAGTCGAAGTTTACCATAAACCACCTCGTCACATCAACTACAGATGTGATGAGTTTAAGGGTCGTCACAACAAAAGGCCTCGTTTAGGAAATGGTGGTCATTATGTAGGTGACGACAGTCATGGAATTGATCTGCCACCGCCGCCACCACCCTTTGGCAGAGTTTATACGATTTATTGTGACAAGTTCGGTCCTCAAAACCTTACCTGACCTTTATTTTGCTAGGTTTTTTTTGGCTCAGTCACCAACCATTTTTGAAAGATGAATATAAAATTTCATGTTTTAGTTGATACCCGATACGAAAAGAAGCAAATGTATTTTAGAGGGTTTTGGTTACTTGAGACTTGAGAGAGAGAATACGTGATTTTATATAATCTTACACAGGTCAGCTGAAAATTATTTACTTTGGTTAACTTTCTTTATAATGTTTGTTTCGGTTTAAATTTGAATTGGAGGAATTCTAATCCAAACTGTCTTAAGACAACTTAAATGCCAGGTTCCGTTGTTGTGTCGGAGACTCAGAGCAATGCTCACTATGCTTTCGAGGAAGATTGTTTTTCGTTCTTAAAAAAACACAAACAAAAGGAAAAGGCTTCGTCCCTTTAACGGCGATTTGTCTAAAGGAGAGGAAGCATGGCCTTCAAGCCTCTATGTATTTAACTGTCCACAATACGATATTAAAATGCATTTTAATCTATTGCCAGAATGTTGTTGGTTCCAGACCGAATTTATATCTTTAGATTGAAACTTCCAAAATCTCATTGGAGGTATGTTACTTCATGCCTCTCTCGTTAAATATCATATCAGAGTGTGTAATTAAAATAAAATCTTGAATAAATCAGAGTGAAATATAACTCAAATCAAGCTTAGCTTGGCGGATTCTCTTGTCAAGATGAAATCAACCGCTTCCTCGACTGTGTCAACTACCTGAAAAAAAAAGTTTTAGATGAACATTAACCGTTGCCCCGGGCGCGGGAAAATTAACAAGCTTCTAGAGGCTAATAATAAGTGATGATGTTGTTACGGACCAGATCAGCAGGAAACTCAGGATGATTATCTTTCCCTTTGAAAACTCCGGTTCTCGTCAAGATTGAGAACCAAGGACTCCCGGCCTGTCACACAGATTTTAACCAAAAGCCTCCAGATAAAAAGATAAGTGGCAAGAAAAACAACCTCTACTGTGAAAGAAAAGAGCACAGAACCTGTCGTGCGCCTCTAATGTCAATTTTTGGGTTGTCTCCGACCATGTATAGAGTCTTGAAGTGGTGACTTCCTTGGTTTGAGTGGGAACGAGCTGATGTGGCTATCTCTTTCAGAACATCTTCTGCGTTCTTGAACACGAATGGATTTGGTTTCCCAAAGGACGTGTACTCTAGAGGGTTATCATGGATTCTGCACACATTATCCAGACTCAAATCATGTAACAGGGAAATATGAATATCACATTTATGACGCGTTTTTAAAGTATAGTGACTCATATGGAAGAGACATGTGCTTGATTTTGGATTGTTACCTGTTGAATATGGATTCCAAGGCAATTCTAAAAGCTCCCATGCCAAGACGTTCAGTAGGAAATTTTGTCTGTTGAGTTCACAAATGCATCAGTAAATTTTATATGATAAAGTCAATAGAAATATGATCAGCATAACCTGGTAGTCTAAATCGTCGTTGGCAAAGTACAACTGAGGTTGAGGTCCAATTTCTTTCCCAGGAAGTCCTCCAGTTCGTAAAATGTCACAAAGGACCTGAGAGAGAGAAAAAAAAGCACCAATCAGATTTGTTTATGAACATATTTAATTTGAAAAGCAGAGGGGGAATATATATGATAACCTGGATGTCTCGGCTCCAATCAACAGAATCACTAACAATAAATGCTGCCTGAACTCTCTGGGATACAACACTTGCTCTTGATCTCGTAGTAGTCTCCTTGCGAACGTCTTGCCCTGTGATCCATTCCTTATATGGACCCAAGGGATCAATGTTGTCAAAGTAAGAGGCATATTCGTCCAATGAAATCACGTTTCTGAAAATCCAACAACATATATATATATATTAAAAAAAATTAAAAAACCGAAACGAGAGAGGTGAAGAAAAGAGCTTACTTGAAACCATAATTAGACATGACAGCGGCCGGTTCCCCTTTTCCAGCCGCAACAACGAGCTCATTTCCAAACCTAGTCCCATGTATTGATTAAAACGTTTTATCGACTGATGAACATATATATTAATGGGAGATATTTGTATATACAGTATTACCTATTCGCTAGCTTCCGGAAAGGTGAATGAGCTTGTACCATCTGCAACACACAAAAAAAAAGAGAGGAGAACGTGTAAAAGCGTTACACTAACCGAAACTAAGTTCAACTTTGTGATTTTTACTGATATGCGACAAAAGGGTTAAAAACCTGGAATGGAGAAACAGGAACACCTAATAAATGAGTCATCTCAGAGGCCCGTTTAGCTTCAGGCAGGCCACCTCCTGCAAATGATTTTTTTCATGCTAATTATCATCAATGCAACAAAAAAAAGGATTAAATATTCCAAAGTGTATTATTATTATTCGCTCACACCATTAGTCAAGAATAAGAACGGTATCTTCAAAGCACCTACAAGAAAAGAAACCTCAAACTCATCAAAAAAACACATATACAACTACACAAGAGCAGAGTAGCTTTGATGAATCAATACTAAAGAATTTGCAAAATCAAAAAAGTCAATTATACCGGAATCATCGTAGAGGCGCCGGAGGGCACCAGGGGAGCCACCAACGGGGGAGGAACCGAGGAGGATAACACCATCGATGTCGAATGCAATGCCATAAGACGGTCTGTGTTTTGTTACAGTCAGTCAGATTCAAGTAGAGAGAGAGAGGCAATGAGCAAAGGAAGGAACTCAGCAGCAGCAGGAGAGGAGAGAACTCACCCATTTGATTCCTGCTGGGAAAGGTTACAGAAGGAACGACACTGTGATCGGAGACTGAAATCCCGCCGCCGCAGCGAATTTCTAGCGATGATTCGAAGATTATTCATTTTTTTTTCACTGGACGGCGAAGAAATATCTTCGGGAGAAAGTTTTATACTACTTTATAATAGTCCTCCTAGATTAATTTGCTTGTATTTTATTTGGACAATTCGACCTAGGATTTTAGTTAAAAACAAAATTTTCAAATTCATTTTAGGGAAATTGCCAAAAATACAATATCCATAATTCATTTTACCTTAACTATATTACTCTCATTTTTAAGATTCTAATAAATATGTAAATAAATACTTAAAATATTTTAAAATGTTTATGAAAAATATTTTAAAAAGAATTTTCGAATTCAAAAAGAATTTTTTTTTTAAAGTCAAAAAGATTTAAAAAACTTTTATAAAAAAATTGAATTTGGAAACTTATGATTCAAAACCTATAAGAGAATTTCTAAATATTTTTTAATATTTTTATTTATTTAAATAATTTATTTGTTATATATATAAAGCAATTGTATAAAATGTTTTTGTCATTTAATGAAAAATGTATTTATGAAATATCTATTTAGCGAAGGTAAATATGAATAATGGTATTTACAACGTGAAAAACATGAAATTTACCATGTGTTACACGTTTTTCTTCCTATGTTCAAACACTGAATATATTTAACATACCAAGATATGGCTTCAACTTATATTTATAAATTCAACTTAAAGCAGTCCCAACAATAATGAATAATTAAATACTTGGTGTATTTTTATGGAATTTTCAAGAATTTGATAGTAGTAATTGTTGAAGATTTGAGGGCATTTTCATTCCATAAGTAGAGTACATAAAACACACACTTAGACATGAGCTAACATTGCAAAACACAAACACATAACTTAAATTCAAACAAAACATGTTGTGCCTTATATAATAACATCTTTATGATCTGGTTCTTGATCATCATCCCAAAGGATTTCGGTTAGGCTATCTTTTCCTAAAATCACTTCAAGGTGGGTGGTTAGACAAGATTCTAGAGACTTCAGGCTCTCTATGACGTGTTATGGACTTCACACCTAAGCTGCAGAAAACTTAGATGTTGTTCGCTACAATTATCCACGAATGTAACCTCATCTACTAATACTGGATGATATTCATGTAAGAATTTTCATTAGAAAGAATGGGTGTATATTACAATAGTACAAGCAACTACTCAGAAGTAAACCCATAGAAGTGAAGAAAAAACATTATAGTTTATGGACTTCAACATTGAGACTTATGCAGAGAGAACTAGTTTTGAGAGGAAGAAGAAACAAAGCAAAATGCATATACCTTTCAGTGGCTACAAAGTGAAGATACTTTCGTACAATTACAGAACACTAGAAGATACCGACAACAAATAACATGTTCTCTATCTCTCTCTCACTTCATCTTATAAGATCATGTGGACAAAGTAGTAGAGTGTGAAATAGCAACATCTTTTTCATGACCATTATCCTCGAGATTTCTGTAGTTATAAAGCCAAGAACACACGAGGAAATAGCCGAGATTCAACACTCCTCCAATGACTAAAACCCAGTAAACATTGTCAACTCTTCCATGGTTTATGTCATCTGGTAACCACGCGGTGGTTCTCTGAATCAGATCAATTAGACCAGTGCTTGTGTAAAAGCATATCCCAATCACCACTGATGTAATGGATGTTGCCGTGCTCCTCATAGAAACTGGAAACTCTTGATAGCACAGAGCTACATTCCCTGGGAAATGGAAAGCCTCTCCTGCAAGCAAAATAAAAAAATAAAAAAAACAAGAACGTGATCATTTTTATTTATTTCAAGTTGACAGATTTGTCTGAAAATCAGTTCCTTACCGATGCCTACTATGACAAGAGGAGGGAATAGCCATAAAACAGACATGTCAGCAATAGAAGATGAATCTAGGAGATCACCGTTCTCTACTATCTTCAATCGCTTTGCTTCAACTATGGCAGTCACGGCCATGCTTAGAATGTTGAAAACATGGCCTATACCGACTCGTTGAAGCGGTGTGAGGAACTTCCCCGTTAGCTTCTGGTAAAACGGGTAGAGAAACCGATCGTTGACTACTATAAAAAGGCAAGTGGAGAGAAGTGTAATGACTTGGAGAGAGCCTGCAGGGATTTTAAAGTTAGGACCAAGCCTCCGGTCCATCACCAGACCTTGAAGAACCGTTAAGCTTAGCTGCATCGCGATTGGAGTGCTCAAGAATATCGTGGCTAGCGCAAGAGGGATGATTCTTATGACTGCTTTGAAATCTTCCACTTGTTGAACGCTGCATAGTCTCCATGGGTTGTGAACTGTGCCATCTGGTTTAACCTCCTCTTCTTGTTTCAACGCTGCACGGTTAAAGAACCTGCGTGTTTGAATTGAGTATAATTAGAATGGACTATCTCTCTCTCTCTCTCTCTGGATGATACAATGAAACTGGGCTGTTTTGTTATATGTCGGATTTATTATGGGTTTCCAAACTTAATTAATGGATTGACCCTAATAACTCTTTATATATATTAGTTAATGTCCTTTAGAATTCTCGATGTGAGATATAATATCCCTAATAGTTACCTCAAACTCTTTGTGGGCATTGAGAGTGGTGATTCACTGTGGTAGTCTTTTTCGTTGGTGGAAGCCACAGCTTTTCTTTTGATTACCGCGGCGAAAATGACGCGAAGTAGACTTGTGAAGGGACTTCCTAAGGGTTTGTCATGCTTGTAGAATCTTCTCCCCAAGATGAAAACCAAAAAGCTGAAGAAATTAGCAGCTACGCACAGACCAAACCCAAAGGTCCAGCTGACGTTGTCTTCGGAATAGACAACAGCGGTTGCACTTATAGCCCCGGCTAGATACGTTGTGAAGAAAAACCAGTTGAAAAAGCTGCCTTGGTCTTTAGTTTTCTCGTACTGGTTGGCACCAGCGGTTGCTAAAGTAAACCGTGTCCCACCTGTCCCTATAGAGGCCAGAGTTATGGCCGCGTAAAGGACACCGAGCTGGGTTTTCGAAGGAGATTGGCATAGGCTTGAAGCTGTTGTCTCACAGGGGCTCGGTCTTAAAGAGTCAAGCGCAGCTGTTAGTGTCAGCAGAGCTACGCCCATAAGAGAAATGAAAGCAGAAACTGAGATAACAGGGATGGTTCCGAAGAAAGAGTCAGCAGCAATGGCTCCAACGGCTGGAACCATACAGATACAGCCACTGACAATGTTGGCAATCTGAGCTGCTGCGATGCTCTTCACGTTGAATTCCTCAATCAGGTATACGATCAAGTTTAGTAACCAACCCCACGCAGCTATTGTCAGGCCTAACAACGTAGCTGCACCATATAGAAACATAGGGAGGTATAGCTTCAGTCAGTTTCTTGTTCTAAGCTCTAGAGGTTATGAAAAAAAAATGACCAAAACAGAGAAACAGAATCTCTCACCTATCATAAACGGAAAGGTGATCCAACCTCCACGACGGCGTTTGGTGCTTGATTCTCCAGACATTTGTGTTTCTGCATCACAAGAAACTGAACTAGCCATGTCCCTAATCAAGTTAGAGATCTTTTACCCTTTTTTGGTAACAATGGCCTGAAATGCTGGAAGATATATAAGCAATGATACAGCAACAATAATGATTAAAGAAAATGACTTTGGGTTGGATGGTCACGATATTTTTATTCTCCACGCGCAGCAGCTTCCAACAAGAAACGTCAAAATAAGTATAAAACACAAAGCGTTTCCTTTGTTGTATGGTGAGCCATCACTTTCAGCTTCGAACAGCCTGTGTGAAGACAACATTTTTATCCTATCTAAACATGTAATAAAGTCAACTCTAAATTGTCCTGTAATGGATATTGCTAAACAAAAAACCCATTTGCCAAATTGTTACCAATGATTTGACCATACTTGCTTCAATAATGTAAGCACCATACCTAGAGCCATGATATAAACATATATTAACAAAATAATATTAGAATAAAATATTTGTTATCTAATCTAAAAAATTTCCTTTTCTAGATAGGATTATGAAAACTTAAAGTGGTATAGAAAGAGAATTAGAAGTAATAAATCAATGACACATTACTATTTATCGATTACATAACTTCTCTTAGTATTCGAATCATTCCATTGTTGCCAACAATTGAAGAAGACGATCTGGATGATAATGTAAATAGCTTTAAATAAATTTGAATTGCTTTCAAAACGACCTGCGACTTTCGATCTCACGGCATGTGACCTCGAATTCTCGACCTCACAACCATGACCACAAACATTCAATTTCACGACATGCAAGTATGCGACTCTCGTTTCACGACATGCGATTCCAAACTCTCGACCTCACGACCTATGACTGTGAACACTCGATCTCCCCACTTGCGAATTCTCGAACTCTCGACCTTTGTTTTTTTTTTCTTTGATCATCAAGGATAGTGAACCTTCCTGTTGTAACAACTACCTCGACCTGATGGTACCTAATCAGACAAAACTAAATTTGATGGAAAAAGACCCGATGATATAACAAACTGATGATTTGAACGAAACTAACTACCAATTTGAATCTAAACACTTGTAATTCAAGTTGGATATACAAAATTTATATTCTCCAACTTAAGGGGATATTGGGACATTAACATATTACAAACAAAATAACATTAGAATAGAATATTTCCTTATTATGTAATATTCTTTTCTCATAGGCCTATGGAAATTTAGAATTGTATAGAAAGAGACTCTACATCATGAATCAATAACACATAACTATTCATCCATTGCATAACTTTTCAGCCAATATCATAAAAAATCTATTAAAATTTGAAAGTCACTGAATGCGAATAGACTACTAACCATACCACCATAATGGCACCCACTCATTGTGATAATAGAAAAGTCAGGCTTGATGAGAATATTACAAAACTTTATACTGTATTCCTTATTGTCCTCGCATTTGAAGTCAGAAAATGTGAAGAAATTATTTCATAGCTGGAGTTCTTTACATTAGAGCTACATGCAACTCACTCACTAGCAGTAGTAATACAGCATTTAAACAAACAAATAGGATTACAAGAGTACACATGTAAAAAGTACATGAATAAAAGAACAGGTAAAGATACTAGGGGGGCAGCGATTCGGATGGATATTTTGGGTAAAATACATGCAACTCATTCGGTTGCAGCTCTTCTAAGCATATGTAGGATTAAGTGCAATGGCTTCCCTGTAGATCATCTCTTTTATCTGTTCCTCATCTAGAGGTTGTTGTTCAAAGTCGAAAGAAAATGGCTTTAGACAGATTGGCTCATCATTTGGGTCGTGCAACTTGGCAAGGTACGGGTGATTCAGAGCTTCTTCAACTACACACACACACACACACCGGCAAGATAATATGTTTTAATAAACCATGTTGATGAAAAGAAAGAAACATAGAACCATGTATATACGTATAATAATTCACTTACCAGTGATTCTTTTGTTGGGGTCAAAAGTCAACATTCTGTCAACTAGATCAATGGCCAATGGGTTAACATGGGAGAAAAGTTTAGCTAACGGCTGGCGAGGGAAGGTGGGGAGTTGCCGGATGTATCTTTTGGCATCCTCGTTGTGTGTAAACCCGAGATCTGATTCTGTCGGCGTGCCAAGCAACTGCAAGATTCATCAACATATTTTAACAAAACAGGCCAAATCTTGAATCCATGCCTAAAAGAATATTGTATTTGCTTTTTAGTTTTTACCTCTGTCAATAAGCGCATCTGATGGACATGGTCTTTACCAGGGAACAAAGGCTTTCTGTTCATGAGCTCCATAAAGATACAACCAACAGACCAAACATCAATAGCAGCTGTGTAATCGGATGAGTTCAAAAGAAGCTCAGGTGCTCTATACCATCTGGTAACAACATACTCGGTCATAAACTCGTTCTCCGAAGTCGGTCGAGCAAGACCGAAGTCACAGATCTTTAAATCGCAGTTCGCGTTCAGGAGAAGATTGCTCGGTTTTAGATCCCTGTGGATAACTTTAGCCGAGTGGATGTACTTGAGCCCTCGAAGAAGCTGGTACAAGAAGTACTGTTTCAAGAAAGATTCATCATGTCAGAAACAAATTATTAATCAAAAAAAAAAAACAAGAATGAGTTTTATTATTACCTGACAGTGTTCCTCAGACAAACCCTGGTTGGATCTGATGATTTGATGAAGATCAGTGTCCATTAACTCAGTGGCAATATAAACATCACTGAACTGTCTTCTAAGTGGTGGAGGAACCACATCTCTTATAGCTATGATCTGTAATACCAAAACAAAAAAAAACATATTAATCGAACTGTTCATTTAATTAATTTTTGCAGATATTAAACAAGAAAATATACAAACGTTTTCATGATCGAGATGACGAAGAAGCTTGATCTCGCGAAGTGTACGCTTGGCGTCCATGTGATTATCAAAGGCGTTGGCTATCTTCTTCATCGCCACTAGCTCGTTCGTCTCCGAATCCAAAACAGAGCTTCACCAAATCCCAAACCAAAAAATAAAAATCAAAAACTCGGATCAAGAAGAAACTTAAAAAAAGAAGAAAAGATCAGAGAACATACCAAACGATGCCGTATGCGCCTCGACCGATTGGTACAATCGGAGGACGGTACTTGGATGTGATCTCGAATAAACTACCGAAGATATCGTAGCTTATGAACTGTCCTCCGTGCGTTTGCACCGCCGGAAACTCTGGATATTGGCCGCCGGCGTTGTTCATCTCTCTCTAAATCGATCGATCGATCACGCGCTTAAGTCAACTTCAAAGCTTTGACTCTGTTGTGCTTTGAGGTGGTGGTGTAGTGAATCTCTGAAGGGTGTTGTGTGACTCTGTTTATATATAATATAGTACACTTAGATTGAGAGACTGAAATGAGTTTTCGCGGTAGCTGCGAGGAAGAAGAAGAAGGGAGATGGGAAGATTGTGTGGATGAGATTTGAGCCGCCTCAGATCGACGGTTGCTGTTCGATTTTGACTTCGTCAACGGTCTTCCTCCCGACGTCCTTTACAGTTCTATCTCTCTGCCCATAGTTGTTTTTTCTATTTTTTTTTTTCTCTTGCTGTAAAGTTTTTTTATTTTTTTTTATGTATTTCTTCAATGTTTATTTAACTATAAATTAGGTGGGTTTTAAACGCATGTGTAACGTGGGTGTTCAATAATTTGTCAATTTCATATAGTGAGTAGATTTTGTTATACAGTAAATCAAATAAATATGCTGTTATATATTCGTTTAGAAACTAACATCTACTATTGTTTATTTCTTTTCGATATTATCAAAAAACTAAATTTATTTTTTTGACAAAATAGAACATTAATATCACGTGTGGTTTATAAAAACTAATTACTTTACTAACATTTCTTAATTACGTGTTTTAATTCACTACCAGTTTCTTTGCAGCTTTTTCTAAGACAGTTTTGTTCTTTCAACTTTCTCCAATATGTTAGGCAGCATGATAATGGAGAAATCATATGCTGCGAGACCAGGTTTTACTTACACTTTTTGTAAGATGTTTTTAGACTCAAAGAAAAAATGGATATAAGTTAAATTTTATTTTTTCTTAGTCATAAGCCAATAACTAACTTATAACCAAAAGTCAAAAAGGAAAAAGAAATGTAACAAATAACAAAGTCTTGGTGAAAATCACAAGTTTTCACAAACGGCCTATGGGAGCATATATTATAAAAATCTCAAACTACACTATAATACGCTAGCTTCATGTCTGCGCTTCGGTAATCTTATAGTGAGAAATAAAAATTAGGGGTGGGTTTTCGGTTCGGGTCGGATATTTCGGATTTTCGAGCATTTCGATATAGAAGTATAATATCCGTTAGGGTATTTCTGAACTTCGGATCGGGTTCGGGTATTTTTAGTTTGGGTTCGGTTATTTTTAGTCAGGTTCGGATATTTAGATTTTGAAAGAAAAAAATTGAAATTTTAAGGTTCTTATATTTAAAAATTTAGTTTTCGATGCTGCAAAAAAAATAGTTTTCGATTAGCTGACTTGTTATTTTTTTAATACATTGAATTATTAATAGATTTGGAGGTAAATTTTAAAAATAAATAGACATTCATTTGGCTATCATTTTAAGAATTTGGATGTAACTTTTGTTAATACATGAAACAAAAAGTTTGATATTCATTTTAAGTGAATATCAAATCATTTTCTCCGTAATTATATGTATATTATATAATCTTAAAGTATGTGTGAAATCAATATAAATATTTTAAATAAAATGAGAGATGAAAACTAGAAATATAAGGGTAAGTATATATATGTTCGTCTATCTTTGGATATCCATCGAGTTCAGGTATTATCCATTCGGGTTCGGATATCTAATATCTCCTAAATCAACATCCATTCGGGTATTTTATTATTTCGGTTCGGATTTCGGTTTGGATTTTTTGGATTAGATTCGGATGCGACTTCGAATATCGGATAAAGTACCCACCCCTAATAAAAATGTATGATCCTTTCGGATAAAAACTAAGAGTAAAAAATTTGAAATAAATGAGATGGGAAGCTGTTCGGTGCTTTTTCTTTTGTTTGATTTTCTTGATATATCTTATTGGATGAAGTAATGTTTTACTTCAAACTATGTCACGTGAAAACGAGTATGAGTGATCTATGAAGAAGTAATTCGCGATATCGTACAATTGAGGCTAAAATATATGGAAAATATGTGGTGATTGAAAATTCATTAAATAATGATCTCAGTCATTTGAAAAATTAACAGATTTACCGTCATGACGGAATAAGATCCATGGATTGAAAGAACGAACACGGATGGCTCATTAACCATAGACGATGGGGTTGTTATATATACATTATTTATATTTTCATATTTCTGTGACTGGAAAAATATTTTATATGAATTTTTAAAGTAATTTAGGAATATTGAAAGTCCAAATGGATCAAAGAGATTTTATGGCAAGTAGATAATAGGGCTGATTTTTTTTCTTTTCTAAAAAGAATTTTCTTAAAATTTAATGTTTGGTCAACACAAAAGTTGACTCAATATGATTCGGTCCAGAAACTTCAATTTTATTCCCCAAAATGATTCGGTTAACATCAACCACACACACACACACACAGAGAAAAAAAACACAAATCGGAGTGATCGAACCGGTGTAGTGATAGAATAGAATCGTAATAAAAGGAGAATACGAGGGTATAGTAAACCCTTTGCATAATTATTATTACATTCAACCAAGACAGACAGCGACGCGGATCTGTCACACAGAGAGATATTCAAAAGCCTGCGGCCAAAACCACAGCCATCCGTTTCTCTCTCGCTCGCAATCTCCTCTTCAGTTCCAACTTCTCCGTATCCCCCCCGATCCCTTCACTCGTATGTTCGATTTCTCATTTCGGTATCGTTTGGGTTTTGAATCGTCGATTCGGTTCGCATGCACTGATTGAATTACGGTGCTGCATCTTAGATTCTCCACAGTTTGATCCTTTTAGATCAGTTTCATAAGTAGTAGCAGAAGGTTCTTGATGGGGAACTATGATGTAGTTAAAAAATTCCACTGTTTAATTATCATGTTTTGGAATTTTAATTATGTTTAGTTGGTCTTTGTTTGGTGCGCTACAGATCTCTCAGTGCTTTGATTTTTTTAATTCTTCCTTTTGATTTATTATCGCATTTGGTTTCCTTTGTATCCAGGAAAACAATGAGTGACTACGGTGAGAAGACTTGCCCTTTGTGTGCAGAGGAGATGGATCTCACTGACCAGCAATTGAATCCTTGCAAATGTGGCTATCAGGTCCTCTCTCTCTTTTACATCATCTCCATAAGCTTCTTGCATTGTCTACAACTGATTCTCATAGCAAATCTTTACTTTGAAATATTGTAGATGATGGTTGTGTTAGAGTTTGTGTGATGTTTTTATAAGATTTTATTGGTGGTCTTTAGAGATCATCTTCTTTTGTTTTTATGATCTTGATTTAGAACCAATATTTTCAGATTTGTGTTTGGTGTTGGCATCACATTATGGACATGGCCGAGAAAGATCAATCGGAAGGGCGTTGCCCTGCTTGCCGCACTCCCTATGACAAGGAAAAGATTGTCGGGATGTCTGTTGATCGCGAGAGGTTGTTATTTGCCGGTTTTTGTTTTGTTTTGTTTTACTGATGTTTTTAAAAAAAAATATAAATCTATTTCCTGTTCTCAGACTGAACTCTGAAGGGAACATGGATCGCAAAAAGACACACAAGTCAAAATTGAAGCCTTCTGAAGGGAGAAAGCAACTAGCCAGTGTCCGAGTGGTTCAAAGAAATCTTGTTTACATTGTCGGGTTGCCTCTTGATCTAGCTGATGAAGATGTACGGGATATTTTTCTCTGTAACTTTTAATTATTATATGACACACTCATCTGCTTTCCAATGTGTGTGTGTTTTTTTTTTAATCTTTTCCCAGATCCTCCAGCGTAAAGACTATTTTGGTCAGTATGGAAAGGTTCTTAAGGTTTCCATGTCCAGGACAGCAACGGGTCTCATCCAACAGTTCCCTAACAACACATGCAGTGTGTAAGTATTTTTCTTTACTGTTGCTAGCAACTTCATTTCTGTTTTAGCATGACTTGATTTCCTTAAATTTTTCATTTGTTTTTGCATTATTGTTTCTTTCTGATTGCAAACGGCAATGACTCCAGATATATCACTTATGCTAAAGAAGAAGAGGCTGTCAGATGCATTCAGTCTGTTCATGGGTTTATCTTGGATGGTAAAGGACTGAAGTAAGTCATGCCCGAACCTCCTGTTGTTTGAGACTCGTTGTGCACAAAAGTAAATTTATCTTTATTGAGCTCATGATCGTCTTTTCTTTTCTTCCTATACTGCAGGGCATGTTTTGGGACAACCAAGTATTGTCATGCATGGTTGAGAAATGCGGTATGTCATATAGGCACTCTTGCTCTACTCTGTGGATCTTTATTTCTTTTTCTTCACTTTCCTCTTCCGTTATAATTTGCATTTGATATTTATTTGATTATGGATTGTTTGTTATTGTTTCCAGGCGTGCAACAATCCTGACTGCCTCTATTTGCATGAGGTTGGCTCCCAAGAGGATAGTTTTACAAAAGATGAGGTCATACCTGCCCATACAAGGTAATTTTCTAAGGTTTCCTCTTGTAACATTTACTATTCTAGCGTATATATTGACGGAGGTTTTAATATTTTTGACGATTAGTTGAGGATTTTGGTAATTTTGAGCAGAGTTCAGCAAATCACTGGAGCAACAAATACTCTGCAAAACCGTTCAGGGAACATGCTACCTCCACCATTGGATGCTTATTCTAGTGACAGTTCTACTGCAAAACCAATTGCAAAAGTTCCTTCTACGGTAAGCTCTATAACGTTTCTGCATTACCTTCATGTATAATGTGCTGTCTGGCTTGCATCCTTTGTTTCAGAAAATAACATATTCAATTCTGATCTCCTATTGCCATAGTCATGTATTGGTAAATGCATCTTAATATTGCTCACTGCAAACTTGAGTAGAGTATGCAGCATTATGCTATACGAATTGTGGAAATGTGTTTTCTGTAACGATTTTATGTTCTCCTTGGGTTTCTGTATTACAACAATGCTGTCTGAGATTGATTCTTCATATTCACTACATATTTATTGTGCAGTCTGCAGCAGCTATTTCTCCCAAGAGTTCTCCACCTAGTGGGAGCTCTGTTAGATCGACCGCCCTTCCTGCTGCAGCATCATGGTAAGTCTTTGTCACAAGCCGTTTGTATTGGAGAAGTTTTTAATGGTTCATTTATAAAAACGAAAATGTCTTGCAGGGGGACACGTGTAACAAATCAGAAATCTTTGGCAACTTCAACTACGTCAAATGGATCTTTGGACAATCATAGATCTACATCGGATAATGGAACTTTGGCTATGCCTACTGCAAATGCAGCTTGTTCGCATGTATCCACTAGTAACACTCTTCAGAAACCACCTCACAAAGAAGAAAGTCGAACATTGGCTCAGAAAAGCAAACCGGGTACGTTGAAGCCTTCGCAGAATAATATTGTAGCTGATCCTGGGTCCAAGAGAACTGTATCACCTAATAGAGATCCGAGTAGTAATCAAGTATCCTGTATAGTAGAATCTTCCTACGATAGCAGAGTCGTCGAGGATCCTTCAGCTGTTGAGAATTCTTTTGATAGTACAAATGAAATCGCTGAAGATGTACCTAATGTTAGTAACTTGGCGGCTGAGGTTTCATGGATGGGGATAACGACAAATACTAAAGATGAAGACCCTGGTGTTCCAGTGGCTATCGGTGCTTATTGTGATCAAGGTTCTATTAGACAACCTGGTAACAATGTACCAGATCTTGAGCAGCGTAGAAACAATCCTCCTACAAACGCTGGTGCAGAAGCTGACGTATCACAGAATAGGATTCCTGGTTCAAGGGGAGAGTGGGATTGGAGATCAGATTTGCAATCCAAGGTGCAGGTTAACTCAGTTAAGTCAGCGTTGGAAGTGGATGGTTTATCATCAGTTAATAGCAGTAGGCGTGATGTTGCACAGGCGGTTAGCCACTCGACTTATAGGTGTAGTTCATCAAGTTCCATCCTGGATCCTTTCCAGACCAGGGAAACTTGTGGTGGATTTGGTTCCCATACAGGGTCCTCCTTTGAAATAGGTAACGATAGAGTGCATCATCCAAATGGATTTTCTGAGACTTCCAGATCCGGTTCTAGTATGCAGCATTCTCTATTTTCTAATACTGAAGGCAGGATCAACATCCAGAGTGCAGAGAATGATATAATTTCAAACATTTTGGACTTTGACCCTTGGGATGAATCCTCGACTAATTTTGCAAAGTTACTTGGCCAGAGTGATCATTGGGGCGGTACTCTTGAACAGTCTAACCTTCAAAACCAGCGTAACGACCAGTCCAGATTCTCTTTTGCTCGGCATGAAGAATCAAATAATCAAGCATATGACAATAATAATAATAATACCTACAGCATATATGGGCAGTCTACAAGAGGTCAGCCTGCCCAGGAGTTTAGAATGAATCGGGATATCTATCAGGATAAGTTTGCGAGTCTTAATGGTTTTGCTTCAAACTATTCTGGTGGATATGAACAGTTTGCTGCTAGTCCTGGATTCTCTTCTTACAAAAGTCCTGGTTAGTAAAATATATTATCGCCTAATTCTTCAAGATTGTTTTCTCCTCTGCATATCTAAACTTTTTTGACCATTGTCGTATTGCAGCTGTGAGGTCCCAAGTTTCTGCTCCTCCTGGTTTTTCTGCTCCCAGTAAATTACCTCCTCCCGGTTTCTCTTCGCATGATAGAGCGATCATGTCTTCTGATTTCGTATCAGGTATCATAATTACACACTCTTAACGATGGGGTTGGTTTCAACTTGTAACACATAATATTTTTTTTGCAGGAACTCGTTTGCTTGACTCGTCCTCTCTGTTAAGGAACGCATATCATACACCACCTTCAAGTAGCAATTTGAATACTGCAGGAGACATAGAGTTTATTGATCCAGCAATTTTAGCGGTTGGAAGAGGAAGAATACAGAATGCGACGGAAAATGGAGCAGAGTTTGATATGAGATCAGGGTTCTATTCTCAGCTGAGTTCCTTTGAGAAGGATGCAAGGCTTCGTCAATTGTTGGCGCAGCAGAGTTCTCAGGCTGCACAACAACAGCAACAACAAGTCAATGTTAACAACTTTACTCCTTCAGTCTCGGATCATTATTTTTTACTAAACAATCAATGGCGTTAGGTCGCCTGAAACAAATTTGTACATTAAAAAGGGAAAACCACATTGCTATATGAATTGTTTGACTTGATAGATTAACTCAATTTTTGTTTTGCTTTTTCAATTATTATAATTAGATTTTCTTTTATGGTTACATTTTTGGTTGCAAATCAGAAGTACAGCATCTAAATGGCATTGGAGTAGAAGATTGCATGTGTGTTTAAACTTAACTGATGCCCCAAAATCTACTTGTAATAAAAAGTGGCATTGTAGGTATATAGTTGAATAACTTGTTAGTTGTTTGTCTGTCCGGTGGTGGTTTAAGAATTTTGAATTGCCCCATTTTAAGAGTTGTTAGTTTCTTTGAGCTCTCAATATTTGATGAAAAAACACTTATAGATCAATCAAAGAGTTGTTACTAAACGTTCTCTTTTTATTTTCATTTATTTTAAGAGTTACAAACACAAGAAAAAATACTTCCACAAGTATATTTAAAAACACATGAAAGAGAACACTTTTATTCTTACTATATATAACACAAGTTTAGGACTTTTAGCTCATATTACATTCTCTTTCTGAAGAAGACACATCATCGCCAGCTACTAACCCTGAAATAAACCGAGCTTCATTGTCTTCATCACCATCGTCTACGTCAGTTAAAACGTATCTCCTCTCTGTAAAAGCCGATGTCTGACGTCTCTGTAGCCTGAGAACATGCATGACTACTTCAGGGGTCAATGTCACCCTCGACTGGTCTTCTCTTCCTACTCTGTTCGATTCCATAACCTGCATTTCCCCCAAAACAAAACAACACAGCTTCAGTCACTGTTTGGAAACATTGGGTCCAGAGGAGAGAGAGGAGATGTGATTATTATTATTATTATTACCTTTTCGATGTTTTCAGGGAGAGAAACGACATCGTTCGACACAGGCGTCCAGAGCTTAACGCTTCTCTCAATCCCGCAAGACGCAAGAAACGTCATGTGCGGGTGAGACTCGAGCTGATTCACCACTCGCCTATCACCCACCATCGCCCGCACGAGCTTACCTCCTCTCTTCCTCCATATAAAGATGTGACCACAGTCCGAACCACTCATCACGTACTCATCGTTCGGACCCATAAAGCTCACTCCTTTAACCGTCTGCGCGTTGCGGTGACCCGCATACACCTGCGGCTCTTCCATCTCCTCCAGCTTCTCAGCGGAGACACCGACGGGAGACGAACCGAAACCCATGCTCTTCTCGAACAGGTAAATGAGCTCGTCGTTGTAAGAGACCAGCAGCTCCCCGCCGTTTTTGGAGTAGGCCAGTCCCGTGACGTGGACGCTGTTGGTTTCCTGAAGGTGACGTGGACAGAAGGTGTTCACGGGCGCGTGCGGTACGACGTGGCGACACACGGGAGCTGGCTGCACTCTTCTGGTGTCGTAGACTCGCGCGTATTCGTCGGAACCACCGACCGCGAGGTGATGCGGGTTCCTGGGATCTATGGCTATGGAGTTCAGTCTGATTCTGCTGCTGGAGTGATGTCTCCTGCACCCGTGTGTGAACGGAGAGGAGTATAACACCATAGTGGGACTGTTGGTTCGTATATCAAACTGAAAAAAAAACAACCACAAGTTCAGTTTTTTTTTTTTTTTTTTTTGAGATTGGAAAATGAAAAGATCACTGAGAGACGAACATGTTGAACGAAACCATCTTCGGCGCAGCTGTAGAATACGTTAGGATCACCAGGGGAAAGAGCAAGCTTGTAGACGCGACCACGGTGTCTCCCAAGTCTTTTCGTCTCCACTTTACCATTTTCTAGTATCTGACCAAGTCTCACCTACAAAATGGAACAGACACCAAATGATTTAAATCAAGTGCCCTTCTTTGAGAAAACAACTATAAATGTAAAGATGAAGACACATACTTGTCCGTCGGCACCAGATGTTATGATGGTCCGGTCATCTGTGAAGGGTAAGAACTTAGTCTGGAACACATTTTCACAGTGGCCGGAAGGATAAGTCAGCGTCCTGGTTCCGTTCAACAAGTTCCAGAGCATGATTTGTCGATCATCGGAACCCGAAACGAGAATGTCTCCGGTGGAACTGAACTCCACAGCATTAACGCATCCTTCATGCCCTTTTAACTTCCCGTAAAGATCGAGTTTCTTCACTATCCCCTGAAGTAGCCCAAAAAAAAGCAATACACTTCAATGTCCTACAGAAACAACAACTTGTGGTTGTGTTGGATTCAAGATCGTTTTCTAGAAACTACAATTTGTTAAAAATCCAGAAAATGACAAGACTTTCTGATACTAACGACATAACAATCCAAAACCCACAATTTGTACACGATAAAAGAACCAAACTTTACCCTCCCTGAGTTGTCAAGAGACTTATCGGGAAACGGAAACAAGCAAGAGAGAGAGAGAGTGATAATAGTTTCGAGAAGTGAGGAGAGAAAAATGAGAACCTCAGAGGCGCAGATTCGACGAGAGATTGACCTCGGATGAGAGAAGCCAATCTCCCTGTTAAATGTCTCCCTGAACCCTTCATTGCTTCCTGCGTTTCGTTTCGCCATTGTCGGAAGTCTAAATCTCTATGCTTTTCCTTTCTTACATTCTTGTCGGGATACGGACATCGTGTCGTCTGCGGCAATCTAAGCGTGACAGACTGCTGTTTTATTCACTCTAAACGGCATACGCATCACAAGTTCCTAACCCCACATTTGA
The DNA here is from genome assembly GCA_019706035.1 of Raphanus raphanistrum subsp. raphanistrum. NCBI lineage: Eukaryota > Viridiplantae > Streptophyta > Magnoliopsida > Brassicales > Brassicaceae > Raphanus > Raphanus raphanistrum. The sequence continues at coordinate 11,276,249 of CM033980.1, read as the reverse complement.
ATAGTTTGTTTCATTTTCTACCAATTTGAAAAAGAAAATACTTATTTTTATTACTGAATAAGTATTTTCGAAAAAGTATGTAATTATTTATTTAAAATTTTCATTTAAATATTTTGTAAAGAAAAATATAATTTTTATTTGTCTTTTTAATAAAAATTATTTTAGTCATTTTCTTATTTGTATGCATGTATTCAATTAGTTAATTTCCATGATCTTTTCCCGGGCGTAAGCCGAAAAGTCAAGAGTATATTCCACGAAATCCGAATATATTTGTAATTATCATTAGGAAAAAAAGAACGAAAAGTAATTAACAAAAAGACGAAAAACGTCAAGGCAAGTCTTCCTCGGAACGCTTTCAACTTCCTTCTTAACCACGCTAACCGCACTTGCTCCCCTCCACTCTCCCTCACTCCACAGTAAAACCCTAATGGCGGCGATTGAAGACCACGACGACGTCTCGGTGATCCTCGAAGAACAGCGCGAAGAGATCATGGCCGCCAAAACCCTAGCCCGCGACCACGATCTCGCTTTCAACCTCCAAATGCAGGAAGCCCTAGCCGTCTCTCGAGCAGCCCACACCTCCTCCTCCTCCTCCTCTCCGAAATCTCCGCCGCTCGATTTCGCCGACGCCGACGACGGAGGATTCGACTACACATCCCTGATCCTGGAGGACATCGCGCGAGTCGACCAGGAGAGGCGGGACCGCGAGTTTGGCGCGCAGGAGATGAAGAGGCTCAAGCTCGATCTCGACCGTCGGATCCACGATCAGAGGTTCGCTAAAGAGATTATGAACATCCCCGACGCTGATTGGACCAAAGACGGCGACTTTTTCCACAAGCCTTACTCCCTCGGGTCTTCCTCCTCCTCCTCCGTCGCCAAGGTCTCGCCGCCGGTCGAGGGTGAGGGTTTCCGTGTCTATTGCAAAGGTTTGGTGAGTGAGGAGATGATTGGTGAGACTAGGGTTACGGTCGGTGGTGTTGGTGTGGCGATTTGTGACTCGGCTGATAATCTGATTTGGGAGGTGTCTAAGGTTTTGGGAGCTGAGGAGTCTAAAAGCTCTGAGATTGCTGAGCTGGAGGCTATTGTTCGTGGCTTGGATGAAGCTTTGAACTTTGATTTGGGATCTGTCACCTTCTTCATTGATGATTTCAAGCTCTTCAATTACGTCAGTTGCTCTCTCTCTCTTTATAAAGTTTACTCCTTTTAGTTGGTAATGTTATCTCTTTTTGTTTTGTTTGTTTGTATTCTAGGTGACAGGGAGGGTAGAGCCTAGGCAGAGCGGTGTTGCGACACTTGTAAACCAAGTGGCTCTCCTCCAGAAGAAGTTCCCATACTGCCAACCATCTCTTTTGACAAGAAACGATGTCAAGTTTGTGTTCAAGCTCGCGAGAGACGCGATCGTGTCTCAGATCAAATGGCCCGAGGAGACTAGCAAAGGCGAGAAGACTTTCAAGGAGACTTGTGTCATCTGCTACGAAGGCATCACCGTCGACAAAATGTTCTCCGTGGACGGCTGTTTCCACCGTTTCTGCTTCTCCTGCATGAAGCAGCACGTTGAGGTGAAGCTGCTCGGAGGGAACACAGCTACTTGTCCCAGTGAAGGGTGCACATCGCAGGTGAAGATGGATTCATGCGCCAAGTTTCTGGATCCCAAGCTCGTCGAGGTTATGATCCAACGCAAGAAAGAAGGCTCCATCAGTGTCTCTGATAAAGTTTACTGTCCTTACCCAACATGCTCGGAGCTGATGGCCAAAGATGAAGTTTTTGAGTACACCAAACAGTACTTCGTTGGCACTGAGCAATCTGCGGCGAGGAAATGCATGAAGTGTGGGCTGTTTTTTTGCATGCAGTGCAAGGTGCCGTGGCACTATAAAGACACCTGCGAGAACTTTAGTAAATCCAAGAGATATCAGAACGCTGGAGATGGAATGCTCAAGTCTCTGGCACAGAGCAAGAGGTGGAGACAATGCATAAGGTGTAACAATATGGTTGAGCTTGCTTCTGGATGCTTCCATATAACCTGCAGGTACTTTGCTTGTGAACCATGTTTGGTCATTTGTTACTATTGTTGTTGATTCGATGTTTTTTTCTTCTTCTATTGCAGATGCGGATATGAGTTCTGTTACACGTGTGGAGCTGAATGGAAGGAGAAGAAACCGACATGTGCGTGTCCGATCTGGACCGAGCGCAACATAATCCGTAGGAGGTGATTGTCTTTGTGTTGCGTGAAAGGTTAAAGGGAGGTGACAGCTCCTAAGAATCAGAAACACTAGTTATGACTCTTTTGTTTTGCAGTAAGTAAGTAGGCTTCGGTTTTTGTGGTTTTGGAAACTGATGTAAAACTTTGGTGTTTTGTTTTGAATCTTCTGTTTCGTTTAAGGCAGCAATTCAGAAACATATAACTGATAACTCGCTAGCTGGTAGTGATCGTTTTGAAACAACATATGCCGGGTTGTTTCCAGTCCATTCCGAATCGGTTCCTTAAAACATCTCCTTCCACCATCTGATTTCTCTAACACTAAAATTAAGAGTTATTTCCATTCAGAAATGGTTTAACGTGAGAGAAATTTCTAAAGGAAATGTTTTAGTTTCCGGGAAACAGAGTTCATATACAACTAGGATCGGCTGCGGGCGGGATATGCCTTAATTGTACTTGAATTCATATATTTTCCTAAGTTTTTGATGTATGTGTGTTCGATTTGCATTTATAAGTTATGTGTATGTTAATGATTTATATCTTTAAGAATGTTTTAGGTGTAGTTCAAAAAAAATGTTTTAGGTGAGTAGTTGATTGGATAAAAGATTATGTGATATGGTTTATTTTGATTACTCTCAATTGGAGTAGTGCCATGTTTTAATCTTCGTACTAACATCATCTCTTTCTTTGTATATGTTATAATAGTAATTATTTTCCTATCATGTAATCATATTCTCTCAACATTCAGTTGAAGTCAAGCTGATAACAATTTGAATTTGAATTTTTTTATAGAAAATCTCTAAAAATTTGCCAAAATGGTAGCCAAATAAAGCTAACCAAAACGGTAGCAAAATAAAGTTAACTAAAATATGAAAACACTGAAACTGCGGAGGATGAAAATTTACCGATGATTATCAGTAGTCGTTATTTACGGTAAAATGGGACAACCTCAACTGGAAAATTTAAGTCTTCCCCACATGAGCGGCAATGAACAAAGGGAGCTGGATGTCTACATGGTTCTCAAAACCTTCATCCTATCAGTTCAGAGTTCAGTCTCACCAGAAGATGTCCAGCCTCGGCAGCTCTAATGTTAGTTGATTTTGTCATCTTCCCCATTGAAGCCCACGAAAACAACTTCATCAGTTATCTGCCACACTAATGAAAAAGATGTGCACTTGAGGACAAAAACAGTTTTGGTAACATCACAATGATGCATGTAAATGATAGGTCCCTAGACCATGTCCACTTCTACCTGAACAGATATACGTAAGTTGCCAATACTCTTGCCAATTTTTAGCTCAAACCGAATTCTTTTGCCTAACCAAACATTATAATTTGTAATACATGTCACAATGTTTTATATTACATCAAACAGGCTCAAGAAGACATCAATAATTAACAAACAAACCGTTCACTCCTCAATCCCACCGTTGATTATGAAGCCTGACATGCAATGAGTATGTATACTAAATTTCAACACGATCATCAATTATTTACCTTGTCAAACAATCTCCTAAAAATGCTGTTGCAGAACAGTTTTATCTATTTTCTGCAGATTCAGTTGAATGTGGCCCAACTTTGAAGGTGAAATACTAATTGTTTATAACTTCTATTCATAATTCGGTTGATCCAACGAACTCTCTGCAATGAAATCTTTCATATATAACTTTGTCTTGATCCAATTTCCTTATATCTGGCCAGAAACCACCTCCAAAGTAGCCTACATACACTGAATTTAAAAAGTAAAGCTGCAGGTTTTCGGATCAGAGAAAACAAAAAAACATTCATCAACTTTCAAATCTATTTCTGGATGAGAGTTTACCTCTGATTCGAACACGGTATCTTTCTATGGATTCCTTGCAGCTTGATATTTCCATAGGCATAATATCCGAGATGTAGATACTTCTGGTCTGTTCAGAAATCGCTTCACAAAACTCATGTTCAACCAACTTCTATCTCACGTTCACGTCTAGCCATTGCTTTGATTTCAACAGAGTTCCAACTTCTTCTCTGGACCATTTACTTTAGATGTACTGTCAAACTTAGGTTTCTCAAACGACACCAATGACTTCTCCAATCTCACCTCATGCGAAACTTTCACACACTTTTCTAAATCACTTCCTTTTTCTTCCAAGCTTTAATCTTTCTCCTCATCACCTCCTTCCCCAGCCCAGTGCACTCAACCTCATTACTATTCCTATACACAAACACCGTCTCCAGCACCAGATTCCTATTTAAACACAAAAAATCTCTTCCAATAGTCGGTTAGCCTCAAGAGAGATGAGTATTAAGAGATGAATATGAGAGAGAGAGAGAGAGAGATGAATAGCAGAGAGGTTTCGAGATCGCGATTCGCAGATGAGGTACAAACCTATTTATACCGGAATCGTTGAATGAACGACAGTATCTGAAAATATCGTAGTGGGCGTAAGATTTAATGAGCTTAAAGACAATAAGAATAAAGACAGTAATCACAACGCCTCTGTTACGTATATGGATCGTCATCGTATTTGCCGATCGCAAAGGTATGCAGAACACAAACGCGTTCATCAGGGTGACCTGGAGTTCGCGCATCTTCGATGGGCCGCTAACAATCTATGATGATAATAAGCCCAATCGCAAACCCATACGGAGGATAACACCCGAGACGTTGCGTTTCATTAAACGCGCCACATGTTGATCTCTCAGCGAAGTTGTCGCAACAGGAGGGATACACCATACTTTATAGTAATAGATGTGGTCTATGAATTTTTTTTTTTTTTGAAGATAATGTGGTCTATGAAGTTAAACAAAAAAAAATAGCAATTAATTAAAATATTTAAGTAATAACGAAATCAATGAAATTAGGAGTACCCAGAGGCACATGACATCGTCTTTTCCTTGATCATAAACGCTTTCCACATAATTGATACTTTTCCCGAAATGCAGCCGCCAGTCCTTTTGGTCAAATCCTGCTCGTTTTGGACATTTTCACAAGGATGTACTTGTCGGAAAAAGGAGGTTTTGGACAAGTGTACAGAGGAACTCTTCTGCCGCCTTCCCATGGAGAAATAGCAGAGTGTCACACGACGCAGAGGAAGGGATGAAGCAGTTTGTGGCTGAAATCGTGAGCATGGGTAACTTGAAGCACGAGAATATGGTCCCACTTCTTGGGTACTGTAGAAGAAAAGGTTGAGTTACTTCTAGTATCTGAATACATGCCCAACGGTAGTCGAGATGGTATTGAAACTTGGATTGATTTGCATGAATGCTGTGGCGGAACTGAGACCGTCGATGGAAGAAGTGACGCAATACCTAAATGAAAGCCTAGAGCTGCCTCTGCCTGTTATCACCCCGAATTCTCCTGGTATCGGGTCCGTTGTACCACTGATTCTTTTGGATCGAACCCACTCCTTGCCTCCCCGGCAACAGAGACCTTGTCAGCATCCCTTTACTCTTCTTCCTCAGACAACGACTTTACGTTTGTCACTCAATCCATTGTCTATGGACACGGACGGTAAAACTTGGGAAATTTTCTCCTCTACTGTATTAAGTTTATTTAGAATGAGAAAAGCCATGTTAGGGTTGTGAGATTTATTTAAATATGACAAAAAAGACATCCCAGCATTGAAAAGTAGTGTTTGGATTCTTTTGTAGAAATGTTTTTTTAGGGCTTTGTAAATTTTGATGCGTCTTTGCACTGAAGTTTTGTATCTTTGTTTCTACATTGGTTTACTGCATTTTCCTGTAAATAAGTTGTTGATACAGATGTTTACAAGTTTTTCTTCACTTCACTAACTCTGACTATTAATCTGATATCATTCTGTCAAATCCCCATTAAAAGATACAAGATACTTGGAAACGACAAGCCCCATGCCTATTTCTTATTTTCCACTGGTTTTCTTTCTATAGTTGAAATGATTTCAGTTTTCATCTGTGGAGGAGCTCTGTGGGATCACAAGAGAGCATCAACATCATATACTCAAAGATGATTGTTTCATCCCATGACAGTGAAGAAGGTTTAGAGGTTTATTCTTGAAACTGACTAAATTTCTGTGTTCTGATATCCGTGTGACATATTCAGCTATAAAGTTTAGGGTAATAGGGAGATGATACCCTTGAATATATATGTAACTAGTCCAGACATGTGCTCAAAAACCTCTCTATCTTACTTTTATGTTCCTTTATTGTTTGGATGTACTGCTTACAAGGAACCGATCAAATCAACTTGCTATTGCTTCTTTGAGGTCAACACTAATATAACATGTGCGATTATTTGAGAAGGTTAGAATATATGGACTTAAATAGACTAGTGTGAGAAACGTGGTCTTCCTATTTGTAGTAGTATTCTTATCACACTATTGAATTGTTGATTTTTCTCCTAGAAAGGCGTTCACATAGGGTAGCGATCATTTAAAAGAAACTGTAGTTTTGAGGTTGTTGGAGGGAACAAAAACACGTCAATAACAGAGGTGAAGACTTTAACGTTTAGACTTTCATTTTCTTTGTTTTGACTTGTCTAAAGCTTTGGTTAACCACGTGTTAGTGGTGTTAGTAATTGAGTGGTATCGTGGTGTTCCAAGTTTCAAAACAAGCTGAGTTCGAAACCGTTTACACTTAGATATCTCTAACATTTGGTCACCGGTGATTTAACATTCACTCGCCAACTGTTGTTTTTTTAAGCTTTGGTTCTATATACCTACTTCAATATTCTAGAAAATGTGGGTGCTTGGCTCTTTCCTAGGATTTGGTTCCCTTTACTTTTGAGTGCTTGTCTCCCCAATTGATAAGCATCATAAAGGTATCTTTTAAAGATGATTAATTTAATGATTTTTTTTTTGGTGGTTACCGCGTGGTAGCAGTTGCCTTGTTCTTCTGACTGATGCTGTGAATTATTTATTCTAAAGTAAATATTTGACGATGTGAGCGGTTCGTAATATATAATATTAAAATGGCTTCGCTGTAACTTCTTAAAGCAAATAGTAAGTAGGGTATTAGGGAATCCATTAAGAAATTACCAGTAACATAAGTTCACATCTTGTTTTCTGCAGCTAGCAAAGTTTTGATCAGAGAGAGAGAGAGAGAGAGAGAGAGATCTGCTCAGAGGACAAGAGAACTGTTGAATTCATCAGCACCAATGGCTAGTGGATGTGGATCGCTTCTGATCTGGTATTAGTTTAAAGTATTTGTTTTTCTTACACAGCTTCATAAATTATACAAGTAGCTGTCGTCTGAGAAAAATCCGGCGAAAAATTGTGGGTATTGATTCCAAGGCACATGTAGTGATTAATTTAATAGTAACGCTTCTAGCAATTTCCTTTGTTTCTCTGGATTCAAATTTGGATTACTTCTCTTAAACTAATATCTGAATTTGAACATTTGAAAACCATGTGAATTTATACTAGATTTTTATAATGTTATCAAGCTGCTATATTAGTCTAGTTGGTGTCGTTATACCAATAAAGAATTGCATGCTGCTTAGTTCTTATAATCACATTTACTTTAATCAGAGAAGGGGAAAGATCTACACAGAGCTCTTTGTTTGATTCATCATCAGCACCAGCAATGTCTACTGGATTGCTTCTCTTCTGGTTTTTGATCTCCTCTTTGTCAACTTCATCTTCAGCAAGAGATACCAGTTTTGTCTTCAACGGCTTCGGACAAGCGAATCTTTCTCTAGACGGCTCTGCCACGTTGCTTCGCAATGGATTACTGCAGCTAGCCGAAGTCTCGAATCATCAAATGGGCCACGCTTTCACCAACAACCCAATCGAGTTCAGCTCCTCCAAACCGCTCTCGTTCTCAACACACTTCGTCTGCGCTCTAGTGCCCAAGCCAGGAGTCGAGAGCGGCCACGGCATCACCTTTGTGATATCTCCCTCAGTAGATTTCACCCGTGCGCAGCCGAACCGGTACTTGGGGATCTTCAACGGCTCCACCACCGGATCCAACTCCTCTCGCCTCTTCGCCGTCGAGCTCGACACTATCTTGAACTCAGAGTTCGGTGAGACGGACCATAACCACGTCGGGATCGACGTGAACAGTCCCATCTCGGTCCAATCAGCACCCGCTTCTTACTTCTCCGAGACACAACATAGTAACGTGAGTGTTAACCTCTCTAGCGGAGATTCTATACAAGTTTGGGTTGATTACAATGGAGCTGTGCTCAACGTCACCGTGGCTCCTCTTGATGTCAAGAAGAAGCCGAGTCAGCCTCTTCTGTCACGAGCCATCGATCTCTCGGAAGTGTTTCAGAGTAGAAGATTGTTCTTCGGGTTCTCCGCGGCTACGGGGTCAGCGATCAGCTACCATTATCTTCTCGGGTGGAGTTTCAGCGCAGGCGGGGAGGTGTTGCAGCCGCTTGACATCTCAAAGCTTCCTCGAGTTCGTCGTCCCAGCGTTAAGCGTAAGAAACCATATGCTCTGATCGTCGGAGTTCCCGCCGCAGTTGCTGTTATAGTGATAGCTGCTCTGGCGGGAGTTTATTACCACAGGAAGAGAAAGTACGCGGAAGTGAGCGAACCGTGGGAGAAGGAGTACGGCACGCACCGGTTCTCGTACAAATCTTTGTACATAGCGACGAGAGGGTTCCACAAGGATGGGTTTCTCGGGAGAGGTGGGTTTGGAGTAGTGTTCAGAGGAGATCTCCCCGAGAGCAAACCCATAGCTGTGAAGAGAGTCTCTCATGAGGGCGAGGAAGGGATGAAGCAGTTCGTGGCCGAGGTCGTGAGCATGAGGAGTTTGAAACACAGGAACCTCGTTCCGCTTCTTGGTTATTGCAGGAGGAAAGGAGAGCTTCTGCTTGTCTCCGAGTACATGCCCAACGGTAGTCTCGACCAGCACTTGTTTGGTGATGGTGACGCGAGTCTTGTTCTTTCTTGGTCGCAGAGGCTAGTGATTCTCAGAGGTATAGCCTCTGCGCTTTTCTATCTCCACACCGGAGCTGAGCAGGTCGTGCTGCATCGAGATATCAAAGCTTCCAACGTTATGTTGGACGCCGAGCTGAACGGGAGGCTGGGAGATTTTGGTATGGCTAGGTTTCATGACCACGGAGGCAACGCGGCCACGACAGCAGCGGTTGGTACCGTGGGGTACATGGCGCCCGAGCTGATAACGATGGGAGCTTCCGTTGTGACCGATGTTTATGCCTTTGGTGTTTTTATGCTCGAAGTAGCGTGTGGAAGGAAGCCCGTGGAGTTTGGGATGGAAGCTGAGAAACGGTTTCTGATCAAATGGGTTTGTGAATGCTGGAAGAAAGATTGTTTGCTTGATGCTAGAGATTCAAGATTCGGAGGTGAGTTCGTACCGGAGGAAGTCGAGTTGGTTATGAAAATCGGGTTGCTGTGTACAAACATCGTGCCGGAATCAAGACCGACGATGGAACAAGTGGTTCTGTACTTAAACGAGAACCTGCCTTTGCCGGATTTCTCGCCATATACGCTCGGGATTGGGTCGTTTACTCCAGTAGTGGTGGATGCAGCCTCGCTTACGGGCACGTTCACTTCAAGGAACTGGTCAGGTCCTGCGGTGTCTTCTTCATCAGCCAACAACACAAGAGACTATGAACAAGTACCATTGGAATCTAAGAAGTCTCTAAAGGTAGTTGCAGAAGCAGAAGACATCGAGGCTGGTCTCTCCAAGCCAACCAGTGGCATGGATTTGAACACATAAAGTGCTGAGTGTATCTCATTGAGAGTTCATTCGCTTAGGGTACTCATGTTTAACTTGTGAATGTTTCAATTTCAGGTCTTCTTCATTGTATTTCAGCATATGTTTTTTTTTTTTAAAAAGACTTGTTACTGATCGGTGACTATTGTTTTTTTTTCTCCACTCAATGTACATTCTTTCTTCTTTTTCTTTTTGGTATTAACTGAACACTACCACTTGTAAGTTGTAACCAATCGACAAAAAGATGTTTTTTGGATGAAAAATTAAGGAATAGTCTTTAGATATGGACTGCTTTGTTCCATGTGAAGGCTGGTCCCGTTTGAGTCAAGAGATTGTGACTCTGCATGCTGTGCGACTTGGTCAGCTTTGCGTCTCATTTACTTGGGAAAGTAACATAAACATAACTGCGTTGAAATGGAAGATCTTATCCAAAGTTTTGTGGATGAAGAAAAGTTGGTTTATTGTCTCTCTTCAAATTGCTAAACGGACGACTACCTCAGTTATTTGTTTGAATTACCCAGAGATATTAAGCTCTACTCCCAAAGCATTTTCAGATTCCTGCGGGATAAGACTGAAAAATTTCTGCTAGAGGTAACTACTTGTCATGTTATTTTTTCTTTTGTAATATTCATGGATCACATTTGTGATGTCTATTGGGAATGTTTAAAGCTAAGCTCCTGAATTTATGGGCTGAATTTATTTATTTTTTGTTCTTTTTTTTTTTGCAGCTTTGGAGAATGTTTCTTACAGAAGAGAAAAGATATTAACCATTAAATTCAGACACTATTTCAGTAGTAATGAATTGCAGCAGGCTTCATCTAGTTTTGATCTTCTCCTGCCTTCATCTGGTGGTTTCCCTGTCAGGTCAACAAGAAACCGGGTTTGTTTACAATGGCTTCCATCAAGCAGATCTTCTTTACATTGACGGACTCGCTAGAGTCCTTCCTGATGGGCTTCTGCAGCTGACAAACGATTCAGCTTTTAAAACGGGTCATGCTTTCTTCAACCTCCCATTTGATTTTGATCACACCATCTCCTTCTACACACATTTCGTGTGTGCCTTGGCGCCTCTCCAGCTGGGAGCTAGCGGCGGACACGGGATGGCCTTTGTCGTATCTCCTTCCATCGATCTCTCTCATGCACTCCAAGCTCAGTACTTGGGCGCCTTCACCACCTCCACGAACGGAACTTCCCCTTCTCAGCTGTTAGCTATCGAGCTCGATACCATCGAGTCGTTAGGAATCGATGTGTTGGAAAAGCCTCATGTTGGGATCGATGTGAACAACGCCACGTCTCTTGAATCTGCTCTCCCGTCTTACTTTTCCAGCGCCTTGGGGAAGAATGTAAGCATAAATCTCCTGAGTGGGTTGCCTGTCCAGGTTTGGGTGGATTACGATGGTTCCTCCCTTAACGTTACTCTGGCCCCTGTAGATATACAGAAGCCAGATCAGCCTCTTATGTCAAGGCCCATCGATCTTTCAGAGTGTTTTCAAGATAAAATGTTTGTTGGGTTCTCTGCAGCAACAGGGCAGTTGACCAGCAACCAATATATACTTGGGTGGAGTTTCAGTACAAGCAAAGAACTGTTACAGAAGCTAGACCTCTCTAAGCTCCCTCAGCCTCCTCTTCCTAGAGATGAAACAGAACAGCCTCCTCTTCTGTCTCCACCGCTTATTGGTTTGGTCGTTTTATCGGTGATCCTAGTGGTACTGGTTCTCGGAGTGGTTTATTGGTACAGGAGAAACAAGTACGCGGAAGTGAGAGAACCGTGGGAAATGGAATACGGACCGCATAGATTCTCCTACAAGTCACTGTACAGAGCGACGAACGGGTTTGGAAAAGACTGTTGTGTCGGGAAAGGAGGGTTTGGAGATGTATACAGAGGAACTCTGCCCCTGAGCAGGCATATCGCTGTGAAAAGACTGTCGCACAATGCAGAGCAAGGGATGAAACAGTTCGTCTCTGAAGTTGTGACTATGGGGAGTTTACAGCATCGGAACCTAGTTCCTCTTCTCGGGTATTGCAGGAGGAAAGGTGAGTTGCTTCTGGTCTCTGAGTACATGACCAACGGTAGTCTTGACCAGTACTTGTTTCATCATGAACAAAACCCATCTCCTTCGTGGTTGCAGAGGATTTCTATTCTCAAGGACATCGCCTCGGCTTTAAACTACCTGCATACAGGAGCCAATCAAGTTGTCTTGCACCGGGATATTAAATCTTCTAACGTTATGCTAGATTCTGATTTCAATGGAAGGTTAGGAGATTTTGGTATGGCCAGGTTTCATGACCCCAGAGCCAGCTTATCTGCAACGGCTGCTGTGGGAACCATAGGTTACATGGCACCTGAGCTAATAACAATGGGAACTTCTACAGAAACTGATGTTTATGCCTTTGGTGCTTTCCTTCTCGAAGTGACTTGCGGAAGGCGGCCCGTGGAACCGGAGCTGCCGGTGGAAAGGCAATATTTGGTCAGATGGGTCTGCGTATGCTGGAAACAGGCTTCTTTGCTTGAGACCGTAGATCCAAGATTGGGAAGAGAAACTTTGTTCAAGGAAGTTGAGATGGTTCTGAAGCTTGGATTGCTCTGCACGAATGCGATACCGGAAGCAAGGCCTACCATGGGACAAGTGGTGCAATACCTGAACATGGACCTAACCTTGCCAGATTTTTCTCTGAATACTCCGGGTATTGGAGCGTTTATGCCAGTGTCAATGGAAAGATCATCGTCTTCCATTAGTGCCTCCAATTCAAGGAGCACATCGATACCTATGTTTGTTACTCATACAATCTTGAGAGGGAGTGGAAGATGAGAGATATATATGTATGAAACTGTGTATGCTTTCTCGGCATCTAATGTCTTGAGCTACTTAAAAATGTTTTTACCTAAGAAATAATGGTGTTGGTGGTTATAATTGTAACTATGATCTTGTGTGCATAGTTTTTTTTCCAAGTGAGAGAGTGGCAAAAAGAGTTTATAAGATCAGTTGACATGAATGTAATGAGTAAGTGATGAGACAATGTGTTTATTTGAACTCGTTTGTACATGAAAAAACTTGTACACTTACTAAGAACCATGTATTCAAGTAACATATTCATCTGAAACATAGTATGCTTAGTAAATTGGTTTAAAGCAAACAAAACAATGAGAGTTTTTAGACTAATCAGTCACACCTCTGTTTCTCTGCGGCTGTCGGCTGCGTAGAGAAATTCTTGTCTTGTTCGAAGGAGAGGCCAACAACAGTGTTAAATGGCCCAGAGATAAATCAAAGAGACGCCAGCCCCTTTTAGTGTAAACGAGCCCATTAGATAGATACTTTAAACGGTAAGAAACGTCCCACATCGCCATTGTAAAGAAGAAGAAGCTCTGTTTATATAAGGCGAGAGTCACATACATTATTGTCCCTTCGGGGACATCCGATAAAATTGGAACGATACAGAGAAGATTAGCATGGCCCCTGCGCAAGGATGACACGCACAAATCGAGAAATGGTCTAAATTTTTTTGGTTTTCAAAATTTCCAAAGATGGATAACAACTCTAAGAATTTCAGTTTTTGTGAAGTTATAAACTCATTGATTCTAATTTCTGCTGTGATTTTGCAATGATTATGTTCCCAATTGTTTTCTCATGAAGATGTAAACATTAAGCATCTCTTTTGTCTTCAACTGAGATTTAGTGATAATATTTGATTAGTTAGCTCTTGGGGGTGACCTCAACCTCTGTTGCAAAATGTCTATTGCAAAAATGAAATTGTGGTCTCTTTTTTTATGAAAATCTTGTCAAGTAATCCCTTTTTATTGGTTTGGTCAATTGCATAGAACATATCATGCGTACAAAAAAGAAAGACTAAGATTCCGGATCTGGTTAGAGGTGCTAAAGAGACAAACTCGATCTCTTTACCGAATCATTTTGATTCAATGGATAAACTAACATCCTTAAAGGCTGTCTATCCAACTCTAAACAAACTACGTTTATACCCATAATAAAAAAAGAAAAAGAGATCAAAATTAACAAATCAACTTACAACATTATTATCTTTCTTTGGAGACTTATCTCTCTGTCTATATAAACCTATATGATTTGGTGAAAAAAGTTCAGAAATAATTTGAAGTCAGTGCCAAGGCCTTCCGAGAAAATGAAGAACAAAAAAAAGGATATCATCATCTTTATTCACCAGAAACTCCGAGGTATCAATGACAACCATCTCGACTCTTTCCCTGTCTCAGAAACAGACCCAGAGTACCTCCGAGACTTGTGAATCCTCATTTTAACACCAGGAACTTTACGCGCAATCGCTTGCCATATCATCTGGACCGCATCATCCACCCTCGACGGAAAATGGAACTCATAGAACTTCTCCACTTCCTTCAACCTATTCCACATCCTCGTCCACTCCTCCTTGGTGATTCCCCTGATCAAGTTAACCAGAAAGTTCTCTCTCAGGGCGTCGGAGGTGCGGACAAACACCGAGAACTCGGAGTAATCGATAACGTCCTCGAAAGGAAGCTCAATGTCGTCACTGATGATGACAGGCACGCAGTGGCTCGCAATGGCGTCGAATAAGCGGTTAGACGAAGGAGTGTCACCGGCTATGTTGAGGCAGAACTTGGAGCTGTGCATTCCTTGGCTTGCTTTGTTTACGCCTCCGTTTCTCACGCTCCCGAACGAGAAATGCACGTCTTTCTCGTCTTGCAACAGGTAGAATAACTCCTGACGCACAAACCCACCCTGAGATATATCACACGACACATATGAGTACAAAGACTTATACATATCCAACCCCGCGGAAAATAGAATAATGAACAAAAATAAAACACTATTGCATTTATCGAGAGTAATACTTTTATTTTTGGTTCATAACCTCAATTTTTGACTCCATTTTAGAGTAAAATACAGAGCGGAAGAACTCAAACATCTGAGATATATTTGATACATATGAGATTATACATATCCAACTCCGTTCCATATTTTACTCCAAAATGAAATGGAAAACAGAGTAATAAACAAAAATAAAACATTACTGCATTTATCGAGAGCAATGCTTTTATTTTTTTCTCAATTTTAGAGTAAAATATAGAGCGGAAGAACTGAAACATCTGAATCTTATTTGCTGAAGAACAAAAACAGGTAGATATATGTCCACTAATATAAACACTAGGAAACTATATATATATATATATATATATATATTCACAACTCCTCAATAGATCAGAGAACTCACATCTTTCCTGTAGATGGCACCCTGAAAGTAAAGCAGGATGGGTCTGGTATCGAAACCAGAGGTATCGTTTTCGTATGTTTTAATGACATGCTTATAAGGCGCAACGACATCTTTCTCAACGTTCGCAACGGTAGGAGGATACCTTCCGAAGTCAGAGAGTATAAACATCGCAGGGAAGAGCTTGTTTCTAGCATCCAACATGCTATTGGGATGGTGAGCAAGAACCACATGGTCTCTCCCACCCGATCTCTTCCACTCCTCTCGCGCAGTCAAGAAGGCGACGAGCTTCCCTTGCAGATCCTTGTTCCTGCTGGTTTTCTGGTGAGGATTCACCTTGGAGAAGCGGTTGTAGCTCAGAGAGGAGAAGAAGGGGACGAAGATGACATCGGCTTCGGTGGAGTTGTGAACTCTTTTGGCGGCGATGGGTCTATCGGGAGCGTTTGGATACTCAGAGGCGAGAAGATCCAATGTGAGCCAGTACTCGATGCTGTGCTGCAGATTCAACCCACCAGGGTAAGGAGGTATGTACTTGTGAACATCAGGCCATACACTACTACTCTTCTTCTCAGGTTTCCAATTTAACAAACCGAAGTGGAACTCTGGATCCATGTCGTACATGTAAACCTTGAGAGGACCTCCTGTTGTTGTTGTTGTTGTTGTTTTCTTGTCATTGCATCTACAGTCATCTTTCTTTAGACCTTTGGAGGTGGGATCGTGGAGGAGTGATTTGGATTGGAATGTGGAGCTGAGGAAGCGATTGTGAGCAGTGGAACGCAACACGAAGTAGCAAGAGAGAGCGAAGAGGACCGTTGTGAAGATGAATAGGCAGAGGAGGAAGTTTCGGGCTACGTACCCGATCGTGGAACCGTTCTTCTCCGGCATTGCCATTAAAGGAGAGAGAGAGAGAGAGTTAGGAAAGAGAAAATCAAACACAGTGTGAGCTAGGATTCGCATAAGGAGCGAGAGAGGAGAGCGTGAATGGTGCTAAGATGGATGTGGTGGAAGGTTCTTGTCTGAGACTAATTTCATTTCTCTCATGGGGGGGAGCGGCGGAGAAGGAGGAGGAAGAACACAACGGTGTTTGTGCTTCAGGGATCGTCAACTTTCCTATAATTAACCCTTTTTAAAAAATTTAATTTGTTTCTTTTTTTGTATTTACAAGAGTTGTCCATTTAATTTCCACTAATTTTTCTTTTTTGTTATGTTTTGTTAGAAGGTAGACCCAACAATAATTCATAGTCCAGTTATTATTGTAAGAAACATAAATAGTTAGTGTAGTTAAAGCGAGATGGGACCGAGTTTGGGCCGAGAACTTTTGAAAGTCGAAATAACTTCGTCTTTTTCGGCATAAGTAAGATGGGACCTAGTTATTGTCCAAAATTAACATGTGTATGTTTTTTTTACACAGGATGGGACCAAGTTTGGATCCAAAACCTAATTAGAATCAAGTCAGCCCATGAGTAGTTTTTCTTGATATTTGTTAATTGTTATTAATAAAGGATTTTATTTGGAGACTGTATGAACTTAATCTTTCACATATTTGTTTTTAAAACTTCCTCAATGTATTATTTTACTTTTCACTCCAAAATGGTGTAACACCAAAATAGAGTTAGGTTTTACTATAATGTATTATTCTGTTTTCACTCCAAAATAATATTCTAAAATAATTATATTTTATATTACTAATAATTGATAATAATACTTTATATTTGTAAAAGTTACCAATTAATCCCAACTATTTTATTATAACAAAATTCCTTAAAAATATACATTTATTATCAAAAGTACAAGAAATCATCAAAAAGGACAGTATATGTATTGGTCTGATAGTCAGCATTTGAATATTTTTTTCCACAAATGATCAACTAATTCATTTCGTAATGAGAAATGATCTTATTTATCTTTAATATTCTTAAATTGATTTGAATTCCATACAAGTAAACGTCGAAGATATTTTGTGATGCAAAAATCAACTTGATGGTTTTTGACATGAATAAGTAAACGTTGAAAATATTTTGTGAGGCAAAAATCAACTTGATGGTTTCATATTCTAATTTAACAACTTTAAGGTTTAAAATGTAAGTAAATGATACTTTGAAGATATTTCATGTGATTCCCCTAACTTAAATATATCCTTTCGACTCAAAAGATCATTGTGTTATAGACACAGACCCGTCCCTGGTATAAAGCAAGTAAAACACTTGCTTTAGGCCACAAAAGATATTGAACATTTTAGGGCCACAACATAACAAGTTACTTAGCCTAAAGTTATTTTTCTTGAAAAAGCTTTGATTTAACATACACTCTCGTTTGATCCCTCCTTTGTCCAAAATATTTTTTATTCTAACTATATTCAATGATTTTATACTTTTGTATCATTTGTACTACTATTTATCATTAGTACTTACTATTTATCATTAGTACTTCTATATAAAAGGCCTCGTAATTTAATTGCGCTTTAGGCCACCCTAAACTTTGGGACGGCACTGTATAGACATTCACATCAAATTAGTAATTTCAAGATTGCGAATATGGGATCATCTGAAGTTGTATTTAAAATAATTACAGTGGAGATTCGACTAGATTATGTGGAGCTTGTGTGAGAAAGATTTGGTAAATTTCAGTCAAATTTTCAAACAGCATACCTGTTTAGGTCCACTATTTACAGATCTGAAAGGCTAAATGTAATATTTAAAACCACTATCCAAAATGACAAATATCATATTTGAATTCAAATATTTGAAATAATCATGGATGATTTGGACAGTTCTGAATTGTTATTTGCAAATAAAAAATAAAACTATTCAAACCTGTAATTCGGTACCACATTTAAATGACCAAGTCCACGCCTTCACTAAAAGTATCTCCAAAAAATACTCCAAAACTTCAAATATGAAATTTTTTGTTTTCAAAAAAAAAAAAGTTAAAACTTCAAATTTGAAGTTTCATATTTTTATTGTATTTTTGGTCTTTACATTTAAATATTATATTTATAATTCTTAAATGTTTTGTTTTTTTTATCTTTTTAATCCTTCAAAATTTTATAACTCATAAATATTTCAAAATTTATTTTATAATTTTAAATTTTAAAAATAAAATTAAATAAGATTAAATAAAAAGTTCTAAAAAAGTTTTTTTCAAAACTAGAATTAGATAACAACAATATTAGAAAATAAACTTAATAAATGCACTAATTGATCATAGATGGAAGTATTACGAAAATAGTTTTATAGAATAATGTAGTATTTTCCTCATCTAGCACATGGGATTAAGTGCATGTGAAACATCACAAAGTAGCGTGGAGCGAGCTGATTTGGTTTCTGCAAGCCATTCTCCGGTTCTCTTTCATCGCGTGGCTGGCCATTCTAAACCGCCTGTCTACTGGAGATCGCACACAAGCTTGGGGTGAGATCCAGCAATGTCGCCTGTGTGGTGAACCACAGGAAACGAGAGACCATTTATTCTTTGCGTGTCCATACTCCTATACAGTTTGGACAGAAACAACTGGCTCCCTGCTCCCCCGACCCAGTCCTGACTGGAACTTCCCTATCACAATGCTCCTGTCCCGTAGGAGATCAATCTCTGTTACATGCCTACTTCGTCTGTCGTTCCAAGCTGTGGTCCACAGTATCTGGCGCGAAAGAAACAGTCGGAAACATAATAGCATCTTCCGTACTGTCACAGAGCTCACCCGCATGATCGATAAGATGATCAGGAACAGGATCTCCTCATTGCGCCCCAAGAACATGGCTGTTTACAGTACCATGATGATGGAGTGGATGGGAAAAACATCCTAGCTTAAGATCCCATGTGCTTTTTTCTGTTTTTTAAAAGTTTCAAGCTTCTCCCAAAATTCAGTATTGTAAACATTTTTTTTGTTGATAAATAAATTTAACATTCAACAAAAAAAAATGTAGTATTTTATTTGTAATTCAATATTTAATTATGTATTTCTATGTAAAATTATATATTTTACAGTATCATTTTTTAATTAATGTTTCTACAATATTTTTATATATGGCTATTTATTTATAAAATTTTATGAATTTAAGTTAAGTATCATAAATATAAAGATCATAATATAAAATATAAATTCTTTTGAAGTAAAACTTGAAGTTTTGCTTTTGGAGAAAACTAATTTAAAACTTCAAATATGAAGTTATACAAACTTCAAAATAGAATGTTTTTTTTTGAAATGCTCTAATCAATTCGGATAACTTGATTGGTGGAGTTGCATGACTTACTCAAAATGCACTGACCTTGGATCGGTTCGTATATTATAAAGCAAGCACGGGTTTGACAAAGAGAGCAGGGCTTTGCAGAATGCTTCTTAAGCACGCCACCTCATCTCTTCTTCCCATAGCCTCGGACCTCAACTACTCACAACGCACCTTCGTCTCTAAAAGTCGTATAGCTGCAAGAGTCTTCGTCTTCTAAACACGTTTCATGCCCAATAATTGTTTCCTTTGAGGGTATTTCGC
Organism: Raphanus raphanistrum subsp. raphanistrum; assembly: GCA_019706035.1. NCBI lineage: Eukaryota > Viridiplantae > Streptophyta > Magnoliopsida > Brassicales > Brassicaceae > Raphanus > Raphanus raphanistrum. The sequence goes on along the minus strand of CM033980.1, from coordinate 11,256,704 downwards.
TTTAATTTACTCCGACTTGTTATTGTTAAAATGATAGTAAGACCAAATACTTTTCTTAATGAGTTTTATCAAAGAAGATTGTTATTTGTAATAGAGTAACTCTCACGGTTAGATTATACTAAATAAAACAATTCTAAAGTCAACTCTCTGATATTATGCCTAGAGGGTATATTTTTCCTGAACTTGGAACGTCGCAAAATTGCATTTGAAGTCGTTACCTTATGCATTATATGACCTGACCAAACAAAGGCTTACCTCTTTGTGTGTTTCATTACCAAATGGCTCAAACCTTGCATCTTCGTCTTCTCTCTATAATCCTCTTTCTTAATCTGATTCGCTTTTCAAGTCAACAAGACTTAAGTTTCGTCTACAACGGCTTTAACCAAGGCCAAAACGATCTTCACCTCGACGGTTTTGCAAGAATCCACTCCCCAGGTGGCCTTTTGCAGCTAACCGATGCCACGGCTCAGCAAAAGGGTCACGCCTTCTTCAACCGTCCGTTCGATTTTGACTCAGCCTCGTCTCAGTCTCTCTCTTTCTCGACTCATTTCGTTTGCGCCTTGGTCCCTAAACCAGGAGCTGACGGTGGTCACGGGCTTGCCTTTGTTCTGTCCTCTTCAATAGATCTCACAGAAGCAGACCCAACTCAGTACTTATGACTCTTCAACATCTCGAGTAACGGTTCTCCTTCCTCTCAGATACTAGCTATCGAGCTCGACACCGTCCAAAGCGCAGAGTTCGACGACATCGACAGAAACCACGTCGGTATAGACGAAAACAATCTCCACTCCGTTGTGTCCGCTCCAGCTTCTTATTATTCCGACAGAGAAGGAGCGAACAAGAGCTTGACGCTCTTGAGTGGAGACCCTATCCAGGTGTGGATTGATTACGAAGACGCTCTGCTCAACGTTACATTAGCTCCTCTAAGAAACCAGAAGCCTAGTAAGCCTCTTCTGTCACGAAACATCAATCTCACATCGGTTTTCCCGGATTATAAACCATTCGTCGGGTTCTCAGCAGCGACCGGGTCACTGATCAGTTACCAGTACATATTGGGATGGAGTTTCAGCACGAGCAGAGCTTCGTTACGGAGCCTCGACGTCTCTAGACTTCCCACGGTCCCTCGTCCCAAGATACCGAATAAGACATCTCCTCTGCTTGTTACTCTACTGGTTATACTCGCACTCCTAGTAACGGCGGCTATGGGAGGGTATTGCGTGTACAGGAGAAAGAAGTACGCAGAAGTTAGAGAGCCGTGGGAAAAGCCATACGGTCCGCTTCGGTACACCTACAAATCTCTGTATAAAGCAACGGGAGGGTTTAATAGAGACGGTCGTCTTGGGAAAGGAGGTTTTGGAGAAGTCTATAAAGGAACTATGCCTCATGGAGGAGATATAGCGGTGAAGAGACTATCGCACGACGCGGAGCAAGGGATGAAACAGTTTGTTGCTGAGGTTGTGACGATGGGTAGTTTACAGCACAAGAACTTGGTTCCTCTTCTAGGGTACTGCAGGCGAAAAGGCGAGTTGTTGCTGGTCTCCAAGTACATGGAAGGCGGCAGCGTTGATCAGTATTTGTTTCGAGACGATAAACAGCCTCTATCTTGGTCTCAAAGGCTTGCGGTTTTGAGAGATATTGCATCTGCGCTCTGTTACTTGCATACGGGAGCTAGTCAGGTTGTTTTGCACCGAGACATCAAAGCTTCTAATGTGATGTTAGATGGAAATTTACAGGGGTTTCTAGGAGATTTTGGGATGGCTAGGTTTGATGACCGTGGAGCTAACCTCTCAGCAACGGCAGCTGTTGGAACCATAGGTTACATGGCGCTCGAGCTAACATCATCGGGAACTTCAACTAGAACCGATGTGTACGCGTTTGGTGCATTCATGCTTGAGGTAACATGTGGAAGGAGACCATTTGATCCCGAGATGCCGATTGAGAAGCGACATTTGGTCAAATGGGTTGTTGAATGCTGGAGAAAGGGTTCTTTGGTTGATGCTATAGATAGAAGACTGGGTGGTAAATTCATACCCGTGGAGGTCGAAATGGTTCTGAAACTCGGCTTGTTATGTACAAGTATTGTACCTGATTCACGACCATCAATGGAACAAGTGGTGCAGTACATAAACAGACACCAAATGTTCCCTTCTTTGTCTCCAGATTCTCCCGGAATTGGAGTTTCTACGCCAGTGTTAATGGGATTACCTTCCTTGGCAATCACTTCCACTTCAGGGATCTCATCAGCATCGCCACCATCGGTTTCTTCTTCCCCTGCCAACAACTCAATGTTCATTTCTCACACAATCATGTATGGTGATGGAAGATGAAATCTGACAACTGGATCCTTTTTGTGTCATTTTCCCTAACCTTTTAACTTTGTATAATTGCATTAGTTCTGTTGTAGAGACATCTTTATTTGGTCTACAAGCATTTATGTAAGAGTAAAAGATGTACTAAATGACTTTTGTCTATGTCTGACTTTGTGAACAGGCGGTGTCTTATGAAATACAAATAGGAGAAATGTGGTTAAAATATTAGTTAAGAAAATATTATAATCTAATAGAAAATAAATAAAAATACATACCAAATCATAAAATTTATATGCATATCAAATTATTCACTAAAATGATTTGATAATGCCATCATATCTGATTAATTAGTGCATTTCAAAGTGAATTTTTTTTTTCATTTTTATTTATAAATTACAAACTAAAAATTGTTAATTTTTGTATTTTTTGTTCAATCTGAAAAAGAATCATAAAATAACTCAAGAATAAAAAAACTCTCGATCGCATGAAATTATTATGAACAATAATTTAATGTCTTTGGAGATTTTTGATCAGATTTACCTAGATATTAATTTTATCGTAATATTTTAACTGGTGTAATATATATGTTTTCATGTAATTTTTTTATTTTTGTATTAATTTTTTGTAATATCGTGTTTACAATATTTCTCTTCAATGTTATTAATATATTTTGCATGTAATAAGAAACTATAAAAATGAAAAGGATAACTATAAAAGTAAGAAGAATCATTCAAAAGACAATGGACTTAAAAATATGAGTTTTTGTTAAAATGAGCTAAGATTTGAGGTCAGATACAAACATAACTTCTTACTAATACTTTGCCAAAAAAATTCAACATAATCCTTTAGCATTCCAAAATTTTTAAAAATAACATTATTGTTTATTTCTTTGTTTTTGATAAATATTAAAAATCTATAAAACCCCTAAATATTTCTATTTATTTACAAGAATGTTGTTATCATCGGTTCTTTCAATCACCAAAACAACTAATTTGGAGCTTTAAAAATTCAAACAATGAATTTGTGTCTATTATTTCCTTATTTTACACCAACTAAACTTTTTTTTTCATTTTCTCTATGTTTTTACTTGAAAACTTTCCTAACTTTCATTTTCAATAACACAACTTTTATATTTTGATGATATTTTACTTAGAAACGCTAGACCATTTTTTTATTTGGTGATATTCGAAGTTTGGAAAGTGTAAAAGCATGCAAACAACTTACTTGATTTTTGTCACTGTTCAGATATGTGTCGCGACAACACACTTAACTGAATATCTACAAAATAGACATAGACTTACTCAACAGGCTAGTAGTCGAATCACATGTTGGTTTTTGTAATTAACCAAATTAAAATTTTCACACCATAGAAATCTCGACTCATTTACCTTTGAGAAAAACAAATTTGGTAGGTTTACAAAGGATTATACGTATAAAAGATCAATTTTTGCATTTGATCGTATTTTTGACTTTTTAGAGTAAACTTCATTTGAAGTCTGCATACTATATACTTAAATTTTACTCGAAAACTTGGGAGGTTAGTTTTATATCTGACCAAAATTTTTAAGTCAAATGTAGATTTTTAGTTATGTCATGTCTAAAAAGGAAACATAGGCTTAAAAATACTTTTAATTTTGGTCAAACACAAAGTAACCTATCAAATTTCCTAATAGATTTAAGATGAATATACACTACAGTAGACTAAGACTATCGCCAATAGTTTCTCTCATTTTTTACCTCAAAATAAAATGAACTCAAAATAAATTTGTGATTTGTTTCAATGGTACTCCTCATTTTCTCCTTCAATTATTATTATATTTATTTTTCAATCTATTATTTATTGCAAATAACATCTTTATTTTATAATATTTTAAATTATATTCATTTATTTTTAAATTCTACAATTTAACCAAATTTTGACTTATAAAAGCATATATCTATTACAATAATAATAAATGTACATAACAACATACAAAGTAATAGTAGAATTTTATTTAAACAGTACTATTACTATATTTTTTCCACAAATAATCAATCAAAGCATTTCGAAGAGCAAAATGAGTTTTTTTTATCCTTGATTTATCTAAATCGACTTAAAAACTTTTGGAATCGGTTAATTTCGTTTTCACCTATTTCAATTTTTGAAGGTGGAACTTCTCTTCCAATTATAATTGGTACATCGAAATCACACTCTTCTTTAGTTATCACACAACTAAGACAAAATTATTTGGAAATTCAAACTCAGAAGTATGCCTTAAAAGAACCAAAAAAGAAGAACAAAAATTTATTTCAAGATTTAGCTTCTATTGAAGATCTAAATATCCGTGCATATGAACACTTCCAAGAATATCTACATCAAATTTTACTCAAGAGAAAAACAAATTGAGTTTTGATTACTCTGATTCAATTAAATAAAAACATATAAATTTGCACGAAAAAGAGAAAGCAACGACATACTTAAATGATTTCAGGTAAGTGGGTCTTGAATATAAACCGACTCGATAATCTAACGGCCTATATGGTTCGACGTGGCAAGATCGCAAATACACGAGACCATACTAGAAAACTAGAAAACACTATACGATTCTCCGAGAGAGAAGAAAGACGGATTTGCTCAAAAGAAAAAAAAAAAGAGAAGAAAGGCGGAAGTTAGGTGAAGTCTTTTGGTTCCTCCTCGTATACGTGCGCACACTGGAACTTAACCCGGACGTATTGCCCGTAAACTAAACCGGATTTGATAATTAGCATTCGGTCCGGTTCCAATCGATTTATCGAAATCTCGGATGATTTGATAGGGGCAGTATCCGATCCCTGGGTATTTTGTTCTTGTCATTTCCTGGATTTCTTCTTATTCAGGGGAAATTGATTTCGGATTTGAATGATCGGTGCTTGTTTGATTTCATGTGGCTGTTTAGATCGGCTGCTGTATGGAGACTGTGAAAATCTCCGGCTTTGATTCTAGTTTTTTTCGGGCTGTGTGATTTGAATTGAGCTGCTGCTGCTGAGATGGATTTGGTTGCTAGTTGCAAGGTATTGGCTCGATATGTTTGCTTTATTGCTTGATTTGAAAATGCTTGAGCAGAGGTTTGTTTCAAAGTGCTTTTGGTTTAGTAGTGATCGGCCTGTAGATTGATTTGCTATGCTACTGAGTAGAAACTGATGCTGTTAGAAGGTTTACTACGGTTATATGACTTGTTCTTTGTTTATTGATGATGCCATGGTGAGTTGATGATGATATTTGATGATGATGGGTGGTTCATTGAGCAGATGATGCTATTGTTGATTCCACTGATGGTTAATTGTATTGGCGCAGTGACTTTCTGAGATTAAGATCCAGTGTTTGTTTGTCTGTGTGTGTTGTGTTTTATCTTTGTTTTAGTCAATTTGAGAATCTAAAACTTTGCAGGGAAAACATGGTTCATGACTTTTGCTGTCAATGTTTTGTTTTCATTTTTGTTTAATTAAGCGTAAAGTTTATTTTTTGATATATATGTATATCTGATATGTTTTCAGGAGAAACTTGCATATTTCCGGATAAAAGAGCTCAAGGATGTGCTCACTAAGCTGGGACTTTCTAAACAGGGAAAAAAGCAGGTATAAACTTTGATGCCACTCTTGCAATAGAGTTGTGGTCGGAAGTAATCTCCGTAGTTGATCGTCTATGTTTCGGCTGTATAGTTATAATTTTCTCATTTTAGGATATATTATTGTCATAAATCGTGATAGAGTTGTTGATACTGAATTCCTAGCGTATCCTTCTACTTAAAAAAGAGGGTTATCTTCATGGCCTCATAAGCTTCCAATTTGGATTGTCGTTGTTCTGATTTGTTTGGCATTTCGCTTGTGCAGGACCTTGTTGAGAGGATCTTCGCCATTCTTTCCGATGAGAAAGGTATTTTGGGTGCCCATTGTTTATTTTTTCATGCCTAACTGTGATCAAGACAAAGTTTAGTGCTGGTGCACCATCTTCTGATAAGCAATTGTCTCCACTACTTACTGTTTATTAACAGCCGCCAGATTGGGCTCTAAAAAGGAGGCTGTGGCAAGGGAAAAAGTTGCAAAACTAGTGAACGATGCATACAGGTGAGTGCTTGCTTTAGCCATGGATCTCGTATTGCAATTTTTCCCTTCTGCACAGTGATGGAATTTTCTTTCCACCGTTGTCTTTCCACAGGAGAATGCAAGCATCTGGGGCTAGTGACTCGCCATCAAAAGGACAAGTAAGTTCAGACATCAGTAATGTGAAAGCTAAGGAAGAGCTCGAAGATTCCTTTCAACCAGATGTTAAAGTTCGGTGTATTTGTGGAAGCTCACTGGAAACAGAGTCAATGATACAGGTAGATCTATGACACAGATGTTTTATCGAACTCTTGGTTGAGTTAGCAGTAGCTCTTGGTATTTTACGGTTCAGTAAAATTTTGGTGATACCGTCTGGATTCAATTATGATTTGTAATTTTCAGTGCGAGGATCCGAGATGCCATGTCTGGGAACATGTTGGGTGTGTTATTATCCCGGAGAAGCCTATGGGAGGAAATCCACCTCTTCCTGATTCATTTTACTGTGAAATATGCAGACTTACCCGAGCTGACCCGTAAGATGCTCCCGAACATTCCCTTTTCTCCCGACTGTTAATCTCTATATCGCTTTGATACATACAATTCTGTCCAGCTTGTTAGATTTTCCTCATTTTTTCCTTTGTTCATGTGTCCGCCACTGAAGAAAATGCTAACTTCGTTGCAAAATTGGAATGTGATCTTTAGGTTAACCAGATTATGATTTATTAGCTTATTTGTGTCTGTTTGACGTGGCCTATAATGCGCAGGTTTTGGCTCACGGTGGCACATCGATTGTTTCCAGTGAGATTGACTGCTACGAACATCCCAACTGATGGGTAAGTATACCAAACTTTATAATCCATGCTTGTTATATTGATTTATGTACTTTCACACATTCTCAAAAGTACAATTAGTAGCACTTCTTAGCATGGAAAGATGATGAACTTTCTGCTATGTTTGTGTATTGTATTGTATATTTTTTCCTGTCTAGGAATCAAACGTAAGATTTCAATTGAGGGATGGGGCGAAACCTAGTCACTTAGCTTTTGAGATGAACTTATCTTCATCCTAATATTTAGAAAAAAAGAATCATAGCCGTCTCCTAGACAGATTCACAACTCCTGCGTAAACTTTATGTTGCTGTTTGTTGTTTCTCCTAATACTCTGCAATTTTTTTTCAGTACAAACCCAATGCAGAGTGTGGACAAGACATTTCAAATAACTAGAACAGACAAGGACTTATTGGTGAAACAGGAGTACGATGTTCAGGTTATTGCCTTTACTAGTAGGTTAGATATTTAACTTTATATATGCGTATTTTTCTAATCTGATGTGCATTCTGCTTTGTTTGTAGGCATGGTGTATGCTTTTGAATGACAAAGTTCTGTTTAGGATGCAATGGCCTCAATACGCTGATCTGCAAGTCAATGGTATGCAAGTTAAATTCACAGCTTAGGTTTGGTAGTTAACTAATTGTGTTTTATCAGCATCTTCTTAGTAAACTGAGTAACATGGGTTTCAAACACAATCATACATGTATATTAATCACTGGGATAAATCTATTAACTTTGCTGGTGTTGTAAAACTAGTATATTTGTTCTATGCTAGCTGATATGGGGTTCATGTTAAATCGTTACCATCATATAGGTGTACCTTTTCGTGCTATCAACCGACCTGGGTCACAGCTTCTTGGGGCCAATGGCCGTGATGATGGACCTATCGTAAGTTTTTCATCCTGATCAGCAACATTTCTTTATTTTTATATATGACACTACTATCTTAAAGATTAGACTCTCGCAATTCGTTATGTACTAAGCTCACATCGTATTTTCTTCGCAGATTACACCTTGTATTAGGGATGGAATTAACAAGATTTCCTTGAGTGGATGCGACTCCCGCAGTTTTTGTTTGGGTGTAAGACTTGTGAAGCGAAGGAGTCTGCAACAGGTACTTATATTTACTGCATGAGTGAAAGGGAAAAAAAACTTCAATTAACTAAAAATAAAGCCATTACTTAATTCAAAAATGACACCGCGATAGTAGAAATCAGAAAATTGTCCTCGGAAGGAACATGTGCTAAAGTTTGTATCCATTACCATATCTATTATTTTCCGATTCTCAGAACATGATATTTGTGCTCGTCTTTTTTTAATCACATCTTACTTTTCATTTAGGTCTTAAATATGATTCCAGAGGAGGCTAAAGGCGAGCCTTTTGAAGTTGCTCTTGCGCGAGTGCGTAGGTGCATTGGAGGTGCAGCTGGAAATGATAATGCCGACAGTGATAGTGACATCGAGGTCGTTGCTGATTTCTTTGGTGTTAATCTTCGGTGTCCTGTAAGTAATTTGTTACTTATTTCCAATAGGCTGTTGTAATCACTTAATTTGTTGTTTATCTTATTAAGTCGTGTCTGATTGTGTCATTAGATGAGCGGTTCTAGGATGAAAGTTGCTGGGAGATTCAAACCCTGTCTGCACATGGGATGTTTTGACCTTGAGGTGTTTGTGGAGCTGAATCAACGTTCCAGAAAGGCAGGTATTTTATCATAGTCTACATAATTAGGTTGTTCCTATTGTTTACTGATTTTTATCTGTCATGTTGTTTGGAAATGCAGTGGCAGTGTCCTATTTGTCTCAAGAATTACTCTCTGGAGCATATAATCGTGGACCCATACTTTAACCGAATCACATCAAAGGTACATTTTCATTGATATAAGAATTCTTGATTTTTATATCAGTGAATTAGCTAGAAAAATTATTAAAGACGCCTTCCTTCTTGGCAGATGAGACATCTTGATGAAGAGTTGACTGAGATTGAAATGAAGCCTGATGGTTCGTGGCGTGGGAAGTTCAAAAATGAGAGCGAGCGCAGGGAATTAGGGGTACTTTCACAATGGCACAAACCTGATGGTAGCCTCTTGCCCATGGTTGATGAGATTAAACCCAAGTTTGAAATGCAAACACCAGTTAAACAAGAAGGTTGCTCAGATGGTCCAACCCCTTTAAAACTTGGAATAAGAAAGAATAATGGCATTTGGGAAGTCAGCAAACCTAATAATAATGGTTTATCTTCTAGTAATAGGCAAGAGAAGCTTGGGTACCGGGAGTTAAATGTTATACCAATGAGTAGTAGTGCCACTGGAAGTGGTAAAGATGGCGATGACCCTAGTGTAAACCAGGATGCTGTAGGAAGCTTTGATTTTGGAAACAACGGGATGGAACTTGACTCTCTCTCCATGAATGTAGATTCAGTCTATAAATTTCCTGACAGTAATCATCAACCACCACCAGCTAGTAATAATGACGTTATCATTCTAAGTGATTCCGACGAAGAAGATGATGTTGTAATCACAGCAGGACCTGCCTACAATGAGAATCAGGCTGATGGCGGGGTAAATTTCCCATTTGGTATCACTAACTCCTATAATGAAGATCATCAGGTAGTTGCTGGAGGCAATTCCGGCTTGGGTCTTTTCACAAACGATGATGATGATTATGATATGCGCCTTTGGCAGTTGTCTTCAGATGCCCAAGGAGGCCCGGGGTTCCAACTATTTGGATCTGATGCTGATGTATCAGATGGTTTAGCCGGTTTGCAGCCTGGTCCACTGAACTGTGATCCTACAATAAATAGTGGTTACTCGATGGCTCCAGGTACGTCTACTCCTATGGTTCCAGAGTCGGTTGGAAGATCCGAAGCAGATGCAAACGATGGACTATTCGACAATCCAATGGCATTTAGTAGAGACGACCCCTCGCTTCAGATATTTCTGCCAACAAGGCCAGAGACATCAGCTCAATCGGATTTTAGAAATGAGGCTGGGATGTCAAACGGAGTCAACAATGATGATTGGATCTCTCTGAGGCTTGGTGATCATGGTGAGACTGTAGGTGCCAATGGGATTAACGAAAGCAATATAGTATCAACGATAGATGGTGCTTTGGATACTTTGTCAGAGACTGGTTCGTTCCCCCGGCAGAAACTGATGCTCCTTTTTTTTTCCTTATACGTCCTTATTGTGCTTATACCGAATTTGTACTGTTGCATTAATAGGAAATATACAGTATTAACGGCTAATTGTTACTGACTGTATTAATTGCTTACTTGCAGCATCGTTGCTTCTGGGGATGAATGACAACAAACAAGAGAAGGCAAGTAAACAACGATCAGAGAGTCCGTTTTCATTTCCTCGCCAGAAGCGTTCAGTAAGACCTCGGCTGTATCTGTCGATTGACTCGGACTCAGAATGATGTGATTTGTATGTTTGGATGAGAGAGTACCACTGTAACTATAGCCTCGTCGACTTGTTTCTGTTTTTTTTTTTCTTTTGGCGGTATGATTTGGTGTTGCTTTGATTCTTTTTATATACGCATATGCACAGAACAGTGAGATGGATCATGACAGCCAGAGTTTGGGAACATTTGCTTGATTATTCTCTCCTCTGTGCTTGGAACCTTGATGCTCTCATGCAAGGTAGGAAAAAGCCAATCTAAGTTGTTGACATCTCCAAACCTACCGAAATAATGAAACTTCTCTGTGTGGTTTTGCAGGATGTTATATGGAAAGGAGAAGACATGTTTACATAAGTTAGTGAAAATTCGAAGGAGACTTGTGATATGGGGTGTATTGTATGTATTTTAAAAAGGGTTTGTGGTGTTTCGTTTTGGGGTTAACAGTTACTCGAAAGCTGATCTAAAATGACATGGGGCCAAAGTGAGAAACAGCATATGTAAATCCAAATTATATTTTGTTTGTATAATATAAGGAAAAAAAAAGTCAGATCTTGTTCATTTTGGAAAAGGCAAAGATTATATAGTGTTTTGGCAGGCACTGAGATGGTGCTTTCTAACTTGTTTTGTTGGTAAACCCATGTTCTAGTAATATGCCTGCTTGGACAAGTTTGTTTAGCTGTGTAGTTAGAGGAAAACAACAACCCACGACAGATGACAATGGATGATGGGTTAGGAGGGGGGGAGAGTAGCAAAGAGGATCACGGAGCCTTATGGACGATGACTCATTGCTCACATCTCTTCTCTTTATATATTTCCATCCTTATCACCAGTTCTACTCCTTTTGTGGGCCATTACTTTCAATTTTCAATTGGAGCATCCATCCGTATTCTTATTCTTCTAATAAAAAGCCAGTTTGGGTGAAGAAAGAAAGCATTTTGAGATATCAGTTTACAAACTACTTACGTTGGATCTTTCTTCTTCAACCGTGCCACGATAAATATAGAAGATGCAAAGGCTTTTAGCCGCGAGATCGATTCTTGGTAACGCCGTCAAGACGCAGAGGAGGCAGCAGTTATCGTCTCTCTCTTCTTCTTCTTTCCTCTTCGACGAAACTCAGCTTCAGGTTCTTTCTTTCTTTCTCTAAACTCGCTGCGATTGCGTTTGGTTGAATAAAAAGAAAACTGTGATAATTTACAAGTGATTGTGCTCCTCCTTTTTAACTTATTGTAAACTGCAGTTTAAAGAAAGTGTGTCCAAGTTTGCACAAGATGTTATTGCTCCTCACGCCGAAAGAATCGATAAAACAAATTCATTTCCAAAGGTCTTTCTTTCACACTCTTTCTTAACAGTTTCATTCCCAAAATCTAATTTTGTTTTTCTTTGAAATAGGATGTAAACTTATGGAAGCTAATGGGTGAGTTCAATCTCCATGGAATCACTGCGCCAGGTAACATGTCTCTCTCTGTCCTCCAGTGCCACTGAATTGATCAATAAACTAATTAGCTCTCTCAATCAATCATGTTGCCTTGCAGAGGAATACGGAGGTCTAGGTCTTGGTTACTTGTACCACTGTATAGCGATGGAGGAAATCAGTCGGGCCTCCGGCTCAGTTGCTCTCTCTTACGGTGCCCATTCCAACCTTTGCATCAATCAATTGGTATTATTAGTACATTACCATGTGATGTTTTGCAAATATCTGAGTGTGAGGTTTTTTATTAAAGCCATGTGAGAAAAACATTTATCACTGCTTTTACAGGTGCGGAATGGAAATACAGCACAAAAGCACAAATATTTGCCCAAGGTACGGTTTCATCTTAAGCTTTCTTGCTAATAATTGTTTTGTCTGATATTTGACTTTTAATAGTTTGACCTTTCTTTTGGAATCTCGTTAGCTAACTAATGCGTTTGTTGTATGAAGCTGATCAGTGGAGAGCATATTGGTGCTCTTGCGATGAGTGAACCCAATGGTAATATATATACTCACATATCCTTTGGATGAAGATGTTAGAGAGTACAAACACCCCTTTTAAGTAAACGCTTTATTCTGATTTTTTTGGTTACAGCCGGTTCGGATGTTGTCAGCATGAAATGCAAGGCTGATAAAGTAGATGGTGGCTATATAATAAATGGCAACAAGATGTGGTGCACTAATGGTCCCTCTGCTGAAACACTGGTAATGTAGTTCTGCTTTAACTTCTGAAATTGATTTTTTTTTTTTTTTGGTTTAATGGCATACGTAATTTCTGGTATCTAGTTAACATTTTTCTACCATTTTTTTTTGTTTTGGTTCAATCAGATTGTGTACGCCAAAACTGATACAAAAGCAGGGTCTAAAGGAATCACAGCTTTCGTTATAGAGAAGGGAATGGCCGGGTATGTTCTTTTTAACTCATCAGCCTTGTTTAATAAAGTTTTACTCTGCCTTTCAGTGATCTGAAAAGAGAGAAGGAGTTGAGAGGGTTCTTCTTTAAAATAATATATTTCTCTGGCTTTGCAGATTCAGCACTGCTCAGAAATTGGACAAACTGGGAATGCGGGGAAGCGACACGTAATCTCTCCATTTTCTCAGGATCCCCCTCCGTTTAAATTTAAAGTCCTTTTCTCTTTGCTTCTTTTTGTTCCTCTTATATTTGTTTCTCGTCTGAGCGCAGGTGTGAGCTTGTTTTTGAGAATTGCTTTGTTCCAGAAGAAAACATTCTTGGCAAGGAAGGCAAAGGTTTTGATTCCTACAATTTCATCGTTTTACTCTGATTCTCTTAGGTTGATAGATTAGTTACATTCCATTGTCTTTTTTCTTTTTTTAATCATCTAATATCTGATATCATATTCAGACATATTCAAAAAATACATGACTATATACACACACACACACACTTTGTAAGTTCCGTAAGGGGTGGAGGCTACAAAGCCTACTATTTATACTTGGTTTTGATGTACATATTGGTCTTGTACGTGCAGGAGTGTATGTTCTGATGTCAGGTCTTGATTTGGAGAGACTTGTTTTAGCAGCTGGGCCCTTAGGGATCATGCAGGCATCCCTCGACATTGTACTTCCCTATATTCGCCAGAGAGAACAGTTCGGTCGTCCAGTTGGGGAGTTCCAGTTTATACAGGTTGATCTCTTAATCATCATCATTCACATTAACGTTTATGTGAATATGTCTCCAAGTTTAATCGTAAGATTCTTTACTGTTGTATGATTTCAGGGTAAAGTTGCTGACATGTACACTGCATTACAGTCTTCAAGGTAGTTGAATTCTCTCAAAATAATTACATTTTTTCCATACAGCCAAAATATTTAGATTCCGCTTTGGCATCTCAGGTCATACGTCTACTCTGTTGCTAGGGAGTGTGACAATGGGAAAGTTGACCCAAAGGTGAATTGATAATGAATGATTTATTCTCGTTTTCTATAAATCCTTTTTTTTTGTAAATCTTCAGTATGTATTCTAATAGCCTACGTGTGTGTTATTCTTCTTCTAGGATTGTGCAGGAACTATTCTTTGTGCAGCAGAAAGAGCAACACAGGTTGCTTTACAGGTCAATCACTCTTTCTCTCTTACTTTATTTTATACCTGTTCATCCGTGTCTACTTTCTTGAACGTTGAGTATATGTTTACCTTTCTTGTAAGACTTTAAAAGATATTTTGTTTTGGGGATGCAGGCGATACAATGTTTAGGCGGAAACGGATACATCAACGAGTATGCAACGGGACGCCTTCTGAGAGATGCAAAGCTATATGAGATCGGTGCTGGTACAAGCGAGATCAGAAGGATGGTCATTGGTCGCGAGCTTTTCAAAGAACAATAGAGATAACTTAAAGTCTCTTTTTTATCTTTGCCAAAGGTGGTAACATAACAATGCGACATTGTCATTTTGTACAACAGTGCAAATATGTATAATGTAAAATGTCATCAGTAGTCTCTCAATAAGAAAAATGGCTTCAAACTGTTCTTTCTAGATACCATCATATAATTTCATATTACTTGCACTCCCTAATCAATAATATTACACAAGCTCTAGACTTCTAAATTAACTCTGCATTCATTTCGTTAATTACGGTCTCTTCCTTACTTTCCTTCAATTCTATCACCTTTCTGTTTGCTCTGTATTGATATCGTTTGTAACATTAGTGGTTGACAACCACTGTTTGTCTACCCGAAAACACCTGAAAAAAAGAAGCTTCTGCCTCATTCTGGCGAGAGTCGATAGCTTTTTTTGGGCTGTCCACCGGACATGCAGATCATGAGAATTAGATATCCATGTCACATAAGCGGACAAATCTAAGGTGCTAAGTTTCGAATTCAGAGTGTTTAGCACATTTCCAATCTCGGTTTACTACTCGACTATGTTTGTATGGTTAAGACGACTGTTGTTGCATTTTGATATGTTCTGAATTCGAGTTTGTTACATCATTTATATAACAGTGATATTGGTTATAGGTAATCAGTTAGAACTATAGATGTTTAAGCGTTGGACTTCAGCACAATGAGATGTTAGTCTATGTACAACTACTATTTAGAGCAAGAAGATGAAATAAAGCCAATCCGACCGTCAGAATCATGTAGAGAAAATGATTAGATTGGCAGAGTAACTTAACAGCGAATCCATCACGTATTTCTCAACTATATAATTAGGGTTTGCTATATTTAGATTTTTTTTTCAGTTCAGAAAAACTGTACCAAAAAAAAAAATCAATTCCAACTATTATTATACGATGCCGACGTTTACGCTCCACGCCTCATTTTTGGAGTGCAAATAGGGTCCAAAAATGGTGAAAGAAGAGGTTGAGAGGGTGACAAACAACAAGCAAAAATAAGCAGGGACATTATAGAAGAAGAAGAAAAAGAATAAGGGAGAGATGACGGTCATAAATATTATCTTCAGAGTCGATGAGATATGCAAGAAGTACGACAAGTACGATGTTGACAAGCAGCGTGAGCTCGGCGCTTCCGGAGACGATGCCTTCTCCCGTCTTTTCAACTCCATTGATACCGATATTGAATCGGTTGTACATGTTAGTCTCTTAATTCTATTCTCTCTCTCTTTGGAAACCCTACGTACTTTCTTATTAGTAACGTTTTTATATTTGTATCCTAATGTAGAAAGCGGAGTTGGCATCAACAGAGAGCAACAGAGCTGCAGCTGTGGCCTTGAATGCTGAGGTTCGAAGGACAAAAGCTCGTTTAGCTGAAGATGTTGTTAAACTGCAGAAACTCGCCGTTAAAAAGGTTAAAACATAATTGTTTTTATAGAGTCAAGACCAAGGGCCTAATCTGAGATTTCAAACGTATAAATATTTAAAAAAAAATTATACTAAAATTTTCTTTTTATAATTTTGAGAGTCTATATCTAAGTATATAACCTCCAAAAATTTTGGGGGCTAAAACTAATGTCAGGATGTGCCCGGATCCGGACATTGTCAAGACAGAATATCGATTGGTTGTGTTCAAAATTTGTATTATTTATATATATACAGGTCAAAGGGCTCACAAAAGAGGAACGAGAGTCCCGGTGTGATCTAGTTATCGCGCTAGCCGATAGGATTCAAGTGATACCTGACGGCCATGAAAGACAATCTAATAATGAATGGGGAGGCGCTTCTGCCCCCAACAAGAACATCAAGTTTGATATATCTGGTAAATCGGCTTTCCAGTTTACTCCTTAACTCAAGATTCTGTAAACAATAAAAATATGAATAAGATTTTGCTTTTTTTTCTTGTTAACCATCAGAGGAAGACATGGATGACGGGTTTTTCCAGCAAACTGAAGAATCCAGCCAGTTTCGACAAGAATATGAAATGAGAAAAAAGAAGCAGGCATGTGAAATACATCCATCTAACTTTTTAAAATTTGACAAGAAGGTTTCAGATTAACGTATGATTTAATTATTCAGGACGAGGGCCTTGATGTTATATCAGAAGGTTTGGACGCACTGAAGAACTTAGCACGTGACATGAACGAGGTTTGTTATTTTCTCATATCCCCAAATTATATAGTTTTTTTGTCCGGTGGAGATTTACATTTTCTTTTGTTTCAGGAACTTGACAAGCAAGTCCCATTGATGGATGAAATGGAAACAAAGGTGAGATTCGTTAACTATATATCGCCATTTTTCGACCCTCATTAGTCAGTTGAAGAAAATGCTAGCTAGACATGTAATTTATGCATGGTTGTCTTAGGTTGATGGAGCAACTTCGGATTTGAAGAACACCAATGTTCGGCTCAAGCAACAGCTTGTAAAGGTAAACAAAAGAAAACTAACCAAGAATCTGTTTCTCAATATTTTTAATCAACATGCTGATTGTTATTGTCATTGATCGTAAGCAACTCTTTGCTAAATTTGGTTGGGAATTTCAGATGAGATCGAGCCGCAACTTCTGCATCGACATTATTCTTCTCTGTGTGGTCCTTGGAATCATCTCTTACATCTATAAGTAAGCCAATGTTTCAACTCAACTCTCTACCTTTTGTTCACCTCCAAAATTGTTTCTCTAACAAGTGGAACATTGACGTTGTTCATCGCAGTGCCCTGAGCTAAAGTTGGGGAGGGCAGATACCGGATATTCTCATTGCCATTGTCAAGCCTATGGTAACTTCTTACCAAAGTAATAATAGTCATTTCCTGGAGAGCAAGCAAACAAGTTATTTTCACAAGCTTTTACCATTTGTATACAGTTTTAAGGAATTATTCTTGGCAAGAAATAATACATATGCACAAGGTTCGCTGTTGTAGTTGTGTTTGTTTTGTTGGACGATTTATTTTGTTGAATCAGAATGTTTTAGCGTTTCCAAGTATCATAAATTTGTAAGAAAATGGAAGTAAACGTTTGTGGGCACTGCATAGTTGAAAAGCTGTAATTTGGAAGAAAAACAAATGATTTGACCATATGGCTACTCATAACTTAACTGAAAATCTTATGAAACATTTCCTAATTTAAATAATAAGTTCTTGGATAAACACAACTAACTTTTTTTGTAGAAAAAAACAAGAGAAATTGCCAGTAATACACTTTTTGCGATACCACTTTTCAATTATACCTTAACCAATTTTACCACTTTTTTTTAATGCATAAAGTACCATTATACCCTTGATTAATCTATCTGTTCTCCCACGATATCTTATTCTCCTCGTCCGACTATATCTTCTTCGATGTGAGATCCGGCGAGCTCCGGCGAAGGACGATCATCGGATATGTGAAACGTCGGCGATTGATTTTTGTGATGAAAGCCGCTGCTAAAATTCCTATGCCTCCGATGAACCCAAGCGATCCTTTCCTCTCGAAGCTCGCTTCCGTTGGGAGTCGGTGTCCGTCGGGAGTGGTGCTGGTGGATTGCGAAGGGAGAGTGTACAGAGGATGGTACATGGAATCGGCTGCTTATAATTCTAGCTTGGGGCCAGTGCAAGCGGTGCTGGTTGATTTCGTGGCTAATGGTGGTGGCGGAGGGTTTGAGAGGATCGTTGGGGCGGTTTTGGTGGAGAAGAAAGATGCGGTGGTGCTTCAGGAGCATACGGCAGGTTATAGCTCTGAAATGTGACTTCAAGGTCTTCCATTGCTGAGATTCTTGTGAGAAGCTAATAAAAACCAAAAGCTTTGTTGATAAAGTCATAAACGAACATGTGATTTCAAACTTCAGTTCTCGATGAAGACTTAAAGTGGTGAGCTTTCCTGTCAATTGATCTGTTGTAAGCTTTACCCACATAGCCATTCATGTAAAGATTTGATCTTTATGAAACTAAATTGCTTATTGACTCTGTTGTCAATTTCAGGAAGAGAGTGCTCTGAGGCAGAACTTCAAGTCATACGGTGCTTGGCATCATCGAAAGTGGGTTTTGAGTAAAGGGCATTCCTTAGTAGGGAATGAGTTACGACTTTTGGATAAGTTCCAGAGCCTCAATTTCAGGAACTTTCACACTTGGAACTATCGCAGGTGAAAAATTGTGGGAATGGGGATATGTTATGTCTATCAAGATTTTGCGCGTTTCATGTGTTGTTCTTCTTATTATCATTATTATCTTCTTTTATGTGTTAATGCCTTATATCATATATTGCAAAAAGTAAATTCACAAATCCTTGTTCCCATCACCTTTTCTCCATTTTATATCCTTGTAAGCTTATTAGTCATTATTATATATCAGTTTATAAACATTTATAAAGCTGTTCATAAACACTTAACAATCAGTTGACAAAAAATCACTTAAAAACCAATTTACAAACTCTTATAAATCAGTTTAAATTTTTATAAATGATTTATTGAACATTAGAAATCCTTAAAAGAGATTTATACACTTTTTATAATTGATTTGTAAAACTTTATAAAATGATTTTTAAACTTCCACATCTGATTTATCAACTTTAATAAACTCATCATAAGCTCATCAATAGAAACGAAAAATCTCTTATAAACCCTTATAAGATGATTCAAATA
The DNA here is from genome assembly GCA_019706035.1 of Raphanus raphanistrum subsp. raphanistrum. NCBI lineage: Eukaryota > Viridiplantae > Streptophyta > Magnoliopsida > Brassicales > Brassicaceae > Raphanus > Raphanus raphanistrum. The sequence goes on along the minus strand of CM033980.1, from coordinate 11,237,676 downwards.
TTTACGAGATGATTTATTAATTTTATAATTGCACATATATTCATGATGCTTTTGGTAATAAAATGATTTTGTATAATCTCTATTATTAATTTAATAAATCCTTATAAATTGTTTTATAGACCTTTATAAACTATTATTAATGAATTTTTATACTCTTATAAATAATTACATAAGGGTTTATAAACTAATTTATTGAGGTTTATTTTTTAATTTATGAAATATTTATTGAAATATTTAGGAAAATAACACATTATATCCAGAATTCAAGGAAATAAACATGTTGTTATGATGTTCTTGTTGTGTTTTTGGTGTCTAAATTATGAGGGTAAGTAAGGAGTTCATATCAAATGATTATAGACAAAAGATATTGTTTATAAAGTCATAAACAAACAAATTGTTTACATATCCTTTATAAAAACTTTATAGATTCTTTATAAATAATTTATAAACCCTTATAAAATTTAAATATTTGTTTTTATAAACCTTTATAAATGATTTTTAAACCTTTTATAAACCCTTATTATTTACATCCTTATAAATTATTTTACATACTCTTATAAATTATTTATAAACTTTATAACTTTCTTATACACATTTATAAATGGTTTATAGATTTTATAACTTGTTTATTATGCGTTTATAAATCCTTATAAATTGTCTAAGTGGAGATATTTATAGTATTATAAACCTTTATAAATATTTTATAAACCTTTATAAATGGTTTATAAATTAGTTATAATGATTAACAGATATTTATAAAGTCCTATAAATGATTTGTTATCCCTTACAAATGATCAACATAAAATGTGTTAGAGCCATGCATGGAGAAAACAAAAACTGTTAATTACCTTTATGTGTGAAGCTTCACAGACATTTCTAGCATACAACACCACATTATTAATGATTCATAAAACGTTTTATAAACTCTTATAAATGGTTTATTTACAAAAGTGCTTTATATTATACTCATAGTTTATATATATTCTAATAGATTTTTTATTAACCCTTATGGACAGGGTTATAATTTTGAAAAAAAACTTTCACACTCTTATAAATGATTTATAAGTCTTTATAAAATGTTCTAAGACTTCATAAATGAAAATTACCTTCTGAAATTCTTCAAATCCTTATAAATGATTTTATAAACCCTTATATATAATTTTAACTATTCTTATAAATGATTTATGGACCCTTACAAAATATTTATATATATTCTTATAAATGATTTATATAATCCCTTAAAATCGTTTATAATTTAGAAAAAAAATTCTACAAATCCCTATAAATGATTCCTAGGCTTTTTAAAAAAAATATCAAGATTGTATAAACGAATTACCTTTAGAAATTTTACAAATCCTTTTAAACGATTTTATAAAACCTTATAAATATTTTTATATATTCTTATAACTGAATTATAAACCCCTATATACAGTTTATATATATATTCTTATTAATGATTTATAAACCCTTGTAAGTAATTTATAAGTATTTATGAAACTTCATAAGTGATTCATTAAAATTTATAAATTATTTATAATTCTTATAAAGCCTTATAGAAAACTAAGTTTTAGTTTGGTATACATATCCTTATAGAGAGATTTTATAAACTCTTGTAAACGATACAAGCAGACAGCAAAGATACAAACTACAGAACTCACACATAAGCAGTTAAACTTTTGCTAGACGGGCAAGTCGACAAGGACGTAAAGGTTGTCGTTTTGGAGGATCTTCATTTCCATGAAACCCTTCGGAGTTTATCTCTAGAACTCGTTGTTGGTCACGTGTATCCTCCCTGTGTCGGTCATAGCATAAACAGAACAACAAAAGAAGAGATTACCAACTACTAACAAAGCAGCAAACTCGTAACTCGTAACGGTGTAAACTTTATTATGTTTTTTGCACCAAGTAAAGGAGAGTAATGGGAGAAATAGGAGGAAGAAAGAGAGAGACCTGGGATAAATGGAACTCTCGGCATTTCAAGTAATCTTGCCTCAGCCATCTCTTCTTCTTCTTATTCTCTCTCTCTCTCTCTCTCTCTCTCTCTCTCTCTCTCTCTCTCTCTCTCTCTCTCTCTCTCTCTCTCTCTCTCTCTCTCTCTCTCTCTCTCTCTCTCTCTCTCTCTCTCTCTCTCTCTCTCTCTCTCTCTCTCTCTCTCTCTCTCTCTCTCTCTCTCTCTCTCTCTCTCTCTCTCTCTCTCTCTCTCTCTCTCTCTCTCTCTCTCTCTCTCTCTCTCTCTCTCTCTCTCTCTCTCTCTCTCTCTCTCTCTCTCTCTTCTCTCTCTCTCTCTCTCCCCAATTACAAAATTAACAGAGACCAGTATGTTTATGTGGCAAAGCTCGCCGGAGCGTTACGCAGAGATGGTACAGTTCATGGAGTAATTCGTCACAGACGCACTCCAAGAGAGGAGCATACGGTGGAAGATCGAAACCTCCTCTCAATGGCGTAAAAGAACGTGATCGGAATTGAAAACGCCACCGTGGAGGATGTATCGTCAATCTAGCGCAAAGAAGAAAGACTCTAGGGTTAGTTTAGTCATTATAACTAAATATATTAGGTATTTTAAAAAATGTTTTATTAGTGATGGTAAAGATGAAAAGTGGTACAATGAAAGTGGTAAACATAAAATTTCCCCAAAAAACAAAGCTAAATTAAGTAAAATCACAAAAAAAAAAATAAAGTAGAGATAAAGAAAAAAAGTTTGAAACCAAAACAAAAATGAAATACTGTTTTAATGGAATAATTCACAAATTCCCTAATTTCAAAACACCAAATTCTTGATAATTGAACCCTTTATCTGGATATACAAATGATCCCCAAAATATTTGATATCTGTGTGGTCATACAAATTTAGTATCGTTAGCTTCACCCACTAAGGTGAACCTCTACAATCACCCACCAATAGGAATTAGTTAATTGAGATTTGATATCTTTTAAAAAAGGAAACCAAGTAATAAGAATTTAATGAAATAAAATTATGTTTTTAGATAAATAAAAAATAGTAGCAATTAAAAAAAATATTTGTTTTACTATTGATAAATCCGTCAAAAAATACTAAACCCTAAACCCTAAATTCTAAATACTAAACCCTAAACCCTTGGAGAAAGCCTGAACCCTTGGGATAATTCTATACCCTAAATCGTTAATCTTAAACCCTAAATCCTTAATCATAAACTATAATATTAAACCCTAAATTCTAAATACTAAACCCTAAACTCTTGGAGAAAGCTTGAACCCTTGGGCAAATCATATACCCTAAATCGTTAATCTTAAACCCTAAACCCTTAATCATAAACCATAATATTAAACCATAGGATTAAGAGTTTATGATTTAATATTTGTCAAAGAGTTTAGGGTTTAGGGTTTCGTGTTAGAATTTAGGGTTTAATATTATGGTTTATGATTAATGGTTTAGGGTTTAAAATTAACGATTTATGGTATAGGATTTACCCAAAGGTTCAGGCTTTCTCCAAGGGTTTAGGGTTTAGGGTTTAGAATTTAGGGTTTAGGGTTTAGTATTTTCTGACGGATTTAACAATATTAAAAAGAATATATTTTTTGATAATTGCTACTATTTTTTATTTATCTAAAAACATAATTTTATTTCATTAAATTCTTATTACTTGGTTTCCTTTTTTAAGAGATATCAAATTTCAATTAACTAATTCATATTGGTGGGTGAATGTAGAAATTCACCTTAGGGAGTGAAGCTAAGTTTTGTTCCGTGGGGAATTACTTATAGTTTTCCAAAGTTCGCCTACCATTAAATTGCCCCATGTGGTTGTCTATATTCCAGCTGAATCAATCGGTATTCACTTGTTCACTTGTCTTGCAAAGAGGTATGAATTTAAAGCCCACATACAACACGAAAACGAACAATTCCTTCAACGCATACATTTAATACTAGCAACATATTATTATATACTAACATCACATAATTATTTATTAATCTACTAAACCATGTCCATATTTTAACTACTTTTACACATTTGACCCCAAAAATCTATAGGGTCTGAATCAGTGTTTTCAGAATTGGCCCAATCATTATACCGGGTTCGACCATGAACCGAACATAAAACCGGATTAAATTTTAAAATAATCAAACCATAAAAAAACCATTAAAACTATCATAACCGATGAACCTGATGAATAAACTAACTAATCAAGGTTCAATATTTATTTTAAAATTTAAACATATTTTGGTTTTCTCTTTAAAATTTTACACTTTTTAATTTTATGTATATTATAAACTATAAAATAATTAAAATATGTGGCACAGAACTTTAATACAGAAAATTATGATGTAAAAATTTAAATAATTGAATAATAAAAATATATTAAATAATTTTTCTTAAGATTTCTAAGCTGGTTTCGTTAATTCTAGTTATTTCTTCGAATACATAAATAAGATTCAAATACTCAAGAAAAAATATTTTATTTTTTATTTTTATTTTTTTATTTTATAAATATCTTCGATAAAATTAAATTGAATAGGTTTACTTTATTTATTATTACTATTTATACTTAAAATACAAACAATAAAAAATATAATACATAAAAGTTTTTATATCAAAATAGCATTGATTTTTTAATTGATTTACCATATCGATTTTCTTTTAACTTAGAAAACTGCAATTATAAATATTTAATGATGATTTATACGGTTAAAATTGTATTGATTGAATACAATTTAACATAAAAGAATAAACCTAGGAAAAAATATTTGTACAATATATCTATAACATTTCATTTGCTTTTGAAGAAAGTGGTGGATAAATATTTATAAAATCATTAATTATTTAGGAAGTAATACACTTATAAACCTTTATCGTACCATATTATAAATAAAAATACAGTAAAAATCTGAAGTAAGTATTATTCTATTAGATTATAACAAAATAAATTGATATTCATCATAAACTAGACAAATGGCTTCTAAATCAGCAAAAACTATATATTATATGCAGTTCAGCAACATTTATCATTATTATGATTGTTTTGGTCAATATTAATTTTGGTTTAATTTTAATATTTCATGTAAATTGTTTATAAAATCTTTAGTCAAAGTCAAAGTTGCCAAATTTTCAAATTGATATATACACACAACATACAATTTTGAAGTTGAAATAGACCATTAATTAAGTGGACCCTGGTTTATATGTTTATACATGAATTCACCGGATAAAATGCGATAAAGAAATATAAAAAATGCTTATACATATAATCAGATATGTCCTGCGATATTATTTTTCAGTAAAATCAGGATCGGATTTGAATTTAGCCGGATAAAACATTGGCTTTGGTTCTTAAATATTTCAAAAAAAATTGCATAAACGTATGCCTTCAAATTACGAAAACAATTAATTCTAAGCCCTCAAATTATGGAAAAAAACTTTTAGAAAATTTCTTAAAAGAATGTTTAGAACCTCTAAATTCCGGCTCTGAGTAAAATCAAGCAAAGAATTTTATATCCTACCGAGAAAAATGTCTACTTCCCAAGCGGGAATCAAACCAGCTAGGAGGCTTTAAAACATCCAATATTAGAGGGTCCAGAAAATGCTAAATAAATCCACTCACATGAAAAATAAAATCCATGAAACTGATTTTCTGTAGCACACAGCCACACAGGTTACTTTCAAATTGTTTCTCTTTTTTTTGGCAACAATTGTTTTACTCAAACAACAAAAAAAAGAAATATAAAGAAATACATCCTTACATACACGACAAGATAAGGATACACTACAGCTCTATGCATGTATTTATACATTTCGATCTACGTACACTTGACTGCTCGAGTATATATACTTAATACTTACGTTAAGTAGATGGGTATATAAGATGTAGAGATTGAGTGATACAGTTTGAGTCTATCGCTGACCGACTTGTAAGAGAGAACAGACGTATGAAGAGAGAGATTCCCTTGTCGCCAGCTTTCTTTTTGGTCTTATCCTATATGTCTCTTTGCAACAGCACAAGAGCTTACTATCAAAAATAATAAAAACAAAATTTCGTTTATTAAAAATTGTACCGACAGCGCACCCCCCAAATAAAAACAAAAGCTTCAATGACTTTTATTTTTGCAAAAACCTTTTTGAATCTTTCTTGGAAAGAATGTACATCCCATTTTTCAATCCATCAAAACAAACAAATGAAATATCTTGTTGTGTCCGTAAAGTCTTGTGGGGTTTATATTAAGAAAACTAGCGATGAACGTTCGTCAATTTGATGTAAAATTTTCTAGATATAAACAAACGAATTACTATTGTAGGATGAAGATCTGAAGGTAGCGTGTTCGATCATGCTCACCGCAGTATATAGTTTATTTAGCAACAAAAAGAGTAAAACTTATTTTAACATTTTACCAAAAAGAATAAAAATAGTAAAAATTATTTTAACATTTTACCCAAAAAAAAGAGTAAAACCTTCTTTTATGCTTTGCACCAAAAAAAAAAAGTAAACTTTCTTATATGCTTATTGTATATAACTTAAAAAATAATACTTGAACGTCTTGTCAATTTTGTCAATTGTATAATCTATTACAAGTTACAACCGTAAGTTACAAGTTACAAGTTAAATATATATTTTCTAAGCTACAAATTAAGATATTTATTACATATTTCTGCGAATTTGGTTATTCAATAGAGTATATAACATATCGAATATATATAACTATATAAGTAGTTACATTCTTACTTGTTTTTTTCCTCATAACTCTCTCCGTCATCTTGCTTTCAGATTTTTTTACTTGACTTAGTAGAGAACTATGAGACAGGTTAAAAAGTGTTTCGGTATATTTCTCCGTCCAACTGTTTTGTCTTCTTACTTCGAAACTCTCTCTCTACCTCTTTTTCTCTCTCTCTCTCTCTCTCTCTCTCTCTTCTCTCTCAGCTAAACCAACATGATGATACCAGATGATCATCATCACCTCTCATTCCCCAGCTACGTCCTTCACCAAGAACCCATCACCGCGAATCCTAGCCCTAACCCTAATCCTACCACCTCAAACTCAAACAAAAGGAAAAGAAATCTCCCGGGTAATCCAGGCATGTACAGTCAACTCAAATCTTGTACTTTGCATATTCCAATATACGTGTTTCTTGAACAATATAATCATTTCCTCTTTTTCATTTCTGGTATTAATTTGGTATTACTAAACATACAAAAACAAAAACAAAAACAAAACAAAAAAACAGATCCAGATGCAGAAGTCATCGCTCTATCGCCAAACTCGCTCATGACGACGAACAGATTCATATGCGAGATTTGCAACAAAGGATTTAAGAGAGACCAAAACCTTCAGCTTCACAGGAGAGGCCATAACCTTCCATGGAAGCTAAAGCAAAGGACTGACAAGGAGCAAGTGAAGAAGAAAGTCTACGTTTGTCCGGAGAAGACCTGTGTACACCACGACCCTTCTCGAGCCCTCGGGGACTTAACTGGGATCAAAAAGCATTTCAGCAGGAAACATGGAGAGAAGAAGTGGAAATGCGAAAAATGTTCCAAAAAATATGCTGTCATGTCCGATTGGAAAGCTCATAGCAAGATTTGTGGCACCAGAGAGTACAGATGTGACTGCGGTACCCTCTTTTCCAGGTAATTTTGCAACACCTTTTTGCGAAATATAAATACTCTGGTTGCCTTGATAACTTTATAACAAACCTAATGATTAGTTTTAGTATCGACTGATTAGGATCTATGGTCACATGTATAACGTTATTGATTTAGTTTTTTTGATGAATAAAATGGAACAGAAAAGATAGTTTCATCACACATAGAGCATTTTGTGACGCTCTAGCTGAAGAAAGTGCTAGATTCGCCTCAGTTCCACCAGCAGCAGCTGCATGTTTGAATAATGCCTCGGATGCGGAAGTCAATCTTGGAAACATCAAACCAAATCATCAACAACGACTACCTGATCGTACATCTTCTCAACACGATCAACACGGTTTCAATATCAATCACGACAACATTAATGGCTTCACGAGACAATCCTCCACCAACCAGCTTCCTTTAGCAGCCAACGTTTTCGCATCATCATCATCATCGCCATCACCTCATAGTGCATCTGCTTTGCTTCAAAATCTATGGCAATTGAAGAAGCATGGATGACTGGTTTAAGAACACGACGTATCACAGAGGCAATGATGATAACGTTACGGCAAGGATGATACATCAACGGTTGTGTGGAGATGAAGAAACTCACAAAGCTGAAACAGGAGGATGAGTAACACAACTATGTTGTGTGTTCAGGGGAAACGGGGTGTAAGGAATCAAGACGGAATCAAGACTTGACGTGGAGCAGAAGCTAGCATGACAAGTATTGTGCCAAATGGATTGGAACTTTGACAAAGAGACCACGTGAAACTTTGTGAGAAAGTTAAGTGGGCTTGAGCTTAAAGTGAGCCTAACTAATACAAAGACATGTCATTAGTGGGCTTGATGAGCTTAGGGTTTTACTCGTTGGAGTATAAAGAGACAAAGGCGGTGACAGGAGCAGTTACGCGTCTAGGGTTTATTGAAGATGCACATGGATGTGTATGACGTCGTCCTACCAGACAGTTAGGAGATCTGTTGGTAGTTTTGTTATAGAGAACTATACTTGTCGGAGAAGACAATAAGTAGTAGTTGCTCTCATCATTGTAATTCTAGATAAGAATGGTCGGCACGGATGTGTGTTGGTACTATATAGCAATCGTAGTTGCGATCTAATCTAGTGAATGAGTTCTGGACGTGGTCCCGGGGATGTAGGAAACGAACCTCGTTAACAAATTTCTATGTGTTCTTTACTTAATGCTCATATATACTTCCACGAGTTACACTCAAAGATTATTGGCAACTATTTAACCTATTTGGAGTTTCGTGGATACAATTTTGATGAATGCCGTGATAGTGAGTTTGAGATTAATGAAGAAGATTGCGCTTATCATGAGACTGAAGAATGCAACAAAGAACTCATTAGGAATATCAGAGATTACGCAAGGTGTCACTCAGGTTTATTTTGAAAAGATTGAGTTGATTCTGTTTTGGAGATAGAAAAGCTTCAAATATAAAAGCTCAGCGAGACTTGTAATCTTAGCATCTGGTTTATGAAGTAACAAGGCGGTTTTAGTTCTGGTCTAATCTACTGAGAAATAGCTTGTGTGAAGTAATCTCTGAGTCACAGCAAGCAGAGGAAGAGATCAGAGAGATTGATAAGTTTCAGATCTGAGGTTTTAAAGGTTATATCTACCTGTTTTGAGAAGATGACATCGTCAGAAATTATGAAGAATCTGTCTTTGTTATTCATATGTTTCGGCATAAGTATGGTGAGAATTTGGGACTCAAATCAATCTCCGCGAGGTTGCGAATTTGGTTTGTTTCATGAGTTTAGATCACGAAGAAAGATCACGAAGGTGACAAGAGGAGTTTAGATTGTTCTGGAGAACATCAACAAAAAAAAAAATGCAGAAAGAGATGTATTTGCAGAAGGAGTTTAGAGAAACTAGTTCGCCATTGATCTTAGCCAGGCAAGGAAAAGTGTCCTGTTGGTGAGAGTTGACTTATCACGACTGAGATTTAAGAATCTATTGTTGCTCCTTGTTGTGAAATCTGAGACTGAAGAATCAAGCTGTTTCCGAGTTGAGAGAGAGCGTGTTATTATTTTGTGTGCTGACATGACCGTAACGTTGACTGCACATGGCTTGGAGAAGCAAGATGGGTGACATGGGTTGACCTTGAGTTTAGGTATGAATCACCACAGGTGGAGTGACAGTGATCCAATGCTTATGAGACGTTTTTTGTTGGATGAACTACATTGTCTTGTGTTTCAAAATTCAGTAACAATTGTGGAGCTCAGAATTTCTTGCAAGTGCTAAAGAAAAGTTGCTAAGGTTACAGTGCTGATTTAATGTGAAAAAGACAAAATCACTTATGCTGTGTCAGTTTGATCAAAGAAACAGAGACATATAAACAGAATCAGTGAGTTTATGTTTGCAGTGATTCAAGTGAATGAACGATGGCAGTGTGTAAAAGGTCCATCAAGCTAGTGTGGTGCTAAATGCTTGCAGTGCTTCTGGTTAGTATGGCTTGGTTCAGTGAGTAAAGAAATAATGTGTCTCTGGTCCTTTCCAGATCTGTGTGAAGCTTCTGAGAATTTGAGAAGACTGCATGAACCACAAGTTTGGGTTGAAATCAAGATGAAAACAGTGAAGAGTTTGAGGTCTCAGTTCGCCAAAGACTAGCGGCAGGAACGTGTTATAGAGGAAGCCTTCTGTTTGGATGTTAAAGGGAATGAGAACGATGTTGTAAGAGACACATAAAGCATCATGGGCATGACTACTGGAATTAAAAAAAAAAAGGAAAAACAGAAAATCAGAAGATTCAACTATTATATGTTCTGATATACAGAGGAGGAGTTTTTGCAGCTTAAAGGACAGAGATGTTTTTCTCAGAACTGCTACTGCATCGAAAAGAGACTGTTCTGTGCGTACGACAGGCTTAGATTCTGTGCTATTGGCGACAGCGGTGTCTATTTGATGTTGGGACAGCTGATTCTAAGTGAATGACATCTAAGATTTCATGTTCTCGCAGGTTTCTTCATAAATAAAGCTGTTCAGCCTGGGCTTTCTACTTGGTGTGATTTTTATTTGAGAGTGCACTCAAGCAGGGGGAGATTATTGTGCAGGAAGAGAAATGCAGTGATACAGGGAGAGCATTTGGTGTTTCCCAGATGAAGCTTGAATCCACACACTCAAATAAAAAGGGGGAGAATGAAAGTATTAGATTCCGAGTATGGTGCTTGACTTGTAAAACTCAGTCATCAAGGGAGAGAATGAAGTAACTTGTATTTGCTAGTGTTGTGCTGTCTGAGTTTTAAGAGTGATGTGCTAATCGACATGTTAAAGAACGTCACGAGACAGACAAAATGCTGAACTAGAATGGTGATTAAGGAAAATGCAACTGGCTGAACATATTGGGAGAGCTACAAGAAGTAACTTGTGACGCGGATACAAGTTCGTGACATGTGCTGATACAAATAATAGACAACTTGTGGAACAAGGAAGTGCTATGGAAGTGTTTGATGATCTTACGTGTGTGCTTAGATTCTAAAACCTAGTCATCAAGGGGGAGAATGAAGAAGCATGGATGACTGGTTTAAGAACACGACGTATCACAGAGGCAATGATGATAACGTTACGGCAAGGATGATACATCAACGGTTGTGTGGAGATGAAGAAACTCACAAAGCTGAAACAGGAGGATGAGTAACACAACTATGTTGTGTGTTCAGGGGAAACGGGGTGTAAGGAATCAAGACGGAATCAAGACTTGACGTGGAGCAGAAGCTAGCATGACAAGTATTGTGCCAAATGGATTGGAACTTTGACAAAGAGACCACGTGAAACTTTGTGAGAAAGTTAAGTGGGCTTGAGCTTAAAGTGAGCCTAACTAATACAAAGACATGTCATTAGTGGGCTTGATGAGGTTAGGGTTTTACTCGTTGGAGTATAAAGAGACAAAGGCGGTGACAGGAGCAGTTACGCGTCTAGGGTTTATTGAAGATGCACATGGATGTGTATGACGTCGTCCTACCAGACAGTTAGGAGATCTGTTGGTAGTTTTGTTATAGAGAACTATACTTGTCGGAGAAGACAATAAGTAGTAGTTGCTCTCATCATTGTAATTCTAGATAAGAATGGTCGGCACGGATGTGTGTTGGTACTATATAGCAATCGTAGTTGCGATCTAATCTAGTGAATGAGTTCTGGACGTGGTCCCGGGGATGTAGGAAACGAACCTCGTTAACAAATTTCTATGTGTTCTTTACTTAATGCTCATATATACATACATACGAACACACTCGCATACGAACGTTTAGATTCGGACACATATTGTTTTTACAGCAATTACAAGGACGACAATCATATCCGCAGTGGCTACTCAACGAAAACAACAACAACATTATACATAGTGGAATGCCCAATAATCAAGAAGATCATGACACTAAGAAGGGAATGTTTAGTAATGGTTCTAATTTGTTTTCTTTGGAAGCACGCACCAATTACAACCAAAACGGTGGACAGGAAATGGGATCGATGTCAGCCACGGCATTGCTACAGAGGGCGACTCAAATGGGATCAAAGAGATCATCATCAAGCTCCAACAATGGCATGGCTTTTGGTCTAATGACTTCATCCATCTTCAACAACAAAGACATGGAAAATAATATCAAAACTAAGGAAGTCGATGAAAGAGGCTTCACAAGAGACTTTCTTGGTGTGGCAAGTCAAAACCGTCCTCGGCCAATATTGATGGTCAACCATAATCTTCCAACCACAAACGACGGCACACCAACTACCGACATGAATCATAGTATGTTATACTTTCTTTATGAATGAAAAGAAAATGCAAGAATCCTCTGGTTAAGATATTTTCTAAATGCAGAAACATAAACTATTATCAAAATGACGAGGGGATACATCAAGCATGGCAGCACATTTTGAAGAAAATTGTGAAAGATGCTATTCTGACTCGGTACTCGAAGAGAATCTCTGGGTCAACTCGGTCCTGAACACTGGGTCCTCTCGCTTGACAAAGATAGCTGTTTGGGTCCCCTCCTGACCTCTGACCATGCATGCACAAGAAACCATACGCTATGTCTTTTTTTAACTCACGCTATACGCTATGTCTTTTCTTATTCTTCCCTCTTTTTCCTTGTAACTATTTCATGATTTTAATTTTGATAAACTCAAAAACGAGGGCCAGTGTTACGTTATCCTAGAGCATCTCCACTCAAAACACCAAATTTGGTGTTGATATTACACCAAAATTAGTGTTTAGGTGACAAACGTTTTCTGTTATTTTTAACCATGATATCAAATATTACATTAAAGGTAATATATATTTGATGTTTTCTCTTTTAATAATAATATAGTAACATTATTCACACTACACCAATGTGGGATGATGTTAATTTTAGTGTTTCACTGAAAATAAAATTACACCAAATTTGGTGTTTTGGTGTCCCATTGGAGTTGGTTTGGTCATAGCTCTTTTAGCTAGTTGTTAGTCTTTTATTTTCTGGTTAAGGTTAAACTTTTGAAAGTATATCTTTTTATCACAAGTAAATTTAAGAATTGCTACTTGAAATCTTTGGTTTTACCTGTCATTCTGATTTTATTTTTTTAATTGACCTGTGAATATCTTAGGTCTGTGAAAGAGCTTGATCTAATTTCCGAGGGATGGAACTAAAACTGTAAATAATGAGTTTATATCCTTCTAACCACATGTAGAACTAATAATTTCTCATTTGAAAAGAATTGATTATTGATTTGGACTAACATAGCAACTTCTCATCCTGTGAAAATATTTTGCCTTTATAAATGGATTATTTGAATTTTGAAGAATATCACATAAAAATTAAAAAAAATTAGAGCGTCTACACTTTAGAATATTGATACCCTAGTTTTTAATGGTCTTAGCACAAGTTACACATTTACCTTTGTTTTTAGCAAAAAAAAATTTATAAATACTTGCCGAGTTCTATTGTAAAATTCATTAATCTTTTTTCTCACTCAAAAACTTCTTTAAATTTTGTGATTCATTTGTTCGATTATGAACATTTTGTTGTTGCTAGGTAAGTGTTCCTGGACAACAAAACTTCTTAGTGGTTGTGGTGATCATATCCAGACTCTTGAGTGGGAATATCAAGCATTTCTGTTAACACCTTTTTGCGACCCTTTAATCCACCATATGTGTTGTTCGATTGTGCTAGAAGTCTAATTCGATTTAAAACCTTTTTAGCTATTTCAATTTAAAACCTTTTTTCACCAACCTAAGAGTGCCAATCTAGGAACGACCGTCCGTATCACATATAGTCTAAACTAAATATGTGTTCCATCTCCAATAATACATTAAAATGAGAAAAAAATAAAAAAAAAACGAAAAAAAATTATCTCCAATGTATATCATTTTATGAAAAAATGAAGTCATTACAGTAAGCAGAAAATTTGATGAAATATTATTCAAGTAATTATTTTAATACCAAAATTTTATTTACAAAATAATCCTTAAAGTTTCGTACAATTTTATTTCATACCTAAAATAGTAAGTTGTATTTATTACTCTTAACAAAATTATTAATATTTCCATAATTATAAGTTCATATAAATCATAATATATATTATTAAAATACAAATATATATATATATGTATAAAATATAAGTTTGGTTAAGATAAAATTATGATTCAGTAAAATTTATAATTTAAAAAAAAAAAAAATATTGAAATTTAATAATGAGTTATAATAATATAATGTATTTAGAATATTCTATTTTGAGAAAAAATGAAAAGAATAATTGGAACAAAAACTTATTTCAGTTTTAGTTTACATTATTTTTTTTTTTGAAAAAAAGGCTTTTTAGTTTACATTATTTTGATGGAAAAGAATATAACCATTGGAGATACCCTAACAATGCAAACCTAACCATAGATCTAAAAGTTCACAACTGTACTGGATTCGCAAAATAAGTGTAATGCGAAGTTCCTTTTCGGATAAATATAGGTGAGCACTCAGACACGGCACTGGCTGGCTATAGTCAAGTTAATTTATGCGTAGGCAATAATCCATTCTCTAGTCGAGGGAGATATAGTTCATCTCTAATAGGGGTTACATGCAAAATCGTTTCCTTTTGTTTGTAGAAATTTTGGTTGGATGATTCTTAGAGCTACCATGATCGTCGCACATTCTGTGCATGTTTCGCATTGTTGCTTATAGATGTTTTCATGACCATCTCAAAAATAATAAAATTGTCCCTCGGTATTTGTAGATCGTTGTACGGATAATGTGCTGTGTACGTATGACGTCGGAAGACAATCTGCGTTTGTTAATTACATTTGATGCATGCCTATATAAATAATCTGTTCCTCATTTATATATAGTCTTGCCTTCCGGAGATGAAAAAGATTAAAAGAGAATCTAAATGAAAAGGAAAATTCGCTTTCCTGTAGTTATAATTATAGAGGAACTCAAATCTTATCTACTAGGCACAATAGCTGAACTTATTAAATACACAGATTATGTTATTCAAGCGTTACAAAAACTATTACTTTAAGACGCACAAATAATTAAACTGATTTAAAAAGACGCAACTGTAAAAGGATTACATATACATCTTGTGCGCTAATATATCGTGTAGCCATATATAGTATGATCAAAAGCAAGATTTGATAACAGAAAAACGCATTCTCGGAAACTAAAAACTTCTCATTTCATAAATAATCTTGTAAAATACATAATCCACGAATTATAAAATTTTATAAAAAGAATTATAATTAGCACATATTGTGGACACTGATTAAAGCAAATTATGAAAAGTCTTATCAAATATGACCAACTATTTTGCAGACAACCCTAAGGAGAAAACGATAGATGAATTTACTAGGGAACTCAACCCCAAAACAATCTTCGGGAAAATTAAGTACGGTGGTGCAACACTCCTTTGTGACTTCTATGAATCTGAAGTGCATCACTGCTTTAATACAATCGGGAACTTTTGTTACGTCGGACATACAAGGTATAGGCTTAGGAATCAATTCATTCTCTGATTGATGTGCCAGTGCCGATGATGGAGTACGTGCAAGATCACTTCTTTGCTCATATGCCTCTGTTTGTATAGATACTGATACTATGATCATTGTCAAAGCAAACATGACCGTCGCCCACGTTCTTTGCATGTTTCCACTCGTTTAATAATATTTGGGTATATGATTTGTTTTTGTCTCCAAATTCACAATTTGTTCCTCTGTATTTATAATCGTTGTATCGCTGGTTTTGTTGGGCAGGAAATCGACACTTTTATTCGTTTATCTTTAGTACATGGATATAGTACATTTTTAATTGTTACATTTTCATTCTGATATCTTACCTTTCGGAGAGAGATTTAGATTAAAAATTCTGATATATTATATATATAACTATTTTTTCTTTATTAGTTTCCTTTACTAGACTCAACAATACATAAATTTTATTAGGTAGGAAATTGACATTTTCATTCGTCACATTTTTAGTACTTGCATATAGAATATTTTATTCGTTATGTTTTCATTCATATATATCACATTTCCGAGAGAGATTTTGATTAAGAACCTTTTTTATACAAATTTTCTTACTCAAAATGATTAATTTCATGTCCATCAAAAAACTAATATTACACAATTCTATTTACTCTTCCGGTGTCATGTTTGTCAAGTTTGTCGAGTTAGAGAACCTCTAATGAAGTTATCTTGTAGAATATATAAGCACCAGGTAATAATTCGTGCCATATGTAAAATGAGATTATTAATTTCATACTTATTTAATATAATAAAATATTATGTTTATTTAATTTGGATATCGTTTTGGTTTAGATTAGTTTTTTTAGTTTTTAATCTATTAAAATATAACAACAATTCTTGATCAATATTTATTCTGTTTATTCGGTTAAAATACTTGAGATTTTTAGTTTTTTCAATGATAACTAAAAATTATTATTATTTGTTTGGTTTCATGTTATAATTTCTAAATGCATGGAAAATCAAATAAATTTAGAGAAAAATTGAAAAAAGAAAATTATTAAGAAAAATCATTTTATTACAATTTGGTGAATGGTGAATGGAAATATTAAAAATGAATATTTCAGATTTCAAGACTTGTCGTAAATATCTAGTTATATAGCTGCTCACGTCTATATGCACATGTATGTAGGGTTGGATAAAATATCCGTAAATTTTGATTTTATTCGTTATTTTTTTTTTATTTGAACAAAAGATCTAGATATCCTTAACTCTACGAAGGAAAGCAAATACTAATATACAATATCCGTAAAATGAAAAAAATCACAAATACTAATATTTTCAAAAACGGATATTCGATCTAATCCATTATATGCTTATATATATACATAATATATAACTTATATAAATAATATATATTATATAAATAATATATTCTATATAAGTTTTACAATATTTTTATTTACTAAATTTATTAAATTAGGTATTAGTAGTCAAAAAGTAAATAAGTTTTTTGTAATAAAATTTTATTATTTTATATTATTATAGATTTTCATTTATTTATTTTAATTAATTTATTTATTTTTATGGATCGAAAACAGTTAAAAATCTAATTTTTTCAGATATCAAGGACACCGTATATTCGAATGGCTACGAATCAAATCAAATCAAATCAGATAATTGTTTATTCGGACGAAACGGATTGGATCATAAATACTTCCAAAATCTCGGATATCAGATTCTTGTTCACTCTTACATGTATATATGTGTATGTAATATATATATATATATATATATATATATATATATATATATATAAAGGTGGTTGATAAATATATAAAGAACCATAATTAACATTAAAAGACATTTTTGTTCAAAATAATACATAAAAGATAATATTTTAAGAAAAATAAAATAAACCTAGAAAATAGTGAATTTTTTTTTGTAAATTGTCTTTCCCGTAGAACCGTACATGTGATTTTTATATTGAAAAAATATAAAATAATATATAGTATGAATGCATTTATATAAAATTTGGCTGAAAAAATCTCTGCACGTGACACGTCACCGTATTTGTTCTCAAACGATGTGAAACTGCTATGTGACAACATAATGTGAACACATTAAATGACAATAATGCTCTTTTAATATATAAGAGATTTTAAAAAATTGGAGAGAGCATCAATAAGTTCTCGTGCGAGAGCTTTTGATAACTTCACTAGAAATCTACGTTCCACTTATCAATTATGTTATGCTTAGATCGGTAATCATTGCTTAATCGTAGAATGACAGAGAAATAGTTAATCCGTGGAAAAATTTAATTAAATTGCAAAATATTTAAAATTTACGGAATGGTGGAATAAATATCAAATTATTTAAAATATTTTATATGATATTTAACTTATGCAAAATACTTTAATTCTTATTATAAATATTTAAATTATTTTCAGTACGTTTTTAATACTAATAGATTGACATCTTATAATATTATAAAATAAATTACACTCTAATTTTATTTACATCACAACTATTTATTACTAAAAAAATATTACTAATTATTAAAAAAATTTATATGACATTATCATATCATTTAATAATATGAAAGTATTGATTATGTAAATAATCAACTAAAACTCATTTTTCACTTAATACAATTTTTCTTTGTCTTTTTTTCAGCGAAAACAAAAATTTACGATTTTGTATTTTTTTCGTTCTGCAGTTTTTTTTATTGACAAAATATTTGTGGAATCGCGTTTAAAGCGCCATTACGCCATTCCGAAAGATTGCCAATCACATCCATCATCTTATGTATTTAATTAAATTAAAATTTTAATTATTCAAATAAAACTAGTTAAAATACTAATATTATATTTTAGAATCTCATTTTGAGAACTTTACATATAATGTTTCTCTTAGTCAATGTCTTAAGTCATTTTCATTAGAAAATTATTAGAAATTTGATTTTGGCAAAATGGTATATTAATATATTATACAATTTTCTTAATTAAAAAAAGTCCGTTTTGGTGTCACGCACGACGACCTTTTTTTTATTTTTTTATTTTTATTTTTGTTCAACTCACG
The DNA here is from genome assembly GCA_019706035.1 of Raphanus raphanistrum subsp. raphanistrum. Lineage (NCBI taxonomy): Eukaryota > Viridiplantae > Streptophyta > Magnoliopsida > Brassicales > Brassicaceae > Raphanus > Raphanus raphanistrum. Next base: position 11,219,067 of record CM033980.1, on the reverse strand, counting down.
CACGACGACCTCTTAAGCTTTTGTCGTCAGATTTGCTCTTCATCTGTTGCTCTTTGGTTGAAATCAAAAATCGAATTCCGAATCGGTTTGAACCTATGATTTTCAGTCTTCCCCCCTCCTCACTGTTTAATTGATTCTGTGATATATATTCTTAACAGTTGCGGTTGACTTGTGAAGAAAATGTTTAGTTTCGATTGATATGTTTTGTCGAAAACTTTAATTCCTTTTCGCGCGGAAACTTTCGTTCTTATTTGAGCTTTAGTGAATTTTCACTGTCTCTTTTAACGCAGAGATGCAAATTGACTTTTATCCGTGATGCCAAAATATTTCAAGAAAATTGAGATTGAGCTGGAGATCAGTCAATACATACTCACTATCAAAGGTGGATCGAAATGCTGCGTTTCAGTACTAGTGGATTCGATAGTTGTATTCATCTAGCTGAGTTGCATCCTTTGGAATAACGAAAGCTTCTCGGGCTTTGTATGCCCCCTCTCAAATACCCGCTGTGTAAGATTTTTAAATCATTTGTGAGTTTTGATTCGTATTTAGTTTTTGAGATAACAATGGTTTAATATGAATGAATCACCAATATTATGTCAGTTTCTTCTTTAAAAATAATTAATATGGATTTAATGTTTGCCTGCAGGTTTTGTAATTGTTAGCGTGAGCAATAGTGGATCTTTTCGCGAGTAAGATAACGTTTAGTGATAGTGTTTCATTTGCCGAATTCATGGGTTGCTTTGGTTGCTCTGAGAGATCAAGAGAATCACCACAGCCATACGATGATGCTAATGATGATACATATACCAACGGTGGTGGTGATGTAACGAGCAATGTGGGAGAAAGAGAGGAAGCGGAGCAGCAGAGCCGTTCTAAACTATCTGAAGATATTTTGAAGTACAAACTACAAAATGGACTAATCTGCAGGCAGTTTCCTGTGAAGGAAACCAATAAACTTATACGCGGAGAGGTTGTTCTCTTATGCCAAATGAAACTCATATCCTACTGCTTATGGTATCGTGGTGTTGAAATTTTTTTTTTTTTGTTTCTTACAGGATGAAGATGGAAACAAGACAATTAATGAGTTTGTTCGTCAGCGTAAGATTGGATCTGGTAGCTACGGGAAAGTGGTATGTGTGACTAACTAAGCTATATGGTCATATTGCATAAATAAAAGATATTTTTATTAAATAAGGAATTGGTTATATAATCTGTAACGCTGCTGCTTGTATGTATAAACAGGTTCTGTATAAGAGTACTGTCGATGGAAACGATTATGCTATTAAGGTACCACTTATAAGCTTTGCTCGTCTTCTATGACACTGTTCACTGGAGATTGTATAACCATATCACAAACTATGTGAATCTTTATGGACATGTGGTGGTGATTATATTTGGGCCTTTCAGGCTTTTCACAAGTCGCATTTGTTAAGGCAACGAGTTGCACCTTCAGAAACTGCTATGGGGGATGTTCTTCGAGAGGTATCTATCATGTTTTTTCTTTTCTTTTCTGAACAACATTCAACGCTTTAATCTCATCGTTGTAGGTTATGATTATGAAAATCCTGGAGCATCCTAATATAGTTAATCTCATTGAGGTCATTGACGACCCTGACACCGATGATTTTTACATGGGTATTGTTTTTTTTCTTTATTTTGTTGGTTACTTCAGTTATTTATCTCTAGAGGATTTCCAGTCATGTTTGTTTGTTTTGTTTTGTTTCTAGTTCTGGAATATGTTGATGGAAAATGGGCCTATGATGGGTCTGGACCACCTGCTTCTTCCCTTGGAGAAAGTGCTGCTCGAAAGTACTTGAGGGATGTAGTTGCTGGCCTCATGTACCTTCATGCTCATGTATGATCTGCACTCTCTAATATGCTCAGCTTTTGTTTATCTCCTTGTCGATTTAATTTTGCTCTACAGAATGTAATTCATGGAGACATCAAACCAGACAATTTGCTAGTCACTAGTACCGGAACAGTCAAGATAGGAGATTTCAGTGTCAGCCAATTGTTCAAGGTACTGAAAAATCCCCATCTCCTTTGAATGTGTAATGTAACCTGAATCAAACATGATAATAAATGCAGGATGATGATGATCAACTCCATAGATCTCCTGGGACACCTGTCTTCACTGCCCCAGAATGTTGTTTAAGTGTACCTTATAGTGGCAGAGCTGCAGACACGTGGGCATTGGGAATCACCTTGTATTTGATGATATTAGGACATTACCCGTTTCTGGGTGAGACGCTCCAAGATACTTATGACAAGGTTCCTGCTCTCTCTCTCTCTCTCTCTCTCTCTCTCTCTCTCTATCTCTCTCTCCTACTTTGGTTTTCAGACATTTCTCTATATCTTGTTTTCTTACCAATATTAAAGATTGTTGACGACCCGTTGATAATCCCGGACGGAATGAATCCTTATCTCAAGGACTTGATAGAAGGTCTACTTTGCAAAGGTGAGTTGAGTTCTTAGTAAAAGTCATCATTATATGGGATTTTGTGTATAACGAATGGTTCATTCGGTGGGCAGACCCGAAGGAGAGGATGACGTTGAAAGCTGTGGCGGAGCATCCATGGGTCACTGGAGAAGATGGGGATATTCCAGAATATTTGTGTTGGTGCAAACGCAGTGCTGAAGAAGCATCTAATGGGATTGAAACCGTTAGCTGAAATGGTGGACTCTTAACCACTAACTAGGATCGGTTTAGCTGAGCAATTTATACTTGTCTATTTAAATCCCCTTTGGCGGGTAAAAGTGTTTGCGTTTATGTTGTAAAATGAAGTCGTTTGAGTTGTATTTTTTTCTCAGTCTATAAAGAAAAAACTTGTTTGGGTAATGAGTGTACTGGATATTTTGAAAAAGTTGTTTAATACCAAATGCTTATATATTCACTAACGAGCTTCCGAAGAGATCCACGAACTGACTAAGCGGATTTGAAAGATCTATTAACCGCGGCCGGAGCTTTATATATTTAGTCAGGATGTAAATTTTATTGTTGTACAACCCTGATTAGGTATATTAAGTGAAAGAAAGAAAAATCGACATTTTTTAGTGAATTGTAATGAAAACAAGTGCAAAAGTTTGTTTAGTAAATTATTTTGGAAATAAATGCAAAAATGCTCTAGTATAAAAAAGTGTCTATTTATGAAAAGAAATTGTATAAACGTGACTTTAGTATAAACTAATCGTTTTCAATAATAAAACGCATTGTCACATTGCTATTCAACATAAATGTAGAAGTTATCACTACTAATGATGAATTAACTAACTTTAAAAACAGATTCTTGTAGCCCAGAATCAACTTCAAATGATGGATATAGTATACGTACTTCTTCAAAGATATATCAATAAATGATTTGAATTCGAAAGTGACAAGGAAAAAAAATTAAATCAAGCCAAGCCAAGCCTCGCTGGACTGGATCTATCTCTCTCAGAGATTAAAGAATATCTCTGGCGGCGTAACCGTAGCGAGATCTGCGAATATTATCCTGCCGTTTCTTGTACACAAACCCTGCTAATCCAACCACACACACCGCCGCTATCGTCCCAAACGCCAACCCCGCCTTCGTCCCGCCGCTCATCCCGCCTCCACCGGATGGTTTCTTCTCTTCCACTACTCCAGTAATGTCGCTGTGGTTTATTACATCGCTAGGTTCGGGAGACGGAGACGGAGAGGGAGTAGTCGAGTGATCATCGGGCATCGGCGGGGAGGTTGAAGGAGAGTCCGACGGAGAATGAGATGGAGAGTGTTCAGGTTCCGGTGGAGAAGAGTAGTGAAGCGGAGATTCCGCCGGTGAAGGCGAGTGAGATCCAAGTTCCGGAGTAGGTGCGCGGATCGGAGGCGAATCTACAGCGTCGCCGGGTAGATCCGGTGCTGGAGCAGGTGAGGATTTAGTCGAAATCTCGCCGGAGACGAGTACCAGCATTAGCAGAGCCGCCGCAATGATGGTGGTTCCTCCGAGCTTCATTTTCGAAATTTCAAGTTTGTTTCTCTGCAGATCTCGATAGGGTTTAGTAGAGAGGCGAGAGAGATCTAGAGAGAAGATGCTAATAAACTGAAAAGTTAGTTTCGAGGTGAGAAGAGAAATGATACGATCGCTAGATTTGCGGCTACGAAAAGCGTACGACTAACGGGATCGTGCCACGTGTGTAGACAGAGAACGCAGGGAAGCACTGGATCTAGTCGTGGTGGTTTTTCGTTCAAGTTACAGCTAATGCGGTTGCGCCACGTAGGAGATGTATAGTAACACAGAACGGAGCGAAACACTGGATGCCGTGATGGTAGTCAGTTATCCTTCCACTTTGAAAATACGGTGGTGGGCTCATGTGAAGTGAACCGTGCGAGACCTGATGCGTGAAATCTGCACGTGGGTTTCACGTGAATAGCTGACCCTCACGTTATCGTGGTTGAGTTTGTATTAAAATTGCTGACCCTCACGTTATCGTTGTTGAGTTTGTATTAAATTGATACTACTAATATAATTGTTTTTTTTTTTCACACTAAACGATTCATTGATTACTAACCATAGAGTTAACCGTGGAAAGATACAAGTTGAAATAATTAAGCTGGTAGGAGACAGACTTCCTCCGGCAACAATTGCCGGCAACACTATCCGGAGACGCAAACAATATAATTGGTTTCTAAAATAGCATTTATCACGGGAAAAAAAATAATTGTTGCTAGTTTATATCAATGGCTATATATTTAAAGGAAAAGATGTGATTACATAGCTTGTACATTCCATCTTCAGGGAGGGATATTGGATCGTAACACATTATATATTGGTTAAACATGGTTTATACCGGTTAAGAGCTTTGTATATATAGATGAATAATTTTTTTTTTTATCTTCATCTCTCTCTCTCCCGCTTGAGCTCGATCTCTCTGCATCTAATAAAGGAAAGAACTATAGGCAAGCAGTTTCAAACATGGCGGAGAAGGTATTTGGTTTTTATCGCATCTCCAGAGAGGTTTACAACACATTGGAGACACGTGTCTTATTGCGCATCCAAGTCTCGAGCTTTGGGCCTTTTTTGGGTTTTAAATTTTATATGTATTGTAAAAGTTCGTATTCTTTTGTAACTTTTGCTCTTTAGAGCCCATCAAATGCAATGAGTTGCAAAAAAAAGGAAAAAAACAAAGGCTGAAAAACGACAATGGTTACGAAAAGTTGAATAAAGAGTCGTTGGGTCATATCAGTTGACATAAATAAATGACATAGAGAGGGTAAAGTGGGGCCAGTAGGTGGATCCCTACGTTGTCATCTCAACCAAAAACGTAGGGACACCACCGTAAATGCCCGCCGTATTATTAACTTTAAATTTAAATTAATCAATAAATCTAAAAAATATATTTCTCTTTTTACTTATGGCACAGTTTGTCGGAATGCGTGCAAACTCCTTTCCCTGTCTCTTACTGTTCGATGTTCGGACCAGACTAGCCACTAGCTTTCTCTCTCTCTAATTTCTCTGAGAGAACAGTAGGTTTTGGTTCTGCTTTGACTGATAAACTTTTGAGTCTACTTTGCTCTTCCATCCTTTTGTGTGTTTCTTTAGGCTTGGACTCTCCTAGTGGTGTAGTGTAACTCACAATGATTCAACTTGGGTTTCTTCTTCTCGTGTGAAAGTGTTTTTGTGTGATTGTGTTATTTTCTTGAAAGAAGCTGCAAATTGTCCTATTAAGATTTTTTTTTAACTCTTTTTTTTTCTTTTGTCTCTGCTTCTTGTTCAAACTTTGTGTTCCACTTGTCTGTGGACTTTTCACTAGAAGACACGACCTTAGAATCTTCTTTGTCTGAGAAAACAAAAAGAAACAAGCACTTCCGCTTGCGTTACGCTTAAGAAACGACAGGATTTTCCGAAGTAGTTAAAGATAAAGAAGCTCGCATCCCAGTAAGAAAGTACAAAAAAAACCGTCGGAAATTAGAAGATTATTATTTTCTTAAAAAGAAAAATGGCGATGGCAGTGGCGAATCACAATGAGAGTGGTGGTGACAATATAAATCGGCATTTGGATAGCAGCGGGAAGTATGTAAGGTACACGGCGGAGCAAGTGGAGGCACTAGAGCGTGCTTACTCGGAATGTCCTAAACCCACCTCTCTCCGCCGTCAACAGCTGATCAGTGAATGCCCCATTTTGGCCCATATTGAACCCAAGCAGATCAAAGTCTGGTTTCAAAACCGAAGGTAATTAATTAAGTACCAAAAAAAAAATCAAGTTGTATTGGATTTTTTTTTTTAAAGTTTTGTTCGATTTCGATTGCATGTATTATTAATGGGTTTCTAGCATTCTCGGTAAAGTTAGAATCTTTTGTTGATTTGTAGGATTCTCTTTCACTAGTTACTGTTGACTTACTCTGCCTTTAAATGTAGTATTTGTGTAGTGATTGGTTTTGCGACGTTTCAGGTGTCGAGATAAACAGAGGAAAGAGGCATCGAGGCTGCAGAGCGTAAACCAGAAGCTTTCAGCTATGAATAAACTGCTGATGGAGGAGAATAATAGGCTTCAAAAACAGGTTTCTCATCTTGTCACTGAAAACGGATATATGAAGCAGCAGCTGACAACAACAGTGGTATGCACTACCAAAGGGAAAAAAAGAGAACAAATAATCTTTGTTTCGTTCTGATTTTTGTGTTTTCCAGGGGGGTGATGCTAGCTGCGACACGGTGGATCCAACTCCTCATCATTCCCTTAGAGATGCAAATAGTCATGCAGGGTAAATTAAAATATGAGCTTGACAACTAGCTTCGTTTCTGATTTTTTTTTATGTATAACCAACTTATTGTTTATTTTTGGCAGATTGCTCGCGATCGCAGAGGAGACCTTGGCAGAGTTCCTTTCAAAGGCTACAGGAACTGCTGTTGACTGGGTCCAGATGCCTGGGATGAAGGTAAAATTTAAATTGTTACTTAATTGTGTGATATGTGTATATTGGAGTTAGGAGGTGACTGAATCATATTTTTATATTTTTTGTGTGTTCAGCCTGGTCCGGATTCGGTTGGCATTTTTGCCATTTCACAAAAATGCAATGGCGTGGCAGCTCGAGCCTGTGGTCTTGTCAGTTTAAAACCTATGAAGGTGTTAAGAAGTTTATTATGTTCCCCACCTTATGACAGGCTAAAAAAATTGTAGTTTCCAATCTTTTTTTATTTTTTATTTAGTTCAATGTATACTTTTTAATTTGCAGATTGTTGAGATATTGAAAGATCGACCATCTTGGTTCCGCGACTGCCGGAGCCTTGAAGTTTTCACAATGTTCCCTGCTGGTAATGGTGGAACGATCGAGCTCATATATATGCAGGTGAAAATCTTGTCTTTCTTTTCATTTAGTATTCCTGTTTTTTTTTGTTTTTAAACAAATTACAAAATTTATCAGACATATGCACCGACGACTATGGCTCCTGCACGTGACTTCTGGACCCTGAGATACACTACAAGTCTTGACAACGGCAGTTTTGTGGTATACTCTCTCTCTCACAAACTCCTCATGAGAAAATATAAATGTTTTGGATGATAGTGAAATGATATTATTTTCTCTGTGTATTTTGTTTTAATAAGGTTTGCGAGAGGTCTCTCTCTGGTTCAGGAGCTGGTCCTAATGCTAATTCCTCTGCTCAGTTTGTGAGAGCGGAGATGCTTCCTAGTGGCTATTTGATAAGGCCTTGTGATGGTGGTGGTGGTTCCATAATTCACATCGTCGATCACATTAATCTTGAGGTACGGAAGATAGTAGCTAAATCTTTCTCTGTTCATATTCCTCAGCAGCATCCACCTAAAAAAGAATTGATTCTAAATTCATTGTTTCTTGCAGGGTTGGAGCGTACCGGACGTGCTGCGACCCCTCTACGAATCTTCCAAAGTAGTTGCACAGAGAATGACAATCGCTGTAAGTAAAAATATGACTCAAAGCTCTCCCTTGAGAGCGTTCCTGTTCTCTAAATTGATTATTGGTTTTTGTTTTGTGTTTCTTTAGGCGTTGAGATATATCAAGCAAGTAGCTCATGAGAGAAATGGAGAAGTGGTATACGGGTTAGGTAGACAGCCTGCGGTTTTGAGAACTTTTAGCCAAAGATTAAGCAGGTTTTTTTGGATTTTTTACCATTTTGTTGCAAATGATCTTTTTCTTTTTCTTTTTTTTAGCTCTTTTGATTTGAATTTGTTTTATGTTTTTACACTTACAGAGGATTCAATGATGCGGTTAATGGGTTTAATGACGATGGGTGGTCCATAATGCATTGTAATGGAGCAGAAGACATAACTGTTGCTGTTAACTCTACGAAGCACTTGAATAGTTTCTCTGATTCACTCTCTTTTCTAGGAGGTGTGCTCTGTGCCAAGGCTTCAATGCTTCTTCAAGTACGTTCTTGTACTGTTTTTTTTTTCTCAAAAAAAACATCTCTGTTGCAGCTTTGGGAATTTTGTTTTATTTTTTTTCTGAATACTTTTTACTTTGTTCTTTGTCTCTTTTGATGTCCAACATTACATAGAATGTTTCTCCTGCGGTTCTCATTCGATTTCTAAGGGAGCATCGGTCTGAGTGGGCTGATTACAATGTTGATGCGTACTCTGCTGCCACGCTGAAAGCTGGTGCCTTTGCTTATTCGGGAATGAGGCCTACAGCGTTCACCAGTAGCCAAATCATAATGCCATTAGGGAATACAATCGAAAAGGAAGAGGTGGGGCTCTCTCTTTTGCACTCGGATGATGATACCTATATCAGTGTCCATCCTTAATGTTATTTTGTTTTTTTTTATGCTTCAGATGCTAGAAGTTGTTAGATTAGAAGGGCATTCTCTAGTCCAAGAATACACATCTTTGTCTAGGGATGTACATCTTCTACAGGTATTCTTCCTAAAACCATATGTTTTGAGTTTTAGAAAAAAAAAACACAATTAGTAGCTAAAATGACTTAATGATGATGGCATGGCAGATTTGTACTGGGATTGATGAGGATGCTGTTGGAGCTTGTTCAGAGCTAGTATTTGCTCCAATCAATGAGATGTTTCCTGATGATGCTCCCCTTGTTCCTTCTGGTTTCCGAGTCATACCGTTAGATTCTAAAACGGTATTACTGCTGGTTTGTTGATGTTCGTAATAATGGTTTTATTTTTCTCTTAAAAGACATTTTTCCACCTTGATGATATACAGGGAGATGGTCAGGACTTGCTTACAGCTAACCACCGGACGTTAGACTCAATTTCAAGCCAAGATGTGGGTTCAACAACACCAGAGACTGGTTCTAGCCCGAGCACACGGTGCATACTCACGATTGCTTTTCAGTTCCCCTTTGAGAATAACTTGCAAGAGAATGTTGCCAACATGGCTTGCCAGTATGTGCGGAGCGTGATTTCCTCCGTTCAACGGGTTGCGGTGGCGCTCTCACCGTCTTCTGGGTTAAACCAGGTTCCTGGTTCCAAGTTGCCTCCGGGGTCCCCTGAAGCCGTTACTCTTGCTATATGGATAAGCCAAAGTTACAGGTGAGTTTCTTCTTTTGTTTAATAGTGCTCTCATCTTATATGGGGTTTAGTGACTTTTAAAAGATTGTTATGTTCCTTCTGCTTACTTGGGGCTTTGTTAACGCCAAACACAGACAACACTTTGGCTCTGATTTGCTGAGGACAGACTCACTTGGAGGCGACTCGTTCTTAAGACAATTATGGGATCACCAAGATGCTATATTGTGTTGCTCTTTGAAGGTAATTAATTGGCTGTAGAGTATCGGTTTAGGTTTTTAAACCAATATGGCTGTAGAGTATCGGTTTCGGGTCCTAGGGCTGGTCCTGAACATAGCTAAGTGAAACATTGGTCTATAGTCCCAAAATTTTTGAACAACATTACATAGACAAAAATCCCCAAATTTGTAAAAGAATAAATTTTATTAAAACTTTTCACCGCATCGCATACAGCCCCAAAAATCTAAGGACCGGTGTTGATTTAGACATTTTGGCGCGAATTCAGTTTGGTTTAACTGTCGATCCCTATATGAACTGAGGTTTTAGACATAAAAAAGTCTAAACTCTGGGTTCAATGACATTGCAGCCACAGCCAGTGTTCATGTTTGCGAACCAGGCAGGTCTAGACATGTTAGAGACAACGCTCGTTGCGATACAAGACATCACATTGGAGAAGATCTTTGACGACTCAGGTCGTAAAGCCCTCTGCCCAGATTTTGCCAAGCTAATGCAACAGGTAAAAAAAAAATACTGACATTTAGTTGTTTGTTTGTTTGTTATTGACCTGATATAAAAACATGTCTGTGTGTGGGTTTATTATCACTGTTGCAGGGATTTGCTTGCTTACCATCAGGAATGTGTGTGTCGACAATGGGGAGACATGTTTCGTACGAGCAAGCTGTTGCATGGAAAGTGTTCGCTGACTGTGAAGGCAATAACAACAATGGTATTCATTGTCTTGCTTTCTTGTTTGCAAACTGGTCGTTCCTCTGATCTCTGATACTCTTGTTGTCTCTAAGGGGTATCTTTACTCATTTTTGGTTGATTTAGGTGCTTTTGTGTCTTTATTTTGTAATTTATTTGTTCTTATTTAGTAGTTTTCGTAAGTATTTTCCGCCTTGCAATTCTCACATCTACTTTGTGTACATCTATCTTATTAAAATAGAAACATTATGTTAGACTTAACATTTATTTTGTAAGTTTTTAAATTAAATACACCTTTATAGTTAAACATACATTAAATCACTAATGTTCCTTTCTTTATACTACTATCCATGTTTTCAAATAATATAACTATTTCTTTATACTACTATCAATGTTTCAAAACAATATACTTATTTTTTTATACTACTATCAATATTTCCAAACAATATATTTTATACTACTATCAATGTTTCCAAATAATACAATAATTAATCTTAGTTATTTTATATCTATCGTTTTCTCTTTAAAATTTTGTAAAAACGTCATAATTTCATAAATTGCAAAATAGTAAACTTTAAAATTTCGATTATAAGATTACAAATTATGAAACTGTTACAATTTAAATTCAATTAGATTACATATCGGTCATCCATCAGTTCAATCGGTTAGTCTCGGGTTATAGTATTTTTTAATATGAATATTTTAAAAACATAAATTGAATTGTCAGATTTCCGGATTAACACAATCGGGTTGAATTTAAAAACGCTGATTTAAATGCAAAAATATTTTAAATACACACTCTTTAAAAATTACCAAAATATTTGTTAAATTATTAGTGAAATTTTTCATCGTAAAATATCCCGCGCTTCAAAAGCGCGGATCAAAATCTAGTAGTAATTAAACATCATGTTGTTCCTCTAACTTAAACAAAGTAGCTTATAATTTAGAAGTATACTATATCCTCTAGGTTATATACGAGTATGTATTATGATAATATATGTTCTGAACCATTATAGATGCAAGATAATATATGTTACGGACTTTGATTTAAAATTAAGGACTTTGATTTAAAAAGTATCATCATTTTGACGTACAATTTGAACCTTATACGATTTTTAATATTTTGTGTCACAATATTTTAGACTATTTTATATATTTTGATAACTTGGTGAAATTCAAAGAAACAAAAAAAAGTAAAAATTTTAACATTCTAAACTTTGTGCATCATTTTTTTTATCAAATGCATCATTTTTCTATTTCTTACTTGTTATCAAACAAGATCTATTTCTTCCGAAGCACTATACCTAAAAATTCGCTGTCAAGAGATTTTGTATTTATTATACATTCACAAAACATTCAAAAAAAATCTCAAAAATCACAATGTCAAAACCAAATAGTATTAGTTGATATTATATTAGTGTTTTCACCATACAGTTATATTTCTAATACACCAATGAAAAAATTATTAATAGAAAAAACAGTTTTAACATTGTTCTTAAACAATATGTTTTAGACAAACTCCAAATTGTATCAACTATTATAGAATATATGTTATATGTTAAAAATAAAAAATAAAATCCGCGCAGTCGCGCGGATCATGATCTAGTACACTTTATATAGAGAACCTGCAAAGCTGCAACTAATAATTTTTTTTCTGACATCAAATGGTATTAAAGTTGAAGAATATAATTTGTATATGGTTTATGTAAACCGTTGGTTTGTGTATAAACCAAGTGTACCGGAGTAAACCGGGTCATTGTAATTATATAAAAATAAAATAGAGTACCTCTGTAACAGAATGAATAACAGAATCATTTTTCACTTTCTCATCTTTTTCGATTCCTCTAGCAAACGGACCTGCAACTAATAACATTTAAAATATAAATTTCCGTGTTTTGATAATTAGATGTCACCTAGAAGAAAGAATTTAAAATGTCACGTAAGGGAAAAAATTGATATAGGCAGGTGAAATCGTCCAACACGTTTTATGGGTGTGCTTTTCTTGCCACATGGTCCCTTGTCGAGTCTGAGACATGCGATTGTAGACAGCTAGATGTGTGACACTGGATGATTATTCATCACTAGCCATGAAAGCAGAAATATATGAGGAAATTTTAAATTTCGAAAAAAAAATAAATTTTCTAATCTCTCTTAGGGATTACGAATTGGTTTAATACGGTTTTAAAACCGGTTTACACTAAATCAAGTTTCCAAACTCTCCGTAAGACTGAGCGTGCAAACTAGTCACAAGTAATATCAATATATTTTAATTTAATTAAATTAAAATAATGTCCCTCTCCCGAGATTGGTTTTTATTTGGATCCTTTCTAAAGTGACGTGATTTCTCTCTCATTTGTGCGGAGCCTCTCCATCAAATTAGGGTTTTTTCCTTCTTCTGGCGATTTAGTGATTTGAGTTTGGGTCCGAGTAGAGATCTGATTAGCCAGCCCCTCCGTCATCATCCTCTATCCTGCTCCTTTCTTCCACCACCATGTTCTGGAAGTTGACTGCTCTCTCTGCTGCTTCCCCGGTTAGTACATCTTTCTCTAACACATGAATCAGGTTTGGGGGTTATGAAATCAACTTTGCTTTTTTTGAGATTTCGTTTTGGTCTCTTGAATTGCTTTTAATCGCTGATTAAAAAAATTTCTTCTTTTAGGCGTTTTTTCAATCTCTTATTAGGAGGGAGGCAAGTAAAGTAGTTATGTTAGTTAAGAGGAGAGGAACCACTGTTCTTATCCATATTTTTTGCTTGGGGTTAACAAACAGGTCGAGTCCATATTGGACAAGGAAGACTTCACTCTGGAAGAGCTCCTGGATGAGGAAGACATTATCCAAGAATGCAGGGCTTTGAACAGCCGTCTCATTAACTTGTAATGTCTCCGTTCTCTCTGTATATTAATCGTTACTGAAAAGATTTGAGAGAGGATATACAAGACAGCATATATTGGAAAGTAGATAGAATCACTTCGTTGTACCTCTTATGTTTTCATCTTTGCATGACGAGTCTGGTATACGATGGAAGTTTTAGTTTCTCATTGTAGTACCAAGTGTTGGCCTTTTAATGCTTTTGTTTTATATGCTCGTTTGCAGTTTGAGAGAAAGGGCTCAGGTGGAACAGTTGTTACGTTTTATTGTTGAAGAATCTCCAGAGGATGCTGATAGCAAGCGTGCTTTCAAGTATGTGCATTTTTTGTTTTTTTTTGTTTCTCTGAGATATAGCTTCCCTTAATTTTTCTGATGAACTCTATCCAGATTTCACTGTTGACGTCATTTAGAGTATCTCTGTGAACTTTTTTAACGTTATCCAGATGTAGTGCTGATCTTAAAGCATGTGTCTCTCTGTTAGGTTCCCTTTCATTTCCTCTGAAGTCTTGACTTGTGAGATTGATGTCATTTTGAAGACTTTAGTGGAGGAGGAGGAGGTATTCTACTACTTTTCTTCTTTCTTCGTTATGATGGATACAAAAAGAAATTTTAGTTTGATGTTCCTTTTCCTCTGGTCTCATTTAATTGTTTTAACTTTACTGATGCAGCTAATGGACCTGCTGTTCTCTTTTTTGGAACCAAACCGTTCCCACAGCGTAATGCTAGCTGGGTATTTCAGCAAGGTAAGGTTTTCGATATACACTTTCTTCTGTAGTTATTTTGAGAATTTCAGTTCTTAACAGTTTCTATTATATGCATCCACACTTACGAACTGTGCATACTATCTCTTTTGGGTGTAGGTTGTCATATGCCTCATGTTGAGGAAGACTGTCCCGCTGATGAATTATGTAAAAGTGAGTTTTATTTGGATGTTTTATGAAATTCTTGCGAGTAACACGGAAAGCATGCTAATTTCTGGTTGAAATAAGACTCTGATAGAATGCATATTAAGCAGGATATTCCCTTGTAATTTTCTACTGTCCTGTATTTATTTTGCTGATCTAAACAATCCTTAAATAGCTCAATATATGATTGAGACGCACCTTTTCTTGGAACTTGTTACTTTATGAAATGTGAATTTTTTATTTACTGTCCATATAAAAGTAGTAGCTAATGTTTTACAGTACCATCTACAGGCCCATCAGAATGTATTCCAGCAACTGGTTGATTTGATCGGGATTACGTCCATTATGGAGGTCAACCTCCCCTCTCTAATCCTTATATTTGATGGGGTAATCATTCTGAATCTTAAGTTAATGTTCATGTGAATTCTAGGTTCTAATTCGGTTGGTTGGTGCGGATGATCATGTGTATCCCAACCACGTGGATGTGATGCAATGGTTAGCTGATAGCAATCTGCTTGAAATGATCGTTGATAAGCTTAGCCCATCAGTAAGTATAATTTTTTTAATAATTATCTCTTTCCCTTTCATTTTCTGTAAACTATTGAAATAAAGGAAGCATGGGCACTATAAGCTACTTCAGCTTGCTTGCTTCTCTTTAATATTATAATAAATCCTAAGATCTGTTGGTTCTCTATGTGGCTAGGCTGCTTGTTTGGAGCTAATAGAAAATCACCTTTTCCGCTTTATAAGATAGATAGAGAATAGTTGGAGAGATTCTCCTGTGCTGATGTGAAGTTTCGGACAGATTAATATCTTTGATTTTCTGTTGTATCAGAATTCTCTCGAAGTTCATGGAAACGCTGCTGAAACACTCTGCACTATTGCTCAAAATGCACCATCGCCTTTGGCTACGAAACTCTCTAGCTCAAGGTTTGCAAGATGTTTTATCCTTTTAAATATGCAGAAAATACTTAGTATTCAAGATAATTCAGTGATCGTTTTGTCTGCAGTTTTGTTGCAAGGATATTTGGTCATGCTTTTGGAGATCCTCAGTCCAAATCTAGCCTTGTCCACACACTCTCGGTGTGCATTTCGTTGTTAAGCCCAAAAAGATCTTTGGTTTCGTCTCCCTTTATGTATTCATTCAGGGGCCAACAGATCTTTGAGTCTCCAATTTCTGTGAATCCGGAGACTATTTCCACCATGCTGCCTAGACTTGGTTAGTGTCACACAGATGCCTCATTGTGCTATTTTCTTGTTTTTCCTGCTCGTTGTTTTCTCATCATCACTTTTTTACTGATTGCTAGAATCCATTTCTATCTTTTTGGTTCATTTTAATATCTGGTAACTTCTTATGTTGTTCGACGTGACAGTACGTGTTTGCAAGATAATGAAAATCCTCTAGTTTTATTATCTGGTTGTTCATTTGATGCCATCCCAACTTCTTATTAGTAGTGTCTGAGTATATGCTCTGTTCTTTCTACCCTGGTAGATTGGATCTCTGATTCTTCTTGAACACATATGATAGAATTTGAATCCTAGACTTCTTATATACTAGGATTTCTTATATGAACTTTCCTTTTAAGCCTTTTATCTCTGGTGTAGGTGACTTTGTCGCACTTTTGAACGTGACATCTGATGAAAAGGTGTTACCTACAACCTATGGGCAGTTGAGGCCTCCTCTTGGCAGTCATCGTTTGAAGGTTAGGTTTCATTCGTAAATATTTGTTATTGTCAACTGGACGATCCGATTGTAAGATGGACTCGGGATCAGGTCTTGGAATTACATATGTTTCTCTTATATGTTTTCTGATCTATTGTTGTTATGTATTGATTTCCTTGGTTTTGCTGATGGCTTATCTTAGATTGTGGAGTTCATTGCTGTCTTATTGAAAACACGAAGTGAAGCTACAGGAAAAGAACTAGCTATATCTGGAGCTATTCGACGAGTCCTTGATTTGTTCTTCGAGTAAAGACTTCTTCCTGGATTGAGAAAAACTCTTGCTTTGTTTGGTATTTCACATGTCTTAACTTCGCTTGGCTAATTCCTACTTTTAATTATTATTTTCTCCTATGCAGGTACCCATATAACAATGCACTGCACCATCAGGTGGAGAGTATAATAGTATCGTGTTTGGAGAGCAAAAATGAGGAGATTATTGACCATCTTCTCCGTGAGTGTGACTTGATCGGAAAAATTCTTAAAATAGAGAAACAGCCTATCCTTTCTGGTGATAACCAGGTACCAATTTCAGACTCCTACTTATTGATGTGCGTGCTGTCTGATATCTATTCAGAAAATATGGTGAGAGATATATACATAATTTTTTCCTAGTTCCGTAAGACAAGACGTTGAACAAGTTCTGTTGTAGGTTCTGTGAGGCAAACATCAGATTATGTGGTTCTCTTTATTGTTATACTCTTTTTTCAGATACCGAAATCCACTTTTCTGATAGTATCCTCAGTTACAGGTTTAATCAGTTTTGCTTTCATGCAGCCAACAATACCTGCTGCTGGAAAGCAGGCTCCACGGGTGGGAAATATCGGCCATATCTCAAGAATTTCAAACAAGCTTGTTCAGCTGTCAACTAACAGTAACCCGATAAAGACTTTACTTGAGGTTCGCTTTTCAATGTTAAACAACTGGGCTAATTGGTCTTGTGAATATATATATGCTTATATCTTGCCATATAATGATTCGTGTTGTTAAATAATTGTACTAGTATGTTCTCTGAATACATATATTTGCTTTCATTTATTCGACCACTCTGTTTTCTGTACTCGTGGGAGTCAACCAGTGTAAATTACTTGGGTTCTTTCTGCGAAACCCATCAAAATGTGTCCATACTAAAGTATAACTATACTTTTTTGCTTGTGATATTTAGGCATCGTCTTACATCAAATCTTGTGTACAAATATTTGCATCTTGTTGGTAGACGCAATATTCTAACCCGTACATTTTTCCTTTTCTAGGAACATAACGAATGGGGCGAGTGGGAAGCTAATACATTGCATGACCGAAACGCTGTTGAGAATGTTTATCGCTGGGTTTGTGGGTATGTCTCTTCTCAAACCTTTGCTGTTACAGCGTTTTGAGATATCATTGGAAATTTGGTCTGAACACCTTTGGGTTTATAAGTGATGATCTACTCGTGCTATTTCTGATTTTGTCTCTTGATAACGATCGTTTTACTACTTCCGCGTGCAGACGCCCAACCGCATTACATGATAGGACTAGGGACAGTGACGATGATGAAGTTCACGACAGGGATTATGACCTTGCTGGTTTAGCCAATAACTTGAACCAGTTTAGATACAACATGCAAGAGAATAATGGTGCTGAGGAGGTAATTGTTAGTATCCGTGATTAGTATTTCTTAAAACATTTTGGCTGGATCTAAATCCCATCTTTCTGGTTCCAGGAGCATGGTTCCAATGACAGAGACGAAGAGGTACTCGTTGTAAATATATTCAGTGTCCCATGCTGGAAGAAAACAGTGTCGTTATAGTCCTCACTGTAACTTATTTTGTAGGATGTCTACTTTGAGGACGAGTCTGCTGAAGTTGTTGTATCATCTCTAAGGCTTGGTGATGAACAGGCCAAGTAAGCTTCCACATCTGATTTATTCAAACCAACATTGAATGGTTTTTGTCGCTTCTAAAACCAATGGAATGATTGTTTGTTCTTGGTGCAGCAATTTATTCGCAAACTCGAACTGGTTCACTTTCCAAGGAGATGAGTTAGGTGAGAACACAGGAGCAGGGGGGATTCCTTCGGAGGAAGCAATGGAAGATGTAAGCTTGAATGAAACTTCCGGTAATGGAGATGAAGAAGAAGACTGTTTGATTGCGGAAAGCAAGAACCCTTTTGTGGCCACAGCTTCAACCTCAGAAGCAGTCTCTGTAGACAGCATACCTGGAGATATCGAAATCGATGAAGATGTGGTTTCGGATGAATCGTCACCCGAAAGGGTTGCTTCTTCTCCCGCTCCAGAGGTCAAAGATCCGTTTCCTGAAGATGACGTTAAGATGCCTGATGTGAGAATCCCAAACGGTTCTTCGTCCTCAGAAGGTGAGATTAGCCCGAGATCACCGCCTGTGCCTTCGTTGTTTGAAAAAGACGTTGAGTTTGTGGGCGTGGAGCCAGAAGGGACCGAGAGGGCAATGGATCAAGCTCTCAAGGAAGGGATAGTGGGAGAAGCAGGGCCAATGAAGAGGAGCAGCACCACAGCTTCTCCTGGAAAGGAGAGCTCTGATGAGAATATGCAGCAGGAGTATAACGACACTAACTACTGGAAGATCGATCAGGAAGTTACCGTGGTTGAATGATTTGTCGTTGCTCATCGTTTTCTGAATGATGATGTGGCGCACCGTTGTCTGCAGGACTCCCGAGCAGAAAAGGGAAGGTACGTGTGAATGTACAGTACTACTAAGTCATCGTTTTTTATTTCACCAGTGACTGATTTTCTCGTTTAGGTTCTTACAAATCTGAATGGTTTTGCTATATCCCTGTCGAGGATTATTTTACAAATTTGGATGCCTTTGCTATATACGTTCTTTTGTCTTTTATTACGTTTGAATTGTTGAACCTGGGACTCTTGTTGTAAAGACTTTCGTGAGGTTTGCACTTTCTTGGGCAATAAAAACTGAAAATCTTATGTCTGGATATGGTTTTGAATCTAATGCTTACGTTCTTGAAAACAATTGTGGCCGATTCGTGCAACGATGCGTAAAGATTAACTTGAGATCAAATGGAATACAACAAACACAATATATGAATGTTAAAAGAGCTACCATGATGGAAACAACTTATGCTCATTCTATGACCTGTCAATAAAGCTGCAGCTGGACAAGTGAACAATGTTGTTATTGATCGAGACCCTGAAGCAGTGGCGGGAATGAGGGACGTCTAAATGGGGATCAGTTCTGAAGGATTTTTCTTGATTAATCATATATGTATTAACAATACTTCTGGTTTAGTGAGCTGGGTTAAGCCGGTTTGAATAACTATTTCACATTCATGTGTCTGTGACTTTTGAGGATGAAATTAGCAAACAAATACAACAAAATATGGATTTTCATTTGATTATTTAAATCTTTGAAAACTTAACTAAAATTGATTCAGTTTTGTAAAGCAATTAATTAAATATATTTTTGAAAACATGTAATAGGGTATATGTTTGTAATATTGTATCTTAGAATTTGTTTATAAATTTTATAGTAGTGTCTACATAATGGTCAGAATGGTGATGATTCTAAAGCTTTTGTTTAATCCAATGGGAAAACTAATAAGCTATAACAAAAAGAAAATTTACATGAAAATCGACCTAATCAATGGATGGCTGAAACTTCATGGATGTAACGTTTGAACTATGTTCAGTTGTTCACTAACGATGGAACCCACCTCCCTTGTCCTTTTTAATTCCTACCCGACAAGGTACATACAAATTATTCGCAGAAGACGAAGTTTGACCTTTTTACCGTGGTTTCACACACCAGATTTACATATTTATTTCTGCTTGAGCCCACACGGTGAATCTTGTGAACATATTTCTTCTTTTGTTTCTTCCCTTAAAAAGCAAGTTTTAAATTAATTGTTTTAATTTTTCAGTGAAACTTTAATTTGAAATTTTCTTTATATAGAAGAGATATCTTAAATGAAACATACCCAATTCAGTGTAAATGAATCTGAATAAATAATTACATCTACATATGATAATTATACTTTATTCTGGCTATTTGATAACTGTTTCTAGATATAATATTATCTAATAAATTTAAAATTTGTATACTTAAAAAAAAAAGTAAATAACAAAATTTTGAGTAGATTATGTTGAAACATGCAATCTAATTTGATATTTAATTCCATTAATGCAATTATAAGATTTTTTTTTTTTTTTGAATAATGAAACTCTTAAATATGTTTTCAAAAACTATATAAATATGACTTTTTGTCATCACAAGAAAACCCCAACACAAACTAAAATCACATGTATCTGCACATTGGTAGAATTATTGGAAGACAAGTTTTACGAAGGGTATGTACATACTCTTGTAGACCATATAATCAATTTTTATATATTTAATTTCTTATAATCTTAACTGGTAAAGTATATGCATATATTCATGATGATGCATTATTTTTTATAAATCCATATATACATGAAAACATATTTACTAT
This sequence comes from Raphanus raphanistrum subsp. raphanistrum, assembly GCA_019706035.1. Lineage (NCBI taxonomy): Eukaryota > Viridiplantae > Streptophyta > Magnoliopsida > Brassicales > Brassicaceae > Raphanus > Raphanus raphanistrum. Next base: position 11,198,734 of record CM033980.1, on the reverse strand, counting down.
TATCATTTCTTTATTTTTTGATTTTTAAATCCGTAACTAGAAGCGATTATATATATATTTAAGAAGCATATTTAATAGTCAAGAAAAAAGGTTCACAGTTTATTTTAAGAAACGAATATGTATGCATTCAGATTGTTGATCTACTATCATATTTTTAGATATCTAATCTAATTATTCCATAAAACATACATTTTTTGCTAATCCGTACAGGATTGAATCATCATCGAGTCAACTTTTTCTGTAACCCTATTTTCCTACACACAATCTTCTATGGGCTTTTTTAATCTTCTATACCCTTTTTTCATAATTTTATTTTTGATCAAAACACAAAATCCTTAATCAAAGCTTTCCCCCTTTTCAAAACTATACACTAATCCCCTATGGATTAGTGAACCCATGTGTAAGTATTTAACTTCTATACCTTTCAAATTTGAAAAAAAAATATTTTAAAATCGTTTTTAATCATTATTTGATGATTTTCGTGAAACTATGAAAAAACAGTTTTTTGATTTTTGAAATATTTTTTATCAAATTCTATAAATCAAATAAAAAATATTCATGTTTCCAATTTAATTTTATGATTTTTCGTTAGACACATAAAATTAAAAGAAAAAAACTGTCTAATAGAGATTGAAAAGTGAAAAATAAGGACATGATATTCGAATGGGTTGAGCGTCGTTTTTAACCCTTTTTTGGTAACAACGTTTTTTAACCTTGATAATTTTTTGACCCATGAGCCTATCAGAAGTTAACAACCTTATCAGATTCACCTAAATATAAACACAAAAACAAAAGTTTCTATCAGATTAATAGATTTAATATTACGTTTTAACTTTATTAGATTTACCCCAACATAACCTATCAGTTTTTTTTAACCTTGTTTGATATTTTTGGTCCATCATCCTATCAGAAGTTGACAACATATCAGATTTACTCCAAAAAGAAAACACAAAAAGTTCAATCAGAATAAAAAAATGTTTAATATTACTTCGACTTTTAACTTTCTGAACGCTTCGTACGTTTTTATTCTCTGGCATTCACATACTTTATATAGAGGATTCGATAAATACACATCTGTCAATGTTAAAAACGAAAAAGTAAAGGGGCAAATTGATCTAGAAACAAAATCTAGGGGATGTCTTTATCAAGAAAAGTAAGTAAGATGCTGGTTGAGTTCAAAAAAAGGGAAAGCGAGAGGAAAGTTTCTGTAAAAATTGTTTTGTTAAATTAAACAAAAGACGTGAAGGCTCTTCTCGAGAGAGAGAGAGAGATGCGTTAGAAGGAGGCGAGACAATAATAAAAATGGCGAAAATCTCTTCTTTCCTTTCTTATTCTTCTTCCTCCTACCACGATCCTCATTTATAAACCCTAATTTTCGATCTGCAAATAAACCGAAAGTGAGCAGCGATCATTCCGCATTCCCCCGATTCTGCCATTTTTTGATTTGAGATTTCATTCTGGTTTTGTTTGTTTGATTGATTGATTTGCAGAAAGAAATGGCGGTGGAGGCGACGAAGGTTCTGTATGTAGAGGTGGTAGACGAAGGAGAGGATTCGTTTAGGTACACGCGTCCTGTTTTGCAGAGTACTCTTCAGCTCATGGGATGCAAGGCCCGTCACGCCTTCAAGGTGATCCCATCGCGTTTTCGTTTCGTTTATGAGAATGTCTATTTGATTGTGAAAATAATCTTTGTTTGACATGTAGCAACATGGAGAGGTTGGATCAATTATGTGTATTGAACATTTACAAATGTCTTAGATTAGATCTACTGTTCAGTCATCAACATATACCAGCGTGATCGTTATATTTGTGAAATTTTGTATGTAAACTCATGATAATGAGCTCCTTTGCGAAGCGTTTTTGGCTCTTTTTTTGTTTAGGGACTAACAAGGAGTTCTTTCTTCATTGCTGATTTTTCTCATTTTTTGGCAGATAAGCCGGAGGGTTTTTGAGTTAATAAGAAGTGAGGGATCTTGTAATTCCTCACCAGAGCATGGGAAGGAGCCTGAGTTTTCAAAAAAGCGTGGTGGTGGTGGTGGTTCAACTTACTGTTTGGTTGCTGATGATGATGATGATGTTGACAAGGATAAAAGTAGACCGTTTGAGATGTATAAAAGACGGACTACTGTTTTCGTTACGCGGCAGGTTTTCTTAGATGTTGTGTGTGATGCCCTCGCTGAATATAAGTACGTTGGCCGTGACCAGAGAGCAGATTTGATTCTCGCATGCAGGTACTTTTAGAATATATATATTTTGATATGTTCTGTCAACAAAAGCGTATGGCATATGAATTTGCATTTGTCTGGTGGTTAATGCACTAAATATGTTAATGTGCCTTTCAAAGATATTCTTTTGCCTTTATATGGCTGTCACAGCGCATAAATTTTGATAGAAATAGTTGTCGGAATAAAATTCTGTTGAGTGGCCAATAAAGTGATATATTTCTTAATGTTTAATATCACAGCTGATCTCATTTTTCGTACATGTCAACTGTTCTTCTCTCTTTTACCTTCCCACTGTAGACTTTCAAATATTTAATTGTATGTTTCTCCGGCTGTATGTTAGGTGCTATGCTCGTGTATAGCTAGTTTTAGTGCATTAATCCCCGTAGTGATCCTATTACGTTGGTAATGCTATGGACCGGTGTACTTGTATTTGTTATCTATGCTCGGATTGCTATTTCCCACTCATATATATCTTGTCATGAAACTGTAGTTTTCTGATTTTATTTTACACATTGTCTACAACTCCTGTTAATATTATCACTCACAGAATCCGCGAAAGGAAAGAATCTGTTACTGTTCTTCTCTGTGGTACCAGTGGCTGTGGTAAATCTACATTGTCTGCATTGCTGGTAAATGTTCATTTCCTCCCTCTCTATGCTTTAGATTGACAATAAGAAACTCTTTTTTTTTGTATATTTAAATCGTAAACTATGAGGAAAATCAGATGCAATTTGTATCTTTGTTTTACAGGGTAGCAGGCTGGGGATTACGACTGTGGTATCAACTGACTCTATAAGGCACATGATGAGGAGCTTCGCTGATGAGAAGCAGAATCCTTTGCTATGGGCTTCGACGTACCATGCTGGAGAGTACCTTGATCCCGTGGCAGTTGCTGAGTCAAAGGCCAAAAGAAAAGCCAAAAAGCTGAAAGGCTCGCGAGGTGTAAACTCCAACACCCAAAAGATGGATGATGGATCAAACTCGAGCACCACTGAGCTGTTAAGTGATAAGCAGATGGCTATAGAAGGGTACAAGGCACAAAGCGAGATGGTGATTGACAGTCTCGACAGGCTCATTACGACATGGGAAAAACGGAGAGAGTCTGTAGTCGTTGAAGGGGTCCACTTAAGCCTTAACTTTGTCGTAAGTCTCATTACACATTTGGATTTGAGGTTGCAAAGATATTTTCAGACTTGACTTCTTTTCTTTTCTGCAGATGGGGCTGATGAAAAAGCACCCTTCTATTGTTCCCTTCATGGTATACATCTCTAATGAGGAGAAACACTTGGAACGATTTGCAGTCCGAGCCAAGTACATGACGTTGGATCCAGCAAAGAATAAGTATGTAAAATATATACGTAACATCAGAACCATACAGGATTATCTATGTAAACGAGCCGACAAACATCTCGTTCCTAAGATAAACAACACAAATGTCGACAAGAGCGTGGCTACAATCCACGCGACAGTCTTCAGTTGCCTGCGTAGACGCGAAGCAGGAGAGAAGCTCTATGACGTGGGAACAAACACAGTTGCTCTTATCGATGAAGAGCACAGGAACCAGTGTGCAGCCAACTCATTAAGATCCAAGGGAATGTTTCAGCTGCAAAGAACAGGCTCCTCCAGGCGTGTAATGGCTCTTCTGAACACTGACGGCACTGTAGCAAAAACTTGGCCTGTGGGTTCCGTTGATGAGATTAGGAAGCCCGTCATTCGTACTGAGATGAGTTATGGAACAGGGCATTCCGTTAATGGATACATAGAGAAAGGTGAACCAGTGAATCTTCAGTTCGGTCTCTTTGGGATCAGCGCTTGGCCTAGTGATGGCGCAACTAGTCACGCCGGGAGTGTAGACGAGTCCAGAGCAGATTTTACTGAAACCGGAAGCAGACATTACTCTTCTTGCTGCAGTTCACCTCGGATATTTGATGGGCCTTCAAAAGAGGTAAAGAGTATATAAACATAGTTTTTTTCTTTTTTCGCTTTTTGTAAAGGTTAGTTTAATCATATCCGTATCTTGTGTGTAGCTTAAGGAGGAGCAGTCTGTGAATGGGAGTGATGAAGATGAAGAAATCGATGATGAGTTTCCTGAGCCAGATTCTGATGAAGATAACAGCGATAACAATGATGAACGCAACCGCGAAGAGGTAACTAAATGACAAATCTTAATTCCTTTGTGGGGGATGTTAATACCATTTTTCTGTCAGTTAGTTTAAGACTCGCACATGTAAATCTTAACCAGGTTGGATCGGTGGATGAGGAATCGACAAAGTCAGATGAAGAGTACGATGATCTGGCAATGGAAGACAAGGGTTACTGGACAGACAAGGAAGAAGAAGAAGAGACTCGAGACACAATCTCCATGGCGTCTGAAAACAACCACAAGGAGGCAACAGCGAAGCCCAAGAAAGATGATGACAAATACATCCAAAACCTCGACCTTTTCCTCAGGACAGTGAACCAACCATTAACTGAATCTCTTGAGCTTACGTCTGAGTACAGGAACAGAATGCTTGTAGCAGCTTCGGATAAAGCTAAGATGAGGAAACGTTCACTTAGTATCCCGGCGGTTGGGAAACACGGGTCAATCATAGATGACCAGATTTTAGATAACCACACTGATCCATTTCTCTTGAACGGCCAGTGACCTCTTTGCCTGTCTTGTTTCTCTTTTCGTCTTTTTTTTTTTGGTTTATTAGTCTATTAAAATAGCTTAGTTTTCTAAAAAAAACGATTGAAGTATTTTAAGCATCCGGTGATCACCCGGTAGAGGGGACTTGAGTTTGGGTTTCGTTTGGTTTATTTCGGTTTTGTGAGATCATTCCCAAAGAAACCTATTTTGTTTAAGAAAGCAATTCTGAAATTAACATGATCTAGTTAACAAGGATTCTGTGGTAATTTTCCGCCTAAGGACAATTTGGAGAAACATTGTGTAGTTTCATAGTGTGATCCTTTTGATTTCGTGTTAATGCTTTTTACTTGTTTGTTTATGGTTTGGTTCTTAACCTAATTTGATAAGTAAGCAATTCTGAACTTACATGAACTTTTATGGAGTTATCCTTCTGCAAATAATTAAATGTGAAGAAGATTCAAGATCGACCCACTATCGTTAAACCGACCCATTTATTAAGCAACCATAATTTGTAAATGTCATTTGAACCAGGATCTAAGACAAGCAGTAGCGATTTCAATAAATTCACGGCTTGCATTAGCATCAACTGCAGTTGAATAAGGGAAAACCCATCCATATTTGTTCTTTCTAGCAATCTAAAAACATTTTAAACTCTTTTATTATAAGACTTTTATAGAAAACAACACAATATATATAATTTTTAACGTGACAACTTCGTTGTAAAAAAATATTTGGTAAATAATAGTATAGATAATTTGTTTGCTTCATTTATGTATTTGTTTGTGAAACAAACCAAAAGCAACGCTCATTATTTAAACCCACATTTTGTAAAATTTGACGAATAAATACTTGCAATTTTTGGTTGAAAACATGGATTTCTATTATTTCTATTTAGCGCAGAGCCTACATAGAGTCAACGGATGGTAGCAGCCGAAACTTAACATTATTTTCATTATGAGCTCGACTTCAAAAATAAAATAAAAATGAGAGGGAGAAAATTAGAAAGAAGAGAGATAGCGTCAGCTTAGAAATAGATCAATTGTGCAACTTGGCTATGAAAAGTGGGAGATGACGATGATCTGTACGGTCCATAAAATAAATAAAGTATGGATCGGTTGATATAACTATATAAGACCAAGTGATTATCTTTTTATTGTCACCATGATTTGATGTGTACTTTGTCCCGCGTATCTTACGCATTTGGAAGGTCATCGAACGTGGTTTGATTGCTCCACTTATTGCGTTGCCCCCATGATTCCTTTATTTAAAACTAAACAGCAGAAATCCGATGTTAACTAAAGTCTCGTAATTATAAATTTATAATAATATTAAAGCTCATTGTCAGGGTTTCAAGAATTTAATAGTATGGGTTTGCTCGATTATGTAATTTTGAGTATGGATTTTGTTTTTATAATGGTGTCCGTTTAGAAAAGAAAACAATGTCGATACATATCGTAGTAATCTTGTTTGATGTAATAAAACTATCAATCTAATAAAAGTAAACTATCAATCTAATAAAATTAACGTTGGATGTGATATTGTTAAGTATAAGTGTATAACCCAATCTGTTTATTTAACGGTATAGCCCAATCTGTTAAATATAAGTGTATAACCTACTCGTCGATTTTGTTGTTGTTGGGTATTTTGAGTTCAAGTCTCAATTTTATTTTAAGTGTGATTTCTTTTATAAGAATCGAACCTGCGATGTATTAGTTTTAGACACCAAGTAAACGTATTGCTCGTATTTCAAATATAATTTCTTTAAATACAGATTTAATCCTACATAAAACTGACACGAATCCCAATAATATACGCTGATGCAATGGAAGCTACTGAAAGACAAGATTTGTAGAGGTATTTTCGAATGGGATCGTTTTTGGGGGGTAAAATGTATCGATCAATAGAACGTAAATGTTATAATAACAGATAAATGACATTAAACAATGCATGTTTAAACCGGTGGTGGTGGCCTAATGGTATTTGAAGAAATTAAAAACCTAATACGGCGAATCTGCGTTTAAATCCCACCGACCCCACGGATATGGACTATTGTTTTCTGCTCATTTGAATGCTCAGGAGAAGGTCTATCTCTGGGATATATCTCCATCCGAGAGTTAGGTATGTGTCTTTAACAGATCTGAGTTTAACCCTTTCTGTTTACAAAAAAAACAATGCATGTCTATTCTATTCAAACTGAAATACAAAATAATACTTCCATATTTGTAGTGGTTTTTATAGATTTTTCATTTTAACTAATTATAACCAGTTTTATTTACTCTTTTTAGACAGTTCGACGACATTTATTATAGAATTACAAAATACAATTTATATATTTTAAATATTTTATTATATTTTTACATTTTTATTCTTCTTAACTATTTCATTATGTGTTTATCATAGTAATTCAACAACATTTATTTTACATATTAACCATAATAATTTGTCATATTTGAATGAAATTGCTCGATTTGTTACGAGAAATCAAAACTGTTAAGAAAAAGTTTTTTTCATTTGTTTACAAAATCAGTTAGATAAAGGAATTTGGACATCCATTTGGATACAAATCGGTTTTTTGGGTTTTCAAAGTTTTGAAATTAATCTCTTTTTGGATATTATAAGCTTTTGTATAGGTTTTGAGTCGAGATTTCCAAGTTTCGGATGGACTCGACTCTGATGAATAGAAACATAAAAATATTCAAATAACTAATGTATCTTAAACATGTTTGAATATTTGTACTAAAAGTAATTATATTTCTCGATCCAGTTTTGGTATTTTGTATACAAATTAAAAATAACCTAAAAAATAAGTAATCATATTACTCGAGTCAATTTAGGTTTATTTTTGACATATAAAAACCTAAAAATATTTAAGTGACCAAAATATAATTAGTTATTTAGTGACACATATAAAATGTATAACAGTAATCATTAAAATAAATATTAATTTATAAAAAATGTAAAAACAGCATTCGTGCATTTTGGTACAGTATTAAATTGATATTTATGTGTAATATATCCTCCAAACAGGGAGAAAGTGATATCTAATCTAATTCTCTAAGTATTTGCAATTGACAGGTATATATCTGTCAACTATCGCTTGCGCAAAATAATACATTACTTATAATTAGTTATATAATTATATTATATTAACTAATATTGCCACACATAAATTTTACAATAAAAATCTAGTTAGAGTTCAACCATTCATTCGTAAAAAAAAATTCACTTAATTTTTGCAGCTACAAAAATATATAGAATAATTTTTACTGTAATATTTTACGGTTAAAATCCAACAAATCATCGCCATCATACCAAAAAAAAAACAAATCGTCGCCAATGTTTAGCGTAAAATTGATTTTGACAAGTATTAAAATAAAAAAGAAACCTCGTGAACGTAAGTACGAGCTGGCAGGAAAAAGAGACGTAGATGAGATGTAGTATTAATTTGATAAATTCAGATGTGTTGAGTGATAAGGATCAGAGTCAGAGGCCCGTACATCTTCCACGTCATAAGGAGGAAGAAAAGAAGGAAAAGAAGTCTAGTCTGTACGGTATGTCGGTATTAGTAAAAAATAATAGGAGTACTAGTATAAGTGAAATTAATTATCAATCAGGCGTCACCCACTATTTTGACTGACCAACCCCACGTTGATAAACTACGTGAAACTTGCCGTACTTTAAGCGGCGCACAAATTCTACTTGAATATTTGCAAAACTTCCCTGTCTATAACTTCATTCTTATGATCCGACTGGTGACTATGTAGAATCAATAAGAATAAATAGGAACTGAACATAAATTAATAAAATTACAGGAATAAACAAAATTGTTGTTAAGGAATAATTTTCTTATTTATTTCTCAACGAAAAAATGAATGATAAAGAATGAAAAAAAAATATTATTTTGTTGTGAAAGGATATTTGCAAAATTTCCCTGGTGACCATTGTCACCATTCATACCCTAAGATTTGGACAACAAAAAAGACTTCATTCTTAGCCCTAAAGTTTTGATTTAATAAGTACTCCGCGGTTATCAGAACTAGATCGAGCATGCACATTTAGTCTTTGGAGTTTTCGGATAATGGGAAGTTTTTTTTTGTAAGCTTTCGGATAATGGAAAAGTTCAAACCTATAATACTGAGCAGAGCTGGTTAATTGAGTCTTCTCCTCAATAAAAAAATATCTTCTCCTCGTCGCTAATATTTGAACTCTTTTTTTAAGGCTAATGGTTGAACTGAAAAACAAAATTCTTTTGGATGGCCATAAACAAATTCTTTTGTAAGCTTTTGGACAATGGAATTTTTTTTTGACATTGAACTATCATTAAGAATTTACTTTAGTTAGACAAAATGTTTTTTCATTGATGCATATTGAATGTTTAAGAACTGGTCAGTTTCCTAATTTAAATTATTTATGATTTTTTGTAAAAGTTTTGTTTATTTTGTGTTAGAAGGAAAGAAAAATATTTCAAAAAAACTCTTACAAACATGTTTATACAATATTTTAAATTAACAAAACTGGTAAATTATAACATAGTACGGGCCTATATTTTATTTAAATTATAGATTGCTCAATCTTTTATGACTCATCGATAAAATATGGCTCTCGTAAATGTGAAAATATGTATAAGTGTATGATCATTTGTGATAATTTCATATAATAGTTTCTCCATAGTTCATGTTAGAATAAAAAAGTTAACACTATATATAGGCTTTAAAAATAGTTAAGAATTTTAAAAATAAATATAAAAGTTATCTAAACTAATGTTAAAAAATGTTTAATATATATACATATATTTACATACCATTTCATTACATTAAATATATTGATAATATTTTTGAATAGGGTCTAAAATTAAATCGAGATGGTCATGTTAGCTATACTACTTTAGGTAAAATCTTTAGAAATATAGTACAAGTCAACGACCCTCCGTCATAAATTGTGAAGAGTGTTTTTGTTTGACTTTCTCAGTCCCCACATGGTTAGAATTTTCTTTACCTACAAAGATTTGACCTTTTCTCTTTTACCACGATAATAAATCCAAACAAAATACAAATTTTCATCTTTTTTTATCAGCTGCATGCAGTATTCGAATTTGGACAGTAACACAATAATGATATCAGCACAAATCACTGAATCCCGCAATCATTAAAATATTTTAGAACTTATTTCAAATAAAATAAGATTTAAAGTATGTTTAAAAGATATAAAATTTATTCAATACAATTAACTTTACGTTATAATTTCATAATTAAGGCTTCAATATAGTATCACCCAAGTCATCTACCGGTGCAACACAAACCAAAATTGATCTAATCTATAGTCGGTCTACTCACACCAAATTTGATCAATCCAATTTGATATCGATCTGCTCTAAAGTAATTTTGATAGTGAGACTATGTCTAGATTAGTGGTTACAAGAACTATCATCTGGATATCATATATACGTAATGAGATGAAATCTTAAATAGTATATAAATAACATAAAGTAATCGATATATTATCAAATAATATACAATTGTAAACTTATGACCTTTTTAACAAACATAAATCACATTTTCTTATCCTAATACATTCCAATATCCACAGACTACAGATAAAAATTTAACGAAGGTTGAGGAAGATATAATAAAGTCAACTTATCACTAGGTACAACTGCGAGATATGCGGGATATAACCTGCCAATTCATTTAAACGAATAGTTTATCATTGAGGAAGGTTCATTTAAAGCACTTTTAAGATAATAGTATTATCCATGAGTATAAAACTAATAAAATCAGAACGTTGATCCATATAACTCCCAGAAAAGATTATGAGCTAAATTTTCTTTTGAATAATACATAGCCGGCTACTACAAAAAGTTAAACCAAAAAACCTTCTTTGAAGTAATCCAAACGGATCATTCTAGCAAATTTGTTGAATCATAAAATTGTTAATCGATTCGAAAGACAAATCATGAACCGTGTATGTGATTACCTTCGTATGGATATACTGTTAATCTAGATAAATTTTACACTTAAAACTAATTAATTTTAAGTGTAAAGTCCATCTAGATTAACATGATATCTATTCACCTCCAACAAAATTGTACTGTTAATTTCATTGCAGCGCATTAGAATTTATTTCAAGCATATCTTCAGTGGATGTGTCTGGATCATTTTATAGATTCTTCAAACTTAAGCACAAGGCTCTCTTCTATTGACTTACTAGAGTGGGATGAGACGTCTCATGCTCTCTCCTTTTTCTCCTCCAAATGTCTTAAGTTATATTGCATTTGATAGCAACAAAGTAAAAAACTTCGTATTTGAAGTTTGAAATTGTAAAAGAATGCCTATAGTTATTAGCATATGGGTGATTAGTCTAGAATTTATTTAATCTATAAATAATAAAAACACGAAACTTAATTAATAGTTCATGAGTTTTTGATAATTTATATACAACTTGCGAAATTATTTTTTTTTCTTTTAATTAAACGAAATCAATTTGGTGACTCAGACCACATGGGGTAATAAAAAGAAAACGAATCAATATTTAAAAGTCTTACAACGAACCGTACGGTCTGATGGCCTTTAGTTAACGTCAAGTGTCAAACATTTAATCAACCATTAAGAACTTCGGGTAGATTAAATAAAGATTGATATAAATTATATATAAGTATAATCAGCTGGAAACCTTCATGCAGTAGGCAGACTACTCAACACAGTTGTACGTTAGCTACGCACACGCAAAATGGACGCTAAGCCGGCGGTGAAATTGACACGTTATATAATGTATTTGTTATTTGCATAGCGGTGCCGGTGCGTTACGGTTGTTAAATGTTCTGAGTTTATAGAGATGTATATGGTACAAGTAATTAATGAAACGTATTAGATAACTAAATAAATAATTTTATAATGAATATGGCACGTAATTGCATTACGCATAAACTGCATATACTTATTACTAATATAATATTCTCCATCTCCGTGTGAGTAATAATAATAAAACTCATTATTCAAATCCACCAAACCATACCCACCATGCACATACGAGATCTCCAACTCCTCTATAAATTGCTATGAAAGTTCTCTTTTCCAACTTACACCCAAAACAAGAAAAGACAACGAAGGCCACAGAGAAGAAAACATAACCTCCTCATTGGCTAGAGTCTTTCTTTAATTTCTCCCATTTTCTTTGAACAAAAGAACAATGGCCCCCAATGGAGACGGCTCTATCGGGAGCTCCTTGCATGGAGTCACGGCAAGGGAACAAGTCTTCTCCTTCTCCGTTGAAGACGGCCCTTCGTCTCAAGCCATCCGATCAGATGATCCCACGGCTATGTTCCCCATCCCGGTTGACTCAGAACACAGAGCAAAAGTGTTCAAACCACTCTCATTCGCCAAACCACACATGCGAGCCTTCCACTTAGGATGGATCTCTTTCTTCACTTGCTTCATCTCCACCTTCGCGGCCGCACCTCTAGTCCCCGTCATCCGCGACAACCTCGACCTGACTAAAACTGATATAGGAAACGCCGGAGTCGCATCCGTCTCTGGCGCGATTTTCTCAAGGCTCGCTATGGGTGCCGTATGTGACCTTCTAGGGGCACGTTACGGCACAGCTTTCTCTCTTTTGCTCTCGGCTCCAGCTGTTTTCTCCATGTCTTTCGTATCTGATGCGGGAAGCTACTTAGCCGTGCGCTTCATGATTGGTTTTTGCTTAGCTACATTCGTGTCATGCCAGTACTGGACTAGCGTTATGTTTACTGGTAAAATTATCGGACTCGTTAACGGATGTGCCGGAGGTTGGGGAGATATGGGAGGAGGCGTGACTCAGCTACTCATGCCAATGGTGTACCACGTCATCAAACTAGCCGGAGCCACTCCTTTCACGGCGTGGAGGTTCGCCTTCTTCATCCCCGGATTTCTTCAGATCATTATGGGCATTCTTGTCCTCACTCTCGGCCAAGATCTCCCTGACGGTAACCTCAGTACCCTCCAAAAGAGTGGTCAAGTTTCCAAAGACAAATTCTCCAAGGTAATTAATTACATACTATATTATACATATCAATATCTTTTATTTTATAAACATATATAAATATTAATATAAAATATCAATATTTAAGATATAATACAAGTATATGCGATCTTAATCATATCTTTTCCTTGTTGTTATGTATTATTTTATAGGTATTCATATCTTTTCCTTGTTGTTATGTATTATTTTATAGGTATTCTGGTTCGCTGTCAAGAACTACAGAACATGGATCTTATTCGTTCTTTACGGATTCTCTATGGGAGTTGAATTAACGATCAACAATGTTATATCTGGATACTTCTACGATAGGTTTCACCTAACGCTTCACACAGCCGGTATAATAGCAGCCAGCTTTGGTATGGCAAACTTCTTCGCCCGTCCCTTCGGTGGCTACGCCTCAGATGTAGCTGCACGCCTCTTTGGCATGAGGGGACGGCTATGGACCTTGTGGATCTTACAAACCGTTGGAGCTCTGTTCTGCATCTGGCTCGGTCGTGCTAGTTCACTCCCTATAGCTATCTTAGCCATGATGCTCTTTTCCATCGGCACACAAGCCGCTTGTGGAGCCCTTTTCGGCGTTGCACCTTTTGTTTCCCGACGTTCTCTTGGGCTTATCTCAGGACTAACTGGCGCTGGAGGAAATTTTGGGTCTGGAGTTACTCAACTTCTTTTCTTCTCCTCGTCAAGGTTTAGTACAGCTGAAGGACTTTCGTTGATGGGTGTTATGGCGGTTGTGTGTACTCTTCCGGTTGCATTTATACATTTCCCGCAGTGGGGAAGCATGTTCTTGAGGCCATCCCAGCACGAAGAAAGATCTAAGGAGGAACATTATTATGGAGGGGAATGGACAGAGGAAGAGAAGAGCTTAGGACTACACGAGGGAAGTATCAAATTCGCTGAAAACAGCCGTTCCGAGAGAGGCCGGAAGGCTATGTTGGCTGATATTCCAACACCTGAGACCGGAACTCCAGCCCATGTCTAGGGAAGGATAAACACAATAAAATCGTTTTCGACATATAAATAATCCTCGAAGATAGCTTTTTATGTTCTTTTTTTTATATATTTCCTCTTATGAAAGATGTGCTGAGTTAGATCCTGGCTTGATAAGTGAGGTTCAGTGAGCCCGGTGCTCGTGATGTAAAATGTCGTTCTATATGAAAGGATTCTCCATCAATTTTCTCTATGTTTACTGAGCCGTGTCTTTAAAGTCTTAGAAAATTAAATTATTAATTCAAGGATCAAGTACGGAAAATGAACGAGTGTTTTAAGACGCAACTAGTCATAACTTAATCAAATGTTAAGCAAAAAAAAAAAACCTAGTCATAACTTAAAAGTCTACATGAAGAAACATTTCTTCCTTGGAGAGACGTCAGGGCGATTATATATAAAGAAAGGCCAAAGAAGAAGCAATTAACTTGAGTTGTCTTTACGTTTCAGAAACAAATCGAAATATCGAATCAAAAGAAATCTCGAAATAAGAAGAAACTAAACTAGTATGACATGTGAAGATCGCAAAGTGAAAAACTAAAGTTTTATGGAAGTTATCAAAATAACAGGAAAGATGTGCTAAAATATCGGAATTGGGTTTCTGAAGAAAAGAGTACACCTACTGAAGGAGCTAGAAGCTTGTCTTTTTTCGGGTCAAATGCTAATATGCTTTTAATAGAAAAAGAAAAATTATGTGTCTTAAAATAGACAAAATGATGAGTTTTTTTATCATTGACTGATTAACCAACCGAATAAGGCTAATTCGCCACGGTGAAAGACCGTGTTACTTTTTCTTGGTGATTAATCAGATGCGAAGAGTGCATTTTTGAATAAGAATTTTAAGATTGTACTTTATTTTTGGAAGAAGTATTTAATAACTATTACACATACTTTTTATATTATCTTTGTAGAATCTGATAATTAAGGAATAATGTTTAGAAATTAGGGAATGGTGTGTAGGTATCATGGAATAGGAATATATGAACTCCGGCTGGAATGTCCGTCCTGGGTTCGATCCGTGTTGGCCACGAGAGCTTTCACATGAGCTTCTCTCGCTCTCCAGACCACTTCGCGTTATCAGGGATTCTTAAGTGGAGACTTAAAAATCCTGTAATGACATGGGCTTAGACCCGGTGGACTAGTCGATCACGCTTAGTGGTCGGATACTGGATTATCATGGAATAGTATTTAGGATTCATGGACTAGTGTTTATTGTTTAAGAATTATTGTTTTAGCATATGTAGTATTGTATGTCTATGTAACAATTAGTGCTAACAATGTCCGGATGCCAGTCTTTATTCATTGATAACAAAGTCAGATAAAAATGTGCGTTTGTCAAGGAACTTACGAATTTTGCATAAATACCTAATTACCATTGTTTTTTGTCTATTGAGCTAAATTGTCCAAACATGTATCCGTTCATTGGTAAAGACGTCTCACGTTTCACTCTAAAATAATAATCATTTCATATACATAAAAAGAAGATAACCAAAAATCCCAAAACAAGACCATTTAAGAAACTAGTTAAAGAATTCATTGCGAAACCTCCACCGTTATGGTTCATTAGTTTTATGGGCCACTTCAGCCCAACTTATCTTAAACCTTTTTAAAATTCAGTGGCGTCGTAGTTCGTCCAAAGACTCCAAACGCAAAGGTGAATAATCGGTCTGGGTATCACAAATAAGCCAACCGGTTAACAGAATGTTAGGGTTTGGTCTGCTTCGGTTCTGTATAAGTCTCGATTTCTCTTCTCGAAGCTCCTTCGTTCGACTCTGGAGAATTTCCGGCGACTTGGACTTAGGATTCCGGCAACTCAGCATACCTCGATTCCCAGGTATGCCACTTTACTCTCGTTTTCATCTTCTTCTCGATTCGCTAGATGATTCCTTAGCTGTGTTTCATTTGTGGATAATGCTTTAGTGAAATTGATTGTGTTTCTTAAAACTGGAATTTGTTTTTTTTTAAAATAGCTTTGCATCATGGTTTCGTACAGTATGCATAAGATCTTGTCCCTGTCCTGTTCTGGTTCGTAGAAGATTACTTTTTTGAGCTCTCTTCTCACAGTGCTTACAATGTTTCACATCGAACAGGCTTTGATAGAACCAATGACGGTTCTCAAAAGATACGTCCTGAGGCTCTTCATGTCCATCAAGTACATAACAGCAAACGTAGTGGACAGAAACAACGGGAGAATAGTGACAACAGCATCAACCGTGGAGCACGCGATCAAGAACTCACTAGAGTGTGGCCGCACTTGCAACGCCAAAGCAGCTGCTATCGTGGGAGAGGTTCTGGCGATGAGGTTGAAAGTGGAAGGGCTCCAAGATGGGCAAGGAAGAGGTATCCACGCCGATGTCAAGAAAGAAATCGAAAAGAAAGGGTTCAAGAGTCGAACCAAGGTATGGGCTGTTATCAACTCACTAAAGAACAATGGTGTTACACTCATCCTTGATGATTATGATTCTGATGATGACAAAGATTATCGAGATCGTTCTTATGACGGTCATCGTTAACCTCACAAGATTTGGTTCTGTAAACTTGGAACAGTCAAATCTTTGTAACAGAATAATTTTTCTTTTCGCGTTTATAAAAAAAAATGAAGTTTTCTGTGTATTCATAGAAATAATTCACAAGTGTATATATTATTTAGTTTACTTATATAAGTTAAAAATGATTGATCTAGATACATAACAAGAGTACAAACTGTTTGGTGTTTAGAATCACTGATGTTGAGAAGAAATGAAATCACTGGCGAGCGGTCCGACCGGTGGGTGTACCGAGCTTTCCTTGCATCCAATCCTTGAGCATTTGCAATGCTGCTTTTGGCTGATCCATTGGAACCATGTGTCCAGCATCGTGGACCTGTAAAAGGTTGTCCCCATTTCAATTGAAGTTAATAATTTATCGATGGGATTAGGTTCAAGGTTTTGTTTTGGTTTACCTTGAGGAAAGTGAGTGAACCGTGGTTCTTCATTAAACCGGCTTCTTTATTATCTACATGGAATGGAACCGTTGCAGCTGCTACAAACTCTTTTCTCCCTGACCATTCCATCTCGTGAACCCATTTCGAGTTTCCTGTCAAGAACATAAAAACCAAGAAGAAGTTATTCAATCAATTAATCTCAGCTTAACCGGTTGAGTAGTGACAAATGTAGAGCAAAGGAAGCGTACCGAGCCAATTGCAGATGAGATCGTACTCTCCAGCATAGATAAGCATCTTGATTCCATCTTCGAGCAGAGCGGGAATCCCGACCTCAAGATTCTTCATCCAATCCAGCTGCATTGCATCATAGACGGCGGTACTGCATGACACAAACTTGATATCTCCAACACCTAACGCCGTGCGGACGGATCTCTGGTTCAAGAACTTCTCCATGTTCGAGAAATCATAGCACAAGCTTCCTTTGCATTGTTTCCTCACGTCGTAGTACTTCAGAAAGAAAGAGAGAGAAGTCTTGTAAGTTACCTCAAGAGGAAAGAAGTAAAAAAAAATGGATTGATTGAATTATGTTTTGATGCTCACGTTTACGTTTCCAGCGATATTCATGATCTTTTGGAATATGTTGTTGCATACAATGTAAGAAGACGCACAAGCTTCATCACTTCCATCAGCGCCTGAAAAATCGCATAAAAAGAAACGTTTTGCAAAGATCAAAAACTATTCAATGTGTAACGTTTGTTTAAAGAAAAGAGGATGATAAATATTTACTGCATTCTTTGATGGATTGTTGACAAGATTCGTAATCACGGTTGAGGTTATCGTGATCAGATTGTGAGATCAACTTCATGTCGAGCGCGTAATCCGCATATGCAGCATATTGGATCTCTGGGTTGGTCAAACCGTTACCAATCGCAAATCCCTGATGTAAACCGGATTGGTTTATCCCAATGTTGTATAATCAAAAAAAATAAGGGTGATACTACAATTTAACAAGAAAATAGTAGGGCATGACATTTTTTGACCAAAACAAGAAAATAGTAGAAACAGGGTGTACCTTAAGGTTGATGTGAGTTCCTTCTTTGTTCTTGTTTCCACGGTGAACTCTTGAAGCCAACGCCGGAATGTAATGTCCGGCGTAGGATTCACCGGTAATGTAAAAATCATTTTTCACGAATTGTGGATGTTCTTTGAAAAATGCCTGAAAAGAAAGCAACAACATATATTAGAAAAGAAAAAAAAAAGGTTTTCAAGAAGACAAGAACATATTTTATGTAATGAAACAGAGGAAAGTTCTTGACAAAAAAAAAACAAAGGAAAGTACTGAAACTGAACCTGTAAGAAGTCGTATAGGTCATTACTGACACCATCCTCATCATGTCGGAGATCACTTTCGTCCGATGTATAACTAAAACCAGTCCCTACCGGTTGGTCCACGTAGATTAGATTTGACGCCTAAACATTTTTAAATTAAAAAGAAGATAAATATTAAAAATCAAAAGAAGTGGTTGAGATTATTGGTTTCTTGTTGGGACGAGAAAGCGTGTTTTGGTTGACCATTTTTCTAACCAACCTTGTCCCAACCGAAATCGTTCCAAGCAAGAGAAGAGTTGTTGGAGACGGTGAACGGTCCGTTCTCATAGAACAGAGCCAGTTCGCTGCTGCAACCGGGTCCACCGGTTAGCCAAATCACCACAGGATCGGCTTTGTTGCTTCTTGACTCGAAGAAGAAATAGAACATCCTGTAAAGAAATTGACCATTAAAATCTCGGAATGTTACTTTTTTAACTTTCTGAAAATTTAAACCGGGATGGTTAAACCGGTTTAATTCATGGTTTACCGGTTACAGTAAAATTTGGAAGTTACCTGGCTGCTTTTGAGTTAGGAAGTTTGTAGTAACCAGCATGGTGACCAAAGTCCTGAAGCGAAGGAGAACCGCCGGAGTCACGGCGGTCAATGGCCGCCGGCAAATCAAAGTTTCTCTCGACGAGTCTGGGAGCCTCAGAACCGTCTTCAGGGATGACATTGACGTCACTGGTAGGCATCAAGTTGAAACCTTTGATTAACCTCTCCGCCGTGAGAGTGGGCAAACTCGCCGACGAAGAGAATGATAAAGGGCCGTTTGTGACAGGTTTGGAGTTTGAGGGGGGGAAATGAGAGAAAAGGAATATACAGAGAAGAAATGTGAGAAATGGTGTTCTCGAGTCCATTTCGTTTTGTGTTTAGAATTTTTGTTTGTTATGTGAGAGAGTTGGGTTGGGATCGAGGATCGAAGAGATTAATGTATTTATAGAGTTGCTTCTTTAGTTGCTCGTATACAGAGAAATCAAAAGAATGAGAAAAAAGTGATGAGACCCAGACGAGTTAGTCCAGTGGTACCCCGAGGCTTCGGCTGAGGGAACGCGGATTTGAAACTCGGGCGGGGAGGCGTGTCCAGGGCCTTAACCGGTACAGACGTAGGCTGGCGCCGGGCCTAGGTGGTAGATCCCGAAGAGGCCAACACCTGGTTAATCAAAAAAAAAAAAGTGATGAGTTTTCCAATTTTTTTATTTTATTCATTTTTTTTGTTTGCCATCTCGAGAAAGGTAATCGGTTGCCCAAATAAAAAACCCGATTGAAAAACCTAATTTAACGTCACTCTATTTTATAAAATTTAGAATAAAATGCTCTAATTGTACTATGTTTTTTATTTTATAATAGAGTGAAAAATAAGTTTACTCCAACTATAGAATAACTTTTTATTTTTTGGTTCATCACTCTATTTTTTAATCTAAAATAGAATACAAATTGAAACAAACTTCAACTCTATTATAAATATATTCTATTTTAGAATAAAAATAGAGTAAATCATTAGAAATATCTTAAGAAAATTCAATCTAAGCGTTCAGAAAAATAATTCAACATATTTAAAAATAGCTAGCAGTTGATTTAAAGATATATATTTTAAGTTAAACATTTGAAATGATTAAATCAAGTGATAATGTGAAAAAATATTTGGTGTTATAAGAAAATGTGGACAAATATTGTTCTCACTTATTGAGTAGTTGCCTCACAGGTTTAAATAAAAATTTATTAAAATCTCGTGAATAGTAGTATATTCATCCTAGAGAATATTCATCCTAGAGAATCAATCAGATGGTAGAAATAAAATCACTGGTTCACTATAAAAACAATTGAAGAATAACCAAAATTTTAATGTTATTGGTTATGATATGTATAAATTCTCCTAGAACAAAAATATAATATTTTGGAATTGTGAGAAGAACCTTTTTGTAGCCACTCTAAACCCAACTTGCTCTTTCGAGAAAAAATCTGAATATGATTGCGCTTGTTCAAGAACTCATGACACCACAAATTAAATTAAGATGGATACACGTACCTACCGTAGTATTAGAATCTTTAGTTTTATGTACATAAATTTTCGCAATTGCAATCAATTCGTTAGAAAGGGACAAAAGACAAAGGCAGTGTGTAATTGTGTGAACGCTAGCTATCTCGTTTGCTTTTGCTTACTGTCTGTCCAAAATCCTTGCTTTAATTTAAACCTTTCGTATAAATTGTATTTCTGTTAGAAGAATCCTTTGGACAGACATGGACAAATCAATGAGTGCTGCCTTTTATTTTCCCTTTTTAAACATTATTAACTTTATTGAATGCTAATGATCTTTTGCAGAAAAACGCTCCAAAAACTTATTTGAAGCATACATAATAAATCGGATATCTTCGGAAGAGCTTATATTGATATTTAATGGGGTTGATAGTTAATGAGTGAAATACAATCACGGATATGAGTTTCCAAAAAAAAAATACAAACATGGATATGTTAAAATAGTTAAAAAGAAAACTAATGTAACACATGTACTGGACTTTGACATGTGCAAATGATTTTTCTTTCATTTCAAAATTTAAAGCTTAGATCAAATAATATGTTAAAAGTGTCAATTTCAGTTTTATAATAATTTAGAAGTTTAGATTTTTTTTTAATTTGGTAAGTAAAAATTGAAACTTTATTTTAAGATCTCAAACATATTCAATGTCTGGGTATGCGAGAAGTAATTTTTGATAAATATTACAATTTTTTTTTCAAATTACATTCACATAGTGTTATGTTCTAACTAGTACTTTATGACTACATCATAATTTTAGTTTTTATCGACTGTTAACTGAATTATAAAAGAAAGTTATACCAGTCCAACTAAAATAAATTCAATCACCGTTATCATATAATAGTTTTTTTAATCTAACTAATATCAGTGTACTCTTATTAAACCAAATATTTCTTTTTACATAAAAATGGATACAATTTTTTATACATAAACAATAAATGCATGGTTCCTCTTTCACATATATTTAAAATATTTCACACATTTGTTAAGTGACGATAATAGGGAGTATTTGATTGGTAGTTTACAAATAATTTCTATATTTTTTAAATTAAAAGCAAAATTAGTGGTATTATTGTAAATTCTATCAAAAACTAAGAAAACCTCAAAAAGTCTTGTATTTTTAATTGTATCAATTAACTCGGAGTTAAAACATAATTGTCCTTCTATATAATCCATAACACATTAATTTTAAAAAATATTTTATTAAGTTAATTCAGTTTTATAACACATCTCCCATATGCTAAGTTCGCTTTAATTTTATTATACAATTAATTTTATATAAATATTATACATGTTGAATGGCACCATAAAAGTTAATTGTGAAAGCGTAAATCATAAACCGACTCATCACGATGTAAAAAAAAAACAGTTCATCATATAATCAAATAAAATTTGCTATCTAGCAATTAGTTTCTTCAGCTGTGCATCATATAACTCAACTGGAATATAAGAGATTTACTTTCTTAGTGATTGCAAACCCTCTTTAATCATTTTCAGAACAGCCACGGACCAACCAAACTACAAAGAATCTAAAAAGATGATTTTACGAGTTTAGCATTTTTTAGTTCCATGAGGTTTGAACCAAATCCCGTGATAGATGTCAATCCAAAACTAACATCGATTTAGATAAATAATTTAAAATATATAAAAATATATCCAACTTCTATTATTACTAGTCATTTCGGAAAAAAAAAACCAAAAATAAATTCACGTGAAATAGCATCTTAGGTTCAAAGAGAACAATAGTACTAATCAAATTCAAATAATCAAGAGTTAGACATAAACTAAAGAAAATCCAAGAATTGATATCAGAATCAGGATAATAAAATCTGTAAAAAAACTAAAATATCCTTCAAATATAAATGGGATGTACATGGCAGAAGACCAATCAAAGATCATGAAAATTCAAGTTATGGAAAGAACATTCTCAAAGTAAACTTGCGATTGAAAATCCTGAAAATTTGTATCGACGAGTAAGAAAGAGACAAGAAAGGATGCTAAGAAGATTCATGGGAGAAAATGATACAAGATAAGTGTGGTTCTTGGTTTAATAGAGAGAATAAGAGATATCAATCCAAGTCCCGCACAAAGATATCCAACTATGATTAATATATGTTTTTTGGGAATGAACCCAAAAGTAAATTCATGTGAAACGGTCTTTTAGGTCTAAAGTGACCAATATTGTAATAATCGGACAATAAATAATAGATATTGGCTAAAAAATCCAATATCTGATAATTTCCCCAAACCTGAAACCACAACATATAATATTAGTTTTATCCAACAGTCACCTGAACAGAGGACTTTTTAACAATAGTCATCTGTTCCAATTGATCTAATGAACTCGGATAAGATGTATTTAATTTCTCTTGAGAAATGCCGAATAGAAGCCAATGTAGCAACATATAGTTTAGCAAAAGTTGCACGAGTAAAATCTAAAAGCTATGTTATCATTTGGATGTAATATATCTTGTTTTGAATAGTGTAATCTTTATGAAACTAATGAATTAAATTTCCAACAAAAAAAACTATCAGTTTCTCATTCTTCATTTTAGTGACATTTTTTGATTTGAAAACCAAAAATATATCAAAATACTGTCCGATAACTAAAAATGAACGAAAAAAGACTCAACCAATGTCTCCAAATTTTTTTATCTTTGTCCATAACTTCTCTTTTGAAATATGGAAATATCCTTATCAGTCATATAAAATCCAACTTGTGAAAACCTTTTAATTCAATGGTTAACTAAAATTTCATTAATGATTTTACATCGGACTTAGTTTCAAATTCCAAAAAATGAAATTATACAGATTAATAGAAAAAAAATATTACGAGAGAATCAGAATCTTCACTATGGTGCAAAGACTACCACTAAGTGTGATTCTTATAAAGTGGCTCAAGTAATACAGTCAAACTTGAATCGTTATTAAGTAGATAAAATTATCGGCCGTAAAATAATTTGTTATATTTCCACTAGTTTGTAATAGCATAATTATCCATTACTAAATGATGCTAACCTTGACTTGATCTGATATATTATGAGATTGACCACAACATTTTAGTTGAAATAGGTTTATCAATAAGGGTCTAAATGGTGAAAAAAAGAATGAGCGAGAATAGTTAATTCTTTATCATTCCTTAAATTTGTTGATAAAGAATATTTATTTTCAATGTTTTTTTTCTTATTTTGGTTTAAGTATTTAAGGAATCATTAAAATATTACTCATTATTAAATCCAAAAATTAATAATAAGGAACATTTTTTATTTTTTACTGTTTTGTTTCTCTTCGTTCTTTTCTTCTTTGTTCCTATTTTTTTTTGGTAATACTAATTAAATTCTAACAGTGATGTTCTTTTTTTGTTTGTAAAAAACAGTTAAGGATAATATTGTCATATTAAATTTGGTCACAATTTAAAACAATACTAAAATATTAATTCGAAGATTTACATGTATAAAGTTTAGTGTAGATTATGTATTATGATCTATCGTGTTACAGAAAGGTATAAGATATTATTTTTATGGATTCAAACTAAAGATGCCAAATTTTTATTTAACCATATTTTGAAAATGCATATATTCAGAAAAAATTGATTAAAATGATAATTTTAGAATATATTTTAGTTAATTAATATTTCCTATTAAATTAAATGGTGGGTCTAATTATAACTGATATTTCTGTAAATACATGATTCTGTAGGTTATTCCACCACACATATAAATATTCATCAAATATAAGAAAATTGAACAAAGATATTTAAATTAATTATATTATAAAACATTAAACAGACTTTGACCAGTTTAAAACAAATTAAAAAGTAATTAGTCCACAAACAAGTTAAATATTTAAATAAATAGTTTATTGATTCTAAAATAATTGAACATACCTAAAATAACTAAATTCAACTAGGTATGTTGTTATTGTTATTATTAAATAAAAAATCAGTTATGTAAAATTTGGATATTAAAAAACTTAATGAAATTTAGTTGAGGTATTTTTATGGAATTTTCCCTTATTAATATACAGAAGAAATATACTGCAATTTTATCTGTTTGCAGAACATTTTACATGAAATAGTTGCCATGCAAACACAATAGAAAAAAAGAAAGTAACCAAAAAGAGAGGCTCAGTGGGTGTTTATCTTTTCTTCTTTTCCTAAAAATACTACATACAACTATATTTCTTTATTTATAAAACCAAAAAGTTCTAGTAATATTTTTAAAAACACACATATATATTTGCCATATTCATAAATTTAAGGTAATTTTCTGTAAACAGTATTTTTTACACATTATTTTAGTATGCTATAAAATATATAACTATACTAATTAATCTAACCAGAACATAACCCAAAAATGAAATAGTCACAAATATCATGTAAATGCATTAATTTCTAAACGTTGTACTAACTATACAAATCATTTAATAATGCTAAAAATCGTGATCATCTACATTCACAAATTCTCACAATCACCCCAACCAACCAGACTCTTAGTTAAAATGCATTTGTACTACATATCCATTTTGAACTGCACATTTGTCCTGATCTGCATATTTTGAACTCACTCACCCATTCTATAATGTTTATGATCTAAATAAAAAGAAAACCTAAGTAGGTCATCTCAGATTAGTTGCGTGCAAGGCATTAAATCCTCAACTTTTGCAACCAATCTTCTCTTTAAAACTGAGACAACCCGAACTTTAAGTACTTAATATTAATGCGTTACGAAATTCCTTCAGTTTTAAGACCTCGACATTTCAACCAGTATTTACATCTGTCAATATTCATTCTTCTCGACAATCGAAGGTCACACAAAACTGAAATTGAATAACATGATGTCAACCCTTATCCCCAGATAATTTATTCTTCTTATGTATCCTTCTTGACCGACCCAATTATCTGTTGCTTCACTCGCGGTGTTCGAAAGAAAAACTCATCAATAAGGCACTTAATGCATTTTATAAATATTGACGTACAATGTTTTTAATATATAAAAAATATGTGATCATTTGTACATATGTTTCTCATCTCCTAATAATTATCAAATTTATTGAGAAGGATAAATATGATTATTTGGAATATATCTGAAAAGATACGTCAAAATTGTGAACAAAAGTTGTTTGAATAAAGAAATAATTTTAAAATACACTATAGAAAAATAAGAGAGTATGTAACTATGTATATTAAATGCATATTTTGTAGTGAAAATGATTCTGTAACCAATTTTCATTAAATTTTTTAGCTCAATGCGATTTCCAATCACTAGAATTGATACCAATAATATATACTACTAGTATCTGCTTTTGAGAACTAGTTTTTAATCTACATTTGAGAATAAACATGAAGTTCACTTGCAAACGAATTTCAATATTTTTATGATTCATTACTCGTGATAACGCCTTGGCTTTTGTTTTTTCTTCTTTAACGTCATTATAACGCCTTTGCTTTAAGCGCAATTTGTGCCTACAATTTTAAAAGTCTAGATCACAACAGAAACATGACACTGCGTTGAGGACTTGCCGTCTTCTACAAGTTGAAGATACACAAATTGCGTATTTACATACGCAACTATGCATTTATGAGCACAATGATCAATATGCGCGGCATAAACACTTCCGATGTTGGAAAATTCTTAAGCAACAAATTAAATTTAAAATTTAAATTGGGGTTTCAAAATGATCATCAGAAAATTTGCGTATTCAAAACATCTCTAATTTACACCTCTATATTTTCTCCTAAGATAGAGGAACTCTATTATAAAAGTGGATTTGCTTCAATGTATGTCTCTATAATATAATTTTTCTATTTATAGGGAAAATATAAAAAATTGTTATTTTCATCTCTCTAATATGATTTCTCTATATTTTTCTTTAAATTAAAAGAACTCTATCATAGATGTATACATTGGAGCAAATTCATCTCTATAATAGAGATCTTTATTTTAGAAAAAATATAAAAATAAAAATAAAGATGGGTTGGAGATGGTCTTACATACCTCTACCCATCTATGCATTTATGTGCATCTGGACCAACATACACAGTGGCGAATGAAGGATTAATTTTTTTGTGAAGGCAATTCTTACATAAACTTAAAAACATATAGCCAGAAATGTTTTTTACAAAGAGAAATAACAAAAATTTAAACATATTTAACAAACTTTGAAAATTTTGTGGGGGCACTTGTCACTTTCTTAGACAATCTAGATTCACCACGGAATATATATATATATATATCCTAACATATATATACTTTAAATATTAGATTAAGACTATGATTGGTTCTCATAATTAGTATTCAGCTAAAATTATTCCAGTTAACTAGAAACTATGTGTTTTCTGTACCATGTGTAGCAATAAAAATTTAAATTTAAACTAGATTTAAAAATAAATTTCATTTAATAAAATTCTAGATTTTATTATTTTTCTACCAATGTTTTAATAGAAATTTTAATTTAGTTAAACATAAAATATATGTATATATATATATTTAAAACTAGAATTTTAGATAGATTTTCATTTATTTTTTGGGTTAATATATATTAAATAAATTTGTATTATTTTTTCCTGTAAACTGATATGAAAAATAAATAGAATTTCTAATATTTAAATATAAATATAAGTAGGAAAGAAATTGTGTTACGGTTAAAGGTTCATATATATATTTTTAAAGATTTGTATAAAATCTTGAAAATCTTGTTTAGTAATAAAAATAAACTAAAAAATATTTCGAAATTTATAAATATTTTATACTTACTACATTATCTAATATCATATTTAAATATATTTATTTATGATGATTATGAGTTATTTTCATATTCTAAAAAAATTACCAAAAATAGAAATCAACATTAAATGTAATTGCCATGTCATATTTTACCATTAGCCATATCATCAATTATAATTTGTCTTATCATTTCTTTAATGAAAATGATTGTACGGATATGTCAAATAATATTTAGTGGATGTTTGAAATCAGTTTTACTTTTTCTACTCTTGTTATTCAACATATACTAGACGTAACATAATTCATGTGTTCTTCATAATTTTGTGGAGGAAAATAGTTTTGCTTGTTTTATTTTCTTATAATGTTTCTTACTCTTTTATTTATTTTACAGTTTTCAGTTTTCCATTTTAAACTAGTTCCAGTTACTTTGCTTTGAATCACAATCTTTAAGTGCTTCCAGAAATACCATGATTTGATGGATGTTACAAGTATTTTAAGACTAACTTTTGATTAATATTTTTTTTACAAATATGCCATTTTGGCTGAAGTATAATCACCACATGTCTTTTTAAATTTTAATTTTAATAGACCAACACTTACTAGACAAATTACAATATATTCTATTAGTACTTAATATATATAATATATTTTTTTAATAAAATGACTACACATATGCCATTACTTTTACAATAGTTGATTTGTAGTCTACATTGGACAAATTGTATTTATATAATATATTGTTATTAATAAAATGACTATATATCGACTAATATGTATTTGAGGTTATCAGATTTATGTTTAAATGTTGATTTATAGTCTACATCGGACAAATTGTGAGTGTGATGAAGCTCTTTCGTTTTTTCTTGGACAATGGTTTACTACAAAAAGTGATTTATTCAAAATTGATCATATATTCATATTTATTATGTCTGCATTTCGTAAAATACATTCTTCTGAGCTAAATACAATGATATCATATATTTAGCGGGTGCTTCCTAAATAAAAACATTCTTCTGAACTAAATACAAAGATATGAACAGATTACACAAAATCGGGATGTTTCCTAAATAATATTCCCTCCGTATCGATTTAAGAGGTGTTTAGAAATTTTTTTTTTGTTTCAAAATAGTTGATGTTCTCACTATTCTAGGTAGAATTTAATAAAATTTGAATTTTTTGACCAATTACAAAATAATGAAATTTTTTTTTATTGGTCGAAGTAGTTTCATTTAATGATTTTTTATACAACAAAGATAAATTGTATAGAAGTTTGTATTTCCTTAATCTATGTGCAAAAACTTTAAAACACACTTAAAGTGATACAGAGAAAATATATCTTAACTAAGTATATTACTGTGTAGTTTACAATAATACGGTATAGAAGAATGTTACTGTTGTAAAGTACACAGTAATATTTTGGCTGTGATGTTACAAGTATAGAAGAATGTATTTCATCATCATATTGATTTGAATTGCAATCTATTGATTAACTAATTTGCTGAAATTGAGAATTTCGTGGTGCACAAAACAACTGTATCAAAATTTGGCGCTCCCCAAATTTAATTTGCCATATATATACCGTACGATTATATATCTGATTTCGTGATATACAATGTAAATCCCTGACTATAGTTTGGGAATTAATTACATTTATTGTGTGAAATAATTGTTCCAAAATTTAAGTTGCCATATATACACAGTATGAGTAAATGAATGTTAACAAAACCGATTCAATATAGTAATATTCCAATATTCTGCAACGTTTTTACATTGAAAGTAAAGATATATATATTAAGTTTGCATAATATACCAATGACTTTGATCTTAGTTGATTTATTAGCATTCGAGTGTTAAGACAAGTTTTAGCTATGCATTGGACCGAAAGTTATTGAATATTAATTATTGAATATTTTATATAATTATGGTGATAATTATAGCGATTTGCAATCATCAGATTAACCCTAGTTCGTATCATATATAATATGTAACCAAAAACACATCTAATTTTAAATAAAAAAGTGTTGGAGCTGATATCCCCTTAGTATTATGTTGAAATTGTTTTGTTTATGACGATAAAATCGATTGAAGAATTTGACTAACATTGCTGGGTTTTCCAAAATTATTTTTGAACCCAATGATGTTCTAGAAATCGATGCTTTCAGAAAGATGTATATCATTCCGTTTAGTGAGTTTGATAATAAGTATATTTAGTTTGGTAAACTGATTCTTTGTTATTTATCTATATAGGATTGCAAACCAGGAGTTCTACAGACACTTTTCACATCATTTGTGGTTTTATCAGTTTTTTCTTTGTTTCCGTATAATTTATTTCTTTCGTATTTTATTTTTCTATTATCTATGTTTCTTTTAATATTATAATCGTAATTTTTATTATGAAATAAATAATTCTATTGCCTATGTTTTGATTTATCTTAAATTCATATTTATATAATTCTTTACTTATTTATATAGATTCTTTTTCATAAAATATACTTCGATTACACCTAACCAATTACACAAGTTTGAAAAAAAAACATATACGCCTACATTATATAAACATGAATAATTTCATTCTATATTTCATTATATCTAATATGTGACTATAACTTTTAACTTTCTAATATATGTAGATTAAATTAATAATCTTTTTAGTCACTCACTCGACGTAGAGCGTGGGTTATCACCTAGTATGATACTCCCTCCATTTCATAAAGATATATTATTTTGAAACGGAGAGAGTACAAACTATCAAAAGATAATTTAGACTAGTTAATAATTTTGGTAATAAGTTAGAAAAGCAATTAATATTTTTGAACTTCCTATATTTTTAAACCAATAGGATTTTTTAAAAAGCAATTAATATTTTTGAACTTCAGAATTTTTCATTACTCCCTCCGTTTCAAATTAGTTGTCGTTCTAGAGTTTTGCTCACAAATTAAGAAACTAGTTAAATGTTCAAAATTACTCTTTTTGAACATTATAATTACATAACATTTATTATTTATTTAACAAAAATTATTTTGTGACAAAACATTTATATTACAACGACACTTAATTTGAAACGGAAGGAGTTTTAGTTGACAAAAATAGCATTAGAAACTTAAAAAATATATCTTCTTGAAGCAATTGTTTTTCACTAGAACATCCATCCTTTTGAAACGAAAGGGGTATGTTAAATGAAAATAAAAATAAAAAGTTAAGTGTTTTCTAAATATTCTTAAAACAATGTGTATTATATTTTTCATAGCTAATATATTATTATTTATAAAATTAATTAGTTATTGTTCTGCGTTCGTCCGCAGTCGATCCAGTAACTCGATGGCCGGTAAATCATCTGATTCAGCATCTAGGTCAGGTTTCAAAATATTGTCTACAATCAATTACTTGAACCAGTTATATTGTTGTGTTCATGTAAAATGAAGATTTTTAGTGACTTAGGTTAATGTTATTGAACTATCCTTAAACCTCACACCTCTTCTAAAAATATAGCACTAAAATTTTTGATTATCCAACTTTTTGTGTTAAAATTATTTTTCAAAATATTCTAATTATCATTTAAGAGTTATAATATTGTAAACATAATATATATTTTTAGCTTTATGATAAGAATTATGTTAATTACATATAGTTAAATTAATACCTACATTTAGAGGAGGCTACAAATCGAATATCTGAAGTTTTAAAAATATTTGTGATCTGATCTATTTTGTTTTGCTAGAATAATCAATTTATCATATTCGATCAGGTCCGCATTCGACACGACATATTGCTACATGATGGTCGTCTCCATTCTTACATGGCGTTAGGCGGACCAGCTTGGTTGCACGAATGGATTTTTAGAGAAACATCTATTATTTGCTCGTAGATCTTTTGTTTAAGGTTGATCGTTTAAGTATTTCTCTGTTGTTCCTAATTTGTATTATCGTGGATCAGGCCTGACTCCGAAGTTCTGCAGACTACGAGCCCCAAAAAAAAATTGATCACTATAGCTAAAGAAAACTGAAAAAATATTCTGAGAGATAGGTCGAACCCTCATCACTAGCAAAAAATTGAGAGCTCAACCATAAAAGGCTGATACTTCATTTAAATTAGATACGGCCATAAGCATATCTTCCTACCAGGGCCAGTACTGCGTAGATTGGTTTAATTATCAAATGCAGACGTTAAAAAGAAAGTTTACTTTTTTGAATTTTACAATTTTCATTCTCCGTTTCTTGATTAATTCAATAATTCATATATTTATGTAAGAGTTAAAAGAATATTCAGTCCATAAGGCTCATCCAACCAACGGATATTGGATAATTCATATAATTATGTAAGTTGACATGAAATGTTCATATTTCGCATGGGATCAGTCCATAAGGCTCATCCAACCAACGGATATTGATTGGATAATTCATATAATTATGTAAGTTGACATGAAATGTTTATATTTGGCATGGGATCAATCCATAAGGCCCATCAAATCAACGGATAACAGATTAACAGTCACTCACTCCTATAACTGTAGGACCTACATTCCCTCTATTTATACAGACCCATGTTCTCCACTTTTCTTCACATTCATAAATATATCTATTACCCCTTTTCTAGTAACCACTCAAAAGACTTTACTTCACTCTCTCCAAATGGCTTTTCCTCTTATTCTTTCAGCTTTCTTAGTGTTGTGTGCTAGTGGCTACAGCCAACGTTCTCCTTCGCCGGGATACTACCCGAGTTCTCGAGTACCAACTTCACCTTTTGATCGTGAATTTCGGACCCTATGGGGCTCTCAACACCAGCGGAAAGAGCAAAACGTTATCACTCTTTTGCTGGACAAATCATCTGGTCTTTTTCTTTAGTTTTTATCTTTTCGTTTGCAACCAAATTTTGTGTAGGCTTAATTCGTGGTCCATGCTTTATATACACGTTTAAAAACATTTTATCATTTTATGCTATCCATTTCGAATAATTAAAACACAGAAAATAATATCAGGTAATGGAAATTTAAATGGAATCAATTTAGGAAAGTGACGGTGTCTGTATATCTTTGTCAAAGTGCACGCATTAGTTTAAATGTTATTTAATACAGAGCAGGACTTGTAAAACTGTGTCGGCAGCATATATTTATTGTTTTTGACGTATTTAATTGATCAATAGTAGCTGTGATTATGAACAGGGAGTGGATTCAAGTCTCTTCGTTCTTACAAGTCGGGCTACTTTGGTGCTTCCATTAAGCTCCAATCAGGCTACACAGCTGGAGTTGATACATCTCTCTACGTAAAAATTACTATAAACTTTTAGAGATAAACTAATTTTTAATCAAAATACATGAACTAATGGCGTTATTAACATTCCTAACACCTTTGGATTGAAGCTCTCAAACAATCAAGAACATCCCGGAGACCACGACGAGGTTGATATCGAATTTCTAGGAACAACGCCAGGGAAACCATATAGCCTTCAGACGAACGTATTCGTCAGAGGAAGTGGTGACCGAAATGTTATTGGGAGAGAAATGAAATTCAATTTGTGGTTCGACCCTACTCAAGATTTCCACCATTACGCAATTTTGTGGAACACTAATCAAATTGTGTACGTCAAGATCAATCTTTTTATGTTTAGACGACATGGTTATGATGCTTCATTATAGGGTTCCTCTGTTACGTTTGATACGCTAAATTGGTCGATTTTTTTCATATATGTAGATTCTACGTAGATGATGTACCGATACGTACGTACGACAGAAAGAACGAAGCTATCTTCCCTACAAGACCGATGTGGTTGTACGGATCGATATGGGATGCATCGGACTGGGCCACGGAAAATGGAAGGATCAAAGCCGACTATCGATACCAACCATTTATTGCTAAGTACACAAACTTTAAGTTAGCGGGATGCACAGCAGACGGGTCTAGCTCATGTACACCGCCATCGGCTTCACCTATGGGGAGTCGAGGGTTAAGCAATCAACAAAGGGGGGCTATGGCATGGGCACAGAGGAACTTCTTGGTCTATAACTATTGCCATGACCCTAAAAGAGACCATACCCAAACACCAGAATGTTAAGCGAAACAAACAAACAAAAAGATTTAAAAACATTTGTTATGCATTATCAATTATACATTAAGTTAATAACGAGTGTATTGAGACGGGTCCACACTGGAAAAGTAGAGTGAAGCAGTTGAGCGTCCAATCCTCCATGATTTGAGATTTGTTTTTAAAGGTTATTTATAATCTTGTCTTGGTCCATTGTAATATTCTAATAATTGTGGCAATATTGCGTGATGTTTTTAATATATGGTATTGTATGTTTTTTTTTGGTTGAAAGCTATGGTATTGTATTATTGCGTGACCCAAAAAAAAAGAGAAAGTGGTTCTTTTTTTAAATTGACAAAGGGCTTAGAAAGCGGTTCTTTTTTATTAACAAGTGAAACTACAATCGACATACTTAGGAATTGAGGATATATACACTTTGGAAACAGAAAAAGAACAAAAAGATCGAGAGGATAAACAGTTATTGCAACAATGCAGATTAATTGTTGATTAGTGAATAACAATTAAAATGAATTATAAAATAGCTCTAGGTGATGATTTTAGCAGCTATCAAGATTTAAAGACACACACACACACAGATATATGTGTGCAACAAATCTTGACAAAATAAATATCGACCATTGTACTTTCAACCTGGGTCATGTAATCAACCACTAGAGTAGGTTTTATTCAGGACATACAAACGAAATCGACAGTAGGAAATGCTTTGTTTTTATGAAATGTTTGAACGGTAGGAAATGTTGCATCATATCTTATAGATAATCTGATAGCGATATCCTCCTCATAACGAAACAAAGCGGTTGTAGTGATATTTTAATTTTTCAATATACTTTTTGGAAAATTTACACATATTGCAAAATATATTTTATATATATCAAAAAAACTATAAATTAATAATGTTGGGACTATAATATTTTATTAATTTATAGAGTTATTAATTTAAAATAAACTTTTTAATTTTTTCTAATTAATATATGTACTTGTATAAAATTTTACATATAACTACTGTATTTCTATAATATCTATGGATTAGATATCTCTATAAAATATAAATTAGATAGAAAAAGTATTAGAGTGTTGTAATCGTATCTTCTACGATTGTACATATATAAAATTTATATATAGATTATTCATTTACTATAATACCTTTGAAGATATGATTAAAATTTTATATAAGTACTATAAATTATAATCTGTAATTAGATATCTCTAAAAATTTCACTTATAATTACTGTATCCGATTATAAAAATTTATTTATAATTATTGTATATATGGTAATCTATAATACTTCTCCTCATTATTATGTTTGTACTTATATAAAATTTATATATAGATTATTAATTTACGATTTTAGTAGAGCTATATATTTATATAATTTTTTTTTAAAAAGGTATTGCTCTATTATTTTATCGATTTGTAATATATTTTGAACCGGATTAACCTAAGATCAATTTTTTCATTAGTTTAACTTGTTTATTAGGTTTTTGAAAATTAGTTTATAGAGAGAATTGACAAAACTTAAATTTATATTCGATTTGTTGAGAGAAAAATATTCGATTCCAGTTAACAAAACAATAAGATGACCAAAAGAAACAATAATGGTAGACGTATCATTAGAAATTAATCATAATCTAGAGCGAAGGATAATGCTGCACGTCACAACCGACGACGACGATGGTGGGCTGGTGGGGGCCCACGTTTCCCGATTTCGAATGAGATGGTGATAAGTGTGGACCCCAGTCTTATTCTTGAAGATTTCATTAGCTTGTTAAATTCTAAATAAGAAATATAAAATTGTTAATTTTTTTGTCAACTATAAAATTGTTAATTATTGTTGTCGTTTTCAGACAAGTTAAGTTAATGAAAATGGGGACTTATTTCCAACAAACGAATAATTAGCTAAATTTATTATCTTGTCCTTTTGAGTAACATTTTATAATTTTTATTTTTTTATAGAATTTTTATTGTTTAAATAAACTAGTCATTTCCCCAAAATTAAGGAAAAACTATATTTTTATCAGCAAAGATATTTTTTCCATTTTATAAGTGTTTGATATTATTACAAATATTTTAAATACGCCATCTGTATTATTTTAAGAGGTGTTTAAGGTTTTTACACAAAGATTAAAAAAATATAAAATTTTATGCAATTTACTTTGATAATATAAAATACAATTAATTCAACCAATAAAAAATACAATATTTTGTAATTGGTCATAAATTTCAAATGACATTAAATTTTATCTAGAATTGTGAGAACATTACTTATTGTGAAACAAAATTAAAATCTCTAAACACCACTTAAAATGATACGGAAAAATATGTAATTTTTATTTTTAGTGATATATATTGTTTAACTCTATAATATTATTGTTTATATTTCTTATTCGATATTACTAATATTTTTTAAAACATTTTATTTTGTTATAAATTTTTATTACATACTAATATATTTTCGAGTTAGGTACAATAAAATAACAATATAAAATAATCAAACAAAGAACTCCTTTTTACGTTAACTGGTGCATCTTTTTTTCTTTTTGAAATACAATAACGGGTGCATCTCTTGCACTGTTTTTAATTACCACGCTGCTAAGAGGAGGCGAGCATAAAATTATAAAATTATGTACACTTCACTAGAGCATCATGATTGATAGAACCTTTAAAAAATCAACAGTGGGCAATTTTTTATCTTTATTCTTTTTTTTTGCCAGCTAACCATTTTAAATTAGATCAAGTATTGATTAGACGGGTCGATTCTCCAAAAAATATCTCCGTCTGTCTATGTCTGAACTATATAGGAAAAAATGTAGCTTTTAGTTATTTATTCCTTGCTAGTGTGTCCGCCCGACCATTCTACTTCGAGGAATATGAGTCAGCTTCACATCCTCGAAGTCCTCATTTATTCTTTGAAATAACTCTTTCTCTGATGTAAGGCTGGCCAATCCATTAGATTTGTAGTCATGTCCAAAAGATCTGAGCAGTTTGTCTCGAATCGGATCGAACCTACCCTCTTGTCTCTCATACGTGAAGCTGCCCAAAATAAACTTTCAATCTCAGAATGCAAGACTGAGAGGTAAGTACCTGTTACACATTGGTAATCCGAAAAATTAAGAACTCATTTGATCTTTAAGGTTCCACCCAAGTCACTTACATTGCCATTGATTCATGAAGCATCACTTTGGCAAATAGGGATTCAGGGTATCAAGGGAGTAACTCAACCTCTATATAAGGAGGGTCCTCCACGTTCTCTTCCTCCTTTTCGTTAGTCTTTTTTCAACATTCTATCTCATGTTGGAGAGTATCAATCCAGAACATGACTTTTCTATTAAATAGGTTATCGTTTTTCGTCTTCTAAATATACCAACAGATCCATGGAAAAATATCGAATTGTGGTTTCAGTGGCACCACCTCTTTTCTATCTTTATTCTTTAGTATCTCAATATATAATAACATAAATTAACTGAAAAAAATATATATTAAGATATAATTTGGCCATTCACTAGTTAACAAGTGTAGAAATTCATAGGCAAACGATTTTTCATAATGTTTCCGTCTCTCACCTTACTTTCTTTTCCAATTTCTTGTTTTTATTTATTTTTTCTATCATTTAATTGGTGAAAAAACTTTTAGTAAAAGCGATTTTACCAAATTTCTTAAGAATAAATATTACTAAATAAGTGACAAATAGCACATAATTTCTCAGAATTCTAAGAGTCTCTTTAAAAAGAGACTATCCTTGTCTCTCTCCTCTTTATTTATTTTCTTTTAAATTTAAATTTTTGAAAGATTCACATCAGAGATTCACTAATGCAAATGGTCTTACACACTGGACTAGGCATATGTATTTTTGATAAACAAATATTTTTATCAGCTTTTAACTTTTGTTTTGAGTCATTTATCAAATCAAAGTATATGTTTTGGAGTTTTCATAGTCTTTTGGTGTTTTTAGAAATACATGTTTAAGTCTAATTGGAACGGAAAAAGTTGGAATTGGATGCAAAAAAAAATAACCAAGATATAAAACTTTGTAGATTAGTCAGAAGTTTAGCAACCAATGGAAGACTTACTTCTGATGGATGATTTCTAAAATTTTAACACAAGATAAAAAAACAAGAGACACGTGTTAGGAGTATCAACTGAGGACACGACTTTCCATTAAATAGTTTGTCGTTCCTCATTTTCCAAATGTATCAACAGATCCATAAAAATGTTTTAAATTGTAGTTTCAGCGAAACCACCTTTTTTATTTCTTTGTTATTTAGTATCTCAATATAAAATATAATAGAAATTAATTAAAAATCTATTCTATTAAAACTGAAGTACAATTAAGAAATAATCCCTAATTTACCTTAATATTTACCAACTTATGCCACTGCATTTAAAACAAATTAAATTACAAGATATGACACTATCAAATTAAAATACTTTACAAATAAAATTACAAGATATGACACTATCATTTAATTATCTTATTCCTTTAAATATATTTTCAAGATCTTCTTAAAATCTTGATTTTTAATGTGTAACAGTAATTGAAATAGTTACCTAAAAATATGTAACAACTTCCCAAAAAATGACCATGTAAAATTCGCCTTAAGCAAATAAACAGTCAATATTCATTTAACATTCAATCAATCAACTATATTAAATCATAAAAATAGTTATTTCAAACAATACACGAAAACAATATATTTCCAAAACAATCTAAAATAATAGCTTTCACTTTTAAGAGTTTTTTCTTTTAATTTAAATACATATTGTATTTGAAAAAATAAATAAAAACTGAAACTGAAATAATTTGTTAAGCAGAGAAAATTCTAAGATTCACTATAACTATATCTTCTGTAGATTTTTTGTTCCATTGATTTGAAAAAATAGTTTTATTGATAAAAGACATATTAAACTAATGTTATTGCCTACTTACTTTTTGAAAATATGAAATGCATTCATTTAAACTACAAAAATATTAAATAAAATATTAAAATATATAATATATGCAAACATATAAATATAATTATAAAGACATATTAATATAAATTACATACTATCATCATTTATACCAAAATGAAACTATACATTTTTTACTTTACACATAGATATTTGAATACGAAGTAAAATATAAAAATAAAAATAAATTAAAATATCATTTGCATTCAGAACGGGTTTAAATTAGTAAGCTATATAAAATATCTCAAAATTTACATATATATATAAGTATACACTATCTAATTAAAATAAACTAGAATTTTGTTAAAAATAATACCGCGCTTCATAAGCGCGGATTAAAATCTAGTTATAAATTAAAATATAATTTAGCCATTCACTAGTTAAGAAGTGTAGAAATTCATAGGCAAATGATTTTTCATAAAGAAACGTTTCCGTCTCTCACCTTATATTCTTGTTTTTTCTCTTCTTCTATTATTTAATCATGAAAATTTGTGGAAAAAATTCTTAGTAAAAACGTTTTCACCAAGGACAAATACCACTAAACAAGTGACAAGTGGTACATAGTTTCTCATTATTCTAAGGCCTCGATTGGTATAGCAGATGAAGAAGCAGTAGCAGAATGCTGTAGAAACAGTATGTTGCAGAAGCTGTATGCTCTCATTAAATTTTTTAATAAAGTGATTGGTAGAGCAGTAGCATTATACAATTTTAAAATTATCATAAAAGTTAGTATATAATATATTTATTTTTAAATAATCTATTTTAAATTATAATATATATTAATAATATATTTATTATTAAAAATAATGAATCTTATTTAATTTATAAATTAAATTAATTTTTAAATGTGAAATGGTATTATTAAAAAAAATCTATTTAAAAATAAAATTTATTTCTGGATATATAAATATTTTTGATATTATTAAATAAAATAAAAATAAAAAATAATTTATATAAAATCATCATAATTTATTTATTGGTTGAGCAATAAATGATCCATATATAATATTATCATAAAAATAATCTATGATATATAATTTATTTATTTATAAATAATATAATGTGTTTATTTTATAATATATAAATATATTATTTTATGTTTTTAATCAAAAATAATGAATGATATGTGTAATTATATAAATTTTATTGTATTTTAAATGTGAAATATTGTTATTTTCCAAAAAAAAAAATTAATCACAACTTTTAGTTTTTTCGAAAATATAAATTTATTTTTGATTATAAACATAATTTTATATTATTAAACACATATAAATTAATAATATAAAATTATTTTTGAATTTATCTATATTCTAAATGCAAATGCTTTTCCAAAAGCTTCATATGAGAGCATTGAACAAAGAGCATTTGGAGAGCATTAGCATCATGTAACTGCTTTTCTAAATGCTTTTGTGATCAATATTGATTGGATAATAAAGAGCATAATACTAATGCTAATGCTCTACCAATCAAGTCTCTTTAAAAATGAGACTATCCTTGTTTCTCTCCTCTCTTTTTAAAAAAAAAAAAACTTTTGAGAGACTCGCATCAGAGATTTACTAATGCAAATAGTCTTATACACTACACTAGACATGTATTTTTGATAAATAAATATTTTTATCAGTTTCTAACTTTTGTTTTGAGTCATTTATCAAATTAAAGTATATGTTTTGGAGTTTTAAGAGTTTTCTGGTGTTTTTAGAAATACATGCTTAATTCTAATTGGAATGGAAGAGTTCGAATTGGATGCAAAAAAAACCTGAAGATACAAAACTTTGTAGATTTGTCAAAACTTTAATAACCAACCAATGAAAGACTTATTTCTGATGGATAATTCTCAAATTTTAACACAAGATAAAATTTTGAATTAACTTTCCGATTCCTGAATTTGAGATCTATCTATCGGTTAGATCAAAATTTATGCGCAGTTTACCGAAAACTGCTATGTTTGCCGGTTTAATATCTATATATAATAGGAAACCACTCTTGATGTCAGCATTTTTTATAGGAAAATAAAAATGTCATCCAACGGTAAGAGTTGTTTCTTTATAACAATCTAATGGCCAAGTTTTAGTTTCTTTTTTTTTTTTTTGAAAGAATTTTAAATTTATTCAAATAAAAAAAAACATTGTTACAGAATTTAATCTGCTACATTATACAAAGCCATAAAGAAAAACAGAATTGCCAGTCTCTATTTACTTTATAAACTTCATAATCTCCTTTAAACTCTCCCAAACCAAATTTCTAGTGATTTTTCATGTTTCCCTCCATCTTTGCTTCTCAGTGACGCAATTCTATTTCTTACAAGCTTATCCAGCTTTGCTATTAGACAAGGAGCCGGCTGAGATGCTTCACCTACTCTTCTCACATTCCTCTCCCTCCAAATCGCATAAGCCACAGCTTGTAAGCAATAGCGTAGTAAGAACGTCGAGCTTCTTCCATGTAAACCTTTTTCTACCATATGTATGACATTGGACCATTTGCAATCACTTCCACCACCTGCTAGATTTTTAATGGTTCCAAGCCATACTTCCTTTGAATAAGGGCATTCAAAAAACAAGTGGTCTCTTGTCTCTACTTCTGACTGGCATAACCAACAAGTTGTAATAGCTTGAGGGTTCCATCGAGACACTCTGTCTCCTGTTGCTAATCTGTCACGAATAGCAAGCCAAACAAGAAAAGAAAATCTCGGAGTTGCTTCACTAAACCACACGCCTTTATACCAGGAGACCTTTGGAGATTGACATCGAGTAAGATTCCAAGTATGTGATGTTTTGAAATCTTCTTTGTATTCCCCATTATCTCTTTTCCAAAGACAAGTATCTTCCAACTGATTAAGACCTCTATTCTTGAGAGCCATAACCTCCTGATCAATCAACCGAAGAGAATGAACTCGATGCCTCTTTGCTATATACAACTGAATCGCCATTTCCACTGTAGAGTTTATAGATATCCCCAAATCCATACAACCTCTTCTCCCTGTTAACTCAATCAGTGGACCCAATGTCGACCAATTATCGAACCAGAAAGAAGTGGTAGCGCCACTATTTATTTTCTTCTTCATTAGCTGAATAGCCATAGGTCTCAACTTCAACAGCTTCTTCCACATCCATGAGCCAAGATTACTTTTCTCATTTACGCTCCAAAAAGATCCTTTCCGGATTAAGTATTTCCAAATCCATTTGACCCAGAGAGAGGATCTCGCAGATAAAATTCGCCATATTAACTTCAGACAAGCAACTCTGTTCGCTTCCTTTAGGTTTTTTAACCCTAACCCTCCTTCATCTTTAGGCTTGCACACATCAGCCCAAGCCACTTTAGCTTTCTGCGTAGACAACACAGGTCCAGACCAGAGAAATGCCGCGCATAAGCTATTAATCTCTTGAATGCACTGATTTGGTAACCTATAAGCAGACATC
Source organism: Raphanus raphanistrum subsp. raphanistrum (assembly GCA_019706035.1). Lineage (NCBI taxonomy): Eukaryota > Viridiplantae > Streptophyta > Magnoliopsida > Brassicales > Brassicaceae > Raphanus > Raphanus raphanistrum. The sequence continues at coordinate 11,157,425 of CM033980.1, read as the reverse complement.
CAAAAATTGGTTATACTGTATAGAACAGAACCAATTAATTGAAGTCTACCAGCGAATGATAAATGCCTCTCTGTCCAGGAAGAGATGCGAGTTCTAATTCTAGAGATAAGAGGACTATAATCATGAACATTCATCCGCTTTGTTAACAGAGGCAATCCCAAGTATCTTACCGGAAGAGAGCCTTTATCAAAAGGAAACTGATCCAAAATTGCCAAGCTATCTGCTTCCTTCACTCCAGCCAGATATAATGTAGATTTCTCAAGGCTAATTGCCAAACCCGACATTTTCTCAAATTGCTTGAAGACATCTAGAATTCCTTCTACAGATTTCTTCTTCCCATCAGTGAATACTAGAACATCATCAGCAAAACTTATGTGCGTCAGGTGAAGGTCTTCACAATAAGGATGATAACCAATTTTCTTCTCTATCGCAGCTTTATCAAGTAGCTTGGAGAGAACTTGCATGCTGATAACAAATAAATATGGTGATAGGGCACAGCCTTGCCTTAAACCTCTCTTGCTATTAAAATATCCTGCAAGCTCACCGTTGACCTGAATTGAGAATGAAGCCAACTCAATGCACTTCTGTATCCACACAATGAACTTTTCCGGGAAATTTAATGCAGCAAGCACTGATAGCAGAAATGACCACTGAACTGAGTCAAAGGCTTTTGAGATATCTACTTTAACTGCACATCTCTCCGTGACTGAATCCTTGTGATAACTCTTAACTAGCTCAGATGCTAATAGGACATTCTCCATAAGTAGCCTATCCTTAACAAATGCAGACTGGTTCAAAGATATGAAAAGAGGAAGGAGTCGTTTCATTCTATTTGCCAGAAGCTTTGAGATTACCTTGTAAATCACGTTACAGCATGAGATCGGGCGATAATCCTTCATATAAACTGCATCATTCTTCTTAGGAATAAGCGCCAAGATGGTTGAATTTATTCCCTTAGGAAGGAAGCCCTTGTCAAAAAACGATTTGACTGCAGTGGTGAAATCTCCTCCTATTATTTCCCACGTTGCCCTGAAGAACTCGCTTGTAAACCCGTCTGGACCAGGCGATTTATCCTTAGCCATAGAGAACAGCACCTTTCTTATTTCCTCTGTAGAGACTTCCTTCATCAGCATAACTCTATCCACTTCAGAACACTCATAATTTAGCAGAGCTTTCATTTCTTCTACACTTACTCCCATATAATCCAGAGGCATATGTGTAAGAAATTGATAGAAATGATTTACAGCCTCTTGCTTAATATCTTCTTGAGTCTCAGCTACTGATCCATCCAACCTCTTTATCTCTCGTATAGAGTTTCTTATTTCCCTTACTTTAGCAGCCCGATAAAAGCTTTTATTATTTCCATCCCCCACTTCAAGCCAATGGATTTTTGCTTTCTGACTGATCACTTTTTCTTCAATAGTAGATAAGAAAATCCATCTTCTATACGCTACTGCTTCAGCTCCAATGTTTACTTGAGCAGGATTCCTCAAAGTATTCATTTGAGCTTCGCAAAGTGTATTATACGCCTCCTTTGTCTTCTTTACAATCTCTCCTACCTTCTCTTTACTCAATTGCTTCAGAACCGGCTTCAGAGCCTTAAGCTTCTTTGACAACCGAAATAAAGCAGAGGTGGAGTTAAACAAAACTTCAGTCTCTGACCAAAACTCCTCAACCACTGGGATGAATTCTGGTATATCCACCAATGCATTAACAAATTTGAAAGGCTTTCTTGGCTTCATAATCTCTTCTTTAATCATAATCCTACAATGCTGATGATCCGAACACCCTCCAGCCTCAAAAACGCAGTAAGATTGTGGAAATAATTTCATCCAAACCTCATTTATCAGTGTACGATCTAACTTCTTGCATATCAGTCCAGTATCTCTTTTGTTGCACCAAGTAAACCGAGGCCCTTGGTAAGACATATCCAAAAGAGAACAGTATTGGACCACTTCTTGAAACTCCCTCATGCCAGAAGTATCCTGTACTGAATCCAGAACCGAGTGCTCTACCCCACTAAGAATCTCATTAAAATCTCCTTGTATAATCCAAGGCGATTTCCTTATAATAGGAGAATTTTGATGATCTTTTATATCTTTCCACAGCTCCTTTCTCTCCTCCTCCAAATTAAAACCATAGACAAACGAACAGAAAATCTCCTCTGCCATTCCTTCCAACAAAACTGAACAAGTAACCAACTGTGCACTCTGAAAACACGGCGTTACTCTTACTCCTGGACCCCAAGTAATCCAAATTCTTCCAAGCCGATGATGTTCATAATTTGTGATATAAGACCACCCCGGAAACACCTTCTCCAAAATTCTCTTCGCCTTACCCTCCTTCACTCTTGTCTCAATTAAACACCCATACTGAAACCCTCTCTTCTTGACCCAATCTTGAACTACCATGTGCTTTGAAAATTTATTGAAGCCTCTTATGTTCCAGTAAAAACCAGACATATTATTGGCGACGGGTTTTTTTTTTGTTCAGATTACTAGGATCTACCTCCTGAGTTTTCTGATTTGCTTTGTCTCTGAGATATCTGTGATTAATCTTGGATTCTCGAGGCAACATCTTTCGAATAGCAATATCTTCTTCCTGCACTTCTTCATGTTTCTCTTCTTCTATCTGCTCCACCTCCAAATTTTCATCCGCTATTACTTCTGACTCTTCCTCCATTGGTGTTAAAATATCAAACCTTGATTTAGTAAGTATTGAAACCTGCCCAAACCTCAAATCTTTTGGAGTAGAAGGACGGCTAGACTTTCCTGGAGAAACTTCCAACCATACTTTGTTCTCCTCTGATTTGTTAGCTATCGTTTCCTCTCCAATTTGTATATCACCCTCCATATTTTCTACTTCCTCCAAGACTTCTGTATCTATCTCCCTTCCACGCTTCTCAGTACCTCCTATCTCATGTGTCTTTTGTATTTCTACCTCTTCAATTTCTTCTTTTTTATCCCTCTTTCCACTTACTTCACCTTCTTCCAACTCCTTTTTATTATCCTTATGCTCTTCTTTATTCTTTGAACAAGCTTTAACTGCATGCCCCCACTTATCACACTTCACACACTTTGTTGGCAACCAAGGGTACACATACTCCACCATAACATCCTCTCCTTTGATGTTGAAATTCATCTTCTTCGGAAGATCCTTTGATAAATCCACCTTAACAAAAATCTTTGCAACTTCAAGATTCAAACACTGAGCAGTCTCGGGATGTAGCCTACTTGGACTTCCTATTGGGCTAGTCAGGAAACTCAACCCTTGCCATGATACCATCGACAGAGGAACATGTTTAATATGAACCCACATTGGTATAGACTGCGTAGGAGGCTTCTCTTTTTCAATCACCGGCGACCACTTCGTCATCACCACCGGTATTCCAGCTAGATTCCACATACCTCTTCTCAATATCCTTCTTCGATCAACTTGGTTTGGGATCCGGAACTTCATCGTAGTCTCGTTCACCACATACACTTCTATCTTCTGAGCTTTATCATTTAGAGTCCATATCTTACTCACAATCGCATGAACTTTAGCAATGTGTGGCGCAGTATCTAAGAATTTACCAACCAAGAAATCATCCCATAGTGGTGGTACATCCTTCGTTATCTCTTCCGGAACCACCACCGATCCAATACCATCTTTCATCGTCACCTCCACATCGTACTTCCTTAAGATCTTTTGCCCCTGAACCGCTCCAATCCATGAACCTTTAGATCCCCCCGTGTTTTTATTCTCCTCCTTTAGATCCTGCAAATCAACTGATTTCACCTCCGATTCCAATACTTCCTTCTCCCCTTCCTTTACCGCTACCAAAACCTTCTCCATATCTTGATTCAAATCCAAAATCCCCTGATCGCTTCTTTCTTCTTGCTCAGAAACCTGCGTCTCCTCCCGAGACAGACTCCCCCTCGTCGGAGAAAGAGCTAATCCCGGCGGATCCGCCAAGTTTTAGTTTCATTTAAATGTATGACGTCATTAGTAATCTAAACGGTGCGACTCTAAACATTTCATTTTTGAACCATCGCTTTTTCAAAAGACACAACCCTTTGTTCTTCTTTTCTGAAATACCAAAGACACAACCCTTCCGAAATAAAATTTCTTAACAAATATATATATTGTTTCTTTGTCACTTTCATTTGCCATTATTCTTACTCCCAGTACATTTTGAATGTCCTACATCTATATATAATAGCAGACCCAAATTTTGTATCTACTGACATCATTTTTTTAATAGGAAAAAAAATTCAATCTAACGGTCAGGACTTTCTGTCTTTATGATCTAAAGGATATAAAATGAGAAAGAGTTTAGGAGTAAGGTTTTTTTTTTAATTCTTTACTAGATTTTGACCCGCGTTTTAAAAACGCGGGATTATTTATTTTTAAGTATCTAATTTTATGATTAATTTTTTTATAATGCATTTTGTAACATTTTTAATAGTTGTTTATATGTTTTAGGATGATCAATATCTAAAAAGTAATATTTTTTGAAAATAATTATTATTTTTTTGCAAAATTGAAATCGAACTCGAAACCCATATACTAAAACGTTTAATATGAAAAAGAGAACTAAATGTATTGGACTCAAATCATATCCAAACTATGATAGATTTATTGAACCTAAATTATAGATTTATTTAGGAAACATACTTTTTTGGTCAACTCCTTTATAAATACAAAAATCCCAATTTTACAATCTAAAAACACATTATCTCTTCTCATTTCTCTTATATCTCTGTCTAACCTTTAACTAAAAATCTAAATTACTTTTTTGGTTATTCGGCAAATAAGTTATTTTATTTATCTGTTTGAATATTTTCAGATCTATTTTTCGTAATGCAAAAAATCTTGTAATTATATTTGGAAATATGTGCACAATCGGTTATATTAAATGATATAGATTGTTGCTTAAAACTATTCTACACAATTTTTAAAAAATAAAAGAAACTTATATAAGTGAGTAACATGCCACTATAAATAACTCAAATAATTAAGGACATAATCTTATCAAAGATTTTGCTTTAATAGTATAGATATATGAGTATTGCATAAATTAAGATAATGAATGATCCCATTAGTTATATCTTTGGCACTGACATAAATAATTTTTTTTTAAAGAATTAATAAATATTTTGGGATAAAAAATATATTATGATATGGACGTATGGGTAAACTATATAATCTCACAGTAACAAAAAATGCAAAAGTATATATAATCTATGTCATATCATTTATTTTGAATAAAAATACTTTACCAATTTGAATAATAACTGATCGTAGTAGAAGATTTGTCGTGATTCACTATGGTAACAAAATCTTTCTTTGGCAAATATATAGGAATTATTTATGTATACCTTGTATATTCAAAGCGCGGGTATTTTCTAGTTGATCATTTTTTATATATCTATGAATCTATAACTTAATAATTTTATATTTTATTATAATTTGAGTTTTATATGGTGGTTTCATATCAGATGCAAACTTGAACAAATAGACCCTATATATAACCCATATATAGCATTTATTAACATATATAATCTGTTAATATTATTAGTTTCCTAAAATTAATCTAACGCCCTATATAAATATACATATATGAGAATCATATTGTATAATATGTCTATTTATACCTTCTTTCATTACTTTTAAAATATTTTTAATTTCTTAAAAATTAATATAATTTTTAATGCTAAAAATATATTTGAAAATATTTTGTGAGGGATATAATTTTGTTAATTTTTTAGAAAAGAAATTTATATGTTAAATTAAAGGATTTTATATATTGTTTGTTAAGATATTTATTTATATATTAAGGTATTTCAGACATATTTATAATATTAATTTTACGTACTGAATTTTCATTTCAAACATTTTAAATTTAATAAATTTTCATTATTACTTTTATAAAATATATATTGTGTTTCCCTTTATTGTATCAAACAAATTTTTTATTCTCTTTGTATTAAATATTTTTGATATATATATACAAACGATGTAGTAAAAAAATATTATTTATTGCTCAAGTCTGAAACATTACATAAACATAGATAAAACTAACTATTTCTAGCATTTTAAAAGTACAATGTATATAATTGATACATTATAGTTTGATGTGTAAATATGTCGTGTTCCCCTTGCTATTTTGAATACAATGTTAAAATTAATATTCATTTAGAGTATAATTTGCAAAATCGATCAAACAAAAAAAAATCACAACAAACAAAAACTTAAGAATTAAGCTAAAGGTTTGATATAAATTTGTATACGGAAACGTTGTTCTATCATTGATGTACGTTTTTTTTGTTATCAGTTTTGCTTTATATGGGCCTAGAGAATGTGTTATAGTCGATGGTTTTGACAAATTAGTTTGTTTTTTAGTTAAGGATATTTCCTTATTTATTTATTGTAATTAAAGCAAAGAAAAAACTAATGGCATGGAATTGTAATTATCTTAGAAAATCAAGGGTAGAATCCTATGTTTTCAAAACGCGGGATTATTCTGTTTACAAAATTGGATTTATTATAAACTAATTTCTATCTATAATTATATATTTTAATTTCTAAATATTTTAATTTAAATAAGAATTGGCAAGCCTCGTTCGTTTTAGTTTATTTTTAAAAGTTAAAAACTGAAACGGAGTAATACATCGTATAGCATGTCTTGCATTGGTCGAATTTAGTTTTATAGTTTTATGATAAATGATAGAGCTGAGAAAAATATCTAGATCCAAAAAAAAAATAAAACCCGATCCAAAGTAGTACTGAATACATATCAAAATTGATTAATACATGATTAGATATACAATTTTAATATAGGCAAAAACAAATTCAAACCCGAAAAAAGTATGATTGAATTTATTTTGTACCTTTCGCTCAATGAAAACATGGATCAGATTCTATAGGATCAAACATATGAGACTTAAGAATGATGGAAGGGAATAAAATAAAAAAAGAAATCAAATAGAAAAGAAAAGAGAGGAAAAATAAAAAAATAATAAGTAAATAAAAATGAAGTAGAAAAACCCAGATTCCAAATGAACAAATTCAAACTTGAAAAAGTCTCTTTCTGATTCTCGAAGAATGAGGAGCAAAGAGATTGATCGAGAAAGATCTCTTGTTCTTGTTATAAGATCGTGTGATTGGATCCGCAGATATTTGGTAAAAAAAAAAATCTTATCTTAATATTTTGGATACCCTAAAAATGCTCAAAACACTGTAAATATCCAATTTTATTAGATATTTACTCTTACATTATTTAAATTTATATGTTTTATATTATTTTATTTTTCATTTTGAGAATTTAAGGTATATTTAAGCAAGATAGTCATAAATTGAAATTCTTTTTAGTCTTTAATTGCATTAGGTTATTAACTTTTATTAAGATATGCAGAAGTTTTTCGACTTTTTTGAATTGTAGATAAGATTCTGAAAAAAATCTTTTGTTGATTTAGAGATCATATTTTTGAAAGTTTGATAGTTGCTAAAAACATGGTCAAAATGATATTATTTTAAGAAAATATTTTGCTTTCCATAAATAAATTCTATTGGTGAAAGGGAGGATTTAATTTTGATCATATCATGCATTTAGAAAATATTATATTTTTCTGAACTGATTATATAAACTATAAAGGTGATGAGACTGGAATCATATGTTTCATATGCATTCGCGTGAACTTGGTGCAATTTTATAAAAACATTTTTCAAAAATATAATATATAAGGAAGAGAATGACTTAGCAAAAAAAAATGATTGAGAGAGTTCATCATTTTTACCACAGTAAACTATAAATAACTATATCAATAGATGTGTTATTATTAATGTAGGACCAGTCATTTAGATCGCCAAATAGCATAAGTTACCTTTTGCGTAACAGCCCAAAAGATATTCTCCTTACATGTATTTATTATTTGCTCGATAATTATTGTTTTTAAACTGTCTTGTTTCTAATTGGTTGAATATATAGTTGGCCAAAATTTGATCAAAAAAAAAATATAGTTGGCCAAAATATTTAAAAGAATTAAAAAGACAATGGCATAACAATGTAAATAACTTTAAAAAGTAGTGGCAAAAACCTATTAGGTATTTTACTTTAATAGTATAGATTGTCTATGTGTTCTATGGGTGCTTACTTAAATTATTCAGTACTAAATTTTGATGATCTTTTTTGCTTTAAAGTTCATGGCGAAAATTATCAAAGTATTGATTCATTTTACCAATTAATAATTAAACAAAATTACCACTGCTAACTAATTTCATGATTAAGTAAGATACAAATTCTTAAATTCTACTTTTTTGAATGAAATGACACATACTTAGAATGATAACTCACAGTTTTTAAATTTATGAAAATATTAAGAATAAAATATCATCAAAAATTAAGAATAAAACTTTATAAAAATATTAAGAACCATTGCAATTCTTTTAAATGAAAAAGCAACCTTAAACAAATAGACACATCCCTAACCTATTCACAAGCCAATGAAGAAATGACAAATATGTTATATATTAATACTATGAACTGAGCAATAACGTCCAATTTAATAAAGTTATTCAATATTTCCTCATACTTATATACTTTCTCATTGTATTTTAAAAATGAATAAATTTTAAAAGATGAAGGGATACAATTAAAAATACAAAGTACTTTTCAAAACCTACAGACACAACTGTTCAAGATTTTTTGCCATTATAAATAGAGAAAAGAAACAACTAAGAAATCCTAAAGATGGTAATGAAACTATGTCTTAATTTCTTACTACTGAATGAAAAGATAATATTTTCAAAATTTTCACTGAAAATACAAATAGTAAAATAATAAAATACTTATTTTTCTAATATAGGAATTAACCATAATGCTTGGGATCAATCTATAATCGATACATTCATCAATTTTCTCTGGAGATTTTAGACGGTAAAATATATATCTTAATGATTATGAAGTATGGAGGGTTAGAGAATGCTATAAATTTTCAGAACATCAATATGCTATCCAGTTTAATGGAAATTAAATGATATCTCAAATAGAGAGTGTATTAATAATTGCAAGAAATATAAGTTCTGTGATTATGATTAATTTATTAAAATTTCAGACAAAATTAGTTTTTAATGGTAATTAGGAAATAAAGAAAACACATGATTTCTAATGTAGGTAATGTTTACTAATTAAAATAATGTAATTTTCAGCTATTCTTGGTGTTATCGTTGAAGAAAGAATAATTACAAAAGATATGAGTTATGGATAAAAAAGAATGAACTTAAATTTCCAATTAGAATGGTTAGTTAAAGATTACTTAAATGGGAAATAAAAATAATCATTATACAAAAATCTGTTGTTGTCACATATACTATGTGTGAACTCTAGTAATATAGATTCTCATTTGTATTATTTATCACACTTGTCTTTGCATTTACTGTTATATAATATCACACAGTTCCAACCTTTACAATAATAACTATACAACGAAGGAAGCAAAATCTTCATTACTATTTGAGAAACACGGTAAATACGTACCAAAACAAATGAAAAACAAAAGCAGAAGGTAAAACTATAATACTAACAAGTTTCAATCCTGAAAAATATTCAGGTATTGTAATGTAAACATAAAACTTCATCTGATAGGTAATTAATGTAAAACAAGAAAACAAAAATCAGTAAAAACATGATTAATAAGATATCTTTACTTAAACATACATCTGCAATTAAGATATATAATCCTTTCAGTACTATTCAATCTTTCAAAACAAGGTAATTTTTAATATATCATACTGTTTCAATTAAAACCTAAGTATATATATATATATATATATATATATATATATATATATATATATTTGTAATTTGTTGTCTAAACAGGACACCTCCAATAATACTTGTCCGGTGAAGGAAGAAAACAATTTAATGAAACAAATAAGAACATTATCAAAATAAGAAAGATATTAGATTCCATCATTGGCAAATATTCGTTTGAGGTAACTAAATTATTAACCATTTTAATACAATCACTTGATTTTCACAGTTCTAAATAACAATTATATGCAAAATTTACTGTGCACAAAAATTAAGTGACAGAAGAAATAATTTAAAATTGAAAAGAAAATTATTAAAGTAAGTTCAAGAAATAAATGGATTTACTAATCGTTGTTGGCGTCTTAAGTTAACTTATATAGATGTAAGTATGATTTACTTAAATAATTGAAAAATTAATAATACTAAGTCTTATTAAAATTACCTTGAAATTATTGTCAAAGATGATTCATACACATCATCTGTAACCACATTCAACAAATACATGAACAGAATTTTGCGTAAATCAGCAACTAACTTGATTAAATTCCAGATAGGTCTATTATTTATAATTATATGTAATTTATAGTGTATAGACTAAGACTATATTTTAAAAACTTCTAAATGCAGGAACAATATCAGAAAAAATATTGGTAAATTTTTCAAATTCAGTGTGTGAAAGTCATATCCTTTAATTATACGTGAACTTAGTTGGGTAAATGGTTATATAAATCATATGCAATCCAATTAATATGGAAGATGTACAATACAATTGAAAAGAACTTTATGCTTTTAATTAATGATTAATATACAAACTTTCGTATTTAATTTTAAAGTCAGACAAAAAATATTATACAGGATGATATAAAAAAAATTATCAATAAATTCTATGGAAGTGATCACGAGGTTTCAAGAAGTGCAATGGTAAATTTTTCAAAAGATAATCATACAAGAAAAAATAAATTAGCAATGATAGCTATAAATATAAAACAAATGGCAGATGACAATCTAAATGTAATGAAAGAAATAAGAAAATTAAAACGGAAAATGAAAAAAATAATTGAAGATAAATATATTATTTAATATTACAATGCCACATCATAACTTAATTTTTTTTTTTCATTTCTCATGCACACAATTTATTTAATATTCATACATTATATAAGTATTCTTTTTAGACGAATGAATAATTATTTATTTCCAAAATAATTACAATATTACACACAATTTATTTTTTTAACATTTATTAAAAATTTAAATAAATTAAAAATTAAATATGAAAAACAAAATTCACTATTCCCGGGCGTTTATGCACGGGGTTATTTCCTAGTAAGAATAAAGTAAATTTTGGTTCTTCTTATTTTCAGTTTGGTTGAGCACGACAGGATTTTGATCTACACCTTCCGAAAATTGTTTAGATTAAACGTCATTTTTCTTCGTACTTTTAGGTTTTAGAATTTTTTTTTTTTTTACGAACAGGTTTTAGAATTTTTTGCGAGACAGATTCGTACTATACCTTCGGAAAACTGTTACTTTTGTTTATATATTTTATTATGCATTCATCTTATTTCTCTGTTTCTCATGTCATGTTCGAGTAGTTTCTAAGTTGGGTTTTAGGTATTTCAACGGGATTCATGGTTTGTTGATTTATCATATACTCCTCGCATGTCAAATGGCTTTTATGTTATAAGAAAGTGTATACATTATAACATAAAAGCCATTTGACATGCGAGCAGGGGCGGATCTAGAATAACTTTTTACCGGGTCACAATGTCCCTTATAACTAAATTCATTTATAAAATAAAATTTTTAAAAGAAAAATATCTTACAAATTAGTCCTACATGATTCTATTTTCTAGAATTTTTTTATCACAGTGTCATTTGTTATTTTTTTAAACAATTCTTTTTCAACAAAAAAACAACACAATTCTATAGTTATCAAGTTTTTATCTAGTTTACCAATTTGGAAGAAAAAAAGTGTAGCATATAACCGATCAATTGAACCGTAACTACTAACTACTGTAAAATTGTAAAACGAAAAATTAAAACTAGACAAAAATTAATAACAGTACCGATTTAAAAAGCAATGATAATTTAATATAGAAATCGTTACCTCAGTCTGATTTAGAGTTTTGTTGTGACTTGTGATTGGAAGCAAGAAACTTTAACTTGGAAAAGAGGAAGAAGACAAAAGAAGACGTGAGACTAGGTCATTTTTTCAGAATTTGTTACCACTTTTTTCGTTATTTTTCAGTTCTAAATGGATTTTTTAATTGGGTTCTGTACTTTAAAATTGGGCTATGTTTGTTATTACGTTTGACAAATGATTAAACAAATTAGACAAATGTTTGTTACAATTATGTTCCCTATATTAACTATATACAAAAAAAAAATCTGAAAAAGTAGATGGCGTCACGTGACACCGTAACCCACCACGTACATCCGCCCCTGCATGCGAGGCGGATATGAGCTATTGCTTTCGGCTCATTTGAATGTTTAGGAGAAGATCTATCTGTGGGCTGTAACTCCACCCGGAGATTAGGCTTGTGTTATCATTGACCCGGGTTTAACCCTTTTTTATTCAAAAAAAAAGTGTATACATTAATACTCCTCGCATGGCAAATAGCATCGTTAGATCTTATAAAATCATGTCCTAAAATTATACACTCGTGTTGTCACAATGAATGATTTATGCTTGGTGTTGTTGTTGAACTACCAAAACAGAGACACTAGATCTAAGATCTCTAACCGCCAACAAATCTCCGATGACACCTAACTCCGGAAGTTCCACCCACTCTATCAGTCCTGAAAAGTCCGGTGACGACATTCCATGATTTCTACCAACAACCATAAGATCATACGCTTCTGAAAGCAATCGGACCATAGTAGCCACTTCAGGACCACCGGTCACTATCCTCTCTGTATATGCAATATTTGTGTTTACCTCTGGATCCTTCAACTCTTTGATAACCTCATGATCAAGAATGTAATCCCAATTCGTCGACTCTGTTTCTTGGTTAGACATTAGTCGAATCACAGAAACTTGGACCTTTGGGTTATGTTTCATCCTATTCACCAGCGATAATGCCTCGCGATCGTCTTTGCCTCCAATAAATATCGCACATACATTGATGTTGTCCTTTCTCTTGTGATTACGCAAGAAGTGTCCACGATCTACGAGTATCCCAATAGAACATGGCGAACGTTCGAGTAGAGAGATGTTGAGACGCCTTATGGCCACATCGTCTGACATGAACTCCCCATCAATGGTCCATGTTCTTCCAGACGGGACGACAATCATAGATGTTGTCTGATCTAGTGCGAGCATGCAAATGTCCTCGTGCATTAAGTTCTCATGCGAGAGGGCTGTGAACATGGCCACACTTTCTGAATCAAAGCTCTCTTGCATTAATTGGCTGAAGGCAAGGTTTGCGGTATGGATGTAGGAGTTATTGATCAGTTGTTTCGACTTCTTGTTGTGCGAGATCAAGATGGGTACGATCTGACCCACTAGCTTCACGAGGTGAAGGACCGAGACCATGATGGGGAGTTCTTGGTTCGGCGAGGAAAATAATTGGATAAATGTAATGGCCCTAGAGATATTCCCAGGGTTGTGCACACAAGTAAGAATACGAAGATCGGAGTTCGGTTTCAAACTGAAGATGTTCCTTTTTTGGTAACCAATGTACTTCCGCTTCGGATCATACAGACTTCTTATAACTACTGGGATAATCCCAGAGTTTAATAACGTATAAAGTATCAAAAAAGAGTATGTTGCTTGTGATATATACTGCAAAAAAAATAAAAACATTAAAAAAAAATTAGATATCATAATGACATGAATTATAAGGATTTATGTTTGGATTGGGGATTGATTACCTTATCATCCAATGTAGATTCATAGAAAAAGATTTCTGGGAAACTCTTGCAGCTCAAGAGGATGGAGACAGCTATTGACTCCTTGAGAGGTAACTTGCAGTACAAGCAAGGTGCAATACCAGCAACAAGTTTCAAAGCGATTGTCAGCACCATCAGAAATATATTGTATAATATGTCATCTAGCTCGTACACAATCCTCGTAATATCACATCGCATCGTACTGAATGCAATCGAGATTGGCAAGAACACGTTTAACGTGAGCTTCTCGTACTTGGCTTCTAGGGCGGATCCTAAAGGTGGACCTGCTGGTATAACGAGCCCGATCATGACTGGTCCGAGGAGGTATTTCATACGGAAGGCCGTGGTGTAAACGGCAGAACCCAATACGGTTAAAATTACAGCATGCACATATATGCTGGCCACAGGTTTGTCTTCTGGTGTTTGTCTCACTATCCATTCCACGGCCGGTTTAACAACAAAAAAGACGAGGAGGAAAAAAATGATCACCGCGATAAGGTCAACGAAGGCTGTTGAGTGTGAGATGTTTTTGTATGTTCCCAGAGAATAGGCAAGTACGATGAAAGAAACGCCAAGGATATCATTGATAACAGATGCCGACAGTGCAAGCCGACCGAACTCCGAGTTGAGAATATTGAGTTCCGACAAGAAATAGGTGGTGGTGGGAAGTAGTATTGAAGATTGTGTTGCAATGATGACAGTGCGCTCGGCGAGGGCTTTATTCGACGGCATGTAGTGAGGGTTTGTGTTGTCACCGAGGATGTTCCGGAAACAGAGCCCTCCAACCAAAGGAACTATGAAAGTCAAGATCCCAATCACAACGGGCAATGGTCCGTTGTTGAAAACAACTCGCCGACTGGTCCGTAAGGACATGAGGAACGTAAACATCATGACGCCGCATGCTGAGAAGCCTCTTAACGGTCCATTTCCATTCATAACAGGATCCAACGATAGTTTCCATGTTGACTTCTCCCTTAGATCGAATAGCTGAGGTCCCATAATCAGACCAGCCTGCGAATATGAGAAGATTAGAATTATATCATTTTTTTTTGGTCAAATTGGAGTTATATCTTTGTTGTTGTTGTTTGATGTAGATATATTATCTTACGTTCTTGCTAAGTTTCAAATATTATTAAATTTAATAAATACTAGTAGTCTCTAACGTGCATGTCAAGTTACACATGGATGGTAATTTTCTTTTGTGTTTTTTTTAAGTAAGGGATTCATGTGGAAACCAAAACACGTCCTTGAAACTTGTGACTAATAGAATATTCTTGTTGTTCCAAATGATTCCAGTGACCAAACATGAGTGAAATCGTAGAGGAAAAGAATGAATCATGGACTACATAATAGAATGTACTGGGATTAAAATTAGGTATACTTACTATCATATAGGAAGCGATGTGGGAAATGCCGATGCATCTAAGGAACATGTGAGTCATGACCACCGATGTGAAGATGAGTAATATCTGAATCTCCATGAGTGGCAATGAATACCCAAAAATCACATCGGGCGAACTTAAATTCTCCCATATTCCATTGGAAGAGATGTTAAACAACAAGGGTCGGCAATCCTCGATGTAAGTCGTCGTATTCATGAACAATAAACGAGCGAACTGATAGAATTTCGCGTATCAGCTCTTGGGATTCAAGGGAGAAAAAAAAAGAATGAGAATATTTAAAACTTTGCATACGAGTTCTTAAAAGAGTTGTATCTCTTATCGTTTAGTTTGTTTTTGGTCTTCGATAAGTATTTGTTTTCGTAAAAGGTAGTTAGTGTCAACAACTGTTTTCATTTTGGCGTGTATGATTTGTTGAAAAACCTACTTGTTCGGAGCTGAAAACTAACATACCCAAATAGAAGAAAATGATACCCACATTTAGGGATGTAATTATAATGCGTTCTTTTCGCGGATTTTTAAAATAAATAAATGTCCTTTTACTCATTTGTAATGAAGTTTCAAAAGGTAGTTTTGTTAATTAGATGGGTTATACTTAGAATTAGTGGGATCATGTTATTCTGTTTAAATTAATATAATTAATTATTTTTTTGGAATATGCAATTGTGTGGTTTTGGCCAAAAGAAAACCATTTTACGGTTTTGGTAGGAAAATTCTGATTTTTTCAATTTTGGTAGAAAACACATTTTTACGGTTTTGGCAGGAAAATTTGATTTTTTGGTTTTGGCGGAAAAACTCAGTTTTATGGTTTTGACGAAAAAACTCGATTTTGTGGTTTTGGCGTGAAAATTTGATTTTATGGTTTTAACAGAAAACACATGTTACGGTTATGGCGAGAAAATTTGATTTACGATTTTTGGCGAGAATTTTGTAATTTTGGCGAAAAAAATGATTTTATGGTTTTGGCGGAAAATTTTAATTTTATGGTTTTGGCAAAAAAGATTTGTTTTTGCATTTTTGGCAAAAACAATATGATTTTTCATTTTTGGCAAAAAATGTGGGCCACATTGACCCATATACGCATGGATTTAACATTGAAGAGTACCAGTACCACACTTATACAGTTTTGTGATATCTATTTTTGGGTAATAAAAAAAGTATTTGTGGAATAGTTGACAAAAAGTATAGGGCTGTCGTGATACTTCCCCCTCAAATACATGTACTCACACTCAGACCCCCCAAATATATATGGTGGAAGCATTGTGGCCTATTAGCCAAGATTTAAAAGTTTATACACCAGATTCTGGATTCAATTCCTATAGAATGAAATTTCTTGCCGATTTAGGATGTAACATGTAGGTTGTAACGCTTATAGGATGTTCTGAATTGCTGCATGCAGAACTGTTTGTTGTAATCACGTGCTGTGGAGAGAGAATATCCATAACCGTTCGTGGATTGAGTGCTAACTGGAGAGCTGCATCATGGAAGCATTGTTTGAGAATCAATATGTGCATCTATTGTTTATTTAAAAGAAAAGTGGTATGATAATTAAGAATTTATTTGATACCCATATTATGTGATCACTGATATATGCTGGTACCTAATATATTGTAATAACTTAGTGACATTCAAAATTTGTTTTGTGAAAAGTATCATTAGAATAAGTATGTAAATTGTTACGCGGAGAAGCTTGTACTGCCTCTGGGAAGCAAATTGTAACAAACACCACTACCACTACCAGGATACTCTTGGAACACGGGTGGTTTGTTGAATATTTTTTTCAATGCTCAAACTAGAATAAAACCACCTGACTGGTCTGTAAAAATATGTAAAATGGGGAGACGAAGAGAAAGTCCGTTCAGCAGTGCCGTCTCAAGTTGTGCGCGTCGCTTGATTATGTATGCCCCGTGGAATTTGATACACATGTACTATAATGACCCTTAATAACAATAACGACGGACGAAGCTAAGGAATGATCGAGTGGAAGAAGGTCGATGTATGGCCACAAGAATTGTCGAAAGATGACCAAATACGGAAATTCGAGCCAAGAGTTTCTGATAAACGACCTAAATTCTAATGGATGTAACAAAGATGGATAAATCAATTGGAATGAGTTTGACACAAAAAATACTGTTTGAAGTCGAATGGTGGGAAGAGTTAAATGTTTCAAAAAATTTAAGAAGCACCAAGAATCCAGAAATAGAAATGGAAGTGGAGGATAAGGAGTCAAAGTCCAAATGACAAAAGACCTAAACAAGTAGTTGTTCCCAGAGTACACATTGGATCGGTCAGATTATCGGTTGGATTGGTCTAGAAACTGCTTCTTCGATAGTTTTCAAATGATTGCAAAATGTTAAAGATGGAAAGACCGCTAGTGATGTAGATAAATAATCGGATAGCATAGTATGGAAGGACACGTGATGTTAAACTGCTTGGAAAGTTCAATTTTGGTGGAATGTGGCAATAAGTGATCAGGTTGGTTCTACTCACATGGGGAAGATAAATAGCAAAATAAAATTCAAGAATTAACCTTATCCTTTTTGAGGATTTATGATCGATTCTACTTGCGTGGAATTCGGATCTTATACATAATTGTTAGATCTCTCTTAGGAGGACAGAATCCTATGACAAAAAGAAATGAATTAAAAAAATTATTTAAGCAAGTGAAGGCTTATTCAGATCCAGATTTGGAAGAAATCAAATTTAGTTTGACTAGCAAAACTAAAAATGAAGATGTACTAACCAGCTTATAAATAGGGCATGGCTATGCTTTCGGAGGTACACAACACAAAAATGACGAAACTGAATGTGGTAATGGTGGTAATAGTTGTGATGGTTGCTGCACTGGGAGGAGGAGAAGCAAAGCAAATACGCCAACGGACTTGGTTAGGTTGCTTTCGGTATTGTTCTCGCAACTGCAGCGATACCGACGGAAATTGCTATGAAGGTTGTAAGATCAGATGTGGTGGTCCAACTCCTACACAAATTAATTCAAGGTATAGCTTTCTTTTTCTGGTTTTTCGGATTTTCCCCTTTTTATTATCAAATGATGCAGATGACTTAAGGATTGGGAAGGAGTAATATCAGATATATTGACGTAGGAGTAACATAGTTAGCATCATTTCCTAAGTAATGCAATCACAATAAGATCCATAGACTAGGCTTTACTTCATATACTTATTCACAATGTCTTGATTGTTATGGATCTTCTAGACCATTCTACACGGATAAGTGTATGAAATTAAACCTAATTTATTATATACTGTAGATGATTTGCAACACTTTTTATTCGTTTCCGGTCTGGATGTTAGTAAAGTATATCATTAATTTTCTGAGATATATAATAGTTTTATAGATAGATGTTTTTTTCCACGTTCGGTTATATAGTATTGGATTAGAATTCAGTTTCTCCAGGTGTAAAGAAGTGCATCTATTTAAAATCTTATCATGGACATGGTTAAGTTCTTAGATCAATATCTTTTTGTTCAGTTTCGATTGAATACATTTACATATAATCTAGATTGAACACCTCTAGGTTTCCTTCATCCATTATTTGTATACTTGTTACATGTTTTCAATCTCAACACACATTTTATTTTTAACTTTGATTTGTAAATGATTAGGAATTCATATGAGGATAATCCTTCGTACACTGAAGATAAGGAGGTCCGCGGAAAGAAAAACTAATAAAAGAGAGCTCTGGCAGAAACCATAATCATTACTATTCGTATTTTTTTTCTTTCTACCGGGTTCCTTAGTTCGTGCGTGTGTGACTTGTGTCTGTGTAACATGTTCTGCTATATGCATGACGACCCGATATAAGTTTTGAATAAATGAAAGTTTTTCATTGGCTCGCCCCTAGACCTTGTGTTGTTTCTACAAACATGTTCCCACTTACTACTAACATGTATTAAGCTTGAGTTGGATTTGAAATCTTTATACTACGTTGGTGTTGTTATATTTGGCTTGATAGTTTATCATATATTTACGTTGAAACAATGAGCTCATATCATATCATCAGCTTCTAAAGTAGGATGCGAGGTATACTCAATTCTAGGCGCCAGATGATTAAACAAGCATAGGCTAGTCATACCGATCAAAATACATAAAATCCGAAGCTAAGCAAGTGTGATATACAAATTAAAATACTGAAAACAGAGAGCCGACTCAAGAGATAAGAAACAGAGCAATGGAGAAAAGTAGAACAAGCCGAGTGTTACCATCTAAAGCCTGCGACTTCGTTGCATAGTTGACAACTTTGTTTTCTGCAAAATCACCCACAAAAGAAAGAAAAGAGAGACAGAAAAGCCATCAATCAAATCTCCATTCGATAAAATAAGAAAGAAAAAGGGACAGGACAATAACTGCATTCTTTAGGATGGCAGAGACATCTGAGAGCGACTCCACAGTTACCGTCTGGTCTCTCGCAGGCGATGCACAAATCCGGCAAGTGACCCTCCACTTCCAAAGAAACCCTTGCTCCCGGTTTCTTCCCTTTCTCTCTTCCCGAGGAGTGAGAGAGGATTAGGGTTTTGGTTGTGTAATCTATGGAAGAGACGTGGAAGAGACCGGCTGAGGTTTCGAAGTAGAGTCTTCCAGATCTGCAGGTGATGAGATTTTGGGGGAGGATTGATTGGTTTGAGATTGGGGAGAGGTAAAGGTTTGTGGTGTTGATTTTGCTGCAGTGGTGGCGGGTTTCTTGTTCTTGTTGTTGTGTGGAAGGAGAGAGTGTTAGGAAGAAAATGAGAGAGTGGAGGAGAAGAAGTTGATGGATTTTACTTAGAGTTTCCACCATTTTTTTCTCTTGTTTGTGTCCTGCTTTGTTTCACAGTTTCACTTCACAATGTTTGGTACTACTTACTATTATTAGATTATAATTAGACATAGTTTTTTTTTTAAAAAAGCTTATTAATTAGATTAGTTGTTTTCCTTTTACTTTGTGCTCACACTTTATCACTTTGACGGGTAAATCATGTTAGAATAAAAGAAAAGTTTTTGTCATCAAATATTTGGATAATTCAGTTAGTTAGAGTTTTTGAAAAAAAAATATTTAGAAATTATATTTCATAATATAAATAAATATAATTAATATCTTCAAATATTCGGATATCCGTTCGATTTCGGTTCGATCCTAGTTCAATTTTCAGTTTGGTTTGGTTTTGGATTTCGGATAATATGGCCAGAACTATATTAGACATACTTTTCTTTAAAAAAGTCTTTATTAATTAGATTAGTTGTTTTCTTTTTACTTTTTTTTTTGTCAACGTTTTCCTTTTACTTTGTGCTCACACTTTATCGCTTTGACTGGTAAATCATGTTAGAATAAAAATAAAGTTATTGTCATCAAATAAAATATCAGGTTTTGATATCGAGTCAATTAATGAAACGGTACTAACCTTGGTTAAGAAAACAGAAAAACCAAACCGCCGGTTTATCAGACATATAAATGACGTCATGTGACATGTCATTACAACCCATAAGCGCTGCCGTTTTGGTTTTGGACCCTCCTCCTCCTCCTCCCCTAGCTGCGCCTCGTCTCCTCTCTACTCGGAGGAATCGTCTCACATAGAATTAATCTATTGAAGCTCATAATTGTTGCTAAAAGATCGATCTCGGTTTAAGTTTCTCTTAGAAGAGATGCGGTCCAAGGACAAAATCTCCTACTTCTATGATGGTTCGTGCTTTATATCTTCTCTCTTCCCTTTTTAGTTATCTTTCTTCATCAAAAAGTATCACCACTCATTCCAAAGTTTGAATCTTTCACATTGAATTTCTTCAATTAGTCCGAAAATTCTCAGAAGAAGGGTTTAATGTGATTTATTTTGCTCAAAATATGGAACTTTCTATGAGCTGTGTAGCTATGTATGTTCCATGTGTGTAAAACATTACATATGCTGTCCGTGTTGCAGGAGATGTAGGGAACGTCTACTTTGGTCCGAATCACCCAATGAAGCCTCACAGGCTTTGTATGACCCATCATCTTATCCTTGCATATGGCCTCCATACCAAGATGGAAGTTTATGTTAGTTCATCTCTCTTTCCTTTACATCCTTTTTTGTTTAAACAATCTTGTTTGAACTCTCTCTTTTTTATATTGGTCTCAAGCGTCCACACAAGGCATACCCTATCGAGATGGCCCAGTTCCATTCCCCAGACTATGTCGAGTTCCTCCAACGTATCAACCCTGAAAACACTGATTTGTTTCCCAACGAAATGGCTAGATGTTAGTTCTTCCCTCTCTCTCTCTTCTTCTTCACTTTATTGTAATGTTTTAGTAATCTCACTTTTGGTTGCAGATAATTTAGGAGAGGATTGTCCTGTCTTTGAGGATATGTTTGAGTTTTGTCAAATTTACGCCGGCGCTACCATAGGTAAAGAAAAAAAAGTATTTATGTTTGCTTTGTCACTTTAGAAGCTTTACAACATTACTTTCTTTTTTTTTGTGTGTGAGTACAGATGCTGCACGCAGATTAAACAACAAACTATGTGACATTGCCATAAACTGGGCGGGCGGGTTGCACCATGCTAAAAAATGCGATGCGTCTGGTTTCTGTTACATCAACGATCTCGTGCTAGGTATTCTCGAGCTGCTGAAACACCATCCCCGTGTGCTCTACATTGATATAGACGTCCATCACGGTGATGGAGTCGAAGAGGCTTTTTACTTTACTGACAGGTACTGTAGTACAGCTCATAACGACAGCTGCTTGTTCAAAATTTTGTGTGTGTTTTTATCATATAATCTGATGAAATAATCAAAGATTTTGTTACGGTAGAGTGATGACTGTTAGCTTTCACAAGTTTGGGGATAAGTTCTTTCCAGGGACCGGCGATGTTAAGGTAATTTTTGAATGTCTTTCTGATGTGTTTGGATGAATTGTGATTTGTGATGAATCTTTATTTAATAAAGGAAATAGGAGAAAGGGAAGGGAAGTTTTACGCCATAAATGTTCCGCTCAGGGATGGTATTGATGACAGTAGTTTCAACCGTCTGTTCAGAGCGGTTAGTTCTTTAAATCCAGAGAAACATTCGAATAATACTTCCTATGTATTTGTGTGTTTTGATCTTTTCTTTTTATTTTGTAGATAATTTCGAAGGTGGTTGAGATATATCAGCCAGGTGCAATAGTACTTCAGTGTGGAGCAGATTCACTAGCAAGGGATCGACTAGGATGCTTTAATCTCTCTATTGATGGTGCTCTTTCTTATTATTGTAATCGAAAACCTCTGTTTTTTCTTTCTTCTATCTCAGTGACTCTTTCGATAGGTTCTAAACGACTAGGGGTTTGTTTCTATATATATGCAGGACATGCTGAGTGTGTTAAATTTGTCAAGAAGTTCAATATTCCTTTGCTGGTAAAATCTATCTTGGCTTGACTTTTATATATATAGATTCTTAAGTTTCTTTGTGATGAAGGTAGAGTTTATGTTCATTTAGGTGACTGGAGGTGGAGGCTACACAAAGGAGAACGTAGCTCGGTGTTGGACCGTTGAGACTGGCATTCTTTTGGACACTGAACTTCCTAATGGTTAGTTAGTAATGAGGTTCTTTCATTTTTCTTTTTCTAATCTGGAGAAATGTTATAATAATTTTGGTTGTTTTTTATTTTAATTTTGTTACAGAGATTCCTGATAATGATTATATAAAGTATTTTGGGCCGGATTATTCATTGAAGATTCCTGGTGGTCACATTGTAAGTGGTTTCTCTTGTAATAATATATGCTCTATTAAGTTATATACAAAATCTACTGAGAATGGTTTGTGTGTGTTGAACTTACAAAATAAAAACAGGAGAATCTAAATACGAAATCGTATATCAGTACGATAAAAGCACAGATTTTGGATAATTTGCGATACATCCAGCACGCTCCAAGCGTGCAAATGCAGGAGGTAAACTCGGATCATCAATCATCATCATCATCAAAAAATGATACAGAATATAATGAAAAAAAAAACTGATTTTAGTGTTTTTTTTTCTAAATGAAATTTGGCAGGTTCCACCGGATTTCTACATACCGGATTTTGATGAAGACCAACAAAATCCAGATGTGCGTGTGGACCGTAAGTATCATCAACCAAACTACTTACACAAGTGATTCACCATATTGCTTAGCAATTTATTTGAATATTGGAAACGTAATGTGATTTTTGTTTCAGAGCGTTCGCGGGATAAGCAGATTCAGAGGGACGATGAATATTTCGATGGTGACAAGGACAACGATGCGTCGTAGTAGCCTAGATGCTTATTATTAGCGAAGAAGACTAAGACAAATCCAAAGTTGGGTTGTATAAAATTTTATTTGTCAGGGCACCACCAAAACTCACTCGTGATTCTTCAATCATTTGTTTTCTTTAAGAGGCCTTTCCTTTCTATGCTCACATACTTTTTCGTCCTCGATTAGTGTTGTGATTACCTCACCTTCTAAATGGATTTTAAAAACTAAGTTGCATATAAACGGTTATTTAGTTTATGACGGAATCGTAATCGTCCAGCTATTCATCTCTTTCTTGTGTTATGAAGTTGCTTTATATTCGTTCCTATTGCTTTAGCTTTGGCTTATATTTTTCTTTTTGCCTAAAATTTGTTAATTTTTGATTTGCTATAAAATAGTACTACTCAAGTTGATCAATTTGTTCACTAAATACTGTAATAATTTCTATCACGAAACTTTGTTTTGCAAAAACTTTTAAGAGTTAAAAAAAAACAGTCATTAGAAGATCTCTTTGAGGAACTGCACAGTTCGTAATTAACAAGCGAGAAAGCGCATAATTCTGCAAAAATAGACCTTTTTCTAGTACAAATCTATATTTAAAGAAAAACAAATGAACTGGTAATATACATTTTTCATGTTTGATAAGAACAAATTTGCCAATAGACGCATCCGACTTATACGGAACACAGTGCATAACAATGAAACTTAGATTATTTTTTTTTGGGTAAAATGAAACTTAGATTTGACAACAGAAATTGTTTAAATTAGCTCATCTGTTGATTTTAAGTTTTAACTATGATTTATCTAAGAAATATAGAACAGAAATAGAAAGATGGCAAAGAAATCTAATCAACATGCATCAGAGTCATGGAAGTTTATGATTTCCAACACCGCTCAAGGGTTTTGAGCTTCTTTTATCAATTGGGATTAACTCATCATTTGCAGCAAAAGTAGTAAGATATATACGAAATAAGCTAAATAGATTAACGCAAGAATTAGTGCAGCCGATTAAAAAAAAGAATTAAAAACTGAAAAACTATATAAATAAACAAATAAAACAGGCAGCGAGTTAAACAAATGGTTTCTTAGTGAGAGAGTAAATTATTGGGGACTGCCAAGTAGGGTTCATATATTTATATTATACACGGAAGGAAGGTGATGCTAAAACCTAGGTCTTCAACTAATCACGGTTAAGACAGTGCTAACCATGGTTAAGTTGGCGATATGATTCTCTGCTTTTTCATTGCTATATTGGAGGAGAAACAATCCAACGTGGACCAATAATAAGACATCAGCACAATCCTAACGGAGATCTTGAGCTAAACAGAAAAAGTTCAAAAATAAAGAATATTTGCCAACAAAGCATTTGTTTTTTTTTATATTTTATTTTGTAAATCATTAAACCAAATCAAAACTGATTTTTCTGTAACCACCTTATCTAGTTGAACAAATCGAAATTTTATTAATGGATTATGATTATCTTAAACTAAATCATTATATATGTTTCTACTATATTTTGAACTCAC
Source organism: Raphanus raphanistrum subsp. raphanistrum (assembly GCA_019706035.1). Classification (NCBI taxonomy): domain Eukaryota; kingdom Viridiplantae; phylum Streptophyta; class Magnoliopsida; order Brassicales; family Brassicaceae; genus Raphanus; species Raphanus raphanistrum. The sequence goes on along the minus strand of CM033980.1, from coordinate 11,132,595 downwards.
TATACACGCATATGCCTAAAAATTCATTGAAAATTCATTGTTATTGAATTTGACATTTCTTAGTTATTAAAAAATTAAAAAATCACCTAAATCTCTACGATTTACAACGATTTACTGAAATCATCTAAAGCTCTATTAAAAACCAAATCACATCAGATATTAAATTGAATATACATCCTTATTAAATTCTTTTAAATACATATATGGACATTCTTAATTATTTATAGCCTCAACTTATATATATCTCCTAAACTTTGAAAATCATGTGTTTTAAATCTATATATTATTAGAAAGTCTTGCATTTTAAAATTTAATTAGTATTTTGTTAGTTATTTTTATGTTAATTTTTGAAAAATCTATTATACATTATGTTAAATTCTATATAGCGTATTTATTTTTTGCAGGTTTACAAGTTTACCTTATTTAATATTGATATCTATTTTATTTTGAATTATCTCTATAATATTATTTGAGAAATCAGTTTACTATGTGTTAGCTCACGTTAACTTTCACAATGATTGATTACATTTGATACCTTTAATGAATTAAAATATTACATTTAAATACTATTATTTATTTTTTTATTAGTTTCCTTTTTAAAATTTTCCATATAACATATATATTAAAAAGGAAACATTTATAACTTTTGAAAAGAAAATTCAAAAACGAAAATATATGTATATATAATATGATTTCATTAAAAAGTAAATTTCACAAGATAGTAATATTCTATTTTAAAAATATTTTTAAATAACATAAAATATACTTTTGAACTAATAAAATACTTCCTTTATATCTATTGTTTCTTAGGTGGAAACTCTATATAATTTGATTTCATAAAAACAAATTTCACAAAGATAATCTTGATATTAGAAAAAGATATATTATTTATTTTAAACATAATTTTAAACAATACAAAATATATATTTTCAAAGTAATAGAAATATTTTTTATACATCTATCTGATTTCTTAGATGATTACATAAAATAATTAAGTAACATAAATTAATATATGTTTAATTGACTAAAAATATTTTATAATTACTTTTATTTATTTATCATATATTTAGTTGACTATAACATCTTTCAATTATAGCAAAAAATATCTATAAATTATATTTTACTTATATAATATGATTTCTAAAATACAATCATAATTTTTTAATGCTTATTTTTAAGCTATATTAAAAATATCATTTTAGCAATAAACATCTTTTAACAATAAACATTTTCGTAACATACTAAAATTACAAAATATTTTAAATAACAACATGAAACATAGACTAGTATCGTTTCTAATGTACCTGCTTCTTGGTGTCATCATCATCCCGTTGTAGTAGGTAGTTTAGTATCTCTTTCATTTTCTGTAATTGTTAAAAACGAATGAAAAAATATCATTAAAATAATTAAAGAATAATATGAACTGAACAAGAATCGATACCTTATACTCGACACAAACATCACTATTCTCCATGATATGAGGGACGATGATCCCATTATCATCTTCAATAGTAACCAAACCAAAGCAAAGGAGGTTGAACTAATATAACTATACAACTATTGTATCAACCGTACACTAGTTATCTTGAACGTTTTAAGATGTATTATTGAAATTAAATGGTAAGTAAAGGACAATCATAATTAAACCTTGCATTGAAGTGGAACCATAGCTAAAGAACAAATCTTATCGATTTGATTTAGTTTATAAACTATTTGTGTTTAAACTATAATCATTTATCATCAAACATTTTTAATTTATATATATTTTATTGCACAAGGTTTGACCAAACAAAACTGAATGACTTCTAAACCACCAACAATAAAATTCAGATAAATTAGACAATTGGCATTGGGATTTGGCATCATTTACGTAATTTTCTAGAGTATAAGGTTGATTTTGATGATTAGATGAGACAAATGATGAAGACTAGAATACTATTTAGATTTAGAACTTGGTGCACACTATACTAAACATGTGATCAGTTCCATGAGAAACAAGTTTTTTGTTGAGTTTTTCAAATATTTTTTTTTCTTCTCAGATAATAGTGTGGACAATTCATGAATCTATGAAATTAAAACTGAGGGTTGAGAGGTATGGAACAAACACTTATGTATGTAGGACGCTTCTTTTTCATTCTCATGTATCTAGGACTGTAAGTAGAACCTACGTTTAAGATAGCCCTTCAACCCTTGAAGCGAAGGGGAGATCAAGCTCGTCCCAAAGCTATAACGTCGCTTCAGAACACTTTGACAAAGTGTGAGCTGAACCTACACGTAAGATCAGGGATTAGCACATATAAATCATTCAGTTTTTTATTCTTTATATTATCCTAAACCATTAAAATTAAAAATAAATAAGTTTCCATAAAATAAAATTTAAAACAGAGAATTAATCTCAACAAAGTGTTGAAGAAACAAAGAATCAAACTAACAAGTCTTAAAACAGTGAATGAAGTCAACAAAGTCTTAAAACATGATATCAAACCAACATAAACTTTTTTTTAATGTAAAATAAGTTTTGATAGGAAGGAAACTTGCCGACTAAGTCGCCTAAGCAGTGAAGCATGATGAGGCTTGAGGCTTCCAAAGCGGCTCGAGGCGAGGTTGAAGCTACGCTTACTTGAATTTGCCTGGCTTCACGACTCCGAGGCAGTGACCCCCAAACAAAGATCGCCTTTCGCGCCTTAGCACGCTTTTTTAAACCCAGAGTAAAACTGGTGGATCTTGGGACCAGTGATGAAACACGGTAGAATGTCTGTTTGTGCGTTTGGGGTGGCGAACCACTCTCGTTAACCCTGAGTCGTGTGTTGGGGGAGCCGAGTGTTAGAAATAGAGTGAAAGAATTTACTCAGTAAGTATCATAGATTCATAACATTATAAATATTTTTTTTATGATCAATAAAACATTATAATATTTGTTATCAATTTCACTGGTTGCAGACAATGCACGTCAACCGTTTCTGCTAATGTACAGTAATTTGAACGGGTATGAGATGCTTTTAAAAATGAGCGTGTGATCTAACAAGGTTTTCTTAAAGAAAACATTCAACAAGATTCGAGCTTCACACCATTTCTCACGCTGTTTGGCATAACTGAAGATGTCTTATAAATGTAATAACATCAGTTTCAATCAGACACATAGAGTTTGTGTCAGGAATCAGGACTTTGAGCTTTGCAATGTCAATTTTCAGCCGTGATACTGTCCAGCAACGACTCACATGCATCTTCAAGCAAGTCCAATACCTAACATAGAAAAGTGGAATAAAGAAAGAAGATTGAAGTTTCCAAACGATTAAACAGGAAAATTTGGGAATCTTATAAACCATTTTAAAGATGATATCACTAGGCCTGGAACATATGTCTAAACCAAACAGTTAGTATACATATATTCCCACCAATAAGAGACGGGTAGTTTTCTAAAGGTGCAACTACTAAGCGTACTAGTGGGTTATTGTTGTTACCTTCTCAAAACCTTGAGCTCCACCATAATATGGGTCCGGCACTACCTTGTCATTGTGTTTCTTGCAATACGAACACATGAGCTTCACCTGCAAAATCCAATGAAAGTGTTTCACTGTTTTGTATAACCTCCTGAAAATGGCGAGCAAATAACAAACAAACACCAACGTTACCTTTTTATCAGCATCAGGTGGATAATTGCCTCTGGCTTTCCACACATTGTAAGCCTTCAATATATCCGCTACAAGCAAACAGACAAACAAACAACTTCATCAATAAATATAATGTCAAATCTCCATGATTCTTGTAGAATGTTCCAACATCATATCTACCTTTGTTCTGCTCATCCATGGCGAGAATGAGATCAAACTCCCTGAAATCAGATGCCTTTATCGGTCTAGATAATGACGTTATCTCAACTCCACGACGTTTCGCCGCACTTCTCATCCTTGGATCTGCCATATTCCCCTTCAAAAAAAAAAAGCAACAATCAAAATTGATCATCTGAAACATTATTACAGTAACTGTTCCCAATCAGACATCAATCAATCTTTGTGTTTGATTCAGGAAAGAAACAGAAAGAATCGAAAGGAGAGATTGATATCAATCACCTCGTGATAATCGATGGTTCCAGCGGAATCAATGATGAAATTGGAGTCGAGGCCTCGCTTTTTGACGATGTCTCTGAAGACGCCTTCAGCTGCGGGGCTCCGACAGATGTTACCCAGACAGACGAAAAGGACGGAGAAAGGTTTGGTCTCGCTGCTCTGCGTCGGAGTAGCCATTGGAGAAGATGATGATGATGATGATGATGATGATGATGATGATGATGATGCAAAGCACGCAAAGGAAGGTGAGAATCTGGGTTTTTCTCGGGAACTGGAAACGAGGTTCGGGTTGTTGTGAGCAGAAGGCGGAGGAAGAAATCGAGGTTGGTGGCAGAATGGTAAATAGGAAGGGATTGTTGGAGAAGTTGTGAGCCTGTAGTACTGTGTCGGAGTCATCATTCCCTGGCCTGGAGATTTTTTTTTTGGATAAACGTGGTTTTTCTGCGTTCGAGTCTTTCTCCGTAATACCCAAAGGAATCAGGGGTAGATGTTGCAATTAATTGAAGCAGGGAGTGATAGTTCGGTTTAGTTCTAACTTTTAACGGACATGAGAGATTTGTGCATTCAGATTTGGTTCCGTTTGTTTGGTTAGATTTATTTTGCTTTAGGACTTGATTGGTAAAACTAATGACAAAACACTAACCATATGTTACAGATATAACAATATGTGTTATAGTGTTGAAGGTGAGCTTCACATCCATATCAACGTCCGGTTTAGATTCGAAAAATGTTCATTTAACTCACATATCCGACGAACGAAGTCTGACTTGCTTAAAGACAAAACATGATGATGAAAAGGATATGACGAGCTCGTCGCTTCCATACCCGAAAGGAAGGGTGCTTGAACAATAAAAAAAATACGGATGATGCAGTATGAGTGTATTGTGAGGGATTAAACTCACCTCCTGATTTTAGGTCAGGTTATAGTTTATGAAAGGATTAGGGAAAGATAATCGTGGGCTGAATCCCGTAAGAACTTGTAGAATGAATGATGATTTTATTGATGATTTTTGGTAAGAAATGTTTACAAGAGATGTTTATAATGTTTACAAAGAAAGAAATAACTGCTTGAGAACTTGTATGTAAAATGGGTTTCAATCCCTTTTTCTTGATTGATTTTCTCTTTAAATAGTCCCAGGTTTCGTCAGTTGCTACCAACAGGTTCCCGAGATCCCCTCCGTGATTTGAGGGATTTGTAACAGCTCCCCTTTGACCGGGTTCTGCGCCTATTTATTTGTCCACCTCTTTGACCGGGTCCTGCGCCTGTTTACTTGTCAACGAGCTGCCTCTTTTCCTTGACCTTTCTGATGAACATCTCCAGCTCACAGCCTCCGGATCTGACTTAGTTGTTTTTGAAGATTGAATTCATGATGGGCCTTTCGCGGCCCGTTATCATTTCTTATTGTCTATTACTAGCTAGGGGGTCATATTTGGGCCCAACAGTTGCCCCCAGCTTTCGAGATAAGATTCCTTATCTCGGAAGTTAGACCTAGCCGCCGAGCATCAATCTTTTTGTTGAGATCTCGAGCAACAGTTATCTTTATTGAAGATTTCCTTTGCTTAATCTGATGGCTACGATTGCGTATGAAAAGGCGCAAGTATCCGACTTCTCGGCCAGCAAGCTTTCCATTCCTCAATTCTCAGAGAGTTCAGGTACTTTCGAGACTAACATGTTTAATCTATCCTTTTCCAGAGAATATGGTTATAACTTAGGTTTGGTGTGCCCTGATTCAGCTCCAGTCGAGACGTCCAAGATGGGCGATGACAAGGAGGCAGATGAGGGAGATCCAACCAAAGAAAGTGATCCAGTCGAGAGAGACAAGGATGTCGGGATGAGCTCCCGTGATAATGATGTCTAAGAGCTGTGGCTCTTTTTGAATTGTAATGTTGCTTTTCATGACTTTTGCCCAATGGGCGTTGTTTATGTTTCAGACTTATAGCCTGAGGAGGCTTTTAAACCTTGACATGTTTTAGGGTCTTCTGAACCCTCGTTAGCCTGGGGAGGCTTTTAAACCCTTTTATTCAAATTTTGGTTTTGTTTTTCGTATTAAGTCATTTGACTTGGTTTGATCGTTTCTTGGATGAGATTGACTTTTGTCAAGTGGTAGTTTCGGTTAGGACATGTATCGTGATTATCAGATACAATGTCCAATGACTTATCAGGTCTCGAAGATTTCGAGTGTATTCGATTACGAGGATTCTTAGAAGGAGTTCCTGATACGTTGAGCTTAGCTTTGGATCCTTAGGAACCTGAGCTGCTCTGTAGACCTTAGTAGTGGTTCCACGGGAACCTGAATTCGTTTGTGGGATTTTAAGACCCATTGAAGTTTCGCTTAGGATTTTAAGACCTTTTGAAACTTGATAAGGATTTTAAGACCTTTAGGTTACTAAGGATTTTAAGACCTTGGGTTTTTGATAAGGATTTTAAGACTTTTGAGGTTACTAAGGATTTTAAGACCTTAGGTTTTTGATAAGGATTTTAAGACCTTTGAGGTTACTAAGGATTTTAAGACCTTAGGTTTTTGATAAGGATTTTAAGACCTTTGAGGTTACTAAGGATTTTAAGACCTTAGATTTTTAATAAGGATTTTAAGACCTTTGAGGTTGCTAAGGATTTTAAGACCTTGGAGATTTGATAAGGATTTTAAGACCTTGGAGATTTGATAAGGATTTTAAGACCTTGGAGATTTGATAAGAATTTTAAGACCTTAGGTCCAGGTTCGTTGAGACCTGATATTGCTTGAAGAATTTTAAGACCTTGGGTTCAGATCTGTGGAGATCTGATTTTGTTTGAAGGATTTTAAGATCTTAGGTTCAGGTTCATTGAGACCTGAATTTATTCGAAGGATTTTAAGACCTTAGGTTCAGGTTCGTAGAGACCTGAGTTTGTTCGAAGGATTTTAAGACCTTAGGTTCAGGTTCGTAGAGACCTGAATTTGTTAAAAAGTCAAGGTATCGAAGATAATTGTTTTATTGATAATAGGATACATGGTATCACAATAATCATACAATCGATGTTTGGGTTATATGTTCTCAAACATATGCCCCCTTTCGCCATGGTGTAAATAGTGTTAAAATGAGATTGGGGTTGCACTCATAACACAATTGTCTACGTACCCAGTCAAGAGGTCAAGCCTAACGTAATTCGAGGAATTTAAGTACCTAATGATAGTATTTCTTCAGATTTGTGGCATTCCACAATCCGATTTCAGGTACTCCGGTTCGCACCTTCAGGAGCTTATAGACGCCAGGTCGTACCACGTGGATAATCCGGTAAGGACCTTCCCAATTGGTTCCTAACTTCCCAGCATCTGGTTCCTTGGTTCCTTCGAAAACCTTCTTAAGTACCAGGTCACCTACAACAAATTGTCGAGGCCTGACCTTGGAATTATAATGTCGAGCCATTGCCTGCTGATAGTTTTAAATCCGAAGCAAAGCTCGGTCTCGTCGTTCCTCGATTAAATCGAGGTTGTCTGATAAGAGCTGGTCATTAGCATCGGGATCAGACGTACAGAGCTCTCGACGGAGGCTCCCAGTGGAGGTTTCCACCGGAACGACAGCTTCCATTTCGTAGGCTAAAGAGAAAGGGGTTTCCTTTGTAGCCTTTCTCAGGGTGACTCGACATGCCCAAAGTACTTCATGTATCTTTTCAGACCAGGTTTTGTTGTTGGTTCTGAGGCATTTCTTGAGGTTTGCTAATATTGACTTATTAGCAGCCTCCACCTGACCGTTACCTTGAGGTCGTCGAGGTGTTGAGAAGGTAAGGCGGATATTCCAGTTGTCGCAAAATGCTTTGAAGTCGCGAGAAATGAACTGTCCTCCGTTATCGGTTACGATCTCATACGGGACGTCGTGGCGGCAGGCAATGTCTTTCCACACAAATCCTTCGACTTCGAATCTAGTTATTTGTTGGAAAGCTTCAGCCTCTATCCACTTTATGAAGTAGTCTGTCAAGACCAAGAGGAAGCGTAGTTTCGGCCTTCCCCTTCCTGACGTATGAGTGGTCCTACGATGTCCATGGACCACCTCATGAATGGAGCGGACATTGAGGATAGTTTTTCCGCATGCTGATGTATAATCGGTGCATGCCTTTGGCATTTATCACATGAAGAGGAGTAAACCTCGCAGTCAGCGATCATGGTGGGCCAGAAATAGCCCTGTCTTTTGATTCGGATAGCTAGAGCTCTGCCCCCAGAGTGGTTTCCACAGGAGCCGTCGTGCATTTCTTTCATAAGATTGATAGCATCGAGGCCATGGACGCATTTTAGGTAAGGTCCGGAAATGCTTCGTTTATGGAGGGTTGACTCGATTATGCAAAATCTTGCGCTTAATGCTTTGAGTTTTCGGGCCTCCCACTTATTGGGGGGGGGGGGATCTTACCCTCCAAGATGTATTGCATGATTGGTATTCTCCAATCCTCTCTCCCAATGATTTTGTCATGAAGAGATGAGGGCGGTTTTTGTTCAGGTCCCTGAGTGTCGTGACCTGATGTGTCTTGTTCAAGTCCCTGAGTGTCGTGACCTGATGTCTTATTGCCCCCGGAGATATTGGTCGGACTAGGCTCGAAGGAGTCTGAATTCTGAGGAATATCTCCAGTTCTGGTGTTGTTCTCCGGAGTCTAGGTCATTTCTTCGGATCCGCTTTCAAAAGCAGAACGACTCCTGGTCCTGGCTGCGTAGACAGGTGAATCCGAGGTCTGGATCTTGCCCCCGGAGGTATGCTTTTTAAAGCTACGAATTCTGGTTTTTGGGAACCAGTACGTTGTAAGAACTTGGGTTGCTACCGTCTAGGGGTAGCTACCTTCCGTTTGCTCTTTCGGCTTGCTATCGATCTCAGCTTTGGTAGCTATGTCGATACTTGGCTTTTCGATTCCCTCTACGGGAATGATCCGTTTCACGAGGGGATCTGATGTTGACGCTAGAGCAGCCAGCGCGTCTGCTGAGGAGTTCTCTCCTCGTGGGATCCTCGTTAGTTCAAATCTATTGAACTGCTTAGTGAGGTTCCGGACAACTTCTAGGTATGCCCCCATTCTTTCGTCCCTTGTTTCATACTCGCCGTGGAATTGGCTAGCTACTAGCTGTCAATCACTATAAGCGTTCAGCTCTCTAATTCCGAGGCTTAGGGCGAGTTTTAATCCTGCAATTAATGCTTCGTATTCAGCCTCGTTATTAGAAGTGCTGAATCCGAGCCTGTAGGATTGTTGGATGGTTTCTCCAGCTGAGGAGGTCAGCCTTAGACCGATGCCGGAACCTTGTCTTGGCGAGGCTCGTCAATGTACAGACTCCACTTCGGAGCTTCCGTTTCCAAGTCTAGTTGTTCGGAAGCTAGCTCGATTATGAAATCGGCAAGAACCTGAGCTTTTGCTGCTGTTCGAGGTCTATTCTCGATATCGTATTCACTAAGCTCTATTGCCCATTTAGCTAATCGTCATGATTGGCTAGGGCTGTGCAAAATTGTTCACAATGGTTGTGAAGTCATTACGACGATTGAGTGCGATTGGAAATAAGGTCACAATTTTCTGGCAGCTGTTACGACAGCTAGAGCTAGTTTTTCCATAGTAGGGTATCTAGTTTCGGCGTCTATCAGACTCTTGCTGGTATAATAGACATGTCTTTGTTCGTTTGGCTCTTCTCGTACCAGCACACCACTAACTACAGCGGTTGATACGGAGAGGTAAAGATATAGCGGTTCTCCCATACTGGTTTAGCCAGGATCGGAGGTTCGGAGTAGTAAGCTTTCAATTGTTTGAAGGCTTCCTCGCACTTTTCGTCTCATAAGAACTTCTTATTATTTTTTAGAAGTTTATAGAATGGGAGGCACTTATCGGTGGACCTGGATATGAATCGATTTAATGCTGCGATTCGTCCAGTCAATCTCTGTACCTCTCTGGTTGTCTTAGGTGACGGCATTTACAGAAAGGTAGCTATCTGTTTCGGGTTGGCTTCGATGCCTCTTTCGGTTACGAGGTAGCCGAGAAACTCGCTTGAAGGTACCCCGAACGTGCACTTAGCAGGGTTGAGCTTCATATCGTATTTGTTGAGGATATCTAAGCATTCCTTAGGTGGGAAATGTGGTTTTCTCCAATTGAGGATTTGACTAGCATATCATCAATATAGACCTCCATGGTTTTCCCGAGCTGGCCAGCGAACATTTTATTCACTAGCCTTTGATAGGTAGCTCCTGCATTTTTTAAATCGAATGGCATGACCTTATAGCAATAGGTCCCTCATTCAGTTATGAATGCGGTTTTCTCTTGATCGTCGGGATCCATCATGATTTGATTGTACCCTGAAAAGGCATCCATGAAGGACAGGAGCTGGTGGCCAGCAGTGGCCTCGACCAAACGATCGATGTGAGGTAACAGGAAGCTGTCTTTGGGACAAGCTTTATTTAGGTCGGTGAAATCTACGCAGATTCTCAATTTCCCGTTCTTCTTTTTTACAACTACTGGATTAGCTAGCCAGTCTGGGTAATGGACCTCACGAATGGACGAAGCTTTCGTAAGTCGGTCAACCTCGTCGTTAACAGCTTAAGCCTTTTCTAGGCCTAGCTTGCGACGCTTTTGTTTGATCGGTTTGAAAGTGGGGTCTACATTAAGCTTGTGAGTAGTGACGTCGGCGTTTATACCCTTCATGTCACTGGTGGTCCATGCAAAGGTTCCGACGTTGCTTTTTAGAAAGTCGATGAGCTCCTTCTTAGTCTCGAGAGGTAACTCGAATCCGATACTCACTTGCTTTTAGGATTTGAGTCGTCGATACTAACTTGCTCGGTGAGGTTCTTAGGGGGACCTCGAATATTCTGTTATATCTCACGACCCTCCTGGATCTGTAATTGCTATTGGGGTGATTCTTTGAGAATTTTGAATCCTCCCAGGTAATAGATCCTGGAGATCTTTTGGTTACCATGCACGGTAGATCTCCCTTCAGGTGTCGGGAATTTCACACATTGGTGATAAGTTGAAGCTACTGTTTCATCTTATGGATCCAAGGTCTTCCTAGGATCGCGTGAAACGGGGAAGGTCTGTCGATGACTACGAAATTCATCATTTTCATAATTCCACCAGCTATAATTAGGAGCTTAATAGTTCCCAATGAGGTAGCTGTTTCTTCGGAAAAGCCTATGAGGCTAGCTTTCTGGTTGACGATTTCGTACCCATCTATTTCAGGAGACCTTTCTCGTTTCAGGAGACCTTTCTCGTTTCGGTGAGGTATCTCTGGGACCTCTTTTCTGGTAGGGCTGTGGTTTCTTGAGGTCCAAGCCCTTTATTTCTCTGGCAGCAAATTTAACTGCCAGTTGTCGTTGGAGGTCGCAACATTTCTCGGTTGCGTGCCCTTTCCGATCATGGTAAGAGCAATGTTTGTTCTCATCATGTCCTTTTTACCAAGGGGTTTTATTTGCTGCGGCGACAGGTTTTCCTTCCTTATCTTCCTAGATTGCATAGGAGTGTTCCCCCTGGGTCTAATTATTTCGAGAGTTCTCCTTTTTATGAGGTCCTCTTGCTTCCGAGGTTTCGTTTTTCGAATGACTCTGGGATTTTTTGTGGAGTTTATCCAGTGCAGCTGTTTCCTCTTCCAGGTTAACATATTTGGAGGCTCTATGAAGAGCATCGTTGATAGTTGGGGGAGGATTGAGCGTTAGCTCCGACCAAAGTTCTGATTTATACCAGAGACCTCTCCTGAGAGCCTCGATGGCAACTAGATCATTGGGGTTCGAGAGCTTAGTTCTTACTGCTCTGAATTTTTTTGATGTAGGCTCGTAGCGAGTCTCTCACTCCTTGTTTAATTTTCCAGAGGTCAGCCTCGGATGCTTGCTTTTAGGATGTGAGTCGAGTATTGCTTCATGAAGGCATTACTTAACTGGTCGAAACTGTCTATCGAATTTGGTTCAAGACCAGAGAACCATTTGAGGGCTGTTCCGACCAGGTTTTCGGCGAATGTCCTGCAATAACCTGCATCACATTCTTCTTTCGTGAAGTGAGCCTTCACGATAGCTAGCCGGAAGGCTCTTAGGTAGGCCTTCAGGTCCAAGGTCCCGTTGTATTCGGGGATCTTAAATTTTCGGGTATCTCTTACGTAAGAGCTGGCAATTCTGTCAGTGAATGGACCTCCACAGGTATCCTCAATCAAGCTCTCGATTTCGGGAGTTGAGCTCGTTGCCTGGTGGACTTGAGCTCCCAATTTTTGGAGAGCTGCGTGAGTTCGCTCCATATATCTGCGAATAGCCTCAGGTCCCTCTAAAGGAAGGACAGTCGGGTCATCATTAGGTACCTGACGGACAGGTCCCTCATGAAATCGTGTTCGATCATTCTCCCAGTCGCTTGGTGGGCTGTCTTACCCACCGGCCCTTGGGTTATTTTGACGAGTCGGGTTTGTGTGGCGAGCTGAAGGATCAGCATCCGTCCTTTCATCTGGGTTCGTGTTTAGGTTTCTGGCCTGAAACGCCGGAGCTAATGTTCTGCCCCCGGACGGATTTGATACTCCTTCTCCAAACCTAATGCTAGGTGGTGGAGGAGGTAAGCGAGCACTTCGACCAGTAACCTGATCGGATAAAGAGCTAGTTGATGCTAGGTTGCTTCCCATAGCGCTGGTGAGGGGTGGACTAAACACAGGCGATGTCCTATCACGAGGCGTTTGGAAAGCAGGTCCCTGTTCTCCTAAACCAGTGTTATCGAGAGAAAAGTCTAGATGTCCTCGAGGGAACGAGGGGTCAGTTATTCGATCTCGGAAGGTAACTCCCGAACCCTGACGTTGCGGTGGTTGGGTTGTTGCGGTTAGAGATCTAGTGACCTCTTCGAATCGTTGCTGCCGAACGGCTAGCTGTTGCATTGTACGCTCACCTTCTTGAGCTTTTTCTACCAGCTGCATCATCATGCGACGGATCTCAGAGAGCTAAGCCTCCGTCTGGTTCGGAGCAGGTTGGTGTTGAGGGGTAACGAGGGCTGGGAGCCCTGGATCGATCCCACTGGAGGTTCTCGTGTTGGCTGCTCCAGCACTGTTCATCGAGATACTGTTCATCGAGATACTATTCATCGAGATACTGTTCATCGAGATACTGTTCATCCGAGACTGTTCATCCGAGTACTGTTCATCGGGATACTGTTCATCCGAGTACTGTTCATCGGAGTACTGTTCATCGGAGTACTGTTCATCCGAGTACTGTTCATCGGAGTACTGTTCATCCGAGTACTGTTCATCGGAGTACTGTTCATCGGGATAATGTTCATCGGGATACTGTTCATCGAGATATTGTTCATCGAGATACTGTTCACCGAGATACTGTTCATCGAGATACTGTTCTTCCAGTACTGTTCATCCGAGTACTGTTCATCGGGATACTGTTCATTGGTTAGATGAATTTGTTGTCTGATCGATTGGATTCATCCTTAAGTTGGAGTAAGGGATTCCATTGTTTTTTTCCCACAGACGGCGCCAATTGTGAGGGATTAAACTCACCTCCTGATTTTAGGTCAGGTTATAGTTTATGAAAGGATTAGGGAAAGATAATCGTGGGCTGAATCCCGTAAGAACTTGTAGAATGAATGATGATTTTATTGATGATTTTTGGTAAGAAATGTTTACAAGAGATGTTTATAATGTTTACAAAGAAAGAAATAACTGCTTGAGAACTTGTATGTAAAATGGGTTTCAATCCCTTTTTCTTGATTGATTTTCTCTTTAAATAGCCCCAGGTTCCGTCAGTTGCTACCAACAGGTTCCCGAGATCCCCTCCGTGATTTGAGGGATTTGTAACAGTTCCCCTTTGACCGGGTCCTGCGTCTATTTATTTGTCCACCTCTTTGACCGGGTCCTGCGCCTGTTTACTTGTCAACGAGCTGCCTCTTTTCCTTGACCTCTCTGATGAACATCTCCAGCTCACAGCTTCCGGATCTGACTTAGTTGTTTTTGAAGATTGAATTCATGATGGGCCTTTCGCGGCCCGTTATCATTTTTTATTGTCTATTACTAGCTAGGGGGTCATATTTGGGCCCAACATGTATGACAAGTATTAAATGATCAGACGAGTTGCATGTGCATCATATGGAATATGTAATCTCACTTGACAAACCAAACATACGACCTCATAAGTAAAGACGACGAACTGTTTTTTTTGTCGCATTTAGAGCACTCTTCGACTATAAAAAAAGGCCTTCGTCGACTAAGTAACGTATCAACTTTTCTACAGAAAGCTTCTAGACAGATTTTAGATAGATAAAACTTATCAATCTCGATCCTTATTGTATAGCGAACTCGATTCGATAATCAAAATCCACATTCAATATTTGGTCGACCATTCTTGGTACATTTTTATTCCCAAGAGTTTGGCGGTAAGTCATAGCTCTAGACCGGATACATATGGTTGGCACTTTACAATACATGAGAAGTATACAATGAGATCAGGTTACAAGACAAAAATAATATCAAGATTCGTAAATAGGTCTGACTTTTTACAGATTAGATACTACCTCTCATGGCTTTTACGTGGAAGGTGAATTTCTCTCTAACGTTAAAGCATTTGATTTGGCAAGCTATATCTGAAACTATACTTGTCACCAAAAATTTGAGGACGATACAATGTGATACACAATGCAGTATTTGTGAAGTAGAAGAAGAATCAATCACATATTTTTTAAATGCCCACCATCAATTCAAATGTGGGCTCTATCAAAAATTCCTTATAACTCTGTGTTATCCAACATTTCCCTTTTTTTAGTATAGATTATTTATTATGAAGACTTCTATGAGATTATAACTTCAGCTATTTTTCTTGATTATGTGGTATATTTGGAAAAAATCAGAACAACATTTCTTTTTTTAAACGAAACCAATTTTGAGTGTAGTGGAGATAGAGGATGCGATATGGGCTCAAGCACAAATTAATGATTCAAATTTTGGAGGCTTCTACACCCACATTCTCAAACGTTTACCGAAAGATATAAGAAGATGCTACATCGATGGAGAATAGAAAGAAAATTGTGTATTTTTATGTCACGGATGATTCTACAACAGTGGAGGCTTAGAGCAACTCCAATGGTGTTATCCACCATTGGAGTCCTTAGCAATAAAATATATATATATATATATTTTGCTTTTTGAATAGTTAAGGATTTTACCCTAAAATGTTGTCTAAGGGTGTAATTCAATATAAAATCCTTAGGAATTTAAACTTTGTTATACTATATGCACACAAATCTAATTACATTCAACCCATTGCCTACCAACAACAAGTGGTATTGAAATATTGAGCAAACTACATATGACGGATCTAATTAGTTAAGCTTTTGGTTTGTGAATCATCACAATTTAAGAGCAAGACAGATTGCAATTTCTCTACCCTACGACTTGGTTCCAGAAGAGAGTTTGGTACCTCTGTTTTAAGCTCCTCCATTTCTGTTTCTTGAATTGTAAGGCTGATAATGGACCTTCTTCTCTCTGCTCAACTCCAATTCTTGGCATTATATCTCTCTCTGAGAATAGATCCTGGCATTATATCAGCACCAAACTCTGCAAGAACAAGAGCTGCAAACAAACCAGACGGACCACCACCAAGAACTGCAATCCTCGGTTTGCTTCTTCCTCCTCCTCCATTGCCGTTGATAACCACAGGTTCATGCTCTCTGCATCATTGTTGGTGGTTCTTCTACACTCGTTTACTATACTGATCAAGTCACCAGAAACAGAGTTCTCAGGAGGAAGATGCTCAACGAGTCCAAGCTTGGGCCTAACCGGAATATAAAATCATGAGCGCGAGGCTGTAACTCAAGTAGCATCTTCACATCCAAGTCCACAATATACACAAACTTAGCTTCTTTCAGAATCTAAACAAAAAAAATATGAAAACTTTCACTCAACCATAACAATAACATATGGAACCAAACCGTAACTAACATACCTTCCTAGCGTCAAAAGACTTCCTCACAACAGAAACCGCTTCTTCTGGCAACATAGAAGCAACCTGAAGATTCCACAGAAGATAAAGTAAGTGGCTTTCATACGGTTCACACGGATTCACTAGCTTCACAATGTTCCCAGTTCTCTAACTCTGCAATGATTTAGAATAAACCTCTTAGCTGATTTAAAAAACTCTCTGAGTAATTTCATCAAACAAGTTATGTGCATGTACCTTGTTCATCCACTTCAACTGTTACAGCCGTTCCTGATCCACTTCAACTGTTACAGATCGTCCCGTTACAGTCGTGAGGGAGCTTCCCTCGCCGTGATCTCCCAGAGCCGTACAAGCTCCAATTTACTCTCATCAAATCAGCTCCGACTTACTCTCCATCAAATCAGCTCCGATTTACTCAAACCGTCCGGTGCGATTCGGTCTCCGACGAGTCCGTAACGAGAAGAAGGAGAAGAATTTTTCAAAAAAAAAAAAGAGAAGAAGGAGAAGAGAACGCAAACGGAGAAGAGATTGAGAGAGAGCGAGGGAGGAGAGATAGAGAGAGAGGAAGAGAAAGGAAGAAAGAGAAGGTCAAGGATCAAGTCCTTCCAATCTCTATTGAAGGATTGATCCTTGGTTATTTCTGACAAAATATTATTATTATATTTCATCAAGGAAGAAAGAGAAGGTTAAGGATTCAACAAGGACTGCTGTTGCGGATGGTTTCAAGCACAAATTAATGATTCAAATTTTGGAGGCTTCTACATCCACATTCTCAAACGTTTACCGAAAGATATAAGAAGATGCTACATCGATGGAGAATAGAAAGAAAATTGTGTATTTTTATGTCACGGATGATTTTACAATAGTGGAGGCTTAGAGAGTCATACTATGGAAGCTATGAATGTCAGATAAAGCTTTTCACTGTTACATGTAGAATGCGAAACTGTTACATTTTCTATATTTTACTATATATTTGGAGATTGATATTTTAGAAAAATATGTTGGAACAAAACTTATTTTTGTTATAGAGTTTTTTGTAATAACAAAATATATTGTAGATCAGACTTAGGTGTAAACTGTACAAGTGTACATTATGAATATAGTAATTAGCCGACAAAAAAAAAGAATATAGTAATTAACCTTTTGATAAAAAAAGAAGTAATTAGCCTTTTTGTTATACGAATAAAATACAACAATTACAACTGAAATAAAACAAACACAAAATATGTGTATGTCATTTTCTTTCTCTGTAGGGGCCTAGGTTAAATGTCTCTCTGCTTCTCTCTTTCGAAAAATATAGGAAGAAAGATATGATGGATAGCCAAATCGTTCCAAATAATTTCGTAATTATTGTCGAGTTACAATAAATAAAATTTTATTAAATCCTAACTATCGAAAGTTGCTTAAAATATAAGCCAAAATACGATTTAATTACACAACAGGGCATATCTAACCCCTATATTACAGCCTTTGCCATTGCCATACACATCGTTTTTGTATCTCTTCTAATGATTCTATTTCTCGGCAAAATCTCACAACTAACTTCTTCTCCTTCTCCATTGCCACATCTCTCTCTCTTGTCTCTCTCTCTCTCTCTCTTCACTGTTTGGATCCGAAATGGAGCCATGGGTTGACGATCTGGCTGACGATCTACAGAGTGTGAGCTTCACCTCCGCCGGAACCACCGTGAACCGAAGCACTAGCTCCGGCTCTCGCTCGTCCTCCTCCGCCGCAGCTCTAACTCCGGCGACATCTTTCTCCTCCGCCAAACTTCCTCCCTCACTCAGATCGTCTCTCTCCCTCTCCGATCTCCGGTTCCGTCTCCGCCTCGGCGCCGGAGACATCGGCTCTGTTTTCTTAGCCGAGTTCAAATCCGCAACCGCCGTCGAATTGCCGCTCTTGGCCGCCAAGGTCATGGACAAGAAAGAGCTCGCGAGCCGGAGCAAAGAAGGCAGAGCGAAGACGGAGAGAGAGATTCTCGAGACGCTCGACCATCCTTTCCTCCCCACGCTCTACGCCGCCATTGACTCTCCGAAATGGCTCTGTTTGCTGACGGAGTTTTGTCCCGGCGGCGACCTCCACGTTCTCCGTCAGAAACAGCCTTCCAAACGCTTCCACGAATCCGCCGTCAGGTAACCGCCGTTAACAACTTCCGTTTATCTATCGTGTAGTATTCAGTTTCCAAAAACATTTTTAAAAAAATACTTAGGAGGATTAGGAAGGTTGATGAAATCAGGGAAGTGGGACCAATCAGCTGGTCAATTTGTCTGGTAGTTATAACACTTAAACAGAGTTTATGGCTTTGTGCTTTCCTTGCACCGTTATCTAACACGATTATTGCCTGTTTAACGGGCAATTATCATTAAATCATAGGCCCTTTAAGTAAGATCGCATTAAATTTTGCACAATTAGTTTTCGTAATCTCGTCCGCTATGTTCCTAACTTCCTAAACTTAGCATTGTATTGTAAATTGTTTCCAGATTTGTTTTATTGATCGACGTGCTCGATATTTAAAATATATATTTAAGTCTATTTACGCCACACAAAAAGGTAGTAGAAAAGTCTAGTTTTAATTTAATTTAATTTGTTTTTGTCGGCTTGTTTAAATAAAAAGACTAGTGTGGCCATTTATATTATGTATAGTATATTTTATTGTAATATAGGCAGAAGTACGCACGATTAACAAAGTGTGTGCTTCTTACATCTGTGCGTGTATCGTAGGGCGCAATATAAGTAGTTGCTATCGGTGCGGACCGCCTAAAAATGTCAAACCGAGTGGGGTTTGACTTTAAATTCTAACAAATCGTTTAAGGACACGTGCACATTTGTAGTGGGACCGTGCGATTTAATTGAATCACGTAGCATCTCATGGAAGATGAATCTGAATATTTTTCTAATTGCGCGCATGTGGCTTCAGTACAAGCATATACCAGCAGAGCAGGTTATTTGTAACAATTATTACAACTTTACCATTTCTTTTGAAACCGGTGGCTACTATGAATTTTCTATATTTCACTTCAGATAATCTTAATGAGTTTGCCCCACCCCCACTCTAGTAAGAATACTCAAAATTACAAAAGAGAAAAATGAACTGAATATATTTTTGGTACATTTTTAATCATTTTGGGGTTTTCTATGCATTTAAGTTCCTTTGTTGTTATTTAAACTTTTATGAAACTCAGCAGATCTAAACTGATATCTGGTAGTAGATACGAATTATAAAACTGACGATCCAAACAGAACAGAGTGGATGATGGATACCACACAAGAAAACAAATACTTGATGATGCAAATTATAGTACGCTTTTTGTTTATTATAGTAGGCTTTTTTGGGTTGGTAGAAAAGTTTTATTGCCGGGTTGGTTGGTGCAGATAGATTTATTTTTACCTGGTAGTAGATGAAGTGATTATTGTTAGTTGAGTTAGCCACTTATTGCCATTTATGGACCAACTCTTACCACGTAATATACTAGAAACCCGGATCTACTTCTTGGTAGATGATGATAGATCTGTTTTTTTCCTGAGTTAATGTCAGATCAAGTAGTAGTTGACACATTAAAGAAAGGTCATGACTGGCTTAGGCATTCTCTTAAAACTATTGTGACTTGATTGTGTTTTAGTTACAACTAACCTCTAATGTGTATTGAGTATACATTTGCTTTACCTTTTTCTTTTGTCACTGGCCATGTAACTGAGTTCTACTAGGTTTCTTCTTTACTATTAAAGTAAAATGATTGAGAACCAATATAGGTAGTCCTCACTACATCTAGCTATCCTTCTTATCATGTTGTAGTGGCACCTTATGTTATTTGAGGTTGTCCCACGCAAAAATATCACGAAGTTTCTGGTTTATCTTTTGTGTGAACTTGTTCTTAAGAACCCAAAACAGACTTTTATACACTGTTTTGTGTGGAGTATGTTTGTTGATTGTGGACCCGTGAAGACAAAAGAGGAATCTTAGGTAATGTATATGCACCAGAAACTCTTTTAGACAAAAGAGTTCGTTAAGCTAGCAAACCTTGTAGGTCCATTATTGTTCCTTATGCATAGTATAAACCTAACCCAACATTATCTTCTTGTCCCCAAAATCCAACATACATTTTGTCACAATACCTAAATATGTAACAAAAGATTCCAAATTATTATTGCAAATCTCAATTATTCGTTTTGTCCTCACTACCCTGTTTTCTTCTTCCTGTCCCTTGTATCAATTTTGCGTTCACATCAGTAATTAACCACATCTCTTGTAATTTCTAGATTCTATGTATCGGAAGTGATCGTAGCCATGGAATATCTTCACATGATGGGGATTGTTTACCGAGACTTGAAGCCTGAGAATGTGTTGGTTCGATCAGATGGTCACATCATGCTAACCGATTTCGATCTCTCCTTGAGATGCGATGAATCCACCTCCACACCACAGATTGTACTGAATCGGAACGCGCTACCGAACGGCTCTTCTGACCAGAACGAGAGCCAAACAATGGACCATCATCAGACCACATCCTCTTCTTGCATGATCCCAAACTGTATTGTCCCAGCTGTCTCCTGCTTCCACCCGAGAATCCGAAGACGTAAGAAGAAAGCTGATCACCGTAACAACGGTCCTGAGCTTGTGGCCGAGCCTCTGGACGTCCGCTCCATGTCCTTTGTTGGGACGCATGAGTACTTGGCCCCTGAAATTGTTTCAGGTATTACTTCAAATTTACTTCATTATGATTGGCTACGTTATTTTGTTAGTTTAGATCATATTAACTCATCCAAAATGTGAATGGCAGGAGAAGGGCATGGGAGCGCGGTGGACTGGTGGACATTAGGGATATTCATGTTCGAGCTGTTCTACGGTACGACGCCTTTCAAAGGGATGGACCACGAGTTAACCCTGGCTAACATCGTCGCTAGAGCCCTGGAGTTTCCAAAGGAGCCAACCATTCCAAGCGCGGCCAAGGATCTGATCTCTCAGCTACTGGCTAAGGACCCGATCCGACGTCTGGGGTCGTCTCTGGGTGCATCTGCCGTGAAACGCCACCCGTTTTTCCAAGGAGTTAATTGGGCTTTGCTCATGTGCACTCGTCCTCCTTTTATTCCTCCGCCTTTCCGCAAAGAACTTTTGTCCGATGACATTTGTCCTGATACCCATGTCGACTACTATTAATAATATATTATTTAGCAACTACGTAACCAAGGATTCTCTTCAGAGTTTAATCTATAATTTTGACACATAAAACTGAAGTAAAGAACAAGGCACCTAAGGTAGTGGTCTATGGTTGTGTTTATTACAATTTTAAGATGCATACTGCATGTTATTAAAAAGAAAATACTCCTTTTGTTTCAAAATATTGTATATTCTAATGGCCTATGGTTGTGATCCACGTGACGCTTGAATGAATTTGACGTGTGAAGCTTGAATGATTTTGACGTGTCAAAAAGAAGACACAATGTGACGATGAACCTCTTAAGATGATTATTAAAGCTTATATTTTAGTCTTGATAGGAAAGTTTTTGGTTTTGATAAAAGAAAATTTTTTGGTTTCCATATTTTATGTGCTTGTTTTTTTTTTTAAATAATAAAAAGTTTATTTATATCTATCTAAACTCCTAAAATCCTTTTTCAATCACCTCCTAAAACTTTGTTTAGATCCGGAGTTTTAAAAAGTCCTTTTTGAGTTCTGAATATAATGAGATCCTCTTGAATCATCAGCGCCCCCCCCCCCCGGCTCTTGTAGTCGGGCTTATGTGAGGCCCAATAGGTAAACTTCGTTCATCAGCCCCCCTTCCCCTTGTCTCTTGTAGTCGGGCTTATATGAGGCCCAATAGGTAAACTTCGTTCATAAATCTCGACACCTCTTCCTCGAGCTCTTCTCTCTCTCAGTCGCGTCGGAGTAGTCCCCAGCAACCAATTCCAGTGATTCCAATCGAAGTTTTTTTTCACGGAATCGATGGACGAAGAAGCTCATAACGGAAACGCGATTCCTTCTGAACCTCATAATGGAAGCGCGATTCCTTCCAAAGAATTAGCGGTGGTGGTGGTGGATGAGGAAGAGCCGATGGTCGGGCCTGGACCTGCTCCACGCGCCAAGCGCAAGCGTCCGCTTCAGTTCGAACAAGCTTATCTCGATTCACTTCCTTCTGCTAACATGTAACCTTCTTCTTTTTTATAGGGTACGCATTGAGCTTATTGATTTGGTACTGATGATATATATATATGTTTGGGATTAGGTATGAGAAAAGTTACATGCATAGGGATGTAGTCACACATGTTGCTGTCTCTGCTGCTGATTTCTTCATCACTGGAAGCATCGATGGTACCTACTTTCTCTCTCTCAGTTTACTTACTCTTTGAGTTTTTACAAACATATATATTTTTTTTTCATAGGCCACTTGAAGTTTTGGAAGAAAAAGGGAGTTGGCATCGAGTTTGCTAAGCATTTCCGCTCCCATCTTGGTCCTATTCAAGGTCTTGCGGTGAGTTTCCTCAATTTCCGAATGTTTTTTTGTTTTGTTTCGTGTTCTGTTATCAACAATGATTTTTCTTCCAGGTTAGCGTTGATGGTTTGCTTTGCTGTACCATCTCTAATGATGACCATGCTGTTAAAATTTACGATGTTGTCAACTACGACATGATGGCTATGATCCGCTTGCCTTATATTCCCGGTGCTGTTGAGTGGGTCTACGCACATGGGGATGTCAAAGCCAAACTTGCTGTTAGTGACCGTGACTCGTCGTTTGTGCATGTTTATGATCCCCGCTCTGGTTCCAATGAACCCATTGCTTCAAAACAGGTCTCTTTCTTTTTCTTTTTTTTTATAATCTTTTGTTGCTATTTCTTGAATCACAGAGATTGAAAGGTTTGTTAAATCTTTTGTCGTTGTTGTTCAGATACATTCGTATCCTATTAAGGTCATGAAGTACAATCCTGTGTCTGACACAGTGATTTCTGGTGACACAAAAGGACTCATTGAGTACTGGAGTCCAGCTACGCTACAGTTTCCTGAGGATGAGTATGTTCTTGTCTCATTTCTTATCCAATTTCCTTTGATTCTTCCCATTTCAGTATTGTTGGTTTTCTATCATTTGGAGCTTTTCCTAAACAGAAAAATATACTCTTTTCTGTGTGGTTAAATTTCATAGTGATGAGAATATCACGAAGAGGAGGCTGTTGTAGAGATATTTTTTGTTGTCATCTTTTTTTTTGTGGAATGTGTTTTAATTTGACCTTTTGCTTCGTATTGTAGGGTAGACTTCAAATTGAAGAGTGACACGAATCTATTTGAGATTATAAAGTGTAAAACAGCAATCTCTGCCATTGAGGTACCATCTAGAGATCTTGTTTTTGGCTATTTTCCATATGATATGTCCAGTGAAAATCATAGTGGTTTGGTATCTAAATGTAATGAAGTTCTTATCAGGTGAGTCCGGACGGTGAACAGTTTTCTGTTACATCTCCTGATCGTAGGATTCGCGTGTTTTGGTTTCGCTCTGGTAAACTAAGGCGGGTATATGACGAGTCACTCGAGGTAGGACTACATATTCTATTCTCATTGCCCTTGCATGTTTTCACGTTACTCTTGCGTAATCATATATTGTACTGAAATTATTAGGTGGCCCAAGATCTACAGAGGAGCGATGCTCCAATGTATAGACTTGAAGCAATTGACTTTGGTAGAAGAATGGCAGTTGAGAAGGAACTTGAAAAAACCGAGAGCGCTCCACAGCCCAATGCAGTTTTCGACGAAAGCTCCAATTTCCTTATATATGCCACTCTTCTTGGAATAAAAGTAAGAATTCAACTTATTGTTTTCGTTTTAAATTACCATATACTAGTATACCAGTCTAGTGTCCTGTCTCACATGAACATGAGTCGATCAATGATCACAAAAGCTAAATACTTTATTGTAACTATGTGTTAACGTGGTTAAAGAAGGGTCTCTGTTGATAGCTGACTTATTTCGCTGTCTACCCTTTTGTTTGCCTAGATAGTAAATTTACACACCAACACAGTTGCAAGGATCCTTGGAAAGGTGGAGAGCAATGAAAGGTATCTGAGAGTTGCATTATATCAAGGTGATCAAGGCGGAAAGAAAGTTAGAAAGATTCCAGCAGCTGCAGCAAATGTAAATGAAAGCAAGGAGCCTTTAACTGATCCAACTATCTTATGTTGCGCCTTCAAGAAACACAGGATCTATATGTTCAGGTACTTGACACATATCCGGCTAAAACAACTCATGTTTGTATTGCATATTTTGGAAAATCATCCTCTTTGGTTTCCCTAGATATCCGTAGACATTTTTCTCCTGTCTCTATAATATTTTCTTCTTAACTTGTTATCACCGAAGTTAATATAAAGAATTGAAATCTGCAGTCGGAGAGAGCCAGAAGAACCTGAAGATGCAAGCCAAGGGAGGGATGTGTTTAACGAGAAGCCTGCTGCTGATGAACTTATGTCTGTCTCAGATATTGGAAACTCATCCACAACGTCTCTCCCAGAGAACGTGGTATGTTCTTCATAACCCATCAAACTGTTTTACTAATCATTAGGTAGTCTGTGATTTGGATCTTTAACATAATAGCTCTCTTAACTCCTCTTTTTAATTTGGAAATTTGCTCCAGATCATGCATACTACAATGGGTGATATGCACATAAAGCTTTACCCAGAAGAATGTCCCAAAACAGTGGAGAACTTCACAACACACTGTCGAAATGGGTATTACGACAACCACCTTTTCCACCGAGTTATCAAAGGATTCATGGTACAAACTGGAGATCCTCTTGGGGATGGCACTGGAGGACAGTCAATTTGGGGAAGAGAATTCGAGGACGAGTTTCACAAAAGGTATATCATATTTTTTACTGCCATACCTGCTTTTATTATTGGCCGTCTTAATAAAAACGAAATGAATGTTAAACCTAGTTTGTGTTATGTTTTTCCTGCAGTCTTCGGCATGACAGGCCGTTCACAGTCTCCATGGCGAACGCTGGTCCAAACACAAATGGGTCGCAGTTCTTTATTACAACGGTGGCTACACCGTGGCTAGACAATAAGCATACTGTTTTTGGCAGAGTTGTGAAGGGAATGGATGTCGTACAGGTACGTAAACGAAAAAAAAAATGTTTTTTTTTTTTGTTTTCCTAGCTTAGTGTGACATTTTGTCTAACCATATAACCAAAAATGAACAGGGTATAGAGAAAGTGAAGACAGACAAAAACGACAGGCCTTACCAAGATGTTAAGATACTTAATGTCACTGTTCCTAAATCTTAGCATCTCCACTCTTTTCTCAAAGATAATCAAGAAGGCCTAGGGTATCGCTGTAGAATCTGAACTTTGGTCGTTGATTGTTCGAACTGTGGGATGAGTGTTGTTACCGAGCACATGACTAGGTGGTATCATTTTCTTGATACTAGTTATCTTTAATTTTGTTATGCAAGTACTTGGAGTTGCTGCTCGGTTTCATTTTCTTGTATTGTACTTCAAATTTATCAAAGTTTTATGATTGGACCAGATTTTCGGTAGCTTTTTTTATACTAATAATTAGTTTTATTTTATAATAATTTAAAAATAATAAAATATAAATGATTTATATACATTATGTTATGAAAACATATTCAAAGTATGTATTATTGTCTTTCTGTTCAATTTTTTATATAAATACTCTTTAAGTAACTAATAGTTAGATGGGAATTAGGTTTACCATATTGTTGGTCTATTATTTCATGTTTACTTTACTAAAAATACATTAAATACATTATCAGTAATATCTTATTCATTAAGAGGCAAACAACTAGTATACTTTTGTTATATATATATCCCGAAGGCGACTCTAGAAGGGCTAACTGATAATGCATACCTTAATATCATATTTGTTGAAAAAATGATAATATCATCCTTTTTTTCGGTAATCATGTTAAAAATATATCATACTTATTGGAATTACGAGATCAGTATTGTCAAATAAGTAGCACACTAGTTCCATTACAAAAAAAAACAACATAAATTTTAATTCAAAAGAATTACGATTGTGTACAAATAAATTATAGTTCTTGATCACGAGTAGCTCTTTTATTGGTGTTTCATGAAGAGTTCAGTAAACTGCGCGGTTTTTATTTCTTGAGTACGTGTGTGATGAGGCCAGGAATATGTACACTTGTGAGGTAGTCTCCCCAATTAATGCCTTTTGGGTCAAAATCAAACATCGATCCCTTTGAATTTTTGGTCTCATCTTCCTTTTGACTGGCGCATAAGCTCTTAGTATTTCTATCGTCGAATCTGAAAAAATTATTGTGTGATAAATTTTAAATAGAACAATGTAAAATAGCTATAAACGTCACAAAATCTTTGTCAAAAAAAAAAAAGCTATAAACGTCACAACACACAATTGAAGTTAATACGTACATGCCCTTGAAGAGTACGTAAGGCTCGTAAAGCTCTACCAATCTCATTACCATATTGATTTTGCGATTCTTGTCTCCGTATTTATCTCCGCTCCTCCAGGGATATATTATGTCAATTAGTTTCAACAACTGATTTAAAAAAAAAAAAAAAAAAAGAAATATTAACTATACATCAATATACACAATGCAGAAATAATATATCTCTATAAAAACTAAATGATATCGCGAAACGTAAAACAAGATGTTAGTGTTTCATAATGCTTTTAAAAAAATTAAAATTATATGATACTAGTACCTGTAAAGGTAGTCTGAAACGTAGGGTCATGTAGAGGCTGAACAAAGCCATATTTGATATAAGCCTCACTTTTGAGACGGCTATGGGCGAGCCACTGCGACTACGCAAAGGGCTTTTGGTAAAGTAACGAACGGAAATCTCATGAATCTCTCCAAATGTCACTGGGTTCTGGTGCGATGAACCAACATGGTACACCATGTGAACCCCTGAACCTCCAGCATGTGTAGCTGTAGCCGTGATCATCGCGTTTGCCACCATATCCACTGGTATCTGTCAACAACATTTTCCATATTACATCAAATTTACATCAAAATTTGGAGCTAGCTTGATCTCATTTTGTTAAATATAAAAATTAGAATAGATAAATAATTATGGACATGTCTAGTTAGAGACTTTACCATATCGCAAACTGAGTTCACATCGACAAGAAAACACTTGAGCACTCCCTTTCCGTATGCAACAATCACACTGTCTACAGTTCTACAGTATTCAGATATTATTACTAATGTGAATACTTGTAATACGTAAAGATACAAAAATCTAAACATGCTGATTGGTAAGCCTGAATGTTAGGTTTGGGTAGATTCTTAATGGTTCCACGCCTCTCGGGTGGATGAATTTTGGATCAATATATGAGCATGATTAATAGGAATTCTTATAGTAGGGTTCTTAGCGGAATATAAGAAACCGTCTATTAACTTTTAACTAAAAAATTAAGAACCGGTTCTTAACTATCTACGCCCATTAATCATGTTCAAAGTAGATCAGTCTTGTCTGGATCGGTTCTTATCCAAATGTTTGATAACAATGAAAATCCAAAATCTCTCAAATCTCATTCTGTTTCATGTTTTTTTTTCCATCTTAAATCTCGAAATTTTACCCAAAATAAATAACCAAATTAACCGGAAATTTAATAATATGCTCTTTATTCCATGAACCTAAAAAATAAAATAATTTTAGATTCTTAAATTATAACAAATGCAATTTTAACCCCTGAATTGATCTCATCTTTACTATATCCAAGTTTCATAGTGCCTATAAATATTACAGAACTGAAATTGACAAATAAAATTTCACTACAACTAAATAATAATAAAAATAGATTTCAGGTTGGGTTCATATCAATTCTTATCGGATCCATATTTTTTTTGGATAGAAAGTTTTGTACCCATATCTGTATCTATATAGTTTTGCTTTGATTTTTTGTCGGTTCGGAATTTTGGGTCCGGTTAAATGGTCTATTATGGACCAACGGCATGTTGGTTTTATCTTCTGAAATCAAGATTCAGATCCCAATGGACAAGAAAGCTACCTTAACCCTTCGATCCAACCAGGAAATGGTTCAGAATGAGTGCTGGTGATCATCGTGGGACGGATGATGACAAGAGGAAGACTTTCTCTATGGTTACCAATAAGCATCTCTCCCATTGATTTGGTGAAAACATATGTGTTTGGCCATCCATAAAGCTTTGCCCTAATCATCAACATACTTACGAAATTATATTTCATCGATCAAATCTGATAATTAATTACGAAGGACTTTTTTGATCATCAACAACACTCACCTTTCCATTCCAAGTTCTTTCATCGAGAGAGTAATGTCTTCATCTGAACAATCTTGTTCATGGAGTTCTTTTAATTTTCTCTTCATCAGCTCCATTTCAAAGTTAATATCCAATTGATGACCATCGTCGTTACGAATCTCTTCCATTGCGAATGGTCTTTCACTTAGGAGACCCGCCTTTTCTCCACAAACATAAGCTAAAGAAACATAGAGACGACTATAAGTTTCAAAAACCATATCACAGAATATAAACATTGAAATCATTTCCTTAAAGAAAACTAGATGAATAAACGTAAAACACTCACCCGTTGAGACATGGAGAAGCAATTGTGCTTTAACACATTTTTTGGCGAAGTTAAGGACATTGAGAGCTCCAAATGTGTTGATTCCAAGCCCAATATCATATCTTTTTCATATGCAACATAAAATAACACAATTTATATCTGACTTTAAAAAGTATAAATGTCTTGTAGCTAGTACCTTTCGTCAAAGTTTGTTGTGGCTGCAACATTTACAACAATATCAATTTCTTTTTGCATACGTTCTCTGAGATTGGAGTCCTTCACGCCAAAATTATCGGTCGAGATATCACCTGCTACCGGGACCACTTTTTCAGACAACAATGTATTTAAATTCTCTTCGCCAATATTCTCTCTCAGCACCTTGAAAAGATCTTTCTCAAACACCTGTGAATGTATATATCATGCAACAAATAAGATTAATAAACATCAAGATATGAACCCACTCCTTTCATATACGAATATTTGTTCGTTCACATATTATGTAGTGAATTAGGTTTTCTTAATATATCACCTCTGCTCGTAAGCGTCTCATCGCGGCTTCATTGTCGGATGCTCTCACCACCAGGTACAGCTTCCTCACATTTGGTTGTACTCTCAGAATTTTCTCGACAAAAACTAATAAAATTAATGATAGTTAATAATAAATGTATCAGGTGATAATAGTGAGCTACTCCATTTCATATATGGATACTACCTGAAATGGTTATGTATAAACTAAATGCACATACTTATACGGATAGTATTATACTTATACAAAGTGTTATATACATATATATATATATACACACATATGTAGTAAAAAATATTTCCAGAGAAAAACGATTAAAAATTAATCGATATTCTGAAGGAAATATTTGAAGGAGATAATATGTGCCAATCTTGATTTGTTTTTTTCCCAGTTTTTTGGATAAAAGAGTTTTTCTTCTCCCAAACTAATTCATTAGTCACTCTTAACGCATCTTAGACTAAGTTGATGAGAATTTTTTTTTTTTTTTGACAAAGATTTTACTAAGTTGATGAGAATTAACCATAAGCAAACAGAAAAATTAAAGAAACATACCCTTGGCAAGGAAACCGGTAGCGCCGGTGACAAGAATAGTCTTGTTTTGAAGAAATTGAACACGATTGAATTCCATCATTTGGGAGAGTAAATTAGAAATGACGAATAAGTCTTGTGACAGAAACCTTTTGGAGGGCAGGATTATTTATAGCAGTAGATTACGTGAGAAAGACAATAAGGTCCTCCGCTTACATTGCTTTACTAAAACCTAGTTAAGATGTAGAAATAAGAAAACCACTAGTTGTCCAAAGAATTTAACCTTATGAAAACATAGAAAGTAACATATTTAAGATATTTGGCCAAATTTTGCTTAAGTCTAGGGAGTGGTCTCGTTTTGTTCTAAAATCAATTACTAGTTCAAACAAAGTCCTCTCAACTTCCAACAAAAAAAAACAATTCCAATGCAAAAAGAAAATAGTAAGAAAATTGAATAAGTTCTAATCGTAAAGAAATTGATAACATCTTATCTAACTTTTCCGAGGTGGTTAGTATGTACTACTGTATTAGGATGTAGTTTAATTTATAAAAATAAAATCTTTACATCATAAACCGATAAATAGATGGGCTAATGAAGAAGCTTTCCAAACAAAAATTATTGATAGCCACCTGGTGTTTAGCTCTTGGACTGAAATTAAAAATACTGTTGCATTTTTGTCGTATGCTGTGAGAAACAAAGGTTCATCAAAGTTTTGGTCAACTTGTTTGAAAACTACTAAAGCGTTTTTAATAGTACTATAAAGATTTTGGTTTCTTTGTACTTCAAATTTAAACATTTTAGTACAAAATATTTTAAAAAAAAACAGCTGATTTTGAATCTGGAAGAATTATAGGTTTATTACTCGATAGAAATTTCCAATACTAACAAAAGACTTGTTTGAAAAGGAACACTATGTATTTGTTAAGTACATATATAAGAAACTACTCCCTTTGTTCGATTTAATTGTCGTTGTAGAGAAAATTTTCCGTTTCAAAATAAGTGTCGTTTTAGAGTTTCAATATAAAATTTATTTAAAATATTTTCCATTTTATTTTTCTATTGGTTGAAATGTGGTTAAATGTATAGGTAATTGTGTTTTTATCTTGAAAATATACAAAATCATATGTTTTCTTAATCTATGTGTATAAACCTAAAACGACAATTAAAATAAAATGGAAGAAATAATTACTTCTTTGGCTTCTATTAGTGATCTTTTTGGATGACTGGAAAAAGTAAAATAAAAAAACACAATAATTTATTGAGGTGCATTTAAGGAATTGAATAAATAAAAAAATATGAATTTTGTTCATTTTGTTTTTTATCAGTTAGAAAAAATCTTATCAAAACTGGAGAAAACCTTTTTCATAAATTTATTTATTCACGAAGAATTAAAAGAAATAGTATAGGGGGCCGTCTGTCAATAATTTAAATAATTTGACTAAACATTCACAACCTAATTGGTAACAAAACTTAAGGAAGAAAAAATTCATCATGACCTTTTCTATAATATAGTCACCAATTGGAGTTCAATATTATTTACTCATTAGTCAGTTACTTTATACGAACTAAAAGCATTTGATAGTCATTAAAAAATATAAGCATTTATAGTCCATTGTTTTCTTAAGTCTTTAAAAATATAAGAAAATTTTGAATTAGATATATCATTAATTAGACGAGCTTTATTTTTTTTACTTTCACTTAATTTAGTTTGCAGAAATAACGAAAAAGATTTTCCATATCCAATTTATATCACCCTACAGTATATACCTACGCTTCCAAAAATTTCAAGTATTATATATTTTATTTAATTTTAGGTGAAATTATACACTAGTTGCAATATCATCTGATTTTGCTAATATATATGTTACACTATCTAGTTAGTTAAAAATAATAAAACTTATCTCATATAAAAGAAATATTCATTATAATGTTTCAATACTATCTCTTATTTTCGTGTAAATCTCATTTAATTTTATGTGTTTCTATAGATTGGTTGTGTAATCATGAAAAGTTGTTTAAGAAATTTTACAAAATGATTGACATATAATAAATTATTTTTTAATTACAAAATGATTAACACATAATCAAGATTAATTGAAATTAACATGAGAATAATTGATATAATTAAAAAATCATAACGAATATTTCTCTTATATGAAATAACGTTTTATTATTTTTGTAATTTTTGGTTAATTTTATTAAACAAATATAACTTATAGATGACTGTATTTTCGAAAATTTTATTTTATAAAATGATTATTTTGTTTTTTTCTTAAATAAAATAAAGTTATTGTATATGTAGAATTATCGTAATTAAAACTAGTAGAATTTACGACAACGATTTTCGTCAAAAATCAAACAAAATATATGATAAGCTTTTTGAAAGTGTACATATATATTTGCATTGTGATATAATTAATATATACATTGAATACATCCTAATATGTTGAGTATGAAATAACTCTTTTCATATAGTTTGGAGTACAGAGTATACAGTCTATTTAAGTCTGTTTTCAAAAAAAACTCTTTTTGCACTTAAATATAAACATATTCAATATATCAC
Source organism: Raphanus raphanistrum subsp. raphanistrum (assembly GCA_019706035.1). NCBI lineage: Eukaryota > Viridiplantae > Streptophyta > Magnoliopsida > Brassicales > Brassicaceae > Raphanus > Raphanus raphanistrum. Next base: position 11,100,492 of record CM033980.1, on the reverse strand, counting down.
CCTACAAAACCTTTTTTTTTTTGAAGATTTCGCCCACATTCTTAGAAGCTGGGGATGCGTATTTATTGTTTTCTTACATATATTCGTATATCATATCTAATTTGAATATTCTAATGAATGTAGGTAGATCTGCAAATAGTAGATATTATAGGTCAACAATATAGGCCAATATTTACACGTTAGAAGTATGATTTATATATATGTGTGTATGGTGGACTAAAGAACATGTTCTTATTTATTCCTTCGCAAATGTGATGTAAGCTTGAAAGGTGACCATGTGCCATATCGTTTCCTTCGTACGTAATCAAAGATGGCCCGTTTGATTTATCAAATTGATACTCCAGTAGTTGCATATTTTTGCGGGTGTCAATTCATTCAACTTCGATTTTCTTTAGCTGAATATCAAAAAACAAGTTTCTAGATCGTCGAATCCGAGACCATATGGTTGAAAAGCAACTTCGAAAAATTACGCGGCTTGTAACAAAATTTAATGTTCCATTTTATTTAAATTTCTTAAAAAAGTTTTTATATTAAAATCTTTTTGGTTTCTCTGGTATAATAATTAAAAAAATACAACAGAGAAACGAAAGATCTAATAATTCCTAGTGAGCTTGGCTCGAAAACAATCCAAAAGCACGAATACCTAAAAACAACCTAGAAAGAACACCAGAATGCATAATTAAATACTAAATTAAAAATAAAATACCAAATTATATAAAATTATTTCCGTAATACATCCGTATATGATTAATTAGTGTATTTTTAAGTTATTTTTAATATTGTTTTGTCTACATTTAGTTTTAAAATATTTTAAACACATTAATTCAGTGAACTTTTGAAAAAAAAAATTTTGAATAAACATCAAAAGCTTACTGAATTAATGTGTTTTGTATCAAATAAAATGACTGACAAAACTTTGTCTAAAATGCAAAATAATGCAATTAAACAATAATTGAAACTGAACGGAGTAAATAAATCAAATAAGTTGACATTATGTCAAAACTTTGTTCAGAAATGAGACTTGATACACTATAAACAAATATACATTTGATGCTAGAGATGGATTTTTCACTATAAAAACATGGTCAGGTGGGATGCAAGACTGTATTTTACACTTTTTAATGGGAAGCAATATATTTCTTTTGGGCAGTACATTTATAATTTCATAACTATTATAATCTGTAAAGTTTCTGTAACATTAAAATAAATATGTTAATATGAATTTCTTATAATTAAAATTTTATGATAAAACATAAAAATATATTTTGAATACTTCTTTTATTTTAAATCTGAAAATAATTAATACTCCCATATGTTTCATTTTAACAGGTGTTTAAGATTTTTTGCACAAAAATTAAGAAAATACAAAAATTTATGCATATTATTTTGGTTACATAAAAGACATTCAAATGACATTAAATTTTATCTAAAATAATGAAAACATCAATTATTATGAAACAAAATAAAAAATTTTAAACACTACTACTTAAATTGATATAAATAGAGTATATTTAAGAATATAAATCTTACTCAGATATATTCGTATATCCAAAATATTTTGGTTCATATCAGATTAAATTTTCATTCTCTAAATACCAAAATTTTGAATTTATTTGGATAGTTAACCAATCTCGGTTTAGGTTCGATAATATTTTTTCGAATCGAATTCGATTTGTTGTTTTTAATTCCTAGATGTAATCATGATAAAAACAGGTAGAAATTTTGACATGTCTAATTTTTTGTTTTGTCACTTTTTGATTGTTTTTGTTGCCAAATTTAAAATCACAAATGAGTGTTAATAATCCATGGATACAAGGAAATCTGTTACTAGTGATACTAACTAAAATCTTGGAGTTAATTTATATTAAATGAACACAAGGGCAGATTTACAAGGAGAAACAGTCCAACACTGAATGTTTCAAAACAATACTCTTTGTTGTTCACATGGATGCATAATTACTAAATTAGTTCGTAGAATTTTAGTTGAGTCGGTAAGTTGTTGACAAAATATATATTAAATGAACCTAACTTTTAGGTATATGCATTTACATTTGATTTTAGCAAAGAAGAAAAGGAAATCAAGATAGTTTCGCAGAAATGTAGATATACTTCAACTGAAAGGTTGTTTTTATGTTTTACTCGGACGACCACTTATAGTTAAATCAACGGTGGTGCTTGGTAAATGAATATTAGTAGTAGACTTTAAATTAAAGCAAGGAAAATTGAAGAAAAAACTAAGCCTGCCAAGACGCAAATCTTTATAGTTATGGTAATTTACGATAATCTGCACGTAATTGCTTTTGTCTATCTTTTTTTCTGCTTGGAAGATTATTGTATATTTTGTTAACTCCTTGTTTGTAGGCGGAGGGGAGTGCGTGAAGCCATTTTACAATCTTAAAAGACCATTTTATTATCTCAACAAGTCACTGAAAACGATACGCTTCTCCAAAAATCTGTCCAAAATCCAATTCGGCCCCCAAACTTGTTTCCTAATAATGTCCATAATTTGGCCCCCAAATTGTTTGACCAAAGCAATACCCTTTTTTGAATAGTCTATTGACTTTAAAATTTGATTAGTCAATAATTATAATTTGTATAATGAATAAATAGGACATCAGTGTCACCTAAGCTTGAACTTGCTAATTTGTCATGTGACATAGCATTCTCGAGCAAAACTAACCAATCTCTTCCAATTTTTTTGTTTGTTTTAGTTTACTGCATTTGATTTTTGAATACAAAAGTGACTGTCAATGAAACGTTGCAGGTCTCTATTTTGACATTAAATCGTTATGTAAATCATATCACAATGTTTGAAAATAAAATAATACAGAAAATTCATTTGCAATATAAAATTATAAAAAATTCATACATATAATTAACAGTGTAACAATATAGAACATTTCTTATAGTATGATAACCGTATGGATTTTTTTTTTTGTCATCGATTTTTACAGACTCAAACGGACTCTTTAAACCAAAACAGTAGTTATGCATCCATGTGCACAACGAAGATCGTTTGTTTCCTAGCATTACGTACTAAGCCATCGGCCTTCTGATTTTTTGTATGGGGTACATGAATGATTTCCAGGCTGTGGAAGGATTCTTTCAACGTTTTTATGTCTTCTATAAGAGTAGCAAATGCCGGCCATTCCTCTGGTTCAGAAACCATCTTTACCAGTTACAAACAATCTGTTGCAAACGTGACCCGGAACTGACACAAATTCCTCATACTTTCCATAACCCATATTAACGCTTCTATCTCTGCGTGTAGAGGAGAGAGGGAAACCCGTATGGAAAAATTATATGTTAAGAATATCGAATATTTCTAAAATAAAATTATAAAAGAACATTTTATATTATAATGACAACCATGTTAAATGAGATCTTTGATTTGACATAATTTCGAAAACTATACTTCTTATATTTTTACCATCGAAATGTTCAACAAAATATAACATAATTTCGACAATTATAACTTCCTATAACCATGTTATATTTTGTTGAAACATTGTCAACAGATAAAAGAAATATTTAAGAAGCAAATGGCTTTAAAACAATAACTTAATAGGTTGGTACAAAATATCGTTAATTTTGAGAAATAAAAACAATAATCTAGAAAAGCTTTACTCAAAATGTAAATGGAGCGATTCAATATCCCTGTGTTACATCTCAACATCAATTTTTAACAACAGCTATAGTTGATATACAAGAAACAATGAGAAGTTTCAAGCACCCGGGTCTCTTAAATTCTGGTCGTGCCTTTCCTGGGCTTCAGAGCCCTGTTTCTCACACAAAATACCCGTCTCCAAAGAAACCTGTTTGTCATTGTCTATTGTCAAAGGAGTTGTAGCTGTCACTGCTGGAGGATCAGAATCCATTTGATCCAGTGAAGATGGGACACCACTACAGTTTATGGTTGGTTCCGACCCCTTAGTTGCAGCTTCTGCTACTTCTGTGTTTTCGTATTCAGATAACAGATCCATAAACTCACTGAGTAGACGCTGCACCTTCCTGTTTGAGGCCATTGCAGGAAGAATATCGTTTCTCAATAGTTTATGCTTCTTCACCCCCTGGAAATATAAAAAGGATAAGTGTTTTTAAGTGATTTGGAAAAAGGTTAATACTCTTTGACCAAGTGAAGATAATTACTTACCAGAACATATGGATCCCAAGACAAGTTTGTGTCTGAGGTTGTTGCTTCAGCCATACCAGTAGGAGGTCCAAGAAAGCTCTCGCACACTTCTCTTAGTCTTGACTCGTCTGCCTCTCTATAGACAAAAAAAGACAACACACCTCAGTAAAGAGAGAGAGAAAGAGAGAGAGAGAGAGAGTTAAGAATCACAAACCAAAGAAAACCCAAAATCTACACAAGAGTTTATATGAGAAAAAGGGCAGCAGACCTTACCTAGCTAGAAACCTAACATAGGCGAGGAGGCAGTGGCGGTACTCGTTAGGAGACTCCAACGCAAGAGAGGATGCAAATTGAGATTCCAAATGTGCACGTGTTTGCACTCCATCATCAGCTATCCTGCAAACATAGAAATAAATAAGACTCGGAAAATTCGGAATAATGTGGATCCGTCTCAGGTCCAACAAATAACTAAAGGGAAAGGAAGACAAAAAGATCAACCTGTTCCATCCTGGCTTTCTAGCCATGTACTTTCTCACATCAACCTGTAAGCCAGCAAGCTCTCCGCATGGAGCTGAGCCCAAACTCCAGGAGCTACTGAAATTCGAGGCAGGGAAGCAGTCGTCAGCCACTCTCAGCCAGCACATTAGACTCGTATCGAAGAGGAACGCATGTCGTGTGGCTAGAACAACAAGTGGAGAACCAGACTTCGATAATTTCACAGAGATGACTTTTATCGTACCTTCAAAAACGTAACAGTATATCAGCAGCCCAGCTTGTAAGCTCGATAGGATAAGACATTGATATTAGAAAGAAGACATCAATGAGCAATACCTTGTACGGTGGACGATAAATTGGTATCGGAAGAGACCAAAGATGATAAAGAGTCATGGAGGATGCATTTCCTATTGAATAGATCCCACACGTATAACGATCCTTTTCTCGTGACAAGCAGCAGTTTCCAGCTCTCGTCACAATCTATGAATGTTGCAGCAGATCCCATCATCATTGTAGGCATTGCACGCCTTCCACATCTTGTGTAAACCTTCACACAAATAAGTTAGAAAACACTCTCTACCCCGGGAACCACATCATATTCATTGTAATAATTAAAAAAGAAAGTATTATTATTCTTGTTATACCTGGAGGCTTCCATCTTCGCACCCAACCGCCCAAAAGTTTGGATTACCAGCCAAAACTGTGACACTCCCCATAATCCGATCAGACCAAAGAGTTTCACCTGATCTTTTGCAAATAACCTCTGTTTCCTTGATGGTAGATGTACTCACTACACCAACAGTGTCCAACGCGTGCTCCTTTGGACAAGCTTCTAAGCAAACAGGGGCGGTGGCTTCTTCCCCTTGTTTCCAGTCAAACACCCTTATCAACAGACCTGTGCTAGAAGAAGAAGATCCCTTTATACCTACAGATTGCTCAACATTTAAAACTCCATCTCTAGGAGAGGCTCCAGGAACCTTCTCAATAACAAGGCTCTCAGAAATGGTAGCACGAGCTGTATTCCTTGGACGCTCGTTGTTAATGATCACTATCTCTTTCGTGGTGGATGAGTCCTTGATGCTAGTCCCCGCAGGAAGGTCCCTACTACCTATCTTACTAGGAGGAGCAGGAGAGGGAGCTGGCGGAAAATTACTGGAATGCTCGTTGATGGAGATATTGTTCTCCTGCTGGGGAACTCCCACGGCTTCAGGGATGATCCTCTTTCTTCCATCAGGCCTTCTATACACTTTTTGATTCACAGGATTAGATACCCGGTTTGGAGTTGAAGCTTTACTCAAAGTATCAGTCTCTTCTGTCTTATTCTGATCATCACCATCGACGTGGGAGGACTTGCGTTTCTTTGCAGTACTCTCCGCGTTTGCAGAGGGTGGTGGTTTCGTTGTTGTCACCTGGTTTTCTTGAACATCTGAAGACGCCCTCTTACTACCGGCTAGCTTTGTGGAGACTGTTTCGAGTAATAACTGAGCTGGGCTCTCCACTAAGTTTGCTTGCCGGCCTCTTACATCCCCATAACGATTCTTCTTCAGTTCGTCAAGCTCAGTATCGGTTAGCCTGACACCAAGTTCTTTTGGTTCAAAGTGAATCATCGCCACTGTTCCGTCTAAGGAGCATGCAAAAAGTGAATATCCGTCTGGACTCCTGTAATATTTACATATATTAGAACCAAACCCATTATGAAGATATAATGGCAGTGTGTAGATTTTCCATTACCAAGATAGATCGACAACACTTTGGCCAAAGAAATGCTTAGCAACGAAAAGAGGGCGAGGACTTGCAGTTGTCCACACGGTTATAGTGCGGTCTTGGCTCCCTATTGCAATAACGTTGTACGGCTGAAGATCTTTCCCCACTGATTTGGAACTCCCATTGCTCATCACAGCTCGTTGGGCACCGCTAGAAGTGGTGGTTCTCTTAAACATTGAATGATTGAACTTCACAACAACGATCGGAGCATTATGACCCAAGAAGTCAAATGACTCAGACCATTCCCCTCTTTCCAAGACTGGAGCAGAATGCCTCGGCTTCTGAAACCCGTGAGTGGTGGTTATGAAGTGGCCACAAGGAGACCACCCAAGTCGCCTGAAAAACGTGGTTCCCAGCTAGAAAAGAATAGAAAAAAATGTCGTTACCGCATCCTTATATAAAATTTGCTTACACAAAAACAAGAAGAAGTTGCATACCGATTTTTCCCAGTGACCAATAGTTCTGTGAGCCATGCTCCAATCGGTAGTTCGCCATATAATGACAGATTTGTCATCAGACTGGCTAGCGAGAAAGGAGCCGACAGGATCCCAGGTAACACCTTTGACCAAGCTCATGTGACCCCTGAGAACAGTAGTGCAAATGCCAGTGCGCATGTTCCATATATGGACGGTGTTGTCCAAGCTCCCACTCGCCAGCATTGAATCATCTGGAGACCAATTGATATCCACCTACTTTTAAGCAATACCCTCTGTTAAATTAATCTGATTTTTTTTAAGTTAAAGAACAGAAATGGTGTTTTTTTTTGTAATTACCACATCGGCAGTGTGTCCCCTAAGAGTCATAACAGCTTTCCAGTTCTCGACATCAGGGGCTTCTCCACTACCAAACTCAGTAGTGCCAGAACCAGGCTTCCTCTCGTGAACTTGAATCACATTGTCGTCAGAACCGGACGCCACGTACCTCCCGTGTTTCGCCCACCTAACGCAGTTGACTGACCCAAAGTGATCGCGTAGTGTCGCGAGAAGCCTCTCTTTTGGATCCAAGTTTTGCAATTCCTTGTCCACTGACTTCATGTTCCATATCCTCACCTAAATATATTATTATTTCATTTATCACAAAATTACTGTTTCAGAATCCAAATTAAAACAAAAAAAATGAAAGGGGGGAAAGAAGAGAGAGAGAGAGAGAGAGAGAGAGAGACCTTGTGATCACCACCGCCAGTGGCAAAGCGTTCACCGTTTGGTTGAACATCAATGGAGAAAATCTGCTGCAATCCTTCGTGTTTTACCCAAACCGGTTTCTCCGCAATCATCTCTCTCTTTTTTGCCCCCCCCCCCCCCCCCCCAATTAACCAAAAATAAAAACAGAATATGTTCTCAAGTCGTTGATACCTAATCTCCAACACGAAGAGAAGCCGGAAAAATAATCAAGGTTTTAACTTTTCTTCACCATCCTGTAGAAAACCCCTAATTTAGAGGAATGGGATTAAGAGATGAGACAAGAGTGAGAGAGATAGAGACTTTTTGGGTGTGTTGTAAATTGTAATTGATGTGAATGAAAACCCTAACCTTTGGACGAAAGGGGCTACTCAACTTTCTCTATGTAGTTTTAATCAGGGGTGAATTTGATCAATAATCATAACAGCCCCCAAAATGAAGAATATAGCCATTGCAAAGTGGAGGTCATGGGATGTGACAATTAGAGCCAAATCATGACCATTTTAGCCTTACATTCGCGTGCACGTGAGATAAAGAGAATGATACAGTTTAATTCACGTATGAAAGTGTATTACATGATAATCAATACTATACTATAATATATAGGATATAGTATAGATACCGTAAAAGCTAAAGAAAAAATTACACGATATCCAACACTATACAATAATTTATTCTATACTATTTACAAATATCATATAGTATGAACAAAAACAAACAAACAAACACAAATCCATATTCCCTAAACTGAAATTTTAAACCCTAGACCCAAATACTAAACGCTAAACCCAAACTCTAAACCCTAAACCCAAACCATATACCCTAAACCCAAACTTTAAACCCAAATCCTAAACCCAAATCATAAACCCTAAACCCAAATCCATATACACTAAACCCAAATCCTAAAGCATAAACCCAAATACTAAACCCAAAACTCAAACCCTAAACCCTAAACCCAAACTGTATATCCTAAACCCAAACTGTATATCCTAAATCCAAAATCTAAACTCTAAACCTATAACATAATTTCTTCTATACTATTTACAAATATCATATAGTATAGGCAAATACAAACAAACAAACACAAATCTATATACCCTAAACCCTAAACCCTAAACTCAAACCGTATAACCTAAACCCAAACCCTAAACACCCTTAAACCCTAAACCCTGACTATATATCCTAAACCCAAACTCTAAATCCAAAATCTAAACTCTAAACCTATAACATAATTTCTTCTATACTATTTACAAATATCATATAGTATAAGAAAAGAGAAACAAACAAACACAAAAACATATACCCTAAACCCTAAACCCAAACCGTAGAACCTAAACCCTAAACCCCCTTAAACCCAAACTCTAAACTCTAAATCCAAACCGTAAACCCTTAACCCAAACCCTAAACCCAAATTGTAAAACCGAACCATCCCCCATAACGGAGCTACCTAGATCCTAAACTTGAAGGTCTAAACCCTAAACCCAAACCGTATACCTTAAACCTAAACCCTAAACCCAAATTCTTAATCCAAACTGTAGATCCTAACGGAGTTACCTAAACCTTAAACTCTAAACCCTAAATCCAAATCCTAAACTCTAAACCCAAATCATAAACCCTAAACCCAAACCATGTACCCTAAACCCAAACTCTAAACCCAAATCTTAAACTCTAAACTCATACTATAGTTTGTTCTATACTATTTACAAATGTTATATAGTATAGGTAAAGACAAACAAACAAACACAAATCCATATACCCTAAACCCAAAATCTAAACCCTAAACTCAAATCCTAAACCCTAAATCCAAACCATATACCCTAAACCCAACCTCTAAACCCAAATTCTAGACCATAAACCCTAAATCCAAACATTACTGAAAATGAAAATGTATGAGACCACATAGGCATTAGTTATCTAAACTGAGATTCTGCCAACATCTCTTGTTGAGAATCTGAGAGTTGTACTTTTACAATCTCAATCACATGGAACATTAGACTAAACAAAATAACTCATTCATTTTGTACTGAACCATACATAACTTTAGAAATAGTACACAAATTGATGAAATAGGGTTGACGAGTGTGTTATCTGCTGGTAGAAGAGTCACATGTAACTACTTCGAACCATAAGGGGATCCAAATTGGCACACCTGTATATAGCACAAGCATTGCCACGAAAGATAACTCTCCATATAAATCATTTATCATTTTATCCCCTTCCTATACTATATACATTTTATTATATAGTATATAAACCTCAATTACATCATACATCAATTTATCCTCTTTCTTTCCACACGGACTCAGAAAGTTGTGTAGTGAAATAAACGCCTAAAACACATACATATACATTGGCATTGACATAATATATAACAAACATGCAAGTCTAAAGGTAAATAGATCCAAGGAGGGGAGGGGAAGGGTTAGGAGGAGGAAACTCTAAGAAACTATTTCTATTCCATGTTTATCAAATAGAATAGTACAACAAAACGTGTACTGTTTATCTTCTCCGATGGTTCTGCGTATTCTCTGTTTCTTAATCTACATGGTGGGATGAATTCGAAAATGATGAGATAAACTACTATGCTCATCAATCTAACATGACTTACTTTGATTCCTTAGTTTTGATAGAAAATTGGGATGGAATCTTTTGCAAAGTTTGTCGCGAAACTAAACGATTACGTGATTAAAAAAAAAAAAGTATAGAAAGAAGAAGCGCGTGTGTAAGTTGGTGATATATGAGGGTACTTCTGTATATATTGTAGAAAATACATGGTATATCATAGCATATGCCTTGTAATGGTTATAGTGTTAAATTTTTTTCAATAATGGTTATGTCTCCAAATTTCCCTTTTAATCAGTAACTAGATCTTCACTATTTTACTTTATATATATATATAATTATCATTTTTACATAATTAATTGAACTATTTATCATATTAATAATTGTTTGTTATAAAATTTTAAAACACAACAATTTTATAGTTCACATGCAATAATTTAATTTATTTGTTTTAAATTTTAATTGATAGCATATTTTAAATCATGTGATACAAAATTCAAAAATAAAAAATCTTATTGGTTAAAGATAAATTTTAATTGAAAATTAAATTAATATCACAGTTTAATACAAAATTGTACATGAGTTTAGTTATAATTACAAAATTAATTAGATATTTAAAAGTTTGTTTAATTAAAATGAAATATAAATTTAATTTTAAAATAAACACGCAATTAACTAAATATTAAAAAAATAAGTGAACAATGAAATATATATTTATTTTAAATAAACACGAAAAATACTTAAATATTTAAAAGGTTTATTTTAATGAAAAATAGAATATTTATTTATATTTTAAATAAAAATATATGAAAAGATTTTATTCAGCTATAATTTCAGAGTAAAAGTAGGAACATCTATTTGATTTGTTTGGTTAGAATAATTAAGTTAATTTAAATATTTATATATAAATTAATTGAAACAACTTTCTATAGAGTATTCCAATTTTTTTTTTAAATCACACATAAAAAGTCATGACTTCTGTTTTAATATATAAATTAAATAAAAAGTGATTAATATTTATTAAAATGTATTTATTTTTTAAATCAAAAGTCAAAAATAAAAAATGGTTATATGAATTATTTTCTTCTAAAGTATCTTATATATTATTTGAAAAAAATTATGATATTTTGAAATGTAATAAGACACAAATGGTCATAAAACTATATAAGTAAAATGTCTCATTTAATAGATATTCTAATTACACACAAATATATATATATATATATATATATAACATCGTTTAAATTAAACTAGATATCATATAAAATAATATAATTGTTTAAATTTCAAAATTTGATTTGAACAAGTATTTAGAAACTTAATCTTTTAGTGTCAAAATTTACATTGAATTTTTTAAAATGGTTATAAATTATTAAAAATATTAAAAATCTCATATTAAAATTGGTATCAAAGGTTTAACTCATTTTGTTTTAAAAAGATACAAATATCATAAAATATAAATTGAAACAAAATAATTTTTATAATTTAAAATTTATATACAGTTACAGAATTTTATTAAATATATATAACAAACATGTTCTAATAATTTAAAAACAAAATTAATAATATATATTTTAAGATAATTACAAATAATATTATTATATAGTTTTTTATGACTTTAGTATCCGGATGCTTCTTAAGAATATCTGATTAACGCCTAATGATCAGTTACCGCAAATCTGACATAATCTGTAGAAAAGTCTGTCGAAGGCATTCAGAGGGCTGATGATCACTCCGGGTTAATCCATCAGTGACCACATGCAGCTTGAACATGAAATTTTCCGTATTAGGCCCAAAAATCTCTCAATATAATAATTATAAATCCACCAACAGTCGCAATTCGAACCATACACCTGTCGGATAAGATCGTAAAGTGTGACCCGTTCGCTTGCCAACAGAGCACTAATGTGTGGTTAAATTATATAGTTTTCAAATATACTAAAATTAAATTATTTAAACTTTACTTATCAAAATTATTAAAATATATTAATTTATAAATTAGATATTGTTAAAAATTATTTATGCATTCTTAAGGGTTTGATTGGCAAAGCCCTAAAATAAACATTATGTTTATCCAATCAACATTTATCACAAAATTGTTTAGAAAATCATTTACAAGATGCTAATGCTCTCCAAATGCTATTTACTTAATGTTCTTGTATGGAGTTTCCGGTGAAGCATTTAGAATATATAAAATTTTAAAATAATTATATATAATTAATTTATTTTATTTACTAATATAAAATGTCATAATCAAAAAGTAAATTAATATTTTTAGAAATAGAAGTTGTGATTAAATATTTTTAAATTTTTAAATTTCACATTTAATTTTTTTTTATCAAACCAAACTTGCATTAAACTTAAATATGTTTACTCTCCAACAATGGAGGATACAAAGAGGCTATTGACAGCCAAAACAAACAACATAAATGATAGAATGGCGATACAAATCACAAAAAGAGCCATATGAAATTGTATCACAACAGCATCATAAACTTCTTCAAAGACTGCATCTAATGTAACCCGTAGGACCACACACACTGCACCATACGCAGAGAAGCTCATTCGATGGGAGGAAGATCCTTGCAATACCAACGAAGCTTGTTCATCCAATTCACTCCATATAGGAAGAAATATTAGGAAAGAAGACTTATTCAAACGAGAGACAAGTGGGAAATCATAACCGCCACGTCCATATTCATCGGGATAAAGATAAGAATGAGTTTCTCTTCTACCTGCCACCAAGAAGAGATATACACAAACACAACACCAATATCCGGAATGGAACCCGTAAGAGAACTGCATACTGCAGACTATCGCGCCAAGGCAATATAAATGCTACTAGAGGTCAATAAGATAGAACCAAATGAGACTAAGCTCATCGGTATGTCACAATCTAAAATCATGGACAATTCCAACATCACCCATACATATATATAGCTGTCTAAACCATTCTACAGTAGCAGAATAAGTCAAAACTAATGAGCTAAGATGAGACATGTATATCACAGAAAAATGGAGCCCGTAGGCGAAGGAGAAAGTGTCATAGACACACCCCAATACAGACCTGTATACCACAGGAGAATAGAGCTCGTAGGCGACGCCCGAAGACACTGGGACGCCACCACCACCATCATTCTTTGTCGCCATCTTGGATAGAAGCTTCAAAAATGGTATGAATGGGAGAATAACACTTACGATTCCAGACAATATATTGGCCAAAAAGACATTGCCTACTGCAGAATATAAACTCTTATAACCAAATCTTGTGGCACCAAAGAACACAAAAGAACCAACATCACCACTGGCCAGATTTGGAAATGGAGTATCCAGATTCCAAGTTTTAAAGAACGCTTAAGAGAGGGTGAATGTTGTATCAAATTGTAGCTGAACAACGAGGCTGAATGAAACGTCGGGAGGATCTGGTGGTTCTGGCGGAGAGAGGGCTTCAAACAGCACCGGAAAAGACGAGCACGGCAGCGGATCTGGTGGTTCTAACGGAGAGAGAAATCTGAAAAGTGCTAGAAAGGACGAACACGGTGGCGGAGAGAAAGGTTCGAACGGCATCGGAAAGGGAAGAGACGGCGGCGGATCTGGAGGAAGGCGGAGTCACAACGGAGGAGAGATAATGGACGGAATGACGGTTGACGAGACACAATCACCGTCAGTGCCATGGGAGAGGAGGCCTGCTTCATAGGGTTGGAGCCTGGAGAACTGGACTGAAGCTAAGGAGGAGATCCATGGAGGAGTCTGCCGAGGGAAAAGCATCAGAGAGAAAACTTTAAGGGCGAACTCTTTTCTTACTCACATTTAAAATATAATATAATTTATATAAATACACATATCATTTATTATTTTTAATAAAAACATAAAATAATATATATTTACATAAATAATATATTTATATATTATATATTAGAAAATAAAAATAAAATATCTTATTATTTAGAAACAAATAAATTATATGTCATATATTACTTTTATGATAATATTATATATGAAGCATTTACTGCTTTACCAATAAATAAATTATGATAATTTATATAATAATATCAAAAATATTTTTATATCCAAAAATAAATTTTATTTTAAAAAAAAATAAATAAAATTTACATTTATTTTTTACAAAATAATAATATTTCACATTAAAAATATTTAATTTGTATTATTAAATAAAATTCATTATTTCAATAACAAATATATTATTATTATTATATATTATAATTTAATATATTTTATTTTAAAAATAGTAAATATATTATATAATAACTTTTATGATAATTTAAAATTTTATACTACTACTATTCTACCAACAATCTTATTAAGAATTTTAACGAGAACATACAACTTGTACATCATATTGTTTATACACTATATTGTTACTGCTTCTTTAACAGATGTACCGATCAATTCTTTAAATCGCGGGGTCAGGTATTATTAAATTGATTCCAGTAAAAAACATATTTCTCCTCCACTAGTTCCAGCGATCCTAATATTCTATTAAAGTTCATAATCGAATCAATAAGGGGGACCCGTTTATATATTGTAGTAACAAATAATGATACTAAACAGTTATCTGTATAGAATAATAATTCTACTTACAATTCCAACTAGATCTACCTTCCTTCTTGGATGCTTTACATATTCTTCTTCTTCATTTTTCTTCTTCACCAGGTCAACGAAAATGGCTGATCAACCTTCAAATCCCCAAAATAGAATCAAACTTCGTGATGGTAGATACTTGGCTTACAAGGAAAGAGGTATCCCTAAGGATGATGCCAAGTTCACCATCGTTCTTGTACATGGATTTGGTAGCTCTAAAGACATGAACTTCAATGTCTCACAAGTATAGACTATTCTTTTATTTACTCGATTCTTTCTAATTCTGTCTGTTTACTTTCCTTTCAGGGCCATTGATCTAAAATTATGTACTTTTAATCTCGAGAGTTTTGTAATTGTAATATGTGATGTGCGTTGCCTGAAAAGCTAAATTAATTTCAATTTTCCATAGATTAAGCCCAACCGTCTCTAAAAGAAATGATAGATATTTGGTTGAAACCTAATGAGGTTTGTTTTAGTTATAATCTCAGGAGTTTGTAGAAGAAACTGGGATATACATTGTGCTATACGATCGAGCTGGCTATGGAGAGAGCGATCCAAATCCGAAACGTTCGCTGAAGAGTGAAGCTTCCGATGTTCAAGAACTGGCGGATGGGTTACAGATTGGATCAAGGTTTTATTTGATCGGAGTCTCGATGGGTTCATACACCGTTTGGAGTTGCCTCAAATATATTCCCCAAAGGTAAAGAAAAGAGATTGAAAGTCTTCTAAGACACATTTTGAGATTGGACAAAATCATAAAATTGTCTGACAACACGTTCATATTCATATTTGTAGGGTCAATATGTTTTTAGTATTATGTTGACATTAAACATAAATTTTTTTGACCAAAAAAAAACATAAATTCTGTTGATTTTATAATTAGAGTTTTTTTTTTGAGATAAATGTTTTTGCTTTACCCATTACGGGTTTGATAAATCCCCTTGATTTTTTTTTTTGAAATGGTTTTGCTTTGGTTTTGTTTTACTTTTAAAATTGTCTTTTACTATATGTTTGGATTTCCTGAGTTTCACGAGTATTTATATTCTGTTATAGTATTTTGTTTATTTTTGTTTTATGATCTGAATTTATGTTTTACATATATTATTGGTTATTAATTAATTATTAGTTTTAGATGTGGAATTCCATATTTTTTTGTTAAATTTTCTAAGTTTGATTACCAAAAATGGGAGAAATTCTATGAAATCCTTTTTTCGTTAGTTTTGGTTTGCTGAAACGTAAAAAAGATTCAAACTGTAAAATGATTCACATATTCTTTTTATTCTTATGAATTTATTCTTTAATTTTATTCTTGCTAATTTCTTTGTACTCGATGACCATAAAAAGAAAAAAAAATTATGAATGCTTTTCTAGCTTTAGTTTTATGAGACCTGAGAAAGAAACGGAATCCTACATAGACATGTATACCTTTTGTTCTTTATGAATATTTTCATAGAGTTTCAAAAAAAAAAGAGTTTCAAAAAGAATATTTTCTATTTATGTGTGTTAGTGGGTTATATTTATGTTTTATGTTAAATTAAGATTTTTTGATAAAAAGACGCTAAAGATTTGACTAGGTTGAAAATGGTCTACTGATTAAAAATGAATATATGCACTATTAATTTGTGTTGATCTGGGGCAAATAATTAAAAGATGAGAAACGTAAGAAATTTCATAAAATCTTCGAATCGTTGTTGATGTCTTAATTTTTAGTATATCGATCAAAATTCTTTTTATTTTCTCATAAATGAAATTTAATAGGCTAGCAGGAGTGGCGATGGTAGCTCCCGTAGTAAACTACCGGTGGCCGTCGATTCCAAAGAGTTTGATGAAAAATGATTACAGAAGAGAAGTGTTAAAATGGTCTTTTTGGATTGCTAGATATTTCCCTGGACTGCTTCATTGGTGGGTAACTCAAAACATGTTTCCTACAACTTCAGTGCTAGAGAAAACCCCTGCTAATTATTTCAACGACCAAGATATCGAAGTCCTCAAGCACACTAAAGGCTTCCCAATGCTCACTAAGGTACCCAGATACTTTCATAAGGCTAATATAAATTTATAAGTTTTTTCATATATTCATTTAATTTAAAACTATTATATTATGGTACTATTAAACTATCAAGCAAAGGTACACCCAATATATCCATGACTTTGATTAGCAGACAAAACCTATTTTTTAATCAATTGAAAGGTTAGTGAACGGGATATGTGTGTTTAGTGAGTGGTTTGTGTTAATATTGCGGGAGTGATAATCCAGTTTTGTAAGTTGTATACTATCCAAAAGTTAGCAAAAACAAAAAGTTGTAGACTAAAGTTATAAGATAATGTTTTACTCACTGAATAAGCTTTGCATGGACAAAAATAAAACTCACGCTACTTATTTGTTTTTTGACAGTTACCTTCATGCTAGATTTTGACGAAAAAAAATGAAGAGAGAGAAAGAAATATGAGTTTAATTGAATGAGATTCGTATTCTAGTGACATGATTTTTATTAATGACGCAGCCTGTGTTATAATTTGGATCTCTGAGACTGAGAATAGAATAATGTACTGCTGAGAATAGAATAACATGGATAAAAGTCATGTTACTTAAATTTGCTTCTGACAAATGACGTGCTTAAAAAGATCAATATTTTACCAAGTTCTCTTTAGTTACAATTGCATGTATAGAAAATCTGATATCACTTTAGAATTATATAACTTGGAGCAAAAAAGACTGGTTGTTAGTCACATTATAGAATTAATACTCATGAATGTGTCCATAGGAGAGGTTACGAGAACACGGCGTTTTTGAGACGCTGAGAACCGACTTTTTGGTGGCGTTTGCTGACTGGGACTTCGACCCGGCAGACCTACCGGACCCGTTTCCGTCCGGACCAGAGAATAGCCCTTCCTCTGTTCACATATGGCAAGGCTACGAAGACAAAGTAATACCGTTTCAGCTGCAGAGATGCTTGTGCCACAAGCTAGCATGGATCAAGTACCATGAGGTTCCTAAAGGAGGTCACTTGATCGTGCACTATGAAGGAGTCTGCGACGCGATCTTGAAATCGCTCCTTCTAGGAGAAGATCTTCCAATGTACGAGCCCAAAGCTTAACTGAACCTTAAAAACAATTCATTCTTCTTGATTTGTTCTTTCGTATCTTGCTTGATTCTTTGATTTTGATTGCTAAAAATGAATTCTTCTTTGTGACATAAGAAAACTGATCTGATTGTTTTTCCTAGTATTTCAGACATTATTTACGTCAATGGTTTTTGTACAATAAGTTTCCGTATATATTTTAATCTCCACGATATAGATTTACTAAATTTTTAGTTTGTTCTTTTTTTTTGAAACAGATTTTTTAGTTTGTTCTTTTTTTTTTCCGTCAAGGATCAATACTATTAATTCTTCAACATGTCCAATTGATATGGGGTTATGTCCAACTTTTTATTCCTTTATTCAAGGACAGTTATTATTATATAACCATATTCTTATATAACCGTATACTCTTTATTTTGATTCCAAAATTGTCGGAATATTTTTCTCCCCAATATAGTGGACAGTTATATTTATTAATAATTATTACTTAATAGTATATATAACCGAAGCATATCAATTGTTTTCTACTATAGTTAATTGACAGTATGAACATGCTATTATAACAACTAACATTAATATGGTATGCAGGTGATTAAAATCACAATAAGGATTCACCTTCATTATTGCTACCATATCTACACCGTGTGCTTACATATTCATTAGGAAACTTTTTTATATTACAATGATAATAAACAAAAAAACACAAATTTAAAAATTATATTTTTAAAAAGAAATTAAAATATAAAATATAAAAGTATTTAAAATAAAAAAAAAATAAGTTTTCAAAACTAAAAAATACGCATTTTGATTATAAAAGAATATGAATTGATGTAAAGAATAAGTTTTCTTATTAATTACACAAGAATTTGGCATAAAAATTAAATTAAATTTATAAAACAGTTTTTAAAAATATAAAATGTTAAATATTAAATTAATATACTTACAATAAAAATATAAAACTAATATACCTACAATATATATATATATATTTATTTAACAAAAATATACTAAATTTTTTTTTTGACTTTTTCAAAATTTTGTTCGGTCTTTGTGGCAGGTTGGAGCGGGTTGGATTTGATATTTGTTTTCGAATATAATACTTTAAGAACTGTTCGAGTATATAGGCTAGGTTTAATAGACTATGAGACTTTGATTTTTGTACGATTCCAAATCGTTTTTTCTGATACGAATATTATTTACTAATTAAGTTAGGTAACTACTAAGAAAATATAATATATATGTTGTAAGCTTTAGGAATAAAGTTTAAAAATAATTTCTGAAATGCATATAGCAAAATGTATAGTTATACAACTTGACATATTTAATATAGTTACCAAAAATTATATTAAATTAAATTAATATCAAACATAAATATGATTAAAAAACATCTATTCTATTAATTCTTCAGCATGACCAATTGATAGAGGTTATGTCTAACTACTTATTCTCATGTTTTACTCTTTTCAAAAATGAAATATAACTTCTTATTTTATATAACTGCACATAACGTTCTGATTTTAGAGTTAAAAAGTTGTAATTCTCTATATACGTTGTAAAGAAACGAAAACGTAATCCCTATTTTCGGGGTAGTGGACAATTTAACAACCACATATAATTTCTGATATCAACATTAAATATAGTTAAACTGCTTCTTGCTTTTTAACTGTTTTTACGGGCTTAACAAAGTAGTATATATAATTGATATTAAAATATTTGAAACAAGTAAAAGAAAACAAGAAGCAGTTTATATAGTTTTATAGCAAACGAGAAGTCATAGGACGGTTGTATAATCTTTATAAATTTAATTTCTTTAACATATAAAACTACAGAAAATGTTACGAATAAATAGGCATACGGACATAATGATTAGGAAGAAACGAGCATATGACAGATCAAATTTAAATTGCTATTAGATTCGGATATATTCCTAAAAAGGCGGGTATATTTTTTTGTTTTATATTTTTTAAAATTTAAAATTGTTATCTGTGTTTTTAGTTATATTTGTATAATATTTTTTAAACGATTAATAAAAAGTTTTAATAATTATATTAAAATAATAGGACCACACTTATATCAATAGGTAATGTTCATGTTTTAATAGTATTTATTAAAACCTCTTAATAATCATTTAAAACAATATTATACAATTAAAAAAAAATGTGACCTTAAACACACAAATATGACTTAAACATAAATATAAAAATTAAATTTATAGCAAAAATATAAAACAAAAAATATATCCAATTATATTTCTAGAAAAATTAAAAACAAAACGTATACCCGCCCTTTTAAGGGCGGGTCAAAATCTAGTTTTATAATAATAATCAAACGGGCCGAACCCAGAAATTACATAGTCTCAAACCAAAATGTACAAAGTTTAAAGCCCACAAACCAGAGCCCACAAGACCAAACCAAACGAGCCTACGCTCCAAACCAAACGGAACCAGACGGGTTCAAGCAGGCCTACGCGTCAAGGAGGCCCAATCGCGTTTGCGATCTTCAGCTCGGGACTCCACTCGTCCGATCTGCCTCGACTTGACCGCCTCCTCTACGAATCGCCGCCGTCTCCACCCCATCTCAACTTGTAACGTCGGAGCTCGAAATACCGGCGAGCCTCCAACCGAAACCATCTCTTAGCTTCCACGCTTTTCTTTATTTAAGAGAGCCTCATCGATCTCTTCGACTGCTCATCCATCTCCGCACAACCGCGAGCCGTATAACCACAAGCGAAGCCACAATCCCGATCCAAGAACGGACCACAAACCCTAACCGACAAATGAAAATAGAGATACTAAGGACCGGCGGCGTAAGACTATGGAAGCCTTCACTCCCCGGGAACAAGAGCCGGCGACAGAGAAGCTGAAGAAGCTTCCTCCTCCTGATAACCAGAGTCGGCGGCGACGGAGCTAGTAAAGTCTCCGCCTCCCGGAAAAAAAACCCTAAAGACGACGAACAGATTTTTCCACGCCTCGTCTTCCACATGACCGCGTCGTCACTCCATCCACAGAACCACCACTGTCGGTGTACTCCCCGAGTAAACGGCGACAGTTAAGCCTGAGACAGAGCTTCGACAAAACCGTCATGACAAGGAGACGAATAAGAGGAGGGCGACTAGACAAAATCAGAAGGATGAAAGTCTCCGGCGACGGCACGGATGTTAACGCGCCGGCCGTACGCCAGAGCCAAAAGATGACCACCTCCTTTTTCTCTCTTTTTTTTCACCTTACTTAGTGTTTGTTCTGTTAATGAGATTTTTTAGTTTGTTCAGAAGCTGAAAAAATTACCAAAAAAAAAAGAACTAGGATAAAAAAGAACCAAAAAAAAAAAGTACATCTACAATATATAAATGACTCGTTTTGAGTCTTCTAAATCATTCCACGTCAACTTTCTCGGTCCGAAAATTGACACTGCCCACTATCGACCTGAACTTTAACAGCAGCCCATAGACATGTATTTTCATTGGTTAGGCCTAGATAACTTCAACACAAAAGTATATTGAGTTACCATTCTGAGCCATGAACTGGTTTAAATCTCCGGCTACATCCACTATTTAATACTTTATATATAAGCCGATGAGTCCACACGCCCATGCCTAACCATCCTCATCTCTGCTGCAAACAACCATTTACCAATAATTAATTCCAAAATTTCCAAAGCTACATTTTATCTCTCTCCACATTTTCTCACTCTCAACATCTGCATTATTCTTCTGCCAATTTTTTTAACTGTTAATCATATAGATGCCAACCATTTTTGCATCCTAAGTGTGCAAAGGGATCACTTTGAAAATCTCGGATGATAATGTTATGGGCCATGGAAATGTATAGGTGAATGTTGAATGCTAAAATTATCTTCTTGGTGACTTGTCAAAAGGGTTATCTAAACGAAAAAAGTCTAAGCTATGATAAACTATGGAATGTTTTAGCTAGTGATAAATGAGATCAAGAACGATCAATATACATGCCCACCATTTTTGGATCCTAAGTGTGCAAAGGGATCACTTTGGAAATCTCGGATGTTAATGTTATGGGTCATGGAAATGTATAGGTGAATGTTGAATGCTAAAATTATCGTTTTTGGTGACTTGTCAAAAGGGTTATCTAAACGAAAGCTATGATAAACAATGGAATGATTTATTGATAATGAGATCAAGAACGATCAAAAAATACGTAGAGAGTTTAAGAACAATAGAGTAATCGAAGGATTCTCGAGGTTAACGTCTACGTGGAGAACGACAATTGGTAACGAAGGATTTTCAAGCTATCGAGCAGAACGCGTCAGTTTAATGGTGATGCGAGGCTTGTTGTGTAAAACTAGACTTCGATTAATTTTGTTTGAGTCAAGCTGTGATCGACACTGAATGCCTGATTTTCGGGATTTTTATATAATATATAATATTTTAAAAAACTAAGAACGATTATGGAAAATATTGGATCTTCTATTCTTGGTTTGTCCTCCTTCTTTTATAGGTATTTGGAGGTAAATCGAACAGTGATGTGATTTCCAGAGTGAATTAGATGTTTTTATGATGGTTTTGAATGTTTTTGACTTTTTTACGTTTATTTTGCCTGCCAAAGATTAGTGTGTTAGATCCCTCCAGCTCGTGGAGGGTCTACCATTTTTTCTTAGGCGTTGATGATACTTGGTTTGGATTATTAAATTTGGGTTGAGGTCTTAGATCGGGTCTGGAATGGGGTGAAACCCGGATCCAACAATAGCTCCCTGGAGTCCGGCGTGTCTTAGGTCGTCGCATGAGTCGGGTATTGAATCCAACTTGAATGATGTATGTGATACAAGCAGTTTATGTATTCCATAGCCAGTTCAAAATTTTGGTTTTGTAAAGTTATTATAAGATTTGATTGAAGTAAATCAAAGGATTTTATCTCTTTGGAAAAAATGATATTTAAAGTGGTATTAATTTCTCTGTGGCAAATTTACAATACAAATTTGTGGGTGATTAAAGCATGACAAGTCATAGAATCTCTATAGTTATATTTGCTCTGGAAGACAAGACTTGTTGATATTGTAACAAGACCAAGAGCATGCCATCTTTCAAGCATTAGAGTCTTGAGATACTTTCCAAGCTGAGAAGAAGTGACTGGTGGTGTTTGATCAAGGAGGATAAATGTATTAACAGAGAGGCTTATCTCATATCTCAAAGTGTTTTAAGGAAAAGGTTTACTCAATCCTATAAATATAGCTAGGGAATACCCTCTTTAGCTAAAGGAAACCTTTGAAAATGAGATAACCAATCCTGTTGTTTAAGTGATGTAGTGGCTTTTGATTTTGCATAGAGTTATAATCATATCGGTTTGTAGTCTGTTTCGACCTTCGGTCAAATATATGTTGTGGAGTTTGACGTATTTGTGATTTTAGTTTCTAAGTTAGTTCGGAACAACTCTGAAGTACTAAAACCATTTTGGTGATAAATATCAATTACATATAATAAATAATAGTAAAGTTTTTCCAAGATCATATATGCACATTGTTGGAGCATGATTTATCACATTGGCAAAACCCAACTATTCTACCCCAAAAGGGGTACTTCGCAGCTCGAGATAGCTAGTTCGAAGTCTACAAATAAACATCAAAGACCAGGTCACTTCACGGTCAATTGGTTACATAACAATCTGAGATCTCCAGAGCAAAGCACGGAAAGTGCGTCCTAGATACATAGACTAGTTGGAGCAAGCTAATCAATATAAAAACAAAGCGAAGATCATTATTCATCATGTATCATTTGACTCACCTATTCGAGATCTAGAATACTCTATCTCTCTTATATTCACTTGTGCTTTGTCCTTTGTATTCGACGTATTCATTGTAATTAATATTAATCTAGTTCGTAGAAATATTTACTCACATAATATTTTTCCCATCGTTTCTCTAACTTTGTTCTATTCGCATTAAATTTTTGATTGATGGATTTTGCTCCCACACACAGAGATAATATTTCTTCTTCTTGCGGTCACTTGTATTAGAACGCTCCAACCCTCAATGTAAGTGAACTTTCCACGTCTATTATCTGTTCGTGTATTACACTTTTGTTTGATAGCTGGTAGTTTATTCTTGGAAGGTTCAAAATTTTGCACTACAGTTTTTTTTTTTTTTTGATAACCGTGGGTTCCCAGACGGTAAGCCCAGACTAATCCCCACGAAACCTTCCATCCGGGCATGCACGGTTATAGGCGGGAAGGTGGCCAAGGCGACTCGAACCCAGGACGGACACTCCAGCTGGAATTCCATTACCACTAGGTCAAGAGCTCTTAGTTTTGCACTATACTACACTTATTAAGGTCTAATTGGTAACCATGTCAGGAATAATAGAAACATATAGGACAAAAATGGATGAGAATAAAATTATGGGAATAATGAAGAACAGTTATTCTATATCAAATTTAGCGAGAAACAAATTTATTCTTTAATTCTCTACATAAAAGGAATGAGAAAGAATGAAAAAGAATAACTATTTCTTGTGAATGGTAAAATTTGTTAGGAATATTAAAAAATGTATTATTTCTCTTTATTTTTTGTCACCAGTTAAACAGTAATCACTGTGACTTTTTGTGTGTTTTATCCTTGCTTACACAGTATCAAAAATGATTTCTCAATTTACTATCAGTTATGAAAATTTCAACAGAGTTATGTTTAATTCTAAAATTTTCTCATAATGTTGACTAGAAAAGATAAATGCTATGGGTCAATTTGCTTAATATTCATAGCAGCACCATATATGAAGAATATAGCCATGCATGAAAAGCTGTGTCAATTTGATACAAAACTAGACAACGCTCTCCTTCTCCGCGAGTGAGAGATAATAAACACAACACTAGATATCATACTATACTATATTTGTCCAATATATAGTACAGAACACTTATCTTATAATACCAACCATTATGAAGAGGATGAAGAAAATAAAAAGGTTGAAAAAGATGAAGAGTTTGTAGAGAGTTACACTATACCCTAAACCCAAAACCGAAACCCAAACCATATACACTAAACCCTAAACCCAAACCATATACCCTAAACCAAACCCTAAACCCAAACCATATACCCAAATACTAAACCCTAAACCCAAACCATATATCCTAAACCCAAATCCTAAACCCTAAACCCAAATCCTAAACCCTAAACCTAAACCCTAAACCCAAATCATATACCCTAAACCCTAAACCATATACACTAAACCCTAAACCCAAACCATATACCATAAACCCAAACCCTAAACCCAAACCATATACCCAAATACTAAACCTTAAACCCAAATCCTAAACCCTAAACCCAAATCCTAAACCCTAAACCTAAACCCTAAACCCAAATCATATACCCTAAACCCAAACCCTAAACCATAAACCCAAACTCTGACCCCTAAACCCAATCTCTAAACCCAAACCATATACCCAAACCATATACTTTAAACCCAAACCCTAAGCCTAAACCCTAAACCCAAACATTTATCCATTTCGTGACTATACTATACATATTATGGTATGGAATATTCGATACTCCCACAAACTTTGTATATATGAAATTCTCTAAAAAAAATTTAGAGAGAAAGATGATGAGTGACGACAATGTTGGAGAACAAAATAGTGTAACTGATCAAGTAGTGAGTAAGAAGAATCAAGAGGCAGAGAAGGATATATAAATTACAAAAGAAAAGAAAAAAAAATTATCAGACTATACTGTAATTTAAAATAGTATGGATTCAAAATTGCGATTATAAAATACTATATAAAATTTATAAAATATATGTTTGTTTTTAAATTTTTAAAACATATTATGTGTAGAAAAAAAGACTTGTTTTTATCATATAAACAACAAAATTGTACAATTGTTTTTACATAAATTGAAACCAATTAAGAATTGAATGGGAAACCATATTTATAAAAAAAAAGAAAAAAGAAAGAAAACCCCATTGAAGGGCAATATAGCAAATATTTCACAAATATCATAGCCTATGCTTTGCTATGTACATATGTTTCATTTAAATCCTACAATGTATATGTGATCAAATTTCCCAAATGCTATTCATTGATTAACCAAATCATTTTTTTAAAGTTTTCTTATATACACCATTATATACCAAAAATTTAAATATTTAAATTATTCTCATTTACAGAATGTAACGTCTCACAAAAATCGTCATCCTCGATAGTATAAACCGTATAATTTTACACGTGTTTGGATAACCGTCGAAGCGTTACAAAATGTAGATATTGTACATGTTAAAAGGTATTAAAACGCATAGAAGAAATGTATCTAGAATGCAATTACAGATTTTTTAGCTAAAATGATAATTTTTTTTATAGAAAACTAATTTTTGTTGGTTATTATATTTTGGTTTAACTACTCAAACTGTTTTTTGTTTGAGTAATAGAATGATTTTTTTGTTGTGAAAAAATTTGTAGATGCTTGCAATTGTTTATCTATAATATATATGAAACCAATTAGCTTGGAGGCAAAAATCCTTATAAAAGTAAAAGTGCGGTAAATTTTCACAGGCAGAATATATGAAAGAATTTTAGCAGGAAAAATGAGACAAGCGTCATGAACGTGTCAGTCGATAAACGAGAAAGCAAATAAGTAGTACCAGATTCGACGTACCACATTAGTAAACCTCAACTTTTTACTTGAAAGGCAATTTTCAATATTTAAACATCAAATAATTATTTTATTTTTGTTGCAGTTACACTCTTCTTTACTAGTCCAATAAATTAAAAATAAAATAAATATCACTCGAATGCATGCATGTTTTCTTTTTACCAAAACAATGCGTGCTTATATATACAGAGAAATGTCACCATTGTAAACTCCGCCTCATCCTCATTTTAAAAGTAGCTCCGTAAGCTCTAGTTTCCACTGACACATCACTGCTCGCTGCTTTCCTTTCTTCTTCTTCTCCCTATATTACTGTTCCGGGTAACAAGATTTTTATTTCTGCTGTTTATATTACTTTAGCACAATCTGTGATCTAATGCAAATTTGGCTCATGGTGCCCTAGCCAACATATACCAATATTTAGGCTTCTCATTGTTTCTTTTATTTTTAGAAGAAAAAAAAATCAATTTTCAATTTAGCTTTTAAAGCAAATTTCGTAACATCTTACAAACACTCGCATTCTGTAATGAAATAGACGTTCATGATTGTTGTCGCTTATTGTAATTCTGTATCCATTAATTTCATAACTTTTTCTTTGAAATTTAGAAGCTCTGCTGATATATGAATGCATGTTCACATTACATGATTTATAGGTCTTAAAACGATGCCGATTCCCGAATCAGAGACATCGACCTTCCATGTATTTAACCACAATCTCCAAACGCAACCGCAAACGTATCCACAGGAAACCGCAGCAGAGGAGCACCCACCAGTAGGCAGACAAAACTCGATCATGTCGCTGACTCTTGACGAGATTCAGATGAAAAGCGGCAAGAGCTTCGGAGCAATGAACATGGACGAGCTCCTCGCGAACATGTGGATGACTGTCGAGGAAAACAACAACAACGTCGGGGGAGCTGCCGCCCACCAGGATGGGGAGAAACCTACCGCACTGCCACGTCAAGGTTCGTTGTCAGTCCCCGTACCTTTGTGCAAGAAAACCGTCGAGGAAGTTTGGTTCGAGATACAAAACGGCGCCGTACAACAACAACCACCACCATCGTCTATTGCCGGTCAAAACCCCGACGAGGATAATCGCCGGCAACAAACCCTTGGCGAGATCACGCTTGAGGATTTTCTTGTTAAGGCTGGGGTTGTTCAAGAACCGTTAAAAACAACGATGAAGATGTCAAGTTCTGATTTCGGTTATAATCCCGAGTTCGGAGTCGGTTTACACTGTCAGACCCAAAACAATTATGGTGATAATAACCGGACAGTTTACAGTGAGAACCGGCCATTTTACTCGGGTATAGGAGAATCCTCAAGCTGCATGACCGGAAATGGGAGGAGTGAGCAGTACTTAACCGGTTTAAATGCTTTTCGGATCCAGAAACGGATAATTGACGGTCCACCCGAGATATTGATGGAGCGGAGACAGCGACGGATGATTAAAAACCGCGAGTCTGCGGCACGGTCTCGAGCCCGGAGACAAGTAAGTCTGAGTACAAATAGATTACTATTTTCATCTGTATAAAACTTGCCTACTTTTTACCAAAAAAAAAAACTTGCCTACTATTTTTCATCGAATCTGGTTTGTACCTTTATTTATTTATATAGTTATTAGAGAATACGTTTAAGTTTTGGCATATGTGTATGACAAATGGACTTTTACCTTTCTTAGGCGTATACTGTGGAGTTGGAGTTGGAATTGAACCAACTCACGGAAGAAAACATGAAGCTGAAGAAAATTGTGGTACTTTCTTGATTAATCATTATTGCAACCACATATTATCTATGTTTTTTATATCGAAACAAATATTATTGTTATTATTTATCATTCTTATTCAATTCATATTTTTTTTCTTGATAGGAAGAGAATGATAAGAAAAGAAGGAAAGAGGTAATAATCAAATTTCCATTGTACTGTCCCCATGAAAATATTAAATAAATTCCAAGATGTCATCAACGAATATGGATTCATCAAAAAACATCACAGTTAAGAAGAAAGAAAGTGATACTATTGGATTCAAAATTGACTTTACTGGAGATACCGTTAGTTTCTATTCAAACAAGCGTTATAAAGTAACAAATTGGTTTTCAAAATTTTTAATAGATTTTAATCATATAATGGCATGCAGCTGATGAGCAGAAGCATCCAAATTACCAAAGAGAAGAATGGAGAAAAATTAAGGAGGATTCGCAGGATGGCTAGTACTGGGTGGTAGATTAGAGTCTGTGTAACATATATATTATCTATAAGATCATTTTCATCTATACATATTTTTACATATAATACAATATATATTATTTTGAGACAAACGCGAAATATGTATATATGATCATACTTTTACATCTTTATTATTATTTTTTGACCCAGTGACCAAAACAAAAGATCATCCTTTTTACCAACAAATACAATTAATTGAAACGCTTCATGCTTTTTCCCGACAATTAATTGAAACGCTTAATGCTTTTTTTCCGCTACAAATATCATTCATTCTATTTAAAATAACTTGACTAGCCAAACTGATAGTACATATTTATCATAAATCATGTTAACATATGCCCAAGTTACTATTCGCTTTCTTGAAAGAAAAACTATTATACAGAAAAACTATTATAGAGAATGAATCGTTGAACTAGTAGATGGCTATACAAAGGAGAGAAAAAAAGTTTTAGTTAAATCTATTTTGCTATTTCTTTTGACATATGTTATGTCAGCTTCTTGCTTTATTTGAAGTTCCATTGCATAATTCTGGTGGAGCTCAAATCCACTAAAACGAGGAATACACTGAGTTAAATGAAAAAAATGTGCGTATCTAAAGAAGAGGGAGGAATTGGTTTTCGCCTGATCCATAAATTCAACCTAACTTTTTTAGCGAAACAGCTTTGGCGTCTTGTTCAATATCCAAATTCACTAGTGGCGAGAGTTCTACGGAAAAGATATTATCGCCAGAGCTTGCCTTTGCGAATATGCTCAGTGGATAACCCATCTTATGTATGGACAATTATTATAGTGGCAAGAAAACTATTATTTCTGAGTATCAGAAACAAAGTGCATTCAGGATATAAAATTAATGTATAGCAAGATCCATGGATTTCCTCTACGCCAGAAAGGCCAGCTCGCCCCAAGACCCCATTCGTACATCCAAAGATGACTGTCAGTAGTTTTATTAATTTTGAATCAAAGGAGTGGGATGCTCGACTACTGAAACAATATGTAGATCAAGAGAAGATACCAGAGATTCGGAGCTTGACCATAAACCCCACTCATAGACGTGATATTTTTTGCTGGAGTTACACCAAAATGGTCAATATATAGTCAAGTCTGGATATTGGGTAACTACAAATATACTTACAGATGACGAGGAAAAAGAAGTTCTAGAGCCCAACATAACCAAATTACAAGCTTTTGCTTGGAAAGTGAATGCACCACAAAAGATTTGTCATCTTATATGGCAATTAATCACATGGCAGGTAGTAATAACAACGAATCTGGTACGCCGCAATATGCGATGTGATAACTATTACCCAAAATTTGAAGAGTCAGAAGAAACTGCTACTCATGCGATATTCGAATGCCCACCAGCCTAACAAACATGGACATTATCATCAACATCACCAAGCTCTCAAACTTTCCTTATCTCGAGCATCTATGCCAATATGGACTATTTTTTTTAGAGGAAGAACAGTATTGTGGAGCCAAAAAATGATAGAGACTCTTATCCTTGGATAATCTGTTACATTTGGAAGGCCATGAATGATAAGTTATTCAGAGGTATAGACATAGATCTATTGGAGCTAGTCAGGTATGCAGAGAGTGAGTGTCAGGCTTGGTACAATGCAAATGAGACTATACATGCTCCTCCACATGCACAAATTGTGGAAGAACCACAAGCCTTAAGATTAGGTGATAATTGTATGGTGGATATCTCATGGACCTCTACAGATCAATTTAGTGGAATTGGATGGGTTTGGAAGGATAACATAAAAAATATCCAACTTATGGGGACACAGAACTTAACGAGGCGTGAGACGACATTACACTTGAAACTAGAAGCGCTAAGATGGACAATGCAGAGCTTGCTACAACATTCGACATGTCTGAGATTTGGGACAGATTGCAAGGACCTGATCGCAATGGTAATAGATCTAAAAGCTTGGCCAAACTTCTCAACTGAGCTGGAATTAATTCAAACTGATATGCTTTCCAGATTTCAAGATCAGCTACATCTCAAGGGAGCAAAATGAAATTCCTGACTTTCTAGCTAAGAATGTTCATTCTTTTCATAGATCGCTTTGTTTTATTAGTTATTCTATTCTGGTCTGGTTACCTATATCACCTCAAGTTTTAGTAATAGATTAGCCATTTGTTGCAAAAGAAAAATATTTCCTAGAACTGTTTAATTAAGTTTGAGTAATAAAAAAATTTACTCAATAGAAAAATTGTTTGATGTCAAAAAGTATTATAACATTGAAATTTATTTAGATAGAATGAAAATGTAAGCAACTATGTGAATATTATGTTCACCAATTCAGAACAATTTTTTATATACTATAGTTTCTGACAGATCTTCATACTTCCTTAGCCTATATCATAGTTAAAATTTTGCATGCAAAGATGAGGACTCTGCTGTATATTTTATCCTCGACCGAGAATATGCATGTGTCTTTCCAAACTTCATCTACATAATAGTAATACTACCATTTATTTACTTTTCACAGTTTACATGTTTTGGGCAGATATAAGTTGTCATTGTTTTAATCATCTTGAGGTTGTGCCTTTTCTCACAATTGTCTTTCTATTTCATCAATTCGAAAGCATATTACGTATCCTCATCTTTATTCAAATTTTGTTTTTACTGTTTGTAATTTTCACATATCATATTATCCCTGGAAAAAGCTATTTGAAATATCTTTAGTGTCGAATCTGATTTCGGCGTGATTAAGATGAAATCATGAATTTGTTAATGAATTATTTTAAAGACACTTATTAGAGCCTTCAAGTTTGATTACAAGGAAAAGTGATGAAATCGGCTAAAATTGATGAATTCTTTGGGAATTAAGTTAAGACAATTAATATATAAACCCTAATTCTCTACCAACTCCGCGTGTTTGTGAATTGATTCCTTGTAGGTGACTTCTTCTCTATTTATAGATGCAAGTCGTCTTGATCTTTTCCTTTTCTTTTTCATACTTGTTTTCTCCAGCCGCGCTTCTTCTCTAAATTGGACCAATTTTTATTACTTGAACTAGAGATTAGGAGATGCTAGAATAAAGGTTATATATGGTTTTAATGTCAATATCTCTCATTCTTTCATATATTAATCACATTATAAGCTCATAAATTTTATTTCATAAATCAAACATAAGTTGTAAGTATTATTTTCATATACATATATATATCAGGTATATTACGATGATCTTCAAAAACATGTTCAGGGACACTTGGGTCCTCCTTTGGAGTTTTTCATATCTCGGTAACAAGGGCATTCATCTCTGTGTCCATAAGTGCCAGAGGGCACACAACCGTTACACTTCTGGCAACATATATTGCAATCTTTGATGCACAAGTCATGTTGTGATGCCTTTGAGCATCTCACGTTGCACTTTCCACCACATGCTGTGAATTCATTCATTATCACACATAAAATCTTATGTTATAATTTTAGACTAATTAAGTAGATCACCAAATGATATGTTACCTAAAACAATTAACTAAATCAAGTACACTTACACGAATCTGCGGTTGAAAATACGAACAATGAAGATGTGAAGATAAGAAAGATTATGGAGAATTGTACAACTATGAGCTTCATCTTTGATTTTTTTTGATTAAGATGATAAAAAGAAATTTAAGTTTGAAAATTATTAGTAGTGATGACTTGGAGAAGATAAAACTATGGCTACGAAGAGAGGATACTTATAGTGAAAAAAAAAAAACTAAAGTGAAATATTTGTTATCTGATGTTTTAATTAAATGAATAAATCAAAAACTACAAATGCTGATTTCTTACTTATTATGCCTTTATTATTTCAGTTATATTTCTTGTTAACTACAAAGATCTATAGAGTGAATCATGATTAACATTTATTTATATACTTGTTATTAGAAACAAATCAGCTATGTATATGTTATTCTCTTATAATAGACCATGGAATGGATTTAATGCAAAATACTATCCAATCATATATTTGTCACATAAATTTTAGATTTTTCTAAGTTTTAGCTCAATTATCCTCTTATAACTGTCTTTATTTATGATTTTTTGTGACTTTTTTTTATAATTTTACCCGTGCATTCGCGCTTTAACAGTATTAAAAAAATATTCGTTCTTGATAATTATATTATCTTCAGTTATTTAAATTTTAATTTTATTTCATTTATCTCACACATTATTAATTTTATTTCATATATATCTTGTTTTTTATCTTCTTAACCGTGCTCATTTATCTTGCCAATCTCCACCTACTCTTCCCTGAGATTAAGTTTTCTTTCATAAGTTACAAAGAATCGTTGAATTTAATAAAACAACATCCTAAACTTTTTGATAAATTCATTGTTAGTTTCTTTATTCATCTTTGATTTTCATAAACTTCACAATCTTCTCTGTTGAGGGACTAACAGCACAACAATTGACTGAATGTTTAACCATTCTAAACTAAGAAGCATCTAATATAATCAATACATATGCACATTATACTACGAGAAATAATGTTTGAATTTGTAATCTATTGATTTGTAACTTAAAATTATCGAATTCTCATATAAACTTATTGCTTGAGTCTCTTCACTTTTTCTTTGTGCTTATATTTTCCGACTTAAACATGTCCACTTTTGAGTTATTGTTTTGCTCTCATAAAATACCTTTCATGTTCAACTCCCCATCTCCATCAACATTTATCAAATCCATAAAATGATGCATGACAATGGAACATACATATCAACTACATGAAGTTACATGCATTCAATTTAAGAAGAAGTCGGAATATAAGAGTTTTAGCGGCTCTTTTTTTTTGTTGGAAAACCAATTCAAACTTCTCCACACCCTGGTCCAAACAGCCTTTAGATGGAGGACCCGTCTAAACACCACATATTTGTAAGCCAAGATGAACTTTTTCAAAAGAACACGTATCTTAATTCTATCCCACCTAATCAAATAGGTAATAGTTATGGAATGTAAAATCCATTCAAATATAAAACGTCAAAGAACAAATATGTACGCCAAGTTAACGTTTTTAGTATGCCTACAAAACAGAATAGAATCGAATCAAGATATGTTCAGAAGCACAATCCCACACGCACAGCATCTCATCTTCGTTCTTATATCCAAATACAACGCCACGATCTCGTTTACCAAGAACATGAAATCTATAAAGAAAACCCCTAATTCTGATCTCGATTACAAAACTTTAATTTTACTCGTGAATTTTCTGATTTTTTAAATAGATAAGCAAAGGAAGAAGATTTGAACCTTAAGAGCTCGAGATGGTACGAGTGTGATGAACCGATTCCGAGGGAATTAGCTAGCATGAGGAGGATCAATGAATTGAAGCAGCCGCGGAGTGGAGTGTGTGCGGACTCCCTATAGGTTTAAGATTAGTTGTTGTAAAACATGTGTTTGCTGTTTTTCACACGTGATTACGGCTATTGTCTTCTCCTCACGGCTCACACCCAAAGAATGCGAGATGAGCAGACGAACCAAAATGGGGTCGTCACGTTCTTATCATCTTCCTAAAGTAGTTCAATCAACAATCCCATTGAGAAATTTCTTCGATTCAATTCCTGGGATTTTCAAGTTAAGGTCAACTGAACAGAGAGGAGGCGGAGGATGAAAATCGGAGAGGTTGAAAGGGCCAGAGAACATCAGAATACAGATCTCTTAGAATTCTCTGGCGTTTCATCATCACTCCTCTCTTTTTTCCTCTCTTGGATTCTCCCCTGATATTTTTTGCGGTACTCTGCGTTACTCACTTCCATTTTTTTTTTCTCTACTAGTATTATTGCCTATGCATGGATCTAGTTTACTGTATTTAAAATTATTTAATATCATAGTTTTTAGTCAAAATAAATTATTCTTTGGCCACATATTATCATATTATGAATCTGAATAACATTGTCTCAAATTTCAAGGTCGTAAAGAGAGAGTAAAACAACAATTCATATATATAATACTATCCAAAAAACATTTAAAATGCAAAATATATTTAAATTATTTGATTTAATCTATTATTCGTCAATAATTCTATATGTCCAGATAACAAATAGTAGATATAATTTAAATTATTTTCAAATAGGATTTCTCGCCATAAATAAATTATAAGATACTTTGAATTAAAAATTCCATGATTTTAAGATATCGAACTCATTTGGAAGCAAAAACCAAACACATGAATTAGTTGATTTATGTAAATTATGACATAGTGAGTTTATATACCATTTGTGATATCATCTAGCCATTACTTTCCATGCATATTGTTGGAGCATGTTGAAAAACTGTTAGTAGAACTTGCGAGTTCGTTTTTATAACACATAACATAATAGTGTAGTTTAAGAAAACACATAGCTAGCATAATACATGATTAGTTTCTCTATAAAATTTAAAATTTATTTAAATTTGATTATGTAATTAAAATCATTTACCATTGCTATAGATTTTGGCGTGACTTTTGATGTTGCTGTCGAAATCTCTGTGTTTCTTCTTCTTTTCTAGGAGTTGTAATCTTCATTGCCGAAGCTTTGCAGTGAGACCAACAAAGACTTTTGCACTTAGTTTCGAATTCGTCAATGACAATTTAATAACATAGATTTTAAAACCTAATGAAAAATGTATGAAGAAAACAAATAGATGTGTAAGCAGTTTTTGGCTGTGACGAAGAAGACATGCAGTTATCAAACCAAATTTTGTAACTTCCCTATTTTGTTGAACAAATAATAGAGCACGTGCGTGGGTTTGCTTTTCTTGATTTTTTTATTTACATAGAATTTAGTTTTTTTATAAAGTTTTTAGTGATCATATGACTTGTAGTTTAGTATATAGAAGATTACTAAAGAAAAGAGAGATTTAACAAGGTTTGTGGTTTGATGGTAATTAATTTGATGGCAAAAACTTAATATGATAAAGTTAACAGAGTTTGAATCCCGATTACTAGAAAATTAACATTTTGGCATCGACAAGAACATGAGACCGACACGTAAGAACATATGACTAGTCTCGACTATATATGTAGAACTAAAATACCCCTGAATAATTCAAAAAAAAAAAGACAAGGTTTGGGGAAGATAATCGAGTTAGATTCGATCTGTTTTAGGTAGGTGGGTAAATTAGAGATTGGATTTGTGAATACTTTAATTCGTTAAGGGTATTGGAGTCTTTAGACCATCTCCAATGTATTTCCCTATTTCTATCTCTAAAATAGAGGATCTCTAAAATAGAGATGTGTTTCTCTCCAATGTATTCCTCTATTTTTACCTCTAAAAAGGAATATTCTCAAAAGATTCTATTTTTATTTTACAACAAGTACCTTTTATTTTTAAAAGTTGCAAATTAACCCTATTCAATTTTACCTTTATAAGATTTTCATACATTTTTAACTTTGTTTAAACAAAAGTTTCACTAAAAAGATTGTTAGGTAAATCAAAAGTGTCATTTTATGTTTATAAAAACTGTATTTTCTTATAAAAATAATTGTTTTTGATATAATTATAAAAATTTAAAAATTAAAAGACTGTTTTGAAATAAAAAAAAGTATGCATCTATAATAGAGGAATGCTATTTTTTCCTCTATTTATAGAGGTGAAAATAGCATTCCTCTGTAATAGAGGTGAATATAGCAATGGGTTGGAGCACTTTTTACTCTATTATAGCATTTGGAGGTGAATATAGCAATGGGTTGGAGATGCTCTTAGAGCATCATTATTGGAGGGCACTATACAAAAGCCCTTAGCTTTAATTTTTTTTTTTTTGGTCATGAAAGCTTAAGGGCAGCCTTAAGGGCAGCCCTTATTTAAGGGCTTTTCCTTGTTTTTTCTCCTCGGTCCTCTCCCCTTCACTCTTAAGGGCTGTCTTAAGGGCTTCCCAATCATGATGGTCTTACTCATTCTCTATCCATGTTTTCTATTTAAAAAAAAAAAATACTAAATGATATTTTAATAGTGGGAGAAAGGAGAAATCTTTTATAGAAAGAAAGGGCATATGGAATTAGGGCCTGACTGGTTTTTCCGCTACCTTCTGCAAATGCATTTTTTTGCGGTTGGTAGCGATTGACGGCGTTAAATCTGGAAATTTTACTTTTTACTCACGGATCCTGCCCTGTTTGATCTGCTTCATGGCTGGTGCCCGTCAAAAGATTTGAAAAATATGCGGGGCGGGCTGGATGCGGTTTGGATGTGGGATGAATATATTTTCTGCAGAGCAGGAGCGGATCGGTCAAATTTAAATCGCGGGTATCCACCAATCTGCAAAATTAAAAAATATATATATTTAGTTAAAAATATGAATTAAAAAAAACTAATTAAAAATTTACGAATTTAAATAAAATTTTAATTAATATATATTATTTATATTATTAGAAAAAAGAATTAATGAAAACGTATAAAATAATTATTTTTATATTTTTAATATTAACTGCGGATCCCGCGGTTTACTCATTAATGTAAGTGGGGAGGGTAAGAAATTTTCTATCGCGGGTCAAGCGGCTCAAATTTTTGAATCGAAAAAATGATTCAACCCGCAGCGGAGCGGGGCGGGTCGACCCGAGAACCCAACACTAGACAGCGTTTCAAAACAATCATATAAACTGTTATAAATCGCTTCAAACCGCTATGAACCTCTTAAAATCAAAAGCTGATTACAGCTAGCATTTGCGGTTGCGGGTAAACAAAAAAATATTTTTTTTTTTAATATTTAAAATTTTAAAAATGAAAATATTATAAATAAAAATATATACACATTTTATATATTAATTTAAATTCACAAACAATATCACAATTTTGTTTTCTAAAAACTTTAAACTAGTTATTCATTAGATTTTTTTTAAAAATTAATATACATATATATAAAGATATACACATATATAAAACGAAACAAAATATTCTTTTAAAATTTTTAATATAAATCTTCAAAAAAATTTAAAATTATAGCTTTCAACTAATTAAAAATTAATAAATAAAAGTAATATTATTATTAATCATATTATATTAATAATTATTATATTTATCACAATAATATGTTTTATAATATTATAATATATTTATATCAATAATTTATTATTAAACTACTGCAATCTCTATAATATTATTTGAGAAGTCAGTTTCCTACGTGTCGCACTCACGTTAGCTCTCACGGTGGTTGATTACGATGACACCCTTAATGAATTAAAAATATTATATATAATTACTATATTAAAATTGATTTTCCTTTTTAATAATTTCCTTTTGTTAGAAATTTCCTTTTTAGTTAACATATATAATTAAAAAATTATAAATTAAAAAACGAAATTATAATCAAATAATATATTTATATATAATGTGATTTCATAAAAAAGGAAAGTTAATAAAAATAATTTTGATATTAAAAAAATAAATATTTCCTTTAAAACATAATCTTAAGCAATATAAATATATTTTTAAAGTAATAAAAATATTTTTCTTATATTTATATATTTTCTCAGATAATTACATAAAATAAATTGATTAGATAAACCAAGATACCTTTAATATTTTAGAAAATCAACAAATAAAACAATTATTATAAATATTATAAAAATATATTTATACATTTAAGAATAAAAACTGAAACTGATACAATAAATAAAATCAATGTTATTTGGTTTAATAAACATAAAAATAATTATACTTCAATACAAATGAATATATGTCACTATATTAACAAAATTAATATATAGACTAATCAATTATATTATATCTAAACTCAAAGGTAAAATAAAAAAATATAATATAATATTTTATAGTAATGTTTTTTTATATTTATACATATAAATTACGAGATGCTTCAAACCATACCAATAAACTAAAATAAAATATTCACTAAATGTTACCATTTATTTATTTTGCAAAATATATATGGATGATATTTTCAAAATATTATTGTTATATTTATTTATGTATTATGAATCTATCAACATTTAAATATATTTTTTTATTTGATTTTCAAAACAATATATATAATACTTTACTAACATATATTTACATATCTAAGAGAAAATCAATCTATATGAAAATCAAAAATTATTCAAAATTTTAATCTATTTAGAACAAAAAAATCATGTTTAATTCAAAGTATTTGTTGTTATCTAATATACTAAAATGACAATCAAACTAATCATATATTACATATCCAAAATAACATGTGTAACTAAAATAATATAATATTATTTATAAAAATTATAAAATAATTAAAATTAAAATTAAAATATTAATAAATTATTATAATATAATTAATTTATAAATATTTATATCCGTGCATGAGCACGGGAGAATCACCTAGTATCTCATAATCATCTAGTCACAAATATCTAGTATAACACAATAATTTTCGAGCGCAAGCGCTATGTCAATCATACAAATGATACATACAGCTTGAAACCATAAC
Organism: Raphanus raphanistrum subsp. raphanistrum; assembly: GCA_019706035.1. Taxonomy (NCBI): domain Eukaryota; kingdom Viridiplantae; phylum Streptophyta; class Magnoliopsida; order Brassicales; family Brassicaceae; genus Raphanus; species Raphanus raphanistrum. The sequence continues at coordinate 11,061,458 of CM033980.1, read as the reverse complement.
CACGCATCTTTAGAGTCTCAAAGCTCAAAAGTCAAGGATGGCGGAACCATCTTTAGCTCGTCTCTCTGCCTTGTTCTTCGGCTTTCTCCTCCTCTTAGCCACTTACTCTTGGGTCCCTGGACTCCACTCAGGCTTCTTGTCCGGTACCGGGGTGCGGAAAACCCTCGGACCGGATCCTAAACCCCGCGTCGACCACTCTTCCGCAAAGCCTCATCACCCACTTGACCCACTAACGGTGCGAGAAATCGAGAGAGTCCGAACCATCCTCTTGGGTCATGACCCGCGTTTTGGTTCCGGGTCAGCCACGATTCACTCCATGGCTCTTGACGAGCCGGATAAGACACGTGTCGTCCAGTGGAAGAAAGGAAATCGGTTACCGTCGCGAAGAGCCGAGGTCCTCGCGTTGTCGGGTGGTCAGTCCCACGTGATTGTTGTGGATCTTGAGTCGGGTCGGGTCCTTTCTGATGTGGTCAACCCGACTTCTGGGTATCCGATTCTCACCATGGACGACCTCACGGTGGCTTCTCAGGTATCGCAGAATGGTTTTAACGACAAGTTACTGATTTGATTTTTTGGACTTATTTTATTACAACAAACCGGTTTAGCTCACCTGTTATTCTCAATTTAATCTGACCAACACGGTCTACCCGGATTTCCTTTCAAGTTTTCTGGTATAGTACGGTTTGTGGTTTCAGTTAGCCAGTATGCTATTTCAATTTTTTTTTCTTTCGGAATTGTTTTTTTTTTTTTTTTTGTTTGAAACAAGGAGAATTGTCCCATGTTCTATAACCAATTTAATATGTTTTATAACTTTTTTAGAAAGCTTTGAATTTTAGGATATTTTAATCTGAATCCATATTTATCGTTTTGAATATTTCTTATATATATATGTTTAGTTCTTACGATATTTACGAAGTATGTTGCCTTCAAACTTAATATTATTAAATTACTGATTTTATCTTCAAAGTTAATGTTATTACAAATATCTAAAACAATTTTCGATGAACAAAATAAAAATACAATGACAATATTTGGAATCATAGTACTAAACATAATTTTTTATGAGATATTATGCCCGTACAGAAAAAATGAGCAAAAATTTAGAATTTTATCAATAAAAAATGCAGGTTGCTTTGCGGAGCATCGAGTTTAACCGCTCGGTCGAAGCGCGTGGGGTTAAACTTTCCGATTTGGTAGCCCTACCAACGTTCACTGGATGGTATGGACCGGAGGAAGAAGGACGTCGAATCCTAAAAGTCCAATGTTTCACGTCAAAAGACACTCCTAACTATTTCATGAGACCCATTGAAGGTCTTTATGCAACAGTCGATATGGACAAACTAGAGGTTATCAAGATCGTTGATAAAGGCCCAGTTTCAATCCCCAAAGCTGCCGGTACAGAGTACCGGTATAGTGTTCTGAATAAACCGGTACATATGGAGCGGATCAACCCCATTTCCATTGAGCAGCCAGATGGTCCAAGTTTCCAGGTCGAAAATGGCCATTTGGTTAAGTGGGCTAATTGGGTTTTTCATGTTAAAGCTGACCACAGAGCCGGTATGATCATCTCTCAAGCCACAGTCCGTGACTCCGAGACAGGTACATAGCACCATACTTCAAAATTCAAATACTCTCTCCTCCCAAAGATGAATGTTTAAGAAAATGGTTTCAAAAATGTATCTTTTAATGTTTTATATATTTTTATTTAGTTAATAATAGCATACTGTTTTGAATAATTGAATTATATTTATTGAATTACTATTAGTTTTAAATTATAGAAAATAAATATTAAAAATGATATATGTATAATCAAACTAAACGTGTTTTCTTAATGTGTTTGAAATACAAAAATACATTTTTTAGACAGAAGTATTATATACATAAATTATGATAGTTACAAAGAGAAGCCACCCTCTGGAATCTTGGTGTTTACTAATGTGGAAAGAGCAGGTGAACCAAGAAGTGTGATGTACAAAGGATTCCCATCAGAATTGTTTGTACCATACATGGACCCTGAGGAACAATGGTACTTCAAAACTTATCTGGATGCAGGCGAGATCGGTCTAGGCCCTGCGGCAATGCCACTTGTGCCTTTCAATGACTGCCCTCGGAATGCTTACTACATAGATGGCGTTTTCGCCTTGCCGGATGGAAAAGCCATTGTCCAACCAAACATGATATGCTTGTTTGAACGTTACGCAGGCGATGTCAGCTGGCGACATTCTGAGATTCTTATCCCCAATGCCGATGTATTTTTCTTTTATTAATCATACTCAAAAAATTAAGTCCATTGATTCATGATTTGACCACTTAACAGATAAGAGAGTCAAGGCCAAAAGTTACACTGGTCGCTCGGATGGCAACTTCGGTCGGAAACTATGACTATACTTTTGATTGGGAGTTTCAGACTGATGGTTTGATACGCGTTACGGTATATCAATAAATGGTTTGATTTGTTTTCTTTTGTATAACGTTATTTTTTTCTCAAGTTTCCTCACTTAAATGTTATTCTTAATAGGTCGCGGCTTCAGGTATGTTGATGGTAAAAGGGACACCTTACCAGAATGTAGATGACTTAGGTGATAAAGAGGATGATTCTGGACCTTTGATCTCTGAGAATGTGATTGGAGTCGTCCATGACCATTTCATAACGTTTCATTTAGACATGGACATTGATGGACCCACAAACAATTCTTTGGTTAAGGTTCATCTAGAGAAGCAAAGAGTTCCAAATGGAAAATCTCCGAGGAAGAGTTACTTGAAGGTCAAGAAATATGTAGCCAAGACTGAGAAAGATGCCCAGATTAAGTTGAGCCTCTATGACCCATATGAATTCCACATTGTGAACCCAAACCGTAAGTCTCGGTTAGGGAACCCAGCTGGTTACAGGATCATACCGGGTGGGAATGCAGCGAGTTTGCTCGATCACGATGATCCTCCTCAGACTAGAGCTGCATTCAGCAATAATCAGGTACTTAATTTTAAGCTTTGTTTGATATATGAGATTATTCTTTTAGTTGAAATTCCGGTTTATGACTCATTGTGTCCAATGCAATTTGTTTTGTTGGTTTAGATATGGGTAACTCGGTATAACCGGTCAGAACAATTTGCTGGAGGAGTTCTAGTGTACCAGAGCCACGGCGATGACACACTACAAGATTGGTCTGATCGGTACAAAACCAATGGACAATACTAATTTAGCCTTACTATCTGTTGTTAAATTATTTTTGGTTTGAAAAATATATCTAATCTACTTGTTTTGTGGTGAAACAGAGATCGTTCCATCGAAAACAAGGACATAGTTTTGTGGTACACACTGGGATTCCATCACATACCTTGTCAAGAAGATTATCCGGTTATGCCAACTGTAGCTGCTAGCTTTGAGCTTAAACCGGCCAATTTTTTTGAATCCAATCCAGTTATTGGGGTTGCTCCCTTCTTCGAGAAAGATCTACCGGTCTGTATACCGTTTGCTTCATCTTGATCAATTTGTTTCGTATAGTCTTGGTAAGCCACGCTGTTGAAATTTGTTTACCCTTTTGTAATAAAACCAACACGTCCAATAAGTAATTCTTAGAGAAAGTCCATATTAGAGCCGTTGATTTTGTTTTATTACAACTAGATGAGCACCCACTTTTCCAAGTGTAGAAGATTCAAAGTAAAATTAATATGAACATCCATGAAACCTCACTCTAGACAAATAAGCATTTTTTGCCAAGAACAGAAAAAAAAAACATAAACAGTAGTCAAGCTTTATGTTAAGTTTCTACACTTATTACTAACTCACTGAAACATTTATCAGTGATAATCCTTGTTTTATTGATAACTAGGGATTGGACTGTCATACGAGTGGTTGATTTTGCACTAAAATTATTTTATATTAAAATATATTTTAAGTTTGAAAATTTATTTTAAACTGAATATAATAAAAATATAATTTGTTCTCTATTTAGATCATATATATTTATTTTGTTAACATTTGATCTTTGTTTATCATTTTTACGTGTTTAGATTTTTATGTGTTATCAATTATATTTTATGACATTGTACTATTTTATTTTCAGTATTCATTTCAGTTATATTTTTATAATGAAAATACGTTCTCTTTTCTGTACTTGCATGAGATTATATGTGTAGAAGTTTATTTTCCATAAATTAAATGATCATGTTGGATTGATGGTTGTTTTTTTAGCTTCTCCTTTAACTTTGTTGTTAATTTTTTTTCTGGTGAAACAAAAATGTGTCAAGCCCGTTTTGAGTTAGATTTCATGAGGAGATACCGTCTGACTTAGTAAATATGGACGCAAAGAGTTAATTAATTTTATTGTAGCACATTCGTATAGTTATTGGTTTTCGGTGTATCTTTATATATAAAAGAGAGTTTTAATCTCTCCTGGGGTGTCCACATCAGATGACAGCTCAGAAATTCGCAGCCTCAGAGCTTGACATGTCACTTTTAATGAAACGCTGCGAATTGAGTTATTGAGGTGGGTTTTTGGGCTTTCTCTTTTGTTAGTTTATCGTGGCCCATGCCCCAACCCTAATCATTCACTTCGTTTCACATCTCTTCCTCTTCGATTCCTCTGAGTGATGGTGCGGCGGTGGAGACGATTAAGATCCGTAACGGTGAGTTTACCTCTTTAATCGTCTTTAATTCACTTCAATTCACATATGTTCGTCTGTGTAATCCTATATATATACGCATATATTTCTCACATTCGGTTTCATTTTACAAACCTCAGCTTTCGCGTCTCTCATATTCTGTTTGTGTTCAACTCTATCTATGGCTATTTCTAACGTTTTTTTCTCTGATCTGAAATCCGGCCGGTGCACATCTGTTGTGGAGGCCAGGTTGCTCCGTTTCTGGGAGGCTCGGAACGTCAAGCGTGGTGGTGAGCTCATGTGGATGGACTTACTCATGGTTGATATGTGAGTGTTCTTCATTTGAAACATCGATTTGATATTGTATACCGATTACTCTTGCAACCGTTATTTGGTTTTCCCCGTAGCTTTGGTTGTAGTTGTGTTGATTGGTTTTTTTTTTCTTTTTTAATATTTGGTAATGCGATGGGCCTGACATGCATTTAGGAATTATGTTTTCGTTAAGTGTATGTACATCATGATCACATCAGCAGGATCCGTATTCTCAGTTTGTTTTCTTAATATTCCATTTTAGAAATTATGAAGCAACGATTATAAATACACCATCTTCCAGCGATGAACAGCACAACTCACCGTAACGTCTCCTTCTCCTCTGTTTCTGAAAATCTAGGAATGCCAAGAAAGGTGGAAAGTTTATGGGGATCGATATAGTTCTGGTAGATGAGAAGGTAAGTTGCCTCTTTGAAAACGTTTATTCTTAAAAGTATTGGAGTTTTGCTTCCAACGTCATATTCTTTCTCTTATTGATCGAGAAGGCACTGAATCTTTTGTTACTTTCTCTTATTGTAATAGATAACTGTGTTTATAATGTCTTCTTTTTTTATCAAAGGATGCAGTCTACAATGATCCAGTGATGGATTAGAGTCCACGGAGTTGAACACGTTCCAATGCCTACTCAGAGAGGGAGGTAGTTATCAGCTGAGTTCATTTGATGTGACAAAGAGCAATCAGTACTCAGAGAGGTATGTAGTCATTTTATATCCATTCTTTGATTTGTGTCTCTCAATTTCTATTCTGGTATTTTTCGTATCTTTCTTAGCACTCATTCAGCAGAAAGTTTAGGATCAATTTCTAATGTTTTCTTTACAGCCAGAAAATCACGGCAAGCTCAAGCTCGGCTCTTACGAGGGTACTATGTTTCTTGGTGCGTGCTTATATTGGTTCTTTTTCTTCATGATCAGTTGTGGGTTTCAGATATAGATGAGTGTTGCCTAAAGTTTTTGTTTTGCACTTCTGTTGTGCAGATTGGTTAGACGGACTTAGATTAGCAGATCGGTGCTTCCCTCCTTCAGTCAATAGGTGGTTACATATCTGACTTTGAGATCGTTACGTCTGCTAGAAATTACAGACTTTCTCTTTATGTTTCATACCGACAAAACCATCTCTTTGCTACATGATTGATTGGGCAAGTAAAATGTCTAATAGTGCAGAAAGAATAGGAAAATATGAATAATATTTTAGTGATTGTAAATCGTTTCTTCCTTTTTTTTCACTATCTGCTTTCCAGCTTATGACCGAGAGAATAAAGCCAGATTTCGCTTATCGGTATTGCCCAACTCCAACGGAACATGGATAGTACGTGGTAGTTTCACCTTGAAGTATTTGCTCTTTATCTCTCAGTTTCCTTAGCCAGTTAGTACAAATGATTATCATCATGGTCATAGACATGTCTGGTGAAGTAAGCCAACGTAAGTGTGATCAATAAAAATCAGATATTTTATTTCCATCTCTTTGTTATCATTATTTGGTTGATTTTACTGCTGTTCACTTCTGTTTTGGGCTCCAGATGTATGACCAGTGTGTTTACAATCTATTACGTACACTTAATTTTTTCCATGTATTTCTCTCATTCGTCAAGTCATTATTATTTGGACTGTGTAGTTTTCATTTATGCCCTACTCTTATCAACGCAGACAGACTTTCACCAGCAATGGCTTCCAAGAATTCGAAAGCGAAGGAGTCTCTCTCATCACACGTGTTCTTTGATGATGTGGTTCTCGAAATTTGCATTGACACTTTGTATCCGATGTGGTGTATAACCACAGCGATATTTCTGGAGGGGTTTCCTCGAGTCCAAAATCCGAGTAAAAGGTATTTTTGCTTTACTTTAATTCTTTTTTTGGTTTCCTTTTCGTTTTCCTCAGACTGTTGTGATTTGTTTGTCACACTAACCAGTGTAAACCCAAATTTTGTTTGCCAGGTGGTTGATGCTTGTGGTGTGAACAAATCACTGAAGAATGTTCGTCGAAGAGGTGTGTATGAGTTACTCTGAACCTTTGTTTGTTATAAGTGGTTTAAATTTGGTGTTTGTAAAATTTACTGTATTTTGCGTGTGAGTAGCTGGAGTTGGTGTGGCATGATTCAACCAATGGCTCGATCAAGACTGACACTCAGTTAGATGGCCTCAATGGAAATTAACCATCTTAGTTCTTGAAGTGAATCAGATGCCTTTCCCAGTCAATGATTTCTATATATGTTTTTCCTACAAATTTGTATATATGCTTAAATATAACAGTTTCAGCTAGAAATAAACTAAATAAATTTGGTTTTCATTTTTTAATTTGAGATGTGTTATGGTCAGCGGTTAATGAGACTTTAAGAAAGCAAAACAAGTTGTTTTAATGCCTTAAATTATTTCCAAACAGAAGCTTCCATTTACATATAGGCACATACACTTCAAGTATCAATTGGGAGTCAAGGGCCGCTATACAAATCAGATTAAGAAAGTTTTTTTTTTCTTTTGTATATCTATATTGAACCAAAACAATGAGAAGAATTGTAACTTTATGATGTCTTTCTATTTTTTTTTTTTTGATTAACTAGGAGGTGATTCCAAAAGCTTTCTATGTTCAAAGACTAATTCCCCTAAGACTGACGACAATTCATGTATTCCTGCGATTTAACACTATCCCCGGTAACCAAGCGGAATCTAACTCAAGGCGGAAGCTCCAGCAGGAGCCCCTTTACCACTAGGTCAAGACAACTTGGTTAATCTTTCTATTTTTTAGTTGTGTCTGTTTCACCTAAAAGAGCTTGCAGCTAAGAAGAATATGGTTTTTCTTCCAATTCTAATGTCGATTTTTAATGCAAGAAGAAAATAAGGATTACATATGATTAAATCACGTATAATGTAAGAGAACGAATAAAACTAGATAACTTTAAATTAAACAAATAAATCAACAATTCTACACCATCAAAATAAAAACAGAATAAAACTTTATATAAACAATTTTATTAACCGTAAAGAAAAATTTAGTTAATAGTAATGAGAATGAAACTGAATAAAAATAACAATTAATAAAATAATAATTCATACTAATATAGAACAAAAAAAATAAATAAAAACAAATATTAAAAAAATCAAAAATATTACTCTAACAATCTAAATTATTTTTAAATTATCATCCCGCCCGTAGGGCGGGCCGACCCTAGTTATTCAATAAGAATATGAACTTATGATAGAAAATCAACGGTGAAATTTGAAAGTTTAACTGTAAAAGATAGTAGATTGTGAAGATGCATTTTATGAACGCTATTGTTGGACTTTAACGAGCGACATAGTTCATTTCTAACAATAAATCCCAGTTCATCTGCAAGAGGCATAGTTGATCTCAAGGAATATAAAATAATGGGTTCATAGAGTGACAAACTCATTGCGTTTAATCTTAATTCAATTCTGGTTTAACCAAAAATTTGTTTTTGATTTAGTTTCAAACCGTTTCTCCGGCATTCTGCAAAGTGGTACCATCACTTCCTTGTAAAAAAACATCATGGAGACTTTTGTTAGATTTTTTGGACCTAATGTTGATGCCCTTTCGCTTTATGATATTTCTCCTATAAACAAGAGCATTGTAGCCTCATTTTCTCACTTCTTGTCTAGTTAAAAAGTAATTTCTGCCAATATCTTTGTATCGTCTCTGTTTTTATTTATATTTTTGTTTCGATCAACCACAGAAGTTATTCATAATTTTTCCGATCTAATTCACATCTTCTTCTGTTCTTCAAAAGAATGTCTTCAATCCACAAATGTTATTCAAAAGAGATGGAGATTGTTGTTACCAAATTAGAATCGTAGGGATCTGATTCACTGAGTCCCATTTTCATGTTAGTTAAGATATATCAGACTGCCATAACAGACATAACTAATTTGGATACCTCGAGTTAATCCAATACTAGGAGGATATGTGCTGAGATGAAGAGAATCAAGAAAATATAGATTATCTGACGTAATCACTGATTCAATACAGATGCTGATGTTGAAGTCAGTGTGGATGCTGATGTAGCTGATGACAATGTAATCACAAAGGCATATGTCCTTCGGTTTCCAGTTCGGTGTCCGTTGTAGCTCAGCAGAGATGGCGATTCTGTTTGCCATTACACGAGCCTCGAAGTCGAGAAGCGGTCATCCATTGTGAAAGACCAGAATGTAATCTAAAAAAAAATTGGAGGTTGATTCATTGTTGCAATGTTGTAACTTTGGTTCGTAAACACATGGAAAATAATGTGCAATAATCTTTTCACAATTAACAACCCAATGAAATCTATTCTATTAATTCTTCAGCATGACCCATTGATAATAGTGGTGTCCAATTAAAAAAACCATTTAAATGTAACTGCATAAAGTAAATATAATCAGTAAAAATGGTTACACAAATGGTTACACAAACTGTTAGATACCGAGAAATGTAACTGCAATCATAGGTAATGAGGTACATGAAACAGTTATTAGATTGAGAAAAGAAAAAGAAACGGTTATTAGATCATAGTCAGTAAAAATGGTTACACAAACTGTTAGATACCGAGAATTTTGGGAAATTAATACTCTGCATAGGAGCGGACATTGTGCAGGTTATAAATAAAATATATCAATCTAATGTAGATATAACATCACTATAACAAATCGTTGACCCAGAAAAACACAACTATAAAAACAGTAATAAGATGAAGAAACTTATTATAAAAGAAAAATGAAACCCAAGTCCGTTGATTTGGAGGGCTATGTGTCTCTTGGTTTTTGAGTTGTATAAAATAAATATATGAATGTTAAATATCATACAATGAAAAATACAAATATGACTAAAAACCAAATATGAATGTTTAAGATTAAAACCTCTTATTAGTCATATAAAACAAATATTATATAATGAAAAATACAAATATGATTAAAAATACGGATATAAAATTTAATTTTTTAAAAAAATATATAAAACAAAAAATATATCCGATCTTTTAAGGGCATGTCAAAATCCAGTGTAAATTAAAGAAAAACTAAACTTCATAATATCAAACCTTTTTTATGTGGCCAATTAATACAATAAATATAAACTATCATGTAATATATAACTACCGATTAATAAAATAAATTTCAGAGGATGGGTATATTTTTACACAAATATGATTACAAAGAAAAAAATAAAATAATTTTAAAAATACGAATATGAAAATTAAAATTTTAAAATATCAAATAATTTTTAACAATGGGTTAAATAAACAAAATCATAATACAGGTTTTGTATAATAGTATACAGGTTTTGTAAATTACACAATAACAATCCAAAAGAATAAATATGTATTCTTCAATAAATTCTTTTCTCCAGATATTTTTAGGATTTGCAGGTACTTTTTGAGTTTTCAAATTCAGTTTGGATATGCCAGGTTTTTTTCGGATCCTATATACCCAAATCAACCCGAATCCAAAATAAAACTGAAATTACGAGTGTTTTACGTATATTAGAATTATATATCTGAACCGACAAGAGTTCCACAGGATCCAGGCCGAGCAGACCTGAAAAACTATAGATATCTATATGGATCTAAATTTTCAGGAACCGAAAGATGCGGACCCAATAAGACATGATCCGAGGACCGGATGCCTAGGCCTAAACTAAATAGATAAATATGATTACAAAAAATGGATTTATAATTATAAAGAAACGAGTATATGCCGGCCAACTTTAAGTTACTATTATTTCTACAGTAAATCAAATAGGTTTTGATTAAGATTTATACACATATATGACTACAAAAAAATATGATTAAGAAAAAAACACAAGTATTACAATTAAATATCTAAAAAAGTTAAACAAAAAATATACATGTCTTTTTGAAAGGACGGTCAGAATCTAGATTCAGGAGACCCGAATATTCTCAAATATTTGAAAAATAGTTCCATTTAAAATAAAAAATCATATACACTTTTTAAAATACACAAAAACAGATTTTATCGATACATAACGGGTCTATGACAAAAAAACAATAGTTTAAAAATAATAAACTTTTTCTTTAAACTAAAATACTAAAAATAAAATCAGTGTGAAATAATTCACAAGTTTAACAACAGGTTAATAAACAAATCATAAAATACGGGTCAGAATTATTTGGAATCTTTAAAATTTTGGTCATATTTAAAATAACAAAAATTATTCATACAATAATTTTAGATAAATTTCATAAAATTCTTAACAAACTATAATTTATCAAGGATAAAAATATTCATGACATAAAATTAATATTTTCAACAAAATATATACCCGCGCTCTGAAGGGCGGGTCAGAATCTAGTTCACAATTAATCTCGGAAGCCTTTTGCAACATAAATCTTGAAAATAATGTGATGAATAATGAGAAGTGTTGCTACGTGTTAGACCATCTCCAATGTATTTTGCTATTTTTAACTCTAAAATAGAGGAACTTGTTATTTTTAACTCTAAAATAGAAGAACTCTATAATGGATGTGAGATATGCTCCAATGTATTTTTCTATAATAGCAATCTCTATTTTATAGAGTAAAAAATAGAGGAATGCTATTTCTTCCTCTATAAATAGAGGAAAAAATAGAAATCTCTATTATAGAGGAAGAAATAGAGGTGGGTTGGAGCAAATTCACCTCTAAATGCTATTATAGAAGTGAAAATAGCAATGGGTTGGAGATGCTCTTACAAAATAGAACTCCTTCTGCCAACTTCATTATAGTATAGAATAGATAGATTGCATTATATTTTTAGTGACAAAAACACCCATACAATACACAACAAGAGGGAAAATATCAAAGGTTACTTCGGTATTTTCAGAGTTTATGTCTTTAGCTTTTCTCTGTCTCGAATTGTGCTCATCGGCAAACTGAAATCACTGAAGAGTTCCTTGTCAAAAAAAAACACAAGGGAAAACACTGTAGTTATCGATGGGTTTGATGGGCCAAAAGGTAAAATGGAGCTGGAGCTCAGCCTTAATCGGAGCAGCATCAGCGGCAGCAGCAACTTCTCTCCTCAGCGCCAAGCCAAAGGATCCAACTTTCCACCTTATCTCCATAGACCTAACCTCACTCAAACTCAACCTCCCCGTCCTCGACGCCGAGTTGATGCTCACCGTACACGTCACAAACCCCAACATCGCAGCCATCCATTACTCCTCCACGACCATGTCCATTCTCTACGACGGCACGGTCCTCGGCACGGCCGAGGTCAAAGCCGGTTCGCAGCCGGCGAGATCGTGCCAGCTTCTCAGGTTACCGGCGCGTCTCGACGGGATGGAGCTTGCGCAACACGCGCGGAGGTTTTTTGCTGACGTGGCGAAGAGGGAGATGAAGCTTGAGGCTAAGCTTGATATCGAAGGAGCGGCTAAGGTTTTGTGGTGGGACCATAGTTTTAGGGTGCACGTGGATAGTTTTGTTACTGTTGATCCGGTCTTTCTCGATGTTATTGGTCAGGAGAATACATCTCAGATGGATTTGTTTCTTGCTTAACAAAATGATAATTATGTTTAAGTTTAATGATAACTAGTGGTTGGCCCGCCCTACGGGCGGGTGAGTGTACTTTAAAATTATTTTTATTATAGATTTGAATTTAAAAAAAAATATTTGATATAATAAGTATAATTTCTTTTCTAATTAGATTATATATATTTATTTTGTTAACATTTGATTTTTGTTTAGAATCTTAAGTGTTTGGGTTTTTATTTGTTATCAATTATATTTTATGACATTGTAATATTTAATTTTCATTATTCATTTTCGTTATATTTTTAATGAAATATGTTCTTTTTTCACTTACATGAGATTAGATGTGTAGTATTTTAATATAGTTTTTAATTTTGTGTTAAAGGTTTATGTTTTATTGTGGTATATCTAAATGTATTCTATCAGTTATTATGAGTGTGTCTCTAACAATGTTTTTATTCAAAACATTTCTTAACCAAATATGAAAATCACATTATCTTTGGCTAGTTTAGCATGTATTATATTATCAAGTTTATTTGTTTAATGTTAATACAATTTTTATGCCAGCAGAGGAGAAAATGTATTCAAAAACAAAATTTATTATATTTCACTTAAATAACGAAAATTAATTTTGTCATTTAGCAATAGCATGTGTCACATCGATTGTTTACGTTGGATCAGTGTCAGTGACATTTTATTGTTTCTCTTGTGCGTCTATAATTGGTCAGATAGAATCCTAATTTGGTGACTCGCACTCCATGAATAGACTTTTTTCTTCGTTTCCAGCATTTGTAGATGCCAGTTCAATGCGAGTTTTATCTGTTTTCCATTCAATAGTATCCAATATTTCAAGTTTGAGAGAGCCATAGAGGATGGGAGATTGTGATTTTTTTTCCATTTTTGTGTTTGTTATTAAGGTCGGATGTGTTGGTCTATTTATAGGTGACATGCTATATTATCTGAGAGTGAATCACGGCAGAGTAAATATTTGTTTGATATTTGCCGTTATGGTAGAAATTTAATTTGTAATTGTGTTTTATTGGCGTATATTTTGGAAACGAAAGTTATAATGTGGTTGAGTTACAAATTTTCTTTTCTATAACAGATAATGGACTTATTAGTCATTGAAGGTGGACTTGATTTCACCAAAAAAAAACCAATGATGTCTACGAAACATACGGTTGAGGTTGCCTTCTATTGTGAAAATTAATAACAGAGAATGGACTTATTGTGAAATTTTACAGCACTGGAAGAGTTAAGTTACATTTACAGTAAATTGTCAAAGATGAAAAAGATAATTTACATTAAGATATCATGAAGAATATCGATTCAGATTCCCCTGAAAGCTGAGAACAACAACATTGCAAATGTGAGGAGGGAAAATGTTAGAATGTGTCTTAGTATGGCTTACCAAGTAGAACTCTTACACCATTTGGTAGAGTTTTGGCTACAGGTTCAGGAAGCTGCAGCATCGCCGTGGTAGCTTGACCATGTAAACCTCTCAGTTGATATGTATAAGCAGACTCTTATTTTTTTACAACTTTATGTGAAGATAGAAAATAAAGTCGGAATGAACAATGAACAGGCCTGTAAAAATACCAGTGACAAAAAAAAATCCAGGAAAAATACATACCATGTGTAGCTGTTTGAACTTTGACGTCAGTGGTTTCCTTTGCGCTAGCCTCCTTAATGATAATGTCCATATTTGATACACTCACAAATGATGAAGGAAACCTCCTGCCACAGTCCCAAAAAGATAGAAGAATGTTTAGAATCTCGAGATATAAACTGAATTCGATAACCAAGATACAAAGTAATTAAATTGACTCGAATATAGACCAAGCAGCAAGTGACTCATGGTGTCGTATCCAAACCACTCAAAACTCCATCTTCAAGATAAAGAGACTGGAAGGTTAGTAAAACCAGTTACTGGCATTGTGCTTTAAAACTTAAATTGGAGAACCTACGTGGTTGGTGTAAGAGTCCGCAGTTGGGTTGAGCCTTTCAGGGGACGTTATCCTGTAAATCCTTTTGAAGATATGATACAGAGAAAAATAACAAAAATCGAAAATGGTTTCTGACACTAAAACAAAGATAACCAAAAACAACTTAGTGCTTCTGATTCTTGAAACCAAGAAAAGAAGGCTGTTTTCATTTTCATAATCGTAACTTGTGTGAATCTAGGGAAGCCGAGTCAAGGGATTGAAATAATATTTTCATTTCCATGAACTAATTAATTAATATGCATTTCGTTAATTATCAAGATTATACATAATTTAGCCCCTGCAGTAAAAAAGTTTGTAAATCCTTTTATAATGAACCTGTCACGACTACTAACCAGTATGAGGAAAAGACATACCTGAAGTCTGCCATTCCCATCACTGAGTCTTTCTTCATGCACACAAAGCATAGAAGGGCTGTTCCATGTAATTTCTCTGCACCATTTTGATGTTTCTTTCTCCAAATCCTCTAGCTGGAGCAGAAAACATGTCTCAGCGAAGTAAGAAACAATTACCAACAAATAAAAACAACAACAGTATGGATAAGCTGTATAGACTCACGTCATCACCAAGTTTCTCTTTCCTAGTTGGGCGAATCTATTTTCGGTTTCACGCCGTTGCATTATACGAAAAAAGGAAACATGGAGCTAATCTCTTTGTCTTTCAAGTATTTGACGGGTTATAAGGGAATTGTACTCTACATGTGAACTTTTGAAATATGATCTAAATAAAATAACAGAAATCTTTGGCGCATACGATTCTTTTCTGCTCTATGCGATGGATTCTCATGATTGCGTCCTCTTCCATAGTCAGAGTCCACCATGAATCTAAATGTTTCAAGAAATCAAGAAGATATCATCAGCATCACCATTTCTTCATTATCAATAATAGTTTAACCGCAAGCTTTCATAGACATAGTACCGTTAAGAAGACGTTCAGACCAACTCCTCCAGCTTTCAAAGACATAAGCAGAAGCTATAGAAGCATAAAAATTGAAAACTTTTTAAGATCTCTGTTCCAATAAAAAGCATCTGAAGTTTTGTTAGAAACAATCCATCAACTTACTATTTTCTGTTTGGTTTCATTGAAATCATGTAAGACCTTTTCTCTTGCTTTCTGAGCCAGCATTCCATCAAACCTAAGAAACTCAATTTCTCTTCTTGTGCTAAGTAAACTCAATTCATGTGAAGCTCAGACAGAAGAAGTTGAGAATTCACTGTGATTGTATAAACGCTTACAAAGAGAAAAAAAATTGAAAGCAAAAAGAGATTTCTCGAGAAGCTTGTTTGGGTTCGCAAGAATTTGGTTACAAAGAGAGGGAGGTTGGACGGATGAGAAAGCGTTGGATGAATTTATTTGAATGCCACCATTAAAGCCAATTAATTAATCGCCATAGTGGAGGCCAAGAGTAAAATCGACGGTTTCAGACGATAGCGACAGAAGAACAGTGTGACGTAACATAGTAAAACTCTAATAGAAAATGGGTCAGAGGACATTTTTTGGAATAGCCCAACAAACAAACAAAAATTAAGAGCTCAAATAGAAAAGAAAAAAGTTAAGAGCCCAAATAGAAAAAAAAAGAAGCGAAATCGCTGAAAGCAAAAGAAAAGAACACGTGTCCAAATTTAAAACACTCTCTACTAAGGTGGCTTCATGAGGAGAGTTTCAAGTCTACTTTATTATTATAGATATGTATGTTGTTTCATAGTTGATCACTTAATCTTATGTTTTTAGTTATTGGATAAGGAGTCATATTTGTTCAAAAATATATTACTATTTATTTTTATCATTATTATATATCATATATATGTGTAATTATATAACTAATCATATTTTGTTTCAGAAAAAGAAACTAACTATATTTATACTTACTATTTTATAAGTAAGCATAAAATTATAGTATTTTATATGCACCATCATATAAATAATTATATATATTATATTTTAAAAACTTAATGTGAAATATAAAATCACAATTTAAGTTAGTGTTTAAGATTAGACTTTATATTGTATTTTTTATATATATTGAAAATATTTTTTATAGTAGATATTAAAAAATATCTTAGTAAAAGTAGACTTTTATATAAATTAATTTTAAATTATTATTTAGTTTTGAAATACAGATACAAATTTTAAATTTTGTTTTATGATTATTTTAACAAAAAATGTTGTTAGATAATTAGATTAGATTATTTTTGTATATCATAAAAATCGTCCATATAAATAATTTTCATAATAATCTACTTCTAATTTTTTTAATAATATAAACTCATTATTTTTCAATATATTATTACCCATATTTTTAAATAAAATTATATTATTTTTATATGGTTATCCACGTTTGCAAATAATTTCTAAAAATACTTTAATTTTAGTAATATAGATCAAGAAAATCCATAAACATCTAAAATCATTTGAATTTTATAAAATTTCATAATTTAAAATACTTTCAATAATAATAAATTTTATAATAATTTATGAAATATTAAATTCAATAACTTTATGCTTTAATAATAACGAATTATCATTTAATATAAATCAACTGAAATTTCAATTGATACACTCTTTTTTTTTTTTGATCAAATTGATACACTCTCTAGTATTGTAAATTTTTTCACATATATCGAAGAACCGACTCTGATCAGCAAGTCTGGTCAGTCTATACAAATCGATCGAGGAAAAGCAGAATAATTTCACAAAAATCTTCTCATCCTCACCCCCATTCACTAATTGCAGCAGCAGAACCACACGACACCCACACCCAAAATAGCCGGTAAACGGACCAAACTTTCTCAATACCAAATCACATCTAAAATGGCATTCCGTAGGGTTTTACTCTCTCACCTCAGCCGTTCGCGCCACTCCTGTTCCTCCCTCTCTCCTCACCATGTCTCCGCACCGTCGACCGCGCTTGTTCTTCCCCAATCGCGGCTGTTTTCCACCCCCACGGACCTGGACTCGATCACTGTCCTAGGCGGTGGTGGTGGTGGTGGTCATGGATTAGATTTAGGCCATGATTTGTTGACCCGACATGTGATCTCGTTGCTTGATTCATACCATGACCTCACTGGGTTGCCCTGGTAATCACACATAGCCTTCACTTGTTGTTTTGTTTTGTTTCTTTAGTTGGGATAGTTCTTTTTTTTGTGTCTGAGTTAATTTCACTCAGAGATAAAATTGGCAGGTGGGTCGTGATTGCTTCGTCCACGGTGGCTTTCAGAACGGCTTTACTTCCTGTCCTGATTTTGCAACGCAAGCAAACAAAAACCATTTCACAATTCTTACCCAAGTGTGAGCGTTTGTTTTCTCCCCTCTCTCCTCTCTTTCTCCTTTTTGATTAGTTGCTAAGAGAGTTTTGATTAGTGGTTTTTTCTAGTACCGCCTTTTTGGCCTCCAAAGGGTTCAGGAAGGAGTGTTGTTGAACAGTTCACGCTCTTTCGGAACGAAAGGAAAGCTCT
Source organism: Raphanus raphanistrum subsp. raphanistrum (assembly GCA_019706035.1). Taxonomy (NCBI): domain Eukaryota; kingdom Viridiplantae; phylum Streptophyta; class Magnoliopsida; order Brassicales; family Brassicaceae; genus Raphanus; species Raphanus raphanistrum. Next base: position 11,043,625 of record CM033980.1, on the reverse strand, counting down.
CGGCTGCCCTTCCTTCTTTTGGATTCCTGCTTATTTCTCCATCCAGGTCATGATGCCTCCTTAATCTCTCCTCTCTCCCATGTGGATGGTTGTAAAAAGTACTATCCTCCTTCTTGTTCCTGCAGATCTCTTGTTTCTTCATGTGGATAACTAGCATTAGAAGAATGTCACTTGATCATCATCCTGGCTTTGATACGGTATTTTGTTTAATTCTTGGACTGTTGTCTTTCTGTCGTCATTTTGATCAGATCTTATGATGCCGTTTTTGTTTCATTGCTTCCATTGCAGGGTGGGGCTTTATGGTTCCAGAATTTGACTGAAATCCCCAACGGTCTTTACGGTCCAATTTTCCCCTTTTTGATTGCTGCTTTGCATTACACAAACACTCGGGTATTTATTTACACTCTTGTTCAATCATGAAAACCCTTTTTATTAACGAACTATATAGCTTGTTTTGAAATCTATATACATTTTTTATCTTGCAGATTGCTTTTTCAGCTTCTTCAGTTCACAAAGTTGATAAGTTTGCGGAATTAGCTAAAGTGAGTTCTACTCCTCTGTTATGCAATTTAATAATAGGAATGATGTACTATGAACATATACATTTTTTGGTGAACTTTGTGGTCAGAGAAGTTAACTGTCCTAGCACCAAGTTAAATACCAAATTGCTACTTGACAATTGATTTGGTGTTTCTGTTTTTCTTCTGCAGACTTACAAGATATTTTTGAACTTTTTGACATTTGCTCTTTACTTCCTTGCTTTCCAAATGCCTCAGGTATATATATATTAATCTTTCTGACATATGTAGTTTCCATTTTTAACTTTAGCGTCGTGGTCAGTTTTGTTTAGGAGCTACTGTTCCAGTTCTTACTACTCCCTGGAACCTTTTCGCTCCATTCTTTCTAACGGTTAAAAAAATTTGTATTTCTTCTTATTTTGTTTCACAATTACTTCTCAGGGAAGTCTGCTTTACTGGTCTACCAATTTATCATTCAGCATAGCTCAGGTTTGTTCTAATGATTCCATTCTAAGATCTACTAAATCAGTCTGATTCTAAGATTTATCATTTCACCTCTACTTTCCCATTGACATTATTTAGTTAACCTTTGGATCTCTCATTTAGTAGTATTGGCTTTGCAGCAATCAATCATCAAACATCCTGTTGTAAGTGCTAAGTTGGGTCTACAAGGAGATGACACTGTCCAGAAAGAGGCTGGAAACCCTGTATTAACAAATATAGAAGAAGCGAAACTCACAGATCCATCCCCGAAAGGACGCTTGATCTCGGGGCATGATTTAACCCCTAAGGAGCTGGTTGCTGTAAGTCAAATGTCATGGATTGGGATGTTCTAATAATAAATTAAGCCTTTTACATCTTTTGTTTCTATTATTAACATCTTTTCGCAACAGCTTTCTGCCAAATACTTATCTGGAGGGCAAAAGGAAAAATCAATTCCTCTATTAAGGTAAGTATAATGCTGATTTCTTGTGGGGCTTAGTTGTGGTTTCCGATGTGGCTGTTCTTGGGAGACTTAGTTGTTTGTGTTTTTTCTTTTCAGATTGGCATTAGAAAAAGATCCTGAATATCTTCAAGCTATGGTTATTCTTGGTCAGGCTTTATATCAAAAAGAGCAGTTTGCTGAAGCTGCAAAATACTTAGATCGGGCTGCTTCAAAGGTGTGATATTGATGCTCTTTGATCTCATTCTTACACACATTTTATAAGAAAAATGTATTAATCTGAGGTAATTCTCTTGTTCTCAGCTTATTGATGCCTGTCCAACAGAAGTTGAAGAAGTCGATCTTTTGATTGTTGCATCACAATGGGCAGGTGTCTCCAATATACGCCAGGTACATCATTCACTCACTAGCCTCTTGCTTTTCATCTATCTTTGGTTGTATACATACGTTGACATGAAGAAAACACTCATGGCTTCAGGGGAAGACATCAGAGGGAATTACACACCTTGAGAGAGTAGCGACCATGGAAGAGCCTGATGATCCCAAGAGCAAAGCTCATTACTTAGACGCATTGGTGCTATACTCAAGGTAAAAAGAAAAGAAAAAGAAAACTATTCTTGGATACAGAACTCTTTCTGTTTAAATAGCTTCGTGGGTACGCAGTGCTATTTTCAACGAAGGAAGGAGAGAGGAAGCAGCAAAGTGCTTGAGAAGAGTGGTGGCTTATGATCCCTCGTTCCAAGAATTGTTGAAACAATGCGAAGAAGAGGATGATAGCATTCCCATTGCCGGTTCCAGTTCATCTAACTCTACTACACACAAACCTTCATAACTCTCTTTTATTTTGTTTCTTGCTGATCTTTTGAGCGAATTAACCATTTTTCAAATTGATTTTTCTGTGTTTACTTACTTTTCCGGATGTGGGAAGCTTGTTTTCTGTTATTCTGTTAGAATAAGTCTGTACACGAATAATAATGTGTTTTTTTGGCACAAATCGGATATTCAATTTTCTGAAGGTATTAATGATCCAATCAGTTTCGTCTAAATATCTATAGCTACCTAATTATGAAAATTTAAAATTTTTATTTATTTTTGACCCAAAATAAATTTACAAAATCTAAAATAATAATAAATACTCTAAAATATTTAGACAAAACGGAAAATTAATTATTTAGATAAAATGGATTAAATCACAAATATTTCTAAAAATATAGATATTTGATTCGTGTTAATTTTTATTAATAATATATTGCTTGTGTCCAGATATATTTTAAACAGAATAAAAGAAAACAACTTCCCACATCTGTTATATGCATATATATATATATATATATTTAATATTATATAAGTTATATAAATAATATATTTATATAATTTTTAGAGTGTTTCATTTATTAAATTTATTAGAAATTTAAAAATAAATAACTCAATTTGTTTAAAATCTAAAATTTTAGTGTTATAATTTTAGAAACGTAAGATTTAGTGATAATTCAATAATATTAACCTAAGTTGCTAAATCTTTTATTTTACATGATTTTGATCAAATGATTAACACTCAAAGTTAGTGAACAAAAAAATATATTTTAAAGCACTATATAATCATGAGATTATCTTATCTATCATCTTATTTAATTTTGGTTTGATGCAAAGTAATTATCAATTGCAAAGTTTTCTTAAGTATCTTGTTTTTTCAAAATCCTTTTAGAAAAAAACTACAAATGTATTTGAGCAATACAGTTGATTTATGGTTTATGGTTTGTCCTCGTCCTTGATATATGGGCTTATTGGCCAAATAGCCATATTTGAGAACAAAATTAAAGATATAACACTGATTTTGACGTTATTAGATCTGCTAGCATTTGTGCCCTTTTTTCTCGGTTTTGTCCCTCTTTTCAATCGGTTGCCAGTAATTGAAAAAAAATTGTGATCAATAACTTCATGGTGATGTTGATTATTGTAAGATTAATGAAAATTACAATGGAAATAAAATGGTTAAAAAAAGATGTTGATGATTACGGTGGCAATGATTATCGAACTGGCGGTGACAGTAACTATGAAGATGGTGATTACAATAGAGTGATTACAGATGAAACAGAGATCGTCAATCCAAAAAGAAGCAGTCATCTTTCATACGATGTTGGCCATGCTATGACTGCAATGATCGGAGAAACAGATAATATTGTGGAAGAAGATGAACAGAGTAAATAGAATAGAACATTATAAATGGAATAGTTCATATTAATGAAATTAAAAAATAGTTTACTAATAGTGGAGGTAGTGTTTACTCTAAAGTCAACCCAAACATTTTATAAACTAAACTCAAAATACTAGTCACTAAACCCCTAAAAAAAATATAAACCCTAACCCAAATATCAAATATGCACATAATACATAATATGAACCATTATCAAAATAGAATAGTAACAAACGAAATAACATAGTACATATTAATGTTCAAATATTGAAATGTCTGTAATTGTAGGGAATGAGGTAATGTTTCCCCTAAAGTCAATGCAAACCTTCCATAAACTAAACCCAAAACACTAATCACTAAACCCTAAAATGAAATATAAACTCTAATCCAAATATTAAAATATGCACATAGTATATAATATGAAGCATTATCAAAATAGAATAGTAACAAGCGAAATAACATAGTATATATTACTTTTTAAATTTTAAAATGTCCATGATTGCAAAGAATGAGGTTATGCTTATCCCAAAATTAACTCAAATCTTTCGTTAAACTATATCCAAAACACTAACCACTAAACCATAAAAGAAAATATAAAGCCTAACCTAAATATCAGAATATGCACATAGTGCATAATATAAAATATTATCAAAATAGAATAGTAATAAACGAAATAGCATAGTACATGTTATTCAAATAACATAGTACAACCGAAAACTTACATGACAAATGAGGGCGACTTAACCGCGTAATGCCATCACGATCTGTAGATTTCAGAAGCAGAGACGACATATGTAGTAGAGATTATGGATCTGGGTTGGTAGTGATGGCTATGTCTATGGTAGCTCAATGATGAATGTGAATATGAATGAGATGATAATAATTATGAAAAAATGAGATATTGATTATAGAAAAAAATATTGACTAAAGACAAAATAAATACAAAACACAGATTAGAATTTGTGATGAGAGTGACAGAAGATAAGGCGTTGGAGATAGAAGAAGAATGGTGGTAGATGATAATCGAAGAAGAAGAAGAAAAATATGTTTTCTCTTCCTTTAACCGGTAAACAAAAGGGTAATATAGTATATATTTCATAAATAATGGAGATACTTTATTTTTTGGTTATACAGTTAATTATGAATTGTTTTGTGGCTATACAGCCCAATTTCCCTTGATATATTAAATTTTGTTGTTTTAATTTTCAACTGGCGGCGAATTTGCTTTTTGAAAGTTTTCGTTATTTTAGAATGTTGGATAAAGAAGCGAGACTTTTTTGCCTTATTATATAGGTCTCCGTGGATAAAAGCCAAGTGATCAGTTTCTAAGAAAATGTCTTCAGCTAGCTGTCTTACAATCAACTTTTCACTATGTCTCTTTTGTACAATAATTGTTTTAAGAGTCTAGCATATTCTTTCATGGAAAATGCTCAAACGATTAAAAGAAGAAGAGTTATCTAGTTTACATGCATGAAATATTAAAATGATTTAGTCTTCAACAACGCAGGTACAAAAGCAGATTGTTCAAAAGAAGAGTTATCAGGTTTTGTGTAGAACAAAAAAAAATATTAGCACTGATTCAACATGTTATACTTTTTTTTGAAATAAAACTACTGTTTAATGATGATTATTGGATAAGTATCCAAATTTGGATATCATGTATGTTAACTGGACATGTTTTACCTAAGAACTAGGTGATAACCTGCGCCATGCGCAGGATGAATATATTAAAAAAATTGTTACTTTTAATTAATAGATAATAGAAAGTTAAAAATAGTCACAAATATTAGATATAATAAAATATTTAACTATAATGTACAGATTAATATAATGTAAGTTTATTTAAAATTTTATATAAAAGTTTGTGTAATTAAAGAGATGCATTGAATTATATTGTACGGAAAAAACTTTAAGAATAAGCAAAGAAATATATAAATTTATTATGAATTTAAGAAGAAATAAAAATAAACAAAGAAATTTATTATTATGCATTTTTTAATGATACTTTTGAAATTGTTTGGGTTGTGATGGAGGTGTGGGCATAGGATAGGCAAGATATATATAGTATTCCGAATATAAATTGTAGGCGAGGAAGAATCTCTATGTAATCAAGATTTTAATAGCTGATTGATCATGTTTTGGTTTCTAATTGTAGGCAAAGTAACATATATATGAAATTATTTGTCTATAATCTCAAATTAATTGTCTAATTTGCATTAAATTCTAATCCCCTGATTGATAATATTTATGTCTAGGACTTTACAATTGATCATGTTTCCGAATTTAGATTGTAGGCGAGTGAATTTCTCTATGTAATTAATATTTTAATCACTGATTGATCATGTTTCCAAAACTATTTGTAGGCGAGGTAAATTTTATAGAAATTTATTTATGTCTACAATCTCAAAGTGATAGTTTAATTTTCATTAAGTTTTAATTTATTGATTGCTTATATTTATGTCTAGAATCCCTAATGATCATGTTTCCGAATTTAAATTGTAGACGAGTTGATTTCTCTATGTAATTAAGATTTTAATCACTCATTGGTCATGTTTCTGAAATTAATTGTATGCGAGGTAACTTTTTGAGGAATTATTTATGTATATAATCTCAAAAAAATCTCAAATCTCACATTTAATTTGCATTAATTCTAATCCACTGATTATATTTATTTCTAGAATCTCTAATTGATCATGTTTCCGAATTTGATTGGCAAAAAACTAATCAAGTGTAGACTCAAAATCGTATTGGTGACAAATTAGTCTAACGTAAAAAACAATTCAATGTGTGGTCATATTTATACGTGGTATACTATCAACTAAAGTTTTATATGCGATCATATTCATAATTTAGCATAACTTAATATTTTATTGACGCATATTTGATTTGATTTTGTTATTAAATATACAACATGAAATAATATGGTGTTACCACATATGAAATGTCATTCTTGTTAATAACACATGAACATAAAATTAATATTAAAAAATACTTCTCAAATAAAAAGAATGAAACCATATAATAGACGTACTCAAATCTCAGTGATTCATCGATGAGTAAATCAAATGCATCATGGTTAATAATCCGTGTAATAGTACATAGAAAATAATAAGGACAAAACATTAATTGTAGACATTGTATTTTTGGTTAGCAATAAAGAATAAATTATAATATAGTGACCAATGGCAGTTAGTGTAATTAGTCTAGTTAACTAAGGGTTTTTGAATATAGATCTTGAGAGGGAATGTGGTGATGACACGTAGGAAATAGCATTGATGTAAATCATACATGAACTAAAGGTTACTTAATTCTAATGCTCCTAAAATAATATATAGGGGATGAATACTAAAGTATCCGTTCGGGTTGGTTATTTTAGATATCAGCTAGTTTGGTTATGAAAGATTAGCATCCATGTAAGAACCACTATTTTTGGTTCGAATCAGTTCTTTAGCATCCATGTAAGAACCACTATTTTTGGTTCGAATCAGTTCTAAATTTGGGCCCTTTTGATTGTATTTCAGCTATTCCTGGTAACTGTGATAAATTATCAACTATTCGAGATAAAACATTGTGTAATTTGGATGATACAGACAAAATTATTTAATAATTATGATTATTGTACATATTTGGATAAAAATATCCTGATAAATATCTTTGGATAATTTTGGATAGTTCGCATAATTTTGAACAGTTCAGTTTTTCAAATAATTTTGGATACTTTAGTAGATTTTTAAACTTTAATTTATATATTTGTTCATTTCTGTTTGGTTACGATATTTTGGATATATAAATATAAGAATTGTTCGAATATTTGAGAGTTTTGGTCGGTTCTAATTTTAGTTATTTTAATTTGGTTTTTCAATTATCGGTTATAATGGTCAGACCTATTTTATAATCTCAATATTTTCTAAAAGTTTTCAAATATTATTTATATAATACATGTGTGGATATCAAGCGTGTTAACTATACATGTTTTCTCAATGTTTCTTGACTTTGTATCCAACAAGTCTATGAGGTAACAGTTTAAGAGAGAGACATGATAAAATCATATCTATCTCTGGAGTTCCTTTTTGGGGGTTCTAGGAAAGAGTCTTGTGTGGAACTATTTAAATACAAACAGAAAAGAAATGTACTACTCATATATTTGTGGTTAATAAGTTCATAGCTAATATATATACTGGGATAACAAATCAACTTTCCCCGACGATATGATAAGAAATTAGAAAAATACATCTACGAATAAAAACGTGTATTGTTAATATGGAAAATTATCAATTTATAGATAAAAAACTTTAAAAATCATTTTAGATGAATAAAACACATGAGTTTAACAGGAATTTTAGTAAAATAAACTTTAAAGCAAGATCTCTGAATAATATTTTCTATTTAGTGATTTTATTGAAATACAACGAATAAATATATAAGCTTAGAAGTAAACTCCGAATAAACATCAAATGGAAAAAAAATTGTTTAGTTTGGAATAATTAAGTGTGTGGTGTTAATTTACCAAGGCTCTTTTTTTTTTCTTTTATTGTCCAAGCTTATGTTCCTTAACCTCATTAATCTTTGATAATACACATTTTAACGTAAAAAACGTATTTTGCGTGCCTTTAAGTTTCAGAAAGAATCCCATTTTAATTAATCTTAGAGGTGACAGTTTACTCCTTCCTTAAGGTTAGTTCGCGGTCTAGTTTCGTTGATTTAACTCTCTTCGTGAATTAATAGGTTTTGAATCACCGCCATATTATTTACTTTTCCTTCACTCGTACAAGAAACATTTATAAAACAAACTAGATTTTGATCCGCGCTTCGAAAGCGCGGATATTATTTTTCACTATTATGAAATATATTATTTGTTTGTAATTATTGAATTTATTTATTTTAATAAAATTTTCTTTATAATAAATTCGACACATAGAGTGTCTCTGGTAAACTATGTATTTCTCTAGTTTTGTTTTATTCGATTTTCAATCAACAAATTTATTTGGCTTATTGTTAAAATAAATGATTATAGACTTTGATCTCTGCACCTCTGCGGATGTATATTTTAAAAAATATGATGATATTTGTTTTTCATGTAATTATTAGGGTTTGACAAAATGAATCCGAGGAACAGAACTGATACCAATCCGTAAATATAGTACCAAACCTGAACATAAATTGATTAAATATTTGAATTATTCAAAAATTTGTTAGTTAGAAAACCGAATCGAATCCGAACCGAAGTATTCTTGTACCTGAATTTATCTAAAAATAAATTTATATACTTATATATTAATTATTTTTATATTTAACGTATATAAAACATCAAGAATGATACTTTTAAATTGCTTTAAAACACTTGAAAATATATATAGATAGTCAAAAACAAATATCTGAAATAATTAAAGTATACTCAAATCACCAAAAATACTTAAAATAATTATTGATTTCGTATCCAAAATTTTAAATCAAACCAATTGATATGTTAAGCTTAAGTATTCTGACATATGTTATTTAAATTTATAGGTAATATATTATTTTATTTATAGATTTTGAGAAATTTAAAATATATAGTGATTTAAATCTTTAAAAATAATTTAAATAGGTTATCCAAACCCAAACCAAACCAGCAAAGATCCGAATCAAACTCAAACAAAAATTTAGAAACATCCTAATATGACTGAAATCTTTGACCTCGAAAACCCGAAACGCAAACCGATCAGAACCAAACCCGTATGGATGTCTGAAAACCCATCCTTAGTCATTATTATATATCATATAATTTCATCATATAATTAATCGTATTTTATATGTACCATCATATAAGTAATCATATAATTAATAGTATTTAATATGTATCATCATATAAATAATTATATATATTATATTTTAAAAACTTAATATGAAATATAAAAATCATAATTTGAGTTGGTATTTTAAATTGGGCTGCGTATTGTATTTTTATTATTTATATTGACAACATTTTTTTTATAATGGACTTAATAACTTAAGCCCATTACTTTTTTCTGTTTAATACTATTATCTTTGTTTCCAAACAACATTAATTTTTTAAAAAATACTACAATCCATGTTTCCAAACACACCAATTTTTTTTAATACTCTTATCCAAGTATTCAAACACACCGAAATTGTACTTCAGCTTTAATAAAATAGATGTAAGTCTTACAAAAAATATCTTAACTTCATAGAAAACGCATAAATCAAGCTACGAAGTTCTTAAACCGAAGTGACTTAATAAGAACTGAGAAGCTCACAAAAACCCTTATACCATACCACACCGAGACAATAACTCCTAAAACTTCCTGGAAGTCACCTGAAAAGTAAAAAAAATAGTGTGTAATTCAACAAATACTTAGTGAGGCAAACTTTAGGAGCCTGAACAACATTCACCGACAATAAACACACGCCGTAATACAAGTGTCTAACTAATCCAGTATAACAAATGAAAACAAAAAAGACCGTGGGAAAATCCCAGGCCAATGCCCAAAATGAACTGCGGTCACAGCGGTGAGTCAACGCGATCCATACCCACATGTCGTTATATTGGCCATTCCAATGTTTGTTCTCAAGTCGCGTTTAAGCTCGCCATTTTCCCCCCTCTGGTGATGAACCATGATCACCACTGCCCATCATGGCCCAACAAAGAATAATTGAACATAAAGGATATGTCTCCTTACTTGTATTGGCACACATGCTTCACAACTTCAACTTATCTCTTATCTACATATGCGATTCCCCATCAAACAATAGAAACACTAGTAAACAATTAGCCTCAAACATCACACAACCATATTATTTTTAGCAACCTATAGATGTATCTAGGTGTTTACAGAGCAACAAATTTTACAAGTATATAGATATGTTTTTTTTTGTCACAAGAAGTATATAGATATGTATACATGTTGTATATACGATATATATAGTTTTAACAATATACAAATATGTGTATAGTTATGATAGCATGTAAGTATGAATGATTCACTTGAATACCTCTCTATGACACAATAATGGGAGTAGGAGGACGAGATCACCACAGTCCTCACTTTAGTCTTAAATCTGTGAAATGGAGGAGGAGAATTATAAATGCAATTTAAGCCAGTCCACGAACCAGATGTATAAAGAGAAGAGATGGTTTCCCACCAATACCTTAGCTAGATGAGAGAGCTAGGAGAAGCAAAAACACAGGTGGTGTTTCCTTATCCTCGCTATACTAGTAACTGGAAAGCATAGTAGAGAGCTTTGATTGACCTGTAATTGAAAATGGTTATTCTACTTAAGACAGTTACATATAAATTGATATTACTAGAGACTTTGGTAGTTTTCTTGTTTTTTGGTTAACATATGAAGCAAAATACACAAAATAAGACATATCTAATGTGCCATACGTCCATACACAATTTTCGTATTTTATTACTAGATTTGGCTTCTGTGTTCTAAGGACATTATGCCTTATTGAACTAAAATTTCAAGGTAGCTTATATATTTTTTCCTTACAATCACAAAATAATATAAGATAAACACTAAATCATAAACCCTAAACTATTCAAATTCTAAGAAATCTAAACTCCAAATTCAAAATCCTAAACCCTAGTCCAAAAGTTTCTGAACCCTAAAAATCTTTAAAAAAAACCCTAATGACAAAACTCTAAAATTAGAAAATGATAGATTTAATAATTTTGAAATAACATCTTCAAAAACTATTCTTTTAAATATTTCTAATTTTATATGAATAAAACTTTCCAAAATCAGAAAAACAAAGATTGAGGAATCATATAAAGAAATTAAAATTTTTAAGATATTGAATGGGAAACTAATAAGAAGGAGCCTTGACTAAATCAATGATAAGGTATGTTGCTTGTGGAAAGCGCACACCTCTTACGTAGAAATGTCTGAAACAGCATCAAAATATGGGCCCTCTCAATTCCCAAACAAAATATGAAAAGACAAATAGTAATAAACAATAAAAACTAAAGTCCAAGCGCGTAAAAAAAAAAATCCCATTTCACTCAGAAAAACCAATTTCTACTTCAAAATATCTTGCACCTATTTAAACTCATCGCCAGCCTATGGTTTAGAAAGCAAATGTTCTGCAAACACAGAAAGCAAAACAAGAAAAAAATGGAGCACGAGATTCCCGTAGGGTTTCGTTTCTATCCGACGGAGGTTGAGCTGATTTCGTTCTACTTAAGATTCCAGCTTCACGGAGGAAATGCTACCATTCACAGTCTCATACCCATCCTAGATGTGTTTAGCGTTGAGCCTACTCAGCTTCCAAGTACGTATGCAATCATCATTAGCTATATATATGATGTCGACGATTAATATTGTATCGTTGATTTCTGATCAATAATTATCTTATATATGGACAGAAGAGGATTATAAGGATACTTCTCACTGAAAACTTATACGTTTCTTAAGTAATATGCGATCATATATAGAGATTATATGCATGAGACCTAGGTTTAGATTGCTTTTTGCGTTTATGTTGGTTTTACCTGTCTAAAACATTTGATGTGTTTTGTCAAAAAAAAAAAACATTTGATGTAAAAATCGTTTAAAAGAAAATCAAATTTCTAAACTGCATCATTTTTTATTTTCTATTAAGTGCATGATTGCTTTCTCCGTTATGACACGCAAATGTAGCTTTTGCGGTTGGTACCGGATGTTGACGTTTTGAAACAATCACAAAAAATACTATAAATCGTTTTAAACCGCTCTGAACCTTTTAAAATCAAAAGCTGGTTTCATATAGCGGTTGTGGATGGTTACAAAATGATAAACTTTTTTCTTTAAAAAAATAAAATAAAAACTAAAAAATATTCAATAAATTTTTAAATTGAAATAATAAAAATGTATACATATAATATTTTAATTTATATTAGAAAAATTTGAAACAAAAATATTTTTTATAATTTTTTTTAAAAATTAATAGTACAATTTTCTAAATATAATGTTTATTTTATTATAATATTATGATTTTAATACTTTTATAATTATATAAAATGTAAATATTGTTAATTTATTATTTAATCGCTGTACCAGCCATACAAATCTCTAGAAAACGTTTAAAATCGCAACCACACGTATACGTAAATTCCCATAACCACTGCGTTTTATAATTGAAGCATAAACTAAAAATGCAAAACTTAAATTAAGTGTTCTTTTCATATTTTTTTGTTGCTTGTGTTAAGATTAATAAGATGCTAAGATATTGAGTTTGTTTAGAAAAAGAACGCACTAAGAGCACCATTAATCCTTAAGGTGCTTAACAAGAGTGTTTAATAATTTTTATTTTTTTTGGTTTAGAAAAAAATTAAAAAAAAAAATCAATCGCGGGCTGCCACATGTCAGTGGGACCCGCATAACAGAACAATCAGTCCTACCTCTAGCGGTTGATTAAGGGTCTAACTGGTGACCAAGGAATGAAGAGGAATAATGCATTCTTTAATGTTCCTAACAAATTTTACCATTCATTAGGAATAGTCATTCCTTTTCATTCCTTCTCATTCCTTTTATTGTAGAGAATTAAAGAACAAATTTATTCCTCACTAAATTTGATATGGAATAACCGTTCCTCATCATTCCCATAATTTTATTCCCATCAATTCTTTTCCTTTTTGTTCCTACTATTCCCGAGATGGTCACCAGTTAGACCCTAAGTGTCCAGTCTTCCTTGGTTTCTTCTTTTTCCTTTTTGTTATTAAAAAATGCTAAACATCCCCTCTAAGAACTAGAGTTAATGGTGCCCTAAACGTAAATGTGAAAGAACAAAAAAAAATAAGAAGAAATCGGGGTTATAGTGATTTTGTTTTAGCAAATGAACCCGAGTTATGATCGAAAAAGAAGAAATCAGGGTACAGATATTATCGTAAACAACATTAGTTAAGTATATATAGCGGACCATTCCACTAAGTTTGACATTTGCGTGTATGTTCAGGAAAAAATAGGTTATACAAAATGTGAAAAAACAATTTGGCATATAACCGCAAACGGAAAATCACATAAATTGTGGTCTTACGCCGGAGAGGTGTGTTTTATGTGGATGTGTATTTATTTGCAGAACTTGCGGGAGAGAGGTGTCGAGGAGACGCAGAACAATGGCTTTTCTTCGTGCCAAGACAAGAGCGGGAAGCTAGAGGAGGAAGACCGAGCAGGACCACTGGTTTAGGATACTGGAAAGCAACTGGTTCACCAGGGCCTGTGTTCTCCCTTGATAATCGTGTAATCGGAGTTAAGAAGACGATGGTTTTCTACACCGGGAAGGCACCTACGGGGAGAAAGACAAAATGGAAAATGAATGAATATAAAGGAATTGACGAAACAGCCAGTGCATCTACCATCCCTAAGGTGCCTAACTACATTTATAATGAACACTTTCAGAAAAAAAATGAACACTTTCATCAAATTCTATTTGTTTAAAACCACTTAAAAATTTTCCATTTGATTTTTACTCTTTTTCAAGTACCAATTTTTTATATGTGGGATAATAATGATAATAATAGTAATAATAATAATTATTATTATTATTATTATTATGTGTCACACCGTCGAGACAAACATGTGACATAATTCTTATCTTAGTGACTCTTATCCAATCTCTTTAGGGAGATAATGACTCATGGGTATGGGTCAGGACAGTATGAACTTCGAGGGTTCAATGCAGCTAGAGAGCTGCTGCACCTACGCTTCTCTGGCTGCAGGAGATGCAAATAAGCTTTACAATTTTTTTACAGTAGATTAAATATTAAACGAACTACCCTTTGCTTATGTCCAAAACTCCTCTGTATGAGGAGTTTTTATATTTGTTTTACAAAAAAAGCGTGCGTTCGATTTTTATAAAACATACAAGTTTTGTAGTATTTGAAATTACAACAACTAACAACAACTTAAAAAGAAAAGAAATTACAACCACTTACATGAAATGATAAATACCGAAACTCACGCGTATGGTAATTTTCTAATAATTATTAATAATATATTCATATTATAATTTCTAACTCAGTATCAAAGATACTATAAACTTTGCAAAAGAAATGTCGATTCATACATTCGTTAGAAAAAAGAATGTCGATTTTCCCGATCAAAAAGGTTTTAACATGATATTTTTGTTTTTATTAATATAGCTGAGGCACGAATTCAGTGTCTGTCGAATCTATATAAAATCCGGAAGCTCGAGAGCCTTTGACAGACGCCCCACGGAAGCTTATGTCATAGAGAGAAGGCTTCCTCGATTTGGAATTGAGACATCATCTCGTGCTACTGCTACACAAAGCAACTCTGAGATGGTTGGTGGGCTATCACAACTCCGAGAGAGAAAGCTTCCTAAGAGTAGTGTTGAGACATCATCATATGACACATTCACAACCTCACAGGAAACATCATATTCAGGAGGAGGAGACCAAGTTCAGTTGCCCGTCAATGATACTACTACTATACAAAGCATTCCAGAGATGGTTGATGGGCCTTCACAACTCCGAG
Source organism: Raphanus raphanistrum subsp. raphanistrum (assembly GCA_019706035.1). NCBI lineage: Eukaryota > Viridiplantae > Streptophyta > Magnoliopsida > Brassicales > Brassicaceae > Raphanus > Raphanus raphanistrum. The sequence goes on along the minus strand of CM033980.1, from coordinate 11,028,489 downwards.
CGAGAAAGCTTCCTTACAATGAAGTTAAGTCACAATCATGCGCCACAGTATCAACCTCATCGGAAACTTCATGTTCAGGAGGAGGAGACCAATTTCAAATGCCCGTGAATGATTCTGCTACGCAAACCATTTCAGAGATGGTTGATGGGCTATCACAACCTTTTTGGGAGTGGGAACAACTAAATTGGTCTTAAACCTATCAAATTGCATCTTATACCTACTCTACGTCCTCTATTTTTAGTTGATAAATATTGTAGACTAGGGGTTGATCCACGATTGACGACGCAGAGAACTTATTTTTAATAAATATTTTAACACTTATTTTTTTCTTTTGAGAAATGTTTGATTACATATTATATGTGTATCATTATATCCATGATTTTTCTTCTCTATTTTATCATTTCTGAAGTTTTTTTATTTTATGATATTGAGTTTCAATTTTGTTACGGTTAACTAAATTTCAGATTTTTCAGATAATTTGAATGAGATTAGTTTTTGTTTTGACGTTGTATATTTTTTGATATGTTTATTTTATTTTAAACTATTTAGTTTCATTTTTGTTCTTAGTGTCTTAGTCAGATTGTTTTATATTGCGTCTCTCATTTTTACTATGCAAATACCAATTTTATATTTTCGTATCAGTATTCTATGTATACTTTTTTGGGAGGAATTTATGACGTAAATATTTGATAATTTTACACATTTATTTGGATACAATAACCATAGATCTCTTGTTTATATCTAGAGAACAATTTTTCATTTTTAATAATTACTAGAAGTCAACCTGCATTTACGCGGATATTTTTCATTTTCATAATTTTATAAAAAATAATTTAATATTATTTATAACTTATTTTAAAATAAATTATGTAGTTCTATAAAAGTGTTGTTGTTTTGTGTCTTGTCCAACACTACTAATATATAAGATTTATTTTTCTATATGTAATTTATTTTTTCATCTATTGGTAATTTTGTTGCGATGTTTTTATATGTAAGTTACCTTCTTCATGACCTCACTGAACCATTCCAGTGATCTCTTCTCTCTTGTTACACAATAGAAATAAGCTCTTTTTGTGTTCCTTCTATTGACATCAAATCGTGGCTGGTACCTTCTTTAACGGATTTTTGGTTCTTGAGGTTGTTAAGGATGTCTCCAAGTAGATTAATTAATGGGTCACACTGATCTCTTCACTTACCAGAAGCAATTAATACATCGTAATTTCAGTAATTTTGTGCTTGGGCCATCGATCAACATGATCTCAGAAACTTTTCCACGTATACTGATTATATATATATACTAGGGTCGGCCCGCCCTACGGGCGGGATATACTTGTAATCTAAATTTTTTTTTTTTACGATTTGTGATTTATGTTTTAAGTTTACGTTTGCAATAGATGTGTGGAATATACTATTTTCTTAATTTAAAATAAACCAAATAACTAATTTTTACTAATAGCATAATTTTACTCTCTTTCTCTCGCTCTCTTCCTCTTACGGATGGGTTAGTAGCCGGAAAATATATAAATATATTAGTTAAAGAGTATTTCAAAATGTTTAGCTTGCTTAAAATTTAAGGTGATATTAATTTTTATTGTGTATATTTTGTGATTCTTATTATATTATATCTTAATATTAAAATGTTCATGAATACATTATAGTTTTACATATTTCTTTGAAAATATTGTTTTCATATCGTATTAGTGGACTCCATTGTTGATGTGTAGTGTAGTTTTGTCTAAGGGACTTTTTTGTTTGTTCTTTTTAACTCTTGTTTCTCTATATTGTATATAATGGTGATGAATCCAATTACGCAGCTTAATTAGGTTTATATAAGAAGGACCGGTGAATTTTTTTTTTGTCATCAACATATGGACCGGAGAATCCATATGTGTTGATATGTTCATATCTTATCTTCATAATGATTTGAACGACTATTAGCATTATTAGTGCTTTCATGTTCAAAAATTATGGGATTTGTTAGTGTTTACTTATGTAATTGTTGGTATATAAATCAAATAGTGTAAGGAAAATATATAAAACTCGGATTTAAAAATTTAACACTCAATACGAATAATAAATTATTTTTTTATTTTACCCGAAATAAATTTCAAAAATATAGGATTGCAATAAACTGTTTTTTTTTAAGATTAAGAACTCTATTTTTTTAAAAAAAAATTATATAGTTACAAATTATTTAATTTTATAGTTTTTACTGGATTTTAATATTTATTTGTGGTGGACCAAAAAATTCTTAAATAGGTCAACCCAAAAAAATGAATTTGGTATAGTTTGATGGCCCAATATAATGATTAAATATTTTTTTTTTTTTTGAACAACAATATAATGATTAAATAAAAACTGGCTTTTAAAATGTTTAGGTCTCGATTGAGTTGCATATATAATGATCTTTGTACAAAAGGAAAAGGAAAAAAGGAAAAGGAAAAGAAACAACCATGGTATTGTTTTCATTTAGTTGTTCTCTGTCTTCCAAATAAGAGAACCGGTAAACTAATGTTTATAATTTTATTAAATTTATATATATTTTTATCAAACATCTACATTATTATTTATATGCATAAGTAAAGCCAAATAACATCTTAATTTTCTGCAAGCATCCATTTTGTTTAACTATGAAAAGCTTCTAAAACAACTGACAAAAATTGTTTGATTGAACTTCTTTGGATAAAAAAATTTGATTGACTTGATTAAATCAAGAATAAACATTGATGTGCACATGGTTAGATAGAGAAGTGACTATCAATGTTATATTTAAAATTAAGCAGTATAACAAATCTACAAAAAAATGTGAATGAGGCAGGCACATGTTATATCTTCGTATGGAGACAAAGTGTGTACTTTGATTTAGAAGATTTGGGTAACACAACAGGACAATGGGACTTGTATGGATCTGATGCTCCTTCTCCTTATAACCCACTTCAGAGCAAGTTTTTTGAGACGTTTGCTGCTCCTTTCACAAAGAGAGGTTTGCTTCTCAAGTTCTTGATTCTTGGAGGTGGCTCCTTGCTCACTTATGTCAGTGCTTCCTCGACCGGTGATGTTCTTCCTATCAAGAGATGTCCTCAAGAGAAGCCTAAGCTTGGTCCTAGGGGAAAGCTTTAGATTAGCATTCTATAAAATCTATTCAAAATGTCATGAAACTTTCTATTCAATTCTGTGAACCCTTTTTAATGATATATGTATATTGTTCTGTATTAATTGCTTTCTAAGCTAGTGAATTTTGAGAATAAAAAAAAAGCTGAGAGAAGGACTACAGCATCCGACATATAAGAAGACACGCACAAAGCATCTTCAATGGCTCCGCCACTCACAAATATAACACATCATTCAAATTGAGTCCATAGTAAGCACACATACATGTAAGCCTTAGAAAGCTCTAGTGTGTCACCCTATCAAGGAGGATCAGCCTCTGCAGTTGTTACTTTGTAAGTGTGAAAGAGAGTTGTTCTGGTTTACCTTCATGAATTCGCCATCTAGCGATAATTCCCTAAGAATCAGTTGGAAAGAGACTGAGATATCCACTGAGATTTCACCATCTGATACTCTGACTAATATCCATTCTCATTAGCTCTCCAATAAATCCGCAAGCTGTTTAGAAAAACAACAATGAAACTTTTATTAGATATAAACATAGATCAAGGGGGTTTTACCCCAAGAAATATAGTCAAGGCGAAACCTTTTAACAGATTTTAAAAAATGTTTCTCAATCACCTACTCCCATGTATGTGCCTCTTGCAAACTTTCCCACCCCAAGAAGCTCTGTTTCAGTTCTAGTGTAAGGAAGTTAAATAATTCTTTACCTGTTTGCGCAAGAGTTGGTTCTCTTCCAATGCTCTCTTTTCCTGGTTGATTATAAGCAAATGAAACAAAGATCGTGAGATGTAACTTAGAGTAAGAACTGATGATGACACAATTTGAGGAGCCTTACTCTTTACCTGTAACCGAGATCTTTCTACCTGGTTGAGCAAGAGTTGTGTCTGAATAAAAACAAAAACTTTGCAAGTTAGAGATGATTCACAGATCGGTTTCAATTTTTTGAATAAAGAATGTTCTTTGTCTCCTTCACCTTTCGATCCTTGACGCTATATCATTCAACTGGTTTTCAAGAGAAATAAGATCCGAGAACTCATACCGTGAAACTCCATACCCTTGAGTCTCCTAAAACAATGAACCAGAAAATGAAAGTCTGAAGCTTTAACACAAGTTTCTTACTCAATTGCAAGCTGTAATCTCTCAAGTTCTCTCCTCAAATACTCATCTGTCTGCAAAGGCAACAACAGAGTCCATGTGTGTAAAAGAGATAACAAAGCTTTGCAGATCATTTTCCCAGAATCCATGTCTGAAAATCAAATCAGAATACACAAAAAAAGATTTGAGTACGTGGGGTTGACAATACATCTCCAGAATCTATGATATTAAGTACTAATTACCTTAGGATGAACAAATCCATCGCTTTGATTTGGAAATTGTCGACGACGAAGCTGTAGACTCGTTGCCATTACCATGTCGGATCAACTTTCTCTTCCTGGAGCTTGTTTCTATGTCTGGACTCGATCTGATTGTAGATCAAAAACGTGTTTGGATCTAGAGATTCGTCTCACAGAACCCACACGAAATTCCATTGTTGGTTGAGATAATCAGCTCGATAATCAGATAAAACTCCATTGCACCATATTTATACACAATCTAGCAGACGAACAGCGCAATAGGTTGATTCGTAGTGGGAGATTTAAGACAATTAAAACACAAACACCGTTACAGAATCTCGACAGTCTCGGTGCCGATTGAAGACGAACAAAGAACACGAAGGAGATCTTTTGATTAGGGCTTCCGCAGGAGACTGTCTCGATGGGCCGAAGAAGAAGCGCGCGACAAAGCCCACCGCAAAGCTTTAGTGAAACCGTGCGGATCCGACGTGTCACGCTTGTGGAGCTTTAATTAATGACGTGGATGCCTAGCTGGACGCCCTAGGAAGGATGAAAAGCTTCTTTTATATATAAAGATTTAATTGATACATAACATAATTCTGAAAAAACACGTTTGAAATGGAAATTTTCTCAATGCAAATTTGTTGAGAAAATATGTTGATGTGATATTTTCTCAATGCAAATTTCAAAATCAACATATTTATATATTTTATATTGTACACAGTTTAATTTAAGCGATATATATTTAATATGACTATATATTAGATTCATACGATTTTATGACTATTTGGATATTCTTATAACAAATAAAAAATTAAGCTATTGATCACAAAACTTTCAAAATAAAGATTTTTAAACTTTTTAGTAATTTATAATCATTTAAAAGAATTCAAAATATAACATATAAGATTTTTTTTACTATATAGTTAATGTGATTGTTACTATAGTTTAAAAAAATGAAGAATATTTTTTATACACTACTAATCAATTTTAATAGTTAGTTTAATAATAAATATAATATATGTTTGGATGACATATCTATTTTTCTAAGAATTTTTAAAATAATTATAACGATAACACGTGACTAATTGTTTGCAATATTTCACAATAAAGCAAAAAAAGTTATGTTATTAAAGATTTTAAAACCAATATATCATGATATTATATACTATATTTGACTATATATGTCTAAACAGAAATATTGTTTTCTTTTTTACCGTGAACCGGCTGACAATTCATAAAGAGGTTTTTATTTTATTTGTTAACAACATAAAGAGGTTTTTATTATGTGGCGAATTTTAATTGGATAGGTGATGTCATACAACCCGGTAAAAGATACTTTCCCTCTTTAAGATTCTTTCCCTTTTCGCATATAAAGAAGAAGGTAACGTATGTAACCCAACCCGAACCGAACAAGATAAATCAGGAACGTTAGGTAAAACTTGGATAAACGGAACCAAAACGCGAACGGTTCTGTCCGAACCACCTGTTTTGATTAAACGCTTATATTTAATCAAAGGCCCCATCGATACTCTCTCTCAGACATACTCCAATCTTCTACTTTGAGGTTCGTAATTTTTTTTTATGTTCTGCGATAATCGAATCGAAATTGCAATTTACCCTCGTTGATCTCTCTCTCTATTATATCCATAATTCCTCAGATCTGATCCTTTTTTTTTCTTGTAATTCCTCTCTCATTGTCTTTTACAGATCCGAAGATTCGCTGATTTACAGGTAATTTTCTTTCGTTGATTTTGTTTCACGATCGCTTAGGATTCCAGATCATGTAATTCAAGATGATGATCATGGTTCGATTTTGGATAATGTATATTGATTTTGTTGTGGTTTGTGGTTGTGTAGGTGTTTAAGGTTTGTGATCTCTTTTTTTTTTTTATTTGGGTGATTGAAGAATGGCTGCTCCAGTGCCTCCAGGAGCACAAAGACCAAACAATCCTCAGAACGCCGCTCCTCCAAATGTCACCCCCAATTCTCTAGCTGCCAACATGCAAAACATGAACATTCACCGCCCACCTCCTCCCATGCCCGGTTCTGGTCCCAGGCCTTTTGGTCAGTCACCACCACAGCCTTATCCTCAATCAGCAGCTCCTCCCTACGGTGTCCAACAGCAACCTAGACCTTCTCCAATGTCTAGGCCTGGACCTCCTCCTCCTGCAATGACTAGACCAGGTGGACCACCTCAACCTGGCGGGATCCCCTTACGAAGACCTAGTGGTCCACCTTCTAGTCAGCCACCTTTTGGCTCTAGACCACCTGGTGCTTTCCCAGCTTCTCCTGCAGCTCCTCCTTCAGGAGCACGCCCGGTTGGTTTTGGTTCACCTCCACCTATGGGACCTGGCATGTCCATGCCTGGTGGTCCTGTGACTAATGGGCCTCCTCCTCCGATGATGGGTCCTGGTGGTCCGGGTCCCGTCACAAACGGGCCTCCTTCGATGATGGGTCATGGTGGTCCGGGTCCCGTCACAAATGGGCCTCCGATGATGGGTCCAGGGGGGTTTCCCAGAGGACCTCAGTTTCCAGGTAGTCCTATGATGGGTCCACCGCCTCCATATGGACAACCTCCCAATGCACATTCTCTCCAAGGAGGTTCACCATTAACTTCGCCTCATGCTCATTCAATTCCTCCCCCAGCAACTTTTCCTGGTCCCCCTTATGGCAGGCCAGGCGGCTTTCCTTATGGAGCACCACCACAGCAGGTACTATCTCTGAAGCTCTTGATGTTGGTTTGATGAAACATGCAATGCCTTTATTAGAATGAAATTAAAACATGTTCTTGATTTGACTGTGTGACAATTTATATATTTCTTATACTGAAATTTATAAGCCTGATTGCTTCTAAAATTTTAAAATTTGTAGCATCCTTCTACTCCTGGCACTCCTGGTGCTATGTACGGCATGGGTCCAGTGCCAAATCAGTCAATGACCACTGTGTCTGGCCCCTCGAAGGTTGATATTAATCAGATCCCAAGGCCAGGTACAAGCTCAGGTCCAATCATGTATGAAACTCGCCAGGAGAATCAGGCTAATCCTCCACCTGTATGTCTTATAATATTCATTTGTAAACTACTGTTTCATCTTAAGTGAGTCTGAACTAATGCTATTTGTTTCCCCTGAATCTCTTTTTTTTTTGAAGCCTACTACTGTTGATTATATTGCTAGAGACACTGGAAATTGCAGCCCACGTTACATGAGGTGCACAATCCATCAGGTAAGAAACTATGAAACGGGGGATGTCTTGAGCTAAATGTTACTCTTTGTGTGTTTTAATATTGATCTGAATGATACCTTGCTTTGTTTCCTCAATAGATCCCATGTACTGTTGATCTTCTTTCTACATCTGGTATGCAACTGGCGTTAATTATCCAACCGTTGGCGCTTTCTCATCCGTCTGAAGAGCCTATCCAAGTAAGATCGAACTGTTCCCATACTCAGACTTTTCTGATTACTTAAGGCATTAGCATTTTGACGTTCATGGATTGCACTGTTTATATTTATTGTGTTCTCATGCGTGTATGAACCTATGTTATTGAGCAGGTTGTGGACTTTGGTGAGAGTGGCCCTGTTAGATGCTCACGTTGTAAGGGATACATCAATCCTTTCATGAAGTTCGTTGACCAAGGAAGGAAGTTCATTTGTAACCTGTGCGGTAAATATTACTTACTGTTCCCATATATAAAGGCCATCAAATAAGTTACTGCTATATCAACTGCAATAGTGAGTTACGAGAAAACTAAAAATATTCCACAGTAGAATTATACTGTCTTACCTTACTGAGTTAAAAGTAATATTATGTGAATTTTGATTTCACCTCGAAAATCTAGTCAAGGAAGATGCAACTACAGTCCTAAGAGAAGCGGCTCCCTATAAATTGTTATCATCTTAATCATTTTGTTTTTGTCAACCATCATAACCAAGTAGGACTTCAATAATTTGGAATGTTTTTGTGATCCATTTTCTAATTATTTTGCACAGGATACACTGATGAGACTCCCCGTGACTATCAGTGTAATCTGGGTCCAGATGGTAAACGTAGGGATGCTGATGAAAGGCCTGAACTGTGTAGGGGAACTGTTGACTTTGTTGCTACCAAAGAATATATGGTTAGTTTGTCAACTTTTCTGATTATTTTGGGGACTTACTTTAGTAAGGCAGAATATGTGCTTTCTCTGTTTTGCAATACCTCTTACTACTAGTGTTAATGAACAAAAGTTAAAAAGTAAAAAGGTACCTATAAAATAAGGTTTGCTTTCTAGCCAAGAGTTTTGAGTTTTCTGTGTTGGAAGAGGATACTAATATGATGATTAGATCTGGTTGTTGATGCGAAGAAAGCTACTTGATTCATTGGAACCAGATGGAGATAACAATCAATATCTATTTTACAGGTACGAGATCCAATGCCAGCAGTGTATTTCTTCCTCATTGATGTATCAATGAATGCGATTCAAACAGGTGCAACTGCAGCTGCTTGCAGTGCAATCCAGCAAGTCCTCTCAGACCTTCCTGTAAGTTTTCTCGTTCTATCCATATATATACACATGTACCGGACATTGTACACCTGACTACTGTTGGGTGGTACTCAATTAAGTGTCCCTGTTGGAGAATGTTTTAGGGATCCTTATTTAGTATTGTATTAACTCTCTATTTAATGATCTCTTCCTTAAGTAATTCTGTTATATCCGAAATCGTAGACCATTTTATTTCACTATAAACAAAGTACTGATAGGAGGATCATAGAGAAAATAACACCCAAAAATATTGGAAAACATCCCATATCCAAACTATGTCCATAATACCTGACTTGTTGATGTGGATAGTTTTTTTTTGGTTGCTGATGTGGCATATACTTGATGAGCTCATGTACCACGTGAAAAATGAGCTGGGAAATTGGGCTAGGCTATGGTCACTAGAGTAATGCTTTTTAGTAGACATTCTTTGAAAACGTTGTTGTTCGTTTTTAACAAAGTCGTGTATTCATTTTGCAGGAAGGGCCTAGGACATTTGTTGGAATTGCCACATTTGACTCAACAATTCACTTTTATAATTTGAAGCGTGCACTGCAACAGGTGATTTGTTACATTAGTTATTTTTGTTTCTTTTGCTATACTATTTTAAGGGGAATTGTAGTTTGTCTTTATCTGCCTTCTGCCTTCTGCCTTCTGCCTTCAGTATCATAGATTTTAAAGGTGTTATCATGCTGCAAATAACTTTTCTGTGTCACTTGACTGAATAAAATTTAGACTGTTTAAATTTCTTCACTTGAAAGCCACTCGTCAATGCAATAAGCATGATGACGAACAACCTATATTGTTTTAAATATGGGAAAAGTTCATTTTATATCTTCTTCTGTTGCTATAATTGTAAGAATCTGTACGCTCTCTATTTCTTGTTAGAGTTTTTTTATATTGTTAATTCCGTTGTGATTTTGATTGCTCTTCTTATGTTCTGTGCAGCCGTTGATGCTCATTGTTCCTGATGTTCAAGATGTTTATACGCCTTTAGAAACAGATGTCATTGTTCAGTTATCTGAGGTAAGCTCTTGACGATTTGCTTCGTTCTTTACGGACATTGGTTATCCTTGCTTCTTCTTACTCTCTCTGTTAACTTTATTCTGTTGGAATTCAGTGTCGTCAACACCTAGAGATTTTGCTGGAAAGTATCCCAACAATGTTTAAGGAAAGTAAGAGTCCTGAATCTGCTTTTGGTGCAGCAGTTAAGGTATGTTATTGACTTATTCCCAAATGTGAATGTTCAGATAGAAGTTGGATGCAGTTAGGTGATAGGCATAGTTTTAAGATTTGGCTGATTGGTAAGCGTAAACAAAACATCTGAGTTAATAATTGTGGGGAAATAATTAAAGGATTTGGGGTTTGTGAGTGAATTGCACAATGGGCTGGGGATGTAACAAAGTGCATATTAGGTGTATTGCTCTTCTTATGCCATTGGCTCATGTATCTACAACTTTTCTTTTCCTCCTAGGCTGCATTCTTAGCGATGAAGAGCACTGGAGGAAAGCTCATGGTGTTTCAATCAGGTATGCTTTTGATTCCAGTCACTTGTAATCAAACTTTGTATCACCCTGTTGTATGTTTCTTTTAGTACCGGTTCATTCTTCTTCGTTTAGTACATGTGTAACTTAACTGATATGATAATCATCTCCTCCACAGTTTTGCCCTCTGTTGGCATTGGAGCACTTTCTTCTAGAGAAGCCGATGGGAGGGCTAATGCCTCTGCGGATGAAAAGGTACACATGCATTTTTTTTGGTTTCTTATAGTGCGCTCTGAAGTAAGTGTTTAGTTTTAATTCATTTCTTAGGGTATTCCCGGCTTGTTTTGTCTTAAAAAATTAATATCATCTGGTCCTGACATTGCTGTCACTATTGAAAGTAATTCTTCTTTAATATGATATCAGGAGGCCCATAAATTACTACAACCGGCAGACAAAACCTTAAGGACCATGGCTATTGAATTTGCTGAATACCAGGTACCAATAGATACGATGTGGGGAATTAACCAATTGTGTTTTGATCTCCATATCAGTTATTTACTATGTAGCAGTCTCTTAGTTGATGCAATATATTTTGCTTTCTAACGCATCCGTACATGCCACAGGTCTGTGTAGACTTATTTATCACAAGTCAGGCCTATGTTGACATGGCTTCAATTTCCGAAATTCCAAGAACTACCGGAGGACAGGTAGATTCAAATATTTATTTATCCTTCCTTTTGTTGCATCCATTTGCATAAATGGTGCTGTTTTTAAGCTCCTCGGCATATGGCATCACCCTCGTTAAGCTCCTTGTGCAATGGATTTTAAGCTCCTTGTTTTGTTTTTTTCTTGTATTTAACTTCCAATTGTACTTGGTTTCCAGGTTTATTGCTATTACCCTTTCTCAGCTCTTTCAGATCCACCCAAGCTCTACAACGATCTTAGATGGAATATCACTAGGCCTCAGGGTTTTGAGGCTGTTATGCGAGTTAGATGCAGTCAGGTAACACTTTTTTCTTGGTAGATAGGTCTCTCCATATATCACTTTGCAAAATTCAACGTTAGGTTATATTGATGAATACAACAACTCCTGCCGATTATTGTAGGGTATTCAAGTGCAAGAATACTCAGGGAACTTCTGTAAACGCATACCAACTGACATTGATCTACCTGCGGTGGGTGCATCCTCCTTTAATTTGTTTTATTAGGTGTCTTCCGTGTCAAGAGGGAGACAAGCGCAAGTTTTGTATAATTTTGTTTCATTTTTAACGAACCTTGAGCCCTATGCAGATTGACTGTGACAAAGCTGTAATGGTGACATTAAAGCATGATGACAAACTGCAAGATGGAGCTGAATGTGGTTTTCAGGTTTACTTTGTCCTCATGTTAATTGGCCATGCAAAAATAATTTTCGTGCCGAATGTTGGTTCACCAGTTTTATTTCATGTTTACGTTTTTGTTTATGATTTTTTTTTTGGTGGTTTTCAGTGTGCTCTTCTGTATACGACCATAACTGGAGAAAGAAGAATTAGGGTTATTAACTTATCACTCCCTTGTACAAGCATGCTCAGCAACTTGTTCCGCTCAGCTGACCTAGATTCCCAATTTGCTTGTATGCTGAAACAAGGTAGGTGTCTTTGTTTTTTTTGTTTTTTTTTTTCATGCTTCTGAATATAATTTGGTGTGATATATAATCTATTGGCGTTTCCTGTTTACGTAGCGGCTAATGAGATCCCTACCAAGGCACCTTCGTTGGTAAAGGAACAAGCGATAAGTAGTTGCATCAGCACACTCTCTTCTTACCGTAAATTCTGTGCTACCGTTACATCAGCTGGACAACTTATTCTTCCCGAAGCACTCAAGCTGCTGCCACTATATACTCTCGGTATGTCCTTGTCACTTAATAGTCCACTTTAGTTTGGTTTGCTCCTTGCACAAGACCTTTTCTATGCACTAATTACAAGATGTTTGCTTTGCATAAATGGCGTTTAGAGGTGTTGGCCCGTTTTGCTACTTTCCATGAGCGCTCGCATGACATGCTTTGATAAATTGATTTTGATACTTAAATCATTAAAAGATGTAAAATGCAACATAAGGCGTCGTAGAGCAGAACTGATGATGTAATTTATTTCTTTCAGCCTTGACCAAAGGTGTTGGATTACGGCCGGATGGGAGAATTGATGATCGATCATTTTGGATAAACCATGTGTCGTCATTAGCTACTCCTTTGGCAATTCCGCTAATTTGTCCAAGGATGATTGCTGTTCATGACCTTGATACAAAGGTATTGTGGAGGAGCTATATATATATATATTTTTGATGCTCACGTGTTTGTTAATACTCTTTCCCGATGATTTTTTCTCTTTAAATCTATCAGGATGATGAAGAAACTGTAGTTCCTCCTTCGATCCCATTGACAAGTGAACAGCTTCGCGACGATGGAGTCTATTTTCTCGAGAACGGTGACGATGCTTTGATATATGTTGGGGAGTCAGTAAACTCAGATATCCTGATGAAGCTCTTTAATGTTCCTTCAGCTGTTGACATTCCAAGTCAGGTTGACGATTCATCATCATCTTGATAGGATTCATCAGTTCATCTTTATTTATTATTGATAGAGGAACCACTTTTCTGAGGATGACGAAACCTGCCTAACATGATATATTCTTATGTTTTCCTTCACAGTATGTACTGGAGAAGTATGATAATCAGCTCTCAAAGAAGTTCAACGATGTGGTGAATGAGATACGGAGGCAAAGATGTTCTTACCTACGGTATCAAACACATATATATATCTTCTTTATTTAGTTATTTCCGTTGTAACCTTTTAAAAATCTATTCATATTCTTCTCTTTGCAGCATTAAATTGTGCAAGAGGGGAGATCCAACAGGTGAGTTAGCTTTCAAAGTTACTCTTATGCATAGCTAACTTTGATGAAGACTGATCAGTTTTGAACTCTGTTTTTATCTCCTCAGGAATGTTGTTCTTGTCGTATATGGTGGAGGACAGGACAGCAGGTGGGCCCTCGTACATGGATTTTCTGGTTCAGGTTCACCGTCAAATCCAGGGCAAACTGAATTGACTAGTATCTCATGTCTCCTCCGTTTCATGTCTTCAAAAGCTTTAGACTAGCAGCAGAGAAAAGAAAAAAAGGAAAGACAATCTTGTTCCTTTGTATATACTTTTGGCTGGAAACTTCATTTTTATTCTTCAAGTTCCTTTGTGGTTGAGAAGTTATATATTCAATGGAAGATGGAAGAAGGGGCGAGAGAGAGATAGAGGAGAGCATGTTTTTTTTGTGCCTTTATTTATAAAAGAACAGTCTTTTTGGTACTTAGAGAAAGGTTATTTTAATTTTTGATAAAAAGGTTATTTTAATTAATATTTTTCGACAGTATTTTCCGGATGTATCCCTATTTTTTGCCTGCTATTTTTTTCTGTTGCATTGCATCAACTTGAAAGAACAAAACATTTTGCACTCTATAGTCGACCGAAATAATAGACACTTCTCGGTTTGTTTAATTACTGGTTGCAACCAGATGCGGATCAGCAAAAAATCTGGATAAAAATTTGGGCACATTCAGTATCAGTTTTCTTACAAGGTTTGACCAGCTGGTACATACATTATGGTATGTGTTCGTGTGACAATAACTCTCCTTTGGTTTGAACAATAGAACAATCTTTTGATGTAAAAAAGAAAAGAAAAAACAAACTTCCTATTAATCCAACATAAATAAAAACTGGTCCATGAAGAAAGCTCATAAAATTTATGTCATTTAACTTATTTACAAGAAGAAGTTCTATCAATTCTTTTATAAATAGAGATGTTTCTTAATTAAGAAGAGAAACAACTCATACACACAAGACACCATCAACCATATGCCTTGTCACTACTAGCCATAATCTCATCAACAACAAGAATCTCCGAGTCCACTTCTTATTTTGGCTATTAATCTTAAATTGCATATTTTTTTCCTGCAAAACTCTTATTTTATTTATTCTCATCTTAAATTGTATATGATGTTGGTAATTTTCCCTTTCAACCGTAAGATAGTGGAAAATATATTATTTCAAACCACGAAAACATATTTGAAAGAATATTGCTGAGTTTGAGTGCAGAATTTTAACACAAAAATGTTATGTGAATGTGAAAATGTAGACGAGTGCATAATGTTTTTCGAATGTTTTTCGAACTGAAACAAGAGCCAAACCTAAGGTTACTGGATTAGATTATTAAAATACTTAAAAGTTAAAATTATATGCATAAACTTTGTCTTTCATTAGTTTACTAAATTTAAACTACTCTCATAAGTAAATAAATTTAACAACACATAGATGCAAATAAGTTCGATACATTCACCAATATGCTTAGAAACAATGCTAGCTTTTAAGAAGCGATTTTTTCCGGAACAATTTTAACAAAAAAAAAAGTCTATTTTTATTTAGAAACTTTTATCGTAGAGAAAATAAAGAAGATTGCAGTTCGTTGTAATGCGGAAAAACATTTCAATTATCAAAATGTGTGGAATAAGATCATTTTGATATCAACATCCAACCAAATTTCGGTCTGAAATTCATCATTAGTTTTTTTTGTAGATGTATTTGTCAGATCATATTTTCTAACGGATTAGGTTGTTCTTCAAAAATTTGTTTTGGCTTTTTTTGACGTGTATGTATAATATCAAATTTAGTTTTATTGTTATTTGATAAACAATATTGATTGTTATTTGATAAACAAATATTGAATAAAAAAACTTTTACACGAAAAAATAGAAAACCCAGAAGTCAATGACGACATCTAGTAGTGAGTAGTGGACAGATCAAAAAAAAAACACAGATCTCATTCCACTTTGCACAAAACCCTAAGACAAGAGATCCCTCCCACCCAACCCAACTATGTCGGATGAGAAGAACTCGAAGCACAACAGACACCACCGCTCCACCCTCTTCGATTCCATGTACCCACTCGTCGCCCTTACCCTCGCACTCGTCGCCTGCGTCGAGCTCTGCGACGCAGCCACCGTAGTAGACGTCTACCGCCTCATCCAGTACGACATCTCCGGCTCTCCTTTCGGCTCTCGTTTCTCCTCCCTCAACCACCACGCCGCCTCCCTCAGCTTCCACCCCGGCTCCGATCTGTCCCGCTCCGTTCTCATCCTCCCGCTCCGTGACCTCGATCTCGCCTTCCTCCAAGGTTGTTACTCTAAGGATGTTGTTGCTATTGTTGTTACTTCTCTTGATTTTTACTTACGAGTGTGAAAGGTTTGATTGATTGATTGGCAGATTACATCTCGCAGAAGCAGTCTCTTGGAGGATTGTTGATTTTGCTTCCCCAGATGTTTAGACCTGGTGGGAATGTTATCTCTGAGACCCTAGGGCTTAGGAAGTTACTAGGACAGCTTGAGAAGTTGCTTATTCATAGCAACATCCCTGTGAGTGTGTTTTGTTTCATTTATTGTTTGCAAAAAAAAAAAGAAATCTCTTTTCTTTTTATTGGTAATCAATCATTTTGTTTATTCTTGCAGTTTCCTGTGTACTTCGCCTTTGAGAATGAAGAGACTGATGCTATGTTGGCTGATGTCAAGAAAAATGATGCTCTTGGTCAGCAAGCTACTGCTACCACTGGCGGGTTAGTCAATTTTGTTATAAGCTAAAATAGAATAATGATGATGATATGTATGTGACTTAAAGATTTGGGGAAGCTATGTATTAAACTCTAAGTCTTGACTATATATGGTAGCTGCTGGAAGTTATAATGAATTGTTTATGTATATTTGAATATGCTCATTCTTTCTACAATATTGTTCATTTCCAACGAATGCCTTTTTTTTTATTTTTTTGAACGATTCCAAGGAATGTTTTATTGATGAACTTTTACTTAAGTGTGTGTACGTTAACCATTTCTTTCCGTTACTATTGTCAGATATAAACTAGTTATCTCCGTATCAGAGCCTAGGAAAATTGCATCTCCCACCATCACAAACATTCAGGTAACTCATGGAATTTTATTTTATTCTGACGTTACTAGCTTTGATATCTATGATAAGTAGCATAGCCTTCTCTGTCGAATCTTAAATTATTAGCTAATTCAATATTTGGGAACCTTGGATAAGTATGGTTACTTAGCATGACAGTCTTGTAGACACCACAATTGTTAAAGTCTGGTTTGTAGTAGCTTGCATTTGTGCATCCTACAGTCCAGTTTCCCCGCAAGGAAGTAATTTCTAAGTATAGGACCAGTTAAGCGCTTCCATTATTTCAGTAACTAGGGATTTGGGTACACTTTCCTAATGTTTAGTGTTGTTGAATCTAGGTTGAACATTATTACTGTATCCTATTTTTATTTCCCTGCTCCTTGTTAGTTACTGATGTGGATATGTGGTCTCGCTGACCCTCGCTATTGTACTGGTTAATTTTTCGATGGTTTACATACAGAAGACCTGAGAGGATTTGGTTTGTGTGTAGGGATGGCTTCCAGGATCAAGAGCAGAAGGAGATTCCAACCAACTTCCAACAATTGCTGTTGTAGCATCCTATGATACCTTCGGAGCAGCTCCTGTATGTAATGAGTAGTAGATATCTTTAAAATACTCTGGTAGTATGTACCTGACTAACTTGTATTTGTAGGCACTATCAGTTGGAAGTGATAGCAATGGGAGTGGGGTGGTGGCGCTTCTTGAAGTAGCTAGACTGTTTTCCACTCTTTACTCAAATCCCAAGACAAGAGGAAGATACAATTTACTTTTTGCACTGACATCTGGTGGACCCTACAACTACGAAGGAACTCAGAAGGTACGAGACCTTACTTCCTGATTACTACTAAAACCATATCCTTTGTGCATTTTTTGTTTGTTTGTTACATTTGCAAACGTGTTGGTATTCGTCATTAAGTATCGTATCTTTTGCAGTGGCTGAAAAGCCTTGATCAGAGGATGCGTGAGAGCATTGATTATGCCATTTGCTTGAACAGTGTTGGTTCTTGGGACAATGAATTACTGGTTCACGTGTCAAAGCCTCCGGAGAACGCCTATATAAAACAAATCTTTGAGGTAAGAAAAGATAGTGAATGCATCGTTCAGTGAGTAGCTATCATGGTTCATTGGTTAACGAATGCATCTCTACAGGGCTTCTCTAATGTGGCAGAAGACTTGGGTTTTCAAGTTTCCCTGAAGCACAAGAAGATTAATATCTCTAATTCACGAGTGAGTCGATACCTAACTTTTTGAATGATAAAAACTAGACTTGATTTGCAATGGAGCTGACTGTTAAAACTTAAAAAGTGTTTCTTAGTTCACATGCTCGTCTTCATCTTGATTCCAGTAATCATAGATATCCAACTGACTGTTAGAACTGTTCCGAAATTTGGATAGTAGAATCTCCATGTCGTAATTTGAAAGTCATTATGTTTTGCTTCATTAAACTTGTCTCATCCAGTGATTAAGATTTTTCAGTACTTACTTCAGTGATCTTCTCATGTCGGGGTTACTTGAGATATTCACACTGTACTCTCTCTCCGGAAATTATATTTTCACTGATCAATATATAGACACACTCTGATAGAGTGTGTGCTGCTGATTGTTTAGGTTGCTTGGGAGCATGAACAATTTTCAAGACTCAGAGTAACAGCAGCCACTGTATCCGGACTTTCGACTCCACCCGAGTTACTGGAAAGTGCTGGAAGTTTGTCTGATACGAGGTAGGCTTTACAAAACTAATCATTTGTTTGTTGAGTCTGATGAACGTATTCTTTCCTGTTTCAGTAATTGTCGTTATCCTTCAGACTAACTTCGATGCTTTTTTTGTTCTGCAGGCAACATGTGAATGAGGATGCTATCATTAAGGGTGTCAAGTTAGTGGCTGAAAGCCTTGCGGTGAGACAACTCAGCTCAAGTATACTTGTCGTTGATTTCATTAGAGAGAAAACGTGTTCAAATTCTTAAAAATCGTTACATTTGGTGATATAGGCTGACTTAAAATGTTTTCTTGGTTGCCGCAGAGGCATATCTATGGTCACCAAGGAAAAGACATACAGATTTTTGCAGATAATAGTAGTTTGGCTGTAAATCCGTTTTATGTGAGATCGTGGTTGGACAGTTTGTCACAAACTCCTCGGGTGGCACCTTTTCTCTCAAAGAATGAACCACTAATCATGGCTCTGAAGAAGGTATGTATTATCTATTTTTGTTGTCCACATGAGGTTATGAACGATGTGGTGTTTAAGTATGTGAGATACCTCTTGACAGGAACTAGAGGATTACACTGCTGAAGTGAGTATCCAACAAGAATCTTTAGATGGAATTTTCACCTTTTACGACTCAACAAAGGCTAGCCTTAACATATACCAGGTAGGGCTCTCTCATCATACATTATTCTAACTCCATTTTTTTCTCGACCTAATTGTTTGTTCGGTTGTAGGTGGCGAGTGTAACATTCGACTTGCTCTTGCTTCTGGTGTTAGGATCATACTTGATAATGCTTTTCAGTTTCCTCGTCATAACAACTCGGGTAATTATAGAAACCTATTGATCTACTAATACATATAGAGGTAGGTAGTGTTTAATGGAGAGTGGTTTCAAAAATGATGACAGGGTCTGGATGACTTGATAAGCATATTCCGCCGGCCTCCTTCCCGGAAAATGAAAATGGCCTGATCGTCCACTTTATATTCTTCTCATCTCTTTCTTTTTTGGCCATTCACTCTCTCGGATTTGTTACAAGTTGAATCTTGAATGAAGAATTCAGAAAGAGAAAAGCAAAAGAAAAATGAGAATGTCTTGGCTCCTCCTCTTCGACCTTTTGTTTTGTTGTATTCCTTTCTTGATCGAGCTGTTAATCGCTTCTTATTATTAACGTTGTAGTTTTCGTTTAATTTCTTTTGGTTAAAATTAGTATTGTCTTTCTTTTTACTGCCAACAGATTTGCACCACCAAAATATAATAATCTAATGCAATGCGTCTCAACAATCGAAAAGGACCATCTTAAGTCGATCGCTTTCAAAAGGCAACGAATTTATACTAAGAACCTTCTTGTTTTGATTTAATCATATTTTTTTGCACTATATTAATTTTTATTAACTATCTAAAATATAATTATTTTAAAATATGGTTTTAACAGAAAATATAATTTTGCAGTTTTAGCGGCAAAATATATATTCACTATTTTAGCAATATATTTGATTTCGTGATTCTAATGAAAAAATTTATTTTTGTGATTTTGGCAGAAAAATGTTTTAGGCGGGATAAAATATTTTTAATGTTTGCACGGAAAAGTATGTTTTTATAATTTTGACGAGAAAATACGTTTCTGCGTTTTGGTGGAATTTTTTTTTTTGGTGATTTTGGCAAAAAATATTTTTTATTTACATTTCCAACAGGAAAATATGCTTTGTGTTTTTGACGGGAATATGCTTTTCCGGTTTTGGCGGAAAATACATTTTTACATTTTTGACGGAAAAATACGTTTTACAGTTTTGACGGAAAAATGTGTTACTATATTTTTGGTTAGAAAATACGTTTTCTTTATTTTGGCGAAAAATGCATTTTTGTATTTTTGGTGATAAAATATGTTTTTACGTTTTTTGGTGGAAAATGTGCATTTTATGTTTTTAGTAGGAAAATATGTTTTGATAGGAAAGTGCATTTTTAGGTTTTTGGTAGAAAAATACGTCTGCGATTTTGACAAAAAATACATTTTTGTGATTTTGATAGAAAAATACGTTTTTTTGATTTTGAAGGGGAAAACATTTTTGCGGTTTTGTCATTTTTTGATGAATGACTAAGTGATATTAGATTTAGGTTTGTAATATACGAATTATATGAGAGATATAATAGACATTATAATTTTTTTACAGAATTTGGTTCAGTTGACTGATTTAAAATTATAACATAAATTTATCATGATAGCCCATCCAGATAACGTTTAATTTAAAGTTTAAACGAACAAAATTCTAATTTCCATCCAAATTATTCATCCAGATAATTCATACGGGAAAAAGATGGGTTTGGGTGGTCCTCGTACAGACGAGAAGACACTCAAAATCATTCGTGTGGCCGCACTTAAGAACACCACTATTGAGACTGAAGCAATGGCACTACTGATGGCAACATTGGCGTAGGGTAGAGAGGAGGCTTTCTTTGTGTTGCATGATATACTGGAAGGCTCAAGACATAGAAATTACACTTTTCATCGTGTATCTAGGGACTGTCTTAATGTTGTTGATGTGCTTGCTACACAGGCAAGACTTAGCAATAAATCAAACCGAAATACCCAAAATCGAAACCAATGATTTCTATATATCTATATCTGAAATAACCGAATCGAACCAAAAACCAAATAGATACCCGAATATGTAAGAATACTAATTAAAAATATCTGAAAATATTTAAAAAAACACTATAAAATATCCAAATTACCGGAAAGTATCAGAAACTATCCGAAAGTATTCGGATAATTTTTTTATCTGAAATATTCAGAGTAATCCAAAATATTCAAATTTTTTAATCTCAGTTATCTTAATTATTCTATATTTTACCCAAAATATTTGATATTTAACTCAAATTACAGAACAAGAACCAGAACCAAATGAAAATCAATTTCAGATACTTTTGGCTCCTAATTTTAATATCCGACCAAACCAAAGCAAAAATAGACCATGTAGTAAATAGATCATCTAGTATCCTACCATATATATTGTCCAGGTTCTTAGCAAGAAGGAATACATGTAGTAAATAGATCATCTAGTATCCTACCCTATATAGTGTCCAGGTTCTTAGCAAGAAGGAACACGTTGTAACTTGGTTGTACTTTAGTTTAAAAAAGAAGTTGACAAAAAAGCCGCACAAAATTCCAGATGTTATCCATATTTCAACTTAAAATAAATTGCACAATATTCAAAATACAAGAGAAGAGAACCCTATTATTGGTTTTATCAGAGACCATATACCAAACATTATCCAGCTGGATCTCTTAAATTATTGAACAGAAGGATAAACAAACTTTTTTTTTTTTTGCTAAAAAGGATAAACAAACTTGACATAGTTTCTCAAGCAGATTTATTTGAACTGACATTAACAACCTTCGTATCTCAAATTAGTTGTCTTGGGACTCTGAGTCATCCACCGCTTTCACTGACTTTGACACAAATGTAACCGGCTTTTTTTGGTTCTCATTTACTGTCAAGTTAAATATCTCTGGCCTTGAGTAATGTCCGACCACATCGAAGTATAACTTGGCACGTGCGATGTCACCAAGATCTAGATGAGAAAAAAAGAAAGACGGTTTATAGAAATGATTAGGTAAAATAGTTTTCATAAATTTTCTGTACTGAAGCCTCTAATTAAGATGAAGATCAAATACCAAGATCAGCAGTGATGAGACCCTCTGATTCAAAGTTTGGTCCGGCGAGAATCTTTCCCAATGGTGAAATAATGACACTACCGCCCTGGGAGACAATAGTGTCTTGGTGTTCACCGTCGTACATGCCGCTGCTTGGGTCGGTGAACAAGTAATCAGCATGGTCAGGGAAATCTTTACGCACAGAGAACTGGCAAGCCGACAATACGAAGCATCCACCCTCTATGGCAATGTGCATCATAGACGATTGCCAATTCTTGGTACCGTCAGCAGTAGGTGCACAGTATAATTCAATTCCTGCAGCAGCAGCCCAAAAAAATTAAATTGTTAAAAGGAACCTTGCATTAAAAGTCAAGAAAGGGCAATGATACTAGGAGTCTTACCTTTCCCGTACAAGGCAGTTCTGAAGAGAGGCATCCTGTTTTCCCAGCAGATAGCAGCACCGAGTTTGCCAAGGGGGGTGTCGTAGACAGGGATGGTTGATCCATCCCCGCAACCCCATATGCAACGTTCCAGAGATGTGGGCATGACTTTACGGTGCTTGCCCAAGAAGCGACCTTCGGAACTGAAGAAAAGGGCTGTGCAGTAGAGTGTATACCCATCCTTCTCTATCGCTCCCATCACCAGGTAGACTTTGTGTTTCCTTGCCATCTCCGCCAGCTTGTCTACTTCAGGGCCTTTAGATTCATTTCGAAACCATACACATGTGCAAAAAAGAGTTATTGACAACCCAACCATGTTCTCAGTTTGAACTATACGTCTCACTCCATTTACCACTTTTGCAAATAAAAGCTAACATTTGGTTTACTCATTTTTCACACCATCCACCATTAATTTAATCAGACACTTGTTCCAAAAAAATAAATTCAATTTTTTTATAAGCAGAAATACACTAATAATTTTTTATACAATAATTAAAGATCTACCATATCAATTAATACTACTGTTAAAAATTCGAGATTCAAATATTTAATTTTCAGGAACGTATCCGTAAGCATATAATACAAGGAACATGATGTAAACTTTGGAAAACTGAAAGAAATTATCATCCAAAGATTGGAACTATACCGGGAACCGCGATGGCAGAAGCATGATATTTGCGGAAAGAGTCACCACCATCTTCGTTATGAACACCAACCGCTATGCCAAACCTATATCCACGAGGATAGCCACCGATATACCCCTCGGGGAACAGCACCAGCTGCGCTCCATCACTGGCCGCCTCTGCAATATACTTCTCTGCCTTTTCTGCAAACTCGAGTAAACCATTTTGATATATAATCAGTTTAACAGATCCGTGGTGAGCTTTGCAGGACACTCTCGGAGAAAGAAGAAAAAGTGAGTTACCTATAGTTTTGGGAGTATCGTTGTAGACGGTGGAGGCCTGGACGATGGTAGCTCGAACGATGGTAGATGGCATGTCGCTAAAAGTAGGAGTAGTGCCTTTGAGAGCTTTTGACATATCTTCAGTACTAGACATATTTACTTGACTTCTGTTACTTTGTAGGTTGGTGATATGATTGAGTTGAGATAGGCCACACATTATATAGACTTTTTTGTGTTATCTTTTACCAAGTGGTCAAATATTAAAGATATGAAAGATTTACTCGATATAGCATAGCACCCAGGAAGTCTCCTAAGCTGGACAGCCGTGCACGTAATTAATTTATTAAGAAATACAATGCAAATTGCTCAGCACATTATTTGCAAAGCTATCTTTTTAACTTTGTTTATGTGTTCTGCAAACATTTTCACTAAAAAGATAACATACCATACTAATAATTGTGATATGGTTTATGGTTAACTTTGATATATAAATTTTTATTTATGTAAATTTCTATTTATGGTTAGAGTTTAGAAATATGATAATAACTCATATATCATAATTGCATTAATAAATCAAATATAGGACACCAAAAATAATGTAACTATTTCACAAGATGTTAAGAATACAATTTTAATTATATTCTTCATAACTTATGCATTTTCCTTAATTATATATTTCAAAACTTATGCATTTTCCTTAATTATATATTTCAAAACTTGGTACCATCATTTTTTTTGTCAGCCAGGGTACGATCCATTATTTTCTTTTATACATAAAATTTTCTTAATATTGTTCCAATTTAATTTTTATAATTATACATTTTTGTAACCAATTTTTTTATTAATTTTATACAATTTATTTTATATATTTCAATCAAAACAAGACATGACATGAAGATAATCGTGATGAACATTACATTTATGTATTTGTATTTATGGTAAAATTTTGAAATATCGTAATAATTCATATATCATCATTCTGAAAATATAATTTAGTTATAGTTTTCGTAACTTTATGCAATTTTATATTTCTTAATTATATATTTTGAATTTTAATACAATTATACTTTTTTAGTATATACAAATTTCCAGAATACTATTCCAATTTAATTTTTTATAATTATACATTTTGTAACCAAAATTATTCTTAATTTATACAACTTGGTTTAAGGGAGAATTTGTGAAATAACCAAAAATTTAGAATTTTAGAGAGAGGATAGAGAGAGATAGGAAGAGAAAGGAAGAGAGAGAGAGAGAGAAATGGGTTTTGGTTACTTTCTTAATTTAAGTTTCTTTTGTTTGGTTATAAAATGCAATTTCTCTTGATTTAATTTATTTCAACCAAAGTAACAAGACAAAGTTTTCTCCAAAATAATAGTTTATATATTAAATGTAAATAAAAAACTTCATACTTTAATTATTTGTGAAAATGTTCATCTAAAATAAGGTAAACATGATTAATGGTAGTAAAAGTGAGTTAAAAATAAAAAATTTCCTAATTGGTAAATTAAAAATTAAATTAAATTTTATTAAAGAAATAATAATTTCTAGTTTATTTTTTAACTATAAAAATATTAATTTTATAAAATAAATATTTCTGTGAATAGTTCAATAAACCACCTACTGACTTATTATCTCCTTAAATAAATGGTTGATGAAACAACAGTTAGAAGAAAATGTTTAAATTATTTTGTGCTTCGTGTACAAAGATCCCGCATTTGTCTTAGGTTTATGTAGGTCCAAATTGATTGGTCAGAAAGAATCTCAAAGAATAGAAAAATGAATGTATGGACTCAAATCCAAATAACAAAGTGTATAGAAGACTTTACACTTATATGTCAAATTTTAATTTCAAAATCTAATCCTAAAATACAAATATTTTTGAGCATAGGTTACTAAATTTTAATCAACAGATAATCATGACTTGCAATTGATATTCACTTACATCGACACAGAATTATATAATTCAACCCTTAAAATTTGATTAAAATATACATAAGTGTAACTCTATTATTTAAATTTTTGGTGTTACTGCTTGGACAGACAATGTAAAGTAAATGCTATATTATTTTACATGCCAGAAATTTAAAACAAATTATAAAAATTTGATTACAATGATCAAGAAAACTCCAATCAAGACCAATTTTTATAAAGCGACTGCTAATGAGATTGCCAAGAGTATGCTGAGAGATGGTCGGTTTCAATCATACCTTTCCATGGATGGTCCTGCTTGGCTTCATGATCTGATTGCAAGAGAAACAACTAGAAGCAATTATTGATTCTTACTTTTGAATGCTATTGTTTTGTTTTTTCCCTTATGCTATAAGGCTTTGTTACACTTGAAATTCACTCTTTCTTGATCAATTCAGACGTTAAAAAAAACAATTTTTACAAATACTTGTTTTTGGTTGTTTTGCTGCGTTTTGATTTTTTCAGACCATATTAATTTTTGTTTAAATAATAAAATAAATTTTTGATGTTAGGAAAACTGTTTGGTGATATTGATGTGATTATGATGTGTCTAATGAATTATTAAAATTATAAGTGATGTGAGTCATCGAAACTAGGAAACAAAATTGTAAAAACCATTATGTAACTAAAAACTATTTATTATAAAAAGTAAGACACTGTTATTAAACAAAGATACAAGTAGCACTTTCTATCAAGATTCATTAGTTTTGTACTTCCATCTTATAAAATTGCAATATTTTCATACATTTTACGGTGGAAATTGAAGGTGTGATTGGTAGTTGATGTAGGTGATCTCTACGGTTCCATTTATTTCTAAAACAATAAAATTAGAACAATCAAGTTTTAATTTATTTTTTAAATTACAGTTTTTTAAATAACCTACAGGTGTACAAGTGTTTTGAAGAGCCAAATATCTAAAACAATTTTTAGTGTTTTTCATAAAATTCTATAGCAATAAAATCTAAAGTTACTGCAAAAAAATCTACAGATTTTTTTCTACGACAATAATTTTAAAACTACATCAATTACCGATTGGACCTGAGTTTCATAAAAATAATTGATGTGTCAGAGATAGTTGATCATATTTTTTTCTCCTTCTCGTCTTAACAGTGTTATTGTATTTTACATGGTATAATGCCTAGATTTGTTTAGTATAGTTGAAAGCTCGAATAATCAAGACAGTCAATTTAGTATTTTTATTGTTTTGGTAGGTTTGGATTTTCTTTGTGATGTGCAATATTTGTTTTTATCCGACTATAAAATTTATAGATATTTTGTTACTCCAAATTCTACTCATTTCGATCTCTCTCATATTAAAGCTGAGAAGTGAGAATAGGAAATTGAGTTTCATAAAATAATTGATGAATAAGAGTAGTTGATCATATTTTTTTCTCCTTCTCATCTTAAAAGTGTTATTGTATTTTACATTGTATAATGCCTAGATTTGTTTAGTATAGTTGAAAGCTCCAATAATAAAGACAGTCTTGTTTTTTGTGCAATCCAATAATCAAGCTCGAATAATCGAGCTCCGATAATCAGTTGAAAGCTCCAATAATCAAATACAGTCGATCTACTAAGTAACTTTCTCCGCTTTTTAAATATAAGTAATTTAAAAAAACTATTTATTCTAAATTATATGACGTTTTCGATTTTCTATATAAAAATTATTAATAATTAATATTGTATGACCAATAATAATATATTTTGGTTACTTTATTTTTTTGTTTTCTTTGTTTTCTATGTACTTGCTGTCAAAAATTAAAATTTGTATAAATTTTACATTTTTTCAAAAAAAACATAAGTTATCAGGAAAATAAATAGTAATATATAATTTTATGTAGTTATTTTAATTTTGTAAAATAATTTAGATCATTTTTATCTATTTTCACTATTTAAATGTATGTTTTGGACAAGTAGATTCATTTATTGTAAATACACTTGATGAAATTTTATTATACTTGATATGCTAAATCTGTAATACTTGATCCATTACTTCTTTACTGTCGACCGCATATTTTATAGATGAACCATTAATACGTACATAATGATCCAGACTGGATCTTAGCCCAAAACATTTCTGTTGACAATTATTTAAATGATTTGTAGGACCACTATGAAAATGATTTTCTTTGTTCTGTATTTTAACCAATAACTTTCAAATATTGAATTTATAAAATAATTAGTTTTGATAAAAGAGAGACGAAGTTATACGAAACTGACCCTCATTTTTTTTTTTAGATAAAAAAAGAATTTTTGTAATAGTTGACCCTCAATTTAGATAAAAAGAATTTTTGTAATAACAAAAATGATAAAACTATAGAAATTTAACCATAATCATTAAAAAAAACTAAAATTAAGAAATTAACAAAGTCTCCCTTCTGTCTTTTCCTTCATATATCTTTCTAGTATACGGTTAGTTTTTAAATTTTAGATTTTTTTGATTATTTCACCAATTCACTCATAAAACTTAGCATATCGTACATAGAAAAAAGTGATGTAAAGAAAGCACATAGAAAAAAATATAAATAATATAATATAAATAAAAAACAACTAGATTTCAAAACTTAAACTAAACGTTACAGAATATTCGACAAAAGACAAAATAAACAAAAGGAGTGACTGAGAAGTCAATGTAAAAACACGTGAGCATTATTGCATAACACGCGTCGAATATATCCACGCAATTTCCACCGCTGACACATGGACCACCACCGTTAGGAATGATAATATAGGAGTTGGACCGCTGGCCTGATTCGTAAAAACCTGCTGTAAAGTGGAATTGGGACGGTTTTAATAAGCCCAAAAAAAGGCTTCGCGGGATGGGACTGTGTGGGATTGGGCCGAATGCGGGATGTACCACATGTTGACTTGCGGAAAATTGAAGATCCGTAAGTATTCACCTGAAAAACGAAAGAGGGAGAGAGAGAGAGAGAGAGAGAGAGAGAGAGAGAGAGAGAAGGCGATTCAACCTTAGATGTTTGCTGACAACCTATGGAGGTTCGGTGGTGGCGATTTGAGGATCGATGATGCTTCCGGTCTCTCATGTGTTTTCTATCTCTATTGGAGCTTCTTTAAACCACCGAGAGAAATTTGGGAACTCACTTTCCACCACCGGCGATGGGTTCTTCAGCGTTGACTGCATGCATGTCACAGGGAAAAAAAAACAATCATGGGTTGTTGTCGAGTTATATTTTCTAAGGTCTAACATTCTAAATCATTATTTCAAGTGGGTTATCTTCTTCTTCTGGAACTTCTCTGCTTCGATACACCACCGGAGATTCTATTCTTTTTAGATTCACCACCTGAGCTTTTATTCTTCTAAGATCCATCGCCGAAGCTTCTCTTTTGCGACATGCATGGTCATCTTCTTCTCCTTTTCTCCATTTCTCCTATTTAGTTGTTTGCTTTGTCTCTGATATAGTTTTATTGCTTGTGATTTTTGCTGTTTAGCTTAGTTTGATGTTATGTGAATGTGTTATGTCTATGTCTCAGTTAGCTACTTAGCTTAGTTAGTTGTTGTTTGAAATTGTGAATGTATTTCTGCCTCTGTCTCAGTTAGTTTAGTTAATTTTTTGAAATTGTGAATGTGTCTATTGAACTCGCTACAAAATTTAGACAAGATTAGATCCATGTTAGATCTATGATTGTATGTGTGTTGATGTCACAAAATTGATGTCAGGTTCTAATTTCCCGACTTCAAACTTGTATTTCTATCAAGTTTGGAAGATGCATGAATGGCTTCAAATAAATGAGGACACCGAAGATGAGATTGTCAGAAAGAAGGTGTCACCGATGAAAGAGAAGTTCGATAAGTATTGGGATGAAGTAGTGGTGTTTCTGTAATGGCAGCAGTCTTTGATCTACGTTTTAAGCTTTCAACTGTCGAATGTTTTTTAGAGAAGCTTGACACACGTGATGTGAAGTTGAAGAACTTGCGCCAAAAGCTGAGTATCCTGTTCTAGTCTTACAACAAAAAATCCAAGGCTAATTCACGTTCTACAGAGCCACGTGAGACGGTTCCACAAAACGTGTCTGCTGCAAGATAAATGGTAATGTTTGGGAACTACCAAGTTAGTCTTTTTGAATTTTTAACATTCTGTTTCCTTTTTAAATTATTTCTTTTTTTTTTCTAAAACTCAATAGAATTTTTTTTGTATTTTGCAAAGTTAGTGTGGAAAGACAGCTCTAGAAGCTTATCTTGATGAATCTCCTTTGGACATTGATAATTTCAGGAGCTTGGACATTCCCCAATTCTGGAAAGATAATACTCATCGGTATAATGATTTAGCTGACATTGCTTGTGATCTGCTTAGTATTTCTATCACAACAATGGTTTCGGAGTCCTCCTTTAGTATTGGGGCACGTGTTCTTAACAAATATAGAAGCCGTCTATTCCCAAAAAATATGCAAGCTCTAATATGCATTAGGAATTAGATCAAGGGATGCGAAGCTTATGAACATGGTAAATAACTCACATTATAATTTATTGGGTAGTACCATTATCCTTAATCCTAATTAGTTTTTTTTTAATTCACAAAAGATGAAATCGATCCTGAAGAGGAGACATTACTATCTTTTGAGTCCATTGCCAAAACGGAAGCTGAAGATGCAGAAGTTTGATATGTTTTCTTGATTTTGTGTTTTGATTTATTACAAGCTGAGATTTTATGTTTAAGTTGCTTGGTTTTATTTTTGGTACTATGATTTGGTGTTTTCCTTTATTACAATTTGTGATTTCTTGATTATTTTTGTTTTCAGTACTATGTGACCCGTTAAACAACGAACCTGCTGCGACCCGTTTAAAGATAAACCCGCTGCGGTAAGAAATGAGACGGGTCGGCTGTTTGCCATTCCTAACTACCGTCCACAGAAGCAATTTAGCAAAAATCAAATCTAGGATAAGCAAAGCAGCTCTATTTTAATTTCTTTTTATTACATTATTGGTATCACTAATCGTGTTTACCTACCATCTTCAAAAAATATCTTTCCACTAAGGAGGCAAAATATTTTTAAACTTTTGCTTTATAGATATATAAATATAAATAATGATATAAAAAATTATTATTTATAGTTTTCGAGTTATAACTTTTCAAATTTAAAATTTTTGAATTAATTTTTACGCAGAAATTTTTAGAAATTCGAAAAATTATTTTTGAAACTATTAATTTTTTTTATAGAAATTAAGTATTTATTTAATATATTTATTAAAATCCTAAATCTCACAATTTAAAACTTCAACCCTTAAATCTAAACCCTAAATTTAGATTAGTCAACCCTAGAATTATAAATATCTATTTATTTCTTAAAAATAAAGTTAAATGTATCCAAATTTAATATGAAAAATGGTATTAGAAATGCGGTATTTTAACAATTTTTTCTTCATTTTCTCCCAAAATCATTAGCTGCTTTCTCCCATTGAGATTTTAGCGAGGGCCTAGGAATCTCTGATTCATGACTCATACCATAACGAACAATTTTTTTTGTTTTTTGAATGAATTACAAATTTATTCAACCAAAAAAAAATCATGCTTCTGAAAATGCTTCAATTTTAAACAAATCTTTATGATTTACATATGTAGATATAAAATTTGTGATCTTCATCTCTTAAAAAAATATTGTGTTTTTTACAATTTGCTAAACCTAGATATTTTAGATTTTTGGGCCGTCCATTGTCCAAGTGGTTAAACCCAATATTGTCTATGTTATAATTGGGCTCGTCCATGTGGACAAAATTTAGTTACTGGATCAAAATGGACATGTCCATTTCAGACCATATCAATTTGGACACGGACCGCCCATTTATAACCTGTCCATTTGACATCTCTACTCTTATCCCCTGCTTCTTGAAAACAAACAGTTCGATTTCGAATGTTTCTGTTAATCATTTTTGCTAGAATGTGATGTAAAATTGCACGTTGCCCATATTTTTTTGCATTTCTGTTTCTCCAGAATGAATAGACAGTTCTCATGTTTATCAGGTTCCCCATGACGAACAATTTCCCAACGATTTATTAGGTTCCATAGTTCAATGGATAAAGTGAGACTGGTTGATATATAACCACAGAAAAATTGTCGAGTGATGGCCTAATATAAAAATTCGAGTCGAAACGTTTTTTTATAAGCGGACCAAGTCCTAATGGATAAAATAAAGATGGATAAAACATTAAAAATAGTTTGGCACAAATAAATGGTACATAAAATTGAATGGTGGATCAATGTTTGAAGTACTCTTCCTTGTAAGCTTGGTGGCAAGTTGAGACTGGTTTCAGGTCTTGGTCCTTTGTGTGCTTTATGTAGTGAGACATAAAATACATCATGAATCCAGGTACCCTCGGATAATGTAAGACAGATACGAAACTGTTCCCACTCGAGAGAGTACTTCAAATGGTCTGTAGAATTTTGGTGATCGTTTTGTAAATGCCCTTTTAGCTACACGTGAGCTGGCAGTTCAGTTGAATTTTTAACCATACACAATCCCCTTCTGCAAAATAAACTGCTCGATGGTGTTTATCATATATCGATTTCATTATTTGTTGTGGTTAAAGCAATCGCTCCCTTGCCATAGAAATAAATTCATCTCTTTGTTCTAGTGCCGCATCGAGAGCGTCCACAATTGACCTACCTACTGTATAGTCCAATAGCCTTGGAGGTTTTCGTCCATACACCATTTTAAATGGTGTGGTCTTATAAACCGAGCTCGGTGGGACGTTGTTGCTTGGGTGATGGTTATGTTAGCCGTGTTGGTGTTTTGTCAAGTGTGAGGCCAAGGAAGACATCTTCTGTGCATTTTGCATGGTTCTGTCTTCATTGTGGTTGTCAGGCCTAGTTTACGTTATCATTCTCTCCCTAATATTTGTAATATGTAGTATATGTGTACTAAGTAAATGAACCTGAGAGAGAGAGTTAAAACAGGTATATTTTCTATCTGTATAAATTCATTATCAACAAGATTGGTTTGAGGAGTCTCTGTATTTGCTTTCGTGATTTATCCTAACCGTATTGATTTCTATATCTCTAACTTAGAGACTCTAACTTTCTCAAGTGTTTGTTCTTGGAAGATAACAAACAAATCTTTGGGCTATATTGTAATCGCCAAATCTATTTTACTTCTAGAATGTGATACTTAAAACTACTATGATCATGTGTAAGCAACCGATCAAACCAAAAATAGGGGTGCTTGGGACAAATTTAAAAGTTAAAGCTAAATTACTAATAGCTAATAAGTGATGGGGTCATTTTGGAGGAAGAAGAAGAAGAAGAAGAGAGAAAATCTGGAAACACTATTCCTTTCAAGATTTTGCATCTCTCTCTACTAATAACACAAAACTCATCCATTAGGGAGTTTCTGATCAAAACACTTTATCTCGAGTAGCTTTCGAAAAGATCTAGATCGATTTCACCATTTTGCAGAAAGAAAAAAAAACCCTAGAGAGGTGGTCGATCATGAAGTGTGGTCAAATTCGATCTGTAAGTTGTAGAATTAATTTCTCTTTTGTGAATCCAAGCATATATTTCTTTTGATTCTGGCTAGGCTTGAAATGGATGTTTAAGATTGTGTATATGAATTTTATGGAATTGGCTGATTCCTTTGGAACAGGTGTTTTAAAAGCAAGTGAATTAGCAATGTCCAAGCCCGTCATGCTCGTCTGTCTACTAGTTATACTTATAGTCACCTCTCAGTTTGAATGGAGACAACCACTCGTTGACCTTGATTCACCCACCACTATCTCTCAGAAACAGCAGCAATTTTCAGACAAGGAAGAAGCTGTCAAAGAGAAGGTAACTGATTCTTGTTCGTTTTCTTGTCGGCGAATATAGCTTTTGGTTATTATGGTATGTGCTGTTTCCCTGCATAAAGTAATTGATGGAAGTATAAATCCATAATAGAAGACAACTCATGAGGATCCAACTGGATATTTGTTCCACATGAATGTTTTCTCTCTTAGTAATCTACATTTTGCTTTATCTTGAGACTCTCTTGTTTCTGTGGATCAGGAGTGAGTAGCAACGCTAGGATCACACGTTTGATTTAGACTTCAGTGCACACTTGTATTGTAATAGGTCCCCATAAAACTTTGGATTAGGTAGCTTAACATGATATGCACACTTGTAATAACACACGTTGCAGAATGGTTACAGATAAATGTTTACTTCATTTGCGGTAGGATAGTTCCCACTTTAGGTATTTCAGTCTTACTTTACCATTTACAATGTCCGAAAGTCTGTTTTCTTTTCGTGTTTCTGTCCCAAGGGAATATCGAATCTAACTATTCACCATTTTGTTGCAGATCATCATATCGCAAGAGAGACATATCCAGAAGCTAAATGAGCTTGTCAGGAGTCTTCAGTTGCAGTTGCTGCAATGCAGGGGAGATAATGGGACCCAAAATGCCACCAAAAGCTTTCATTCAGATAAACAATTCATTGAGGTCGAGAGGAAACAAATCTTTCAAGGCTAATCTCCCCTGCAAAAAATGAAATGATACGTCAAAGATCACTCACTCTTTATAATGT
Source organism: Raphanus raphanistrum subsp. raphanistrum (assembly GCA_019706035.1). Lineage (NCBI taxonomy): Eukaryota > Viridiplantae > Streptophyta > Magnoliopsida > Brassicales > Brassicaceae > Raphanus > Raphanus raphanistrum. Next base: position 10,994,876 of record CM033980.1, on the reverse strand, counting down.
ATTTAGGTGCTGTATTGTATTTATGTTGATGTTCATATTGAGAAGGCTTTCCTGATACATTATAACGAGGCTGAAAAAATTTAATATAAAATATCATAACCTACTATGAACTATATTCATTGTTTGAATGAGTGGCTTGAGTGAAATGACCCATATCATTTTGGTGAACTTTCCACATTTTCCTCAACAAGACTATTTCGGCCCGGCTAGAACGATCGGAAAAGACTATTTCGGCCCGGCTTGAACGATCTGACACACACACGCACCCACAATATCTCAGTTGTTAAAAGAGTGAATTTGTGAAGTTCGTAGTCACATTTAGAATATATCACCTATAACTGAAGTGAATAATTAAATCACTGATTTTTTAGTTTTTACCCTTTCCACTATAAACATGAAGCTTTTTTTTTTTGCAAGTTTATAAACATGAAGTTGTTATACCATTTGGTATTATGTTTTCTTAATATAGTACATATTAATAAAATATTATACTATAAGATATATGAGCATATATTAATAGTTTCAAATAAAATTAAATTAGACTGAGTAATAAGTTCTGAAATTACCAACATATATTTGTATATTAAATTAGACTGAATAATAAGTTCTGCAATTAAACATTACATAGTTCTGCAATTACCAACATATATTTGTATATTAAGCTAATTTGGCCTAAATTGAATTTATGTGTAAAATAGACTTATAAATGATTGAATACATTCTAAATCTTCAGAATCTAATTTTCTATAAATAGTTTAGAACTGGAAATAAAAATAGTATAGACTTATGAAAGAAACATAAGGGAAAAATATATGATTGTTAAGAAAATATTTGCAGATAAAATAGAATGACAGTATGTTCTATATAGTAAGGAAAAGTTTTTATAACTATTTATCTATATTTTTTGAAAATATTATATTTATTAAAAATATACTTTTCAGTTGATTTTTCAAATTGATTTATTATGTAACTTAAAAACTATTTAAAAGAAAAAGAAAGTAAAAATGAAAATAAAAAATAAATAAGAAGGGTAATATGGTATATATTATAGAAATGAATGAGAAAATTTTTGTTTGGTTAGTTAGTGAATTATAATTTTTTTGATGTATATAAGATGCAGTTTCTCTTGATTATCTAGGCATTTGGATTCTCACGTATGACACGAAAAAATAGAGAAATAATAACTGAAAATTACTATAAAAATTAATAGTGGCCTTTTTGCAAAAGTGACTCAAAACTTGAAGTCAAACAGAAAACTAACCTTTTCTTTTGACTCATTTTTTTTTGAGTTTTTAACCCCACACCTCCATTTAATCTACGAAAATGCCATTAACTTTTTTTTTTTTTTTTTCGAAAATGGCTTCTTTACTGTCTCAACCTCATATTCTTCAAGTATTTACAATATTGCCACTGCCATGAATAGTGGGAACAACCTTGTACGAACTGTTTGGAGCTTTTAATGCCCTTTAATGCACGTAAATCTCTTTACACTCTCTCTGTTTCAATTGTTATGAACTAAAAACAACATTTCTTTCACTCTCTCTCCATATTCATCCAAAAAACTCAAGCTTTTGATTCAAAATATGGGTGATGGTTGACAGAGCCATATTTCTTTCGTTTTGACTCACGGTTGCTTTCGTTTGAGGTTCTGGGTGATTGGAGAAGACCCTGTGTGCAAACGAAGTCATCTCACCTAGTTTAAGGTACGAATTTGAATTTTTTTCAAAATCTGTTCGCGTAGAAGACTTACAAGTAAGTCATCTGTATGTAGAAGACTTACAAGTAAGTCATCTGTATGTAGAAGACTTACTGATGAGTCTTCTGGTCAAACGGACGACTTAAACTAAGTCGTCCAGCTTTGTTTGTTGAAAAAAACACTCCAGACGACTTATATATAAGTCGTCTACGAGAAACAGGCTAGTTTTGCATTTGACCGAATCGTGTCAGATCTTTGACTATTTCTGGACGACTTATAATTCAGTCGTCTCTGGGAAAGTTAAAATTTCAATATTTTATTAAACTAGACGACTTACGTGTAAGTCGTCTTAGGTTAGTTTTGTAATTGAAAAATAAAACTTCATAATTTAACTTTTACCAGACGACTTAATTTAAAGTCGTCCCGTAAGAAGACTTAATTTAAAGTCGTCCGGGGAAAGCAAAGTCGTCCAGAATTTTTCCCAATTTTCTGGTCAAACCTTGCTTATCCCGGACGACCTTAAGTTAAGTCGTCTAGCTGGACGACTTTTAGTTAAGTCGTCTGGAGAAAGTTAAATTTCAAGTTTTATTTTTCAATTACAAAACTAACCGAGGACGACTTACATGTAAGTCGTCTAGTTTGAATAAAATATTGAAATTTTTACTTTCTAGAGACGACTAAATTATAAGTCGTCCAGAAATAGTCAAAGATCTGACACGATTCGGTCAAATGCAAAACTAGCCCGTTTCTCGTAGACGACTTATATATAAGTCGTCTGAATTTTTTTTTTTAACAAACAAAGCCGGACGACTTAGAATTAAGTCGTCCCTTTTAGTTTTCAATTGCAAAAGTGACCTCTTTAGACGACTTACCTTTAAGTCTTCTGGACGACTTAATTCTAAGTCGTCTGCGATAATGTTTATTGAACTTCTTCATTTTCTCTATGTTTACTAATGTGTTTTATTTTGAATATTTGCAGATGATTTTTAAGTTACATGCAGTGTATGGAGAATGGTTGTTGAGAGATTTCCGTTGGGATTTTGTGGTTGATGATCTCAAAGGAGCAAGATTGTTTTTATTGAATGAAGATTCAACACATGCTGAACTTGTTGCAATGGCTCAAGAAGATTATAACCTGGACATGAGATCAGTGACTGTGGAGATTAGCTACTCATTACCAACAGAAATGATGATGACTCCAGGCAGTCCTCCCATTCATGTTACAAGTGATAGACAAGTTCGAAACTTGCTCGAGATACTCAAAACGCATAGAGTATGTCTTTGTGTATCAAGCCGCAGCAAGGTGGAAACGGTTTCAGAGAAAAGAGAAGAAGCTGGTGAATGGGAAGAAGATGTTGGTGATAATGATGAAGCTGGTGAATGGGAAGAAGATGTTGGTGATAATGATGAAGGTGATGAATGTTTTGAAGATGTTGGTGATAATGAGTCTGTTGAAGATGAAAATCAAGATGGGGAGGAGGAAAATGGGGAGGAGGAAAATGGGGAGGAGGATGCTGATAACACTATTGTTGGTGAAACGGATCAGATTGGTGGGGATTACAGTCTTTATGGAAAGGTTCAAGATGAGGACGAGGAAGATGATGATAATATTTGTTTTGAAGAAATTGAAAAGACATATGCTAAGACAAATGCTATTGAAGGAGGAAAATCGGATTGTACCAGCATCTATGTCAACCAGAGTTTTGTTAGCAAGGATGCACTGCTTTCAGAGATACGGTTGACAGCAGTGAGGGGTAGGTTTTCTTTCAGAATATACAAATCATCAAAAACTCTCCTTGTGGCAACATGTCGGGTTAGCGGTTGTGGATGGAAGATCAGAGCGAGTGTGAAACATGGGCCAAACACGTTTTGGGTAACAAAGTATGTGGAAAAACATTTATGCTCAATTGGAGACCGAATCGCTCAGCGGAGACACTGTACTCCAAAGTATGTTGGTAGTCTTTTCATTGATCGTGTTGGAATCATTGATGGGATAACTCCACAACATATCACTGATGCAATGAGGAACATGTTTGGCATGACGCTTGATTACACCACTTCATACAGAGCACTGTTATATGCACAAAAATTGGTGAGAGGATCAGCAGAAGAAGGGTATTCGCGTCTGCCTTCATATCTCGAGCAAATCTCCATTGCAAATCCTGATTCTATCACGGCTATAGAACTTGATTCTATGAATAGATTTAAGTATCTATTTCTCTCTTTTGGAGCTTCTATCAAAGGCTTTAAGTATCAGAGAAGGGTCATTGTGGTGGATGGAACTCACCTAAGTGGAAAGTATGGAGGTGTTATGTTAGTTGCAGCCGCACAAGATGGCAATTTTCAGATATTCCCATTGGCTTTTGGGATCGTGGATGTTGAAGATGAACCTTCTTGGGAATGGTTTTTCACAAAATTGGCTAGTTGTATATCTCATGACAAGCCTCTGGTGATAGTCTCCGACCGGCACGCGGCCATTAAAAGTGCGTGTGAGAAGGTGTTTCCTTGGGCAACCCGAGGAATATGTTATTATCACCTTCAAGATAACATTGTCAAAAAGTTTAAAGGGAAACATCTCATGTACTTGGTGAAAGGGGCTGCTTATGCGCACACGGTTTACGATTTTGACCGGTACATGGCTGAGATACGGAGTGCAAACCCGGAACTTGCAACGTATTTGGAGAAGGCCGACGCCAGGCTATGGTCAAGGGTTTATTGTAAGGGGAACAGGTTCAACATAAAAACAAGCAACATCGCTGAATCTATTAATTCCGCACTGAAGCGAGCAAGAGGATTTCCGATTCCGTTCCTGCTGGAGTTCATAAGGCAGAAGTTAGGAAAATGGTATTGGAAAAGGAGACAAGATGCTTTGAGTCTCCCAACTGAACATAGCCGGGGTGTTGAATACTTGCTTGCTGTTCGATCAGAGATAGCGGATACGATGACGGTCGAACCAATTGATGGATGGCGTTTCTTTGTCAAAGGTGGCAAAATGGACTGTGTGGTTGATTTGGAACATGTAAAGTGTGATTGTGGTGTCTATGGAGTGGAGAAAATACCTTGCTCTCATGCTATAGCTGCTGGAACACATGCTGGTATTCATATCTCCACACTTGTATGTCCACTTTACTCAAAGAATCATCTGTATGCAGGATACTCAGAGAATATATATCCTATCGTGTCACAACATATTGAGGAACGAGAATGCTTTCCTCCAGACGTAAAGCGTGGTCCGGGGAGACAGAAGAAATCAAGATGGCAATCTTGGTTGGAGCTATCTAGGATGAGAGGACACAAACCCAGGAAGAAACACAGGGCACGGAGATGCTCAAACTGCAAGGAAACTGGCCATACGAAACCACAATGTACACAACCAGTTGACTAGTTGTCCAGACGACCTAAATTTAAGTCGTCCACTCTTGATTACCCGTCCAGACGACTAATTGTTAAGTCGTCCAGTCTTGATTAACTAAATTTAAGTCGTCCAGTCTTGATTACCCGTCCTTCAATTAAGTCGTCCAGTGTATTTTACTAAGTCGTCCAGTGTATTTTACTTTTAGACTACCTTCTACTATCCCTTCAAGTGTATTTTTTTAGACGACCTTTTACTAAGTCGTCCAGTGTATTTTACTAAGTCGTCCAGTGTATTTTACTAAGTCGTCCAGTGTATTTTACTTTTAGACTACCTTCTACTATCCCTTCAAGTGTATTTTTTTTAGACGACCTTTTACTAGAAAACCTTCCAGACGACTTATTGGTAAGTCGTCCAAACCTACCAGACGACTTATTTGTAAGTCGTCCAGCTGGAAAACCGTCTAGACGACTTATTGGTAAGTCGTCCAAACCTACCAGACGACTTATTTGTAAGTCGTCCAGCTGGAAAACCGTCCAGACGACTTATTGGTAAGTCGTCCAAACCTACCAGACGACTTATTTGTAAGTCGTCCAGCTGGAAAACCTTCCAGACGACTTATTGGTAAGTCGTCCAAACCTACCAGACGACTTAAATATATACAAATCTATACAAAGACAAGTTCAAATAAATCATACACAAGTTAGAAAATCTATACAACGACAAGTTTACAAGTTCAAATACAAATACACAAATCATACACAAGTTAGAAAATCTATACAAAGACAAGTTCAAAGCCATACACAAATCTAATCATACATGCCCACGAACATATCACAATCCTGATTCTCTTTCAAATGCTGATCAACAAGCTCCGTCCATATAACCACCGCCATATTATCCCTCATACTCTTCACATTGGACCTAGCAAAGTCTTTAGGTCTAAAGGGGACCCCAAGAGCATGACATTCAATGTACTTTAGAGCGTACAAGCCACAATCACCATTGTTGGCCGTGGGTACATCTTCAAAGCCATATGTGTATCGCTCCAACCCGTATTTGGCCCTTCCTTCGTCGGTGTCTGCGCACTCAACAAGCACATAAGGGACCATCTCGAGAAAAGGCTCCATTATATCATCCCATGCTTCTGGCTTAGTACATGAAGGTATGCTGTCCAAGATGACTATGTGCCTGTTAGGGATCGATATCCAAATAGCAAACCAATGTTTGTTGTCCAAGTTCACTGGCGCATAGATATCATCAATGTCCTCCCCCACTTCTTGTTTGATTGGCAAAATGAAGGCATTGATCCGTCATAAAAACTCGACGCCCCACCAGGTAGCATTCTTCCTAAACCTTTGTGATCAGGTTGCGATGTTTTGAAGAACTGATACTGGTCTCTCCAAGACTGGGAAAAGTTGTGATCCAGGAAGCACATTCGCTCGCTCCGGAAAGCTTGTGGGTTCTCCTGATACCTCTGCCTCAGCACATTAATCCAAGCATCCATATGCTGCATATAAAATAATACAAGTTATTGGTAAGTCGTCCAAACTGGAAAACCTTCCAGACGACTTATTGGTAAGTCGTCCAGCTGGAAAACCTTCCAGACGACTTATTGGTAAGTCGTCCAGCTGGAAAACCTTCCAGACGACTTATTGGTAAGTCGTCCAGCTGGAAAACCTTCCAGACGACTTATTGATATACAAAGACAAGTTACCAGACGACTTAAAGATAAGCAGAAGACTTACTACGTCTTCCAGCCATGCTTTGGGTGTCCGGAGGATGTGATACCACCAAGTTGGTGATGTACGTGGTTTGTCCTCATGCTTAGTGTAATAATCACTGCAAACAAAAAAGCAAAGCAATCAGTTTTGGTAGACTAAATCAAGCTATTATGGGTAAAGCAATCACTTACGGATCAGTTTTCAACCAATTAGCGAGCTCCTTCAACTCGTCCCTGTCTAGTGAGGGAAATGGATTATACTTTACCACACTAAGGAGTTTCTTTCTCTCTGCCGTATAAGGAGATATCTGCGTGGGAGCAGGTTTCCTCGTTCGTTCACTCCTTGCACGCACAAAAGCAGTGGGATCCAATACAACCAGGCTCGGTTCTGAAACTGGAACGCTTGGATCGGTGGAAGCGAAGCTCGGTTGTTGATCGTTGGAAGCGAAGCTCGGATGGTCCGTGGAAGTGAGAGGAACAATCTCTTTGGAGGTGACACCATCTGCTTTATCCTCCGGCAAGATCTTATATACCGAGATCGCCTCATCTGCTGTATCCTCCGGCAACAATCTCTGCAATAAAACTTGCACACGAGTTAACCCTGGACGACTTAAATAAAAGTTGTCTGGACGACTACTTGACCTGGACGACTTAAATAAAAGTTGTCTGGACGACTAGTTAACCACGGACAACTAGTCGTCCAGACAACTTTTATTTAAGTCGTCCAGGTCAAGTAGTAGACCCTGGACGACTTAATTCTTGTTGGCAGAGGATTTGATACTAACCTCTTTGGGCAGAGGAGGAGGCTGTTTCTTTTGAGGAGAAGGCTGTTTATTTTGAGGAGGAGGCTGTTTTGTTTGAGGAGGAGGCTGTTTCTTTTGAGGAGTAGGCTGTTTCGTTTGAGGAGAAGGCTGTTTCGTTTGAGGAGGAGGCTGTTTCTTTTGAGGAGGAGGCTGTTTCTTTTGAGGAGTAGGCTGTTTCGTAGGCTTTGCCTTTTGAGGAGTAGGCTTTGCCTTTTGAGGAGCAGGATGATTGGTTTGAAGTGTAGGCTGATCCTTTTGAGGAGTAGGCTGTCTGGTTTCTGTGGCTTGAGGGTTAGGCTGTTTGTTACTAACCCCGGTTTCTTTGGCTTGAGGGTTAGGCTGTTTGTTACTAACCCCGGTTTCTTTGGCAAGATCCTCATTGATGACACCAACCTTCTTCTCCACAGCTTCCAATCTATCGGACATCTTCCTAATCTCCTTGATGCACTTCTTAAACCCATCTTTCATCATTTCAACTACGTCAGAGGTGTAGGAGTTGAACATATTTTCCAACTCCTCTCTGGTCACCCAACTAGCCTCTTCTCTAGCCTCTTCTCTAGCCTCTTCTCTAGCCTCTTCTCTAGCCTCTTTAGGAGCCTCTTTACGAGCTTTCTTCCGAGGTCTCTGATTGTCTTCCTCCTCCTCCTCCTCCACCTCCACCACAACCATCTCTTTGGCTCTTTTCGATGGAGTCACAACCTTACGTTTTGTACCAGTGACTTCCCAGCAATCCATGGTCCACTTCCACGGTCTCCGATCATACATGACTTTAATGATGTTCTCCGCGGGCAAGTCCTCAACCTCATCGTCCCATTTTGGCCACATTTCACTAATGTCCTTCATGTCCTTCTTCTCAACAAAGTTGATCACGCGGGACTGCAGTAAATAGAAGAAGAATCGAGTTAGATATTTGAAACAAAATACTAAATAGACGACTTAATTATAAGTCGTCTACTAAGACGTCCAGCTGGACGACCTTCCAGACGACTTATTATAAGTCATCTACTAAGTCGTCTGGAAGGTCGTCCAGCTGGAAGACCTTCCAGACGACTTATAATAAGTCGTCTACTAAGTCGTCCAGCTGGAAGACTTTCCAGACAACTTAATTAAGTGAAGATGGAAAGGTACCTGACTACTCAAGATAGCAGCTTTCAGGAATCTGCGGCGTCTGCTGCCATCGTAAGCCAGAATCGGTGGAACCGGACTGTTTGGATTGTTTTCTCTGGGACTACCAATACTAGCAGCCATTCCCGGCAGAGCTGTGTACGCCCAGACCTGAAGAACTTGTATAAACCCATCCACGGTGTAACAGCCACTAAGCTCTTTGTTCCACAAAGAGTCCATCAGCACCTTAAACGAGACTCTCCCCCATGGATAATTCTCAAACCGTTCTAAATCCATCACTAGCCTTGCCAGAGTAGCTCGTGTAGCGCTTGAAAACTTTCTCCCTTCAATGAATCCAGTGAAGATGGAAAGGTACGCGAGCCGCTTGCGATCTTCCGGGGTCCAATCCCCGCATCTATTCAGTGCATCTATTATCTGATCAGTAGTTGGCCCAGCTTCCAGATGAACTCCCATCATCCCCCAGAAAGAAACCATCTCTGGGGTAACATCACATTTTGGTGTCTCAAGGTCCTCGATGTACTCGCAGTTTAGACCAGTGATCATTTCAAACTCTATCAGTGAAAACCTCACAGGTTCTGGACCAACGAGAGACCACATCTCGTACTTCTTCTTAATGTCCAGCTTTAAACAGAGCATGTGGTGAACCAGCCTTGAAGCCCAACCAAATCCCTGCTCCTTGAACTTGATGAAAACTCCCAATCTCGACTCCTTGAGCTCTTCAAATTCTTGCTTAGTGAGAGCTCCCTTAAGAGCAGCATGCAACTTGCTGTTATCCGAATGATACGAAATGCTATGCTGGGGTTCTGGTTCTTCCCCTAATGTGTACAACCTACGGGGGAGTTCTGGAATATCCATCCTTTTTGTCTGCAAAATAATCAAAGACAACAATAGAAGTCAGAACACGAGCTAAATCAATCACGCTTTAATTATTACTCCAGACGACTTAGTAGACGACTTTAATATAAGTCGTCTGGAAAGTCGTCCAACTGGACGACTTAGTTGACGACTTATATTTAAGTCGTCTGAAAAGTCTTCCAAATGGACGACTTATATTTAAGTCGTCTACTAAGTAGTCCAGTTGGAAGACTTTCCAGACGACTTACTTACAAGTCTTCCAGTAGAAAAATTTCAAGCGGACCTGATTAGTCGCAGAAGGAGTTGGAGTACTCGTCATTGTGGTTATAGATCTGAAAAAATAAACGTGAAACAGTGAGAATGAGTAAATTGATAGAGACAACATTTTATGTTCATCTTTTCCTCGAGATTGATGACTTACCGGCGTTAGGGTTTACAGAGAAACGGCGCTACGGTTTACAGAGAAGAAGCGGCGGCGCTAGGGTTTAGAAGAAGCGGCGGTGCTAGCTAGTGTTTAGAGGAAGCGGCGGTGAGAACGTTGGTGAGCACGGTGGCGAGGGCGACGGTTTGTTCGGAAATAGTGGAAGCGGGGGCGCTAGGGTTTAGAGGAATCGGCGGCGCTAGGGTTAGAAGAAGCTGCGGCGACAACGGTGAGAATGAAGTGAGATAGATAACCGACGTTGAGAACGATGGTTTGTTCGGAAATAGTGGGAATTCGAATCGCCTTTGATATCGCCGGTGAGAGAGAACTGTTAGGGTTTCTGAATTTCGAGGAAAATGAAACAAAAAAAAAAAATTCACCTTATATATTGGGTAAATAATCCGGTTAGCTTTAAAAGTACATTGGTAAACTTTAAGGTTTGGTCCGGTTTAGACGACTTATTCTGGCTGATAATGTAGATCAGACGACCTAATATTTAGTCGTCTGTGCACAGAAGACTAAATATTAAGTCGTCCAATACCCTAAAATGAACCCCTAAACTAAAATGACTAAATTAACTTACTAACCACGTTATAAAATCAAATTATACTTCAATAGTGTTTACTATACACAGAAATGAACACGCTTAGGTAATTTTAAAAATTTTCAAAAACGGTTTTAATGCTTTCCAAAATCTAACCCTAAGAACACAGACAATACTACAACATATGTTGATGAACATAAACTAAAGAATATCATGACTCACTACTTTCACTCATCTTGGCTGAAAACAATTGAAATTTGTTATATATTAATTTATATCTCTTAAGACATATGTTAATTACATAATTCCAATTTTTCACTTATCAAAATATTTTTTACAAAATTTTTAAATTATGTTTAAGAATAACTGTCCAAACGACTTAACTCGACTTTAAGTTAAGTCGTCTAGACGACTTATTTTCAAGTCGTCTGTCTAAACAGACGACTTGCGAGGGGTAGAAACGTAAACAAAAATCCGTTTTTTTGTTTGTTCACAAGGAGATAGTTGTAATTTCAATAGCCTTTTAGGTTACTTTTGCCTTTGACCCAAGTTGGGGTATCCTTTTGGGTTTGACTCCAAGTTTTGAGTCACACTTGGCAATTCTCCCATTAATAGTTTGCATATACTGTATTAAAAACATACTATGATATTTTGCCTCAACACAAAAATATTAAAATATATTTTATCACTAAAATTATAATTCAAATTATTTATTTAATTATAAATAAATTAAAAATTAAAGGATGATTAGTTTTAATTTTTGATAAAGATAGAATTGCGCAAAACATCTTATACTGTAAAATAATTAAAGTTTCTTAAAATATTATACATATTGAAATTGAGGAAATATTAAATTTGTATCATAAATGCATTATTGTGTGATTATTAATCTCAATAAATTTAAACTAATAATAATTTAGTTAAATCAACTATTAAAACATATAATTCACTGTTATTAAATAATATAAAATTTTATAGATAAAACAAAAGCTTTCTCTTTATAAAATATATTTTTCTAAAAATAATTGTCTTGTAGAACAAAGATAGTATATTTCTTTTTTGAGAACTCAACAGCAAACAAGAAGACAAACTTGTGTTTGTCTAGTCAACACTTGTGTTGCCACAGCCGTCCAGACATCAGAAAAAAGAATCATGTATTTGATTTGATGATTAACCCCACTTCTAAAGTTAATAAATTGAATATTTTCCTTATCCAAGTGGGAAATGTGGGATTTGCGACACGATTTACATACGCAACATATTGGAGTTTGAATTCTTTCAAGCGTCCAGCAAGCTGAGTATTGACTTTTTGCAGTCTATCCAATTAAATCAAATACTCAACTTGTTTTTTTTTTTGTTTGACATCATACTCAACTTGTTCTGTTTGAAACATGTATTATATTTTTATAGAAATATAAAATATTTCTGTTGACAAAAAAAACTATAAAATAACTTCTGACCGGTAATTTTACATATTCTTAGAAGATTTTGTTGGGAAAACTCACCACACAAACTCGCTGAAGCACTCTCTGATGCACTTGTCGTAGTACGTTAAAAAGTATGAGTTTGTAGATCTATGGAGAACAGAAGAAAAATACGGAATTATAGAAGATAGACACAAGAATTTGATATCTCAGGGTTCACCTAAATATGGTTACGTCCCTGGGGCCTGGCAATGAGGCAAATCACTATAATCTTAAGTACAAGATATAGTACCTCTCTCTCTCTCTCTCAACCAAAGCTTACAACCAAGTTAGGTCTTTCTTGCACAGATCGTTACAGAGACTTAGAGAGAAGAGTGCACACGAACTCCTCTTATATAGTAGGAGTTTATTACATTAACCTAGTTGGATTAGGGCATTCGCCCCTTTCCATAAACCTATTAGGAAATATTCCAAAATACTTGCAACTTCCATAACTCCATGAGAAGTAATATTTCCAGGAACCTATCACCTTCAATAAAGTGATATTTCCTTTTCCTAATATGACATCCTTGTCTTGGTTTAAGTTATGCGATCTTGTTTGATTTCCATCACCAATCTTGACTGACGAAGTCTCTGAAGTATTCGCTGACGTAGTCTCTGAGGTAGTCTCTGACGCAGTCTCGAATCCCAACAAACTCCACCTTGATGACATCAAACATGATCCACTACTTAGGTTAAGCAAACTCGTGCTTTGCCAGGCGATGCCGAATGCTCCTTAGTGTTCGGACATACCAAGGAAGTCCACCGCTTCCTCAAACTTCTTAACCGGAACAACCTTGGTTAATATATCTGCAGGATTCCAAGAAGTACATATCTTCTTCACACTTACATCACCTTGAGCAATGATATCCCTGATGAAGTGCATCTTTCTGCTGATGTGCTTAGTCCTCTCATGATACACATTGTTCTTGGCTAGACACAATGCACTTTGAGAGTCACACGATATCACCACCGTGTCTTGCTTGAATCCAAGCTCCTCCGCTAAGCCCCTTAACCATATTCCTTCCTTGACTGCTTCAACAAGCGCCATATACTCTGCTTCAGTCGTTGATAAAGCCACTACGCTTTGTAGACTCGATCTCCAGCTGATTGTATTCCCACCAGCCTTGAAAACATAACCTGAGATCGACCTCCTCTTGTCCAGATCCGAAGCAAAATCAGAATCACAGAAACCTTCAACATTAAACGCCTCATTCTTCCTGAAGCACAGTTTCAGATCTTGTGTTCCCTTCAGGTACCTCAATACCCACTTAACCGCAGTCCAATGAACCATCCCAGGCTTACTCATAAACCTGCTAACCAACCCCAACGCATACGCCAGATCACACCTCGTGCCTATCATAGCATACATTATGCTTCCGATAGCATTAGCATATGGAATATCATCCATACAAGTCTCTGCTTCATCATCTACTACAGCTGACAATTTGAAATGTGCACCAACAGGTGTTGATACACTCTTTGACTCATCCATGTCGAATACCTTGAGAATCTTCCTGATATAACCAGATTGAGACAGTGTTAGAATCCCCTTTGCACGATCTCTCTCAATATCCATTCCCAAAATCCGTCTTGCTGGACCCAAGTCCTTCATCTCAAATCTGCTGCTCAGCAACTGCTTCACTTTCCTGATCTCTGCCGCATCCTTTGATGCAACCAACATATCATCCACGTATAGCAACAAATAGATGTATGTACCTTTGGTTACCTCCTTGATGTAAACACAGTGATCATATTCACTCTTCACAAAACCGTGACTAACCACAAACTGATCAAAACACTTGTTCCATTGTCTTGGTGCCTGCTTTAGTCCATAAAGAGCCTTCTGAAGTAGACAGACGTGATCCTCTTTCCCTTTAACCTGAAATCCCTCTGGTTGCTCCATGTAAATCTCTTCTTCAAGTGTACCATGAAGAAACGCAGTCTTTACATCAAGTTGCTCAAGCTCCAAATCTTGATTCACTGTAATTGACAACAAGAACCTTATGGATACATGCTTCACGACGGGTGAAAACACATCTTGATAATCAATACCCTCCCTCTGAGAGTATCCCTTAGCAACTAACCGAGCCTTGAATCTAGGCTTCTCAACACCAGGTATACCAGACTTCAACTTAAAGACCCACTTGCAGCCTATCACCTTACGCTTACTAGGCCTTCTCACAAGCTTCCAGGTTTGGTTCTTATCCAGTGAAGTCATCTCTTCACCACATGCTTCAGCCCACTGCTTTCGCTCTTCGCTGTTCATCGCTCCATGATAGTCTTGAGGTTCTTCAGCACATACATCATCAGCTACATATAGTGCAAACGCTGCTACATCATCTGAGTCGGAGTACCGTGCAGGTGGCACTATTCTTCTCCGAACTCTATCTCTTGCTAGCTGATATCCTTCAAGACTTTCACCTTGTTTGTCACCTACGTCACCAGCTGACTCAACTGTTTCTTCAACAGCTCCACCTGAAGTATCAACTTCCGGTCCTGACGCAGATCCTGCTGTATTTTCCAGCACCGTCTGATTTCTTAGCTCCTCTGTGACATCTGCTTTCTTCTTGCAGACATCCAAATCCTTGTAGACTTTATCTTCTGTAAATACCACATTCCTGCTTATAACACACTTCTCCTCATCAAGAAGCCAAACTTTGTATCCTTTCACACCCACTGGATAACTTATGAAGATTCCCTTTTTAGCTATGGCCTTGAGCTTTCCTTGATCTGCATGGACGTAAACCACTAATCCAAATCTTCTCAGGTGCAGATAACCGGGCTTCTTGCCCAACCAAAGTTCCTCCGGAATGTTCCCATCTATGGTAGAAGATGGACTCCTGTTTGTCACATATGCTGACGTAGATACTGCTTCAGCCCAGAATTTTTCCTCTAGACCCGACTCAACCAGAAAACATCTCACCTTTTCCATCAGAGTCCTGTTCATACGTTCAGCTACACCGTTCTGCTGTGGTGTATATGCACAAGTCATATGTCTCTTGATTCCATGTTGCTTACAGAAGCTGTCAAACTCTGTGTTGCAGAATTCAAGTCCATTGTCTGTTCTAAGACAACACACCTTCTTCTTGACTTGATTCTCGACCAGCTTCTTCCATTCACAGAATTTACTAAAGGCTTCTCCTTTAGTAGCTAAGAAATATATCCAGACCTTCCTTGTATAATCATCGATAATAGACAGGAAGTATTGCTTTCCTGACAGACTTGGTGTCACACTTGGAGATCCCCATAAATCAGCATGTACATACTTGAGAGCTTCACTTGTATCATGTTTCCCGATGCTGAAGCTTACTCTCTTCTGCTTCCCCATCACACAGCTCTCACAGAAATCCAAATCACCAATCCTCCTCTTATCGATCACCCCTTTCTGGGCTAGAATCTGTAGATTCTTCATGCTCATGTGCCCAAGACGTCTATGCCACAAGACTGTCTCATCCTTAGATGGTTTCTTCTTGACACTGCAGTTTACTTCACCTGACACAGTCTCACCATCTAACAGGTACAATGACCCGGACAAAGTTCCCTGAAGTGCTAGCTTACCATGCTTGTAAAACCTAGTCTTCCCATGTCCACCACTATGCTCAAAGCCCAATAAATCCAAGGTTCCCGTGGATATCAAGTTCCTTCTTAATTCCGGAATATACCTGACATTCGTGAGTGTCTTAACCGAACCTCCATAAGCTTTGATGTTGATTGTACCAATCCCTTGCACTCCAACCGCGCAATCATTACCAAGAAGAACTTGTCCTGAAGTCAGCTCTTGAAACTTGTGAAACCAATCCCTCCTACACGTCATGTGGTAAGAACATCCAGAATCAATCACCCACTTATCATGATGCCACTTATCTCCTACCGAAAGTGCATCATCGTCTGAATCAGGATCTATCACAACCGCTGCCTCACCTTCTTCTTCACCTCCGCCATACTTCTTCTTGTATGCATAACACTCCCTTTTGGTGTGTCCTTGCTTCTTGCAGAACCAGCAAGTTATCCTAGACCCTGAGATCGATCTAGACTTGCCCTTGTTATTCCTCACAGGATCCTTCTTCTCAGTCCTTCCTCTAGCATAGTGACCTTCACCAATATCATGTGAAGCCGTAGAGGATTTCAGATCCTGATCTTTAGACCTTGCTGCACTTGTCACCTCTTCTAACGACAATGTTTCCTTGCCGTACTTAAGTGTTTCCTTGAGAGAGTTGAACCGTGAAGGAAGCGAGTTCAGGAGCAGAATCGCTTGTACCTCCTCTGACACAGTTACATCCACGCTTGACAGGTGAGAGACAATCTTCAAGAAGTCATCGATATTCTCATCCATACTCCGAGTATCAACCATCTTGAAGGTGTAGAACTTGTGATGCAAGTGAATTCTATTCGGTAGAGTCTTTGAGAGATATAACCTCTCCAGTGTAGACCATGTAGAACCAGCTGTAGTACACAACTCGATCTTCCTTAACACATGATCCCCAACATTGAGAATGATCAGATTCATCGCCTTCTCTGATCTTTCAAGCCTTTCAGCTTCCTCTTTCTCTAACCGCTCTTTGTAAACATCCTCGTCTTCATCCTTCTTCCTAGCTGAGACAGAAGGTGACTCGGACTCTTCTAATACATCCTTTAGACCAAGGACAGACAGATGCGCAAGCATCCTCTTCTTCCACAACGAGAAGTCTCCCTTCCCATCGAACCGCTCCACCTCAATCCTTACTTTAGTAGACATTGAGAACACCACCTAAGGCTCTGATACCACTTTGTTGGGAAAACTCACCACACAAACTCGCTGAAGCACTCTCTGATGCACTTGTCGTAGTACGTTAGAAAGTATGAGTTTGTAGATCTATGGAGAACAGAAGAAGAACACGGAATTATAGAAGATAGACACAAGAATTTGATATCCCAGGGTTCACCTAAATGTGGTTACGTCCCTGGGGCCTGGCAATGAGGCAAATCACTATAATCTTAAGTACAAGATATAGTACCTCTCTCTCTCTCTCTCTCAACCAAAGCTTACAACCAAGCTAGGTCTTTCTTGCACAGATCGTTACAGAGACTTAGAGAGAAGAGTGCACACGAGCTCCTCTTATATAGTAGGAGTTTATTACATTAACCTAGTTGGATTAGAGCATTCGCCCCTTTCCATAAACCTATTAGGAAATATTCCAAAATACTTGCAACTTCCATAACTCCATGAGAAGTAATATTTCCAGGAACCTATCACCTTCAATAAAGTGATATTTCCTTTTCCTAATATGACATCCTTGTCTTGGTTTAAGTTATGCGATCTTGTTTGATTTCCATCACCAATCTTGACTGACGAAGTCTCTGAAGTATTCGCTGACGTAGTCTCTGAGGTAGTCTCTGACGCAGTCTCGAATCCCAACAGATTTACTTACGATTGCTAATACTAACTGTTCTAAAGTTCTTTAAAATAAATTTGAATACAATAATTTGTAAACAGCCGCATTTTTTAAAATCAAAACACCAAAGTCTAAAAATAAAAGCGCTGATTAACCCACGAGTTCACTAAGCTAAAGACATTTGCACTAAGATTCTCCTTTTAGGGGTATAACTTATAAAAATGGAATTACCCAAATAATTTAGAAGTTTGTATCCGATCATCCCAAACTATCGTCCTAGCATAAAGATTCAGTAAATCCAATATCAATATCATCTGAACAAACATTGTTTATGAAATGTTTGCTACGCATAGTGGCATACAGTGTATGTATTCAAATATAAGTCATGGCTTAATAATTCAATACATACATTAATGGAGTACAAAAGAAGGACTTTCAATAAAAAAAAAAGGTAAAAAACAATTAATTTAAGTCGTGGCTCAATAATTAGACACAAAAGAGGGAAGGAGGCCAAGTTGGACCGAGTCAAGACACAGAGTTACGTTACTGGAATCTGAGTCCAACTTGACGCGTTTCACGTCTCCTTCCTCGCAACACCCTTCACTCTTTACACACAAATATATACTGCATCATAGACTCTTCCTTCAAATCAAATTAATCAAAAGACGAATACTCAGAATCTAGTTTTTAACAATATCCTTGAATAAGATGACGATCATCGATTTGGACACAACATATCCGAGAAACAAACCATCGGGCGCCATCGCGATTCGCGAGGTTTGGGCGGAGAATCTCGAATCAGAATTTGAACTAATCAGCGGAATCGTGGACGACTATCCTTTCGTCTCGATGGACACGGAGTTCCCCGGCGTGATATTCAAATCGGATCTCCGCCGTGGAAACCCCGCCGATCTCTACAGCCTCCTCAAATCCAACGTCGACGCGCTGAGCCTCATCCAGGTCGGTCTCACCCTCTCCGACGCCGACGGAAACCTCCCCGATCTCCGCGGCGACGGCCGGCGGTTCATCTGGGAGTTCAACTTCAACGACTTCGACGTGGCGCGTGACGCGCACGCTCCGGACTCGATCGAGCTTCTCCGCCGTCAGGGGATCGATTTCGAGCGGAACCGCCGCGAGGGCGTCGACTCCGGGAGGTTCGCGGAGCTGATGATGTCGTCGGGGCTCGTCTGCAACGAGGAGGTGAGCTGGGTGACGTTTCACAGCGCGTACGACTTCGGTTACCTGATGAAGATTCTCACGCGCCGGGAGCTTCCTCGCGCGCTCGGGGAGTTTCAGCGCGTGATGAGGGCGCTGTTCGGGGAGCGCGTGTACGACGTGAAACACATGATGAGGTTTTGCGAGAGGAGACTGTACGGCGGTCTAGACCGGGTCGCAAGGACGCTTGAGGTTAGCCGGGAGGTTGGGAAATGTCACCAAGCCGGTTCGGATAGTTTGCTTACGTGGCACGCGTTTCAGAGGATGAGAGATTTGTATTTTCTCCAGGATGGGCCGGAGAAACACGCTGGTGTTTTGTACGGGCTTGAGGTTTTCTAAAGGATTTTATTATTTGTAATTTAAATTTAATTAATTAACTTAATTAATCCTGGTAGTAAATGTTATTATGGAAATAAATTTTATAAAAGGCAAGTTTCTAAGATTTGATCTTTGCGGAAACGCACTAGGCACTATATTTTTAATGCTTGTTCGAAATTGTTCACATATATATATCCGATATCATAAAAGTTTAAAACCAAAAGGTCCAAAACTATGATATCCGAACTTGTTCACATATATTTTGCACGAAACAGATTGAACTGGTTTTTTTTTGTCGGGTTTATTATGCTATTAGAAACAACAAGAAACATTACATAGACGATATTACAGCTGTGGAAGCACCGTGGTCTAGTGGTCAAGGTTTAAAGGTTGCTACACCCAAGTCTGGGGTTCGAATCCCAGGCGACGCAGTTTCTACACCAGGAGGTCTGGGTTTCAATTCCCGGAGAAGGCGAATTATGCAGAATATTGGAGACAAATTTTACAAGGGATCTTCAGCATGGCGCAAGGAATACCGTCAGGAATGGATCTCATAGGGCGGCTTAGGGTGATGCAGTCAGACATGAATTCTCATAAGGCAGGTAGAATGGTCAGCTGTAATATCGTTTATGTAATATTTCTCATTGTTTCTAATATAGTATAATAAACCCGATAAAAAAAAAAGATGATATTACAGCTGACCATTCTACATGACTTATAAGAATTCATGTCTCACTGCATCATCCTGAGCCGCCCTATGAGATTCATTCCTGACAGTATTCCTTGCGCCATGCTGAAGATACTGCGCCATGCTGAAGATCCCTTGTAAGACTTGTTTCTAATATTCTGCATAATTCGCCCTTTCCGGGAATTGAAACCCAGATCTCCTGGTGTAGAAATTGCGTCGCCTGGGATTCGAACCCCAGACTTGGGTGTAGAAGCCTTTAAACCTTGACCACTATGCCATGGTGCTTCCACGATTGAACTGGTTTAAGTTAGTAAATAAACTTATTTTTGTGTGCAAGATATCAGTTGCCAGACAATATCAAATGGCGTTACAAAAGAGACTTAGCATGTGTGATTAGATTGAAGAGTTTTAATGTAACTAAAATCAGAAATATTTTAATAGATTATAGCTAAATTGTGTCGATTTTAGTGGATATTTTTGTATTTCCTGATCAATAATATAAATAATTCAAATAATTTATTATTATGTACTTTTAGTAAAAATCATTATTGAGATTATTAACCAGTTCATGTTTGTTAGAATATTTTAAAATTTTAGGTAGTAATAAACTTAATTTATTTTTAAAAAAAATTGTTTAACTTTACTTATTTATGGTTTATTTTATTTTTCATTAATTTAGGATAATTTTGACTGCTTTGAAAAAAATAATTTTTGAGTATTTAATTTTTTTTAATTATAACAAATCAAAAATCTTAGAATATTTATATGAATCCAAAACGGCTCTGTCCAGAAAACATGAACCCGAAGCCGATTCAAAAACTCTGAATGTAAATATGGAATAAGCTTTGATGATGTAGTCTATGAAAAAAAAAATTAAAAATTGTATACTATGAAATACTTCCAAGTCCATATGAAAACATTTGTATTCGTTTTGTTATTGTTCTAGATAAAAGAGTACATTAAAATCCATTATAACAGAAATCTTATAAAATCCAATAGACATCGAATAACATGATATTTTAATGTATTTCAAATTTTAACAAACAACTAAACCAATAACACTAGATTTAACTCTAAACTTAAATACTTTTAGATCCATTTAAAACATTCAGTTAGTTTAAAATTAGAGCTATTTAGCTCAATATACATAAAACGAAAGTTAATTAGGTGTGGAAGCAGGAAATTTTTAAATTAGGTATCTTGCAAAACCCGGACGTGGGAATTTACAAATGTGGCTCGTACGCAATATATCATTCGTATAACAATTTGTATGAACTGTCAAAAGACAAAGAGGTTTTGTCTTTCAAAAGGTACCAGAAGAAGAAGAAAAATATAAAACTATGGTATATTCCAAAAACTATACGTCAACAAAAATCTGGTCGGCTCATTCTTGGTAAAACGTGAACCGAAACCGGTTCAAGCCCTTGAGGTTTCTCCACGGTCCAAATCTTCGCCGGTTCCGGCATAACATCCACCATCACAATTCTTCCGTCGGCGGTAACAACACAAAGCTTCCCTGCCACCGCCATAACTTGCTGAGCTCCTTTAAGCAACTCTTCACCACCTTCCACCACCGTCACTTCTCTCCACTCTCTCTTCTCCTCATCGTATACTCTCACTGTTCTTTTCTTCTCGTCAACTGAATAAAGTGTCTCCTCCTCCATCGCCGCCACCGGACCTCGCCATCCCGCCACCATTTCCTCCGGCATGGCTTTCCAATCGTCATTAACGACGTCGTATACGGCTCCTTCTTTAACTGCGTCGCCTTTTACGTTCACCATTAAAAGCTTCCTTCTCCATCCAAATCCCTCAATGGCTTCACGGCTAAACCGTAAGTCTCTCATCTCTCTCAGTTTCTCCCACTTACTGCCATTATGATCCGTGAGATCGAGTTTCTCGATCGATTTCGCGACGGTTGGCGAGAACTGCGAACTCATACCACTAGCGATGTAGATAACTCCCCCGCAAGCTCCGGTTGCGCACCAACGTCTCGGAGATCCAATTGGTGGCCCGGAGGTCCATGTAGAAGAGATCTGATCGAAAATCAGAGGGTGAGAGATCGCCGGAGAAAGCTCTTGGTTACTCTCGGGGATGATATTGAGTTTCCCGGCGGCGGAAACGCACTGAATCGGTTACTCTCGGGGTCGAAACACATAAACCGGATTGCTGAGTTAACCCGACGGAAACCCGGAGCCGGATCCGAGCTCGAGGCAACGAAAGCTGTATTATTGCGTGTCACATATTGCGTGTATTATTGGTTCAAATAGTACACCTACAGTAACAATTATTTTGATATAATTTAGGGAGATACAACCTATAGGGTACTTCTGTAAAACCATCTGCCCAAACACTGTTTATGAAAAGCATTTTACCGGATTCCTAAATAATCTTTGGTTCTTGTATATCCGACGCAATTACTCTTAAAATTAACAAAAGCAATAAAAACTTGTTGCAGTTAGAGACTCTGGCTGGTAAACACTAATTAAATGCGTAATCGTGAAAAAATTAGTGACATAAAATCTACACACAAAAACTATGCAATGATTTTCTTGAATAAATTTTATGAGCTGGCAGAATACAAGTTATATAGATCAAAATATACAATATACTAATTCATATATATAAAAATAATAAATATTAATAATCAGAGTAAGTACTTCAATATACATATAAATAAATTAAATTTATTCAAAATATTTTCAATTATTATTATATTTTTTACTTATTTTTTAAAACATTTATTATAATGATTAAGATTTTATAATATTACAAAATTAAATTATAGTGTCGTTTTATTTTGTTGCATAACTATTTATCATTCAAAACTCCAGTAGTATTAATAAAATTAATAATATGAAATTGTTGGTTCTGAAAATAATAATTACTCATTTTCACTTAACAAAATTTTATTTTATATTATTTTCAATGAAAATACAAACTTGCTTATTTTCTATTTTTTATATATTAATCTGCAAATTTTACTGACATGTAAAATACTTGTGGAATCACATTTTTAAATGAGGTTCCTTTATTATGGTTACCAATATGAATAGAGAGTAGATATGTTAAAGTAGAACGCAATCAGCAAATTATGTCTAAGTAGCTCGGTAGCGGGGTGGATCTAGACATACATATACAAACTGCAACCCGCTGCGGGTCGAGCCACATGGACCAAAATAAAATCGTATCCCGGGTTAGACTAATTGGATGCATGTTGGTCCGCCTAACATTTCTAAGACTAAGATTTTTTATGAAATATAAAAATGAATAACTTGGAATAAATATGTTTCCCTAAATATTTTATTATCTATAACAAAAAATTAACTATTTGAAATACGAATGAAGCAGAAAAAAAAGAAAAAGAAAAAGTATGAATAAAACATCTAAAGAAAATCTCATTTCGTATTTGCACAAATAAATTAGTTTTTATGTTTCTTTTAGCAACTTTATAATCTAATTATTACAACGACACACATAGAATTGAATCTTGTAATCAACTATCTCAGTAGATTAACTTCCACTTGCTTTCTATCAGCTGAAATAGTAGATTTATGGATAATCTTTGGTTTTTGTATCTCAATTCATTTATATTAATGAATTGGTTATTCTCAACTTTGTTAATTCATGGACACAAGTGTTGGATGATAATTAGAAAACAAACATCTTATATGTCAATAATTTAACTGATAAAAGTACTGTAAAATGTATTTGTCTCTACTCTCTTGTTTTTCTATAATTCTCTTATAGTTTCATTTTGAAAATGAACAAATTTCAATCTAATGCACTAATGTATGTCATTTACAAAAGAAAATGTTTATGGTTTTTTTTATGTCACGTTCATTCTAAAATGATATCCATAACATAATCTTACGTAACATATTCAATATTGATATTCATAGTATGAAAACTACATAACATATTTTAAATTTGCGGGTGCTTGGAGGGGCGGACTTGGACGTATATGTTCAAAGTGCAATATGTGATGTCGATCCGCGCGGTCCGTAAAAAATTGAATCCACTATGAATTGGGTTATTTGGACGAGAATTGACCCGTCTGACATTTTACCAGAGAGTTGGTTAGTGCAAATTAGAATCATAATCTTTTTCCTTTAAGAATCTGCAAAATTAAAGTTTTGTTAAAGCTCAAAGGTAAAGAAAGCACTTTTTCTTATCTAGAAGAAAACAGCTTTCATTTGTATTCGCCTTCTCTTTTACCTTTTCCGCTGATTTTAATTCATTTTATTTAATTCAATTTACTGAAATGAAGCATAGATCTCAGGAAACTTTCAAACTAGAAAAAGGGGATAAATGTCATGCGTACTGCACCAGAAGGTGTGCAAATGTCACATACGTGACCACGATTTTCACCACTCACGTGTATTAAGTCATCAATATGCATAAAGCTCTCGAATCCATTTACGTACTTTAAAAATGTCAATCAAAGTACTATGCAAAAGTTATAAGATAAATGTTTCATGAACATGAACACTACAAGTTTCGATACAATACTGAACATGCCAAACTTATTTCTCTCCCTCTTTTGTCTCTATAAGCAAAAGTTTGTACAGATTGATTAAACAATAATCATACAGATTTAATCAATTTCAGAGCACAGGATTTAGAAAATATATTTACTTGGGAAATCAACGTTCATCTGGAAAAGAGAAAACAGACGTCTTTTAAGTTAGAAATTTAGTTGACCCAAGGCTGCTTACTTTTAGTACCAAGTGAATATCTATAATAGTGTTACTCTCCAAGAAACACGATCCAAAATTTATGCAAAGGTCACCTCTTCGTATACAATTTTTATAAAATGAGAAAATGGTTAATTAATTTGTCGGTCACTGCAAGTAATTATGATCAGTAGATAGTCGAGATAAATAGAATTGTTTTCAGTAAAAAAATCTTTTCTTAACACATGTGCAAGAAATCTTGACTAAATCGTAGTTTGATTTGTCCTTGATATATCGGCATGTTGTACAGAAATATTTTGTATAATACAGAAATGATTTTTATAGCAAAAGAAAAAAGAAATGGAATTGCTTTGTAAATCAAATAATTTCTTTTAAATAGTCAAAGCTTCAACGTAATATCGAAACATTTTAGGCGAATCATTTAAATTGACTAAGTTATTTTACATACGGTTTAAAAGATTCGAAGCTAAAAGCCGTAATATCTGCACTAATCTTTTACTCTTATTACATTTAGGATGAATGTGTTCAAACCAATGCTCAAAACTACGTATGTGTGAGTCGGACGATTGGGTTGGGGCTAATGAGTTAACTAAAATCAGAGAGTAGGTGCAGATTAAGCAAAAATTAGTTTTGTGTATTTAAAAAAAATCGAATCCATTTGTATATATTTAACAGTTTGGAAATATATATTCAATAGATTACAATGGTCTAGTGGTTTCAGAAATTGAATTAAAGATCATAACCTCAAGTTAGATGCCGAACCGGTCATTATTTACTTTCTCCTGCAACTCTTCTATGGCTGTCAATGGCTATTTTAGCCATAATTAATCTATCTTTCATGTTTTTTCTGTTGTTTTGAGATAAAGTGGTAGATCTATCATTTAACAATCGACTTTAACCATTTTTTTAATGAAAAAATTGAGGAATCCGATTTTGCGTAATTGGTTTTTCTAGCTGCATTTTCGAACAAGGGTTTAAACATTTTATTGGTGAATGCATATAATAGGGTTGGACATTTTATCTGTTAAATATGATTCGATTCATTATTCAGTTTGATTCGATCCGAAAAATCTGGATATCCGTAAATTGTCGAAGCAAAAAGCAAATACTAAAAATAAATATCCGTTAAAAATAAAACAAATCACAAATACTAAAAAAATTTAGAGATGGATATTCGATCCGGTCCGACTTTTATACAAATAGATGTATATTTGCAATTAAATATAGAGTCTTAGATGTATAATATTATATAGCTTTTATTTAACATGAATTTGTTAAAATTTATTTTAGAAATCATGTATATACATATTAAATTAAAGAATATAAAATATTTATACAAACTACAATTTTTCTAAAAACAGTTTTATAGTAAAAATTATAAAACATATTGTTTCATTAATTTTTTACTTTATATTTTTATTATATAAAGAATAATTCTAAAAGAATAAACTGATATTATTTTTTATAGATTTACTTGTATTGAACAAAGTAGATGAATTATTCATAATTATCCATGAACATTCGCAAATATAAAAAAATATTGATATCCGGAAAATCAGATATCCATATCTTTACAAAGCAAAAAAGAA
Organism: Raphanus raphanistrum subsp. raphanistrum; assembly: GCA_019706035.1. Taxonomy (NCBI): domain Eukaryota; kingdom Viridiplantae; phylum Streptophyta; class Magnoliopsida; order Brassicales; family Brassicaceae; genus Raphanus; species Raphanus raphanistrum. The sequence continues at coordinate 10,969,015 of CM033980.1, read as the reverse complement.
AATAAAATATCTGTCAAGTACGAACAAATGACAAATACTAAAAATATGGTATTATTCGATACGTGCTCAGTCCTATCATATGAATAAATTTCTTGCAAGAGTTCATTTTCTGTTTTTTCAATGTATCCTTATTATAAGTTACAAAAACGTAGTACAGTAGAACCTCTATAAATTAATACTCGATAAATTAATAATCTCTATAAATTAATAAATTTCGCCGGTCTCAACTTGGGCCGGTGTAAAATAAGATACAAATCGATAAAATAATAAGATAATAATATTTTTAAAGCTCCCATGTAAATATATAGTCCCATTAAAATCATAAATTAATAATCTATCAATATATATCTTTTATATAAATACAAATTAAACATTAGATTGTTGTTTTATATTTACAATGAAAATACATCTATTTTCTTAATATTTTGATAATATTTACTTAAATTATTTCGAAAATCACATAACAATTCTATAAAATATAAAAATATACACCAAATAAGATAATAAAACAATATGAAAGTCAATTTTCTAAAATTTAAATAATTTATATATGGTAAAATTAAATATTTTCTTATTTTATAAACAAAAATAGAAAAAATCTAAAAAAGGAAACTTTTGTAAATTAATATCTCTTTAAATTAATAAAATTTTAAAGTCCCAACATTATTAATTTATAGAGGTTCTACTGTATTATTATTTTACTATTATTGGTTATTGTTATCATTATTTATTTATTTCAGTTTGGAGTTTATTGTATTGAAATAAAAAGGAAAAGTTGTATGGACCTAGTTATTATTTGGTAAAAATAAATCTCCATCATAAAAACGCAGTACAAAACATTTATAAGCATTACAGTTAACTAAAGAAATAAAAGCACAGGAATCGTAGTCTAGACTCTAGTCTTTGTAAAGAATAATGATCATCCCTTTGCTTAAACGTCAACACCACATCGCTGGACAAGCTGGTACTTAACAGCTGGACCTTCACCGGAAAAATGACCGGCAAGAGTAATGTAAGCTGGACAATTGACATGTAGGCGGTACCTTCCGGAGATCCACGTTCCCACTTTCCATCGAACCCAACCGTCGATCTTGATGTTCAGAAGCACCATCCCTGCCATTAGATCTTGGCTTAAAGCAGGCGAAAAGAACGGTGCCACCGGCACGGATGTTCCGTAGAGAATCGGCGACCATAACGTCACATCAAGGTGACCTTGGTAAGTGGCCGGCAGTAAAGTTGCCAACGTCACCTATGCAAGAACTTAGCCAACTTTTAGTCCCAAACTATTATTTAACATCATAAATATTATAAATTGTAACTTCCTAAACTAACATGTAAAATCTAGCCAATTCTCATTTTGTGTAATACATACACGTTGAGATCGGTCTATTAACAATAAAGATTCGTCGGTCCTTTCGTATATGTACATAACATGAATCTTTAGCGTATGAAAAATATATTACGAAGATTCCTCAGTACTCGTGTATTCTTAAAATATGCATTGATTTTAAAAAGAAAACTAAATCCCAAATTATGAAGTATAGCTAGACACTTTTTTTTCGTTTGAGATCGGTCGTGTCACAACAAGGTTCGTGGGTCCATTAATTTTCTTGATAACATTTTTACTAGTACGAATTTTTTTGTTCTTTTGGTTTTGCTAAGGAAATGTTTTAGTAAGAATTGCATTGAAGAAACGCTATACAACTCAACATACCTGCTGGTTGCGGTAGGAGGCGTAAATGTCAAGGCGGTCATAGAAGATTCCGATCTTGTCATTAGGATTTCGAGAAGAGAGAGTGACCTGGAGATTGGAGGTCAGAAAATTGGGCTGAGAGATGTTAAACGCGTAAATGGTTGCGTCTTGAAGAACAAAACGCGGCCCGTGCGGGTGAAGAATGGCCCACACCAAGAAAACCACAAAAAGGCCAGCTGCAAGCAAGCCAAGCACCGCCGCTCCTATGCGTCTGCGCATGTTCTCATCCTCGTCGTGGTGATGTTCACATTCTTTCTCCGTCATTTTTGGCGGTTTCTTAGTGCTGTGGTTTGAGAGGCAGAGAGCTAACCTTTTTGTTGTATTTCAAGAAAAAGAACAGAGAGTTAGTGTCTTCTTTTTTTTCTTCACATCAAGAGACAGAGAGTTACTATGGAGTTAAATGGTGGTGATATATATACAACAAGCGGACCCCTTGCTATGATAAATTAATTAATATATTCGAAACGATTATCATTGCAAAAGCGTCAGTTCATGTTCTGCTTATAAAATTTTGTTTTGTCAACCATCATTATTTAACCAATATTCCTGAACCTTTTTTTTTTTTTTTTTTTTGATTCCTGAACTTTTTTTTCTCACCTTTTAACTTTTCTTTTCTTTTTTTTTGTGCAAACTTTTTAACTTTATCTATAATGCAGATTTCAGGAAGAATATGTTTTATTCGTATAGAATTTTAGCAAACTTTTTTTTTTGCTTAATAATTTTAGCAAACTTAACAAGGTCGTTTTGATTTATATTTTTCTTTTTTTGCTGCGTTTTATTTTTGGGTTAGCAGATAAGTTGTAGGCCAAAAGAATACGTAGATTAATTTCTAACCCACAATCTAAAATTTTGATATTTAAGGCATCTGTGGTATCCAAGGTAAAACCACAACGATTTTTCATTTTTTTATCGTTTAAGACAGTTCCGAAACATTGTTTACAGACATCATTTGTAAATTTTTAAAAAGCTTCCCCACTGTAAAGTATTTTGGAGGTGGGTCAAGAATCTTCTTTCCATAGCAAGCGAATTTATTCTGCGGTGGTAAATATAGGTATCTTTTTCTGTTACAGAGTATAAAGGCGTCGAAAACATCTAAACAGATTAAAATAAAAGTTCTAATACTGAACACTAAACAATTCACAAACAGTCCAGTAAAAATGTGCATTAACAATAAACTCTTAATTAGGCTTTCACATTTGCCCGTCATAAAATTTGGTAGTGTCAGCGTAAGGGGTAGCTTGACAATTAATTAATATCCTCTTGGAGGATATGATGATGACTTTATAAATAGGTAAAGTTGAGGTGGTTGAGACAAAAAAAGGAGATTTATAGGTAAATTCAATTGTTTCGTTCCAAGAAAAAGAAAAAGAAAAGAAAAAATGGTAAATTCAATTGTTTGGTGATGACTTCAATATCATTTGGAAAGGTCCTACTTGGGAAACTCTATACCCAATTTCCTTATTGGAATAGAGATCTCTTTAGATGCAACAAACCAAGAGATATTCTACGTCCAATATCTTCCCTTTTTCGGTAAAATCCAGTATCTTCTGTTCGTTGATTTTATCCAAAAAATATGTGTGTGATTCAATTGGTGGAAAAATTGCCGAGACCAAACAAAAATTCAGTATATTTATATTTTTGGTATAAAACTATTTTTATCCATTTTGTCTTCTTTTTACCTTCTCTATTTCTAAAATTTAATTAAAAATAGTTTATGAATCAAAAAATTATAAAAAATATAAACAATTAATAAAACATTTACATACACAAACGGATATTTTTTGTTGAAAAATATGGTAAACAAAATATTTAAATTACATTATACTAAAAATAAACTTCATCTTTTATGAAAAATGAGTTAGTAGAAAACAAATTCCAGATTAAACATGTTCATCTAAATTGTTTAGAATGAACAATCTATTTCTTATTAAAATTTTAAATATGAAGAATGCATATTCTACTAATTGTAAAGATATATATTTTTTGTCGAATGCAGTTTATATTTTTACGATGTATTTTAAAAATTTTGGAATGCAAAATATAGAGCTACTCAAACGTCTACATGAGGTAAAAATCGCTTTCAAGATTTTTGTTAAGGTTGTACACAGTATAAAACGTGCCTTCTACAGATAAGAAAACTTTTTTTTTTTAATGAAAATTAAGGAAATTTCAGTTAACAAAATATTTAAAAATATTCTAACTTCCTAAAACGTGTTTTGATCGATTTGCCTTGTCAAAATATCAACAAAAAACGATTTTACCTTTTCTTCTTCATCAATCTATGATTTCTCCATAGTTTCTCTTATGATTTTCACAAACTCTTGTTCAATGATGTATATCTATACAACATGTGGTGTTTGGGAATTAAATGTAACTACGGAATGAGTTTCTTACAAATGGGGTAAGCTATAGTTATTGGAATCAAATTCTACTTTAGAAAAAAATGGTAAATCATTCTCCGGAGAGAGAATATGAAAGCCTTGGTGGTTACGCACGTGAAAATCAGGAATGGTGCGGATTCGAATTAGGGTCTCTTGGGGATCGACTGAACGCCTTGACCACCCAACCACAGACGCATGATTAGTTCTAATTTAGAAGAATTAATAAGAATGGTTTTAGAGGATTTTGATTTGGAAGAAGATAGCTTAACCGATTTGGAGTTGAGTTATCTACCTACTGAGTTGATCAATACATCAAGATGTCCACATGTGATCATTGCAAACGATCAACAGTATCATAATTTTGTTAGCTTTGTTAAAAAGAGTGTTTCTACTCGATTGTGTATAACATCTAAAGCCAAGACCGAGAAAGAGAGGCGGAGAATCCAAACAAGGGAACAAGGAAATTAGGGTTAGGTGTTTTGTTCCCTTTTTGTTTTAATTTTTCAATATTTTTTGCCTTTGTAGCATGTTTTTTTTTCTTTTTTATTAAACATTTTAATTTTAATTCAACTTTTAAATTGTGTTTAATATGTTTAATTTAATTAATCAAAGATTAGTTTTGAAATTATGGAAAATTATATTAAAGGGATAATTTAATGATGTTATTATACGAAAGGGACAATTTATGTTAAATCTATTTTTTTTTGTTGACTTCGTGTAAGTTTTCCAAATGTATGCAGACTAAATACAAGGCTGTATGTTTTGTATTTTAAGTTTGCAAATTACATATAGACATCGTACAACTCTGGCAACTATGTAAAACGCAAGTATGCCTCTTATTTGTAAGGCCAACTATAATTCATATATGCTTGGTTTTCATGTTGTAATATCTTGCATGAACCACATGTGAATTTATCAGAAAATATATAAATTATGTAAAACTAGCGATAAAGTGATAAACGACGATTTTAATTGGGAGCAAAAGTTAAGTATGTGAGATTAAACAATACAACTATTATGTGTGTATAGTAAACTAAATTAATAGGGAAAAATGTAGTTCAATCAAAATTTTAATAAATAATAAAAATAAGATTTTGAATTAGTTTTAAATCATTTAATCTCTATTCAAAATTGTAACAAGGGTAATTTTGGTATCATTGATAGAGAAACCAACTAAATAAGTCATCTAAATAAATATAAATTTTGAAGAGTCATCTTAGTTAATAATGATATTTTGTAGGTTATCTTAGGTATTTTATTGTTAGTCTCCACTGGTAATTTTTTCTTCTTTACCTGTCTTTCAGTAATGATATTTTGTAGGTTATCTTAGGTATTTTATTGTTAGCCTCCACTGGTAATTTTTTCTTCTTTACCTGTCTTTCAAACCTGGTCTCACATTAGCCATTTCTTTTTTAGTTAGGCGAATTGACCTTGGTTACGCGGACACTCTTCACACCCTTGTCCATTCTAACGATGACTAAATTCACCAAGTTTTGGTGTAGTTAACTCTTTACACGATGATCTATTATTTGTGATTGGATAATGCTTGGATTCACCAGAAGACATGCATCGCGACAGGATTCCTTACTGAATGATTGACAAAAAAATAAGGATGAATAGCTTTCTCGACTATCAATGTAATTCGCATTTCCACGATTTGCTACAAGCGTTGATCTCTCGAACAAGCCATTGCAAGCCATGTCCAACATAAGGAAACAATAACACGCGAAAGAAAAGAATCACACAGAACACATCCGTTACACATTCAACTATAAAATCATGTAAATTTTAATTTGTAGTTAAACAAAATGGATACAACTTTCAGAAGGAAAAATAAGTAAATAACTGATAATCATTCACCTCATCAGTTTGTCCTAAATTATAAAAGTTGATATTAAACGACACAGAAACATGATGACTACACCTATCATCGGTGGCTGTACTTTGAAGATTTCGAAAATGATGTGTTCTTTGAAAAAAAAAGTATGGTTTTTAATGATTCTTTTTTTTAAATAATAAAAGAAGGAATTATTGCTTTGTGCAAATTCAAACGTTACAGGAAAAAAAAAAGAGGGAACAGAAGAGAGTTTGGTTTGAAGAAGGTGGGTGGTGGTATAATACAAATCGTTACCTTCAAGAACAATTCCTGGAACAGCCACTGTTGTTATTATTGATGTCATCGATCATCATTCCTTTTAAGCTCTTTGCCAACCAAATAGCAGTTTCTCTAGGCGAAACTTTGTTCTTCCCAAACGGCTGCAACACGATGGCCAGCTCTTCCAGCCTACTCTGCTCCAGCAAATCCGCTGACAGTTCCAAGAGACCTTCGAGCGCCTCTGCTCTCTGTCTGAACGACTTGATGTCCAACGTCTCTTTCACAGCTGGAACCGGAGTCGTTTCCTCTTCAGGCATGAACGAGTTTGGTCTCGTCTCGGGTGGTGAGAAATCAGAGCATGAGTTAAAGCTCTTGGTCTCTGAATAGTTAGTGATAGGGTCTGGTGGTCCTTCAGCATGAGGAGGAGGCTCCGAGGTTGTTGTATCAGAGGAGGGAGTGGCTACTACTTTCCTCACTTCGAGTTCATCTCTCACAACGTTTATGAGTTTCCCGACGTCCACGTTCTGCACACCGACCTCAACGCTTTCCATGACCGGCTGGTCACTCCCTACTCGGAAACTGCTGTGCCGGATCACGTGTATGACGTCATCAACCACCGAAGGACTGTTGCTCCTCTCGAGAGCTGTTTTGTTATCAGAACTTGTATTCACTTGGTGGGAAGGCACGAATTCTTTGACTGTGAATTTATCACAATCATCATCACCTGACGCGTTTGGCTCGTAGCTTTGTAACGTTAGAGGAGGGCTATTACTCTCTTTAGACGCAGGAAGAGAGTTATGGGAAATGCTGTTTTGAACGTCAGGAACAGGGGCAGTGTCAGCAAGCCGCATACTGGTGCTGTGTTCTTCATCTCTGCGGATCATCATCTCTGACGAGTATTCACTATGACACGATCTTCTGCCGTCATCATGTTCATACGGTGTGGAAGCATCATCACAGAGCTCAAATGCTTGCATGGACAAAGAAGACGAGATAGAGTTGCTGCTTTCACTCTGCACCCCTTTGGAAGATCCGACAGAGGTTCTCTTTGGCTGTTGCTCCACCGCTTGGACACGAGGTTGTTGATGAGTAGTATTATTATTATTTTCGTGCTCTGACGGCTGACATGGATATAACAGCTTCACGGTGTCTTTAGCCACCGTATTTGGAACATCTGCTCCTAACTGCCTCGAGGTCGTTCTTCTTGGTAAAGTAGTAGGAGGTGTCCTTTGTCTTCTCTTAGCTGACATTGCCTCTTCCGGCTCCTGTTTTGCAGCGGGAGCCAGAGGAATTCTGTCGTTCCTAGGCTTAAGTTTTGAAGAAGAGTCTATCACTGGCATCTGCAAGTTCAATTTTATCATATAATCTTTAGAATCAATAGGAGAATAGGCGTGGTCCAATTATTTTAATACGATTATTAAAATATCTTATTAATTATTTTAAAAAAATATAATACAAAAAAACACAAATATGATTAAAATAAATATAAAAATTAAATTTATAATAAAATATAGAATAAAAAATAAACCCGCCTTTAATCTAGTTACATACTAAACTTGGTAAAATAGAGAAAGAGAGTAAGTTACTTGATGATGCTTCGGCGGTGTAGTCTTTGCAGAATCAGAGGCAAGCTTTGAAGGTGTATTTACGTTGTTAGTCTTGCTGGAGCTATGAGCAATGTCACCGAGTTTGGGGATCTTTGAAGGAGTTTCGTTATTGTTGTTCTTCTGTGTCGGAACACCAGACGATGTTGTTGTTCTCCCTCGGTTAACAACTCTCATGGGCGAACCGTTTTCTCTAGCCTTCTCTTCTTTCAAAACCATCATGATGTTTCTAATAGTTTTCGGGTGCCTTGGTTGAATAATCTCTGGCCGCTGGTCACTCTGTGAGGGCTTTAAAATCCCATGACTATCTGTTTTCGTCGCTGAAACGCTCTGTTCATTTTCATTTTCAGCTGGTTGTTGTTGTTGTTGGTCGATGACGATGTCTTCTTCATCGACAGAAACTGAATCGGTCTCAGGGAGTTTATTACCGTTGCTTGGAGCCACATGTCGGTTACTTTTGTCACAGACGTAGAAGTTATCTCTCTCACTGGAGCTATTGCTGTTCTGGCTTTCAGCCATACTCCTCCGACCCTCACGAGAATTGAGAGGCTTTTCTGGAGTTATAGACGCTGCGTTAACGGCTGGACGGTACTGCTCAACATATGGCTGCAAATAAGGATGCTTCAAAATTTCGGAGGCCTGAATAGATAGATAAAACAAGTATTTATATTATTAATCTCATTCCAAAAAAGTGAGGGAAGGCCACAGCTTCAGGTTCTCTAGAAAGAAAACATACGCTTGGCCGATACTCTGGGTTCTTCCTTAGCATCCCCTTAATGAGTGCTTTTCTGCAATATTCAAAAACTTATATTTAGACAGAGAAATGTTTATTAACCAGGAATTATTAAACTTAATAACATCAAAGCGTCAAATCAATAAATAGATTAGAAAATGAATCTTACAAAGATGGAGAATAGCATGAAGGCAACGGACCAATTGAGGAACGATTAACCTTGCTTATAAGTCCTGCCATATCCTGAAACCATACAATCTCAATTTCAGTTATACACGTAAGTCTAAATATAGGCTCCTTAGGATTTTATTCTCTGATAGAGACATAGCCTTCTCTGATCAGTTTACCCACCAAACCAGGAAACAATTAAAGAACGGAAACAAATACATATAATTACAGACGCAAAACACTTAGATTTATCTAAGTGAAATTCCTCACTTACAAAAGCTTTGAAAGCAGGTCGAAATGCAGCCATCTCATAGATACAACAACCTGTTCAACAGCATACAATCTTGTCTTAGCTTCAGCCACAGTAACAAGATTCTTAAGCGTTCATATGATTGTAATATACCTAGGGACCAGATGTCTGATTTAAAACCATAAGGGATATCAGCGAGCAGTTCCGGGCACATGTAGTTTGGAGTTCCAACGACCTACATATAAAATGCCAATCCATGACTCCAAAGTCTTTGTCACACTAGTATCAAGAATAATCATTAAGGAGGTTGTGATATTCCATCTCATAACCAATTGTCGATGGGACGAGTATCTCTATAATCAGTTGTTGAAATGAGGCAATAGATATCGTCATGTATAAAGCATAACTCATATCAAATCTGCTGATGAATTGCTAATGTGCGATAAATACAAGCTTTATGCACAACATTCATTTTTATGCAAATATTACAGAGACTTTTTTTGACATACCGAGGAAGTTAGGTCATCAGCCTTTAGAGTTTTAGCCAGACCAAAGTCTCCTGTATATTACAACACAAGGTAAGATACATATTTAAAAAATATCTGTAACATTTCTTTGTGGAGGTCAAATTGAAAATCTAAGCTTACCAAGGCGAACGTCATCTTTAGTAAGGAAAATGTTGGAGCACTGGAAAGAGCAGGGCGTCACAAATAAGTCCATAAGAAAATTAAAGCATCACAGAACGAACGATTCAGACAAGTAGCATTGCCGATTGGTTTTTTCTTACCTTGAGATCACGATGTAGAACATAGTTAGAATGAAGATACTCAACAGCTAACAAGAGTTGCGTAAACCACTTGCAGAGTTTCTGCAAACCAATAAAAAAAAAGAAAAAGAAAAATCACCATAGAGTACTACTAATCAATCACTAAATCATGTATCAGATGGAAAGTAAGCAAGTGAGTACCTCCTCAGGAAAGTACACACCGTTTGACTTTTTCATCAACTCAGCCCTGCCAAAAAATAAAAAACATTACAGCACCAAAAGATTTATTTTAACGAACTCTTTGACTTGTGTGAACGAACAAAACAACAAAAGAGGAAAATCTTTACAGAAAGTAAAACTCACATGTCTCCTCCTTCACAATATCCAGTGACAATACAAACATAGCAACCCTGCATTTTTCAAATTAAGCATTTTTCAAATTAAACTCATATTTAAAAAAAAAAACAATAAAATCTAGTCGATCGAATAGACTTTACTTTCTCAACCCAAGCCTCTTTAAACTCGACGATGTAAGGATGCTGAACCCTCGCAATTAAAGCCATCTGGAAACAAAACAAAAATCGTGTTGGAATCTGGGAAAAAAAAGGGGATTGGTGTTCAAAAATATACTTCTTGATGAGCAGATCTCCGGCAACGTTCCGTTTGTCGAGCTAATCTGATCTTCTTCAGAACATACCTAAATTTCAAAACCACACAGCTAAGCGAAAATATGGAGGGAGAAAATAAAGAGGAGAGGAGAAATGAATGAATACTTCTTTCTCTCGGCCTTGTGATGAACAAGAATGGCGGCGCCAAAGGCACCACGCCCGATCTGCTCCATGAGCTCGTACTGATCCATCCGCGACTCCATTTTCCTCTCACCCAAAAAAAACTAAGGGACAACGATACTTGAGCTTTTTCTCAATAAAAGAGTTTTACTTGCTTGCTTCTCTTCAACGTAATAGTAGCAAAAAGCTACCTGACCTACACGCTTCCTCTTCCCCCAATGAATCAGACTTCAGATCCAGACATTCTTTTTCGATTCTCTAGACTTTACCAAGATAACTGTAAATCGTTTCAGATTCACATGCGAAAGGGATTTGACAAAGAAGAAGACTGAAAACTCTCTCTCTCTCTGTCTTTTTTCGTTTTGTGTTTGAGTTCACTTGAACAGTACGAATCTAGACGGGGTAGAGTGGATCCGAGTTGGTTTCTGGTTTTGCGAGATTAGGCGACGTTTTAGTAATTTGTTTTTCTTTTTTCCTTTTGTCAATAGGTGAGCAGTTAAAGTAATTAACCAACTAAATTTTTTTTTGTTAACAATTAACCAACTAATATACATTCATTTATATAAGTGTCAAAAAAGAAAAACCAAAACAGATGGAGTTTAATTCTTATGCAAGGTTAAACTACTTGTCGTATATTTAATATTAAAATAAGAAATTGTATTTATACATAAAAGACATTCTAAAAGATGCTATATTTCCCCGCAGAAAATATTTATACAAAACACCTTTTCCCTAATAAACCCGGTTGTAAGAAGATTTGAAATATAAGGAAGTCTTTTGTTGCATTGTGAAGGACTTCTCTAATTGTAATTGGAAGTCGATTTGATTTGACCGTCGAATTGCATAATGTTTTTCTAATTTTCTGTCAACTGTAATTGCATTATCTTTGGGTCATAAAACATTTAATGTGATTTTAAATATGGTATTGTTCAGACTTAAATTGCCGACAAATCCAGCTGTTTTAATGGAAACGATACCTGCTCATCTCCTTGTCCCTTTATACCACTGTTAAAAATAATGATTGGCTATTATTTTATTACATAATAATGATGTGGCATATCCCTGAACGTGACAAAATCTCTTAGAAGTTTATAGTATAGCTAAGGGCTAAAATATTAAACCGAACCGAAAATTTCGTTTAGTTCGGTAACAGAAAACAAATTTGGGTTGCGCTTCCGGTTTGGTAATCGATTATTTTGGTTTTAGAAAAAAAAACTTCAAACAACAATATATTAACTGAAATTCCGAACCAAACTAACCAAAATCCAAATCGAAACAACCAAAATGAACTAACTAAAATTCAGACTAAAATAGTCAAACTAACCAGCTTAATCAACTTTCGAATTATACTCAATTTAAATCGGAAATATAACCAAATTAACTGCAAAATCGAAAACTATGAGACTTTTTTTTTTGGAACCAAACTACCCTAGAACCAAACCGAAGCAAATTTTTTAACGATTCAATTCGGTGAAATTTTACTTGAACTGAATTACCGGAAAACCAAACTACTCTAACCGAACTAGAGAACTACCCGAACCGCATGCCTAATATAGCTACTGGTGCAGATAGAGCTGGGCTAAAATTTAATACTCAAGATCTAAACTGGAACGAAAAATCCTATCCGTTATCTAATCCAACATTTTAAAATATCTTAATGGATTTTGTAAAGGGATACAAAAGATATCAGAACTCAATGTTATTAACCGAATCTAAACTTATAACCAAAAAAACTAAAATTAATAGTTGATATAAATATTTGAAACATATATAAGCATTTCAAATACTCAATTCAGGGTTTATTTTGATATAATATCTAAAATAATTATTAAAATGTAATATTCCAATTTGTGATATATAGGAAAGCTTTTAAGAAATTGATTTGGTTACATATATCACTAAAACGCACTTACCTTTTCGGTCACACATTTGTTTAGAATTCCAACATTAAGCATGTTAAAATTGGAGTTGTGGAATGATGGGTGATTTACTTGAAAATCGTTCGCGGTATCGTGTAAGTAAAGGCAAATCATAGAGAAAGATTATGTGATGATTGCATGGTTAGTAAACAATGCTTTCGAGTTTTCGAATAATCAAATACCGTATGACTGAGGCCAAAGTACATGTGCTAATTACAGTATTAGTAAATAAGACTTTCAAACCTCCAGGAAAGTTGATGCGCAGCACATTGCATAGACTGGGATCCACATGCCAAGTGAACGAGCGTAAGAGGTCCATTAGTTGTGTGCGGTAGGGACATTACACAAAATTTAAATAAATACCTTAGATACTCAATTACTTATAGATAAGTACTCCACAATTTCTTGTTGAGAATAACAAGTCTACTATATCTATAAAGTATTGCATATTGTTTACAAACGATATTTGTTCCGTGTTTGATTTAACATTTTATTTTTATTTTATCATTTTAATTTTGATATGTGTTGGATTAGTTTTTATTCAGTTTAAGTGTTTTTATGTTTTTCTTTTAAATTTTGTCTTTTATTTCAGATGTATCCAAACCAAACCAAGATAATCCGAATCCGAGTGATATATGATTATTTTATGAGATTTATGATGTAACACAAATTACCAATCCAAACTATTACTATCTAAACCTAATTCGTACTAATAATATATCAGAATGAGAATTGGAGTGTAAACTTGAAAACTTGAAATATTGAATCCAAATTCGAATGGATATTTGAATGTTCAAACTAGATGAAAATATAAAAGAATTGAATCCAAATTCGAATGGATGTTTGAATGTTCAAACTTGTTAGTTGGTGGATTTTCAAGTTGTTATCCTGCATCGAGATCTAGAAATCGACCATTTTCTTACTTGTCGCCTGCTCTCAGTCTGTCGACTCCAGTGGTTTGTTCTCCATCACCAGTAGTCTGTTCTCCGCTAGTCATAGGGTTTTCGATGGCAAGGCATTAGTTATCTCTATTTATGAGCTTCTCTTCTTATTTGGCGAGGTGATCCATGATGCTTTTTATCATGTCCATCATGGATGCATAAGGCACGAGTTCAGTTCCAGCGATTTCATTGAGATCTTTGTAATGTTATTTTCGATTATTCCATAGACTGTATCAACTGTCGAATCCATGTTCAGTAAGTACTAAAGAGTATACGAATACGATGGTAGATTATTTGAAAAATGTTTTATTGATCATTCACATCAAGTGACGAGTTGCGAGGGTTTGGATAAAAACGAGAGAAAGTAAAAAAGTTTCCGGCAACAAAAAAAATCGAAGATAAATCCTAAGTCTACAATAAGTGAACACAGGCTTGGGCACAATATCCGGACCCGGAGAACCGACCCGAAAATCAGGATCCCGAATCCGATCAGACCCGGAGTATATATCCAAATAGGTTCTGAATTGCTATATCCGAAGAACCGGTCTCGAACCCGATCCGAATCGAGAACCGAATGAGTACCCGAAGATATTCGAAATGTGAATATATGTCTAAAAATATATGTTATAATTATATGTTATAATTATTTTAATATTTTAAATTAATATTATAAGTTAAATATAGTAGTTATTTTCAGTTTTTTGAGTATTTTTGGATAAAATATGATAGTTTGGATAAAAGCTTACAAAAAAAAAACTGTGTAAAATAAATATTTTTGGTTACTTTTGAGTAATTTGGATACAAAAATTTGAACTGAATCAGGTACTTTGGTTCAAATAACCGAACTCGTTTTAGATACTTTGCTTATTTGGTTATTTTCAGGTTTTTATGCATGAGAACCGAGCCGATCCGGATCGGGGAGGACCCGACTCGAACCGAAATTTTATAATACCCGAGTCAAACTTAAGTTCAAAACCCGAAAAGTCCAATATCCGAAAAAACGATCCGTACCCAAACGGGTACCCGAACTTCCAGCCTAAGTAAATATATGCATCACTTGAGTTGAACACCGCTAAAAAATAGAATTATTAACTCAAACTCGCGATATAAAATCTGATAGTAAAAAGCACTTTAAATTGTAAATTTTTTGTTTAAAATGTTTTTAATGGTAAGCAGAAGGTACGACCCTATTTGAAGACCAAGAGAAACGGAAAAACAGACTAAAAGAAGAAAAGAAAAAAACATAGCGTACCTAATGACGTAGGCACAGGGGAAACATGGCGGGATCCTTCCGGCGTCCCATGGAGGAGCCGACGTCATATATGACGTTAGTCAACACGTTTACCACACAGTATTTTATTCCAATCTTAACCTAGAAGACTAATTTCAACATCGGTCTATAAATATACGAGACTGAATCTGTGAGAGAAAAACAATCGAACAAACATTATTCATCTGGAATCCTAATCGATAAAAATGGAAAGAACAGAATCCGAATCAGGAAATGGGCGGAGGGTGGTGGTTATCGGCGGCGGAATCGCCGGCTCGTTGGCATCCAAATCCCTTCAGTTCGATTCCGACGTCACCCTTATCGATCCGTAAGTTATATCACCACCCGTTGACTTGTAACACATTAAATTAAATTTCTAGTCAAAACATTTGATTTTTAGGTTACTTTGTTATGTCTCTTTTTTGAAGTCTTTACTTTGTCGTAGATTGGAGATCTGATATTGTCTTTTTTATTGTTGTTGTTTTGCAATGTTAGCTGAGATTTTTTTATTGATATTCAGGAAGGAGTACTTTGAGATCACATGGGCAAGTTTGAGGTCCATGGTGGAGCCTTCTTTTGCGGAAAGAACGTTGATCAACCACAAAAAGTACCTTCAAAACGGCCGTGTCGTGACTTCTCCAGCTGTCAATATCACCAACTCTCAAGTAGTCACGGCCGATGGGCTTGTCTTTGGATATGATTATCTTGTCATTGCTACAGGTCACAACGATGTGCTTCCCAAAACCAGACCAGAGAAGCTTTCACAATACCAATCGGGTATGAATCTTCTTCTTTCCAAGCTTTAAAAAATATGAAGTAGACTAGTAGAGTACTCTTAGGCTTCGAATGTTTTCAACCGTCCCGCACCGCAGTTAACATGAACAAAAATCTTACATATATCATAGTTGAACCGCTTGTTCCGCACCGCTCAATTCGCATTTACCATTCGGAGCATTAATACCACTAACACGAGTCTTGCTAGGATCTATTATTCTCAATCTGACCTGAACTAATTTGGTTGATTGCAGAATATGAGAAGATCAAGTCTTCCGAGTCAGTTCTGATTGTTGGTGGAGGACCCTCGGGCGTCGAGCTTGCCGCTGAGATTGCAGTCGATTTCCCGGAGAAGAAGGTTACTCTAGTACACAATGGACCGAGGTTATTGGAGTTTGTTGGTCAAAAAGCTGCAGACAAAGCATTCGACTGGCTGAAAACGAAGAAAGTTGAAGTGATACTGAATCAAAGGGTGGACCTGAGTTCAGCTTCAGACGGAGATAAAAGCTACCGAACATCAGGAGGAGAAACGGTACACGCCGATTGCTATTTCCTCTGCACTGGAAAGCCTTTGGCTTCAGAATGGCTAAAAGGAACTGTTCTGAAAGATGGTTTGGATGGTAAAGGAAGGCTGATGGTCGACGAGTACTTGAGGGTGAAAGGTCGCAAGAATGTATTCGCAATTGGAGATATCACTGATGTCCCTGAGATGAAACAAGGATACATCGCTGAGAAACATGCCTCTGTGGCTGCGAAGAACATAAAGCTGTTGATGTCCGGTGGGAACGAGAAGAAGCTGTCGAGCTACAAGCCTGGCTCCGATATTGCCATAATATCTTTGGGAAGAAAGGACTCGGTGGCTCAGTTCCCTTTCATGACAGTCTCGGGCTGCGTGCCTGGTTTGCTCAAATCTAAGGATCTGTTTGTGGGGAAGACGAGGAAGGCAAGAGGTCTGGATCCTAATATTGTGGATTGAAATATTTGTGTGTTTTATCAAGTTTGTTCATTGATGAGGATTCTTGTGCAGACGCATTTGGTCTTTTGATCAGTTTCATGTTTGTTGCGTGTTGATTTGGTTTCGCTATGTGTTAATCAAAGATACTGTGGTTTGCCTTTGTTGCATCAAAAAAGTGTTGGATTGAGAAAAACCCCTACTGTGAATGTTTAATCTCGTCATGCTACGAGGGATTTTTTCCCTAAAATAATTTACATTAACCAAAGAAATATACGATAGAAATTTAACAGCCGGATGGTATCAGAAAAAAAGCCCAAGAGTTACATGGAAATCAAAGCTTTAGAGTTTGAAGGGAAGCGAAAACCAATATGATTACGTATGAAAAAAAATCAATAGGACAACTCTTTCAAAAGCTGCATTGACAAATGAGATAACAAAACAAAGAACCAAACAAGGCTTAAACACTTGGAATGAAAAAACAATCTACTGCTAGTGAGTAGTGACAGGGGATTTGGAGATCCATTAGATTTCTTTTTATACACGTAATCATAAATTTCATACCCTATTTCTTTTTCTTTTTTTTTCTCAAAAAAAGAAAATAAAGTGGAAGAATGGGCTTTCATTTTTTATATGTTACAGATATCTTATTTTCTTATATTTTATTTATTTTAAAAACTTTTATACAAATTTGGTTCGTTTATTAATATACTGAAAAAATTATATGAATATGTAAACTTAATTAGAAGATTAATTCCGGTTAATAATTAGTCAAATAATAATTAATCAAATATATATTGGGACAAGCTTTATTATCATATGGATATTAGCACACAACAATTTTTCAATATGGTTTCCAATTTTTTTTTTCATTTTTAAGAAAAAACAAAAAAAATATGTAAGATAAAAAAATTATGTAATTCATAAGCCACAAGTGACTCTCTTTCAGTTAACCGTTGTAAAATTTATTTAAGGTATAAATGAAAATATTAATCATAAATTAGTTTTTACTTTTTAGTTTTGTGTTTGAGTTATATTGTGGTATATAATTTCTTCTTTGTAAAATCACTAAATCAAATGCTAAACCAACATCAAGGAAAAGTGGGTGTATTAGAACTTGAGTTAATGTTTTGGTGATTTTGTTATTTCCAAGTTTGTTTGTTTTTAACAATAAAAAATGTTATCAACATTTTGAAACATGCATGGTAATAGTCTTTTTTAATAAATATTATCAACAATTGTACACAACTATTTATTTGTTAGTCTTTTTTAAAAGCAATCTTATTTCCATTTAAATTATTCAACAAAAATTATTTTTTAATTTAAATTATTAATTATGTTTGGTAATTAAAATTTACAGACAAAAAGTTAGTAATTTTTATATAACAAAAAGGTTACCAATCAATTATATTATTAGTAACTATAATTTATTGAATATATAGTTTGTCAAAATTTTATTTATACAAATTAAAAAGAAAAATAGTTTTATTATCATTTATTTATTTTAAAATGAGATAATGTTTATTTTTTAATAAATACTTCATTATTTATAATTTATATTTTGATTGTTTTATAAAACTCGTTTTTCAATTTGTACATCAAAAAGTTACGATCATTAATTTAAACAATATAAAACTCTTATTTTTACTGCAAACCTACCATATAAATTTATTGTTTTTATTATATACTCTGCAAATTACATGCTGCAAATCAATCTTAATTCTATATGTCACCACCAATCGGAGCATTGCCAGATCGTACAAAAGAACTCAGTGTGTTAACTAAGTTTTATGTTACGAAAAAAAACGATATAAAATTCTTAAAATAATTACACCTACAAGTTTCAACGCACAGATTCCTCACATACCGGCATCACCATTATTTGTATATATAACATTACTTCTGCCTCGTCCATGGATAAAGCTTCATCTCAGGCTTGTAATAAACTCCATCTTTTCGAACTGAGTAACCACATACGTAGCTAGGGTAACAATAAGCAGATGTGTCCGGATTAATATTAATCACAAAATTCACAAATCCAAATTTGGACCGGAGATGACAATACGTGGAAGCTTGCCTCCTCTTACCGTCGTACTCGAATTGGACCACAACGTATCGGTCTCCTGGTTTGCTTTTCCTCCATACCTTTCTACCGTTTGTGCATACAAAACCTGCATTTCCATTATTCTTTAAACCAAACAGATCATTGGAGATGACGATTCGTACAACCGCATTTGCCCGTACCCTAAACTCTGGTCTGTAGTATTGTTTGTGGTACGCTTCTAAGGAGTTTACAACTACTGATAAGTTTGAGATTTGTACAAGGAGAAGGATGAGAAGATTCGTAGCAAGGGTTTCTGGATTCATCCTCATTGTAGATTTTTGAGTTATTGCGTCTTAACTCTTGATTGTGTTTTGTTTTCTCAGATCTTGTAACTTCTGGGTTTTATTAGTACAGATTTTTGTTAACGGTTTTACTCGTTAATTAATACACTTTGGTTAGTTTGTTGGTGCAATAAATAGAGGAAAACAACTGAAACGGGGTGGTCGTTTGCTCACATCTATTTTCATTTGTTTTATTTGTTTGTGAACTCCTTCACCAGTCAATCGACTTAATATAGAAATATAGTTTGCATGATGTTAGTTTCCGTTTTGTGCCTTTTCATAATATGAACGTATTTTTATAGAAAGGTCATTTCCGTTTTGGCTTTTGTTTGGAGCTCTTTTCAACCAATTCCTTAACTAACCAAATTCATTATAGCAAAACACTGCTACGGTTGCTTCATTTTAATATTAATTGGTTTCCAGCTAATACTCGCAAATTTTATATTTATGTGGATAGTGGTTACTAAAATTTTATATAATTAGAGTTTTAATGATTTAAATCTCAACTATTTTTAGATCAGATGAAAAACCTCCAACTAAAATTTTATGTTTTTAAATTTTAAAGACCTCAACTATTTAAATCGTTACTGAAGTTAACCTATTTTGACACTGCTCTTTCCACCATAACTGCACACAAAAATATTTTTGTTAAAGGCATATATATGTTAATATCATGATTTGTTTTTTTTCCTAAAACAATTCTAAAACAATTCCAATATGTTAATATGAATTTTCATAAAATCTAGTATTCAATGTCGAAAAGTGTCAAAATGGTTTTGTGGCAAATGTGTAATATATGCAATTAGTTGTCTCTTATCTTATTAGAAAAACTCTCTATTCTTAATGTGTAATAACATGCACAAAGGTTTCTAATACATATTTTAGGACAATTTAATTTACCATTAATATAATTTGACATAGTATGGGCATATTATTCAAAATCGAGTTGTTGTAATTGTTAAATATATTTATTATATTTTTAGGAATCTCATTCTAAAATAAATAAATCTTACCTCAAAAAGAAAATTTAATTTAACAAAAAAAAAGATATTTTTAAATTTTATTTGATAGATTTTATTTATTTCACTATATTAAATAAATTAAATAGATGTCTATGTCTTTATATTTTTAGTAAATTGTATGCTATTTTTATGATGAAAAAAATTCAATGCTATTTAAAATTATTCCTTTTAAAAATTTGTTATTCAACTGATAAGTTCTCATTAACATATAGGTAAACTAAATGTTAAGTTTTTTTTTACCATTTGTTTTCCTATGAACCATTTGAGTTTTTTTTGAGCCATTTGAGTATCTCTAGTATAATTTATACTAGATTTTGACCCGCGTTTTTGAAGCGCGGGATATTTTACGATGAAAAATTTTACTAATAATTTAACAAATATTTTGGTAATTTTTAAAGAGTGTGTATTTAAAATATTTTTGTATTTAAATCAGTATTTTTAAATTCAACCCGATTGTGATTATACCGGTTAATCCGGAGATCTGACAATTCAATTTATGTTTTTAAAATATTCATATTAAAAAATCACTAAAACCTGAGACTAACCGATTGAACTGATGGATGACCGATATATAATATAATCTATCCTATTAAAACAGAAACATTCTGTTGGACCTAACATTTATTTTGTAAGTATAAAGTATAAATGTGTATTTAATTTAAAAACTTATAAAATAAATGTTAGGTACAACAGAATGTTTCTGTTATTATTTAATAAGATAGATGAGAATAGAGACGGCCCACGTGGATAAAACCCACAACGAAGAAGAGAATAAAGACGAAAGAGATAAACCAAAACTTCCTTCCTTGTCTACACATCCTAGGCATCAAAATCCTCTGCAATCCACGAAACCAAAGATTCCTCTTTTTCTTCTCAGTTTTAAATCAAAAACAGTAACCCCCATTGCTTGTTTCACCTTATGCAAAATCCTGTATTGGGTTCTCTTAGGCCATCATCGCCATGGGAGCTCAGAAGAGCGTCCACGCTGGCAGAGGTCCATTCTTATGTTCTCTTTCTATCTGCCATTGATGTGATAATGCTGAAAAAATGAGAAAGTCTGGAACTTGATTGTTAATTAACCCACAAACACATTGGTTGTTTGTAAAGGAAAAACACTTTGTTTAGTTTCTTTTGTTTTTTTGTCTGTTTGATTTGCATTTCAGCCAAGATCGATGTGAATGTGGATTTCACTCACAAGCTTTGTACTTCTTTAATGTTACCTGCTTTCAGGTTTGCCTCTCCCTCCCCATCATCATCTATTCTTCAACTCAAACTCAAAACATTAAAATCAATTCTTATGTATTTTCACAGGGACACTAGCAGTCCTCTTTCTCTAGTGATTGGCAGGCAAGTTCTTTTTTTTTTGACTTTTAATGATAACTTTTTTGAAGAACTGAAATGGTGTTTCAGTTGAGAAAATGGTATCTGTCTGTCTGTGTTGGCAGCCTCTGTATCAAGCATCCGAATTTGTTTGGAGGAAGCGAGAAGCTTGATGTCTCGTGGGATAAAGGGTTGTATGATTCCAACGTACTCGTCGCTTTCAGGAGACCTAGACCCGAGTGGCGTCCCCAACAGTGCTTCTTTATACAGGTTTCAACATCAAACATATATCAATTTGGATATCATACTCTTTATACTATGTTAATTATAAAAATGTCACAGCATTCTCTGTCACCTGAGATTGGAGTCCACGGAACTCCATATGACAATTTCTCCCGGTCAGGAAGTGGAGGCGTAAATCTCTCTAAACTGGCAGTTGGTTTAGACTTGAGCGAGCCGGCTAGTTCAAAGTGGAGCAGCACAACCAGTGTGAAATTTGAGGTACCTTCTTCACCAGAACCTAGAACAGCATTGTTGAATCTACTTCAGGGTAGAAGAGTAATGTTTTTTTTTCTATTGGTGAAAGCATGTGCGTCCTATGAACGATGAAGGACGTTTGATAACGAGAGACGTGGATGGATTTCCTGTAACCTGCAGGTGAGATATTAAACCTTAATTTTTTTGTTTTTGTTTCCTTGAGAGCACTAACTTAGCATAAGACACTGAATAATTTATTTGCTGTGCAGTGGAAATACTCATGACAGTATGGTCGTTTTGAAGCAAGAATCCCGGTTTGCAAAGGCTAACGACCAAGGTCTTTCTCACGTAAGAAGGCTCTTCAGTTTCTGTTTCAATATCCCAGCAAAACCTCTTTTTTTTTTCTTTTTCTAGTCTCTCATACTGGTGTTTTTGCCTTTTTCAGTTCAGCATGCAAATAGAACAAGGTATTCCGGTTGTGTCCAAGTGGCTTATCTTCAACCGTTTCAAATTTGTTGCATCAAAAGGTGTCAGGTTGGGACCTGCCTTTCTCTTAGCAAGGTACTGGCTAAAAATGAATCTTGCTTGACACAAGTAGAAGATGCTTTTTTTGGTGTTGATTCTGACCTCTCTCTTTTTGTGACAGCCTGACAGGTGGGTCGATTGTAGGAGACATGGCTCCTTATCAAGCATTTGCCATTGGTGGGCTAGGCAGTGTGCGTGGATATGGTGAGGGCGCTGTTGGATCCGGACGGTCTTGCCTCGTTGCTAATACAGAATTGGCATTGCCTTTGGTAATGAGGAAAGCCTTGCTTTTACTGTGGCTCTCTCTTATCCATAAAGTTTTTTAATCGAGCTTTGGTTCCTTTGTTTTATATTTTGCAGAACAAGATGACAGAAGGAACAATCTTCTTGGATTGTGGAACGGACCTTGGTTCAAGCCGTCTTGTCCCCGGTAAGCTCCTCCTCTGAACCATAAAGAAGTTGTTGTTGTGTTTGAACACTAAAATTGATGCGATTGGAATTTGTTTTTTTAAGGAAACCCGTCGTTGAGACATGGGAAGCCAGGGTTTGGGTATGGATTCGGGTACGGGATACGGTTCAAGTCTCCGTTGGGTCACCTTCAGGTTGATTATGCCATAAATGCTTTCAACCAGAAGACTCTTTACTTTGGTGTCACCAACCTTGCCTCGTCATCATAGCCCCAAAATCAAGAGAAGCACATATTCATTCAGTGTCTTGATTCACACGTATATATATATATATGTGAGACCAGAAACGCCACAAGACGAGGCTAACACGGCCATAGGAGAAGCTGTTATAAAAATTGACAGATATGTTGGGGAGAAAATAAAAAAAATGTTGGTCATAGGAATCATGTAATGTAACAGGATACAAAAAGTTATAGTTTGCAGCTGCCAGAGTTTTTGTCTGAATGCTGCTAATCAAACACACATTTGATTTTTGAATGAATCTCTTGCTTGCTTTTCCATATCTGAGTTGAGCTTTAGTTTGCAATATGATTGTTAAAGCTGAACCAAATCTAACCCGTGATCGAAATTGGATGGTTTACTGAAGTCTTTTGGTGTGTTATATTATATATGAAGAGTACTAGTGCTGAACCAGAACCGATTGATATGTATGAGTGAGAGTTGTTTTTTTGTAAGTGGATTCAATCCAAACAAGAAGGATATTACGGTGTTCATACGATAACCATACAGCAAAAAGAAAAAAAAAAGAAGGGTTTTAGAAGAAATTGTTGAACTGACTGGTGAGAGAGCTCTTGAGGTTAGAATAAAGACCGTAAAGAGAATACTGCTTCATGTTCTCGACTTCATACCACGAGTTAAGAACCGCCAAGTGTTTGTCAGTCCCGGAAAACGCAAGCTGGATACCGAGACTGCAGTCCACAGTGCCTCCTCGGCCTTTGCAGCTGGGTGTTCTGATAGCACAATCTTGCTTGTTGAGGCACACAAAGTTCGAGTTCCCCTTGCAGGAAGCACACCCGTCTCTCTTCCAGAAGAGGTTTTGAAGCCTACCTTTCTGAAACTCCATCACCTTTTGCAAATACCAAAAGAGCCATGATTTACATAATCAGATTATTTGATACAGGGAGGAGGGGGGATGGATATATACCAAAGTAAAACTGGTAACAGTGTAGGTGGAGTTAGCAATAAAAGCCGGAGGAGACCTAGCTGCGTATTTCCGACCAGCGAAAGCCACCATATATCCACCATAGTTGTCCTTACATTCAAAACAACATATTATAGCTGATTGCATTAACCAAATCAAGTACTTGTAAAGCCAATACGTACAGTATATTAAAACATGATGGACCCAGTGATGTCTGAACCTAGTCATGGGTTGATTTGAAATCACATAAAAACCAAATCTGATATTTTTTTTTCTAATCAACCTCAAGTAATAGAGACATGAAGCAATCTAATTAGCGGAAATATTCAAGAAACCAAAGTCAATTAAATTCACTCACATAAGCATTTTCCTAAACAGAATTAAAAAAAAAAATACAACTTTGAATTTCACTATCAATTCAAGAACATTGACTTAAAATAGAAACTATTAAGGACTTGTTACCTAAAGTGGAAAGACTCATGTTTGACTTGTCACTATAAAAAGAAAAAACAAATCTGATACTTATCAAATTCAAAATTGATTATTAGTAAACCAATTAATAAAAGTAGTACCGGGAAGAAAGAGGAGGTGTTGATGGAGAGGAGAGAGATCTCGTCGATCTTAGGACGGAAGACGGAGAGCTGAGAGTTCATGGCGGCCAGGGTTAGGCGACGGTCGCATGGGGAGAGAAGAACCGTCTGGTTGAGGAAGAAAGACGCACGCGAGGAGAAGGCGATTCCGAATGTGAATCCGTCGGATCTCTGGATTCTGGTGTCGGAGCAAGGAGAGTAGACGCTGTTGGTGTTTCCTCCCAAGGCGGCGGCTCTGCTGAAACCTCCGGCGATGGTTAGAGCCACGGCGAGGAGCGTTAGGGTTTGCATTTTCGAAATGTGTGTTTGGGAACTGTGAAGTGAGAAAGAGAATAGAGGGAAAGAGGGGGACGGTGGGAACGGGTGGGTGAGAGTCTGTTTGTGGCTTTCACGTTCGCACTTCGTCGTTTTCCCCAGCTTCATCACACTTCCTACTTTGCAAAATTCCAAAAGTTTTTTTTTTTTTTACTTATTTTTTTCTAAGGCTTTTTCGTGAAAGTACTTTTGAAACATTAACTGTTTTGAAATTGTTTAGGAATATAGAAAAGTTTCCCAGACTTGTCTTTTATTTTAGAAGGTTTTTTAACAATACAATGTGGTTCGAATTACTAGTTCTAGTCTCTGTAAGGTTTTTTTTGGTTCTTTTTCTGAAAAAAAAATGTCTTTTTCTTAGTTACTTTGGTTTCAGTGATCCGTTCTTGTTGGAGACTAAAACCGATATAAGTTATGAATATAGTAACTCCTAACCAGTAGCCACTCTTCTAAATTTAGCCAAGGCGGAGAACTTTTTTCGTTGGTTCGCCATATATAGTGGATCATCTCCAGTTAACAGTGGAAAGTTTGTATCTCACTGTTAGTTTAGTTATACAGTTATATGGCATAATTATGTTATGGAGAGAAGAGAGAAAGACATGTGGAGAAAACATACTTAAACAAACTTGAATAGAAACAAAACAATACCACGAGAAATCAATGTAAATAAATCAAAACATTTTTGTATGGAGTATGCGTGAAACAGCTCTTGTGTTACATAGCAACCTAACAACAACAGCTACCGTAATAAAGTGTCACCCTAACAAAATAAAGAATAGATGCAACTTTTTTTTGTCATCAACATATACACACTCACTCTATAAAACAAACTAGTAACTATGCATGTGAAAAATAAAAGACGTTGTTGTCTAACATTGCGTGTCAGAATATCCACCACTGAATTTTTCTCCGAAGTAGATTTTTAAAGTCAAAAAAGTTTTCTTTCAAAATTTTGATATTCTCCAGATAACTTGCAAACGCTGCTCATTTTTCTGATTCCGAAACCATCTTTACCAATTGAGAACAATCCGTTACAAATGTGACATGAAACTGTCATATATTTCTCATACACTCTATTGTCCATATTAGTGATTCCACCTCCGAATAGAATAGTGATAGATTTGTTCTAATATTCACTGCCCCCATCAGTCTATCAAAACTTTTTAGAATACTAAACTAACCTTGTTACGAAAAATGATCTTTATCTTTCCACGAACCATACGGAAAACAACATTTCTAGATGCAACTTATGCTACTATTATAAGGAAATTGAATTTATGTATTTCATGTGAACCCTTATTTCCAATTTATTGTATTTTATAGAGGAGCTTTTAACCAACTCTTAACAATTATAAATAAAACATTTATTATATGTTTGCTTCAAAATCTACAAATCCCGCAATAATCACATAAATACCATCCCCCACAAACAAACATATGGTCCAAATGATTGAAAAGCTACTCATCAATATCTTTGTCACTTTTCCATAAACAATTCTCTATTCTATACAAATGTCTTTGTCACTTTTCCATAAACAATTCTCTATTCTATACAAATGTTAACATCATCAGCAAGTACTGTTAACAAAAAAGAAAATTATGCTACCATTAGAAAACCACAAGTAATATTTTTCACACCTGATGTTCAACTGTTAATTTACAATAGAAACAACAAAAATTTCAAAAGTATATCAATCACTTGTGATACACAATTAATTTACATCCTATGCATAGTATGACAATCCACTAGTAATGTATAAAGTGAAAATTTAAAGTATAACTAATGAAATCTATAAAAATACTTACTGCAAACTAAAAATAAAGATTCCTCTTATCATTTTTAGAATGTTTGTTCGTATTCATTAATAATTGATGACAAATAAATTACAAATAAAAATACAAACCATATTATATTAATCATGACGAACAAAAAACATGAATCATATTGTATAGAATTACAAAATCTATAAACACTAAATTTCAAATGATATATTCAATAATTTTGCATATTATAATTCATATTATACATATTAAAAACAAACTAAATTAAGAACTAAAACTCATATTATAAAAGTTTAAGATTATCCAAAATTTAGTTACCTGTAAAATTAAGTTTTATTTAAAACTTATTATTAAAAAGAACATACTTTAGGTATTAAAATGAGTATAATTTTAGAAAAATATATTTAAACAGACAAAATAAATTGTGAGTACTAATCCCAATTGGAAAAAAGTTTGGGTATTAAAAAATTTAACGACATTTAAGTTGGAATATTTTTGTGGAATTTTTCTAAGTAATAGTTATGCAAACAATAAATTAATTTAAGAGTTTTCCTAAAAAAAATTAATTTAAGAGAAAACCATTTGCTGTTGGATTCAATCATAAACAAGTGCCCGGCCCAACCGCAAGGCAACGTGTTGCTCAGATGTTCCTTTCAAAGATTCGAAGTATTTATAACAACACTCAACAACTGCTGATCACTGATTAGATTTGATTAATTTCGGTTATAAGAAGGCAGCCGCGTGGTGCACAACCAACCCACATTCACGGATCGGACAACATTTGAATAATACATCTTTCGTATGCGTTGTACTCTTCTGCCATGTCTTTTAGATTCTTTCGGAGTTAAATTTTATATTTCCCTGATTTTCTTTAATTGGAGAACTGATTTTTCAACAGGGAGAAGCCAAATATTTCATATTGCAGTTGCCAAGCCCTGTGTATAGATCATTCAAAAAGGTGAAACTAAAGAGGTCAAAAAGAAGCTGTAAAGTATGACTTTGAAGCTGATACTTTACTTCAAATGAACAAACAATCCCTTCTTATATATCTTCCTTAGTGCTACAATCCCAACGACTTTGGGGTTTATCTACAGTACTAGTTCCAAAGAAGCAAAAGCAAAGCAGCATTCTTCCATTTTACACCCAAAAAGAATTAAGAAAAGAAAACCCTACATCTCTAAGCCTTCTCGTGTGATAACATTTCAGAAGCACATAAATTTTCTAAGCTAATCATCATCATCATCTGGAATACAAATTCCATTCCTCTCTCTCAATACTTTGTATTTTCCAGCCTCATGCGATGGTGATTGCTTGCATATTTTGCCTTCATATGAAGAAACCATAATCTATGATTACCAACACCTCCAATTGCTTGCAAAGGAGACAATAATGTCCAAATCTTCCCTGAAAGCGAGAGATCAAAAATAAACTTTCTTTTCTTTACTTTTACATTACCAGTCCAAAAACATAGTTTTCACAGAGAAATAATATCAATTAAGATAACAAAACAAAACAAACAAAGAATGTAAAGTGAGAGTGGACTTACCAAGAATAAGAAAGCAAATTCCTCAATCCCTAAAGATGACCGAATCCGCAATGGCTAACAGAGGTTTCAAGCAAGCAGGCATAAACTTCCGAGCGAAAAAGTAGGAGCTCGAATGATTAGAAAGCCGGAGCCGGTGAATCAGGTCGGAGGAGACTTCCTCAGGCCTGTAGGTATAAGGATGACCCTTGACAGTAGCAGTCCAATTGACACGTGTGAGAGTGTAACCAGTGCAACCCTCGGGATCCTTAATGTTCATCAACGTGGGGAAGTAATGCTCTTCGGGGAAACACTCATAACAAGGGATCTTGAACTTCCTCCACAGGACACGGTCTCTGACAGTGAGGAGCGCGTGTCTCCTCGTCATGACGAAGAAGTGAGAGCCCACCCGGAACTTCTCGAAGGGGACTTCGGGGAGCATGGCGTGTCTTCCACGAGCGACGTAGCGTTTCCAGAGCCTCGGCTCGTCGGAGATGAGCTCGAGGAAGCTACGGTACGAGAGGCGGACGCCTCTGGAGGTGGTCGTCGGATCGTCCGGGGACTCGAAGAGGGAACGGTAGACGAAGGGGAAGGAGCGGAGGGGGACGCAGTGCTGGGAGAGGACGGCGAAGTAGGCGTTGGCGGGGTCGTCGAGGAGGGCGGCGGCGAGGAGGCGGCGCGTGGCGGAGATCAGAGTGGGGGAGGCGCGTGAGGTGCGTTTGGCGGAGGGGATGAAGGCGTTGCGGAAGACGGAGGAGGGGGAGGAGGGAACGGTGACGTTGGAGAAGGGGTCGGCGTGGACGTAGACGTTGAAGAGGGAGGGAGGGTGGGGGGAGAAGAAGCGGTCCCAGAGTGGGGCGAAGTGGAGGTCGGAGTTGGTGAGGAAGAGGAAGGCGATTTTGAGCTTGGGGTGTGGGGTTCCGGAGGAGAGATGGGAGGAAGATCCGGCGGAGGCGCGGCGGAAGAGGATCTGGTCGTCGATCTCGTCGGCGATGGGGATGGGGGATTCGCGAGGAGGAGGAAGGAAGACATGAGGGGCGAGGAGGAAGAAGAGGATGGGGAGACAAAGGAGGAGGAACAAGGAGATTACGAACTGGTTCGACAACATTTTGTCCTAGAGGAGGAATGTGCCTAGCTTAGCTTTCCCATGTACTTCTCTTCACCCAAAAAGAGGATTTGAGGCTTTGTAACTTTTGGTTTTTAAGAAGATGTGAAGAGTGAGGAAGAGTTAAGGGATCTCAGAGTGACTGATGACCATCTTATGAAGAGATGATGAAAGGCGATGACGGAAGATGATTGTGATTTTTGTTTGTTTGCGTCCGACGCCACTTGAGGGTACTTGTGTCAATCCATGACCCCAGACACCGTTCTATCTCGCTAACGGCGTCGTGAAACGATTGCGTTCCTTGCCTCTATTGATGACACTTGTGTTAACGCCGTTATCCTCGTCGGTGATAGTTTGATGATGTATTTTTTTATTAAGTTTAGTTTTTAGGAAAATGATCAACATCAATGTGTCTAAGGCCATCATTATTGGTGGGCAGAGCCCTTAACTTTTTTTTTTTTGGTCATCAAACACTTAAAGGCATATAAGGGCAGCCCTTAGATAAGGGCTGCCCTTATGTGCCCTTAAGTGTTTGATGACCAAAAAAAAAAAAAAAAAAAAAAAAAGTTAAGGGCTCTGCCCACCAATAATGATGCTCTAATGTCTAGAGGACTAGAACTAGACCGATGTACGTAAGGTGTGAAACTGCGTAATTTTTTTCTTTTACATTTTTTTCTTTCACTTAATCTAGAGAAATGCACTTCGCTGCTTTTATTTTACTTTTATTCTTATCTAAAGTGTGATTGGTTTAGTGGGAGTAAAATGGAGTAAATAAAGAGGTGAAAAACACATGAAAATAAAATGGTTGAAAAGAAGAAAGAGAAAAGAAAAATAGAGTAACTAGTGTTATTCTAGCAAAACTTGGAGTAAAAATAAGTGTGTTGTTGAATAATGAAGGGGAAAGCTTATCATTGATCATCGACTAATCGTCATATATATATACATGATACATGTAGTTATCCTAACAATAAGATAAACATCAAATTATATAAAGAGATAATGATGAAGTATGATATGTCGATCATATATATCGGTACATAACACTCCCCCTTGATCGACACATCCGGTTCAGGGTTCATTCATGCTTTTGATGTTGCCTCATTAAAACCTTTCCAGGAAAACCCAGTGGGACAAAACCTTGGATAAGGAAAAAGAGTACAACACATGAAACTCCCCCTGATAAATGCATCACTGAAGATCTTTGGACGATGCATTCCTATTGGGTCGATGAGCTTCCTGTAATACTTTGTAATTTCGCCGGCCGTCTGGAACTTCATTTGGACATGGTCAAGACGTGCTCCTTTGATGCTGACCACTCGACAATGTCTTCATGTTCTGGTCGGATGGATGATGCTCAATCAGTACTCGGATAGTACTCGACCGGTACTTGGATGTACCTCTATCCTGCGATTAAATCTTTCTTGCAGGTCCTCTCATGTCCCACGGTTTCTCTAGTCTCATGGCTTTGCCATACCGTGGATACTTTCATTTTATTATTGACTCAGACATTCTTCTGGTCACTATCTCTGGATGATGTCTCATGACTTCTTTCATTTTGTCGTAGACAATGCTATGTTTTCGAAAACATACATTTTAAGTCATAAACCTTGTCATCACACGCCAATATACTCATATATGGCTAAGGTATTGCAGCCTGATATAATGATGTGGTCCACCTTATACTTTGGTGGAACTTGGTTGGACCATAAACCTCGACCACTCTTATGATGATTGGTTCCTTTCTTTCTTTACTGATGTATAGACATTCATTAGTCCCATATACTTCATTTGGTACTTGACCACACGTTTTATGATACTACCATATGCTGGTCGATCTTTCCATTAGCCATATTACGCATGCTAGTCGATATGGTCGATCTGAACCAATTCACCACACTACTTTTGGTTATTCTTATGGACGATTGGGATGTATGGAGCCGGATGGTCTTTGGCATGAGAATTAATGGTTCTCTTTGCCTTCTCCTGCGACCATCTCACATTACACCATGTAATTGTGGCGTGCTGATCTCAACTCATACACGGCTATGATTTCTAGTCCCATCATATTCTGTCCAAAATTAATCGATAACTTGTATCATTGAAATCATTGAACCATTGAACCTCTCTTTAGGTTGGTTTGATATAAACATAAACACAAGGAATTATAATATCCTCTATAAGGATCTATGGACTGATTGTACTAAGTATTTTCTTAGTCTTTCTTTATCATTTGCAGCTGCCTTATTTCAGTCCATGAATAGCTTAGGAACAAAACTATTCTATGAGAATTTCTTTTCTCATCTTTCTGATACTCTTATCATCTTTATCCAGTGATCAATCATGTTGCTTACTACATTTCTCTTTTCTTACTTATATCCAGACCTTTTCGAATTTGTAGTAGCATCCACCACATAGGAGTATATCTCCTTATAATATGTTCCTTTGGTCTCTGTGAGTATCCTTGTGTAATCAAGTCATTCCTTGAATACTTTAAATAGGAATATGAACACCTTAGTCCATGTCTCACGATTTCTTTTCCTTTCCCACACATGACCTATTTTTCACTGGTTTTATCTTATCAGATGGTGTTTCTATATATGGCCAATACACCCATCTCTTTTATAGATTCTTTGAATCTTTCTTTGAACCCCCACGGTTTCCTTTAGTCTATGAATGCATTCTTGTATTCTCGTGGGTTCTGATCCTCGCTTATATCTTTTAAACTCAAGTGCTATTTCCTTATGCATCTTTATCTTTTATGTGTCGACACTTCTTTTATAGTGTTCCATTGTGTTCCAGACATGAACTAATCGATTAGAGATTTCATTCTTACTAAGAACCTTCATTTACCTTGCAGTTTGGCGTCCCAAACTACATGGTCTGGTACCTTAGATGTTAGCTGCGCAGCCTTATCTCAATGTCTGGTCTGGTTTCCCTTATGACCTCGGATATGTCATTTCTATGCACCTTTCTTTTTATTTCCGAGGTTTCTTATCTTATGGAACATATTGGTCTATCTTTAGACTTTATAGCAACTTGATTATGTCTCTTATAGGACATTAATTTCGTGGTGCTTAAGCTGGTATGACTTAGTCATTCTTTTTCTTTTCTTTTCGGGTCTAATCTGTCTGGCATTCTTTTAGCTAGCTTTGTATGATCTTTCTTTGGACGTCTTAAATCATATTCTCTGGTCCGAGGATCTTGCCAAGACAAGGATGGTTAATACCATTCCATTTCTTTATACTTGTACCAGCTTATTTCTTTCTCCCCCTGATGTTGGATAGTCGGATTTAATCATGCAATCCGTAAACCTGGCCTTAATCTGATCACCCATATTTGGCTCAAGGTTTCTTATAAAATCGTGGGAGAAAGCATTCTCATATCCAACATATATTCCCAATCTTATCTCATCTTCTTATGAGGTTCCATCCTAGACGGCACATATTATTGTGGTGGTCTATGCATAATCTCTTAGGATGGTCTATGTCTGGATCATGACCCTTTATCATTCTTATGGGAATATCTATGCTCACTTTATATGGCTTGATGCATATTTTTATTACATGTAAATCCATGTGTTCCCAAGCATTAGCTAGTGATCTTTGTATCACAAAGAATTCGGCCAAGTTCTATCATGGTCATAGACCATGTCACTCGGATTTTTAGTGTTGTTCATGGACCACGGGAGTGTCATTTCTCCCCCTCATGAACATGCTATAAATCTTTTAGATGCTTGGAACATTATAGCCTATGGAGTTTCCCTTGTGTACATGTTACACAACGTGAGATTCTATGGGATAACTCTTTTGTGCCTTTTTCCGATATCAATCTTTGCATCAATTTTAAAGACCTGGATGGCTAGTCCAGTCATGCCATAAAGTGTATAAATTTTCGTGGTCAACCTATCTGGTTACCTAGGCCTTTTGCCTTTATCATAATGATCTTTTAGCATAGTTTAGATCAGTCGGAAGTACAGTCTCGACCATTTCTATGCCGTGGGCTATTTTTATTTATAATCTTGAAGGAACTTTTTATTTTCTTTGCCCATTGGTTCAATGTGGAAACCATTCATTTTCAAAATTTTATAACTTAAATGGGTCTTTTATTTGGGTGAATAATTCATGCCCCCTTTAGGCAATGCCTTTGGTCGGATAATTTTAATTACTATACTCAATTTTTAAATTTTCATTTGTCATTTATCAATCAAGAAATTATCAAGCAAGTCAAACATGATAATATAAAACTAAAACAACTCTTATTATATAAAAAAAATCGTAAATGACAAACAAATCAAAACATAAAATCAGAATGTCGAAATCTCGATTCTTAAGCAATGTATATGCCGGCCACTCCTTTTATTATTCTGGACGTGGCTTCTTTGGATTCATCCTTATTCTCTCCAGCCTTATTGGCTTCAGGAAGTCTCATCTCACTGGTTTTGCTTTAGTATATCATTATTCTTCTCAGCTTGTAATAGATATGAGATCAAATTCGTATAAGTGGTGAACCTTTTTTTCTGTATGTATATTGTAACAATAGATCCCTTGGATCAGCTGTGAGAAATGTCTTTTCCAGTAAATCTTCCTCTGTTACCTCTTCACCACATAGTTTCAATTTAGGAACGATTTTGATTAGAGCTGAGTTATATTCATCTATGGACTTAAAGTCCCGAAATCTGAGATTTATCCACTCATGCCTAGCCTTTGGTAATAACACTATTGTATATCTGGATTTTAGCTCTGTCCAAAGGTCTAGAGGGTTCTCAATATTTAGATACTGATCTCTGAGATCCTCAGTGAGATGTTGGCGAATAATTGTTGCTGCCCCATATTTTCATTTTCAGTTGCATACTCGTCTATGATGATACATCTGTCAAGTCCTCTTATCTTCAGGACACTTGCAGTGTTCATGGCCCATTTTAAATAATTATCTTCAGAGAGATTAAGGGCTGGATAATCCAAATTCGACATCTGAAAATATAGATTTTAGAGTCTTATTATTTGACTTATAATCAGATTCAAACAATACATTTTGGTTTCTTTCAACATTTTATTTATGCAATGTGATTTGGTTTCTTTCAACCTCTAAATTATATAATCTAATCCGATTTATTTTAGTTAATATAGCAATGCAGCTTTGGTTTCTTTCAACCTTTAAATTTATGCAATGCAATCCGATTTTTCTTTCAATCTAGCAATCTAGAAAATTTCTATAATTTTTTTATATCAATCCCTAATGATTCAAGTCAATTTCGACATTGATCAGGGAAATCATTTAGCAAGTAGACTAAAATTTAACAATTTCAATCGAAAACACCTATTTGCAATCGGATTTCATAAAAAAAATAGGGTTTGTGTAATTCTCAATCCTAAGCAGTTCTAAACATCAAGAACAACTTAAAAAAAAAATTCAAACTAGACAATCAGATCAATATTCAAGTCGGAATAATAAAAAAAATTAGATGTTTTTGGATGAAAACCGATCTTGTTTATGTTTTAGGGGATTGATCGATTTCTAGGTTTAAGGATTCGATTTGATCATTCAGATCAAGGGGGTTTTGAGATTCAGAAACCATTGTGGTTTTGATTTTAATTGTAAAACAATCTCATATCAAACTTTTGGTTTAAGAGTTTCGATTTACTCATGGAAGGGTTTGGACCTATTAATCTTTGCTAGGGTTTGATTTGGGGTTTTGCAAAATTTTAATGGTCATTCCTTTATCAATCAACCATGTTCGATTATGAGTTCTTTTAGGGTTTCAAAGTTTACCTTTTTTAGAACTTTGAAGTGTAGATTTGGACCACCGAGAGCTGGAACAAATCGGATCGCGAACTGCATGACCGGAACGGATCAGGAGCTGGTCGCGTGTCTTAGGTTGAGCAAAAACCTCTTGTATCTTTAGAAACCTTAATCAAAAACGAATCAAAACAAGTTAGTATAGATAGATGAAGCAAAACGCAGAAAATAACAAAGTATAGAGAGAGGCTGCGGTTTAGGCTTTTGATTAGGGTTTTAGAGTAGTTGACGGCGCGGGTTGAAATGGAGCTTGAGGGCGCGTTTCAGATCGGATTGATACGAGGTTTGCGGCGATGGATTCTTCACGTCAAGAGCTTTAATTTGATATATTACACGTCGTCTGGGTCCTTACGGTTTGAGAGAACGAACAGTTTGAAGTCGTCGGATGAGTTTTAGAATTTCAGGGTTTTAGGTCACTCGACGGCGCATCTTAGAATAGAGCGTGAGGGCGCGTCCGGAGTCAGATAGAGGCGAGGTCGACGGCGTTGGATTCGTCTCGTCAAGAGCTTCAATTTGATATATTACTCGTCGTCTGGTTTTTCAGGGTTGAAGAGATCGATCGATTTGAAGTTACGCCAAAATTAGGGTTTTAAGGTTACTGGCGGCGCGTATTGAAACAGAGCGTGAGGGAGCGTCTCAGATCGGATTGACACGATGTTTACGGCGTTGGATTCGTTTCGTCGAGAGCTTCGATTTAATATGTGGCTCGTCGTCTGGATCCTTACGGTTGGAGAGATAGAGCATTTTTAAGATGCGACGTTTTTAGGGTTTTTTTTTTTTGGTGGTTTTGGGTAGTTCGGGTTTTAGAGAACGTATCATGCTGATAACGTGTTGAATAATGAAGGGGAAAGCTTATCATTGATCATCGACTAATCGTCATATATATATACATGATACATGTAGTTATCCTAACAATAAGATAAACATCAAACTATATAAAGAGATAATGATGAAGTACGATATGTCGATCATATATATCGGTACATAACATGTGTGTATATATCTCTGTCAAAACAATAACTAGAGTAAAAATGAGGAAACAACATTTCACCTGATTGGTAATAAAATTGAAGTAAATATTTATTCTATATTGACTATCCAATCACACCCTTAGCGTAAATAAACCGAATACACATTTATTTTGATTGGAGAAAAATACAATGATTCAGTTTAATATTTTGTTACTCTTAATTTATTAATCGTTAGCTGTGTCATCCTATCTCACTTATATATTGTAAAGTATTGGAAGCACATTTAATCAAGTAGTTTAACTAAGTGTTCATTAATTCTTATTTGTCAAGAGGTCTAATTTTTAATTTCCGAAAAACAATCTACTCCATATATTTCTTAAAGAATGTTGCTTTAGCATTTTTTAATGTAAAAATATCGTTTTAGAATTCCAATACAATTTATATTTTTTTTCAGTTGAATAATAATTATAAAATATATTGATATAATAATTAAATTTATTTATCTCATGTACTATCGGTTAAACATATGTAACTTTTTTGTCATCCAGATGTAACTAATAAAAATAAATGCATTTCAATCATTTTTCTAATTTGTGTGAAAAATATCCAAATAACACTCTTGAAATATTAAATAATTATACAGACTACATAGAAAATACTTAAAAGATATATTCAACATGGTACAAGTAAACCTGGTCATGTGTGAATTTTCATAAAATAGCTATAGTGATGTAGTTAGACATAAATCCTCATAAAACATGTAAAATTTTCAGTTGTCGAATCATATACGTAATCAATTTCAAAATTATAATATCATAATAAATTATCATTAAAAAGATGATTAGAGTATTTAACATACCATTTCATATTAAATATATAATACAAGGTCATTTTATATAACTATTTTAAAATAACTTAATCATAATAACTAGTTATTATTTTTCTTTCATATATTTATATATTTTATGATGATCATCATCATCTTTGAAGATGAAGTAGCTTGAATGGTTATGAATGTGTGTCTTGGTTGTTCAAGTCTCGACCAAGACTTTTTTTCTTGCTTTAATGCTATCTTAAGTAAACCCCAATAGCTCTATTGAGTTTATTGGTTCTACAACGAGTCACAGAACCTTCAGAAATGGCTTAGGTATCTTCATCAGCTGGGTGGACCATGATCACATCATCTATTTGAGAGTTTTGTCTGTAGTCCTCAAAATAATCTAAGAGTATAACAAATAACTGGTGGTTCCGAAATAGTACCCAAACCTTGGCACTGTGTCTCACCTCCTATATGAAACACCGCCGCTGCCACTCCACTAGAACTGAAGAGCCCACCGTCATAGTCCACACACGCGTGAAGCAGCAAGTTTGGACGGAAACAACCATGATCTGCACCCACAGATTTAGATCAAAGCGAAACCACCGTGGCAGACTATAGAACATTGTCACTTCACCACCATCTAAATGTTGCATTATAATGCATTGAATGAACATTGATTTGTATATTCACCTAGATGAATCATCTGGGTGAGCAAATCAACAACACCAGCAGACATATTCAAAATTTATTTATGAAAATACATTAAAAATTCTATAAATTTATAATGTTGCGACTTTGATAATTTATTAATTTATAGAATAATTTATAGGAAATTTCATTTTTATATTTATATATTTTGATGTGTTTTTATGTATTAAAAAATACTTGATTTAATGGTATATATATTAATTAAGTTTTACGTATAAATTTTTTATATTATTCTTATTCAACTATTTTGTGTATTGGAAATATGTATCATAAATGTAATGAATTTTTAGGTCTAAGTGACAAAATAACATCACTGTATTAAAAAAAAAATTAAAGATAGACTTCAGTGTGAACAAAATACTATACAATATATTTTTATATTTATATAAAATTTATATACATCAAAATTAATTTATATTTGTATTGAGAGTATATATTTACAAAAAAATTCAAAATCTTATCTTATTATTTTACCGAACTGTATCATTTTTTTGCATTAGTCCAATTAACTATTTTACCGAACTGTATCATTTTTTTGCATTAGTCCAATTAACGACTGCTAATATTTTGTTAGTTTATCATATTTACTAACTTATTATACGCAAGTAATTACTAATTATTAATGCAGTTTAGTAACCACTACCTTGGACTGGGAAAAGAGTCTTTTTCAACCCGAACAATTACGATCGTGCCAAATACTACCTGAACAATTGATCAGTGCCAAATACGACCTCAACTCAATTACAATTCAAAAATACTACCTAAACTTTTTAAAACGTGCCAAAATCTATATTATCCGTAATATAAGTTAGTCAACCGTTAAAAAAAACAAAACGACGACGTTTTGGTTTAATCATTTTCTAAAAAAACATATTCATTCTAGGATTCGAATTCGTGTATTGATACACTTTAAAATAGACACTAACCACTGAACTAAAGTAAATGTTTGATATATTATTACGAATTCGAAAGTATATATACTACTATATTTCTTCATCTTCTCCAAATAAAATTTTGGTGATAATTTTTTCTCATTTCTATAAATATATTAAAATGTTTAATAATTATCATATATTTAATACACTTATATTATACTAAAATATAAATAATAAAATATTTTAAATGATACAAAATTAAATATACTTAAAATTTTGATACTATTTATAAAGTTTTCTTATATAAATTATTGTAATTTTAAAAATTTGAATGGTAATTTTTTATTTTTACAAATTAATATAATATATTTATAGTAATGGAGTAATATCATAAATTTTTAAAATTACAATAATTTATATAAGAAAACTTTATAAATAGTATCAAAATTTTAATTATATTTAATTTGTGCAATTTAAAATATTTTATTATATTTATATTTTAGTATAATATAAATATATTAAATATATGGTAGTTAAAAAATATGTTAATGTATTCATAAAAATGAGAAACAATTATCACCAAAGTTTTATAAAAAAAAAAAAACAGAGAATATGAAGAAGTATATATCAAAACTTTACTTTATAGTTCAGTGGTTAGAGTGTCTCTTTTAAAGTGTATCAATGCACGGATCCGAATCCCAGAATGAACATATTTTGTTTTTTTTAAAGATTAAACCAAAACGAAGTTATTTTGTTTTTTTAACGGTTGACTAAATTATTTTACGGTCAATTTAGATTTTGGCACGTTTTAAAAAGTTAGACAGTATTTTTGAATTATAATTGAGTTGTGGTCGTATTTAGCACTGATCAGTTGTTCAGGTAGATTTTGGCATATTTTAATAAGTCTAGATAATATTTTGAAAAATTGCCAGTAATACACTTTTTGTGATACCACTTTTCAATTATACCTTAACCAATTTTACCACTTTTTTTTAATGCATAAAGTACCATTGTACCCTTGATTAATCTATATGTTCTCCCACGATATCTTATTCTCTTCGTCCGACTATATCTTCTTCGATGTGAGATCCGGCGAGCTCCGGCGAAGGATGATCATCGGATATGTGAAACGTCGGCGATTGATTTTTGTGATGAAAGCCGCTGCCAAAATTCCTATGCCTCCGATGAACCCAAGCGATCCTTTCCTCTCGAAGCTCGCTTCCGTCGGGAGTCGGTGTCCGTCGGGAGTGGCGCTGGTGGATTGCGAAGGGAGAGTGTACAAAGGATGGTACATTGAATCGGCTGCTTATAATTCTAGCTTGGGGCCAGTGCAAGCGGCGCTGGTTGATTTCTTGGCTAATGGTGGTGGCGGAGGGTTTGAGAGGATCGTTGGGGCGGTTTTGGTGGAGAAGAAAGATGCGGTGGTGCTTCAGGAGCATACGGCAAGTTATAGCTCCGAAATGTGACTTCAAGGTCTTCCATTGCTGAGATTCTTGTGAGAAGCTAATAAAAACCAAAAGCTTTGTTGATAAAGTCATAAACGAACATGTGATTTCAACTTCAGTTCTCGATGAAGAGCTTAAAGTGGTGAGCTTTCCTGTCAATTGATCTGTTGTAAGCTTTACCCACATAGCCATTCATGTAAAGATTTGATCTTTATGAAACTAACTTGCTGAGTGGTTATGCTCACGCTGGTAAAATGGATGATGCCTATGATGTGTTGAAAGATATGAGGAGGTGAGGGTTTGAGACGAGTGAGAATTGTTACACTGTTTTGATCCAGGCGTTGTGTAAGGTAGATAGAATAGGTGAGGCGATGAGTGTGTTTGCTGAGATCGATGGAGAGTATGGATGTGAGGCTGATACTGTGACTTACACTGAATTGGTAAGTGGGTTTTGTAAATCAGGGAAGATTGTCAAGTGTTAAAGTTTGTTAGATGATATGTTAAAGAAAAGGGCTTGTGCCGTCCTAAGTTATGTATATGCATATAATGGCGCCTCATGAGAAGAGAGACAATCTTGACGAGTATTTGTAGTTGCTGGAGAAGATGAAGCAGACATGGTGTCATCTCGATCATGATGTTTACAGTGTCGTTATCAGTTTGGCGTGTGAGTTGGGGGGAAGTAAAGGAAGCTGTTCTGTTATGGAACAAGATGGAAGCGAACGGTTTGCGTTCTGAATTGGACACGTTTATTAATCATACTATTGTCACGTTTAATAAAATATTTTTTTTTAACATTTATAGTTTATAAGGTTTTATAAAAAAACTGGAACAAATTTGACTTTTAGTAAATAATTCTTTGATTAATAAGGCTTTTGCATGTGTTGTCATCTCTATAGATAACTTGCAAATGAATTCCTTTGAATGTGTTGTAATTTTAAATTGGTACTATATTTCGAGAATTCTAAATAAAATTTGATTGTCAACAAAAAAACCATTCTTCTTGTCTATTTATTTTATACATTTTATTCATTTTATAAACTCTTATAAATGATTTTATAAGCCTTTATAAATAATTCATAAACATTGTAACCTCTTATAAATTGGTGTATAAAATTTATAAATTATTTTTATAAACTTTATGAATGTTTTATAAAGGTTTATAAGTTATTTTTTAATAACTTAGAAATGTTTTAATCAGCTCCTTTAAATAATTATCTATAGGATTTAATATAAAATATTTCCGTGAGACATATAAGAGAAACATGACACATGTATTTCTGTAAGCTATATATATCTCTAACACGTGTTTTTATAAGTGACTAAAAGCTATAAACCATTTGTAATTACATTTACTCTAATTATTTTTAAAAAAATTTAGTAACGAGCATCTTCATGTATTTATATTACCGATTTTACTTTTTCTTTGTTTAATAAACATTTTATCACGACTTTCAAAATGATTTCTATAATCTTATTATAAGATCTATAAGGGATTATAAGTTATATAATACTTTATAAACTAGTATATCTGAGTTTTGTAAAGGTTTATAAGCGATTTTATGAGTTTTTCTCATGTGGCACATTGCAGAAGCCAGATAGGCAAGGAAGATGTTGCAAGTGTGGTTGTGCCTGTTGTTGAAGTTGCAGTAGAAAACAGCGAGGTGGAAATATCTCCTGACTTGACTGCATCATCAGACCCTTCATTGGTGGAGCCATCTCCACCATCGGATCCTTCAGCTGCCAAAGGTCAAGTTATATCACCGTTAGAGCAGAAATCCGACTCTCGAGTGGTTAACAACGTGTCGGTATCTCCGGTTCTGAAGACAGATAGGGGAAAGGAAGATGTTGTAAGTGCGGCTGTGCCTGTTGATGAAGTTGCAGTAGAAAACTGTGAGGTAGAAACATCTCCTGCTGTGTCTAAATCAGCAGACCCATCGGTGGTGGAGCCATCTCTACCTCCGAATCCTTCAGCTGCCAAAGGTCAAGGTCTATCACTGAGAGCAGAAATCTGACTCTCCGGTTGTTAACAACGTGTCGGTTCCTCCTGTTCCGAAGACAGATTTCGTTTTTCAGAAGTCTCTTTAAAGTTCCATTTCTGAGATTGTAATTGTAATTTTGATTGCGAAATTGTTTCCACTAAACTGCAATCAAACTCACAAATCGTTATTACCTATTATTAGTAGTATTACCACATAAGGAATGGTATAGTAAGGTATGAATGTTTCTGTGTCTTGCATTGAAAGGCATTGATTAGTTACATGTTTGATTTTACAAACCTTTATAAATAGTTATATAAATATTTATATGTGTTTTATAAACTTTATAGATTGTTGAGACAAGGTTTTATAAGCTCTTATAAATTTTATAAATGGTTTTACAAACCTTTATAAATAGTTATATACATATTTATAAATTGAATATAAGCTTTCATGACGTTTTTATAAACCCTTATTAATAGTCTACATACCCCTTATATTTTTATAAACATTTATAAATGGTTTATAGATTTTATTACTTGTTTTATATGTCTTTATAAATGGTTTATATACTCTTACAAATAATTTTATACACCCTTATAAATTGTTTTATATTTTTTTATAATGGTTTATAAACTTTATATTTATTTTTATAAACTCTTATAAATTATTTACATATCCTTATAAACCCTTAAAAAGTATTATACAAATCATTATAAATTATTTTATAAGTCTTTTTAAATGGTTATTGACTCTTTTACTTGATTTCTAAACCTATATAACTCTAATAATAGAATGGAGAAACTCTCCTGAAAATTGAATGTTATTCTTAATCTTATAAATAATATAGAGACCTTATAATTGGTTTATACACCTACATAAACCCTTATTAATAGTATCCCCTTATAAATTATTTATAAACTTTCATAACTTTCTTATAAGCATTTATAAATGTTTTATAGATTTTATAACTTGTTTTATATGTCTTTATAAATGGTTTATAGACTCTTACAAATAATTTTAAAGAACCTTATAAATTGTCTTATAATCTTTTATAATGGTGTATAAACTTTATAAATTATGTTTATATACCCTTATAAATGAAAGTTTGTTATCACAGAAAGAAAATATGTTAATCCATATTTCCAACCACTTCCAAACCCTACACAAATACAGATCCTCCATCCATCTTATATATCAACACCTTATTGGAATTTTTGGGTGGTCATGACTTGACTCTTGTGTTGATTCTAACGTCAATGTGGGTTTTGGATTTCATCTAGTGCCCTATCTCTTCTCTATTTCTTCAAGAGCAGAAACTTAGTATCGTGTCCGAGACCCATTTATCTCCTCTCTTGTTCTGTTTTTAACTACTAGTTAGTCTCTAAAAAAAGTAAAGTCCCATGTTTTTGCACTGTTTCTGTGTTTTCTCAACTCTAAAAATGGCGTCAAGTAACAGGAAGATGCTATATCCGTATTATCAACCGGGAAAAGGTTACACCTTCATGTTCTACATCCCTTGGTCGTAGATATACCCACCGCCACCACCTCCACCACCGCCACCGCAGAGAGATCTTACCGTCCTCTTCTCCACCATAATCTACATAACAGCCGCAGTCTTACTCTTAATATTTCTCGCCGTCTTCCTCTACCTCTACATCACGAACTCACGGCGGAGGAGCTCACCCTCCGCAGTGGCTCCCGTCAGCGCCACCAACCGAAGAGAGGAGGACGAGAACGAAGAAGAAGCGGGAGGAGAAAGAGATCATCACTTCTGGCGTATCGCAATCCCCGGTCTCCACCGTTCCGTCATCGATTCTATAACAGTCGTCAGATTCAAAAAGGGAGAAGGGGTAATCGACGGCACGAATTGCTCCGTCTGCTTAAGCGAGTTCGAAGAAGACGAAGCACTTAGGCTGTTGCCAAAGTGTAGCCACGCCTTCCACGTCAGCTGTATCCACATGTGGTTTCGTCACCGGAATCGTCGATTTCGTCGCCGGAGTCATCGATTTAATCACCGGAGTTCGTCGCCGGAGTCATCTATTTCATCGTCGGAGTCGTCGATTTCGTCGCCGGTGGTGTGTGAGAGAGATGGAACTCGAAGGAGAGGAGGAGAACATGTGCTGAGAGTAAGAGAAACCAATAGTGAAAAAGGATAATCTAAGGATACTATTGTAATTTGCTCATTAGTCAAAAGTGTATTTGTGAAAATGTTTTTAAAGTGGTGGTAAAATTGAAAAGTGGTACCAAGTAAAGTGTAGTTATGAAATTTCCCCTAGTATTTTTAAATTATAATTGTTCAGATAGTATCTGGCACGAGTGATATTGTTTGGGTTGAAAAAGTCCCTTTTCCCACCTTGGACTTGCATTT
This sequence comes from Raphanus raphanistrum subsp. raphanistrum, assembly GCA_019706035.1. Lineage (NCBI taxonomy): Eukaryota > Viridiplantae > Streptophyta > Magnoliopsida > Brassicales > Brassicaceae > Raphanus > Raphanus raphanistrum. The sequence continues at coordinate 10,925,011 of CM033980.1, read as the reverse complement.
GTTCCCTGTCAGGCGCTGAAGGATTCTAGATTTCCATTTTACAAAATGGCAGGCTTATTCTCTTTTCTTGTTGGAAAAGAAATATTAAAAGAAATATTAAAAGAAATAATAATTAGTAATAAAACATTCTAGAGAGTTCCACTGGGAGCTAGAGCAAAACGCATTTAAGCATAAGAAGTCATTCCTCCCAGAAGCCAATAAGCCGAGAAAACAAAAGAAGAAGAAAAAAACAAACCTGGTCTCCGTGAGAAAAGATGTTCGGGCGAGGAGCGCCGAAGAAGAGCGACAACACAAAGTTCTACGAGATCTTAGGCGTACCCAAGACCGCATCTCCCGAAGATCTCAAGAAGGCTTACAAAAAAGCAGCCATCAAGAACCATCCCGACAAGGGTGGAGATCCAGAAAAGGTAAAGATGATTCCTTTTCACCTCGATTCGATATGTTATTATAATTGGCTTGATTTTGATTTTCTTCGATCCGATCTGTGTAATTGAGCAATTGGTCCGATTTTTGTGGAATTGATTGATTGGTGCACAGTTCAAAGAGCTAGCACAGGCGTATGAAGTTCTGAGTGACCCAGAGAAGAGGGAGATATACGATGAGTACGGAGAGGATGCACTCAAGGAAGGAATGGGTGGAGGAGGAGGCGGGCATGACCCTTTTGATATCTTCTCATCCTTCTTTGGAGGTGGCAGCCCCTTTGGAGGTGGTGGTAGCAGCAGAGGGAGGAGGCAGAGACGTGGTGAAGATGTTGTTCATCCTTTGAAAGTTTCCCTTGAGGATCTTTACCTTGGTACTACCAAGAAGCTCTCTCTTTCTAGAAACGCTCTCTGCTCTAAGTGCAACGGGTCTGTTACATTTCTTTTTTCACTTTTATGTTGTAATGTTTTAATCTGATGCTAAAAGAACGTTTTTTTATTATTTTTTTTGCAGAAAGGGTTCGAAATCCGGAGCCTCGATGAAGTGTGGTGGGTGTCAGGGGACGGGTATGAAGGTGACAATCAGGCAGCTTGGACCTGGAATGATCCAGCAGATGCAGCATGCTTGTAACGAGTGCAAAGGCACGGGGGAGACCATCAACGATCGTGACAGGTGTCCGCAGTGCAAAGGAGACAAAGTCGTCCCTGAGAAGAAAGTTCTTGAAGTGAATGTTGAGAAAGGGATGCAGCACAGTCAGAAGATCACTTTCGAAGGACAAGCAGATGAAGCGGTCTGCGCAGCATACATTTTTTTTAACCTTTTACCTTTATTTCCTTATTTATAATCTCTCTTTTTTGTGTGTGTGTTTGTGTTGGAGCAGCCTGACACCGTTACTGGAGATATAGTGTTTGTAATTCAGCAGAAAGAACACCCAAAGTTCAAGAGAAAAGGAGAAGACCTCTTTGTAGAACACACACTCTCTCTCACCGAAGCTCTTTGTGGCTTCTCCTTCGTCCTTACCCACTTGGATGGCAGGAATCTTCTCATCAAATCTCATCCCGGGGACGTCGTTAAACCTGGTATCTATCTATCTATTCATTCATGATTATTCATTTGCTTCTACTTTTTTAACCAAACGTGATGATTAATTACTCAATCTTGATGTTGTGTTTTTTGGTAAAGATTCATACAAGGCGATAAGCGATGAAGGGATGCCGATATACCAGAGGCCATTCATGAAGGGTAAGCTCTACATCCACTTCACAGTGGATTTCCCGGACTCGCTAACCCCTGACCAGACCAAAGCATTTGAAGCTATTCTCCCCAAGCCTTCGACTACTCAGCTGAGCGACATGGAGATTGATGAGTGCGAGGAGACGACGCTGCACGATGTCGACATTGAGGATGAGATGAGAAGGAAAGCACAAGCTCAGAGAGAGGCTTATGATGATGACGAAGGCGATGATGACCATCCTGGAGGTGCGCAGAGGGTGCAATGTGCCCAGCAGTAACTAAGTAACCCTTAGAGAAAGGACGTGATGAGGGGGGGGGGGGGGGTTTGGCTCCAACATTTGCCTCTTCCTTTTCTTTATTTTCAGTGTATTTGGAAGTCTTATGGAGTTTGCTATGGTTTAAGACTTTGAAAACCAACTTGTTTCGTTCTCTCACTCTTAAATTAATGACAGTATTGAAATTTTGTCAACATTTCATTGGTTATCAGTTTATCACCCTGTGGGCATAATTACATAGATCGTTTATTAAAAGAGTAATTGCATTAAAAGAGTCTCCAAGAAAACAAAGTTACAATTTAATCAGATTTGTTGTGGAAAAAAAAATCAGATTTAAAACTTAACTTTGAAGTCGGCAAAGGGCATCTCATCACCACCATGTATGCAATTTTAAGTTCCCTTTGCAATACATATTTCTTAATGTGTCTCTCATGCGGAAGTAAGCCTTGCTGGTCAGTGTAGAAACTTCTTCGCCATAAACTCCAACACTAAACATATTGTTTCTATGTAGTCTACTCCTTGAGGTTTTTCACAAATTAGTTGCATCTCTGTCTTTTTCACCACATTCCGATTAATTAATCAAAAGGATAAATGTCTATTTACTTCTTTTGATAAAAATAATTTGTTCATTTACTATATTTGTGATAAAAATAATTTTCAGTATCGTCTTAGAGAGTTTCTTATTTAAAAACTTCTTCGTTTATTTATTTGTTATGTACTAAAAACCGGAAGCGTTGGATGGTAAGTAGTGAACATAAACCGTTAGATTCCATATTCATCGTTGTCAAACATACCAAACTCTTTCAACACCTGTAGATTAAAATCGGCTAAGCTTCGTCAAATCCGAACTCATCCATGGCGATTTCTCAAGCTCAGCCTCTGCTTCTTCTACTCTTCTCGCTCTTCCTCTTACCTTCTTTGCGCGCCACTTCTTTCCACAACTGCGGTTTGTTCCTAAACCCTCTTCTTACACTCTCCTCGAGGATACCTATTAGATTAGGGATTTCCTGTCCGGATGGTTGCTTGTAACAGATCGCATAACCTTTAAATTTTGCATCTTTTACTCTGGATTTTGGTTATTTTAGGCTAATTTAAAGCATGCTCCATTTTTGCAGCTTTGAATTTGATTAGGATTCATTAATTTAAATCTGTTTCGCATGTGAGATAAAATCAATTTCATGGAGCCTAACTGTTAGTTACTCGCTCTGTACGTGTTGACTCTTGTAGATAAGAGGCTCGATCCCGTTAAGGTCAAGGATGTGGAGATCTCTCCTGACCCTGTTGTGAGTGGCGAAGCCGCAACATTTAAGATCACTGGTTCTACTGGTATGATGACCTTCTTAAAAAGTTTATAACATTACATAACATTTATTTAGTCTGTCAACATTTCTTTGGTGTGAATAGATGAAGACATTTCTGGAGGAAAAGTAGTGATCAGTGTTTCATATTTTGGAGTTCATGTCCATACCGAAACACATGATCTCTGCGATGAGTCTTCCTGCCCGATCGCACCTGGCAGCTTTGTCCTTTCTCATTCCCAAACACTTCCTTCTATTACACCCCCCGTAAGTCATCATCTTCCTGAAACTCTCAGTTTCCCCCATCATTATCAAAACTGGTTTCTTGGCTGATCTCTCTTTGAAACAGGGTACTTATACGCTTAAGATGACGATAAACGACAAGGATGGCGGGCGACTGGCCTGCATCAGCTTCAAATTCAAGATCAAATTGTCTTCCACGGTTTATGCTAGTTCAGTTTCCCTGTGAAAATATGGTTGCCTCTTTTGTGAACCTCTCTCTCTCTCTCTCTCTCTCTCTCTCTGTCGTAGACTTTTGTGTGGTGTCCAAATAAAAATGCTCCTTTGAGGCTTGTGAACCTCTCTCTCGTAGACTCTGTGTTGTGTCCATATAACATACTCCTTTGATCTACATCTCAATATTTTGTTCCTCTATATTTATTACGTTCTTTCTGCTCGAGTTAGACCTTCGATATCATTAGATACTAAGTATTCAGCAATATCGTTTAATCTCGAGTGTTCGAGAGCTCCTTCACTTGTTCTAGTAAGACTTGAGTGTGTCAAGTAAACGACCTGAGTTTCCAAGAGAAGAAAGTGATATACTTCCTTGATTACGAAAACAAAAGAGTTTTTTATAAAGAAAAAAAAAGGAATGTCTTTGAATTTCATACACAACACTAAGAATCCCGTACTTGCGAGAGTCAAGTGCCACACCTCCTAATCAATGAGAATCATCTTCAAGCAACTTCGCGGCATCGTGAACCAAGCACAAAACACTGCCTACTTCTTCTTCAACCTTGCCTGATAACAAACATTCTCCTCCGTTCTTCTCCTCCTTCGCTAGCTTCTTCAAAGCATGTTCGACTGTCTCCATTGTAGCCTTGTGGACCTCTTCCGCTCTATGCTCCTCTGCATCTAGCTCTGCTCTTACAATCATCAACTCTTCTTTTCTCATATCTGACTCAAAGACAAGCTGGTGAATCTCCATTATCATGTTTTGTACTTCACACATCCCTACTTCTTCCATCTCTTCAAGACACTGCTTCTCCTGGATCCTAAGTTCCAGTTCCCTCTCTGATTCGGATCTTGCCTTCGATCTCTTCTCTATCTCTTTCTCTACGGTTTTGATATCTTTCTCCAGCTTCGAGGACTTTCTGTTCATGTCTTCAATTTCTTTTCTTACCGAAGCCAGCTTCTCTCGAGAAAGCTGCATCTCTGAATGGAGCTTTGTTTTCTCTTCTTCAGATTTCAGCAGATCCGTGGCTTTCCCTAAAAGCAGTGTGTTTCTCTGAGGAGTGTTGATATTCTCAATGTTATCAATCGCACAGAGTACCTTCTCTTCCTCGTGTCTCCTGTTCTCTTCATCCACTTTTATCTTCAGCATTACAATGTTACTCTTCAGCTCTGCCTCGGACTGTTTGATCTTACCCATTGCCGCGTCGATTTCTCTTTTATTGGATTGGAGAACGCTGAGCTCTTCACTTTTCTGGTTTAGATGATCTGAAGATGTCTTCACACGCGCCCTTGCCCGTTCTTCTCGCTGTTGAAAGTAATCTGACGATGATACGAAGTTTGATAGCGAGCATCTGAGAGCAGCCAGCTTTCTCTCTGCAGCTTCTTTTCTTGCATTAGTTCGATCAGAGACAGCTTCAATTAATCCTAACTCCTTCTGATGCTCCTTTACTTTCTTTTCGGCATCTGACAGCTTGGTTATCTCTTCAAGCGAAGTGAACAACACTCCAATGGTTTTGGCAGAGACTGAAAGTTTTTCCTGCGCCAATTCGAGTTTCAGCCTCGCTGAGTTTAAATCTCCTGTGGACCTCCTTTCAGAAGAAACATTACACAACTCCATTTCAGTGTCACTGGCATCATCAGCTTCAATAAGCTTCTCTTGGGCAGCAGGAGCAGAGAGCAGTCTTGTGCATAATTCATCTTTTTCCTTCATTGCACTTTCATACAGACTCATTAGCTTCTCATTCTTCTCGTGCATCTCGCCAAGCTGATTCTCCAGATTTCCAATCGTTTTCTTCAGTTCCTCTGCTGCACTTTTCTCAACCTCTAGAGCAGTGTTGCTCTGAGCTTCAGCATTATTATTACCTGATGAATCTGCCTCGGTATTCCCCAAAGCTCTGGAGCTTTTTTCCTTCATTGCATTTTCATACAGACTCATTAGCTTCTCATTCTCCTCGTGCATCTCGCTAAGCTGATTCTCCAGATTTCCAATCATTTTCTTCAGTTCCTCTGCTGCTCTTTTCTCATCCTCCAGAGCACTGTTGTTCTGAGCTTCAGCATTATTATTACTTGATGAATCTGTCTCGGTATTCCCCAAGGCCCTGGAACTATTTTCTGCGGCTACTTGTTCATACAGCTCTATAAGTTTGTTGTTGTCCTCGATCAAGACCTTAATCTTCTGGCACAGTTCCTCATTTTCTTTCGACAACTTGACAGCTCTCTCGTGAGCTACAGCTTCTCTTTGACTAGCACATGCAATGGCTTGAACCATTGTTTCAACCTCGATCTGATCACCATCGCCAACCCTGCCTGAGGATCTTATTCCCTCAAGCTGCTTAGCCAGATTTTCCACAAGCCTGAAAGAGAAAAACCAAAGAGATGAGCTGAGGCTTGATGACTGAAATATATATACTGTATTTGCAGTAAATTACTTTTCCAATCTCTCTTTCTCGTCGATGGAAAAACTTAATGATTTCTGAAGGGATTCCATTTCTGCTCGATTTTGAATAGCCTTCAGATAGCAAAAACAAGCCATACGTTAGATGATTGATGAAAGAGAGAAGAAAACTCGACTGAAGGCAATAATCACCTGCATCCGGAGGAATTCATTCTCATCTTGGATTGATGAAAGTTTCTTTGACTCCTGATTCTGCAACAACAACAACAAGTGTCAGAATATAATACTTTTGTGAGGTTACTTACCAGCACAGATGAAAGACTCCCCATACCTGGTTCGAGTAGAACATGTTGCTGATGTCACCATCTTCTTTCACCGTGGAGTAATCTGATTCGTGCATGAGTTTCCAATCAAGAGCTTCTAGCAGCTGTACATTATAGATCCAAGTTACATGCTAATTCAAATCGTAAAAAAAAAACTTCTTAAGGTCTAAGGTAAGTGATGAGAATATTTTATTCACCTTAGCTTGTAATACTTGAATTTGTTGATTCAAGATATCCCGTTCACCTTCCTCACATTGTGATTTCAATCTGTGTAACAAGTAAAAGGTGAGTAAAAGTTAAATCTGAGGAAAGATAGGGAAAAAATTTCAAAGAGTCTTTGCCTTCGGATCTCTTCTTTCAACCGCAAATTCTCCGTGGCAAATTTGGTAACTTCGTGATTTCTATCAACCTGAGCACGTAGCACCTCAATTTCCTTCAAAAGGTCAGTCTTTTCTTTCTGCACATGTCCTTCAACAGAGATCTTTCCTGAAGCTACCCCTTGTAAACTCTTGATTGCTGAGTCTCTGAGCTTTAACATCATTTTCAGCCCTCGTATTTCATCCTCTCGTTTCTTTTCCTGTTTGGAGAAAATAAAATTATGAACTCGTCAATTTCATCATTATTTCCTCATTTATCACTCTGATGAATCCCAAACGAGGAGTATGTTTCTAGCGTACCAACTTCATTGAGGCCTCATTTTCAGCAGTCAAAGCCTGTAATGCAGCATCCTTCTCCCTCTCTCTCCTGAGTGCACCAACTAGTGCAACTTCGTAGTCTTTTGGCTACAAACCCATGCAAGTGAAATTGTTAAGAACAAGCCAAATGCTGAACATTGGTGCTCATATTCTTAGGGAAAACCAATATCAAACCTTAGACATCTTTTTGTGAGTTGTCAGAGGAGTGAACGATCCATTGAATCCATCCCACTTAAGAGACATTGGAGAAGCAGGGCAACTCATTGAGGCAGTGTCATTGTCCTGATCAGCGTTAACGATTCCTCTTAAGCGGGATACTTCTTTCTGTATATACAACACTTCAGAACAAATCCGTGGGAGAGAAAAGAAACAGTATTTGCTGAAAAATCTACCTTTAGCTGTTGGATTTGTAGCCGCATTGCAATAACATCTCCAGATGCATCTTCATTGACGATTGCCTGTTGAGTATAATATAATTAATATAAAGTGTGTCTTATATCAGATCCATGACTTAACCAACAATACCAATGAATATTTCCTTTACATTGTTCTTAATAAGTTTTGCACGCTGGGCAAACTTCAAGGTACTTAGGGTCTCCAACGAGCAACTGAATCAGGGAAAAAAGGACCATGAGATTCAGCCCGGTGAATATTTCAGGGAATGATAAACAGACGCAAGAGTAATATGTACCTGCTAGATGGGCTTATGTTAGCAATTATTATCGTCTTTGAATTCCCTCCAAGAGAATCCTGCAGGTATGTAAGAATTGACCGCCAACGATCACTGTAGTCAGATTACAGAACTATAAATGCAGACATCAACATTTAGAAAATATTTTACCTGGAGCAGAAATGTAAGCTTTGAATCTCTGTAAGGAACGTGCACTGACTTTCCATTGGAAACACTAACAAGATTCATGATCACGAGCCTGAAAAGTGGTTATAGGCCGGCCAAATCATTAGAACTACATAATAACGACTAAACTAGAATAACTGACGCTTGAGAAAATATATATATTCTTACCCCAGTGTTGAAAGAGACTTGTTAATGTTGGTTGCTTCTTTGAGCCGTTCACCTTCAGCTCCTGAACTCTTTTGCCTGTATCCCACATGTATGTTAGTAGAATATCTTAAGAAAGCAAGTTCACTTCCTGAATTTTTCAGCTGATATTACCTTTCAGATCCAGCTAAATCAACAAGATTAAGCCGCGCAAACCGATGATGAGTAACACCTTGAGATACCCACTAATAGAAAACACAGGACAGGTTAGATTCATCGGAGAAAACTTATAGGATACATACATAGTAACACAGTATCAGTTTGAGAAATACAGCGCAAAAAATCTCCTCAACAAGTTAAAATTGATTACCTTGCTTTCAATGATGCATGTAAATACACTGTGGGATCGACTACTTGCACGATTCATATTCGTTGCAGCTACTTTCCTGTTTGCAGCACCCTACGCAAAAACCGATATGTATCGTGTTAGTTGCATAAGAAACTAGTATAGATTAAAGGAGCAAGTTGTCAACTAATTATTGCATTATACTTCCGAATATGGAGAGAAAGAGCATCTTAACATGCGAAGTAGTTCATACAAGCAAATCAAAAGATGGTAGTTAAAATAAGTAGCGTCATCAAGGTTGCATAAGAAACTAAAACTACTAAGAAAAGTAAAGAGTATATATTTCGTAAACTTGCTAAAAACTTCAACATAAACACTAAACAGGATAGACTGTCGGGGAAATCAAATTTTAGTAGTTCAGATCTGTATTGTACAAAACCAGGCAACGATATAAGAAAAACGTAAAGGGAGTAGACCAAGTGTACCTAATGCAAGAAAGAAAAAAAAAGTAACAAAGTGTACCGAGTTTAAAAAGAAAAGGGAAAATGAAGTACCTCCATTAGTTGTTGAATCACATCTCTGGCACTTGAAACTTCAATCTCCTTAAGATTTTCAACATGAATACCTTTCTTGTGGTCTTCCCTTAGCTGCAAAAGAGGAGGTTTAAACAAAGCATGATTTATTTAGTTAATCCCTCAATACATTTGCAAGACAGGGTTTGATAATGTGGTTAATGTATAGTACCTGTAAATTAGTAGAAGATGGATCTAACAAATCAAGAATTTGCTCGTTGTAAATCTCCAGAAATGAGCATCTACAAGTAAACTGCAGCTTCTCCTCTTTGCGGACCTCTTTTTCCTGGTACAGAAGCGTTTTAGAACATAGGCATAATAACATAAAAAGGAAAAAGGTATGAGGGAAACAAAAAACCTTTTGGATCCTTGAGAACAAAAACTCAAAAACTCGAGGTGTCATCCCACAGTTGACACTATGCCTACGTGTTCCTCCCTCAATATCTCCAAGCATAGTGTGAGTTTTGCCACTCCCCGTCTGCAAAACAAGACTTGTTAATCATCAGACTGGAATTAATTAGTAGAATTAGTAAAAAAGAATGAAGGTCTCCTCTCTCTGACCTGGCCATAAGCAAACATGCAGCTGTTGTAGCCAGCCACAACATTCTCCACCATAGGTACTCCAGCGACTTTAAACATCTTCTCCTGTTTAAGTGAAAGAAGATTATATGAGTTAACTCTCAAAAAGGAATTGTGTATTTATTTAATTAAATAAAAGAGCTTCAGGCTTACCTGAGTGACATTCTCGTCAGCGACAAGATCAAAAGTGAAACGAGCTTCAGGATTCCCAATCCAAGTGATTGCCTGCCCGTTGTCTTGCCTAACACATTTGTTGCTCCCTTGTGTAGATATCTCTGCGCTGCTTAGTGGACGCGTTCTTATGATAACCTATATGATAAAACATTTTAGCAGTGAATCAATCCCTAACCGAATAATCTCTCAACGGAATTTAAATCTAGACGGACCTGGACATTGTGATCTTTCCAGAAGGCCGGATCTTCGTTGAACTCGAAGCTGTGAGACCTCGTTATCTGTGCAGATCCACCGCAAATCTCTGCTTCTTCGTCCAGATCGGGCATTCTTCGAACCATGGAGTGGTGATGAGCGTGGTTCTCCCTCGATACGGCGGCGCTTGGATCCGGCGTGCACGGCACAGCGCGTGTGGAATCCGACGCGGTGGCGGCGCGGTCGTTGAATCCGAACCGGCGCTTAATCGCAGTCGCTGTTTCGGATATGAACGGCATCTGATTGATTGAGTGATGAGAGAGAGAGAATCACTGAGTGAGTGACTTCGAGAGAGAGAGCGAGTGAGAATTTTGAAATTGGGTGTGAAGGGGGAAAGAGAACGAGATAGATATAATCGGAGGGTGGAGGGAGCGTTTCGATTAACGGATCAGATTGATTTCTGTTTTTTGAATTTCATCGGAACGTTGCTCTTTTTCTTATTTAATTGAATATTATTTCTTTCCAACATTGGTTACAGTTCCAATAAAATGCTAACGTTAACCAAATCGGGACCTTGACCAAAAATAAAAACCAAACCGGATTCTATTGATTTTTCTCTCTTTTTTATTTTTGGTGGCCGGCGGCATAAACCACCGGTTACCAACCTTTTTTTTTTCTTTACCCCTCTTTTTATTTTTTTGTTTGTGTAAATAAGTTCGATCATTAGATCGATCTCATGTTTCCGTTTAATCGGATCTTTACTTTCGCATAACGATACTGATGCTATTCGCGGTAGCGACTTTTGGTGTGTTTTTTTTCCTCCCCATGCATGCTTCAATCTCTTTATTCCGGAGCTTTAGTTTGTTCTCTTGTGGTCACTGAGTGCTACATCTCTTCCAACTGAGAGTAATTTCATCTTCCTATTAATATGAACAAAGAAGTTTCTCCTTATTGGCTGAGATTCGAAGTTATCGGAGAAGTCTAATTGATTAGAAGCAGATTCAGTAAAGTTAGGTTTTGTAAAAAACGTCATAGCATATAATCTGTCTTTTGTTTAATTGGATTATCCCGAAGTTTGAATATCGGTGGTCTTGTTGAGCCCAAAATTAGAAAATCCAGCGATCGCTGCATGTGGGTTTCGAGGAAGATTCGAATGGAGCGATAAATCTTCATGCGTTATTTTCAGAAAGACAAGCGAAGAAATGATAAAAGGAGGAGGGATGATCGGAACAGTAACCGCCGGCGAGAAGATCTGTATCCACATGCTTAGCTTTTGTGTAATACTCATCCTCTAGTTGTAATAGGCTATAGTGTTCATATTTGTGCCTTCGAATCTCCTTGTACTTGTAATGCCTATTGGGCACTTGTTTCCAATTAATAGAAATTGGGTTGACAAAAAAAACAAAACTTGTTTTAATCATTTATCTCTTGATTTTTTTCAACTAAAATTATGATTGTTGACATGAGCCTTTTTACCCCACACAGAAGTCTTTGCTTTAATCCGAACCGATTTTTTTTAATTCAATTCAAATGTTATATAAATATATTCAAATGAAATTTAAGAACTTGAATTTGTGTACAACTTGGATCGAACTAAAATGAGAAGTAAGTTTCAAAATTTTTAAAATTAGTTAAATATGTTAATGTTAGGATCCGAAAATATACAAATTAGTTAAATATTATAATGTTCATATATATATATATTCTATTAAAACAGTCATTAATTTTATCTATTATTGAGAAGTTATAGTAGAACCATTTAGTTAGTTAATTAATATGACACATTCGATGTATTTATTTATGAAATTCTATAAAATATTAAAATGATAGATGTTAAAGTACATGTTTTATAAATACAATATGAAAATATAAATTATTCTAAACAAATATTGTTTCAATAGTATAACTAAATAGCTTTTTAAAAATGTATTGTAAACGATAACAATTCATAACAAAATAAAATTTATAAAAATCGCTAAATGTTCATAATTTAGAAAAAAAATTATTATATATATATATATATATATTTTTTTTTGTTATTATCAGAATTGCATCGAAGTTGTCCCGCATATTTCCATTTAGACCCTTAGTTGCTCATATACAGAGCTATGCTATGCTGATAGTTATTATCAAAGACAAGGGCTTTAGAGCATCTTTAATGGTTAATTTCATTTTTAAATTCTTTTTAATGGTAAACTTAATTTTTAAGTTGTTCGAAAAAAAATTCAAAAAATAAAGCAACATATTGTCCTATGGTTTATTTTATTCTTTCTTCAAAAAATGAATATTGTAAATATATTCTATCATCACTTTATAATTAATTATAAATATTCATTTATATTTTTTCAAATTTACTAATATAATCCACTATTTTAACAGTAACTCGAGATAATTATTATTTATTATAAATTAAATATTATTATTATATGATACAATTATTACATATTTGATAATTGGGAAAATCGCATAAAAAACTCTCAAATTGTCACTTACTAGCACTTTAAACCTTGAAGTTTTTTCACTAACACTTTTAACCTTCAAAGTGACATTTGTATCATAAAAACCTTCAAATCAAAAAATTGACCGGTTCAGCAGGTAATTTTTCAAAAATAATTATTTAACTAATAAAATAAATAAATAAAAAAATAAAAATCCAAAAAATAAATAAAAAAAATTAAAATTTTAGAAAATTAAATAAATATATTAAAAATTAAATTATTTTCTAAAATATTAATAAAAATAACTAAAAATTAATAATAAATAAGATTAAATTTAAATAGAGAAGAACTACATAAAAAGTTCACAATTTCTTTTAAAAATGGAAAATATCAAATTCAAAATTCACTAGTGACGATGATGGTTTCTCACATAAACATTAACAATGACGATAATTGCCATATCTCCAACGATAGTTTCTAACATCATCTTGAAAATGACAAAAAAAAAAACCTTTTTCAAACTTTTGAATTTTCATTTTTTTGAAATATATGAATTTTTTATTTTTCTGTTTTTTAATTTGATCTCATTTAGTTTTGAATTTTAATTTTCTAAATTTTAATTAATTTTCTGATTTTTTCTAATTTTCTGATTTTTATTAATTAATATATAGTTCCATAAGAATCAAAAAAGTTAGAAAAAAATTCCGAAATTAATTATTATTTATAAAATTAAAATTCAAAAATAAATGAGATCAAACTAAAAACAGAAAATAAAAAAATTCATATATTTCAAAAATATGAAAATTCAAAAGTTTGAAAAAGATTTTTTTTGTCATTTTTAAGATGATGTTGGAAACTATCATTGGAGATATGTCAATTATCGTCATTATTAATGGTTATGTGAGAAACCATCATCGTCACTTGTGAATTTTGAATTTTGAATTTTATATTTTCCTTTTTTTAAAAAAAATTGTGAACTTTTTATTTAGTTCTTCTATATTTAAATTTACTCTTATTTATTATTAATTTTTTAGTTATTTTATTAATATTTTAGAAAATAATTTAATTTTTAATATACTTATTTAATTTTCTAAAATTTTAATTTATTTTTTTTATTTTTTTATTTTTGTAAATTTTATTAAAATTTTCGATTTTTATTTATTTTTGGATTTTTATTTATTTATTTTTGTGATACAAATATCATTTTGAAAATTAAAAGTGTTAGTGAAAAAACTTCAAGGTTTAAAGTGCTAGTAAGTGACACTTTGAAGGTTTTTTATGCGATTTTCCCTTTGATAATTGTTAGTTGTGATAACTTTTTTAACATTCACCCCTGGAGTTGTCCTAAGAAGTGAAAATTGAAAAACCGAGTATGACATTTTATCCAACGAATGGTCCGCACTACTGTTTTATGAGTATAAACAAGTTAGAAACGGTTATCATATAGTCCAAAAAGAACCAATGTTGTAAACAATTTCATCGCAATTATAAATGATCTAATTATATTTATTTATAAACGGCGAGAGTATCCAGAACCTCCACATTTCTTGCAGAAAATTAAACCTACATTGGAGAAAGCAAAACCAATTCAGATGTTGTTAAGGAAGTAAGAAAGTGTTAAGCAGAAAAAGGATGGTTTAGTTAGGTACCTACCTGAACCTTTGCAGACTTTGCAGTCAACCATGCCAGAGTCCACCTTCATCTTACCTTCAAGGCAGAAGACACATTTGGTTCCGCCTTTTTTTAGCACACCCACCCATTTTAACACACAAAAGAAAAGGGAGAAAACTTAAAACATACTAATCTCAGGTAGTTTAAGAAGTCTAAACAATACTCACTACTAACAAAACAAGTCATAAAATGAACTATCCTATACAGAAGCGAAAGGTATTGTGGTGAACTATATATGCAAGAAAGAACTTTCAACGCCATCCACTTGAGTTTGATCATTTTTTTGCATATATTAAAATGAAGGTAAAAGAGACAGAGAGTAAAAGCAAAAGTAAAAGAGAGTCACCGTTTCCACCACATCTCTCGCATGGAACTGGGTCTCCCTGCAAGAATCAAAAATTTTCAAGAATCTGTGATGTGGATTTAAAGGATATATAGAGATTTGGAAATGAACCTTGAAGCCGAGGAAGAGAGAGAGGGCAATGGCAACGACGAGACTGATGGTGACAATGAAGGTCTGTGTATCGACGAATCCACCGCCATCGAAGCTGCCTAAGAAGAGAACGGAAGGGTAGTGAGTGATGAGATTAGCCGAGCAATGAACACCACTTTTCCTTGATAATCTTTTGGGTTTAGCGAAATTGGGAAAGAAGAGAGATTTTGGGGTTGGGTTTAAGGAAGAAGATGAAACAGAGGAAAGGAGTTGCAGAGAGATGAGAGGTCGAGTGGCCATGAGATTGAGTGACGACGACGAGCTCAAAAAAACATAAGAACTTGTGGAGAGAGACGAAACAAAGTTAATGGAATTTTTACTCGTTAATGGGCCTTTAAAAAACGGCCCATTTGTTTGGTTGTACAAAAAGGCCGACGACCACTTATCCCTCAGAAGAGAAGAAACATTTTCTAGGGTTCACGCAGACGCCGCTTGTCCTTTCCTCTGTGAGCAGCAACCGACGAAATGGGTCATGACAACGTGTGGAACTCTCATCCGAAGAAGTACGGTCCTGGCTCACGCACCTGGTAATATCATCGTCGTCCTCTTAGCCCTTTTACTTTGATTTGTTTGCATCCTAGATTTCGATTTTTTTTATTGTTCAAACTGAATATGTTGTTAGATGGAGACAGTGATAATTATTCCTATGATGAATATGGGTCCGATTGGTAACGGCTGTAGCTTCGAAATTATTGCTGTAGAAAAAAATCTGTAGACTTTTTGCTGTAGCTTTAGATTTTGTTGCTGTAGAATTTTATGAAAGCACTAAAAAATTGCTTTGTATATTTGGCTCTGCAGAGCACTTCTACAGCTGTATGTTATTTTAAGAGCTGTAGTTTTGAAAAATAAATTAAAGCTTGATTGCTTTGATTTTGGTGCTTTAGAAATAAATGAGGCTGTGGAGAGCACCCAGAGCCAATACCAATCACACCCTATGTGTATTGCTGTCATATCTGTGAGAAGTTTCTGAAATTGTAATTTTACACACCACAAATTCTTGTCTGGTTAGCGTAGTTTAGTAAAAGATTCTAACTATTGTTATTTTGCAGCCGTGTGTGTGGAAACTCCCATGGGCTGATCAGGAAGTATGGTCTCAACTGCTGCAGACAATGTTTCCGCAGCAATGCCAAGGAGATTGGATTCATCAAGGTAAATAAATTCAATGATATGCATGCATCTCCATGATTTGATTTCTTTGCCTGATTTCCTCATTCTGTTTTTTTTTTGTTCTGTCTCGCTGCAGTATCGTTAATGAAAGCACCAGTTCTTGATCGATGCTTATGATATACACAAACATGATGGCGTCAATCAATTGGCTCTGAAGCTTTTTTAGTTTTTCTTTAATGCATTTCATTTTTTATATCGAATAAGTTGGTGGACAAGACCTATGTATTTGTCTTAAAAGCTTAAGTTTCAATGGAACGATGTTTCTATATGATCAAAATATCTATATGATTTTTGCAATTGAATGACATAATCTTGGTTGTATTAGACATTAGACGCAACAAAAGCTGAAAAGTGTCAAAACAAAAGTTTGAAACATAAAAACGTTCTCTCAATAATTTCCATTTTGAGCTTAAATACCCGTAACCTGAACCAAAATTACTATCTATATCAAGTTGATTATTAGTCCAAACTTATCTTTTTTTATCGCTTTGTAACTATTTCATTAAACCAAAAAGTTGTTGCAGAGTTTCCATCCAAAGAAAAACAAAACGAGACTGCAGGATGCCAACAGGATCCATGCTCTCGAAAACAAAAGTAAAAGAGAATGCCATATAGAAGAGAAAAGCTAAGAGAAATCAACGCTTTTAGCAGATTATACCGCACACCAAGCCAAAGCCTCCATTTATCGATCAGAGGTTTTCTTGGGCAGCTTCTTCTTGTAACCAAGCAGAGAGCCAAAAAGGACCATCTCGTGCAATGTATGAGGAGTAGCGCTGGTCTCGTGTAACACTGATTGCGATCTCCTCTGCACATTGATTTCCTGTTTTGTGAACGAAAGCAATAGACCATAGTCTAAGACGAGATAGCTGTTCTCTGATCTAGTCCAAACTTATCTATGAACTCACAAGTAGATAATTATGATATACTCACCTTCTACACCACACACTTGACAGCGATCAACTATTTGTTTAGATTATAATGTAATATTTAACATTTTTCATAGAAACATAGATAATGATTTAATCATATTTTTGAAAGTTTCATTTAAATTACATAGAAATTAACAACAAAACATTATTTCATATAGAACAAAAATAGAGTTAAAAAATCTACGTGAAATGGTACGAATTTACCATTCCGGCTATCCATTCGTTCCACTTAATTATAGTTTCAAATCATCAGGGCTTATTATTATGCCCATGCAATTTTATATTTTTGGAGAAAACGGCTTTCCAAAAAAGCAACCTATAAAGGCAAAAATAATGAAAATAGAGTCATATTGAATGGCCACATGCGTCTGCATATATATATTAGGTTAAGGACACCCTAAAATAATACTTTCCATGGAAGTGGTCTCATCAAATGTTATGGCTCTAAGCCGTGGCGGTAAGCTTGGCAAGAAGACCCACGGCGATAGAGTTGATATAAGTGCAAGGCTCCGTGTAAACGGATGTCCAACGAAAATCTTGGAATTTATCTTGACGGTCGGGTCCTCCCACGATGGCTCCGGTCAACTCGTTAGCGTTAGGCTGGTTCTTGTTGAACCATTTCGTAAAGCTCAGTGGGCAGCTTAAAGGCGCATTGGCTTCAGCCAGTGGCACTGAGGCTCCTCTGTGATGGGCTTGCTTTGGCGGGTTTGGTCCGAACCCAACCATATAAGACCTTCCTTGTGGGTTATGCCCTAGTATGTAGTCAATCTGAAACGCGCATATGATAAGAAAATTAAGGCATTTTTCTATAGTCTCGTACGAAATACAATTCGTTTCTGGCATTAAGATCTAATATGTATATTTCTAACAAATTAGGAATAGTGTCACAAGTAAAAAAAATTGAAACTTCCAATTCCAAAATACTTTTTTTTTCGAGATTCAAACTAGGCATGGTCCGTATGGTCTTTCGTTTGTTTATATAAACCATGCTTGTTTTCTTGTGGGTAAGTAAAGGGAAATTAATGCAAGAGTTACGAATATTTTACTTGTTTTTTGGCGAAAGCCATGAGATGTGTTGAATCGAATTGCTTGCTTCCGCAATAGATCTTTTGGTTGTGTTTCTGGAGAAGATCGGCGTACGACGAGAACAAGAAGGCAGTTGCGGTGACATACTGAGTGTTGGCTCCATCCCTCAAGTGAATCATACCACCTATAATACACCAAGAATATAACGTTTAAAATCATATATAAATGATTCTAAATATGTATGTTAGTATATGGAGATAGAACCTGGGGTATTGAATACTTGGTGGTAAGGACTACCAGGGAGATTCGAGCAGATGAAACTATCAGCCTGTTGTTTATATAGGTCAAGTCCTTTTATGCCTTCGAAGATCATCTACATTTACATATATAAACGAATTTATACATAAACTAGATTTGACCAAGAAAAGCTATAACTTTGGGTATCTATTATACCTTGACAATGAGCATCTGCGCACCAGCGTATTTGAGATCCCAGCTAAACTCAGCGACGTAGCCACTTATGGCTTCAAATTTAAGGTAGCTAAGGTACTCCTGTTTCCTTGTTGCCTTGTATAGCCATGTTGCCGCCCACAGCAATTCGTCCTTCACATTTGTGTCAAAATTGATATCAGTTATTTTTAATTGATGTCAATTAAAATGTGAACAAAATCATATTTTAAAAAGATAGTAAAATAACATTGATTTTTGGAATAGAAAATGATTTAGAAGTTAGAGTTGAGATTACGTTGTAACCCGAGCAAGAACAATAGAAAGGGCATGCTCCATCATATGAACCCTTGTGGCTCTTGGCTAGCTTGAAGAGCTACATATTGAAATAATGATCAAATATTTAATCAGTTTAATAATAAAACCACTATCTAAATGTGTATACAAATATGTATATATTTATAAGCACACCAATTTGGCTTTGTTTAGGAGCCGGCGGGAGTATTTGTGGTCGATGCGGCGGAAAACGATCGACGAAGCAGCCATTGCAGCGGCAGTCTCGGCCGCGATTTCTGTGCCAGGATCTTTATCACTTATCTGCAATACCGTCCTTGGCGTTTGCATGTTCTCAGGCCTCGCCCAGCACTTGTGGTCCAGGTTGGGATCACCAACCTATTTGATCGTATTAATAGTCAGAGTAATTTTAGTTAGGAAATAAGCACGTTCATCTTACTTGCATGATGTAAATTTATGAAAATTGTCTTTTTATTCCAAAAATAAGTAAGACACAAGGTTTTTGATCTCTTTGACTCATATTTAGAAAGATCAAGTATTATGTTAAAATATGTATTAAAAGGTCGTTTAAATATATATATTTGGATCGGACCTGAACATAGAGGCGGTTCTTGCGAGAAGAACATTTGAGAAAATAATCAGTGCCCCAACGGATAGCGGCATGAGTGTTTTCGAGCTCTCCTGCGGCTCGGAGTTCTTTACCGTAGGAAATGGCTGACCAAGCCAGCGTCGTGATCGTGAACGCCATTGGAAGACCATACTTCACATTGTCTCCTGCGTCATAGTACCCTCCCGCCAAATCAACCTATAAATATATAATCACATTATTAGTTGTTGTAAAGTGTTTCTGTTGGGCAGGAACCTAATAATTATTACAAGAACTTACATTTGCAAGTTTGCCATCATCAAGAGCAGAATCACCTCTCCACGGAACCCTATTGTTTGGAGGGAGTTTGCCTGATCTTTGAGCTTCCAAGAAGATTAGAGATTTGGTTAAGGCTTCTTTGTAATTTATATTTGTACCATTAACACACACAATGCTTATGAGACCCAACAATATGGCCCTAATCACAACATTTCCTCTTCCTTTTTCTCCATGATTACCCATAATTCCAAAATTTACTTTTGTAATGAAAATGCAAACTCTTTATATAAGAAAAAAATAGCAGGAAGAAAAAGTAACTGAATCTTATTGTTTGTTTTTTTTATGAATTTCTTTTTTTTTTTGTTTCAACAAAAAACGAAAAACAGTTGCATGCTTTTCGTCTTTTCTTCTTTTTAGTTTTTTCTTGGTGATTGTTTTTGATGTTTGTTTTTTTTGTCTCCTCCTCTCTTACGTTTTATATCGGTTAAATATGGTGGAAGTGATTAATAAGGGGACTTATAATAGATTTTTCTTGAAAGTTAAGTATAGGCTTACTAATCTTGACAGATTTTCATATCGATTGGTCACTATTTCTTTGTCCTTTTTGTTATGATTTTTTAGTTCTAATTTTCATTATCCTAAATAAAGATTTTGGATTGTCTGTTTTTTTTATTAATTTAGATCGTACATTGCTCCTCTTCGGATGGGTATCCGTTGGGTAAAATAATTAAAGAAAAAGAAGAAGACATGAATTTTTTTTTTTGAGCAAAAAAGAAGACATGAATAAACTTGATATAAGCCATGTTCGAAATTTCGCTAGGTGTAAGTCAGGCTGTCGACATGCGCCTAGCGAGTTAACAACAAATCGGAGATTAATCGAAGATTAATTTTGAGCACTGTTTGAAGTTTTGGATACATATATCTATATTTATTAACGTTTGTATAAAATAACAGCTTGGTTACATTGGTCTAGTGGTAACTAGGAAAGTTTTTAAATATTTCAACCTGAGTTTGAGTATACTTTAAGACCATTTTTATCTTTTTAAATGATATCTTTAATGAGTGGTATTATTGTAATTACATCTTCTTCTTCCTCCCGATAGATTAGGTTTCTCTACAATATTTTTTTTTGCGGCCGTCAACCATGGATTTACCAAATCCTCTAAATTTATGAACTTTTCTGGGTTTCTATACACCATATACATAGATCTGTTCTTTATTCTTTGATTTAAAACATTAAAAACTCCAAAAAAAAATATTTTCAATAAATCTGATTTTTTGGCCGAACATAGTAAACTCGCTACGGTGAAACTCCGTTTAGCGTTGCAGCACCCGATTAAACGGCTCCGCGACCGCGTTTTTGAACACGGGATATAAGTAGAGAAAAATACCTAAAAATAACTCATAAATAATAGTACATAAAAAATATTATCTTTTACAAAAAAAAGTACCCAAACCATCTAATCACTTAGCCACATTTTAAATGAAACTAGATTTTGATTCTCATAATCATATTTTAAATGAAACTAGATTTTGATTCTCATAATCATGTGGATAATTGTTTTTACACACATAATTATTTTTACATAATTAATTGTAATATTAATCATATTACTAATAATTTAATATAACATTTTCAAACACAATAATTTTATAGTTCACAGGTAATAACTTAATTTTTTTGTTTTAAATTTTCAGTGACAATATATTTTAAATCATTTGATACATAATTCTAAATTGAAAAATCTTATTGGCTAAGAATAAAAAATTACTGAAAACATTATATTAAATTAATATCACAATTTAATACAAAATTGTACATTTGTTTAGTTATAATTACAAAATTAATTAGATATTCAAAAATTTTGTTTAGTTAAAATGGAAAATAAATTTATTTTTAAAATAATCACCATTAACTAAATATTTAAAAGTTATTTTAAGTGAAAAATTAAATATACATTGATTTTAAATAAACATGAAGTTACTTAAATATTTAAAAATGGTTTGGGCCGTGCTCAAAAGTATTTGATTTAGCCATCCCCTATATATATAAACTGATAAATAGTTTATTGCATCCACCACGCGCTCGAGGGAATCGAAGAAACAACGAATACCAGCGAACTAAATTAGAAGAAAAAAAACAATGGCGGATCAGCTTACCGATGACCAGATCTCCGAGTTCAAGGAAGCCTTCAGCCTATTCGACAAGGACGGAGATGGTCTCTTGTTCTCTCAGATCTATTGTTCGCTTTTTTGACGATCGTGTTTCGTCCTTATTTTATATTTCATTTCGTGCTTTATTCATGTGATTCGACGATTGATCTAGTTTTGATTTGATCATTATTTTGGTTTGATTATGAACCAATCCTCTGACAAATCATTGCCGATTTTGGATACATCTGATGGTTTTTGCGAAACAGGCTGCATCACGACAAAGGAGCTGGGGACGGTGATGAGATCGCTTGGGCAAAACCCGACAGAAGCGGAGCTCCAAGACATGATCAACGAGGTTGACGCAGACGGGAACGGGACAATAGATTTCCCGGAGTTTCTGAACCTGATGGCCCGCAAGATGAAAGACACTGATTCAGAGGAAGAGCTTAAAGAAGCCTTCAGGGTTTTCGACAAGGATCAGAACGGTTTCATCTCCGCCGCTGAGCTCCGCCACGTCATGACGAATCTCGGGGAGAAGCTGACCGACGAAGAAGTGGATGAGATGATCCGTGAGGCTGACGTGGATGGTGATGGTCAGATCAACTATGATGAGTTTGTCAAAGTTATGATGGCAAAGTGAAAAAAAAATACAGATTTGGTTCGTGACTTTTATTATTTGGTGCTTCTCTAAATTGCTTCTTTTGTCTTTGGTTCGTGACTTTTATTATTGGCAAAACTCTGCTTATCGTTTTATCTCGTGCTTATCCTTCTTGCAATCTCCTTATGTGATTAGTCTTGTATGACCTTGAATCCAACAATGTTGTAGAGCCATTAGTATTGCTTGTAGTCCACTTTCCAAGCATTCTGAACCTTTCTTCCTTCATCTTGAGCTGATCCTTTGTAAATGCCATGATCATCTCGCTCTATCCATCCAACTTTGTCCAGTAATCTATGCATAAATAAAAGATCCATCAACGTTACATTTCACCCACCCCTCAGTCGGCCTTTTCCATCTTTGTCGACTTGATATTATTCTCTAATATTCAATCTCATTATTATTATTAGCAATCCGATTCATGATTTCCATTTTTACCATTCTTTTGCATCATTCTTAGCATACTGTAAGATACTCTTCCATAATCTCCAGATTATCTATAAAGATAAGTCTTGTAAATGAACTAACCGAGACGAAGAACATGTTAAACATGCTTATATTTTTTCTTCTTCATGAGATGTTGCGTAGCTATTAATGATCAAGTTAGAAATACATGAACTTCCTTTTGCATAACCCAAAAAAAAGATGTTCCTCTGTTTCTTCACACATTCCACATCTTCTACATGTAGCATCATGATTCATGAGTAACACGTCTCCTCTTCAGATTATCACCTGTTGCCAAAATCCTAAATATATCTTCCTAAATAAGTGCTTAATCTTGGTGGACTTTTTGTTTTTCACACTTACGGTTTGAGAGCAGGATTACCATATGTTGGAAGAATATAGTTGATCTAGGAAGATGTGTAGCAAAACCAATAGTCGGATTTGACTGTATATAGTCCATTTTCATGTGTCATCCCATTAAATCTTGTGTTGCCTTGGGACTTATCTCGAGTGCCAAGGTCTTTCCAATATCTATCATCAACATTAACATCCCTTAACTTCTGGACATCCTAATCACTACTGTCCTTATTAAATAACAAATTGAGTTTATCATCTACGTTATCTTCCATACGTGATTGCGGAGGCTGTGGTAAGTGATCCCGAATCCATGGGTCTGTCCACTAGGACTGGGCATCATTACTCAATACTCGCTTTATATTCGTGACTCAAGCCGTATTCGCTTTGAAAAACCGAGTACTTTCCGTTAGCAAGGCAAGTAACAAGTAAAAAAAAATCGCTTACTCGTTCTATAAAATGTTCATTACTAGTTAAATAATACTTGCTACTACTTGCAAACAAGTTTTATCTTATCTTTTGTTTAGTAATGGTTAATTACAATATTATTTTGTTTAATAAACAATACAAACCATTATTAAATAAGATATTAAAGTCCACATTCAACAAATCAAACCCACGTTTTGCCATTTATCTTGCCAACAAAGTATTTTTATTATCTTTTCTACCATACTATCCATACTCTCTTAAGGTTTCAAACGTCAGTTCCACAGTGTCACACGCCAAATCCTCTTGAATCCTTCGATTTAGTTACAAAAATTATGTTGAAACTTTTGTCTCTGCCACTCTTTCAATATTTTGAATGATTATTTTCATTTTTGTCTTCTTTTTTTTTGAAAATTCATGTGATTTTTAGATATTAAAAATTTAGAATATGTCTTTTTAAAAAAAAAAGATATTCAAGAGACAATTACTTGGTTTATCAAGTAAAAGACAAGACACGTTTTTTGAAAAAAAAAAGACAAGATACGTTATTTGCAAATATCACTTTTCCAAGTACTTAATAAACAAGTACTTGTTTCAGACAAGTCAAATATCAAGTCGTAAAAAAATTACTTGGAGAAGCCAAGCCAAATAGCAAGTAACTAAAAATTGGCAAGTACTTGCCTCGTCCCCACTTGTCCACATTTAATCATGAAAACCATCTCCTACAACTTGTCTCATTCCTTTGTTAATCAAATATTTTCCATACAAAGTTGATTTACATGCGTATGAAGAAGCTTCTTTCTTTTGAACAGTCTCTTAAAAAATTAGAAAGTATGTTCTTTCTTTTAGTGCTATAAAAGATGAAGGATCTGTAAGATTTGCCATACTTTTTTCCCAATAATGCATGATTAAATGCTTCTAAATCTCTGAAACCACTTGTTACGGATTTATAATCTATTCACCTAGATTCAAGTTTAACTTCCGACCAATTTAATTGTTTTGTTCTTGATAAATTTTGTATACGATTCGCTTGTTTAGCGAAGTTGGAATTTAAGAACACCTCCAATGAGTTTAAGAACCTTTGCTTATGGGGTTCCACAAAAATTGTGGACGTTACAAATACTTATACATATATAATATATACATACATATATATATACATAATACATATTTTAAGAACTCCATTAAAGGTGTTCTAATGTAATCAAACACACATATGTTTACTCGGACTTATATTCTATTGTCTGGAGAGAGATCCAAACTCCCAAACTTGCACTAGATTAATATGATTAATCTAGCTTACAATATACAACAGATTACACACCATTTACTTTGTTTTTAAGCTTGCTTAACACTGAAGCAAATTCCAAACATGGTGTATCTGAACCGCACCACCGGCGTCCAGAGTGAGAGAAGATTATAGTGGTTCTTCTTGTCTATCCTCTCTCTTGTGTAACTCTCTCTTTCTATATCTCTTGTTCTATGTAACAGAAAAGTCTAGACCAGAAGGTGGTAGTCTATTGGTAGATGAACTTTCGGATTGTTAAGTAACCAGAGTTCGAAGGCACTCTACTACACTTTATTTTGTGGTCACGTGGATATGAGTTTATCTTACGATCCATTTGAAAATCTAGAGTAAAGGTTCATCTGTGAACTGCACTATGACTATCTTTCTTTATTTTGTGGTCATGTGGATATGAGTTTATCTTACGATCCATTTGAAAATCTAGAGTAAGAGTTCATCTGTGGACTGCACTATGGTTATCTCTTTGAAAATTAGTTTTGATCTCTCCATGGATCCGATATATTCTAAGGTAATTAAAAAAATGAAAAAAAAAAGTCTAGCACACTTTTCTTATCTCTTCAAGTTAAGAAGACAGTGTTAGACTCCTAAAACGGCGTCGTCTTATTTTAGTGCGTTTAGGGCCCATATGCATAACTCTCCGAAGCCCAATACATTAGACACAAGCCTAATAGTCAGCTACAGAACTTAGCAATTTAGCTCGGCCCAGAAATGATTATTATACCGATAAGTAGAAACCCAACAACCCTAGCTCCGCATATAGAGACAAAACATAGTTTGTTTTGGTGGAAATTGAGTTTATGGATTGACAGGAGAAAGTTTGAAATTTTGGGCCATCGAGAGATATAAAAAGAGGGAATTTGGAAACTTTGTGATCAGATCTGAATTATTTTAGTAGATGTGCAAAAGGAGACAATTTGAGAAAAAAATGTTTTGATATTTTGTAAAGAAAAAAGACGGGGCTAAAGCTATCCTTATTTTAAGGAGAGTGTGTGGTTAGAATTTTTTGAGGTGATATGTATTAAAATAATATATTTATTCTTATTTAAACATGAATTTTAGATTTTTTTAAAAACAAATTAATGTTACTCAAGTTGTTATATACTACAATACTTTGAAATCTTTTGTTAGTTAAAAATTTATTAGCTGTGAATTTAGGATGGTTCTAGTGGTTTTAGAGTATTTTAGTGAGTTTTTAGTTCAAATTTTGAAAAAAAAATCTTATGGTTGTATATAAAAATTAGAATAGTTCAATAAAATCATAGTAAATTCTCAATTCACATAGCATCATCTAAGAACTTAATGAACTCAAATAATTTCAATAACTAGATTTTCATTTTTTGCACAGTCAATAAATAGATTAACTGCCCCCTAAAGTGGTATTTATCCAATTTATATACTGCATATTCTACTAAGTACATCATATGTAGGTCTTGGCACGGATCGGATATCCAAGTTTTTGATGGTATTTGTAATTTGTTTCGAATGTTACGGATATTTAATTTTCCGATTAGATATTGGAATAACGGATATCCGGAAAATAAATAGATATTTACGGATACTTACGGATATCTCATTTGTTTTGATTAATACAAATAATCTTAAAAATTCAATACAAATTTGTTTTATAAAATAATTTTTTGCATGATATAAAAGATAAAAATTAAAATATATAGTGAATATATATATATATATATATATATATATATATATTGTAAATTTTTAAACTTAATTAATAATTATAATAACACAAAACTTAAGAAAAAATATAATTGTCATAAATGTTTTTTCTTTCTT
The DNA here is from genome assembly GCA_019706035.1 of Raphanus raphanistrum subsp. raphanistrum. Taxonomy (NCBI): domain Eukaryota; kingdom Viridiplantae; phylum Streptophyta; class Magnoliopsida; order Brassicales; family Brassicaceae; genus Raphanus; species Raphanus raphanistrum. The sequence goes on along the minus strand of CM033980.1, from coordinate 10,898,593 downwards.
TTATGTAATACTTTTATATAAGTAATAATGTGAATAGAATCTGTCAAATCATATGTTAGAATAAAAATTATATAATTTTATACATTTAAAACTTTAAATATAATCAAAATATACATGTATTTATATATTGACATATCGGATCAGATATTCACTTCCCAAAATTTTAATATTTGTGATTTGTTTCGATTTTAATGAATATTAAATTTTAATATTTGCTTTGTTTCGAAAGCTTACGAATATCAGAAATTTTTGGATCGAATAACAACATGTAACCAATTGAATCAAATTTAACATATAAAATGCCAAGTCCTAATCATATGGGTGGGTAATCAAGGAAATGTAGTTTTTAATGATCGTATTTCCATATTTCTCACTGATGTGACATGTGCGTTTAGACTTCGCCTCTTGGGAAAGAAAAGTAAGAGTAGCTCCAACAGTAAGGTTTTAACAAAAATATCTTTTAAATAAAATGATATAAAAATGAATGGTATCATTTTATACACGGTATTACAAAACTTTCATAAACACCAAATAATCCAAGAATAAAGGTCTCTAGCTTCGTATTCTTCCACTTTCTTAGTTGTGTATTTGGCCCATGCATTCGTCCATATTCATGAAGTCCACACAGCGAACACTTGGATATTATATAATTCTACCAATGAAATATGGTTGGTGGGTAAAGCCAGATCTGAACATGTGACGAAACCCACTTGGCAAAAAGTCCCCTAATCTATATTTGAGAACTGATTTGCCACAAATCTTCTCTACAATCATTTTCACAAAACAATTGTGACGTGTCTATTAACATTGATGATATGTCATATGATTAAATATGACATGGATAATTACATTTAATGCTGATATATATTTTTGAAATTTTTTGTAGAATATGGCAATAACTCATATATTACATTTAATATTGATTTATATTTTTGGTAAACTTTGTAGAATATGATAATAACTCATAAGTCTTCACTAAAATAAATATATTCAAATATGAGATTTTAAATTTCGAAATATTATAATTTTACTTTTATAATTATTAAATTTTTATTATCTAAATTTTCTAAATTTTCTGAATTTAAAAAAAAAAATAAATCGTAATATCATTAGTTTCTTTTAGATATCTACAAATTATATAAATATTATTTAGTTTTAATTTTTGATAACTATACAATTTTATATGATTTTTAGTAATTTTGTACAAGTTGATTTAATACATTTAACCAAATGAAATAAATAATTTTTTATCTAAGATTTTAACTTTATATATATATATACATATATATATATATATATATATATATATATTCAAATATGACATTTTTAATTTCGAAATATTATATAATTTTACTTTATAATTATAAAATTTTTATTATCTAAAATTTTCTAAATTTTCTGAATTTTTTTAAAAAAATTAAATCGTAATACCATTAGTTTCTTTTAGATATCTACAAATTATATAAATATTATTTAGTTTTAATTTTTGATAACTATATAATTTTATATGATTTTTAGTAACTTTTTACAAGTTGATTTAATACATTTAACCAAATGAAATAAATAATTTCTTTTATCTAAGATTTTAACTTTATATATATACATATATATTGTTAAATATAATTTGAAAAAAAAAAATATTTTCTCTTAATTTTATGCTTAATTAATGATATTTATATTAATTATTGGTCAAAATAATAAAATATATAATATTAGAAATTACATTTTAAAATGTAAAATTTAACTTTTAAAAAATTCATCACTACACATGGTGCAGGAAAACACCTAGATTAATAATTGTGACATGACTACTAAAATTGATGACATGTCTTATAGATTAATATGACATAGACAATTATATTTAATGTTAATTTACATTTTTGGTAAAAATTTTAAAATATAGTAATAACTCATATATTATATTTATTGTCGATTTATATTTTTCGACTTTTGAAAAATATGGTAATGTGGAAGCCCCTTTGGTCCAGTGGTTTGACTAAGGGTTCAATTGCTTCTACACCCGGAGGTTTGGGGTTCAAACCCCCAAAAATACCAAATTATGCAGATTATGGAGAAACATGTTACAGGAGATCTTAAGCTTGGTGCAAGGAGTACCATCGAACATGAATCTCATAGGATGGCTCAGAGTGGTCTAGTCAGACGTGTATTTTCACAGGATGGTAGAATTGTCGGCTGTAGAATTGTCTTTGTAATATTCTCATAGTTGTAATAGCATAATTACTCGATAATAATCTATTTAGACGTTAAAAAAAATATGGTAATAACTCATAAATCATCATTAAAATCAATATATTTAATTATGGCATTTGAAATTTCGAGATATCATTTAAATTAAAAATATTTCAAAAATATAAACATATTTTTAGAAAATTATAAAAATTAAATCATAAAATCAAATTAAATCATAAAATCATTAGTTTATTATATATATCTACATATTTTATAAATATTGTTTTATTTTAATTTTTGACAATTATGCAATTTTACATATTTATTTAATATATTTAATTAAAATAAATAGATAGAAAAATCTACCTAAGATTATAATTTTAAATATATACATGCACATTCTTAAATATAATTCAAAATAAACAAAATTGTTTTTATCTTAATTTTAAAACTTAATAAAATATTGATAAGAAAAAAGAAAAATTATAATATTAATAAAAGTTAAATATAATTTATATTTATCTATTAAAAATATTTTAAAATTCTTTTACTGCACATGGTGCAGGAAAACACCTAGTAATATATTAAAAAACTCAAAATAATTATATTTGACTTAGACATTTTAACAAACAACAAATATTAAAATCTAACTAGTGCTTTTGCTGCATGTAGGCCTCGGCAAAAAGACTGGAACCAAAGAACTGAACCGGAACCGAATCAAAATATCCGAACCCGAACCGAACCAAAAACCTTCGAATACTCGCATGGTTTCTATATTTCTATATCCGAAATAACCAAACCGGAACCCAACGGGTATCCGAATATATAAAAATATTAATTATATATACATATAACATAACTAAATATATATTTATAACTAAAATTTTTTTTAAAAGAATCCAAAAATATTTGAAGATAACTACATTATTATAAAATATCTGAATTATCCAAATTATCCAAAAGTATCCGAATAATTTTATCCGAAATATCCAAAATATTCAAACTTTTTATCTAAATCATCATAATTATTTGATATTTTATCTGAACTATTTGAAATATCCGAACTATTCGAAACCGAACCGGAACCAAATGAGAACCGAAATTATTTCGAGTATTTTCCGGTTCCTAGTTTACTATCCAAACCGAACCGAAACCGGAACTATCCGAACCGAACCGAACCGAAAATAAGTCAAGTACTCAGTGGATCCTCTAACCCCCTTTTCAAACTACCCTAAACCCGGAATATCCGAACCGAACCGAACCGAACTGATATGCCCAGACCTAGCTGCATGTTTCTATTTCAAATTTTTATTTTCATTTTTGTCTTGTTTGCTTTATTTTTAAAGTTTTTGGTAGTATCAAAGGCATTTCCAATTTCACTCCATTTTTACTTTAAAATGGAGTGAAATAGATTATTTAGTAAAAAATACTTCAATTCAATTTCATATCTCATTCTATTATAAAATTTATTCTAGAAATAAAATTCTATTTTTTTATTTGTTCATTATTCTATATAGAGTGAGATACGAAATTAAGTTAGAGTAATTTTACCATATTTTATTTTTTTATTCCATTTTGTAGAAAAATCTAAATTTTATATTGGATATGCTCTGATGAAAGATTAAAGTCGCATTCTTTTTCATATATGATAATTGATTAAGCTTATCTTGGTCCTCTATTATGTTTTCGGTGCAAGTGGTCCAAAGATTCTTGAGTTTCACCAAAAAGAGTTGGAGTCCCACTAGCGAGTCTTGCTCGTGATTTAACCAATGCTTTTTTCTTTTTGAATTATGCGAGGTATCTTGACCCGTGGATCCAGATTAATCACGCGTTTGAAACCTAGATTTTTAGTCCACGTGTCGTTCCATCGCACTACCAACTTAAAACTCTTTAAAGCTGCCTAGGACTAACCAAACCTTATAATTCCACAGATAAATGGTCCATAATTGTTTTTTAAAGATTTCAATCTGATTTTTTGGGTTAAAAGTTATATATTTTACAGAATTAGTATAAATCTAGTACTATTTACTATTTCTGTAAAATATATATCTTTTTTTGTCAAACGCCCCTTCTATAAGTAAACCCATCGAATAACTTTCTCCACTGACTTCATAAAGAAAGAAAAAAATATCAGAACAAAAAATGTCAGAAGAAAAAGTGGTCGTGTTGAACTTCTGGCCAAGCATGTTCGGAGCAAGAGTGATCATGGCGTTAGAGGAAAAAGAGATCAAATTCGAGTACAAGGAAGAAGATGTATTTGGTGACAAGACCGATTTATTGCTCCAATCCAACCCGGTTCACAAGAAAATTCCGGTACTCATCCACAACGGTAAACCGGTAAGCGAGTCCAATATCATACTCGAATATATCGACGAGGTCTGGAATGACGACAAGACTCTTCGTCTACTACCTTCTGATCCTTTTGAGAAGGCAAAGTGTAGATTTTGGGCTGATTTAATTGATAAAAAGGTACTATTATTCTATTTTAATTATTTGAGTGTTATTATTTAGTAGGTGTACCAGTAATACTATTGTATTTATCATTTGGATTCAAATTTGTAGAAACAGGGGTGAAACGAATTTGAATATATGCTTTTTTTTTTAAACTTAACGAATTTGAATACTGAGAGTTCAAAAATAAATGTCCTCAGTATAAACGGTATAATAGCATCTTATATGAAAATTATTAAAACAAACTTTTGAAAAAGAAAATTATTAAATTAACATATAAGAAATAATGGAATTTGAGGTATAAATAATATTAAAAGAAATTATTTACCACAAAAACTAGATTTTCTATTAATAGGCAATTTAACAAAATAGAAAAGGGAGTTTTAAGATATATATTTTACATATATATTGCCGTTGATAAAAAACAACTTTTTGAAGAAAAAAAATTACAAGATAATACTACAAAATATTTCAATATTTCTAGAGAACTTTTTTAATATAGAAAAATATAGGTTTTTGACGCAGGAAGAAGAACATGGACGAAGAAAGGCAAAGAACAAGAAGAAGCAAAACGAGAGTTTATAGAGACATTGAAAGTATTAGAAACTGAGCTTGGGGAAAAGGTTTACTTCGGAGGAAACGAAACTGTTTCAGTGGTCGACTTGGTCCTCATCTCTTATTACCCTTGGTTCCACACTTGGGAGACAATAGGTGAATTTAGCCTGGAGGACCATACTCCCAAGCTAATGGATTGGGTCCGTAGATGTTTAGCCCGACCAGCTATCTCAAAATCTCTACCCGACCGGCTTAAGATCCTTGGTCGAGTGTCTCAGATCATAAAGGTCCATGAGTTCTTCTATGGTTATTGATATATCAATATTTCTAGCTTTAAATTAAAATAATGATGTGAATCATAACGAGTGAGTGTGGTGGACCGATTTTCATTCGTGGTGCTCGTATGAAAAATAATGTGTTTTTTGTTGCTAAGTTTGAAAAGAAAAATGTTAAGTTTGCTATTTTAATTGAAATAAGTTTATTGTTCTTCGGACTAGTACTTTGCCCAAGACACATTATATCTGAACTCCCTATGCTGGAGAATAGTTTACATTTTTTTCCTTTTTTTTTTTATTATACGGAGGTATTTTCTACGATGCCGAAATATTAATTTTTCAGTAGTCGAAATTCGAACTCAGATGACAAAACTTATAACTGTGAATCCTTTATCACCAAAGTTAGAAGCCTCGATTTACTTGTTGTTTTCTTTTAACACTCTGGAGAAAAGTATTTACATTATTAAATATATAATAAAGAGTTTTCACGTTATTTGATAATATGAGATGTTGATTTGTGATGTTGTACTAATTTTTTTATATCAAAAACCCATTTTATTATTCAAACTGAATAATCAGACAGGAATATACAATGAATAAAATACAAATGCATATAAAATGCTTTTGAGTTATTCTTGGGTTCATCCCCTAAGGTGAACCTTTAGGTTCACCAACCAATAGGATTTAAGTATTTCATATTTAATATATTTTGGAAAAAAAATAAAATATTGTTAAATTATATTATGTTTTCAAATAGATAGCTAAAAATAAATAAAACAGTTGTAGTTGCAAAAAACAATTTTAATAAAAACTCTAAACCCAAAATACTAAACCCTAACCCCCAAATACTAAACCCTAAACCCTTGGGAAATCCGGAACCCTTGGGTAAATTTTAAACTGTTGGATGAATCATAATTTTAAAATTTTTAAAAATATATATTTTTCAATTACTACTGTTTTTATTTATTTTTGGCTATTTATTTTAAAAATATAATATAATTTAACAAGATTTGTTTCATTTTTTAAAAGATATTAAATAAAAAATACTTGAATCCTATTGGTTGGTGAACCTTTAGGTTCACTCTAAGGGGTGAACCCAAGAATAAGTCAATGCTTTTTGGCTAAATAAAATACAGATGCATATAAAATGCTTTTTAGCGCCAAATTATTATAGTAAAAACAAAATGGTTTTTTTTTTGTTTTTGTCTTCTAATATTTTATTAAAAGTCCAAATCCAACAAAACCCAACATTTACAGCAAACGCAAAGGCTTAACAAAGCCCAAAACATCAAATACATTAGTCTTCACTAGGTTTAAGGCTTAACAAAGCCCAACATCCACCACCACGAGACCATCAAACTGCAAGTGCTAAGTGCTTCCTCTGGAGCCTGAAATCATGGACGCCGGAACTCCGCCAACAGAAGCCAGTAGCTTAACAAAACGGTTTTTATCAAGTACTATTTTTTCTAGTCGTACTTTCGCAGTAGATGTAGGTTCAATGATTACCAGGCCGTCTCAGACATAAAATGGGCTCTGGGCTAAAAAGATTTGAGACCCACAATTTCTTTTTAAACTGAGCTTTTGTTTAAGCTAGAAAAAGTCAAAAAAATGCAATGGGCCATGTGCAAATGCACAGATAACTCATGTACATGTATGAGCTGGAGGACTTTTGTACTATGTGGCATTATATACGAGGAGAATATGAGAGTGCAGGGAGGATTTATTACGTATATACTTGTTACACTACATACAGAATTATATATTTATATATATATTTTTTCTGAACAACAAGATGCATTTTATAAAGAGAAGGTTCAGCTTACAACAATTGGATTGCTGATTAAATGGGCTGCTAAATAACATTTGGCTAGCTCATCAGCAGATTCATTAAGGGAACGGAAAATGAAAAGAAAACGACAGGAAAGAAACGGTGAAGAAGATGAAAAGGCAAGGTCGTCGATATCGACAAAAACTCCGAAAAGCTCCGTTGATCGTCGGTGGGAGTTGATCGTATCAACGAGCACTTGAAAGTCTGATTTAATACAGATATGACGGTAGTTGTTTGAGGCCGCTTGAAGGAGTGCTTCGCGGATGTCTAAAGCTTCAGCCATGCAAAGCGAGGAGACGAAGTTTTGGGCGGTTGATCCTTGGAGGATTTCTCGTGAATTGGGGTCTGTGAAGATCCAGGCTAGACCCGCTGCACGGATTTCCCCCTTCCATGAGGTATCTGTGTTACAAATTATCTCTGACGAGGTTTCTGCGAGGGTCCGATTGCAAGATACAGCTTTGGGGACCAGAGTCGATTTGACAGGCGGTGCTGCTTCCCACTCCTTGAGGGAGACTATGGCTCTGCCAAAGACCTCTGTTGCTGAGGAGTGTCGGTGCTCGAAGAGGAAATGGTTTCGTGAGGTCCATAAGTTCCAACAGATCCATGGGAATGCGTTCCCTGTAAACCCATACGGTGGGAGAGGAGTTTGAAGAGTGAAGAACTAGAGTTTGTCGAAGAAAGCAGTTTGCAGGGAATTATCTAGTTGTGCTCTCCACGGTCCCTTCTCCCAGACCTCTTTCACAAAAGGACAATGGAAAAGAATGTGGGAGATAGATTCAGCGTCTCCACATCGGATGCAGCGAGTGTTTGCTAGCATTCCTCGAGATCGTAGCTTTTCACCCGTTGGGAGAGCGTTTACTCCCATTTTCCAGAGGAAGAACTTCAGTTTCGGTGATAGCGGTGGGCTCCAGATCAATTTGTTCCACATGTGGATTTCTTCTACCAAGAGTGTATTTGTCGATTGGTATTTGATAGCTTGTAACCCGTCTTGACTGAGTATTCACCTGATTTCTATAAAGGCCAAATGAAAGAGTCATGTGATCCAAGAAGACTTGGCTTCAGTCCTAGGATGTGATCTTTGAGTTCAGGTAGTAGATTTTCCACTTTTGCGATGTTCCACTCCCTTGTTTCTCTTGTGAGGAGGTCTGATACCATAAGGTCTTTGTTTTGTAGGGATATGGGATCAAAAGGTTTGAGGTTCTCCTCCATATATGAAGAGAATGTGGATATACTAGTTATATATTGTCAATGCATCTTTTCTATGTGTGGTGCATTAGTTTGCATGTTTTCTCCTAAATTATTGGGTCAGACTTCAGAGTGCTATGCATTAGTCTTTCGATTTGCAGGTTAGGTTTAGCATCTCACTCACATTTCAATAAAATCATCTCCAGTAATGTACTCTATTTTTATTCTAAAATATAGTAACTTTATAATAGAATTAGAGTTTGCTTCAATGATATTCTATTTTAAAGTAAAAAAATAAAATGATGAACAAAAAATACATAAATTACTCTATATTTATTCTATTATAGAGTGATAAATAAAATACTATTAGAACATTTTTATTCTACACTCTGTTAAAATGAAAAATAGCGCGAGATTTGACAAGCCTTAAGTGACCTCCCTATTATTCACTTATCTTTTTTTTAACAAGTGAGCATATGATTCGATTTGCAGGTTGCACATCTTTTGATGCTTTGGTATCTTTCGTTAAACATGTTTCTTATATTTTTTTTATCGACTTTTTGATTCGATGTATTTGTTTATTGAATTTTAAAAGTGTTTTTCTTTTGCTTTAAAGAGTTATAGTATTTTATCCAGTTTATGCTTTGATATAATTTGATTAGGTTACTGAAAAACGAAGGATTAAATGAAAAGAATCAATATTAAATAATTTAATAATTGTAAATGTAAAGATAATTGAGATATACATTAGCATAATATATGCAGTGAAAGTAAAAGTAACTAGGAAGCCCTTTTTCAAAGAAAAAAAAGTAACCAGGTGTTTCACTTACAAATACGGACATAGTCATTTTTAGTTACTTATTAATATATTATAATTCAAAGACCATCATGATAAACTATATTTATGATCTCAAGAAAATTAATTATACATCAAATTATTTATATATGACAAAGTTTTGTTCGTTATCATGCGGATATAAATATTTTACATTTATTTATTAATACATATGCATTACTAATTCAAATATTATTATGATAATTTATAGTTTTTATTCTAATAAATAAAATAAAAATTAAATTATTTATCTATAGTAAAGTTATTCACCAAGATATACATGCTTGTTATTGCGCCTATTTTTCTGAGAATTCTCACATATTATAGATATTTTAAAATTATTTTATACATTTTATTTATTATTAATAAGTAAATCTGTGAAATCCCTCAATATTTTTGTCGACTATATAAAATTAAGATATTTACTTAACTAATATTTAAGTATACATTTTCTGTTTCTTAATTTTAATCTTAAAATTAAAAGATATTTTTTGAATAACAATATTATAAATATAAAAAATTATATTTTATTTTAAATAAAATTGAAAGATATTATTTTCGAATAACAACATAATATATATGGACTATCTTTTTATTTTACCCTTTTCACAATATTATATTTTGGATAATTATATCAGTTCTTAATGATTTATCTATTTTAATAAATTTAAAATTTTATTTTAGATAATGTTTACTATACAAATTTATCTTCAAAATTTTAATCTAACAAATAATATAAATCTATACTATTAAAGCAGGATCCTATTATAAAAATTTAGGATTCTACCCCTGCATTTCAATATGTTTACAAATCTTCCAATTGACATTTAATTTAAACTAAAAATAGAATATTTTCTATAACTATAGTAATTAATACTTTCTATTTTTGTGAATGATAATAATTTTAATTTTTATGCAGTATATAATTTCCATTTAATTTGAATATCATTTTTTATCTATAATATTATTTAAAGATCGAATATGAATATATACATGCTAATTAAAAAAATATTATTATGCCATTTTTTACATAATAATGATATGCCAATTTTGAGTGTTCAATTTTTTTTAAACTTATCTTAAAATTAAGTTTTAGATCTAAACATAAATAAAAATACAAACTTATCATAGTAACCAAAAAAAGAAAATAATATTTTCATATGAATAATAAAGTTTCCTATTACCATTGTTTCATTTTTTTCAAATGATATAACACAAATCTCATTAAAGTCTAAATAGTTACTTTTTCAAATTTATATAATATCAAGAAGTATGAATTATTTAATAATAAATATTATTTACTTTTTTTGGTTTTCAGCGGGTCATGTCATATCGGATCTTAGGTTAATAGCGTATTTTTAGATCTTTACCAGGTTTTCTAAGATTTAATTACAATTCTTTTTATTAAATTAAACTGAATTATACACATATCACTGGATTTATCGGTTCAATGATAGGTTTTGGGTTTGATATGAAAATACTGTTTGAAAATTAATTATTATAATAGAACAATTTTTTTGAAACACAAATAAAAAAATTTAAAATTATTTATTCTCTAATCAAAATTACAAATTCAATTTAATTTTATTAAAATAAAATATATCCGCGCTTTTAAAGTGCGGGTCAAAATCTAGTATTCATTAAGGGTAATAACAAGTTTAACCAATGTAACTTTTAGTGTAACAGTTCATAATCAAAAATTCACTTCGTAACTAGTAGTATTATATTTTATTTATTATTTCTAAAAAATAATAATAATTTAGTTAAAAATAAATAATTTTTTTGTTTCCATACCAATCAGACATGGACAAAGAAAGATGTTCTTCGGAAAATTGGTTCTGTTGACTTGATCTAGTGTAAATGGATAGCAGAAAAAAAGTTAACCCAAAAATAATATAAACTGACCTCAAATAGCCTCAAAACTATTCTTTTTGTTCTAAATCTTTCTATTAATGGTCAAAATAACCAAATTATGTTTTATTAACGAACTTGACAAAAAAATGTTTTATTAACGAACTAAAAGATAACAATGCTCCTTTTATAGATATATTAAATATGTAAATATTTAACTAAATAGTTTTAAAAATCAAAATTATTCTAGGGCAATCTCCTAAATAGTTTTATTCACTAAGATAGCCATCAAATATCAAATTACCAAATTTGGTTTTTTTTGTCAGCAAATTAAACAGATTCATATACTCTGTAAATCAAATTGGAAACTCTATATCTATATAGACGACAAATGACGGTTGTTTTGCTGCACTATGTACGAAACTATCTGCTCTTGAATTATGCTTTATTGGTATATGAATGAGCTCTAGACTGTGGAAATTTCTTTTTAGATCTTTTATGTCTTCCACATAACTTGCAAATGCTAGTCATTCATCTAATTCTGAAACCATCTTCACAAACTGAGAACGATATATTGCAAATATAACATTAAATTGTATTAAATTTCTCATACATTTCATTTCCCAAATAAGAGTCTCTATCTCCGAATGGACTGGTGACTTTCTAGATCTTGTTTTTCTTGCTCCCATCAAACTATAAATCATGCCAATGTACTATATCAACATTGTCCTATATAGTTGTCCTGGTTTTTCCATGATCAATCCGTGAAACACTATCAAATGTGATTGCGATAACTTTAGATTTTAAATTCATTTTTTCATATTATACATAATTAAAATATATTATTAAATATACATATACTTCAAATTCAGTAAGATATTCACAAATATATATATTCATGAAAGTCTTCCTAAATATGCATTTAAGAATGTATTTTAAACAAACATTTATGAAAGTTTTCCTAAATTTTATGAATACATTATACATATATATATATATCAATATCTTCTAAAACTTTAAGAAAATATTATATTTATTCAGGAATGTTTTCCTAAATATGTATTCAACTCAAAGTCAGAAAATATATTATATGTTCAGGAAGGTCTTCATATTTTTTTCAGAAAAAATCGTGTCCTTAAAAAGAATTTTGGAAAATAAAAATTTGAAAAAAAAAATTTTTGAAAAAAATAAAAAAAATATTTCAGTTTTTATTTATATATTTATTTGTTTAATATATATGTAAAAAGGAATAATTATCATTTACCATTTAGTAAAATATATTTGGGTCTCTTTAACCCATGTGTGTTAGTTTTTAGGCACAATAACATGCTTTGAGTCTGTTTGAGGTCATTTCTCCTTTTCAAAAGTTTTTTTTTATTTTGCAAATGTTTTCTCCAAAATAATATTTTGGATTTTTTTAAGAAACTATATAAAAAATACTTTTATTTTTAAGAAGTCTTTGAAAACATTCACAAATGTGTATTTTTAAAATTTTGAGTTTAGTAATACCTTCCTCAATAAGTATAATATCATCCTAAAATTTAGGAGGATATTGATAATGTATATAATATCTCCATAAAATATAAGATTTTTATTATAAATGTATATGTAGAAGTACATTCTTAAATGTCTATTTAAGAAGACTTTCATGATAATATATTTATGAATACATTGCTGATTTTGAATTATATCTATATTTTGTAAGATATTCTTAAATATGTAAGAACGTTTTTTTTATGTGTTACAAAAAAAAAGAACATTTTTTTGTTTGGAAGATTTTTTGAATTTTATATCTAAATTTATAAAAATGTTATACATATTTAAAAAATGTTTTGTAAGTTTTTGACAAATGTTATATATTGAGTAATATTTTTCTAATAATAAATCAAATTCATGGAATAGCTTAGAAATACGTACAAGTTACATTCAAAAAGTATTGTTGCATGTTTATGAAGGCATTCCTGAATTGGGGAAAAATATTCACAATTTCAGATGATTTCATACACGTTCATATCATGTATTCTATATTTATTTAAGAATAATCGTTTTCCAAAAAAACTTTGAAAACAAAATTAGAACCAAAAATATTTTGGGAAAATAGTTTTGGCTAAAAAAAATATTTTGGTTTTATTATTTTAAATTTTTTAGTATTTACTTGGTTGTATATTTTGACAAATATTTAATAAAAATATAAATGAAGATATAATTGTCATTTACCTCTTTAATGAATTGGCTTCAGGGAAAAAGAAACTAAAAAAAACTATTTAGAAGATTTGCCAAAATAATATAAATAGTTAATGAATAATGAAAATAAAAAATAAAAATTGGTAAAAGAAATCAATAAAAAAATGAGAGATCATTAAACATAAAAAGAAGCAAAAGTAATCAAGTATGGATGTGCAGTAAGATTGTAATATATGCAATTTGTGGAAAAAAAAATTAACAATTTTTTTTAATGATTTTGGTATTTTGATGCCCTCAAAAAAGATCCGACTAACGTTTAATGATTGTCTACCAGAGCCAAGTTGGAGTGCCCTCCGAAGACATCCAGGGGAGTTACTTTTTTCACCCAATTTTAATACGGTGTCCGAGACTCGAACATAGATAGTAGAATTCATTGTCGTGAGCCATTTATCACCAAACTACAAAGCACACGATTAGATGATGTCAACGAGTTAGATCCACATCAGCTATGTTTAATATAAATGAAGACAATGCTAGTGTTTAATTAAACATGTGGTTAAATTGGGAAAAAAAAATTTCATACAAAAAATTCCTATGAGAAAACATGTTATATTGGTTTAGAAAACATTTGCCATTTTTTTGATAATCCAAAAGTTATTCAAAAATCAGAAACTCAATCATAAGATTTTTTAGTTTATAGAGAAACTTTTATCCTTTAGAATCTCTCCTAGTTGAGCAATTTTATTTTTCTTTCTGTTCTCATTTGCAGATTTCTTACTGCAACAGGAAGAGACAACCAACCAATCAAAGCACTAGGCAAATCGTGATAAGCATGTTACCATATGTGCATATTTTTTTTTATCTTTTTTGGGCATCTCTTTTAGACTTTTACCACTTATCTATGTGCAACAAGTCACGAGTCTCAATTTAGGGGTGGGGGAGATTTTTAGCCGTACAGTAACATCACTTTATAATCAGAACTAGATTTTGACCCGCGCTTTGGAAGCGCGGAATATTTTACGATGAAAAATTTCACTAATAACTTAACAAATATTTTGGTAATTTTTAAAGAGTGTGTATTTAAAATATTTTTGCATTTAAATCAGTGTTTTTAAATTCAACCCGATTGTGATTATACCGGTTAATCAGGATATCTGACAATTCAATTTAGGTTTCTAAAAATTCATATTAAAAAAATCAGTAAAACTCGAGACTAACCGATTGAACTGATGGATGACCGATATGTAATCTAATTGGACTTAAATTGTAAGATTAAAGAGAAAATGATAGATATAAAATAAATAAGATTAATTATTGTATTGTTTGGAAACATTAAAAATAGTAGTATAAAAACATATTGTTTGGAAACATTGATAGTAGTATAAAGAAATAAGTATATTGTTTGGAAATATGGATAGTAGTATAAAGAAAGAAACATTAGTGATTTAATGTAGGTTTAACTATAAAGTATAAAGGTGTATTTAATTTAAAATTTTACAAAATAAATGTTAGGTCTAACATAATGTTTCTGTTTTAATAAGATAGATACGTGTGCATTTGCATACAACAAGTGATTAGAGATAGAGAGTGAGAGAAGATGAGCTTGGTTTTCGCCATTAATGGACAAAGGTTCGAGCTTGACCTTCCCTCCGTCGACCCTTCAACAACTTTGTTAGAGTTCCTCCGTTACCAGACTCCTTTCAAGAGCGTCAAGCTCAGTTGCGGCGAAGGTGAGTGATTATTACTTGCTTACCCTTTTCTTCTTCTTCGTTTGTCTGATAGTTTTTTTTTTTGTCTTTTTTAGGAGGATGTGGTGCTTGTGTTGTTCTCGTCTCAAAATACGACCCTGTTCTACAAACCGTCGAAGACTTCACAGTCGCCTCTTGCCTCACGCTCCTCTGCAGCATAAACCACCGCAGCATCACAACGTCAGAAGGACTCGGGAACAGCAGAGACGGTTTCCACACCATCCACAACCGATTCTCCGGCTTCCACGCCTCTCAGTGCGGTTTCTGCACGCCGGGGATGTCTGTTTCTCTCTTCTCCGCTCTCCTAGACTCCAAATCCTCCTCTGAGTTCACGGTTCTTGAAGCAGAGAAAGCCGTCTCCGGGAACTTATGTCGGTGTACCGGATACCGTCCCATCGTCGACGCTTGCAAGAGCTTTGCTGCTGATGTCGACATCGAGGATCTTGGATTCAACTCTTTCTGCAAGAAGACTAGTTTGCCTCCGTTTGATAGTAGTGATGTCTGTTCGTTCCCAGAGTTTCTCAAGGATGAGGTTAATAAGTCTATAGACTCGGGGCTGCATCGCTGGTGTAGCCCGGGGAGTGTTGAGGAGCTTCAAAGATTATTAGGAGCATGTAACAGCGATGGACTTTCTGTGAAACTGGTTGCTGGTAATACTAGCACAGGGTACTACAAGGACGAAAGAGAGCGGAGTTACGGAAAATACGTTGATCTTACTCGAATAGCCGAGATGAGAGAGATAAGAGAGAGTCACAATGGTGTTGAGATAGGAGGTGCGGTGACGATATCTAAAGTGATCGCTTCTCTGAAAGAGATTCGAGTCGAAAACATGTTTGGGAAACTTGCCGCTCATATGGAGAAGATCGCCGCGAGGTTTATAAGGAACTTTGGTAGCATTGGTGGAAACCTTGTAATGGCTCAGAGGAAACAGTTTCCTTCCGACATGGCTACGATACTTCTTGCAGCTGGTGCGTCGGTTAACATAATGAGCTTGTTGTCGAGAGGACTGCAAAAGGTAACTCTTGAAGACTTCCTCCAGGGACCTCTTCTTGGAGACTATGATCTGGTTTTCACTATCGAAATACCGTTTTGGCATCATCATCATCAATCATCCTCCGAGCTGCTCTTCGAAACCTACCGAGCTGCGCCTCGGCCTAACGGAAGCGCTCTGGCTTACCTGAACGCCGCTTTCTTGGCTCAAGTAAAGGAGGATAGAACGGTGGTTAACTGTAGATTGGCTTTCGGGGCTTACGGGACTAAACACGCCATTAGGTGTAAGGAAGTTGAGGAGTTCCTCTCGGGGAAAGTAATCACCGACAATGTTCTGTCTGAAGCTATTACTTTACTTGGCAAGTTCGTTGTGCCACAAGAGGGTACAAGCAACCTTGCTTACAGGTCAAGCTTGGCGCCAGGCTTCCTTTTCAAATTCTTTCACTCCTTAACCGAGAAACCTTCTTCAAATGGTTACCACCACCACTTGGATCAGCCGAAACCGTTGCCAATGCTGTCTTCTTCACAGCATGTTCCTATAGACGATGAATATTTTCCGGTGGGTGAGCCTGTTGCTAAATCTGGAGCTTCCCTTCAAGCTTCCGGTGAGGCGGTTTACGTGGATGACATTCCAGCTCCCGCAAACTGCCTCTACGGTGCTTTCATCTATAGCACAAAGCCATCCGCAAAGGTAAAAGGTATTCGTTTCGAGGAAAACTCGGCACCTGATGGAGTTGTTGCGGTCATTTCTTGCAAGGATGTTCCTAAAGGTGGACAGAATATTGGTATGAAGTTTTCGTTTGGCACTGAGCCCTTATTTGCAGAGGATTTCACCCTTCATGTAGGCCAATGCATCGCACTCGTGGTATGTCTATTGTCACTGATTTTGAGTTGTTGTTGTTGTCTTCACTAGCAGTTTTTAGTAGAGGAACCGTGCTGGATTAAACCTGACGAAACATTCGTTAAGAAATATTACATACAAACCCTCAAATTTGCAAAAGATAAAATAAAATAGGCTTCCAAACTATCTAATTTTTTATTAAAATCGTCTTTAAACCCCAAAATCTCATGGCCAAGCTTTTAGCAATACATTTAAAAAAAAACTTTTGCAGGTTGCAGATACACAGAGACATGCGGATACTGCAGCTAATCTTGCACTAGTTGAATACGAAACAGAGGATATGGAACCACCAATCTTATCAGTGGAAGATGCTGTCAAGAAATCGAGCCTGTTCGAGATTTATCCTTTCTTATACCCACAACAAGTTGGAGACACATCAAAAGGAATGTCTGAAGCTGACCATCGTATTCTCAGCTCGGAAGTATGTATATTTGTGATGTTGTAGTCTCTCTCTCCTTGTATATGTTCCTTCCATCTCTTAATATTAACTTTTTTATGTGAAAACAGATTAGACTTGGATCGCAATACTTCTTCTACATGGAGACACAAACAGCTCTTGCAGTCCCAGACGAAGACAACTCCATCGTAGTCTATAGTTCATGTCAGACACCACAGTACGTACACTCCTCGGTCGCTTCTTGCCTAGGCATCCCTGAAAACAAGGTCCGTATCATAACCAGACGTGTCGGTGGAGGCTTCGGAGGAAAAGCAGTCAAAGCAATGCCGGTTGCAACAGCATGCGCAGTTGCTGCTAACAAACTGCAGCGTCCGGTGAGAACCTACGTGAACCGTAAGACCGATATGATCATGACCGGTGGGAGGCATCCGATGAAAATAACATACAGCGTCGGATTCAAATCCACAGGGAAGATCACAGCGTTGGAGCTAGAGATACTAATCGATGCGGGAGCCACTCTAGGCTTAAGCATGATTCTGCCATCGAATATAGTAGGGGCGCTGAAGAAGTACAACTGGGGAGCCTTGTCTTTCGATATCAAGCTTTGCAAGACGAATCTTCTGAGCAAAGCGATCATGAGAGCGCCGGGGGACGTGCAGGGCACGTATATCGCAGAAGCCGTAATCGAAAACGTAGCGTCTAGCCTCTCATTGGAGGCTGATACCGTAAGAAAGATTAATCTCCATACGTACGAGAGTTTAGCTCTCTTCTACAAGGCCGGTGCTGGTGAGCCTCACGAGTATACTTTGTCTTCCATGTGGGATAAACTGGGTGTGTCCTCCAGGTTTGAAGAGCGGGTTTCGATCGTCCGAGAGTTCAACGAGTCTAACATATGGAGAAAACGAGGGATGTCTCGAGTGCCAATCATTTATCCGGTATCCATGTTCGCAACTCCGGGGAGAGTGAGTGTTCTGAGCGACGGCACGATTGTCGTTGAGGTTGGTGGGATCGAGCTAGGACAAGGGCTATGGACGAAGGTGAAGCAGATGGCTGGTTACGCTCTTGGTTTGCTGCAATGCGATGGGAGTGAAGAGCTTTTGGAGAAGATACGAGTTGTACAGTCGGATACGTTGAGCATGGTCCAAGGGAACTTCACGGGAGGTAGCACAACATCCGAGGGAAGCTGCGCAGCTGTTCGTCTCTGCTGTGAAACCTTAGTCAAAAGATTGAAACCTTTAGTGGAGAAATCGGGTGGTCCCATCAGTTGGAATAAGTTGATTTCTCAGGTTTTTAAACCTCTCACTTGCTTCCTGATTTGATTGAGCTTCTTTATTTTCATTATTTGTTATTATTTTAATGTCCAAACGCTAGGCATATGCTCAGTCTGTGAACTTATCAGCTAGTGACTTGTATACTCCAGAAGAAACTCCAACACAGTACCTGAACTATGGTGTTGCAGTTAGCGAGGTAAACTCTTTGTGTCTTCTCTCAAATATCTGAACTGGAAAACATATATATGTATAAATTGAAGTAACTTTGGTGTGTTAATATAGGTTCAGGTAGACCTTGTGACCGGACAGACCACGGTTCTACAGACAGATATCTTATATGACTCTGGAAAAAGCCTTAATCCGGCTGTCGATTTAGGACAGGTAAATAATAGTAATAGAGAGCAAACAAACACACTTACAGTTGTGATGGTGTTTTTATTTTTTCTTTTCAGATTGAAGGAGCTTTTGTGCAAGGACTTGGTTTTTTCATGCTTGAAGAGTACATAACAGATTCAGAAGGACTTGTTCTGACGGACAGCACATGGACATACAAGATCCCGACCGTGGACACCATCCCAAGACAGTTCAACGTTGAGATACTAAACAGTGGACGCCACGAAAAGCGCGTCCTCTCTTCTAAAGGTTAGTTTTAGTTTGTGCACACAAAGCATTTCAAGATAATCTGGATTCAACGTTTTTTGATCGATCATATTGTTTGTTTTCAATGTAAAATAATGCAGCTTCAGGAGAGCCTCCGTTGCTACTGGCAGCTTCGGTGCACTGCGCTACAAGAGAGGCGGTTAAAGAAGCGCGGAAACAGATAAGGATGTGGAAGGGTGTGGATGATGATTCGGGATTAATATTTCAGTTGCCGGTTCCAGCTACAATGCCCGTTGTGAAGGAGCTTTGTGGTCTAGATATCGTTGAGAGCTATTTGGAATGGAAATCCAGAGTTATCTCAAGATTATGAGTAAACAAAAGAATTTATCAGTTTTTATATTTACTAGCTATTCTTGTCTTAAATTTGGAGATCTACATCATCTTTTCCCCCTTTTTAAAAATTATACATTTTCAGTTGCCTAAAAGAAGTTTATAAAATGAAATCAAGCTTAATTACAAATACAAAATTATCTTCAAAAGTTATACAAAGATGAATGTGAAAAAAATAATAAAGGAGTTGATCTGGAGAAAGGAAATGAGGACTTCACAAACTACTTATGAAGAAGATAGCAAATCATCAAGAAACCAATCTTAAAACAATGGATGTGTTGTGAAGTAGACAAGTGGCTCCTTAAAGCTATTTAAAATGACAACTACGAGTTCAAGGGTTACACAATTGTTTTAATCAAGTTATACATTTAAATATATTGTCTTAGATTTGAAGATTAACATCTACCTAATTTTTTTAAACTGTCCACCATAAAAGTATAAACTATATGTCTAGGGAAATGTCTTTTAGTTTTGGAGAATAATTTCTTACTTTTTCCGCTGTTTTCAATAACTTAATTTTGATTGGTTGATTAAGAAACATAATCTGGTGTTCAAAAAAAAAGATTAAGAAAAATAATCAATATTAAAAATGAAATCATGACTGATAACAAAATAAGAAAAGGATCCCAAAAATTTTAAATTAAACAAAAAAAAATACAGATAAAACAAAGAAATATCTCATGAGTTGACATGGGGAAAGGAAATGAGGACTGACTAAACAACTTTGTGTTTGGTGAGGAGAACAAAACATAACGCTGACCCCAAAACTTGAATCACATACTAGACGCCTATGGAAACTAAGCTAACCTGTGATCCCCAATAAAAGACCATCAAGCATAACCAATTTCGAGCTAGACCGTCGCTGACCAGATCTATTGACACTACCAACGACCATAGTCCCCTTGAAACTCGTCATTGTGGTGGGCCGAACCATACCTTGAGGGTGCAGGTGCATATCTATGATTATGCTGATGATGACGGGAAGTAGGATAATAAGGCTGCTGCCACCTTGAAGGTGGATGACTCGGCACACGCCCACTAGATGAGTTTCTACCATATGGTGTGGTCGGGAAATTACCACCGGAATGGAATGTTGGTGATCTTTGCTTATGCCCACCACCCATATATGTAGTATGGTGGTTATGACCCGATGGTGTAACAGGAGACCTCATCCTCCTCATCTTTCCTCTTTGGAAAGAATCTTCCTCCGGATCCTCCGTGATCCAACCCCCTCTCTGTTTTGATTTCTGTGGTGTAGAATGGGCCTCTTCTCCTTTATGTGTTTTCTTCTTATTCCTCATCTTCCCGTTAGACTCTAGTGGAGTAGAATAATGTTGCGAGTTTTCTTTGCTCTTCTTCTTCTTCTTCCCATTGGATTCATGGGGAGTAGAATCGTGTTCTGAGTTTTCTTTACTCCTCTTCTTCTTCTTCGTCTTCTTCCCATTGGACTCATAGGGAGTAGTATTGTATTCCGGAGTTTCTTTGACTTTCTTGTGAGATTTCCTCGATGGTGTAGATGTCTCACGGTTCCTCTTAGAAACCTACATGTGCATAATAAGAGAAGAAAGGGAGCGCTGAGTCACATAACATGAGAGAGAAAGGGCAAAGAATAGCTTAAAAGCACCCAAAAGGAGAGAGAGTGAAATAGAGAGCCTCTACCTGTACGGAATTGGGACATTCGCGAGCAAAATGTCCTGCTCCATTACATCTGTAGCACAAACTCGGCGAGTCTCTTCCATACGGAGTGCTTATGCTCGACGAGTTGGGGCATTCACGTGAGAAATGCCCTTCTTCCCCACACCTAAAGCATGAGCTGGCAGAATCTTTTTCTGTGCTTTCCTCATGGTATCTACCACATGCCTATAGAGAGCAAACTATTCTAGTCAGATTATCAACTCAGCATCGATACTTTTAAGTAAGATGAGAATAGAGCCGCAGACTCGTGTGGATGATTCAAAATAAGAATCTCAATAACTTACCAGTCCAATGTGACCCAGTTGACCACATCTGTAGCAAGACACAGCCCAAGACGGTGAGTTACCAGGTTCAACACAGCACAGATGGCCAAAGCTTTTACAGACATAGCATTGTATATCCTGGTCAGAGTAAAAAAAAACAGCAGTATCATTTGTCTGATCTACAATCTAAGCCCAATTAAGCAATCAGAAAACAACAGAAGGTGTGAAAAAGAAAAACCAATAAGCAAGTCTCATAAAAACAAAAGTTACCTTCAAATCATCTCGAGAGTACTCATACTTGCACAATATCATGTCATGTCCAAAGTCTCCACATCTTAAACAAACAGCTTTTTTAGACCCGCTCTTGTACTTATCCGGACAATCTCTCGCTCGGTGGCCACTTTTTTTGCAAATATAACAATCATGTCCCTGTACAAACAAGAGTATATTGGAACAATTAGAAAAAAAAAGGCTGAGGCAGGTACATAAAAGGTGAACCAAGACCGCACCTTTGTACACTGCTTTGCACCATGTTCCAAACTGCCGCATATAAAGCAAGGCTTCTTACGCGTAGTTGGGGTTGGACAGTTAATAGTGGCGTGACCAGGCTCCCCACAGCTATAGCAAGTCAAACCAGCATCAGGAGGGTCAAAATACCTCGCTCCACGCTAATTGTCATCACAACAATCGTCATCACAAAAGAGACATCTTGTTCCCCGGAAAAAAAAATTAATTAAATAAAAGGATAGACAACTCACAAGAAGCTTTTTCAAAACCATATTGCTAGATTTTGGTTCAGCAGGTTTCTCATCTTCCTCTTTTAGTATATTTTTAACTTCGTCTTTCCAGATGATGGGCTGTTACAATATAGAAGCATTAAACACAAAGCATCAAATCAAACTTTCCTTATTACAAGTTTGAAAGTCAAAGACAGCAGATTTAAAGCAAGCAACGTTGTAATGAGGAAGAGAATCGTTCATACTGACAATTTCGTGAGCATCATCTTCTTCTAGACTGGTTGACTTCTTCTTCGTCTTCTTCTTATGACTCTTCGATGAATCTCGTCCGTTCACCATCACGGTGCTTACTACACCAGAACCGGAGGGATCAGACAAAGTTGTCTCCTTTGGATCATCTAACTCGCGCCTCGATAACGCTTTCTCCAATATCTTTAAGGTGAGATCTTCATTAGCTTCGTCTTCGTCTTCGTCTTCTTCATCCGAGACATCTCTAATAATGGCTACTGGATCTTCTTCCCTGTCCTCGTTTTCATCACTGCGCCTCGGCATGGTTTTTTCGATTTTGGTTCAGGCAGGAACTGGATTCGCTCTGTGTCTGGTTTTTGTGTTTTACGGCGGTGGACGGAGATTAGTCTTAGGGTTTGTTTTCTACGGTTTTACGATTTTACCCCTTAATAAGGTACACTGTACCTATACAAAATTTTATTATCTTTTTCCTCCAAAAAATCAGGAAAATTTTGGAAAAATAGGTTTTTTTTTTTGTCATCTGATGTTTTAATATTGAACATAACTTAACAACCCTACCAAGGGAGATTACAAACCTGACCATAAAAGAAAAATAGGTTCAAATGAGATTTTTTTTTTAAAAATACATCAATTTAATTATTTTGAAACTACACTTATTTATAAATAAAAGGACTAAAATAACTGTTTCTTCACTCAAAACTGATTTTTAAACAACTCTCATCTCCGCACTTTATCATCTCCACTGATTCTCTTTAGGGCCACCAACATCTATCCAGTGGTTCTTTTCCCTTTTTAAAATTCTTCTACAAACATATAATCCACATTAAAGTTTCACAAAACAAACACATGGATATGTGTTCCTATACAATATATTCTTCTGTCTATCATAGTGATATTGTAGAAGATTATATCAGATTTTTCCCAGCAATTTTTGCTGAGTTCTTGTCAAATCTAAAACAAAACTTGTTAGTTTTATTAAGATATCGCCATAGATTCAAAAAATGGAAGAACATTTAGAGACAAGAGAAGAAAATTGATGTTGTCGAAGGAAAAGAATTAAAGAATATATTTTTTGATATAATTATTTGGTATCGAAATATTTCATGAAAATTTGGGAGGAGACATCAACACATCGAAGATATAATTTCTTTGTTGTACGGCAATATTCATACAATCGTTAAAAATTTATCTTGTCAATTTTTATTTCTCGGTTGAATCAAATACATTAATTATAAACCGAAAATATCTATTACACTACTAAAAGGAAGATACGGAGCTCTATGAGAGCAGCCACGTCGCTTAATTTATTCGGCCAATAGGAACATTTCATTAAAACATGTCAGATGGGCTTATGTCTATTGATGGGCTTAAGATCGAAGAGAATTTACAACGAGTGGTGAACCGAAGCTAAAAGCTAAAGCGAAGGGGCTACCTGCGTCGAAGCGTAATCAGCGCAATGGAGCCTCCTGGACATCGTAACCGCCGCCTTCTTCGGCATCGTCCTTCTCTTCTTCATCCTCCTCTTCACTCCTCTCGGCGATTCCGTGGCCGCCTCTGGTCGCCAAACGCCGCTCCTCTCCACCGCGACAGATCCGAGGCAACGGCTGCGTCTGGTGAATCTGGTTGAGTATGGTATTTGCAGCCGATCGAGTATTGTCCCGAGGATGACTCTTCCTCTTTCTGTATAAGCCGAAGAAGCTATCACGGTTAGGTCCAGATTCAACCTCATCCTTTTGAAAAGCTAGAAAAGGTTATGACCTTCATTGTTTCAAACTACAGTTTTCTCTGTAATTTTTTTTTATCTATATAGAGTTCTCATAGATTTAATGTAATTTGAAGATTGATTTCAGATTTTCCCTTTTTGATAATCTCTAATAATCAAAAGCATGTTTTTTTATTCAGATGAATTGAGACAGGGAAGATTGTAAACACTAATGAGGACAATGGAAAACAGGTCAGTAAATATATATGTATTTCTCCAAATAAGTATAATGTATAATCTCTTTTCTATTAACAAGAATGCTAAGGTTTCTATTCTCATATGAATCAGCTTATATATGGGAAGCTTCTTCACGACATCTCTGTAGGCTATGTCATGTTTCTAGACTATGTTTTAGCTACAGGTAGTGATCTTTTTATCTTGCATGTTTGGTACTTCAGTTTTAGTTCTTTTTGAGGTTTTTACTACTCTAAACCATATTTACACAATTGTTCTAGCTTCTTGAAGGTAAATCCTCGAGGAGGTGATGATAGCTTGCTGTTATTTTGACTACGCAACATCTCTACAAAAAAACTGAGGAAAAATGATTCTTGCAGAACCTACCCAAATGTTTATGTCATCTAATCAACATTTTGAGGTATCTTCTCTCTTGCGCTCTTTTAAACTTGAGTAAGTGTTTGTATCAGTCATCTCATTATAGGATCATGATCACTTATTAGGGTCAAAGACATATCTAAGCATGACTTTTTGTTTTATTTGGAGAGACCAAGGTGAAAGAGCAAAGGCTTTGAGAATGAGGCCTGGGAGAAAGACAGGAGCGCTGCAGCAAGAGACTCCGCCAAGCTCCGTCACGAGGATATGGTCCTACAAAAACAGAAATACGTCAAGGTCATAGTTAGTGCCTTAGTGGTATTGGTTTCGTTCTCCTCGCTTCTTATACCTGCAGTTTCTATGTAGGTTTGAATACTGCATCAACTAATTTCTTTGATTCTGCTCTTTTAATTTCACTGTATTTCAGACAATAGCTTTGGTGATAGAGTGAAAGCTGGCAGACGACAGTAATTTCTCATTTTTTTCCAACTGTGTATCTTCATCTTTTATTAATTTCTTCCCAAACTAATTCATATCCTCTACCTTATTCAATAAGTAAAATTATTGAATTTCTTCAAAAAGACCAATGTTGTGACTTAAGCTCTATTAATGGGTTTGCTGTTTTGATTCAGGATGATATTCCCCGTGTTGCTGATTTTCTGCACGGTTAAAAAGTGCTAGGAGATTTCTCTGCTCCTCTTCCGAGTAGAACAAATGTGAAAAAGTGCAGCTGAGTTTCTGTTGAGAGGATCTCTGAGTATCCGAGTGAAGTCACCATTTTAGCCATCAGACCTCTAACATAATCGTTAATCTTAAAGCACAATTTCAGTGGGTCATCATGGCAATTTGAGTACTTGGTAGAGCTTTCTTTGCATTAAGGAATGACAATCTCACAGCCGAAGCGAATGCACAACACCCTCTGAACCTCTTCTTGAATCTTATATTAATTAAAAGAAAATGCTGATTTCATATTGCGTAGGTTTTCTCCCCATGTATGCAGATATATGGTGACCCGGAATCAGCTATGTTGTGTTCACGTCGGGAGCGGAGATCACTGTTGTGTGGATAATCATCACTTCCCAACCTAAACTAACAGGTGTAGAAAACTTCCTCCTACTCTTTCTCTTTAAACATTTTTGATAAGCAAATCTCTTTTACTGTTTCCGATGATGACCTCTTAGCAACATTGTTAGGTGACATGTGCAAATTGTAAAGAGATTGCCACGCCAAATCTGATGGTGTTCATGGTAAAGCAAAAAAAAAAACTGATCTAAACATGGTTATGAAGTTCCAAGTTTTTATTCATTTTTGTTGCATATTTGTGAAGAGAGTTTGAAAAGAAGCAAGTATGTTTGGTGGGTTTTGTTCAAATTGAGAGTTCAGGTGGTGAAACTGAGTGTTTTACGTTTGTTATATGAGAAATGAGACTACTGTTTTGGATTTAGTGGGAGATGAAGTGTGTGGTACTAATGAGGAGAATGTGGTATGCACCTTTTATGAGCTGCTATTTTAACAGTGTGAACAATGTGTGTATTCATTATTTGATTTAAGCCTTTAACGTCATTTACACGTTCTCTGTAGAAATAACAATTATTCGTTCTCTAATTGAAACTCTTTTAAAACTTTGATTAGAGGACTATACTTCTGTTTGCTGATAATAGAGTTTATATGGCTTAATAAAGCCATAGTTTATCCGTGAGAGACATCATCAAATATAGTTTCACACTCACTTCTATATCAACACAAACCAGTTGCTCAGGGATTTACGTGGGAGTCACATCATGAGTGATCTTCATATTGTCAACTGTTTACTCTCACATAGAAATCTAGAAGACAAAATTACATCTAAATGGGTATATTACCCTTGGTTCTATATGTAAGCACTTCATAAATATCATTGTAAGATACTTAATCAAAGATAGTGAATATATATAATCCAGTTTCCACTCTTAATTTCTATGTGAATTACACACTATTGGTCCGAGTTTGACATATGGTTGACATGTCTATCATATTGCTATGTTAATTGCTACATGTTTCTTTTTCTTTTATGTATTTTAAGAACCAAAACATAGGAGAGACTTGCGCTCCGTCCATTTAAGCGTTCTCCGGATGTAGTGACGCAGACTACTTCCATTACCACTGAGCCTGGTGTTTATGTCGAGGTCACCATTGTTGAGTCTCAGTGCATGTGGTTTAGTTTACAAATTGTCTCCAAATTACAGTTACTTATTTTATTTTTCTTTCGCGGTTCAGAATTCGTCTTAGCTTCTTATTAGTGGATCTAAAAGCTATAGACAAAATATGTAAAAAATGAAATATTTATCAGAAAGTTCAAAATTATGGCTGGAAGATTGACTAAAGAAAATAAAATAATAAACCCCCAAGCATTTACAGATAGCGTAAAAGCAAGTTTCAGTTGAACTTAAAGTTGATGATATAAAATAAATAACACAATCCTCTCTCTGTTTTATTAAGTATTGTTGTACAGAAATACTTCATTATAAAATAAATGTTGTTTCAGAATTTCGATACAAAATTTACGAGTCAGTTTATATTTTTATTAGTTGAAATGTGATCATATGTGTTGGTAAAGATGTTCTTATATACAAAATTAATTTTTTTCCCTGTGTACACAATTTTAAAATGACACTTGAAAATAAAACGGACGGAATAATAACTAAACTAATATTTCATTGAATGATATTAGCTATAGAATATTCATTTTAGAAGAGTAGTTTCGTGTAATTCCTAATCAAAATAATTTCTTTAATTTTTATTTACAAATTAATTTTTATAAGAAAATAGATATGAAAGATGAACTAAAAACATGGTAACATAATTACACATTTTTAGTACATTTAATATCATGTATTTCATATCTTATTGTTATTATGATGTCTCAAAGGTTATTCTTCTTACCAAAAAAAGATGGGTAGATGACCATTACTAACTATCCCAAACTCAATAAGTTAAATATGAATTAAAAATCAATTCTAAAGTTAATTTATTTTAATATATTATTATTTAAATGACAACATAAATTTATTTGATGAACATAACTTAAATGTAGGTTTTAAATATACACGCATAATTCAAAAATCTATAAAATAATAAGACAGAAAAAAAAATATATGATAAAAAACAACGGATACATTACAATATTTTTTTTATAAATTCATGTTAAAGAAAATAAATTATTTAATCATAAATATGAACATACAATTCTCAAATAACAAAGATGTTGATGCCAAAGGTTTTATGTCAAAATGTTCAAAAAAGGTTTTAAGTCATGCATTGAACATTTATTTCATTCACATAGCTTCAATTATAAATAAAACATTTATTATTCAGTCAATAGTAAGTTAAATTATTTATTTTTAAAGTTTACAAATTATCATTGTTACCTAATAAAAAATATGATAAATTTTAAACTTATTTTTCAAAACATGATTATTGTGAAACAGAGTAAATTTTGATGGGTAAAGAAAAAAAAGAAAAAGTAAAAAAAAAACTTAAAATTTTTAGTTAATATAAAAATAAATTCAAAAATTATACTTACAAAAATACAAACCGCGCGTAGCGCGGTTCAAAAATCTAGTATATCTAAACTGAAAAAGACCAATGTAATACAACAAAGAGAATTGACGTAGCTTTTTCTTTATTCTAGTTTGCTCTCTATGCTCCTAAAAATGGAACTGGGAAAAGCAGATGCATTTTGCAATGAAACTTCCAAATTACAACATTTTTGCAGCTGCACAAACCTTCTTCCATGGAAAATCAGAGAATATATGACCCTATCTATGTCATTTATCGAAATATACACATAAATATTTTATTTCAAATACCATGAACCATGTATATACATATATATTTGACGATTGCTTTAACAATACACCACGAGCCTGGCTCAATTCTCAAACCTTGTAAACCAATCGACGATTGTCCTTGAAAGAACACGGGTGTCCCTCAGAGGTATTGTCTTCAGCGCCTGAG
Source organism: Raphanus raphanistrum subsp. raphanistrum (assembly GCA_019706035.1). Taxonomy (NCBI): domain Eukaryota; kingdom Viridiplantae; phylum Streptophyta; class Magnoliopsida; order Brassicales; family Brassicaceae; genus Raphanus; species Raphanus raphanistrum. The sequence goes on along the minus strand of CM033980.1, from coordinate 10,869,691 downwards.
CCACAGCGTCTGCTGGCGTGTAGACAGACCCAATTTGCCACTTCGGGTCCTGGAGACAACAACACACTGTTAACAGACCGAACAAGAAACAGAGCAATGATATTTACTTACTAGTTACTACCCTCTAAGTCTAAACTTGTTTCTGTTTTTATACCTGTACGCAAGGTGTGAGATGGTTTCCGTTCAGCCGAACCTTTTCAAGTGTACCACCAAAAGATTCTATCCGAGGCCTTAGGGTTTCTTCCAGTAAATCAGTCTCGTCGATTGCATCAGAGTTGAATTGTACCTGAGGACCACACAGAGACTTCATTTCTACTCAAGATCAATTGCAAGGAAACAAAAACACAAATAACTCTTGTCTGTGTGCATTATTACCAGTAAAGTGTGTGGAACGCTGTAGGAGCATTTGAAGCAAGTACGATTCTCAAGTGGTGATGGTCTGAATTCCGACACCCCTTGTCCAACCTTTTTGATAGAACAACAAGACAAAAAGAGCATTCAATTTCTCTTTATGGCTTGGTCAATTACATAAATCATTCTCACAACCTTTTGGATACTAGAGTAGGGTAAAGAAATACCTCACCAAATACTGAGGGCAACTGATCCAACAAATTAGTAAACGACTTAAGAGCTTCTTGATCATTGTTCAGAATCGTTGTCCCAGCGGCATCCAGTAGCACTTTCAACACATTACCTGAAAGGGTGATAAACAAGCCTCATCTCAACATGAAAATCACATCCTTTTGCTAAGATTCAACAGGCAAGAAAGACTGAAAACATTTTTCCTAATAATAAATGAGTTAAACTGAGATAGTATTTGGTAGTAACAACACCTGAAGCATTTCGAGCTATTTCATATAACGGAGAAGCTTCCACGACTGGCATCATCTGCTGGATGAGAGGGCCAAGCTGCAAAAGGCAACATAGGCAATCTAAGTAAAGCTAATCATAAGGTAAAAACCAATGAGTAATATTACCTGCTCAAAATATGGAACTGCCTCTGTGGCTGATTTGTTGTTGAATGAAATGATGGCATTAACCTTTAACAAGACAGATCACTTTTTTTTTCTTCCTCACATTTTCTTAGTTAGAAATAAAGACAAAAGCATTTTATTGATGTTAGTTCACTAGAAAGTAGAAACCGAACCTTTGGTATCTTGTCAGAGAAATAACTTCCGGTCAAAACTTGGAGCAGCGCACCATTACTGTCAAAAAAGCAATTCAGAGTACAGAGAAAATTCTTAAAGATTGAGAAACCAAACATAAGGATGAAGAAAGAGAAAAGAGAGTAGCGGGACCTGTGACCAACAGAGAAAACAGGAAGGTTGGCTAGATCTCGAGGGTTAAAATAGGCATTTGGAACTCCAGATAAGACAATCGTGTCCAAGCAGGAGTTGAACCTCTGGTAAACCTGCTTTGCAGCTTGTTCGTGATCAAAGGTGACGTTGTACGGCACAGATACAATCAAATACCCTTCTTTAGCCAGTAGCTCCTTTAGGTAACTACAAAAATAAAACATACTTCAAGAAATCTAAATACCAAAATTACTTATCCACCAATGCAAAAAAGGAGAACCTGTAGGTGAGTTCAGGGACAGCTCCGACGAAGGCGCCTCCCAAGAACTTGATGATGGCACGCGGTTTCTTGAAAATGGGGGGAGGAGGAATCACGAGACAAGAGTCGAGCCTCGTGTAAATCTTAGTGGTGCTACTTGCCGTGACGGTGAGAGACGCTACTCGAGCTCGTCTGCAAAACAGAGTGGCGGGAATCATCACTTTGGTACCCATGAAACTCGATGTCGCCAAGGCAGACTCCATTCTCCTGTGGAGAAGAAACAACAAACGTGTTCCTATTCCAAACTCACTCACTCGGGAACTGGTACAATTAAGTAAAATAAAGCTTCACAAACCCAATTGAGAGGCTATTTTTCTTTCAAAACTGATATGTACAATTCTTGGGCTTTTTCTTTGAGAAAATGACATATATAGCACTAATCTAAGTTTTTCTTCCAAAACTAGCACTCAAAGCCAAAAGTCACAAAAATATGTTTCATTAAAGGTATCAATTACCCTTATGTCCCCATGATTAATTAAAAAAAATTGAAATCATTTGTCACCATCGTCTTCTTCCTCTTGTCTCCTCTCGTTCACCGTCGTCTTCTTCCTCTCCTCTCGCCGCCGTCTTCTCCTCTCGTCATCTTCTTCTCTCGCCGTCGTCGTCGTCTCCCCTCTCACCGTCACCACCACCATCGTCCCTCACCTAGTTCTCTCTCTCACTGTTCTTCGTCTCGGGAGAAGGTTTCAAAAACTCAGATCTGAACTCCAACATTCACTAGTCACCCTGAGACTTTTCTCCCACTTGATTTTCCCATATCGGAAACTTCCTCAGGTAACTTCACTCTTCACGAGACTCTTGCCTGACCTGGATTTTTTGTTATAGCTAGCTCCTCGAGAGTCAATCACCGATTTCCTCCTATTTGCTCGCTTACGAGGTGTTGTTTGAGAATCACGATCACTGAGGAATGCAATTGAGTAATGTTGATTCTAAAATTGAGTTCCCATTTGTTGCACAGGACATTCCTTTACTGGATTTTGATAATTAATGGCGAATTCCCGTCAATACTATCCACCATCTCAAGATAATGAATCAGCGTCCCCAACTTCAATACTATCCACCATCTGAACCATCCATTGTATGTTTAAAGCCTTATGTGTGTTTTGCAGATTTTGTGATGGGTTTTAGGTTATGATGAGTGTTGTTAGTTGCAGATCTGGATATGCTTGAAGTGGGTATTGGAGGGATGACTAAAGACGAATACATAGTCCATTTCAGCATATGGGCGATCTCTAAGGCTCCTCTTCTACTTGGCTGTGACATAAGAAACATGACCAAAGAGACTATGGAGATTGTGGCAAACAAGGAGGTCATTGCTATTAATCAAGGTACTTAAATTACTGTTTCAGCCATCATTATGATGTTTGAGTATATATATGACAGACAGATAAAACGTTTATTGTAGATCCACATGGTGTTCAAGCCAAGAAAGCTAAAATGGAAGGTGATATCCATGTTTGGGCAGGCCATTGTCAGGTTACAGAGTAGCTTTGCTTCTGTTGAACCGTGGACCAAAACGATCTGACATTACTGCTTTTTGGGATGATATTGAGATTCCTGCAAATAGCGTTGTTGAAGCCAGAGATCTATGGAAGGTAATACACATACATAAAAAAAATCAAATGTTTTTGTTTTCTGATGAATGCGTTTTTGTTGTTATATGAGAACAGCACAAGACATTGAAGCAAAAGTTTGTAGGGAACTTGACGGCAACGGTTGATTCTCATGCTTGCAAGTTGTATGTTCTCGAACCTGTTGCATGATGTAATAACCAATTGTTCTTTTAAAACAATAACTGTTTGTATCAATAAAGTGTTCCACGTTGTGATAATTGTTTGTATCAATATAGTGTTCCACGTTATGATAACTGTTTTTTTTCTAAACAATAACTGTTTGTATCAATTTTTTTTTTAATTTTGTTACCATTCGATTTTCTGGAATGCTTTCCTGAAACTACACAAATCTTTCCTGAAATTTTTCTAAACACTACAAAGTTTCACAAGCACAAGCAACAAAAGACTAACAATATTATAAGCAACATTTCCTAAACACATTCAATTGATGCAAACAAACAACAAATGAATATGTAAGTAGAGATATAAAAGTAAAAATTAAAGAAGAAATCAAAATAATATGTCATTTATTTTCTGGAAACCCATCCTGAAAGTGCCAAAAGCTATCCTAGATAACATGTGTCTTTTATAATCATATCATGCTCATTTAACACTTTTTTTACAGAATTACTGAAAAGGCTTCAAGCTATCATATTTCCATGTTTTCTCTTTTATATGTGTTCTTTATTTGGAGATTTCTATAGCCAATGAATTTCTGATTATGTTGTTTTCTTTTGGTTGTTTGAAGATTAAGTTCCAATTCAGGATAGCCATCCAGAACAAGAATTGTCTAACATTATTTACACGCTTTTTAATTCTCTTCGAAAACAGATTTTTGTAATAAAATATACTCATTTTATTTTCCGGAAACCCATCCTGAAAGTTCCAAAAGCTATCCTAGATAACATGTGTCTTTTATAATCATACCACATTTAACACTTTTTTATAGAATTACTGAAAAAAAGCTTCAAGTTATCATATTTCCATGTTCTCTCTTTTATATTTGTTCTCTATTTGGAGATTTTTATAGCCAATGAATTTCTGATTATGTTGTTTTGTTTTGGTTGTTCTGAAGATTAAGTTCCAATTCAGGATAGCCATCCAGGACAAGAATTGTCTAACATTCTTTATACGCTTTTTAATTCTCTTCAAAAACAGACTTATGTAATAAAACACACTCATTTTATTTTCTGGAAACCCATCCCGAAAGTGCCAAAATCTATCCTAGATAACATGTGTCTTTTATAATCATACCACATTTAACACTTTTTATAGAATTACTGAAAAGGCTTCAAGTTATCATATTTCCAAGTTCTCTCTTTTATATTTGTTCTCTATTTGGAGACTTTTATAGCCAATGAATTTCTGATTATGTTGTTTTGTTTTGGTTGTTCTGAAGATTAAGTTCCAATTCAGGATAGCCATCTAGAACAAGAATTATCTAACATTCTTTATACGCTTTTTAATTCTCTTCGAAAACAGACTCATTTTATTTTCTGGAAACCCATCTTGAAAGTGCCAAAAGCTATCCTAGATAACATATGTCTTTTATAATTATACCACATTTAACACTTTCTTTATAGAATTACTGAAAAGGCTTGAAGCTATCATATTTCTATTTTTTCTCTTTTATATGTGTTCTCTGTGATTTCTATAGCCAATGATTTTTTTTATATTTTTTGATTATGTTTTTTTTTTGTTTTGGAAGATTAAGCCTCAATTTAGGATAGCCATCCTGAACAAGAATTGTCTAACATTCCTTACACGCTTTTGATTTTCTTCGAAAACATACTTATGTAAGAAGACACATTCATTTTATTTTTTCTGGAAGCCCATCCTGAAAATACCACAAGCTATCATATATAACATATGTGTTTTATAATGATACCACATTTAACACTTTCTTGATAGAATTATTGAAAATACTTCAAGCTATCCTATTTTAATGTTCTCTGTTTGATATGTGTTCTCTATTTTGTAGCCAATCAACTCTATTTGTTGATTTTTATAGCCAGTGAATTTTCTTATGAATTTTGATTATGTTTTTTTTTTTGGAAGATTAAATCTCAATTTAGGATAGCTATCGTGAACAAGAATTGTCTAACATTCCTTACACGTTTTTGATTTTCTTCGAATACATACTTGTGCAAGAAAACTTACTCATCTTTTTTTGGAAACCCATCCTGAAAGTGCCAAAAGCTATCATATAACAATTAATCAATCATATTTTTGTTTAAAAGAAACATTTCTAATTTTTAGTAATAAGACTTATTCTTTACGTGGAAAGAAGTAAGGGTCTTTTTCCCCCTAGTATTGAAATCAACAACCTTTCATCTTTCATTTTATTGGAATTCTTCTTGTTGTATACAATCATGGATCTTTTTTTTTACAATCATGGATCTTACAAGGTACATAGAGGTTTATGTTATTCGTCTTGAGCAAAAGACATAGAAGTAGCTTTATTTCTAGTGTACGTATGTTATTTAGTCAAAGTGTTAGTGGATGGGAAAAGAGCTAGTAAAGCTGGAAAGCCTGTAGCCAATGGTGTCTCCACATTAAGATTACAACTGAGCTTCCCAAATGTGTATGTAGGTGATGATTCTTACCATGTCTTTACACGGTTTCCTTAGTTCTTTGGGATCTTGTTTTTTGTCGACTTTCCTCTCTCTGTTGTCTTCAACTTGCAGAGGTGGGCTTATGCTGAAAGCTGCAATAGAGAAGCTAGATGTTGATGTTTCTGAGAAAGTAGTTCTTGATTCTGGACTCGGAGGGTTTACAGATTGTTTGCTTCTTTATGGTGCAGCTCATGTGTATGGTGTTGATGTTGGTTATGGTCAGCTGCTAAGTCTTTTCTATTTTTTTTTGGTTTTGTAAAGTCATCCAGAATATGTACAATGATTTCTTGTTACATTTAGAAATTTGAAAAATTTCAATAATCAGTCTCAAACATTTTTGCCTTGGCTCTGAACCAATCTGATACTTCAGCTCATGCAGTGTTTGTCTGAGAGGTAATAAAAATTCCATCGTATTACTATCCTGCGTAACCATGTAAAAAAATATTTCAAAAATTTTTAACACCAAATTTTCTGGAAAGCTTTCCTGAAACTATAAATATCCTTCCTAAAACTATACAAATCCTTCTTGAAAAAAAACACAATTTCACAGGCACCACAAGCAATCGTTTAGAAATTTCATAAGCAAATTCACATATCCTACCAAAAATATCAGTATGCGTAAGCCAAACAAGTAACCAATCAAAAGGTTTGATATGTGTTCTCTATTTTGTAGACAATGAAAACAAATGATTCTCCTCAGCTTAATGGCTAAACTACTATTTTTTTAAGATTAAGTTCCAATTTAGAATAGCCATCCTGAACAAAGATTGTCTAACATTCCTTAATTACACGCTTTTGATTCTCTTCGAAAACAGACTTATGCAAAAAAACACACTCATTTTATTTTTTCTGAAAAATCCATCCTGAAAATGCCAAAAGCTATTCTATATAACATATTTTTTATAATTATACCACATTTAATACTTTCTTGATAGAATTATTGAAAATGCTTCAAGCTAACATATTTTAATGTTCTCTATTTTGTAGACAATGAACTCTATTTGGTGATTTCTATAGCCAATGAATTTTCTAATAGATTTTGATTATGTTTTTTTTTGGAACATTAAGTTCCAATTTAGGATAACCATTCTGAACAAGGATTGTCTAACATTCCTTACACACTTTTGATTCTTTTCGAAAACAGACTTATGCAAGAAAACACACTCATTTTATTATTTCTGGAAACTCATCCTGAAAGTGCCAAAAGTTATCCTATATAACATATTTGTTTTATAATTATACTACATTTAACACATTCTTGATAGAATGATTAAAAATGCTTCAAGCTATCCTATTTTAATGTTCTCTATTTGATATGTATTCTCTATTTTGTAGACAATAAATTCTATTTGGTGATTTCTATAGCCAGTTAAATTTTTGTATAGATTTCGATTATATATACATATATATATATATATATATATATATATATATATATTGGAAGATTAAATTTCAAATTAGGATAGACATCCTGAAGAAAGATTGTCTAGCATTCCTTACACGATTTTGATTCTCTTCGAAAACAGACTTATGCAAGAAAATACACTCATTTTATTTTCTGGAAACCCATCCTGAAAATGCCAAAACTCATCATGAAAATACACTCATTATATAACATATATGTTTTATAATTATACAACATTTAAAACTTTCTTGATAAAATTATTGAAAATACTTCAAGCTATCCTATTTTAATGTTCTCTGTTTGATATGTGTTCTCTATTTTGTAAACAATGAATTCTATTTGGTGATTTCTCTAGCCAATGAATTTTTTTATAGATTTTGATTATATTTTTATGGAAGATTAAATTGCAATTTAAGATGCCATCCAGAACACTGATTGTTTAACATTCCTCACATGCTTTTGATTCTCTTCGAAAACAAACCTAAGCAAGAAAAGAAACTCATTTTATTTTCTGGAAACTCATCCTGAAAGTTTAACAAGCTATCCTAGATAATATGTGTGTTTATAATGATATACACATTTAACATTTTCTTGATAAAACTACTGAAATTGCTTCAAGCTATCACATTTTAATGTCTAACATTATATTTTGGTGATATGTCTGTGTGATATGTGTTCATTGTTTTGTAGACAATGAACTATATTTTGGTGATTTCTATAGCCAATAAATTTTCTTATAGATTTTGATTATGTTTTTTTTGTTTAGGTTGTTCTGAAAGATTAAGTTCCAATTCAGGATAGCCATCCAGAACAAGGATTGTCTAAAATTCCTCACACTCATTTTATATTCTGGAAATCCATCCTGAAAGTTTAACAAGCTATTCTAGATAATATGTGTGTTTATAATGATATACACATTTAACACTTTCTTGATAAAATTACTGAAAATGCTTCAAGATATCATATTTTAATGTTCTCTGTTTGATATGTGTTTTTTGTTTTGTAGACAATGAACTCTATTTGGTAATTTCTATAGCCAATGATTTTTTTTTTTATAAATTTTGATTATATTTTTTTGTTTAGGTTGTTCTGGAAGATTAAGTTCCAATTCTGGAAGCCATCCAGAACAAAGATTGTCACATTCCTCATACGCTTTTGATTTTCTTCGAAAACAAACTTACACAAGAAAGATACTCATTTTATTTTCTGGAAACTTATCCTGAAAGTTTAACAAGCTATCCTAGATAATATGTGTGTTTATAATGATATACATATTTAACACTTTCTTGATAAAATTACTGAAATTGCTTCAAGCTATCACATTTTAATGTCTAACACTTTTTACACGCTTTTGATTTCCTTCGAAAACAGACTTATGTAAGAAAACACATTCATTTTATTTTTTTGGAAACCCATCCTGAAAATGTCAAAAGCTATCCTATATAGCAAGATTAAAGAGTTGAATTCCAATATCCTCAACAGGAGAGCTGCTGCATCCGGGTCCCTCTTGCCCTCATCCTCGTCTCAGCTTGGAGCAGAATTTCCTCAGATAGTAGAGGAGGTAATTTTTTACAAGATCAGAAACACATGCTCAATTTTTATTCTCAAGTTACTTCACTTCAATAGACATAAGCAGAACATCAGAGATAGCTTTAGACTCGGATAGAGACACTGTATGCAACAATCAGGAAGACTATCCTGAATACGTACAGTAGCTTCCTAAATGAATTGAAAACTCCAAAAACAAAAAGTAAAAGTAAAATGATGGCAATCATGTACTCAGATCCAACGTAGAATGGAACGTATTTCGTCAGAGTCCATGTAAAAAAAATAGAATTCACTTGATTTTACCAAACACAACTCTCACCTAAGGATTTCACAACCGTTTATAGAGAATGTTGAATATGGAGTCGAGAATCTTTTAACTCCATGTGTAGTGAGGAAACACAGCTTTGACTACTTACACCTACAGTAAGATCCAACAAAAATCAAGCCATAAGATCCAAGAAAGTCATAATATAACAAACAACAACACAAACAAAAAAATCCTCCGTCAATAATGTGACAAGCACCACCGCAGCTGCATAAGTGAAAATCTCAAAATACATTTCACACTCCCATAGTCTCATCAACTCAATGAATGCCAACAAATTTTAAAACCAAAATCAAAAACGTCCCATCCCGTGCTCGTCAATAAAAAACACAAAAACTAAGAAACTAAGAACAATCAACGTTTACCTCATCGTCTTCAAACCAAGAGATCTCGAGATCTCCGTCAACTTCAAGTCCCGTCGTTCTCTGCGACCAACAGCTCCTTCAGCTTACCTACTCCCAACTCTCCTCCGTCAGAAAACCCCAACCGTGCGGCTTTCTCTCACTGCAACAACCGAATCCAGCTCTTCTACTACGGAAACCGGATAGGATTCATTTTCATAACAGCTGGTGAGATCGATCCGAGTCGAACGAAGCGAATGGCCGTTGATTTCGCTGTGGATTTGAATCCTCTCTTCCACCGCTGCGGAAGGGATCATTGTTAGATGACAAAGCTTGTTTCCTCCGGTGACAGCGACGGCATCAGATTGAGAGAGAAGAAGAAGAGAGTGTCGTCCCTGCAAGCTGGATTTTTTCTGTTATATAACAATTCAAATGAAATCCCCAGATAGGAAACCCTGAGAAGAGGAATCATACCTTGGAGAATCGAATCTTCATGAGATGATCACCGGAAATGATAAAAGAAATCGGAGAGCGTTGTAGCCGTCGCGTCGAAGAGACCGAGAAGAAAAATGGCCGTCGCGTCGTGTGAGAGAGAGAGGCGTTCTGATTTTTTTTTCTTTTTACCATTTGTTTAATTAATTTTAAAACAGGGGCAGTAGAGACATTTTGCCCTTTAATGAATGTCATATTTGTGACTTTTTCCCTCAGATGTCATTTTTGGGATAAAAACTTTAAAGGTGCTATTTTAGACAATTGCCCTTTTTCTTTTGATCAAGCATTATTTTTTTGGGTTTGTAATTTCAATTTTAGAGGCCTATTTAATTTTGGGATTTAAAATTTTTTAAGATTTTTATGGTAAGTTTAAGGTTTGACGTTTACTTCTTTTTTTCTCAGGATTTAAATTTTACAAAATTATGGTCTATTTTATTTTTTTCTTGTGCGTAACTTATGTCATATTTTCCTCACTTTATTCTGAACTAGATATGAACCCGTTGCGTTGCAACGGGTTTTGTTTGATGTTTCAATTTTATGAAAACCATAAAAATGAAAAATATTTTTAGTGAAATTGTATGATTTTGCATATATAATGTGAAAAAATATTTGTTGCCATTTTAATAGGTTCCATTTTCAAATTTTTTTTTTCAATATCACTAATATTTTTACAATTTTAAAGTAATGACAGATTTTTATTGATACATTCACAATCTAATTTTGTTTAGAGTTTTGAAAAAATTACTAAATCTCTAAATCAAAAGGTCATAGACCACAAAAAATAATTAAAGCTTGGTTCTTCAAAGTTATTAATTTTCCTTTTTTAAATCTCTTTAAATCAACAAAAGAGAGTTGTATCATATTTTTCTACACATGACACAATGTTTTTTTAAATAACAAATAAAATTCACTTCCTTTTTACAATTAATTTTTCTGTAGATTTTTTAAAAATTTGAAAATTACTATAAAGTATTTTTTAACAATATATAGTGTAAAAGATTATGTAATAGTAATTTTCTTTCTCCTATACCAAATCAATTTGTACAATATTTAACAATAATTTTTATTTTCTAAAATCATAAAGAAAAGATAATTGTAAAAACGATATTTGATTGTAATTGTCCTTTTTAAAAATCTTAATAAAAAATTGTAAAATAATTTTTAATGTTAATTTTCCTTTATTCAAATCCTAATTAAAAGGTCATAAACCAAAAAAAAACTACAATCTTATTATTGACATATTAACACGATTTGTAAAACAAAATTTATAGTAATTTTTCGTTTTTAAAAATGCTATATCAAAACCGATTTGTATAATAATATTAACATTAATTTTCCTTTTCTAAAATCATAAAAAGGATAATTTTAAAAAATATATTATGATAAAGCTATTATTTACAATACTTTTTCTAAAAAGGAAAATTACTATTAAATAATTATTTATATGAAATTTTTTATTTAGCACATGTTATAATCTTAAATATAAAATTGACTTGTGTCACAATCATGTTAATTACTAACTTTGAAAAACCAAAAAAAATATTTGATTGTAATTATCCTTTTTAAAAATCTTAAACCAAAAAATTGTAAGAGAATGTTTAATGTTAAATTTTCCTTTATTCAAATCCTAATTAAAAGATCATAAACCAAAAAAAAACTACAATCTCATTATTGACATATTAACACGATTTGTAAAACAAAGTTATAGTAATTTTCGTTTTTAAAAATTCTATATCAAAACTGATTTGTACAATAATATTAACATTAGTTTTCCTTTTCTAAAATCATAAAAAGATAATTGTAAAAAAAATATATCTTATGATAAAGCTAGTTACTATTATTTACAATACTTTTTCTCAAAAAAGGAAAATTACTATTAAATAATTATTTATATAAATTTTTTTATTTAATATATGTCACGATCTTAAATATAAAATTGACATGTGTCACAATCATGTTAATTAGTAATTTTGAAGAACCAAGCTTCACATAGCTTTTATAATTTTCTTTGTTTTGGATATAAAAAAAAAGGAAAATACCATTAAATAATTGTTTGTATGAATTTTTTTTGCTTATAATATTTGTTTAAAACTTAAAAAGGAAAATTACTATTAAATAGTTATTTTATAAAAATTAGTATTTAACACATGTTATAATCTTAAATCTATAATTGCCATGTGTCGCGATCATGTTAATTAGTAACTTTGAAGAACCAAGCTTTATATAATAAGATTGATAAGTCAAAAAAAATTCCTTGAAATTTGGTGATAAATGTTGGCACTATGGTGAAGTCAAGAATGATGAGTAATTTCACATTGTATTCGTTCAATATCGTGCAGGGGTTCATTTTATAAAAAAATATCTCATTTTTATATAATTTGTTTTAAGAAAATACATATATTACAAAATTATCTTGCATGCAGTTATATTTTGTTTATAGATTATTTGTAATAAAATTACATATATGTTAATACCAATTAGTAAAAGCACACACATTAAAGTTTTTATGCATGGTTTAAATTATTATTTTGAACTTATACTGTAAACAAATATATGCCACTTTGTACAATTTATACTTTTATATGAAGCATCTTATTTGCTATCAAAGAAGTTCATGTATCAAAAAAAATTTACTAAAATGGGGAGAAAATACATGTCCTTTAATTTTTCATTAACTTTAAAAATGTATAATATAAGTAAAATGAGAAATAACCACAAACTATATCAATAAAAATATTATTAATGTAAAAGACGCATAATTACATATATCATATATTGTTTCACTGAAAATATTTGTTAAATAACTTTTTAGTGACAATATTTTGTTTGTTTCAATAATTGTTATACCAGCCAAATTAGAACTAAAGTTATATGAATTTATTTTTTATAATAAAAATAATTTCTTGAGAAACAAAACTTTCACTCAAAAGTGACATTAGGCATTTTCTTCAGTCTCATTGCCAATGTTATTTTCATGTTATACAATGTTTAATATCATAATTATCTTTAGAAATATAATTACTATTTTATGTATTCAGAATAACTTAAAATATGTTCAGCTAATTTGGTTCGTAATTCATGTAGAGTCTTTGAAACAGCTTTATTAACATCATAAAGGACAATTGCTTACAATTCATATAGACCATATTTTCCGGTTATATTTTTGTCAGAATAAATATTGCTTACAATTGCATCTCCATTTTAAAAAATTTCGTCTCACAATTTTTAAATTATATTTTAGCTCCAACCACTTTTTGAACAAATTTCAATTATTTTGGCATGACATTTAAATATTTTTTTCTATTTAAGAGACAATATTAGAATTATTAGTTTGTACTCTTTTTAAACAATACTATTTCTATGTTGGCAAGCAATATTTATTATTTTATATATTTATTTACCTGGTTTATTTCTTTACAAAAAATATTAAGGAGATTGGATATCATAATAAATATATATTGACTTATGTTGATATTAATTTTTTATTTATAATATTGTCTTGAATTTCTGGGAGAGTTCTTATAAAACACCACTTATTATATTAAACTAACACAATAATTAAATAAAATCAACTAAATTGATCAATTATGGATTTAGTTTTTTTCTATTATGATGACTTTTGATGGATCAATAAATAGTATTTTTGAAGTCGAGATGGTATTGAGATATAAATATTTTAGAATTATATCGGTTTCTCAATATCAAATTCCTAGCTTAGATAATTTTAACAAAATAACGATACAAGAATTAAATAAATACAGCTTTCATGTTCTTATGTGTTGTTTATTCAAAGATCTTTAGAAAACATTTATCTATCTTTTCTGCTCTATTTGTGACTGTTGTAATTTTTTGCTGTGATTGTTCATTCTCACAACTATTTATATAGATGACTAAAGATTACAATTGTTGATAACCAAACATTGCAGTAGCTAACTAATGGTTGCAATGGTTAACACCAGAAATTACAATGATTTATCACTGAATACTATAATCACTAACAATTGCAATGATTCATTACCAAAGATTGAATTGGTTCTTCACTAAAAATTATATTCACTAACAGTTATAGCAAATATCTTTTGACATTTTGATCACTTTTTAACAACTACAATTTTTAGGATGAAAAGTAACAATGTAAAGATGAAAAGATACATACTTATATATTTTAACTACAATTTTTTAAAGAATACAACTTTTAAGATGAATAGACACATTGTTAGGATGAAACATTTACAACCTTTGACATTAATTTGGAGAAAAATACATATTTAGATATTTTGACAATTTGTTTTTAACAAATGCAAATTTTTAGGATGAAAAGACATATTCTTATATTTTAGAAACTTCTTTTAAACCAATGTAATTATTAAAATGAATAGAGACACATTGTTAAAATGAAACATTACATACTTATATATGTGACAACCTTTTAAAAATAGTGTCATTTTAAGGTGAAAAAACACTTGTCACGATGAAAAATTACAAAATTTGATATTTCTTTGGAGAAAATATAATCTTTTAGACATTTTGACATCTATATGCATTTTAAAAACTTATCTTAAACAAATTAAATTATTTTTAAAATATACATTGTTAAGATGAAAATATAGTTACTTATATATTTTGTGAACATTTTTTAAAGCAATGCCATTTTTAAGATGAAAATACACTTTGTAGGATGATAAGTTACAACCTTTAACATTTATTTGAAGAAAATACATATCTTTAGATATTTTGACAACTTTTTTTAACAAATGCAATTTTTAAGAAGAAAAGACACATCCTAATACATTATCACAACTTCTTTTATACCAATGCATTCTTAAAATTAAAATACACATTATAAGATGAAAAATTGCATACTTATATATTCTGGCAACATTTTTAAAAGCAATGTCATTTTAAAGATAAAAAGACACTTTGTTACGATGAAAAAGTTACAACCTTTGATATTTATTTGGATAATACATAAATCTTTAAATATTTTGACAATTTTTTTAACAATCCAATTTTTAGGATGAAAAGATACATCCTTATACATTTTAACAACTTTTTTTAAAACCAATGCAGTTCTTAAAATGAAAAAGCACATTGTTAAGATGAAAAGATACATACTTATATTTTTTGATGATATTTTTTAAAAAATAAGTGCTATTTTTAAGATGAGAATATACATAATTACAGAGAGCAGCTATTGAGATATTTTAACATTTTTAAAAATGTATTTTATAATGAGAAAACACTATTTTAAAATTGATAATATTGTATAAAAGCACTTATTGAGAGATTTTAACTAATTTTTAAACTAACGATTTTTAAAATGAAAAGACACAACTCTTAAAACTAATAAAGTTTAGTTTTTTATATCAAAATACACACTTTTAATATTGAAAAGACACAATTCTTACAACAGAATGACATAAATTTTTACAGTAATTGATATTTCAAATTTATTCAAACCTATATATGAATAATCATGACTTCCAGATTATATTTAGTTATTTTAAAATGATATTTTTATAATATATTTTGAAGAGACACAGCTTTACAAAAAACACTTATAACATATATTAGTGATTCCTTTAAAAAAAACTAATATGTCTTTTACAATGAAAAGTACAATATATTTTGAAGGGACACATCATTACCAAAACACTAATTATATAAATACACTATATATTATCAACTTTTAAAAGAAAACTAATATTTTTTTTTACAATGAAAATACATGCCTCTTTACATTAATTGAGATTTCAATTTTTTTTTAAGATGGGAAGACATATTCAAACAGTTTTAAGATGAGAAAACATATCTAAACATTTTTTCTCAACCATTTTCAATACTTAAATGATTAAAAAGACACAACCTTTTATCACTAATTTTTTTTCAATAGTTACATAATTAAAAATAAATTAAACCTATATGAATTGTGATCTTGGAAATTCTGGTTTACAGATCTGTCAACCAGCAAATGGCAAATTTGAATGTGTTATAAGATAATTAAAATTAAATTAATTATGTCAGCAAAGTATATTGGAAAAAAGTTTCAAAAATAAACTGTTATTTTTATAATATATGAAAAGACACAAGTGTTAAAAGAGGCTACTTTGATAAATAAGTGGTTATTAACGAAAATATAGATGCAATAACTTTTTAAAAGAAATGAAACTGTAAGATGTTTTTTTTACTTTTGTTACATACAAATTTCATTAAGAATTGAACATATATAAACTCTAGGTTTTTACATCATTTTTATTTGTCTCTAACCAACAATTGGATATGTTTCCGTGAGATAATATATAAATAAAATTTATAATGAGTTTTATAACCTCTCTCACTACAAAAAAAGATGTGAATTGTATCACTTAAATTGTATCACAAAATTAAATGATACAATTTTCAATCATTTAGTTGTAAATGATACAAAATATAGATAATTTAGCATCATTTATGATAACTGATGTCATTATTAACAAATTTAACATCACTTTGACTAACTGATATAATTTATTTTGATTCGCATCACTTTAATAGAACCGATGCTACTATATTAAATTACATCACTTAAATAAATGATGTAAATTTAATCTGGATTAAAATCATTTATGCAAATGTTGCAAATTTTACATCAATTAAAAAGTGATTCTAATTATATATATTTATTTCGGAAAATATTATTAGTATTAACTTCAATTATAAAAAATGATGTAACTATCTCTTTCTTTGCCATCAATTAAATATAAATAATGGTACTATTTTATCCTAATTTGTATCAGTTGAAATATTTGATATTAAAAAAAACTAATTTTCATCACATAATTATGGATATTTTACTTTTAATCATCGTTATATTTTATGTTGATATACTTTGATAAATATTGTTATAGTAAAAAGATATATAAGAGATTTAAGTTGATATTTATCTTTAAAAAAAGTATAGGTTATACAAAAAGTTAAAAAGATAATTCTTGGCGTTCTTTTCTAGTCACAAAAAAAGACTATGTCGTTACGTTAGTCATTCACGATCACAGCTCCATCACCTTCCATTAGCTTTTGAAAAAAAAGTTAAAAAAGTTTGTATAACAAAACAAAGTAAGTTTCTAGTAAGTGATAATCAATCCTGTTTTTTTTTCTCTTAACCCTTAAAAGAGTTTCAATATATATTTTTTTAGGCAAAAAGAGTTTTATCTTTTGGTTTCAAAACTAAACAGTGACCATCTCAGAAAATCAGACGTTGCATACAACTCAGGTAATTTATTTACATAGACTGTTTTCACACTATTTACTGATTTGAATTTTGTTGGGTTTTGAAGTTTATTGGTTGGTCGTGAATTTCTAAAAGTCTACTAATTGTGAAAATCTGTTTTTTTTTCAGGTTCTAATGGATAAATCATGGATAAACAAACCACGTTTGTCGCAAGATTACAGACTGGGAGTGAAAAGTTTCTTGGATTTTGCTTTTGGTAAATCTAATGCACCCATGGTAAAATGTCCATGTACTCGTTGTTCTCTAGCCAAATCTAAAACAAGAGAAGATATCGAAGGTGATTTGATTTGTTATGGCTTTTTAAGTTCTTACACAAGTTGGATAGTACACGGAGAAGATATACATGTCACTGGGAATGCAAGAGTACCTTCTGATAGTACTCATGTTGAAGTAGATTCAACTTCGAACCTCTTGGACGATATTTTTCCAGATATTAGTGCGAATATGAATGAGGAGAATGAACATGGGTCATCTGGGCATCCTATGGACACTGATAGACCATCAGCTTCAAGTGGAAATTCGAAAAAAGGAGAAGGTTTTGATGAGATGTTTGCTGATTACAATCAAGGGCTATATCCTGGGTGTGATAAATTCACGAAGTTGTCTTTTATACTGAAGTTATACCATATCAAATGTATGTGTGGGATTAGTGACAAAGGAATATCCATGGTGCTTGATTTGATGAAAGAAGCATTTTCACATGCCAAATTGCCAGATTCATTTAATGACATGAAAAAGGTTATTCGCAAATTAGGAATGACATATGAGTCAATTCATGCATGTCCAAATGATTGCATGTTATATTGGGAAGCTGATGCAGAAAGGGAAGTTTGCAAAATCTGTGAGGCCTCTCGTTGGAAAGATACAAAGAGCACAGTTTCTGGATCAGGAAAAAGAAAGAAAAAATCTCCAGCAAAGGTTTTGCGTTACTTTCCCCTGAAGCCACGGCTACAGCGTTTATTTATGTCATCAAAAACTGCTGCTGACATGAGATGGCATGCATCTGCTACTAACAATGATGGTAAGCTACGACATCCCAGAGACGGAAGGGCTTGGAAGGAATTTGATAAGAAATATCCTGACTTTGCATCTGATCCAAGAAATGTCAGACTAGGGTTAGCGACTGATGGTTTTAACACATTTGGTACAATGAGTAGTAGTTATAGCATCTGGCCAGTGATATTATTTCCTTATAATTTTCCACCGTGGATGTCAATGAAGCAGACATCAATGATTCTCTCGATGGTTATCCCCGGAAAACACATGCCTGGTAATGATATTGATGTTTACTTGCAGCCACTAATCAAAGATCTGAAGGAGCTATGGTTTGATGGTATTGAAACACTAGATGCTTCCACAAAAAAAACATTTGACATGCGAGCAGCCATCATGTGGACAATAAGCGATTTTCCGGGTTTAGGAAATTTGTCAGGTTGGAATACGTATACAGCATCAGCTTGTCCAACCTGTAACTTTGATGGAATCGGACAACGTTTAAGACATGGGAAAAAAATTGTTTTATTGGTCACCGTCGTTTTCTTCCTCTAGATCATGGCTTTCGACAGAATCGAGTACATTTTGATGGAAAGTTAGAAACCAGATCTCCACCAGCCACATTGACAGGTTCCACAATTATTCATCAACTAGAACAAGTTAATGTTACTCTTGGTAAAAAAGATAGTTCTGTGGTAGTTGGAAGAAAGAGAGACAGAAGTGATGCCGGAAGATCTAGTACTCAGCAATGGAAGAAAAAAGCATATTTTTTGAGCTGCCTTATTGGGAATTTACAATGCTGCGACATAATTTGGATGTCATGCATATAGAGAAGAATGTGTTTGATAATTTAGTCTACACATTGTTGGATGACAAAACAAAATCGAAAGATAATCTGAATGCTAGAAAAGATCTTCGTGAGCTAAATATACGTTCTGACTTGTGGCCTGATGATAATGAGAAATATCAAGCTGCATGTTTTTCTCTTAACAATCATGGGAAAGACATTTTCTTAAGTGTCTTAAAGAATGTTAAACTGCCAGATGGTTATGCTTCTAACTTATCAAGTTGTGTTGATGTTAACAGTCGAAAGCTATCAGGCTTAAAAAGCCACGACTGTCACGTGATAATGAGAGATTTATTCTCAGTCGCAATTCGGAACCTGCTCCCTACAGATGTGTCATCAGCCATTGTCGAGCTTTGCCAATTTTTTAGAGATATATCTGCAAAAGTCCTTGACATAGACGAGCTTGATAAATTACAAGACCGTATTGTGATTACTTTATGTCATATGGAGATGTATTTTCCTCCATCGTTTTTTACAGTGATGGTACACTTAATAGTACATCTCACAGAAGAAGCAAAACATGGTGGACCAGTTCCATTTCGTTGGATGTATCCGATTGAGAGGTGCGTTTTTTATTTTATATATATGTATGTATATTATATACACACAACTAGAAACTTACATGAATCAGTTATCTACAGGACTCTAGGACACTTCAAATCATATGTTCGAAATCGCGCTAAACCTGAGGGTTCTATAAGTGAGCAATACTTAGCTGATGAGTGTACAACATTTTGCTCAATGTATCTAAATGATATAGAGACACGATTTAATCGGATCGGACGCGTTGATGATCAACCTCCAGTTGAGATTAGTATAAGAACAAATTCAGAACTTCCACATATTTTCCCAAACCATGGAAGGTTTGTTGGAGCTGGTCAGGTTTATTCTCTTAATCATGTAGAGAGGCAGCAAGCACATCGACATATATTAATCAACTGTCAACTACTTGATCACTTAAGAGAGTAAGGTTCTATTATTATTTTACTTATTTTTGCTTGAATTCCTCTAATGTACATGTTTTTTAATTGTCTTCTAGGAAATACAAACATGAATTGTTGACAAAACAATCTCATCAGGGCAGGAGGAATCGTGCTATTGACATTGACCGAGAAGTTCATCTTACTTTTTCAAAATGGATCAAACAGAAAGTGGAGATTAATGAGATAGATGGGATAACTGATGATTTACGATGCTTAGCTCTGGGTCCATCTGAGAAAGTTTTAAAGTACACAGCTTACAATGTCAATGGTTTCAAATTTCGGGCAACAGAAAGAGAAGCTAACCTGAAAACACAAAATAGTGGTGTGTATGTGGCTGCTGAGACTATGAGCTATGCTAGTTCTCGTGATTCTAACCCAAGAACAGGAACTGTTGCTTACTATGGATATCTGATTGAAGTTATGGAGCTAAATTACTATGAAGTTTTCAAAGTTGTATTATTTAAGTGTAAGTGGATGGATACTCGTACAGAACGAGGTTATAAACAGGATGTGTATGGTCATCATATGGTAAACTTTTCACGTTTTTTACCCACTGAAGAAGAAGAGGATGAACCATATATATTAGCTTCTCAGGCAAAGATGGTTTATTATGTGAAAGATCCTTCTGAAGTAGAATGGAATATTGCTGTTCATGTTCAACCTCGAGATGTGTATGACATGGGTGATTCAAATGATTCAGAGCAGTTGGAAGATGAGTCCGAACCTAGCATCTCTGTTTCTTCGTGAGGAGATTTTTTTTTTTGGTTAGAACGTTAAAGACTATTTTAATTTGATGAAGAATTATTTTTAACTAGTCGTTTTTATGCTTTTGTCTCTGTTCTTCTTCTCCTCGTTTTAGTATTGTATTTTCGAAAGTCTACTAGCTATATCTATGTTATTCTTCTACCGCTTGTTTTGTTTTCCTTGTTTGTTTGTTACTTATGAGGTGCAGAATATGATGGAAGTAATATTGCGTGAACTTTTTGAGGTCGAGGTAACCAACAAATCCTGATTTTTATTCTTATCATAAGCGCCTCAACTGTATATGGTAACAAATAGTGCGTGAGTTCTTTTAGGTTTCAAGGGTATGAAAGCTCTGAGAGAATTGCACCGAGTAACCTTCGTCCACAAGTCTCCTTTCAAGAGTTCCAAGTCTTCTCAGCCTATAATCAACAAAAGAATATACATTTCACTATGTAAATAATCAAGTTGTAAAATACTCTCTGTCCTATTGGTTCATCTTCCTTACGTGGGAATAGAAGGACCAAGAAGCATATTCTCCTTTATCCGCTGAAACGAAAGCCTTCGAAGGACATCAAACAAGAGACAATGGAGAGCAAATTGGTTCTGAATCTTTTCTTTGCAGGAGAGGTACAGATTTTGATGATTTGCGACAATGTTTATTTAGTATTCGCACTAAAATTTCCTCTGTTTTCTTTTTTTTTGACATGGAAAAAAAAACAGAACAAGACGAAACATGTCTGCAGTTTGCAACAGTTTCATTATCAAACAGAAAGTATAGTTGTTACAAAAATAAAAGTTGTTGTCGGTGAAGGCTCTTGGGCGTCCAGGTGTCCTACTCTGTGCTTGAGCATTCTGCATCTCCATGTTAAATGCATACTCAAGTGTGTGTGTTTTTTGTGTGTGCGCAGGATATAACACATGAAAGCGTCCAGGTGTCAAAGCCAAGTGAGTTAGTATATAAGGTGAATTTAAAGAACTAAATCATTGAAAATTTATATGCTGCACATAATCGAAGGAAATTTATATGGTTTAAGGAAATTTATACGGTTTAAGGGAATTTAAAAAACTAAATCATTGAAAATCTATATGCTGCCCATTATAATTTTGTGATCCTAACTAACTTAATTTTTATGCTTACGGATCAGCACATTAATTATAAGAAAACTCTAAAAATATATTTATTTGGTGAAAATTAAAATCCCGCTACTTTTTCATCTCAAGCGGGAATTGAAATAATTATATATCTTATATAAACTAACCATCTCTAATAAAATTGTTCTAATTAGGGTTCTTAAATACCAATCCACGTTCTCTGGGGGAAACCTCCTGCAACTTATCTCTGAGAGTTAACATCGGTGAATTTCATTGGATCAAGGTGATGTATCTCTCTAAGTATATTGTTTTGGTATTGAATTGTGTTCTTCCCTTTAAATAATTAGAAGGAGATCGTTGATTCATATATAGATTTGTTGATTTCAATTGTTTTAGCTCATGGACTACATGGACTCAGAAACACAAGCACCAGATGATTTACCATATCTGGAAACAGATTACGACACACCTCCTCCGCTTGCTGCCGAATGTAAAAGTTTCAAATGGAAAATAGAAGTTATAGGTAATATATCTAAAAACTATTTCTTTCATTTACTTGAAATTTATTTTCTTAAAACTGTTAAGTTATTTAGTCTGTGTAAACGTAGAACATATAGTTCACATATTAGTAAACGTTAATTACGGCACCATCCTTTATGTGTCGTATTTTGTTTTTGTTAAAAAGATATTTCAGGCTAATTTAGTCTATCATATAACTGTCGTATTTTGTTTTTGTTAACAAGATACTGATGACAAAATCGAAGGCAAAATGATAACATCTAAAGATGTTTGGAAAATTCAAAATAGCAAAGTGATTGTTCATTTTGACGAAGTCAGTGGCCAACCAATTGGAGAGTCGGGAGGTTTACTTGGGTCATGGTTAGGTCAGCTAAGCAATGACGTGAATTTGCTACCTATTAACTACAGTGACTGGAGAACGGTTAATCCTCACATAAAAAATAAAGTTTGGGAAGTAATACAGGTAATACATAATATTTAATCTTTTTATATTTTTTTTTAAGTTTGAGATATAAGATAATATATATTTGTCTGATAAACATGATATATTTTTGTTATTTCAGTCCAAATTTTGGTTTGATGATCCACCGATGAGAAAAGTATTTGTGATGAGTGCATTAGGTAGTAGATGCAAAGATGTCAAACTACGTCTTTGGAAAGAATACAAGCGAAATAGTCTAAGTGAGACATTGCTCAACCGACCAGAAAATGTTCCCGAAAATCAATGGGGTCAGTTCGTTCACATGAGATTCACTGAGAAGTGGAAGGTACAGTTTATTTGTTAAATATTTATATTTTTAGTTGTATATCAAATACAAGCAATATTTTTATATTTGATATTTCAGAAAATGCAAGAGAGGAATACAGAAAGCCAAAAGAAAAATCTCATGCCTCACGTATGCGGAAGAAAAAGCTTTTCAAGGAAAAGAAATGATATTGTAAGTAATCTAAAACTAGTTTATTATATTGATATGAAGTACTTTACTAATTATGCATGTTACAAAGACAATCAAGACTGGAAAACGACCATGTCGAGCAGAGTTTTTCATCGAGACTCGTACGAAACCTAATGGAAGCTTTGTATGTGAAGAAGCAAAAACACGAGCGGTTAGTTTTAGTCAACATTACAATATATTTGTAAGTTAATTCTACTTAGTATTTATTCTTCATTTGTGTTTTAGGAAGCACTTACAACGTTGTTGGGTCAAAAATCACAAGTGGAAAACAATGCTATTGCTAGTTTGGATGATGAATATGCACAAGTTTTTGGCCCAGAGCGTCCAGGACGAGTGCGGTGTGTTGGTCGTGGACCTACACCTTCAAAATTAGTGAACCGTTCAACTGTTACGAGACAAGAGATAGAGAATTCAGAAATGGTTGTCGAGCTGAAGTCACAAGTGAAAGAATTATCAGATCAAGTTAAAGGAATGACTACATTCATCCAACAAGTAATTGGTACTTCAACTGGTGAACAGGTAATAATATAATTTATAAGTTAATCATATTTTTTAAACTTTTGATATATAAACTAATCTGCTGAACTATTATTTAGGCAAGAATATGGGCTTCAAGTTTTGCTGTAGCTTTTGCTAACATACCAAATCCAGCTTTTACCTACGTACCAAGTCCACGAGATCCAAATCAGGTAAATTCTAATTAATTTTAGTTCTATGATCAATAATTATTCAAAATATTAACTAATTTGCAATATAATTTTATTTCAGGAGCGGAGTGATGATGCTGTTAGAGATTAAGAAGCTTGGACACTGGAAGCAATGGCAGTGGTCTTCAACAACATTAGTTTTATAATATTTTCAGCAATTTTCAGTTTATTTTATTTTATGACTTTGCATGATGGATTAGTTATGTGATTTTATTTCTAATACTTTATTTTAATCTAAATCTGGTTTTCATTCATTTAATTAATTTCCAGCATTTTTATATATTTAAAATTTAATTAACAAACAAATTCGTTTATTTTATTATAAATCATAAATATGTAAATAAAAATAATATTTGTATCATTTATATTAGTAATAATTTATGAAAATTGATATAGATTTAGCATCGATTATATACAAATGATGATAGAAATTTATATCACTAAATTGTAAATGATACAATTATAAAAATCACTTTTTAAAACTGATATAAATTTTACATCAATACGTAAAATGATAATAATACTTTAAATCACTTGCTTTAAATGATATAATTATTAAAATCACTTTTAAAAACCTGATTTAAAGTTAACATCAATTGTTTAAAATGATATAATATTTAAAATCGCTTGTTATAAATGATGCAATAACTAAAATCATTTCTAAGAATTGATATTAATGTTACATCAGTTTATAATAAATGATTTAACAATTCAAATCAGTTTTCTTAATTGACGTTAATACTAGAATCATTTCGCATAACTGATATTAAAGTTAACATCATTTTCTTACAAATGATACATTTTAAAATCATTTATAATAATTGATGTAAATATATAATTTTATTGCATCAGTTTTAAATAAAATGATGTGAATTATTTGCATCACCACTTTCAGAGTCATTTATTTAAGTGATGTAAAAGTATTTTACATCATTTATAACTAATGCAAATATATAAAATAAATGATGCAAGCTAGTCTTTTTTTTGTAGTGGTAGTTCGAAGCTCATCTCCAAAACCCGGCAGTTGAAAACAATGTACATTCACAATTTTAGTTGAACAACAATAATGTCTTGGGGGATTTCTGAGTTTAAATCGTGACACCGATGCTGATCGTAAATATTTCAGTGGAAACCATCGCCCTAGAAAACAACCAGTGATGATCACTACCAAAAATAACACTCCAGTTAAGACACACAACGACAACGTCTGATTAACCCATGATCAGGACTGCCCATGACTATAATAAGTCAAACTTGGATGATCTCATCACTGACATGTTTTCATCTCCAATATACATTTAAAATAAGTTTGTGTTTTACTGCATTAGTTTTCCTCATTTCTTTTCTCAAAAATAATATTCTATTATTAATACTTTTTTTAGTGATGTTTAATATTTTAAAACTTACAAATGTCAATGTATGTAAAAATCATATTTTGTTAGTTCTGGAATTTGAATTAGTTAAGTGTTGATTTATGTATTTGCATACCTGATATACATGTATATTGATCGGGACTGCTAGACTATGTTTTTTTTTTGATTAACGACTGCTAGACTATGTTGACATAAGAATTGGCGGATTTCTCTGTTTTTATCTCTGGCACCTGTGGTTTGATCTCGCGTCCTACTATGAACGTCCTACTGTGAAGTTAGTGGGGCAACTAGGCCGGTCTGCTGTGGATCAATAGATCGACAAAAAAAATCTAATTTAGCTAATTGGTATTCTTTTCACATACAAAATCGCAAAATTTTGTAACACGTGTTGGAAGAAGAGTGGTTTAACCCCGAGGGACAAAGAAGGAGATAAGAGGATCATGCATGCAAATGGCGAAAGCACTGAGTAAACTACTTTGCATTTTTGCATGGAAAGTGATCGCACGCACATGATGCTAGCAAAAAAGGATTCAAAGTTATAAAACGCGTTTTGCTTTCTCTTTAATTTATTTTAATTGTCCAGAAAGTTAATATACCTAATTTCACACAACTAATTAGATAGTGACTGGAATCCAATTTCAAAATCGTTACGGACATAACCTTAGGTTTGGAATTTGGAGCCAAAATAATGTTGAGTCGAAGTTAATATTCAAATATATTCTGATTCGTTTGAGTTTATAATATAATTTAAAGAACGATCAGCTAGATGTTAGCTTTAGCTTTATATCCTCTTTTTTTTTGTCAAAGCTTTAGCTTTTATCTTTAATCCTCTAATCCCATATATTAAAATATATCGTAGATTGTATTTTTAAACGCTACGTATCTTAGAAACGATCTTAAATTGACGACTAATAAGACGGCATGCATTGGACAACACGATAAAATGACCAAACGATTGGAGTTTTCGGGACCTACCAAGGTGAGTAACACAAAAACAAATGAAATGAAATTATAAGAGTGAGGCACCGACACATGACTCCACAACTCTTCTTTGAATTTCAACCCGACACTACCGCTTTCTTTTATCTATTTACAAAAAGACAATACCATTTTCTTCTTATGATCGAGATCGCTGAGATATAGACATTAGTATTTGGAAGCTTTGATATTTGTTTTTTTTGGCTAAAAAGCTTTAATATTTGTTGAGAAAATATTTATGGAACATCTAAACGAAAAAATAATGAAGTCTTTTTTTTTTGTAACTTGATTAATGAAGTCTTTCTACGATGATATTACACGTCTCCTCAAAATAGAGATATGGATTGTAGGTTAGTTTTAGAACACGTTTATCAGAGTACTTTTAATTTTGAAAAATAGATCACGAGAAGGTATAATTTTATAAAAAACACATTCTTAAAAATTTGTCAGGTCTTAAGTGAACATATTAAATACATTTAGAATGAGCTGAAGTGACAATAAAACGTTCATGCATATATGAAAGGAAAGGAAGAGACTGCAAAGCAATATATTTAAGAGCTGACTCTTAACTTTTTTTAGTTAAAAGTTAAGAGATGGTTTCTTATATTCCGCTAAAAACTCCGTTATAAAAACCCTCCAATAGTCATGCTCCAAGGCTAATTAGAAAAATGCAGATTTCAACTAAATAAAGCTCGACTAGCTACAGATTATACGAAAGGAAGGTTGAGTTTGCAGAAATCAAATAAGAAAAGTATCTTAGAGATAGGTCAGATAATTGATGGTAATATTTCATCAAGCTAAATAAGAAAATTGACATTATGTCTTTTCTTTGTGAGTAAGCTTGATATATTATATGAAAATCCCTTACTTTTTCAATGTTCGGCCAATGATAGTATCTTTTCATATCTCTAACATCTTAGTCCGATCAAGACGAATTGAAAATTTGGATTCATGGTTTTTTTTCAGGATTTCATCAATAAGTTCTCAGATATCTAGTACAATGACTTTGGCCTTCATTACAATCTTCCCATTGCCAATGAATTGGTACTCAGTCTTAATATTATGTACCATCAGATTTAGTAACTCATCGCACCTCTGAGCATGTTCTATTATGGCCACTAGGTCAGCATAATCTACTGCCTCTAACCCCAACGACTTTTGGTTGATGGTAAGAACATTCAGGTTCAAGGTTCCTAGAATCCGGTCGAGAGTCTTCTCTTCATGTTCTATGGAAAAGTCAGTGAGTCTCGGGATTAGTGCGTGCACGACCAGATCCTTACCGGTATGGTAAGCTATAACCACGTAGTAATCAGTCACAAACTCAATCCATCATTTTTGCCTTAGATTTAGGTCTGGCTGAGTGAAAATATATTTCAAACTCTTATGGTTTGTATACATTTCCACTTCAGCTTCATAGAGGTAACACCATAACATATATGTATATTTAAAACTCTTATGGTTTGTGTAAATTTGAGCCTTAATACTTGTTTGATTGTTACACGGTCAATCAAGTTAATCCTAACGAGAACGTAGGTGTTACCTTCAGGTATATCACAAACTCGAGTTGTTTGGGAATCCAAAGAAGCTCAGGAAATTAGACCAACAAATTTTAAGAATTTGGGCGAATTCTATTAGGGAAAGGAGAATGTAATGACATGTACATAGAAATGAGACGTGGCAACGTGAAGACCATTTTGACCAGTAACAATCAATAAATTTTGAAGGAGATCACAAGCGTTTAATGAGTACATTAAGATTATAAATGGCTTAAACAAAGTTTATATGGACTAAGCATGATGATAGTGTTGATAAGAATCATACGCTGTCGACGCGAGTTGTTCGTTGTCCATCAAAGCGACAAAGCACCCGAGAATGGTCAAAGTGCATCTAGATCTGTTAGACTTGATTGATTTGGTTTGGGAAACCTTAGGAAAACCAAACTATAAGGCATTATGAGAATAAATGAAAGAATTGTTGAAAGCAATTATGCCACAAAGCTGTAGTATGTTCGAATAGTCTATCAAAAAGTTCATTGCATTTCAAAAAGAATAGGAATGACCTACTAAGGACAACCAATATTTATTACGTGAAGGTATGTATTAGAGTTGAAGAAGCTAATGTAACTGTGAGAAGTAAGTTTGGATCAAAAGGAACATAGTTGGTATGTGCAGAATACTAGATAAGTCGTTTGGAGCATATGTCAGTAACTATTCAAATAAAGACCATTCGACTATGTTAATTCTGAATGTGGGAATCATATTGAACCTCAGAGGAGAAAATGAAATGGGGAAGTTAAGGTTTTGATGTGGGAACTCTTGTTAGGTTGATCAGAACTTTCAGTTAGACATTTCAGTTTATCAGTTAATTAGACAAGGTTGACTTGGTTAGTGGCTTTCCTACTTTAGCATCTTTTCCTACTTCACCCACTTGCTTGTATGCTTCACCTTCCTGTATTATTCACCTTCTTGAATGGTATGTCACCTCATGTACTGTTTCACCAGCTTTGTAAGCTGCTTGCTTTAGCTGATGACGCGAAACCGAGTGTAGACATTTTTACTTTCTAATGTGGGTTGATGGCAGAGCAGGTGAGTCAGTATGACCCTATCTTTTATTAGAAATATGATATCTCTGTTTCATCAGGAAACCAGAATCACACACTTAACCAATGTACAGAACATACAAACATCTATCTTGCTATAGAAGTCCTCTAAGAGGAATTCCCGAGCAGATTAAATCGGAAAGTATTTGGGTAAGTTATTTTGAATTTATCTTTCCATTACGACTTAGTTTTCCGTCATAAATCAAAATATGAGGTCAGTTTTTCTAATTATTGTTGGTCCATCCTAGAACTCATATTTTGTCTAGGAAATTAGTGAGGCGGTGCCTAGGCGCCCGCTTAGTCGGCAAATCGGAAGGACAAAACGATCTTTTCAAACCTATTTACTAAAAAATCGGCCTAGTCGTTTAAAAAAATGGCATAGACATCCGCATAAACAATAATCTTCTATAAGCTGTCTAACCACAGACTAGCGATTTTTAGAAGATTTAATAGCTATCATTAGTGGAGGAAATTTTCCTTCTGCACCTTGATCCTTCTAAGGCTATTTCTGCTAAGCTGAATCTGTGGACTGAGTGGCTAACTATTTTAAGAGTAGGGTTCTTCTTTGAATAAAAAAATTCTTTTTGTTAACGGTTCAAACTCCTTGACACCATCCCCTGAATAAAGAGCTGGGGGAGGTTTGACATCCTCCCAGATCACTTGAGCACAGAGCTTTAAAAGGAGCAATAGTGGTCCTGCTAACGAGGTATTATGTCCGGTTAGTGGACTTTCCTTACCAGAGTGGCAACACAGAGGTTCAGTCAGAAAGGGTATTAGTTTCTTAGTTAGCCAGTCAAAGTGTCAAACGAGCAAAGTAAGGACTAGGTCAAGGCAAATAAAAAAAAAGATTTCTTTCTCGTAAAGCATTCTTGCTATCATTTCTCGCCTTACTACCAAGCATAATAGCTAATGAGCATAGGCATCCACCTAAACAATAATCTTCTAATAAGCTGTCTAACCACAAATTAGCGGGTTTTTAAGATTTGGTACCTATCATTAGTGGAGAAAATTTTCCTTCTGCACCTTAATTTTTCTAAGACTATTTCTGCTAAGCTGAATCTGTGGACTGGGTGATTAACTATTTTAGGAGTAAGGCACTTTTCTGTATTGAGATTTTTTTGTTAACAGTTCAAATTCCTTGACACCATCCCCTGAATAAAGGGTTGGGCGAGGTTTGACACCCTCCCAAATCACTTGAGCACAAAGCTTTAAAAGGAGTAATAGTGGTCCTGCTAAGAAGGTACTATGTCCGGTTAGTGGACTTTTCTTACCAAAGTGGCAACACAGAGGTTTAGTTAGAAAAAGTATTAGTTTTTGGTTAACCAGTCGAAGTGTCAGATGAGCAAAGTAAGGACTCGGTCAAGATCAAGTAAAAATGGATTTCTTTCTCGTAAAGCATTCTTGCCATCATTTCTCGCCCTTACTACCAAGTGTAATAGCTAATGAGCTTAGAGTGTTAGCATCATTTTAGTGTATCAGTAGTTGTGATTTTCATTCATAATTTAACCATTTTATGCATTTTCAATGTTTTTCTTTCTTTTTTTACGCTAATTGAAGTTTAAATCGAAGATTTCTTTTTCATCCTGACGAATTCTCTCTAAGTTCTCTGCCAACTAATGCTAAGAAACAATCCTAACAAAAAAACACAAATCTTTTGTTTGATCAAAAGAACATAACTGCAATTTCACTACCTTTTTAGGTAACATTTAATAAAAAAAATAAGTGACATATTTCATTGAATTTAAAGTATGATTTTGTATTTAATATGAAGTTTTAATTTTAATTTTTGCCAAATTCTCAACAAAGAAAGAAAAATATGATATACTTCTTCCGTTTCATTTATTTGTCGTTCTAAACTTCGACACACATATTAATAAAATATTTAAATTTATATATTTATTTGATAAAAACATCATTACCAATATACCTAACCAGATTTTAATCAATAGAAAAATAGTTTAGAATAAAAAAATTAATAAATTTTACATCAATATCATAAAACGACACTTATTTTGAAACAAAATTTTTGCTGTAAAACAACATCTAATTCGAAATAGAAGAACTGGAATACTCCCTCTGTTTTTAAAAGATGCATGTTCTGGAAAAAAATATTTGTTTCAAAAAGATGTATTTTTTTATGTTTTCTATATAAAAATTGCAAATTTCAATAAAATTAATTGAATTTATTGAAAGACTATTGGTTAAAATGCATTGAAATTTGGTAATTTCTAAAAATAATGCATGATTAATGTGTTTTCTTAATATGTGTGAAAACTCCAAAACATATATCTTTAAAAAATAGAGGGAGTATAACGCAAAAACTTTTTCCGGTGGAAACCAGTATATCTTGAATAATTTAAGGAACCATCAAGATTAATGCGAGTGCAGACGGGAGAATAGTTTGAGAGGACACGTAGATGAGATCACGTACGAAGATTGCCGCCAAGATTATTTGGATCACATCACGTGTTCTTCGTTAAGTTCATTAATCACAATTATATCTTCAATGCACCGCCTTGGGTAAAGGCTGGTCCCACTTGTCCATTTTCTTAGCGCCAACCCATTTGATTCATGCTTCAGCTCAAGAGAGTACGAGTTAGATTCGCAGTGTTATATATCAGAAATTTTTACAAGTAGATATACTTTTCCATTTTCAATTACGCTACAAGACACTTAGTACTTGAGACACATTTATTTTGTCAAAAAGACTCTTGATTTTAAAGTAAAGAGAAAGAAGTGAACATAAAAAAAAAAATGAACATGATTCATTATCTCGTTATTTTTATGTTTTCATTTATTTTTATTACAAATTCTAAAATATATTAAATAAAAATAGTTATCATAATAAATTATATATAAAATTTTATATCCTATTTATATATATTATATATTAACGTGTAAACAAAACTAAATGTGAATGATAATAGAAATATAAACTATTTGTGAATATTGATAACTTAACACGAAGATACCTAACTCATATCTTTAAAAAAATTGTTTTTTCGCCATAGTTTCCGGAAAGGAGAAACTTACTAACTATATTTCTACAATTATTTCTACCGTCGACAACACCAATATCACCACCACGATCGAGTTCTTTTCTAACTAGTTCAACGTTTCCTCTTTCGAACTGATGTACGCCAATCTGGGGTAAATTTCCTCGTGACCACATCCAATCTAACGCAACAAGTTTTCGATCTCCAGTAAGACAACTTGATCACAACTACTTATCCATTAGAACTCGATCATAACTGTCTTATCGAAAATCGAGAACGAGTTAGGTTGAATTGGATGTGATAACAGAAAAAGTATTCAGCAGATTGGTGTACAACAGATTACAAAGATAAGGTTTTTAATGAGTTGGAACTGGTACTTAATCATGGTGGTGGCGTCGGCCGTGCCGATGATGGTGGAAGTCGGCCGTGCCGATGATGGTGGAAGTAATTGTGAAAACATGATTAGTGGATTTCTCTTTTCCAGAGACTATGGCCAAAACCAAATTTTTAAAACTATCAGCCAATGATCTACATGTTAAGATTTTCATGTCCACAACTAATCTGTAATTTTACTATACACGCTTTAGTGTCCACGTCCACACTTAATTGTGTTAATATTTTAATATATCATAAGTATATACATATATGAAAATAGTTATTTTTATGATAACAACACAATATATTTAATAATTATATTTTTTCCTAAATTTAGTTTTAAATTTTGGATAATTCTTATTATTATTATTAATTTTAATCTTTTATCTAATCGAAAGAATTTAAATTCTTTTTTATTTTTCGTCAATTTATATATTTTATTCATTAAGGGTATAATGATATTAACCGTTTTAATTTTTAATATAAAGAATTTGTATGTAAAAAGTTATTTCGTAAATAATAATATGTTTAATGGATGAGTTTTGTATGTCAAAAATACTAATATTCCAACACTATTATCAAATTAGTTTAATTTTACTCTATGTTAGTCCACCAAATCAAGAACTGAAATTTTGACAAGATAGATGAGTCTATATTTTTTTTTTTTTTTTTTTTGTCATCAAACATACAGACTCATATTGACTCTGCACACCAAACTGGTTGCTCGACATCCATGTGATAGATGAGTCTATATTAAAACTATCCAAAACAAATTATAATGTATATTAGTTTTTTAATTATATATATTATGTTTACAAAAAACAAAATACACTGTAGCATAAACGGATTCCATTCATTTAATAAATCAGTTTAATTACATTTTATGGTGTATATATATATATGTGATATAAGTCTAACAATTAGTCATATGATTTATTGATTATGTACTCAAAATTTTAAATAGACTATTATATATTTATACCGATTGAAATAATTTTTTCTAAAGTTCATGTACATTTTGAGAGGATTTCAAGGACATTTAAAACAAATAACTAAGATAGCGAAATAAATATAAGATAAATATATTCTAATTTTTAATATAATAAATGGTTAAATAATAAATTTCTAAATAAAAATTTATTCTAATTTTTTATATATATAATAAATGGTTAAAACCAGTAAACCACAATAAATTTTAAAAGTGGTTAAAATAATTTACGAAAAAAATCTTTACTTTCAGATTATATTCATGTTAAATAAATAATATATAGATCTTTAGTTTTCAAATATGTTTGATATCTTTAGTTTAACAGTATCCCGAAAAAATCTTCTTTTTATGTAGATCTAATTTAGTTTGATTTTCTATATATTTCAAATTTAGAAATAAAAAAATCATGTAACTAATATTGTTACATAATAATGTTTTGAAAGTAAATTTTGGCACAAAAATATATTGAAATTTATTGTAGTAATATTATAAGCCACATAAACTTAAGTATTATAGATTTAGATATTACATAACACTAATTTATATTAATTTATTTGTTATATAATCTAACATGTTTTGGTATAAAAAACCATACAATGTGTGGTTCAAGATCTGTTAATATTAAAATGCTATTATAAAATTAAAATCAAAAATTTAACATTTAGATGTTATATTTAGTTGAGAATATTAAATATAAAACCAATAACGTCTTGATACAATTTTTTTGGTCAAGCGTCTTAATAGAATATCTAAATGTTATATTACTTTTTTGACCTTAATCCTTACCGGTGGTATAAATGCAAGTGTAGGTCGCCATCCTTTCTTGCCTAGCCAAGTACCTCCTCATCTTTCTCCTTCTTTCTTTCGTAAATAAAATCACACATCACTCACCTCTACTCAATCAGTATCTTCAAAATATATTTTAGAGCGTGAGAGACACATTTTGTTTCATCTTTACGATTTCACGAGAGATGATAAAGTTTCAAGGACTCGTTCCATCGACATTTGTCCTCTTACTGACACTCTCTCTGTGTTCTGCCGAAAATGATGTTTTTTCTTCCACAAGGTATGCCCAAATTGAGTGCTTGAGAGTACCGCCGTTGGAGTTCGCCGGAGCGGCAAAAACCGCCGTCAACTTAGTCAGGAAAGCCGGAGATTTAGTGTCGAAATTCGACAAGAAATTTGGGAACTCACGTGTGGGCCATGCCATTCTTGATTGCCTTGATCTTCTTCATTCTGCCTCTGAAGAGCTTTCTTGGATCATATCTGCCTCTCAGAACCCCAACGGTATCAAACTCTTACACCTTTTCTTTTTCTTTTTTGGAACTCTTACACCTTTTCTTTTTCTTCTCCATTTTTCCATGCAAAATCGTTTTTTATAAATAGTCATCTCTAAAGTAATCTAAACCACTAGCTAGTAACTTAATTTTTTTTTCCATAAACTAGTAACTTAAATTGAGGTTATCCAATGTAAACATGATCACCAACTTTTAATTTTAAAACAAGATTAAAAAGTTACCAAGTAAACAACAGTTCACGTGGATCGCATATATAATTTTTGCAACCGCATTATTACTTGTAACATATATATGTAATTTTAAGGTAGTTTGCAACCGAATTATTACTTATATCATAGTAGTGGAACCTGTTAAATTCTAGTGCTATTATGTACACTTTGTCCAGCAATTGACAAAACAAAAAGAAAAAACAACTGAGCGCAAAGCATTACCAAACATTACTTTAATAACTCTATTATTTACTTTATTTCTTTACTTGCTTTTTCAAAAGAATTTTTCTTTTTGAGAAACCCTCAAAAAATTATTATTTACTGTAATCTTACTATTGTTTTTGTTATTGAATTTTTCTGACTCTGCGACAAAGTAGAAAATAGTATTTTAGCAAAAAAAAAGACAAAGTAACCGACGGAAAAGAGCATTATAGAAGTCATCGTATCGAGCATCACTCAACACGTCGACCTATTTTTCTTTATGTTTTCACGCGGAATTCTATTTTTGTTAATTATATATGATAATTTAAAACTTTTCATTGCTGAATCGCATTCTCAAACCTTTTTCAAAAAGAAAAAGTGAGTTGGTGTATTATATCGTCGGTGATTAATCTTCGACGTGGGGATAGAATATTTTGTTCATAACTTTTGCATTTATGTGGATCTTGTATATCGTATGAATGCTGCAACATCTGTAACTAATTACAATGTCTTTTTTTAATTGTCGTTCTTTAAATATGGAGTAGTTTATAAGCCCAAATCACATGTTAGTGTTACGTTGTCCAATTAACTGGAGATTAGGGGAAAGGAAACAGACTGCACATGCAATATATCAAAGTTAGGTCTGCCGAAAGGCTCGAAACACAGATCAAAGTTAACCAAAAATAAAAGTCCAATCGAGTATATTGAATGTATATATCGAGTATACATATATCAGCAATTCAGCATCATGATAAATTTTGATCGTTTTTTATACTTCTTTGATCTTTTTATCGGTTTCATGTTTTATTAGACATCTCAAATAATCCATTATATTTTTTTGTTCAAATAGAATAAATCTATAATAGAGTCAAATTCTACTTCAAAAATATTTTATTTTACAATAAAAAAATAGATTGAGCAACAAAAAGTAAATAAATTATTTTATTTGTAATAAAAACTCATTTTCATTTTAATACAGAATAAAAATAAAATACTGTTATAAAAAAATTGTTCCAAAGTAGAAAGTAGGATAGAGCTGACGATGCTAGAGTCCAAAATGTCAATTCTCTTTTTCCATTATTTATTTCTTCTACCTTGATCAGTTTTTTACTAGTAGTAAATTCTATTTTAGTCGAAACAACAATAGAAAGTTTTTTTTTTGTAAACTAACAACAATAGAAAGTTCTGTTTAGAAAAAAACAATAGAAAATTATGTTTTAACTGAAAACTGGGAAATGCAGCATATGGTGGAAATATCTGCCGATTAACGAGAAAAAGTCAATTAAATTTTTGTTTGAAGTATTAATAATCACAAATTATTCTCTATAAATATGTCTTAACCTAGACACAAAACAATGTCTAGCGCATTCTCATACCGTCATACATTGTTTTTTTTTGTCGGATACAAAGGAACCAGACGTTACAAAACAATTTATTCTGCTGCGAACCAAAGTTCTAGTGAAACGGCGAAAACATTCTCTATGTACACAGGAACAGGCCGTTCTTAAGAAAAAAAATATTATTTTGTGCAAACTATAATTCTAGTGAATGTGTATTCAATACTTACATTAGTCTGCCACTGTCAGGTAAGGACAATAGTACAGGAGACGTGGCTTCGGATCTAAGGACGTGGATAAGCGCCGCCCTTTCTAACCAGGACACCTGTCTAGACGGCTTCGAGGGCACTAATGGAATTGTCAAAAAAGTTGTGGCCGGTGGTCTAAGCCAGGTCGGTAAAACCATTCAAAACCTACTAACAATGGTCCACTTTTCCTCCAAACCCAAACCTATGCCCAATAGAGCCCACAAGACAACCACCGGTCATAGCGGCTTCAGTAAGTTTCCCACGTGGGTTAGACCCGGTGATCGAAAGTTGCTACAGATTGATGGCTTATCAACAGCGGCCGATGCAGTTGTAGCAGCAGACGGGACAGGGAACTTCACGACAATAAGCGAGGCGGTGCTGGCCGCACCGGACTACAGTACAAAAAGATATGTGATACATGTGAAAAGAGGTATATATGTCGAGAATGTAGAGATTAAGAAGAAGAAATGGAACATTATGATGGTCGGCGACGGCATTGATGCCACCGTGATCACCGGTAACCGAAGTTTCATCGACGGTTGGACTACATTCCGTTCTGCTACTTTTGGTATGTGACATACTAGACCTTTTTATTCAACTTAGTATTCTATTTTTGTTAACATTTTCTTTATTACTTATTAAGATTTCCATTTGGTAATAAAAACATTTGGCAGCTGTGAGCGGGAGAGGATTTCTCGCACGGGACATAACGTTTCAAAACACAGCAGGACCGGAAAAACATCAAGCAGTTGCAATCCGGTCAGACTCGGATCTCGGAGTTTTTTACCGATGTGCGATGAGAGGTTATCAAGATACTCTCTACGCCCACACAATGCGTCAATTCTTTAGAGAATGCATTATAACGGGCACCGTAGATTTCATGTTTGGAGACGCTACTGCTGTATTTCAAGACTGCCAAATCAAAGCAAAACAAGGCCTACCAAACCAGAAGAACAGCATCACGGCTCAAGGACGTAAAGATCCTAACCAGCCAACCGGATTCATGATCCAATTTAGTAACATAACGGCTGACACAGACCTACTTCCAAACTTAAATACCACTGCTACTTACCTAGGTCGGCCATGGAAACTATATTCTAGAACAGTGTTCATGCAAAACTACATGAGTGATGTACTCAAGCCCGAAGGATGGCTCGAATGGAACGGCAATTTTGCGTTGGACACGTTGTACTATGCCGAATATATGAACAACGGACCGGGGGCTAGCCTTGACCGTCGTGTTAAGTGGCCAGGGTACCATCTGTTGAATAATTCGGCAGAAGCTATTAACTTTACGGTGGCACAGTTCATAAAAGGGAACTTATGGCTGCCTGCAACTGGTATCAAATACATTGCTGGTCTATCTTCGTAAATTAATCAAGTTGGATATAACCCCTTTCATATAGATCTCTATGTTTTTTTTTTTTTTTTTTTTGAAACATTTCTATGTTTTCTTTCTCATTTTACTGTATTTATTATATACAGTTTCTGTAAAAGTTAAACTGCTCTATAAGTTTAATACTCCCTTTGTTTTAATATAGTGGTTTTAAAATTTTTTTGCACATAGATTAAAAAAATATAATTTTTTATAAAATTTGTCATAAAATTTAAATAATATTAAATTTAATCTAGAATAACGAGAATATCAATTATTTTGAAATATTTTTTTTCTCTAAATACTATTTAAAATGATACGGAAATAGTATATATTTAAAGAGTCCTGTTTTAACACACTAGTAAACTATATTGAACATAACAGTAACAACTACTTATAACAGTAACACTACTGATTAAAAAGATGAGGCAGTTAAGCTAAACTCCCACACAAATTTAAGCCGAAGAAAGAGACGAACATTTCTTAGAGACATAACCCGACATAATCAAAAGATTCTCCGGAACCGAACTAAGACCTATCAAATATCACTTAGTTCTAGAGTTCATAAAAAACAGAATTAACATCAATTAGTATTTGACCGTATATCCGGATATTATTTTTATTTTTGATTAAATATTTATTTTTTATGATTAGTGATAAATATTTTTTTATTTATAGTATAACTAACTGTATATTATTATATTTTTGAAATATATATATATATATATATGGTGTGAATATACCGATTTAATTTATTGTTTCAAACTATCATTTATATTGTGTCTTCTTTATAATATATAATTTTATTAGTTTTGAGCTAAGAGTATTTATCGGAAAATATATTAGTAAACTAATAAGATGGAGAAGGATATTAATATATTGGTGTAGATAATATGTTATATCTAAGAAGATGAAGATTGGTATTTATATATTGTATTTCACACAAAAAAAAATATTTCCTAACATATGTGAAACAATATATTTTATCACTAATTAGATAGAAACAATTAAAAGATGATGTATTCTTGTTTTAAATGACAAAATATAATTAATGCTGATTTTAAATAATATCTAAAATTTCAGTGGCATAATCTGTAATGTCTAAGTTGAATGAAATGTTAAGAGTTTGACTGTTTGTAGATTCTAGTTCTTAGTTTTTGGTTTTTCAAAATCTAGTTTTCATCCAATAAAGATTTAGGTAACGTAGATATCCTATTTTCAAGGGAAACTAGATTTTCAACTCTATAACTATTTTGTACATAAAAACCACAATCCACAATTTTCGGGTTTTCTCTAGTACTAAGACTGTTTTCATCTTTTTACAATACATTGATTATTTTATATCTGAATCACATCTACAATTAAAAACTTGCATCAACAAATGGCTTACAAATAATAGTCTCTACAACTCAAAAATTAGAACTTTTTGGTAAGTCAAATCCATGATGTAATAATTACTTTTATTTTATAATCTATATATTATTTTATTTTATGATATTTTAATTATATAAATTTTATACACTTCTAAAAATTATACCTAAAATCTGTTTAGTTTATTTTTTTAAAAGTAACTATTATATGTGGTAATATTTAGTACTATTTGTAATTCATAGTAAATATATGTTATTATTAATAAATTTTTAAATTTTAAATTTTGCAAGAATGATTAGATATAGAAAAGCCTCTACTTTATATAAGTAAGCATCAATTCCATATTAATGCTGATCAAGACTACAATTAAATTTACTAAAGCTAATACAATATGTGAATTGTGAACGACAACAATTTACCTAATGATAAATTAATCATTATATTTTTTTTGCTTTACTATAGTGAACTACAAAATAATTCATAAAAATTTAAGTATATCGGTAAAATAAGTTTTACTAATTAAAATTTAACTATTGAAATAATATGTATATATTGCTGTTGATAATAAGTTTTAGTTAGGGAAATTAGTTTTCATCATTTTATTATTTCATGCCAAAAAACTGTAAGACCTACCAATATAATATTTTTTTTTAATTTTGAAAATAATTATTTTATTATTAATATTTTTATTAGTTAAAAAACAAAATTTAAAATACACCCAATTAATTTTTTTAAAGAATCTTTAAAATACAGACAATAAGGTTAAGTAAAAATAATTTGTTTAACATATATAATATGAACATATCATATAAGAACATTTAAAAAAAACTTGTAAATAAAAAAAATTAATTATTTTAAAATAGTTTTATGTAAAGTTTACATATTTGTTAAGAGATCTATTGGTATTATTTATTAAAAATGCTATTTATTTTAGTAATACTAGCTTTTAAAAAAAGAAATTAACTTATAAGTGAAGTTTTTCAAATAATAAATAACTTTAATTTTTAAATACATTACTAATCAAACTTTAGAGAAAACAAAATATATAAACAATTCAAAAAAAATTAAAAATCAAAAAGCCAAAAACCAAAAATTAGAATCTAGAATAACCATTCAAGTTTTTTTGAGAAGCTAAAATCTACAGCAAACTTAAAAACCAAAAATTAAAAACCAAAATCTAAAATCTAAAAACCAAAATCCAAAAATCATGTAAACAATCATCACCTAATTCATATTTGTACTTCAATTTTAATATAATAGATACCATTTACATGTGATGCAAGATCTTTTTGCTTGTAGAACAACTTCACTATCTAATGGCACAACCTTTCAAATGGAACAAACCAAGAATCAGGCAATTGAGGTTTACATGCAACCAAAAGATTTTCAAGCCTGACATATGTACACCTACTACTCTGGTATGTATAAACTCACTCTCCCATAATCTAAAGTTTGGTTCTGTGTAGTTCACTTGCTGTTTGTTTTGTAACAAAAGTAGGAGGTTGGAATTCTCTTTAAGGAAGAAGAAGATAGCACAGAGAGAAGCAAGAGAGCATAATATAGATAGAGCATTCAACTGGATACTTTCGGATAGAAATGCTGGAAGCTATGAGTGATATGATATGATTTGCTTGTAATCAGTTATTGAGGAACAAAGTTTCCAACAATAAAATCTATGGAGTTTCTTAAGGCTTACAATCTTCATGAATCAGTATTTTTGAGTATTTTATTGTATAATAAAAAATACATTTTTTCTTCATTACATTTTATTAAAAAAATATGGGAAACTAAAGAAAATAATAGAAAATAAGAGAAAAATAAGGAAAAACTAAAGAAAAATAAGGAAAATATGAAAAACAAGAGAAAAAATCATGTGGCAATATGTTCACAATCAAATCTTTATGTTTTTTTAATCTATTATTAGTGTCAACCCGCTAATTTTATAGATCTTTATCAGTAATTTTACTTGAAAATGCATGTAAAAAATCTTAAAAGTATTATTAATGTTAAACCGTGTATATATTTTAATATGGTAATATATATTTTATTGGTTAGATGATAGGTTAAATCAGTCTATTATATTATTGTAGGTATGAAAAAAATTAGTAACAATACATGAATTATAAAAAAAACAGAACTCGCACATGAACAAATGCATCCATGAGAAGTTAAGTATTTTTTGGATGTTTTTTTTTTTAGTTTATTTTGACAAAAATAGTATTCAAATAAGAAAAAGACTAAAACATATCTTATTAAAGGATAATATATATATATATATATATATATTTATATCTTCACTAATCTAAATCTTAAATTTAAGATTTAGAATTAAGGGGTAGTTTTGGGAATGAAGTTTCAAATTTCAAAAAAAAAAGTTAAAAATTTTTAAATAAAAAGTTATTTGAGTCGCTTTAATTTTTGAAAACTATTTTGTGATAAAAACTTAAACACACAATTTGAGAGAATTGCCATTTATTTGTCTGTGTATTTTTATTTTATTAAAAATTGTGTATTCCATAGTATTATGTTTTCTATTTTGTAACTGGTCGGGTGATTTTTAGTAAATATTAGGGGGTATCATTTAAGAGTTTGTATTTAGAGAGGACGAATTTAGATCACATGATGTTGTTTAGTTTTCTGCTTGTGTGAGTGAATGATGAAGCGAAAGCTTTAATTATTGGAGGGTTAAAACCACGTGAAAAAATACAAAAAAAAAGAAGACAAAACTGTATCGGCTTGAGGAGGAATTAACCTGAATTGTCATTAGAATTATCGCGTGCCTAATTGATTAATTCGAGTCTTTGATTTATTTTTTGTAGTGTTAATTGTGCTTTTTGATTCTGGGAGAAACAGAAACACGCGTGCCTAATTTTTTTCTCTTTAATAAATACTCCCTCTGTTCGGTTTTATTTGACGTTTTAGTGCATTTTCCTTGTGTCAATTTATCTGACGTTCACATTATTCAATGCAAAAAATGATCAAATATGACTTTTTCTACCCTCAGTAGTTAATGCTCTCTAGTGGTAACGATACAAAACCAAGTTGATATTAAACACAAATGACAAGGTTAGAATAGATATTACATTAGGTTCCTTAATTTTTGTGTCTAGCTGTGAAACGTCAATTAATTTCGAACGGAGGGAGTATTGTTCTTGAGGATTTCTAACTATGTTCTGTGTGTGTGATCTTACTTACTAATCATCAAGTAGCTTCCTTTTTGACGGTCAATAATATAATCCTTTGTTGAATATGTGATGGGCCTCTTTTGTTTAGAGGTTTTCTTTATTCCAAATAAAAATCATCTCTGCCTTCTTCTTCTTTTCTAGGTCTCCTCGATTTCTCCCTTCTTCCTCCTCTACGAGTTACAACAAATTAGGGTTTATCCGTTCAATTTCTTTAGGATCTCGATTCGGGTTTGATTTCATTTTTATTCCGACAGAAAGTTTGGGTAATGCTTTGAATGAATGATGATGTTTCATTCTCAAACCCGTTGTAATGTTTTGGCTCTTGTCTCCGGAGAGCTTTCCGACAACCCAAAATCTGAACAGCTCAGATACCCTTTTCCGGATCTCTCTTCCTCTGGCCGACTTAAGGTAAATAAATAATTAAACTCAGAGCTAATTTGCTTTAAAAAATTTCAAACTTTTTTTGATTTATGCTTTTGTTCTGTCAATCTTATTAGTTTCAGGTATTGAATGAGCCTACTACAGAGGAGTTCCAGGTCGCGGTTACCTCTTCAGCGCCGGATATTGTCTACTTGCAAGGGGAGCAGAGGGGAGATAGTGATGAAGTTGGTCCGTTAGTGTTTGGATATGCTGATTTTTCTACTCCTGATTCCTTGTTTACTCTTTTTGGTTCCTCTATTCCAACTACGGTCAGTTACTTACATTCCTCCTTTTACATTGCTCAGTTTGTAGTCTTTGTTTTAAAGTTTGATGTTTACTCTCTTGATGCAGTAAATATTATTAGGTTCTTGTTTGTTTGTTTGTAATGGTCCTTCCGGGGGATATGAATAGGCTTTGTTTGATTTCGTATTGTTGTCTCAGGTTTACCTTGAGGTCCCCAATGGTGAAGAGTTAGCTCAAGCGCTCTACTCTAAGGTAGGCCTGGCCATTCTTGATAATGCATCTAGCTCTCTTTCTGTTGTTCTTTATGACACACCTCTTTGTCGCTATCCATTTAACCCAATGGTTTATGTTAAAAGTCTGGGAAAAGAATGATTACAATGTAAAGGACCTTTTTGCACGATAGCTTTGAACTTTGGAACTGGTGATTTTGTATTGCTCTCTTTCTTTTTATCAGTTTCTCTATTGATGTTTTATGCCTTTCTTTTTACAGGGAGTTCAATACGTGATTTACTGGAAAAATGTGTTCTCCAAATACGCAGCCTGCCATTTCCGCCATGCTCTGTTTTCAATCATACAAAGGTTTTTTTTTTTACTCAACCATCAGAATATGAAACAATCCTTCA
Source organism: Raphanus raphanistrum subsp. raphanistrum (assembly GCA_019706035.1). Taxonomy (NCBI): domain Eukaryota; kingdom Viridiplantae; phylum Streptophyta; class Magnoliopsida; order Brassicales; family Brassicaceae; genus Raphanus; species Raphanus raphanistrum. The sequence goes on along the minus strand of CM033980.1, from coordinate 10,825,811 downwards.
TTTTAGTCTTAAGTTATCTTTGCCCCCATAGTCTATAAATTAAGCTGTCAATGATGTGTTTCGGCAATGCAGTTCCTGCAGCGATACATGGGATGCGTTCCAGGTTGCAGAAGCATCTTTCCGGCTCTATTGTACGAGTAACACTGACGTCCTTTCTTCTGACAGCAACCGTAAAATGAATTATGAGATGGGACCCTGTCCCTGCCTGCTTGGAGACCCTCCAAAAATCGATGTGGTTTCACCGGGAGCCGATGAACTAGAAGAGGAAAGTTCACAAGAGAGTCTCCCATCAATAAATATATATGATGAAGATGTAACCGTGAGATTTCTTTTGTGTGGGCCACCATGCACTGTGGTGGGTGTTGTTTACCTTCTCGCATATTTTATGATACTTGTTTATTTGAGCAAATCTAAGTACGCAGTCTCAAAGCTTTTTGCTATTTCAGGATACATTCTTATTGGGATCTTTGGTGGATGGACTCAATGCTCTCTTGAGAATAGAAGTGAGTGTAGCTCTTTAGTTTTATAGTTTCCCTTCTTAGTCATCAGTGGTCATACTAAAATGTGTGCATGTACATGTATTTTAGTCCTTTTCAAAATTTAACTTCGATTATTTCATTGTTGCAGATGCGAGGAAGTAAGCTTCATAACCGTTCTAGGTATGTGTTTATTTGGCCAAGCAACCGTTCTGTGAATTTGTGCCTCTAAGGATTTAGTCCAAGACATACTTTGTTATTTTTATATTCTTGCTTATCTGAATTAAAACTGCAGTGCTCCAGCACCTCCTCTTCAAGCAGGGACATTTACTCGTGGTGTAGTCACCATGCGTTGTGATATCTCGACCTGTTCTTCAGCACACATATCAATGCTGGTGTCTGGAAATGCGCAGACATGTTTCAGTGATCAGGCAAGGGACTAGTATATCTATTAAAAGCTGAGTTCTTTTCTGCATGCATGTGCAATGGGATTTATTATTTTCTTATTTTTTTAAAAAAATCTTAGCTTTTGGAAAATCACATAAAACATGAGATGGTTGAGAAGATTCAACTAGTCCACTCAGTGGTGAACTCAGAGGAAACAAAGCAGGTTTTCTCTGAGCCTCGGAAATCTGCATCAATAGCTTGTGGGGCAAGTGTGTATGAAGTTTCGATGCAAGTTCCAACTTGGGCTCTGCAGGTTAGTAATCTCTTCTTTTTTTTGGTTCGCCTTAGATGTGTTAAAGATAATGTCATTTATCGGATTCACCATTCTTGCCAAATTTCTCAACAATATTTAGTCAGTTAGATTAGTGACAGTTTAACTTTCCGAACTTTTTACTCAAGTTTTGAGATATATTAGGACCATTTTACCTAACGTTATTGCTTTCATCTATATATATATTAATGATTTCACATTTAGAGTGACTCACATTCTCTGCGGCTTCTGAGGAACTTTTGGATTTTCATGTGTGTCTTTTATTTGGTGATGGATAGTTAAGAAAACGTTAGCTTTGCTTTTCGGCAGGTTTTAAGACAGCTAGCGCCTGATGTGTCATACCGCAGTTTGGCTGTCCTTGGAGTAGCCAGCATTCAGGGGTTGTCTGTTGCTTCCTTTGAAAAAGATGATGCGCAACGTCTACTTTTCTTCTGCGGAAAACAGATCAGTGATACATCAAATCATGATGCTCTTCTCTCCCAAATTCCTCACTGGTTAACGCCTCCTTTGCCAAGCAGAAAAAGATCCGAGCCATGCAGAGAAAATAAGGTACTGTTTAGGATGTCGCAGGTTGAAACATTAATGTGATTTAGACGTTCTTTGTGTGTTTACAAGCTAGATTCGTTGATATGGCCATTTTCTTGGAAAGTATATATATATGTAAGAAGAAGTAATATCTTACTGATTGCATCCTTTCGGAAAAATAAAAATTACATCCAGGAAATGGAAAATGGACGAGCTACATCGAAGAAAATCAACGTGGCTGCTCTGAGACCAATACCTCACACCCGTCGACATAAGATGATACCTTTCTCTGGTTACTCTGAAATTGGAAGGTTTGATGGTGACAACACCAAAGGAAGCTTGCCTATGCTTCCAAAGCATGGTGCATCAGGTGGTACTCCGGTAACTCACCGTAAAGCTTTTTCTGGTTCGTACCAGAGGAAGCAAATCATCTCACTGAACCCTCTGCCTCTCAAGAAACACGACTGTGGAAGAGCGCATATTCAGATTTGCTCAGAGGTTTGCATCATTTTTTTTCCGTGTGATTTTAACTTTTAAGCCACTTGATATGTTTATTTCTTTGGGGGCTTATATGGGTTCTGTCTGTCTCTGATCAGGAGGAATTTCTAAGAGATGTGATGCAGTTTCTGGTAATACGAGGACATACCCGGCTTGTTCCTCCTGGGGGTCTAGCAGAGTTTCCAGATGCTGTTCTCAACTCCAAACGGCTTGATCTGTTTAACTTGTACCGAGAGGTAGTTTACACTATGATTTTGGTTTTAATCAAACCCAGAAAGCATTGTAGATTTGGTGAGGTAATTTGATTTTTTTTCTTTTTTTTTTTGGCAGGTTGTATCACGTGGAGGGTTCCACGTAGGGAATGGGATCAACTGGAAGGGACAAGTTTTCTCAAAGATGCGGAACCACACACTCACAAACAGAATGACTGTAAATGATTTGATTTCTAATCTCATCGTCACTTGATTTATTCTTAAAAATCATGAATTTGGTCTTAGAGATTTATTATGGCAGGGTGTTGGCAATACGCTGAAAAGACACTATGAGACGTATCTACTGGAGTATGAGTATGCTCATGATGATGTAGATGGAGAGTGTTGTTTAATATGTCGAAGGTACATTTAAGAACCAACCCCTCTTTCCCTCTCTCACACACCAGGAGGATACATGTTAACAACTCTTCTTTGCTTTTGGTTGAAACAGTAGCACTGCAGGTGACTGGGTGAACTGTGGATCGTGTGGAGAGTGGGCTCACTTCGGATGTGACAGAAGGCCAGGCCTCGGCGCCTTCAAGGTATAAAACAAACACCCATGCACTCATGACTTTAGCATTAATGGCTTGAGTGTGTATGCATACTGATTGATGCTCACACTGATATGATATGACAGGATTATGCAAAAACGGACGGGTTGGAATATGTATGCCCAAACTGTAGCGTCTCTAATTACAGGAAGAAGTCTCAGAAGTCCTCTAATGGCTTACCTGTCTCTTAGCTTCACGTTTCTTTATTTGTTTGTACTTTTAATTGCTTTGGGAACCCAAATGATTGATTCCTCCTTTGATATTTCACGTGTTTTGCAATGAAGTCTTTTACATTCTACTATCAAGCCTGGGCATCCAATATTTGAAAAATCGATCTAAATGCTGCATCTATAATATCTAGAAATTTGAGATGCTAAAAAAAAAAGAATTTGGATGCTATATTTGCATTTCAAAATCTAAAAGACCTAACTACCTTTCATGCATATATAAAATTATTATATAATATTTTAAATCAAAAATGTGTTTTCTTGTCAAACAGAGAAAAAATGTGTTTTCTTTTTGAGAAAGGAAAAGGCATTTTTTCCACTAAAATCCGAAAAAGCATTTTTTCATAAAAACCAGAAAATTGTTTTTTTGCCAAATTCGAAAAATGTTTTCTGCTAAAATACGAAAATATATTTTTCCGCCAAAACTAAAATACGTTTTATTATTCCTGCCAAAATCCGGAAAATGCGTTTTCTCGCTAACACCGCAATTATATATTTTCCTCAAAATCACAAAATTAATTTTCCATCAAAATCCACAAAATCATGTTTTATACAAAATAATTTATAATTTATTTGTTTACAATAATCAGTTCATTATTTAAGAAAAAAATCATACACATTTGATCATTTTAAATACCAGTATTCAAATGCTACTATAAAATTAAATCCAGACAACTTAACATCTAGATGTTGCATCTAAATATAAATACTGACTATAAAAACAAACATCTGGATGCAATATCTAGATGTTGCAATTAATTGCTATATCTAGATGTTGCACCAAATACATAAACGAACAGGGTCTTAGTGTTTTAGATTTAACTTATTCTTCCGTTTTTTCACTGAAACATAGTTTTCTCTTTTCAATCACACAATCTCCACTCATCATTTAATCACTAGAGAGTTGTTGAATCATAAACCTTAGAACTAAGTGATACCATGATAGTTTGGCAATAAAACAATCTATCACTCTGATTCCTTGGTAGAGATTGAAGGGGAAAAAACTGATTTGTTTAATGGAGTACAAGGCATTTTAACATATAATATCTTACTCTTCATTTTTGAGAAAAAAAGAAATGGAGAGTAGAAGAAACAAATTATCAGGAAAATGCAAAGACTGATTTGACAATTACCAGTCGGTATGAGTCATTAGCACTAATACAAGTTGATTAGTTATAAATGATAAAAAGGAACAATTTTATATGATACTTGTTAATTACTCTTCCGTTTCCACTGAATCTCCAGCTGCAAAACAACCAACCAAATAATCCTGTAAGACCTTCTCTACTCTCTCCAAAATAATTTGAGATTGCATTCAAGATTCATTTTGGTTCTCGGATCAACATGCGTTTTTTGTTGTTGTAAAAGTTCTAGCTAAAAGTTCTAGCTAAAAAGTAACATGTGTAAAGTTCTAGCTAAAAAGTAACGTTCTCGGATCAACATGTGTTTTTCAAAGAAAGAATCTGCATAGTAGTATAAGGAAGAAAGGTGGGGATATTTAGAAAAAGAGGAAGAAGAAGAGCTTATTACCTGATGTGTCATCTTTAGGATGATTCTCAATGCAGTTAAGTAAGTACTTGAAAGTCTCGACCTCGCAAGGTATGGTTAAGGCGCCGCTATGATCAAATCCGTATTCTTCCTCAGCTTTCTCGAGCAAAACCTTGAACAGGGAGTGGCTTAGAAAGTTTGTAGGAATTATAAATCTCCGGAGCTCGGGTCCTACATAAACCGCCAAATACCCTTCAGGGACATCAAACGGTGGCTCAGGACTTTGGCTAGTTTCCTCATCCGAATCACATGTCTTCATATCCAATAGCCTCTGGTTGATAACCGGTGAAATGATGGCTGTGTGCTTTCTTGCTCCCAACTCGGTATCATCTGACTTTGAACCTATTGTGACAGATTGCCATTTCTGCAGAATCTCCTTTAGCCTGACAATCTGCTTGATCCCGGTTAACCTTCCTGCGTTGTTTTCATCCATTTTTCTCCTTGTTAAGGATATATAAGATCTTCCCAGGAAAGCTGCAATTTAGAATCCCGCAAATAATTTAAAAAATGAAAAAAGAATGCACATTCCATCGTTTTGCTTCATTTTGCATTGCTTAAGATCAACCAAGTCAGTGTTTTCTAAATCAATCCGACTATAGGTTTTGAGATTATAAGGTAGTCTAATTTCAGCACTTATAAAACACGGCGGTAAAATCAATCAGATAACGAGATATTGTAAATAACCTAGTAACGTGCTATTTGTTTATAGGACACCCAAAACATGCTATTTGCAAACATTAACGCAAGTTTCCAAAACCATGTAGGATTGCTTTTCGTGAATCAATGCGTAAGATGTATCATGTTGACATAAACAAATTGTGCTGTTATTCGATCTGATCCCAATAAACATGAACACAAAGCCCCAAAAGATTTAGTACAACATTTATTTGATCCTCTATATAAATTTTGTAACCTTAGATCAATCTCATAAAACATCAATCCCTCTTATGTTTCCTTGTATATTTTTCTGTAGCTTTCCTGCAATTCCAGCAATATTCTAAGCAAGAAACCAAAAGCGCATCAATCGCATGGAAAAAATAGGAATACATCACGCAAAATCGTTAACAAGACGAGTCAAAATAAATCACCGGTAATTCTCAATAACTATTCATGCTAGTTACGTAAGAATGTACATATTACCAGAAGAGGAAATGGAAAAGAAGCACTCTCAGACACAAAGAGGAAACGCCATACAAACGGATTTAGCAGCTCTGGAAGATTTTATTCTTTTTCGATGACTTTTTGTTTTGTTTTAGATGATAGCGAGAGAGATTTCAAGTAACGGATTTACGAAATTCACCATTTAATTTCTAATTTTTTAAAAAACTCTTATTTTAGATTTTATAATTTCACTGATTTTCTTTGCAAAACAAATATCTTTCTTGGCCTTTCCGTTACTTTCGCCATTATATGTTTTTTTTTTCTTTTATTTAGCATTGAACTATTGATGATATAAATAGAAGAGAAAAACTAACGATATCTCTAATTTTCAAAAAAAAAATGCTAACGATTATATCTCAAAAATTACAGGGTCCTTTTTTATTTGAGCAAAATTACAAGGTTCAATTTTTACTCAATAATATACTACTAGATTTTGATCCGCACATCCGTGCGGGTATTTCTTTTCATGTTTATATATATATTATTGTTTTATTTAATTAGTATATATTTTTAAGATTACTCATATATTTAAATGTTTAAATCACTATTTCAACTATAATAATTTTATAGTTTTTATGCTGTTAATTAACTAATTATTTCAAAAGATCACACACATACACTATATATATATATATATATATATTGCTTCTTATATATATTATATAGTTTATTAATGTTAAACTATTCTACCAACATATTATATTTTTAGAATAAATGTTTTATATTTATGAAAACAAAATATACTAACTTATCAATTTAAAATAACTTTATCATATTTAGTTCAATATAATAGTTTTAGTTAAAATGATAGATCTGTTAGAAATAGCATACTTCAAAATTATTTTTTATTTCATTTATTATGATTACAATCCGTAATTCAAAGTGCAAGATTTATTTTAGTAATTTGTTTTGTTTATTCAGTTTATATAATAGATTATTGTATATAAATTTTTTTAAGATAAGTTAATTTTTATACATATTATATAATTAAACAGAAATGGATATTGCTTTCCAACAAAATCTTTCAAAAATCTTTTTAAAATGTATTTTTGAAAAGTAATCATTTTAAGTGGCTATTATCATTACAATATTTTATATAATTTTTATTTTTTGTTTATAAATCAAAACTAAATTAACTTTTAAATTTCTGATTATTTTTTATGACAACTAAAATTTAAATTAATCAATTTTCGAAAATAAATTTTGAAAAGATTCTGAAAAGATTCTTCAAATATTTTGTTAGAATTTTTTAAAATTAATATTTATTTTTATTTTAAATAAAAATGAAGATATTAAATGATATTATAGTTAAGTTATATGCATTTTATAAATCTTATAAATAATTATCCAACTTAAAATATCATACATGAAATGAAGTTGTGATTTCTATTTTAATATAATAGATGACTAATCTCTGTACTTTCTCTTTTTTTCTGTCAACCAAATCAATATTATTATAACATAAACACACAACAACAAAATAACCTTGAATTTTCGAAACATATTACAGAAAACACCATTATGTTTTTAATTATTCTTAACAATTCATTAAGACATTTTTATCCAACCAAAAAGATTAAAAAAGATTTTAAAATAAAATAACTAAAAAAATATTCATAGAGATTTTTTAAAGATTGTAATCTAATAAAAAATATTTTTATTTCAAATAAAAGTGATAAACCATTGTAATACATATTAAACTTACAAAAATTATTTTAAAAAGAAACTATTAATATAATTTTTTCCATTTCATATATTATAATATATGATGTTTTAGAAAGGTTTTGATATTTTGAAATGTAAGATATTGAGATTTCTATATTAATTATAATTTTACTGAAATATATTATAATATATGATCTGCATTTTGAAGTTTTTTATTATTGGATAATTAATTTTTAATGATGTTTTTGCATGAAATTGAGTTTTTTCGATATTTGTGATTTTAGCCATAACATTGAAAATCTATTAACATCTTATATTATGAGACAGATTTTACAGTATTTTGACAAAAAAAATGAGAAATATAAAAGAAGAAACAAAAAAAAGAAAAAATCTATGAAACAAAAAAAAAAGGAAAATATGGTTTTATCTTCGTCTCTTCCTAATGAACACGGAAATGTGATTTTTCTCAGTTACCACTTAGCATCTGCCCTCCTATTTATGTAACATTCATTTCCTGTTATGTTTGTTTATCTACAGATTCCAAAGGCTTTTCTTCTTCTCTCTCTCTCTCAAAACCTTGTCAAATCCTTATTCGTTCTATCCTTGCAACAGTTTCCTTCATGCTTTCTCTGTCATCTGGATTACTTGCAATACAAGTAGCCCCGATCCGCAGCAATTCGACCATAAGTTGCAACGAATCAGTATTACTCGCTATCTCTGGATCAATAAGTTCTTCTTCTTTATGCTGCTCAACTGAAGATTGCACCCATTCAACGATATCCGTCCCGCCTTTACCATTGTTTAGGTACTGCGAAGGGAACTTCCCCGTCATGACCTCTAGAAGGATAATCCCGAGGCAGTAGACGTCTGATTTTGGCGAAACCTGCTGGCTTTGAGCGAACTCTGGTGATTTAAAAGCGAATAAAGACTGCGAGGCGTTGTTGGGCTGAAGAAACGGGAGGAATGCGTAATCACTGATCAGTGGCTCGTAGGTTTCACTTAACAGAACGTTACTGGATTTAAGGTTTCCATGTGGAAGGTCGTAGGACGCAAACTCTTCGTGCAAGAACTGCATCCCACGTGCCACCCCTTGTATGATCTTCAACCTTGTTGGCCAAGTTAGCTCGGAATGATAAATCCCTCGATCCCCTGAAATTAATAATAAAAAGAAAAAAGACGTTCGAAATTTTCTTGTGCGTATATGTGTACGTAACATGAGACTAAACCATGCATATGTATGCGTACCATGCAAAACGTAGAGTAGACTGCTTTTAGGCATGTACTCCGAGACGACAAGCTTTTCTTCGCGACGGTAGTGATAAGCCAAAGGGGTAAGAACGTTAGGATGTCGTAGTTTCCCAAACCGTTGTAGCTCCACATCAAATGCGTCACGTGCGAGCTTGTTCATATCCCTAATCCTCTTTACAACCACGGATAACCCGTTAGCCATAACGGCCTTATAGGCCGATCCAAGACTACCATTCCCCAGCACCTCCGCTGCAGCCTTCATGAGATCAGGTAAACCGAAGGAGCCTTTCTCGCTGTTCACCATTATAATGTCTCCCATGCCGCCGCCTCCTCCTCCTCCTCCAGGACCACCTTTCCCATGATTTGAACCTTTCTTCGAGGAACCGTCCGCGGAGGTGCTACTCCGCTTCTTGGTTGACTCAACAGGCTTCTTTACCGACTCTGGCAAACGGGCGGTTTCCAAGCTTTCACGATCGTTTAGATGGTCCTTGCCAAGCATCCGGAACTCGGACTGCCTCTTCTTCCTCCATCTTGTTATAATCGCCACCAAGATCAAGAACAACAAAAGAAAAAATATGACCGTGAAGACTGCTTTCCCCGTGACCTCGTTTGGGTCTTTCCCTGGCGTTGTCGACGACGGTTGATCATCACATTCGATACTCAGCGGCGGTCCACAAAGCTTCTGGTTCCCTTGGAAGTTCATCTGCAGATTCTTTCTCTCCGCGATGCTCTTTGGGATCTCTCCCTCCAAGTTATTGTTGGAGAGGTCGAGGGATTTCAAAACCGTGTTCCCATCCGCAAGCAAAGGTATCTCGCCAGAGAACTGGTTGCCTTGCAAGTGAAGCTCCTCAAGGCCCGCGAGTTGCATCACGGACGCGGGAATTTTCCCGGTGAAACGGTTGTGATCTAGAAACACCCGCTTGAGCTGTAGCATATCCTTGAAGAAATCATCAGCGATCTCTTCGGAGAAGGTGTTGTTTGATAGCAAGAGGGATCTCAGGCCATGGAGCTTGAAGAAAGGAGGAAGCGGGCCTGAGAGAAGGTTGTTGTCGAGCCTGATTGTTCTTAGGTTTGGGAGATCTTTTAGGTCATCGATGTGGATTATGCCAGAGAGACCCAGCCTAGTGACGTGAATGCCGGAGACTGTTTGACCTTTTTGGCAGTAGATACCAAACCATTTGCCATTGCAAGGATCGGTTCCTGTTCTCCATGAATTCAGGTCCCCTTTGGTTATATTGACTGAGCTTTTGAACCGTATGAGCGGCTCAGACTCGCTGACGTGTGGCAGACAAGGGGTGAAGGAGAAACAGAGGAGGAGGAGGTAGAGAAATTGAACAGCAGTCATGGGTTAAGGAAAAGAAAAATAGCTAGCTGCTGTTGTTGTTTTGTTCTTTATGAAGAATCTGATCACAAATATGATGTGTGGTGATGATGTCTCTTCTTCGTCTATGAATGTTTTTTTTGCTTGGATTGTGTTTATTGTTCAAAACTTTGGTCATTTTTTTTGAGGGTTCAAAAAGAAAGGGAGACATTTTTCCTTGTCCTTGAGGGGAGTTAGCTGGCAAAGTTTAGGCTTGCTCTTACCAAAAATAGGTTTTTATTATTTTCCTAAATTGAAGATTGCTCTTTCTTTTAATTGAAAAGAACTTGAGATCCCAGAGACTTTCTTGGAGAATTTCTTACGGCCATGGGTTTTAAAAGGTTTTGACCTTGTATCTACCACCAGTTCTCGGTGCCTTTTTTGCAACATCTAACATATTTTTGGTCAACTTTGTTTCTTCCATTTGTAAATTACCAAAATTATATATTCATTATTTATTTTGTGCTAACCTATTATATTTTCATGTGAGAAGTAATGCACACCGAAAAGGTAAACAAAATACATAGATATCTATGAAAACAACTGAAAGTGAAAATACAGAAAGAGGGTCAAAAATATTTTAAAAGAATAATATTCAAAAATAAAAATAAAAATAAAATACAATTTTAATATTAAAACTGTTAATCTCAAAATCATGCAAAGTTATTAAAATTTAATATGTTTTACCTTAGAAGTTCACTTCATTACTACCAATTACTAATATACACACAACGACACTTTATTAAAACAAGAATATATACTCTACCACATAATTACATCATCCAGAAAATCATATTTAACAACAATAAAACAGGTTCGTGATAATCAAAATAAGATAGACCATATAGTGAGCAGGTGATTATATCTTGATATATCAGGATAAAAACAAATAAATAAATCATATCATATCATGAGTAGAATATACAAAAGAAAGTGTTGATTATGTATTCTATCCACACTGAAGATTGAAGTTAAACACACTGATTTTTTTTTCTAGACGATTTAGACAATCGTAATGAGTATTATAAGCCATCATAGGAAACTATTTTTAATATTGTTTCAGTATTTATTTTTGAAAACAAAATCATACAAATACTCTTACTTGTTTCTAACAATTTTCATATCTTTTTTGTAATTTATAATCTTTATAAAAACATTTTACCATTTATAAAAGATAAATCATGATCTAAAATAGTCAAAAAGTCATAATGGAACAATTAGAAGTTAAATATGTCATATACTTTGCCAATCATATCAATTGTCCAATAATTAATTAACGAGCTGGGCTTTTGGGTTTGTCTACGATCCGACCCGAACCCAACTTTGACCAGAAAAAGCAAAAACTGACCAAAGACTTTTGTCAATAAGAAAGAAGATCGGGTCTGGTCTGCACAGTCCACGGCGTCTTCTCGATTTAATTTTTTTTTTTTAAAAGGATCCAAACCAGAGAGAGAGAGAGAGATATGGAAGGAGGAGCTGGTGTCTACAATCCTCGCACTGTCGAAGAAGTTTTCAGGGATTTCAAAGGCCGTAGAGCCGCCATTGTCAAAGCTCTCACCTCCGGTACTCTCTCTCAATTTTTATCTGATTTTTTTTTTAAAATATTTCTGGGTTTAATATCGTGTTTGGATCTGTTTGTATGATGTTTTCATCTCCGATCTAATTGATTCGCCTCTTTTGCAGATGTTGCAGAGTTTTACCAGCAATGCGATCCTGGTTAGGGTTTCTCGATTTTCTTCTCAATTTTGCTCTTAATTTGACTCTCAGAATTATTATTTGTTTTTTTTTCCTGTAGAGAAGGAGAATCTTTGCTTGTATGGGTTACCGAACGAACAATGGGAAGTGAACTTACCAGCAGAAGAAGTGCCTCCGGAGCTTCCAGAGCCAGCTCTAGGCATTAACTTTGCAAGAGATGGACTCTCTGAGAAGGAATGGCTTTCTCTTGTTGCTATCCACAGTGACACTTGGTTGCTCTCCGTCTCTTTTTACTTCGGCTCCAGATTCGCTTTCGACAAATACGAGAGGTACATAGATTGATGGTTTTTAACACACACACACACATACATGTTTTATATACTATTTTGATTTAACTTGTATGACTTTTTCTAATTCAGGAAACGCTTGTTTGATATGATCAATGGGGTTCCTACCATATTTGAAGTAGTCACTGGAAATATGAAAAAGCAAACTAAGGATAAGTCCTCTGCTTCAAATCGAAATGGCAATCTATCCAAGTCGGATTCGAAAGTGGTAAAAACTATTACTTTTGTTCTTTTGTTTTTCTAGTTTTTGGGAAACTAATTTTGGAAAAAGTCAAGCACCATACCATGATCCGTTGGTTTGGATTAGTTTTGAGTTTCTTCTTAGGTTTTCAGCTGTTGGCTAATATATATTGTTTGTCTCGGAATGCAGAGATCTTCAGATGGCAAAAGCTCAAAGGCCATGCAGGCAAACAACGAGGAAGATGGATCAGAGGAAGAGGATGATGATGAACACGGGGAAACCCTTTGTGGTGCATGTGGAGACGGTGATGGTACTGGTACTGATGATTTCTGGATCTGCTGTGACGTTTGTGAGGTATGGTTCCACGGGAAGTGTGTGAAGATAACTCCAGCTAGAGCTGAGCATATCAAACAGTACAAGTGCCCTGCATGTAGCAACAAAAGAGCTCGATCTTAAATGTTCTATTTGTAGAGAGTGTAGCCTGTAGTAAGAAACTCTTACTACCCTCATCTTTATTTGGCTAGTTCTTAGCTCTTTCTATCCCACCATAACAACTTAGCCCCTATTTCTCATTTGAATTTGCTGTATAATTAATTGGTTTGTTTCCAGAAACATATTTTCCAAGTCCATTAATCAAACTGCTCATATGCAGTTAGCTTTTAAAACCATCAGGACAGACGGTTTTGAGCACCCGTATTCTGATCTTAAAATGTCATGGTCTGAAAAAAAATATATGTTGTGAAGACAATTTAAACATAAAGCTAAAACGATTATGTGTATTCAGAACTGCAGAACTAGTAATTAGGTTATCAACTTCTTTTCTACAAATACATTCATCTTGTGTTTGCCGGTAACTGCAAGAGGCTTGCCAAGTTCCAGCTCACAATCCTCATGCCTATCTGAAACAATAATCACTGCTTCCACTTTATAAAACTTGTACTGTTTGTCTCCCTTCCATCTCCCTTAAATGCACCATCTGTCATAGTCTGAGCAACAAAATATCAAACTTGTGGAACCCTAGTGTGGGATTAAAACCAGCAATTAACAATTTAATAAAATAAAAGTTAGCTTTATGAAAACAGTGTGAAAGAGTCTCTTTGAGTAGATTTTGCTCGAACTAGACTTTAGTATTGGCAGTGAATATGGTGAATACGAAAGAACAAAGCAGAAGATTATACAATTCGGAAAGAGTATTCCAAGTATCAAGTGAACAAGCCAGAAATCATATGTAAAGAAATGGTATTTGCTTATATATTATACTCCTCGACTAATAGGGCATAAGTGTCGTGCCTTACTCTGAGAATCTCGGATTGTTGAGTAAACATTTAACCGCGAGGTGACTGGGTATTGGTTGGTATCACTTAGTCTGAGCTCACTACCTCCCTTTGGACATAATAGTTGGGTTGCGCCGATGGAACATATAAATGTTGTCAACTTAGTTCATCTCGATTGGTACCAGTTAGCTGATTTATGTGATAAATTCTGCTCCATCACCTCTAGTGTCATTAGTGGTGATAAAAATAATATCTTATGACACAGTAAGAACCATGTCCTGTCCTGTGTTGGGGTCTAAGAACATGAGCTGAAAACTTTTCAAGGTCAAAAAGATACGGCCATCATCGAACTGGACAATAAAGTTAACTTTGGGAAAACCTATGAACAAACTCACATACATGCTGACAGAGAAATAGATTTGAAAGTCATTTCCTTCTAACTGAACTCAGAGACTTTGGCAGAAGGTGACGTAGAGGCTGACGGTGCCAAACCAGAATCAAAAACATCCAAAAACTCAGAAAGCAACTTGTATGGTAAAAAAAAAAAGTTGATTTCATCATACTCTTGTTAAATTAAACAGCCACAAACTAAAATCATTAAACAATTGATTTCAGGAACGGGTTTGAAGAAGGTCGTGCGTCTTGTTGATTCGCTTCCTTTCTCAGTCCCTTGTCCTTGTCTTCATTGTTAACACTGTTCACAGGATTCTTTAACAAGTTCAGTTTATTTACCTCTCTTTTCTTCACATCGTCAGTTTCGTCTCTCTTTATTTGTTCTTTTCCCAGCTTGAGACCTGAAACTTTTGCTTTCCTAACAACTGTAGTAGCAGAAGGTTTAGGTGCAGAAGCTTTTAGATTTGCCTCTGTGTTCTCTCTTGTCTGAAAAGGAGCCGGAGAATTCTGGACCTCGGATTTAACAACTCCTCTGCTTGAATTTTGCGGATGATTTGCGTTCGCATCGTTAGCTTCTTCGAGCAACTTTTCCTGTTAGTGAAAAACCATAAGTTAGCATCATAAGAATGAGAATCTCTGGTTGAACTTTCTTTCTTTCTTTCTTTTTCTTGTGTGGCAGAATATAAGAATTTGCTAAAAGGACTTGCAAAGGAGTACCTCGAGTATGCTACAGAATGTCTCTGCCAAGAATGGAAGCTTGAGTTTGGTAACCAGTGTTATTGCGGCTCTCATTGATTTTTCTAGAGATAGTAACCTCATAAGTTCACCGGCCTTTACAAACTTGTCACCTAAAAGAAAGTAAATAAAATTGTTGTTAAAATCTGGAAAATTAACTTCACATGGAATTCAAAATGTTTTGCAGTCAAAATCTGTGAAAATAACTTCACATAGAATTCGACATGTTTTAAGTATGTAAGCTCACACACGCGTGTGCGAACAACACATTGACTTACTGGTACAACACGAGCTGATGAGCCTTAGTATGCATTTATCTTGAGAAACTTCCAGGTCGAAAGCCTCATCTTCCAGTGCTGTCGTGTCCACCTCGGCAATAGCCATATCGTCCACCTTTCTTTGAGTCTGAGATCAGGAGGAATAGATATATTAGAATTGGTTGAATATATATATAGAGAGATATTTGATACTATTCTACGCAGATTTCGTAATGAGAATGTCACAATTTTGGTTAGTGTAACTAAATTTATACATATTCCTGGCGCGAACAACTCGGATAAAACTTCTTGCGAAAATTGAAAAGGGAAAGGAGACATAATAGCAAATATAAATGGTGTAACAAGGTGAGAGGAAAACCTCGTATAAACGCAGCTGATTTAGAATGAACTCATTTTCTAGAGATGCTGCTCCTAAATCTGAAGATGCAAGCGGGAGGGAGAAGTCCAGAATGCTAAGGACTGGTTTTGGTGTCACCTGAAATGGAAGGAAGGAGAATGGTGAGGCAACCAATGCTTTTGCAGATAGAGTAAACACCATAGTCTCGGCAACTATAATATATATTACCTGTGGGAATAGTTCTGGGTGTTTACAAGCTATACAACATAAACTGGTTTTGTTCAAACCAACCACCCAGTAGTTTTCTTCTTGTTTCCTCACTTTAGTGGTACTGAAAATGACAATGAATTCAGTACGTACAGATACCATTTGGGAAAAGATAATAAAGAACTTGTCAGAAATTGCAGATAGCTACGTTAACAAACCTGAAGATTGGGATCCACGAGCCACCATATTGACTAGTAAAAACCCTCAGCACACCCTGCAATAAAAATTGTTGTTGTTGTAATCCGTATTTTATGAAATGAGTACCAAAGACAAGTAACCAAACAAACCTCAGAATCAAATGAGCTGAATGAACCTTCCTCACTGAATCCTATCCATGTTAAACGTGAGCCAGGGGTTAAGGCAACACGGCCGTTCAACTGTTGAGTCATTTTGGATATGTTGAAGACTCTAAATTCCATCACCTGCTTATTGTCAACACAAAGATGAGGCGATGATGTAGGGTACATAACAACCTGAGTGTATGTTTGTTTGTCATATTGGTAGATATACATGAAATGTCCATCAAATAATTATTTTTCTTTTTTTTGGTCAAAGTTCAGAGTTCTTTTGAAAATCGAAATTTCATACAATGAAACCACAGCAATAAGGTAGAGCTTAAGAAGTTGGATCAGTATACAAACATGAATGAAAATGTTCTATCACACTATTTACTCTTTAAATGGATATCAAGTGACTCCAGGGTTAATCCATAAGGAAAATAAAACAAGAAAAACAAAGCTGTGCCTACCTGTTCATTTGAAGGAAGACAGTCTGAAACATGAGTTACCACAGCAAGTTGATCCTTGCATCCTGTTGCAGTGACAACGGGGCCATCAAGGGAAATAACATGTTTCTGCAGGAAATGACCAGTTCTTATCAGATCATCTAGTCGAAGTATTTCACTACTGGG